>BSBK01000899.1:0-1445000 GCA_027943335.1 Chamaecyparis obtusa
TATGTATATATATATATATATATATATATATACATATACATATATATATATATATATATATATATACATATACATACATATATATATATACATATATACATATACATATATATATATATACATATACATATATATATATATACATATACATATATATATATATACATATATATATATATGTATATGTATATATATATATATATATATATATATATACATATACATATATATATATACATATACATATATATATATATACATATACATATATATATATATATACATATACATATATATATATATACATATACATATATATATATATACATATATATATATATACATATACATATATATATATATACATATACATATACATATATATATACATATACATATAGATATAGATATATATATACATATATATATATATATATATGTATATATATATATATATATACACACATACATATATATATATATATACATATATATACACATACATACATATATATATACATATATATATATATATATATATATACATATATATATATATATACATATATATATATACATATATATATATATAGATATATATATACATATATATATATATATTTATTTATTTATTTTAGGCATTATTTATAATATATATGTGATATTTCATTTTATATTTGATATTAGAATCATAATAATTAACAATTTTAAATTAATGTGATTTACATTTAGTCATTCTATTTTGATTGATCAATTTTATATTTTGTTTATTAATAGATTTTTTTTTTTGTATTATATATAGGGAGATAAAAAAAAAAGAGATACAACAGTACCAATTGAGAGTACAAAATAAGAGGCCCAACCTCACCATGAACTCAGAGTACAATGTAGATAAACATAGTTCAGAGAAAAGAAGAAACTAATGTAATACATCATAGTGGGAGTCAACCCAAGCAGTCCACCCCAAAGGGCCCTCCATCCAAACAATGTTCTTTCGCTCCTGGATTTGAGTTAGCATGAAGATTTCATCCTTTTTGGACTTGATATTCTTTCTGATTTCCTGGTTGAGTCTCTTGCAGGTCCATTCAAACATCTGGAGGTCATCAAAGTTCCTCCTCCACTTGTACCCATGTTTCAGCTCATAGAAAAAGAAGGTGGCATGACCATCTTTCAAGAATCTTCTCAGCTTTTCCTTCTCCATCATCATTGTCGTGTGAACCTAGAGAAATTTTTTTAAAAAAGTGAGTTTTCGAAAAAACTCAGTAAGAACTCTAGGGTTGCTTTGATACCTTTCCTCGTTCCAACACTTCCAGATTTTCCAAAGAATGTTAGAGGACAAAATATTCCAGAATACATTTGAATCCTTTTTAAGCCCATCAATATTACCAGTAATAATTTCCAGAATGTTCACATTTATAGGATAAGTAATACCAAACATATTCCAGATTTCCTTAGCAAAAATACAGTAAAAAGGATATGTCTACCAGTTTCAGGGAGCCTGCAAAGGCTACAAAAATCATTCATAGAACCACATTTTCTAATAGGGAGTCTGTCAAGCAAAGCCAGCCATTTTAAAACACCTGATTTTAGGTTCAACAACACCTTTCCAAAGAATATCGAAATACTTCTTCCAAGACCCAGCATCAAGGGAGGAATACCAAATAGTATTAACATGATCAATGATATTTTCATTATGCCCAATAATATTATAGATATTCTTAGCTTTGAGTTTGGACATAATGACCCCATTTGGCCATTTGCATTTTAAGTATCTATGAGAGTCCACATGACAGTCAGTGGGCAAGTCCTTGGCAGCCTTGACAACCATGTTGTAAGTTTTCTTTTGAGAATCTGGAATATTAAATCTGTTTCTAAGATCATCCCAATTGATAAGCTTATCATGTTCAAAAAGATCTACTAACTGGGAGATTCCCATTTTAGACCACATCCTAGCAGAGCATCCTTGGGAGAGGGCGAGGGGTTTACCAGCGAGGTGTAAGTTCCACCAAATGGATCTTTCACCATATAGATGCTTAGCATCATGGAAATCTTTGTTAGTGATAAAATTCCTGACATGGTCCCAGGCTTTCCATATGGATCTAAACATAGTAGAGCCTTGAATGTTGACCGGGAAGTTACCAACAATCAAATCATAAAAGGGCAGATTTCTCCAAGATTTAGCTTTTTTAGGAATACCTCTTTCAATATAATGCCTAACAAGCACTTTCTATGGATTGTTACCATCCATAGAGTGAAAGATCCATTTGGCGGATAGAGTAGTACCTTAAATTTTAAGATCTTTAATCCCAAGCCCCCCAAGGAGTTTATCAGTATGACACCAATCCCATTTGACCGCATGCATCTTTTTATTGCCTTTACCATCGGACCAAAGAAAATTCTTGATGGCCTTTTGGATTTCCAAAATTTGGTAGTTACTGAACATCCAGGCAGAGGAGTAATAGATACTATAGGAAGATAGAATCTTTTTGCAAACTTGAACTCTGCTAGCCAGAGATAAAGACCTGTTATGCCACTTATTTAACTTCTTATTAATTTTATCTTTGATCCAGGACCACATGTCTTTGAGGGAAGGCTCAACAAAGAAGGGGATGCCTAAGTATTTAAAAATTTTATGAGGCCCACCCCATTGGAATTTGTACTGATTGAACCACTTAGGAGGCTGCTCCTCCCAACCAAGGCAAATGGATTTGGCCTGGGATATTGAAGAACCAGAAATAGTGCAGAACATATTGAGCTTGGTTTGTAAAGCTTCAACATTATTAGCATTATCTTCAAAGAAAATAGCAGTATCATCAATGAACTGGCAGTTGATAAGCTTGTCATTGTTGGGGAGATAAATGCCTCTAACATTAGGGGATAGCGAGTTATCTCTAAGGATGTAGTAGAGGGCTTCTGAAGCTATGACAAAAAGAGCAGGAGCCAAGGGACAACCTTGTCTGATGGATCGACCAAGGGGGAAGGGATTTGATAGGGAGCCATTGACATCCACCTGAGTAGATGCATCACTAAGTAGCACATGAACTGAGTTACAGAAGGTAGCAGGAAAACCAAAGGCCTCAAGCATCATGAGGATAAAATTCCATTCAACCCTATCATAGGCTTTTTCAAAGTCGAGGAGCAACATCGCAGAGTTCTGGTGAGAGCAATTCGCCCAATCCATGGCATTCCAGCTGGTGATTAAGTTTTCAATAATATATCTACCTTTGATGAAGCCAGTCTGGGTAGCACAAATAAATCTAGGTAGGATATTCACAAGCTTGAGAGCTAGGATCTTGGCCAAGATCTTATAGGAGACATTAAGGAGGGTAATCGGCCTCTAATTTTTAATAAGAGCTTTATCCCCATCTTTGGGAAGAAGTTTAATGATGTCAATGTTAATACTGGGGCCAAGAGACCCATTAGCAAGATCTTCCAAGTAGATGTCTTGAAGATCCTTACACATCCAGCTAATGTTAGCTTTATAAAATTCCACAGGGAGACCATCCGGGCCAAGCGCCTTGTCATTATTAAGAGACTTGATAGCTTTTTCAACTTCATCCAGAGATATATCCTTAGATAAAACAACAATATCAGCTCTGTCCAACTTATTAGGGATAAGAGGTTTACACTTGTTCCTAAGGTTAGCAGCTTCTTTAGAGTCCTCAGAAGTGAAGAGCTTCCTATAATAGTCGACAAAAGCTTTGTTAATGATATCAGGGTCTGAAGTGTCCTAGTTATCAATTAAGAGCCTATCAATGGATTCATTGGAATGCTTATGCTTTATAAGATTGAAAAATAACTTAGAGCCATGGTCCCCATCTTGGATCCAATGGGCACGAGATCTAATCTTAGCACCACATATCTTAATTTGTTGATGTTTTCTCAGGGCATCCTTAGCAGAGATCACATGGGAAAAAAGGTTAATATTGGAGGGATCATTCTGGATGTTATTCTCAACCTCTTGGAGATCAGAGGAGAGATGTTTTTCAATAAACCTGTAGTCTTTGGCTTTCTTTTGACCAATAGTTTTAAGCAAGCATTGCCAAGCTGGGAGATTCATCTTCCATCTGTCAATTTGGGAACAATTAGGGGAGTTGAATTTATTGATATGGTGAATAATTTGAATGGAAGCAAGGACATCCTCATCGTGAAGAAGCCTGGTATTCATAATAAATTTGGAATTGAGAACTCTAATGTGAGCAGGGGCGTTGTTGAGACTGATGCAAGTAGAGATAGGGTTGTGGTTTGAGAGGGTAGTGGAGGTAGCGAGGACAAAGTTATTTTGGTTATCAGGGAGGAAGGAGAAGAAGTTCTTGTTCCCATAAAATCAATCAAGTCTTGAGTAGATCTGGGAGGGGCCTTGCTGGAAGTTACACCAGGTATACCATATCCCTGGGTTAGTAGCCTTATTGCCAGCTAAGGGGTCAAAGAGAAGCTTAGCATTTATCATCTTGTTCCAGTGATGCTTTTCATTGTCTTTCCAAGCGAATGAAGTACCTCCAGATTTGTCTTGTTGGGATTCCATTGTATTGAAGTCTCCTCCAATAAGCCACGGGATATTAGGGAGGGCATCCAGTCAGTCCCAAAGGTTAGCTCTCTCCTTAGATTCATTAGGGGCATAGATAGAGCAGATGCCAAAGATACAATTGTTATGATTGATAGTGATCCAAACAGCTCTTCGGTAGGGTGAGGTGTCATTGCCCGTGACATAACTTCTCCATTTGGGACTGATAAGAAGAGAAATACCACCCTTGCCTCTATTATGCTTAGTACAGAATTTGATCGCATTGTTCTAAATAAAATTAAGATTAGTTTCAAGCATGAAACCGATGGCTTTGACTTCTTGCAGCATAAGAAAATCTATAGATTTATAGGTATCAAGAGAACACTTAATAGCAAATTTTCTATCCGGGGACTCAAGACCCCTCACATTCCAAGAAATACAATTCATGAGGAAACAATAGAGGGGGTAGGGCACGCTACAACAACCTCATCAGTTGAAGACAAAGGTCTATTAGAGCTATCCCTATTTTTCTTACCAGAGGATTTATTTTTGGATCCTAGAGGCCTCCCCCTCCGCTTCAAATCAAGGGTGTTGATTTTAGGATCATCATCATTTTCAGATTGAGAATCCACTTCCATGGAAGGTGAACCAGGGAAATTTGGTAGTAGTAGGGATAATCTCTAGGGAACAATCGTCACCTAGTTCTTTAAAAACTTTTAAAGGGGGCCTTCGAGATGGTCTTGAGGTAGTATGCCAGCTGGAGTTGTTGGAGCACACAATATCAAGGATAGAGGAACTAAGAGGGTTAGCACAGATAAGTTCTAACACAGGAGAAACACACATGAGTACTCTGAGATGGAGGGTTATTCAAACAAGATGGGTTCAAGTGTTTATTCAGTTCATTGTTAGTGGCCTTTCTTCTTTGTTTCTTAGTAACAGTTTGGAAGCCGTCGTTTGTGTTCACAATGTCTATAGACATGTCCGAAGAGGGGAAAGGAGCTTGAAGGGCAGGGAAAGCAGGAGAGGCGGAGTCCAGATTAAGTAAGGTTTTAGAGGGCACCTCCACCTGGGTGTTCTTGCTAGCAGAAGGAGCCACAATAGGGTTGGCCAGATTAGTGGGAGGAGAGTTTTTAGCAGGTTTCAAATTCTTCTTAATTATAGGGCAACTTTTTCTAAGATGCCCCTCTTTCCGACATAAGAAACATGCATTTCAGCCTCCCAAAATTTCAATAAGGCACACAAAAATTTCCTCCGTGATGTTGATGGAAATATCAAAAGGGATTTCTTTCCCTGGTTGTAGAGAGATAAGGACCCTAGCGTCCATATGCGGCACTAGTCTAACGATATCATCCATTCAGATAGTTTTGCCCAAGGGTTCGAGTAACTGAGGCAGAAATCTCCATAAGAAAGGGGGACATTTTTAACTAGAATCCACCGAGGAGCTGAGAGGGCAAGGACCTCCTCATGAACAGCCTTAGGAGACCATGTCAGCGCACGAAAGGATGTGGATCCAACAGTCCAATATTATTTTTTCAGGACTTCAGCTTGAGATTCACCATTAGCGAAAAAAATAACAAATAAACCTTTTTGAATTTGCCGATAAAAAGAAATGTGGAAACCATTTTAAGATTCCAAAAATTGTGAAACCAGCCATCCAAAAACTTCCTAGGAGGACATTTATCCAGCTCAACAGCCGAGAAGAAATAGCAGTATTCTTTAACCTATTCTTCTCTTTAACTATCTCAGCAAGCATCTTAGTGTTAGGAGCGATAGAGAAAGGGTTGAAGGAACCGTAGAGCACTTACTGGGAACAGCAACATCATGGGCTTCAACAACGGTAAACTTAGCCTTCACATCCACGACACCAGCAGTGTTGGTGACCGCTTTAGAGAAGGATTTGGGTTTAATGGTAGGGTTAGGATTGTTAAGAGAGCCGCCATTAAGACTAGTGTCCTTCGACGTGGTGGTAGAGGGAGAAGGGGGTACGACCTCTGCCCAACGCCAAAGGGTGGGAGAAACACAACCATTCATTTTAACCGCATTAAAAGAGAAGTTTGGAAGGACTACACCTAGAACACCATAGCAATCGAAGACGTCCAACTGTCTCTCGCTGTCTCGATTGTTCTTGCCGGAAGTCGCCACTGCAACCTCACTGAAAACCACAGCAAAGAAACCCTAATCCGTACTACAAAAAATTACAATTTCGCACTTTGCAATTTCCTCAATTAATAGATTTTAAATTTATTGAAAGTGCTTATCTAATTAAAATAAAAATTAATAATTATTATGAATTGAGAATTAATCATATTTAATTATATCTTTAAAGAGTTCCAATTTAATATTTTTAATATATATTATTTTTTAAATTTTATTTTATTTTATATTTAGTATTTAATATTTTTTTTATAATTGTTTGTTTGTTTTAATCATTTTTCTGAATACAATTAGAAATTATTTTAATATTAATTTTATTTTATATAGTTTTAAATTTTTATTAATGATATTTGTTATTTTTTATTTCATTATAAAATTATTTGACATATAATATATGACATAAATTAAAAAATATTAAAATTATATATAAATCCTCGCTAATATAAAAAGTAGAGATTTAGTAAATTAAAATAGTCAACAAATATTCATTTATTATGAAATATCATATGTATTATGAATAATATATAAAGTAGAATTATAATTAAACTAAAAATTTATTTAACAATATGAAATTATATAATTAAATTTAATATATATATTTTAAAGAAATAATAGTTTATGTATTAAAATATATTATATTATATTAAAATATAAATTGATCTTTCATGTTTTAAAAAGAATCAAAGTCATAAAACAGAATAAGGTTAAGTCCGTTAGTATTCTAAAATTTATCCACATTGAACTTATGAATTGTCCTATTAGCACAACATTGGTAGTGTTAGTGTTAATTTTATGAATTCTTTTATTTAAGAACTTGTAAATTTATGCTAAACTTCTTTGAATATTTAATTAAAAATAAAACAAACACTCACGAGAAGCACGGAGGGAAATAGAAAAAACAGAATATGAGTACGAACAAAAAAGACGAGGCGTTTCATAGAAATCAATGAAAAATAATAATGGAAGGCGGTATTTGCAATTTTGTTCTTTCGATAAGTTTACAGAAGGCGTCAAGGCCATCAATTGCGTGTGATGGATACCATTTTGAGCCGTGCCCAAGACAAACATATGTGCAATATGGAGAAATAATGTGGGGAGGAGCAGAGAAATAACGTGTGGAAATGTGATATAGTAAATGGAGATTGGATATGATTCACGATTGGATGTATAGTTCATTCCAAACTATGATCGAAAAAAGGTTTGTCGGCAGCTATTGTCCTGATTAAAGCATTTTCCAAGTGTGAGAATTTTCCCTGTTACGGTGTCTAACTTGCCCTAAAATGGCACTGGAACTGTTCCGCGTATTTCTCACGGCCCTGTTAACGATTAGTCCCTTGACACAAATATGGGCATGAATTAGTTTGGCGTTTGCTACATCATATATGGCGGCAAAACAGTCTTTCTCAAAGAAGACGAGGCCTGGATCGACAAAATGTGAAGCATCCGTGAGTTGTCCTCAATGACAGGAAAAGGTAAGTGCCCATCCCCTACAATATGATACTAGCATGTCAGTATCATATGTCAGAGGAAAACTTCACGGGAAAACAAGAAACTTTACTTATTTCTTCAGCGGCATGATAAGAAATCGGTGAGGGTTAGACAATTCTGGCGTGACAAAATTCTGGTTGCAAGCAACTTCATAGGAGAAGTCTATCGGATAATTAATTTCTTTTAGAATTCTCCATAAGTACAAAAATTAATTTGTACTAAATGTGACATTTATCAAATTTAAAATATCAAAAAAATAAAATCCATTACTCATGGACTAAGATGAATGGGTGTATCTAGGAAGCGTGATCAAGTTTTTATTATTTCACAAAGATGAATTAGGATGGAAAATAAAGGTTTTTATTAATCTATCATTCTCCCATTAGCTAATTTGTTAACATATATTTACACTTGATCACATGTCAAACACATCCAAAATATATATTACCAAAATCAAAAGATTAAAATCTTACTATTCACCTACAACAATCAAGATCAATTTCATGTTTAGTAGTTAGGAAGTTCATAATTTATAGTATAAGTGTCTTAAAACTACTAAATCCACAACATATAATCATGTACATTGCAATAATCAATATCAAATTTTCATAAAACTCTACTCATATTAAACCCTTGATTTATTATTTGATTATAGTCCTATTAACAATACATGTAACCTTCATATATTTATGTCTGTGAAAAAAAGGATTTATGCAATGACATCCCATTTCACTAATCATTTTTAGTTAAATAATTGTATGCAATAATTTTATAATGATTGAGATGGTATGTACCCTAATACAACCAAATTCACTTACTTAGAGTTCTTCATACATTAGGGTTAGCATTTTGGTTAATTGGGTTCATTGAAATATTGTATATCACTAGAGATGGCTAATAATTAAGTAGTTTTTATAAGTGTAGGAATGATTCAAAGAATCACGTGGAAACTCAAACATCACTATCCTAAACATCCAAGTCATCTTAAAATTAATTAGTTCATGAACACATTAAGGGTATCTTATTTTCAAGGAAGGCAACCATATAAGTGTAACTAGGTTTGATTAGAAGAATAAAAAAACATAGATTTCTACCTTATTCACCAAATCCAAATTAAATTATTAGATTAGGTTCATTTATCTACATCCAATTTAATAATTGTATGGAAAGATAATTAACATCATATACAAAGTTGAATAACCATTTATAATATGACAATCTAATGCTACAAGATGATCAAATTAAAATTCACAAAAATAAATAGAAGAGTGAATGCAAGGTTCCTCAAATATCCGATTACCAAATTCATAAACCATAAGGGATGCAACTAGGGTCACAAAAATGGTTAGGACGTACAATCCCCATCCTATTATATCAAGTTTCCTCCTATAAATCACAAAGGGTGGGATGTTGTAAATCCCTCATTCAATTCACATATTCACCAATTGATTATGTTATATTACTAGGATTGTCCTTGCCTCTAGTTTCAAGATAATTGTGAAGAGAATGTAAGTATCCATTGAGTTACATTTCTACAATAAATGTGTCTTAAATGAAATGAAAAAACAAGTCATGTAAAAGGTATGGATTCAATTATGAAGTAGAGCATCTTAGGGTGAAGAGAAATATTGTATCAACTAAAGAAACATGTCTTTATATTTCCTATATTTTTTGGTTGTTTTCCATGTATTTATATTATTTGGAGCGGGCATAATTATATTTCCCTACATGTAGTTTTAGTCTAGGGAGTTTGAGCTAGCCAAGAGGAATAGAATTGTACAAAATTGTGTGTATGTCAATCATAATAATGGTTCCAAACTATCATATTATGAGTATTGTGAAGAGATCCATATCTATATTTTTGTATTTAATAATAAATTATAAGTTTCATCATCTTCATTATAAAATGATACTTTAACTATATTATGCACCAAAGGATTTAAATATTATATTAGATAAGAAGGTTTCCTATGTAGTTCTTGGTCTTAGTGAGGTTCATGTAAAGAGCTACATTTAGTTTTGAGATCTATTTGTTATTTTATATCTAAATATGGTCATTATAAAAATTTCAAGGATGTGTAGCCTAATTCCAAGGTAGATTTTGTTGAAGTAATTTTGTATTCATTTGTATTACTTAATTAGGTATTTTCCTACACCTAGTGTAGTTTCTTAGGTAGGCTTATATATAATGATGAGTGGGAGTTATAGGTATCTATATTTCTTCTATGGTAGTTACTTTGTCTGTGAGTTGCATTCATATATGAGGAATTACACTTCTAAATGAAAGAATAATCCACCACCCTCCTTCACATATTATACACGTACTCACCTAGCTTTATTTTTTCCCATTCTCTCACATTGTATGTTTTTCTCTCTAAAGTAAAATTACATTATTTAGCTTGTCATTTTTTTTAATAGTATTATTTCTATCAATATGAAGTCAAATATATTTTTTAAAATCTAACATGGTATTAGAGGGATGATTCCTAGTCCATCTTTCCTATTTTGAGAGCTTGTCAGAGATGTTGATTTTCATAATTTTTTAGTGGATCTAATATTTACTGATATGTGCAAATAGTTTTTTGGTTTAATATTGTCTTCAAAACACTTGAAAAATCAAATTTAATATTTCATTTCACTCAAATCAAAGACTAGGAAGCTATGATATGATTTAACCTTATATTTATATTTTCTTTGTTATGTAGATTTAAAGTAATCTCCCGCCGCTTCTCCTTCTCCATGTAGTCAAAGAATATATGACAATCATCTCCTTGGTTAGTTAGTGACAAGTAAGTACTATATAATCTCTTCTTTGTGGGTAAGGTGATTGAAACAAGCATCCTATTTCTATAACATAGATAGATCCCTTCTTCACGCGCACGATAAATACTTAAACTATATTGTTATGAAAATGAAGGTGTGTTTGTATGTGTAGCTTCATTTCTTGTTATCATCCACTATGCCACATCTATATTTATTTGAATCCATTAATTTTTATTTGAAGGTGATGACATAACTTGTTTAGGATGAGAAGGTGATTTTGTACCCTTAGGTTGGATGAGATTATTACTTGCCTTTTCATTCGGTGGTTCTTGAGGGAAATGGCTATGAATTAGTAATGGGCCTCTGATAATGTTAAGATCTATTTTGGTGGTTATTTTAGGAGTTAGGTTTAGTTGTTAGAATTTTTTTAAATATTTCTTTGTTAAATTTTGCAGTTAGGGTTAGTGATAAACAATTTCTAATTTCTTTTTCTGCCAATGTTGATTGCATATGAAGGTAAATAATGGCACTCCATGGTTGCTGAACTGATGGAATGTCTGATGTAAGTCCTTTGAATAGTAGAATTTTCTTGCTTCAATGGTTTGCTGAACTAAAAAAAATAGTATTATTTTTTTAATTTATTTGATTTATATTTAATAAAGAATAAATTATTGAAGTTATAAAATACATATTATTTATTGAATTTATTGGTATTATTTATTTCATGAGTAGGGTGGTTCACAAGATCTTATTTGTCATGAGAATGAATGGAACACTTATCACTCGTTCCATCTAGGTGGTGCTCATAGAGGTAAAGCATTAGGCCTTTCTGGGAGGTCACCCATCCTAGTAAAACTCCAACTTAAGAACACTTAATCATGGATTTTCCTCAAAAAATAACAAGCTAAGTAGGTTTAACCTTGAGGAAAACTCCATGGTTAAGAACATTTGAGTTAGGGTTGTACTAAGATGGGTGACCTCTCTAGAAGTTCCAATGCTTCACCTCTTTGAGCATCACCTAGATGCAATGTGTGTTAAGTGTTCTATTCATTCTCATGAGAGATGAGTTCCTGTGAACAATACTAATAAAATATGGGTCAATGAGTTTGACTCAAAAAATTATACACAGTTGAATTATGGTAGTAATATCACAGTTTATCAAAGCATTTAACTTCTTATTATTCCATTTTAAAATATAATATTATCAAATTCACAATATTCAAAATAATGTAATATTGATGAAAATATAATAATATCATAATAAAGGTAATATAATATATAATCACTAGATATGTATTATAATATTGATAAACTATACATAATGTATATTCTTTTTTTATAAGCAATAGGCCAAGGCTAAATTATTTTATTAATAATCAACCTATTTTATAACCCATCTCACTAGGGGCACTAGTCAGAAAGAGATGGGCAAAGAAAACCGTCAGTCTTGCCCCCCAAAAATAAAGATAGATTCTATAGTTACATCTTTTTACATAACATCTCATTTAACAAATACAGGGTAATGTGGAGGAAATCAATGCCCCCATTTACATATTGTGGTAATGAGCCAAGATTACATTACATAATTCATTATGACCTAACCCAATTGCAATAGTTGAATAAGAGGTTGGTTGGCCATGAGTTCATTCATCCCTACATCACCACCAAATCTCCTAAGTGATTCTCAGACTATAGCTCTATTTGTTTTATCTGGTACAAAATCATTATTTTGTCAGCAACCATAATAGACTTCTCTAGCCACATTGGTTAGTAGTGATAAAATTTCTGGTATTCTAATCATTCATCCTTTGCCGAATCTAATATAAGAATTGAAAACAATCAGTAAATGTATCCATCCTCTATATATTGTATATATTATTATATAATACACCATAATATTAGGGTGGCTGCAAGAGGTTGAGTCCCACTTTTGGGCAAAAAGTGGAAGTGTTTTCCCTTTTTTTCAAATTTCATGTCAATTGATGTCTAAATTTGAGGTACTTAGAGATTGAATCTCAAAAACATTTAGTAATAGAAAATGTAGTTCTCGGAGTCTACTTTTCAAATATGTAATTTATTTAAATACCCACATGGTATAAATTGCTTTTTAGTAGGAATGTTTAAAAACCATGTTTTCAAAATGCTTGTTTCAGGACCATACCATAGTCATGTACGAACACCATATTTTGACTTAAATAAATGAATTTTTGCAAATCCTTTTGGGGAAATATACCTAAGACAACAAATATTGGTGAGAAAATTTTTCCTTATTTTTTTTATTGAATATATTTTTTTTAATTAATTTTTAATTGACTATAAAATACTTTTTCAAAACCTCTGGTGTACGGGCACCATAATTTGATGAGAATTTCCTATTTTTTCAAAAATTCTTATTTTTATCTTCAAGAGAATTGTATCTAGATTGGTGTCATATAATTTATTTTCCAAAAAACCTAAAAGCAAAAAAGTTATTAACGTTTTAGTGAACCTTGCTATTTTATGTTTAGGTACCACTTTTAACTAATAAATAATACAAAAATAGTAAAAATAATCATATCACTATGAAATTTACATTTTTGAAATCAGGACAGTGAGAACTCTAATGGGTTTTTTTTTCGTAAAATGATATGATCAGGAAGGCCCTCAAAAAATTACGACAAGGCAAAAATCTGGCATTCCAGTGCCTTAACCAAATTTTTGGAGGTCAAGGCATCCTAAACTAAACCGACTTTGGAATGAAATTCAAGGCGGACGTGTGCTTCCCTTTCATCTCTTAAGAAATGGGCGCCCATTTTTTGAAAAAATGGGTGCCTATTTTTAAAAACAAAAAATCAAAGTCTTAAAATGCATTTTTAATTCTAAAAATAAAAAAAAATAAAAAAAATTAGAAGCGGGCACCCATTTTTTGAATTCAAAAAACAAGCGCCCATTTTGAAAAAAAAATGGGCACCCATTTTTTGAATTCAGGATCGGGTGCTCGAACCTAAAATGGGCACCTATTTTTTTTAAATGAGCACTCGTTTCAAGTGACATCTCTCATTTCTACAAGACTTCCGTGGAATTGGTACCCAACTTTGTGCATTGACCCATTATATAACTTATCAATGTATATAAAACACATTATTATAGGTTCAAATCGTTTATTCTTCTTCCTCAATTTATATTCATTCTACTTCACTCCTCCACTATTATATATGTTATTTTTCACCTAATAATATTTAAGCTAATATTTTACTATTTATCATATTTAATTGTATACAAATTTATTCACCACTTAAATTTAAATATTAAATTAATTCATTTTTTTTTGGTTCGATAAAGGGCCTGGGACAAATACATTTTTATTGGTTTTAACCTATTTACAGACTAACTCACTAGGAGCACTAAGAGGAAAGAGTCGGTCGGAGAAAACCTCCTGGTATTGCTCCAAAAATGATTTGAATTCTTATAATCACCCCTTATTAGAAACAATGGGGGATTAGTCACTAGTATATGTACAATACAATACAATTTTTTTCCTTGTTATACAAAAGGAGATATAAATAGAATTTTTGTCACTATCGTTAGGACTCCCTTGGCTATGTTGCCTTTATCTCTAATTTCCTTCTTCGAGTATTTGATTATCTAATTCCAATCCTCACTAAGTCTTCTATGCATCTATCGAGGATATTTTATACCTGTAGAAAACATCTACCACACATTCTTGGAGCCAGAGTTAGCTATAAATTTTCATATTAGCTTACCTTCTTCCTTCATTCAACAGGGTTAGGAGACTTTATCCTGATAATTTAATATCCTATGCAACATTTTTGCAGCATAATGTTAGTTAATATAAACTCTATAAATTAGGGACCATATCCAAATGAGCCCTCTTAATATTATACTATCAACATAAATCAAATTAAAAGATGTCCTTTTTATTAATTTCTATAACTACTCAATATATGTGCACAGAATCATGTAACCATTTGATTGTGATACTTTTAAACATGCAGAGAGCCTCTTAATAGAATTGTACTTTTTATCAACTAGTACCTAATTGACCGATTTTTAATACTTTCTCATCATGTCTTCAAAGAGAAAAAACCATGTATCTCATAAATTAGTGTCACTAGTTCATAAATTCAACAAGTTGTTAATTAAAAACTACCATAGATCCTATAGATCAATCAAACTTCACTTTTTCATTTCTATATTCAAGCATAGTTAAGCTATAAACACATTACTCAAAAACGTATACTTAATAAAAGTTTGAGGTCCAATCTGACCAGATTAGCCAAGTGCATATCTCAATATCTTTGTGTATGAATTCTGTGTGTGTGTGTGTGTGTGTGTATAGCTTTGTTACTACATATATCTGAGTGTATACATATGCAAATACCTATAAATACACATTTATATATGTATACACTGTTATATATAGAGAGACATCTTAAGACTCATTAATAAGGAGATATTCAGATATACCATTGGATAATCTTCATACAAGACAACCTTCTTAAGAGATCACACTATTAACAGGATAATGACTGATTCTAATAGTTTTTTCCTTTTTAGTGATCAATTAAAAGGTAAAAGAGAACATAATTCATTATAATCTTAGCATGCCTAGATTATCTAATCATAATAACACATGAAGTGATTAGAGGGCTTAATCCATGTAATAATTGATTCATTATTACCTTAGGATTTTCTTATTCAAATTTATCTATTTCACTTGTTAGCCACAAATCCATTTCTAAAAAATAATCTCATAATCAAAATCTATTAGAATCGCATACAAGGAACACTGGTCAATACCATAAACAATGTTTCCTCTACAAGTAATCCTTATAGGATTTAACCATAAGTTGTCACTTAACTTGTGAATATTATTTCATTAAAAAATATTTCCTTACAAAGAGAAATAATGTCTTTCTTATGGATCTTTTCCAACATTATGCATGCAATAAAAATTCCAATCATATCTTCATTGAGCTTGTAGGTGTATTCATAGTTAAAATATTTCTCCCCTAACACCAAATCTACTGCTCTCCTAGTCACATCATCCAAGGGCTTGATAATTTGATTCCACCTCTCTGGTTTGATATTGCCCCTGAATGCCATCTACCTATCCTCAGAGATGTGAAATATATGGATTTTGGTTTCTATATTGAAGCACTAATAATCACAAATCACAAAACTAAAAAGGGTTAATCTAAAATAATACCCAAGAACTCAAAATAATCATTACTCACACACCTAAGACAATTATAAATTAGACAGGACAAAAAGAATATGCTAGAGACTTCTAGAAGATACACAAAACATCTAGAAGCCCGAGAGAAACAAACAAAGATGAGGAAAAGAAGAAAAAAGAGAAAGGATAGTGAAATAAATAAAGCAAGAGAAGATAGGGCATGATGATGATTGAAATATTGAATCCTAGTGAGTAAGAGAAATAAGTATAGGTAGGAAAAAGCTTAATTAATGGATCAAATGTGAAATCATGAAAAAATGGGATACCAGGGAATAGTAAAGAGATTCAATATGAAATCTAGGTGTAATGTAGAAAATATCTAAGAAATTTAAAAATAATCATTCTAAGGGAAGGTGAATACCTACGATGGGAAAGCATAATCAAAGAGATTTCAAAATTTATGGAGATTTAAGTGAAATTATAAAAATAAGTAATAATACACATATCTTATGAGACAGAAAAATAAAGAAATTAATAAAAGGGGATTGGCAAAACTGCCAAAATCTTGAAGTTTCCAATAAAAAGGGAATAGCTCCAAAAAAATTTATACATGTTATATGTTTTTAATCTTGTCTAAGTTTAAATATTAAATATATGAGTTGACATCTATCCTAATCAATACTTATATGTGAATTAGAAGGGGTTATTTAAAGTGTGCTCCAAGATTACTCATAAGGATAATTTGATTAGTAATCTTCTTATAAATTCCCATCTTTTCTATGTAAATATTATCAACTCCTAAATTGTATAGCCCATCTACCACCTTATTACCTTCTCTCTATATATGATTAAACTTGATCTATCTAAAATGATTCAATAATCCAATTTCTCTTTCCAATTTTTAATTTAACTTCCAATTAGGAGTATAACCAGCCTTGAGAGCATAAATTATGATATGAGAATCAGCTTCTATTTCTAATTTTTTAATTCCCAAATCCTTATATAATAACAATCTTTCCACTAATCCATCCAATTCTGCCATATTGTTTTCTTTCTCTCCTATAGGTTTAGCCAATCTTCCACATTTACTTCTGGCCCATATCTATATTACACATCCAATCCATGCCACACCTGGATTTCCCCTAGATGCCCTAGTTATCTCTATTTTAGCATTAAGGATTGTCATTAGTATCAAATGAGCTTAGTTGGTAATCATAAGTTATTTAGTTGGTAAATGTTGGAATAAGGAGAAAACTGGTGCATGTGCCTCTTGGTGTGCTCACACAAGTGCTATAAGGACCTTGCTTGTCCTCTCCAAAGGATCCTACTCTCTTCTAGGATCTCACTAGTCTTAGGTGACCAACCTAAAATATTTCATAACTCTATTCTAAGAGTCAATCTCCTTGTGCTTAGCCTTGAAGGACATCCACCTTTTAGTTTTGTCTCAATGCTTTCTTAACACCTAGATCACTCTAAGTGTTTTTCACCATGAACTGACTTTTGGGTTGCAGGGGTATCATTCTTCTTAAAAAAATTCATTTTGTTTCCATTTTAATCCATTTTTATGGATCTCAAATCCTTCTACAATTGATTTCAAAGATTAGCCTTTTAGAGACCTACTTAGGCCTAGTTTTCTAGTAGCCCTTGACAGGGTCTTTTTCCCATCCCAAGCCAAAAATTCCCAAACAACCTACAAAAATAATTGGATATTCATATACCCTTTTGGAAGTTACTTAAGATTCAGGAGGTTTTGGGGTTCTAAGGCCTCCGTACAATGGCTTCCTACAAAGTAGGGTTTGGAGGGCTAATTAGGCCTATTTTTATGGTCTTTTCCTAATTTATGGTTCAAAACCCAATCAAATGGATTGGTCTGTGTCCAATCCTTTTAGCATGCATTGATATGTTAAAACACCACCTAGAAAAATTCTTGTTCTATACTTCTCTTCTTTCCCTTGCCTGTAGCATTCACTTCTTCACTGTCATACCTCTAATCGGGTACTCTAGAATCACCTAGGGTATGATCTTACATTCAAAAGCTCGACTCTTTAGATCTTTTACATATATATTCACACTGTACATAGGCTCCCCTAAAACATCCATCCACTTTTAGGAGATTCCCTCAACTGGATTTCATGGGGGAGCCATTAAAACTCAAACTACTCTAACCTATAACAGTACACTTCCTGGTTACTAACCAAACTATTTAAGGTACTAGACTATCTCAACAATGCTTACACAAAGAATGAAAAATATTTGAATCTAATCTACCAAAAAAAAATTGTAGCTACTTTATGGGATTCAATCCATCTTATGGCATTTTCACACAAGAATGCTTGGTAAGTCTTCCAAAACTAGAATTTGCAGAGCTCTTTTCTATTTCAAAAAACTTACTTACATTCACTCTAACTCTCTAACTTAGAGAATGAGACTAGATTAGTATCACAAGATACTCTTCCCACCATTTTAGGCCTTGGCATTGATTTACCACTCCTAGAATGGAGGGAATTCTATGTGGCTGAGTTAAATGCAACTCATGCACAAGATTGCCAATGATGTCATGATCACTTTGGCATCTTTGTTTTTATGAGGCAGCCTATATTCTATGGCCTCTATCCCATGTAGTTTGAAGAACTAACATCATTAAATCCTAATAAGACATCTTTACTACTATACCAATTTCTAGGACACATTAAGGCACATTCCTTAATCACACCAAAATTAAACATTTAAACTATCTAACAAGACTAGGTTGGATTAGATACTAACTATTAATCCACCTAATAACACACCTTGCAAGACCTTCTAAGGTCCAAAGTAAACACACTCTAACTTGGAAAAGGTCAAATACAAGCCAAAATGGTTAAGGACTAGGAGGTTAGCCTAAGTGCACCTGCACCATCCTCCCTAAGTGAAAGCTTTCAAGCCACCCTTGAATTGAGTAAGTTGAGATTAATGCCCAAATTTTTGAACTCTGATTCCTTGATCCATGTTGAATCAGCATCCAAATGGCCTTTCCAATTGACTAAGTGTTCCATGTAGTCTTTGGTTCTAGTCTTCTTGTAAATTCTGGAGTCTAGTATACACTCTGCCTTCTTGACTGATTGATGTAGGAGCATCTTGGGTCCTTGGCAATCCTGTGTCACAAAAAACATTTTGGAGTTTGTCTATGTTGCTTGGTTCCTTCTTTGACCGAGTTGGTCAGTTTCCTTTGGTTATCGAGTGTGGTCAATTATCTCATAGGTGGTCAGTTATTTCATTGACGCTCAACGTTACTTGCCTGTTGCTTAGTTATCTTTGCTCATCGACAAGTTTAGTTTTAGTTCTTGTTGTGGCTGACTTGTGCTTTTATGTTGGGTCACAAATTTAATGTTGGAATCCATCATTGGGAAGCGTTTCATCCCAGATTTGACCATTCCTTCTGTTGATTATGGATCTGAAGGCTGACTCAGTTTGGTAGACTCTTGTATAAATGTAGTTGTTTGGTTATAGTTTAGGAGGCAGTTTTTAGTAGAAGATAGAAGATAGTAAAATTTGAGATTTTGACAAATCCTCGCATGTTTGAGGACTTCTATAAATCATTGTAATATCTGGACCTAATTGGGAAGGCCTTACAACTCGGCATGTATCATTCTATATGATGAAATATATGGTTGATCTTGCATTCTCTCTCTCATTGTTGTTGTTTATTGCTTCCGCATGTGTTGAGAAGGATTGGATCATTAGGGTGTGCCATTTTTTGGCCCCTACCTTGTGTCAGGTGGTATCAAATCAAGGTGAGATCTTGATCTAGGTCTGTGGATCTAGGTTTTTAGGTTCCTCTTGAAGCCCTAGTTGATTGTTGTGGGATAGAAGATTGTGATTTGACCTAAAATTGCAGAGGGTTGTCAAGATGGTTCATGGGAGGTGAGATGTAGATCTAGGATTGGCAGATATGCTAAGGCAGATTGCTTGTAGGTTAGAATTTGTTGAAACAACCCAGAGAAGAGGCAGACATCTTGAAGATGTTAGTGATGATGAAGTTGAGGAAGAATAGGTAAATGCAAAACCTGTACCTATTATGGATCAAGGTGAAGAAAGATTTTTGAAGGCTTTGACAAGTCTAAAGTCAACACCACATTTCAATCCTCCTGAGTATGATGGAAAGCTAGATTCTGATGAACTGGTGGACTGGATCACCGAGATGGAAAATTATTTTGAATATGAAAACATACCTAAAGACAAGAAGGTGAAGATTACAAGCACAAAGTTGAAAAGCCATGCATCCTTATGGTGGGAACATCCACAATTGGATAGGAAGAGGAAAGGAAAAGATAAACTCAAGGTATGGAATAAATGGTGAAAAAGTTGAAAGGAAAGTTCTTACCTTGTGATTATTAGATTAACCTAGTTCGGTGAATGCAAAGTTTAAGGTAGAAAGATAGCTCGGTAAAGGAATATACTAAGAAATTCTATAGATTAGATATTATATTTGGACATGATGAAGATGATGTGGAAAGAATTGGTAGATACCTGAATGGTTTGAGGGTTTCCATACAAGAGGAAATTAGTATGGTCAAATTGGAGAACATTGAAGAGGCTTATCAATTTGCATTGAAGGCCAAGGAGAAATTGAACAAGAGACATGAGCAAAGACAAAGAGGTCGAGATGGTAGATTCTCTAGAGGAAGAGGTAGATCTAATGGTGAAAATGGTAGATTTGAACCAGAAAAGACAAATTTGGACGAAGGCAAGACCAAGTGGAAAGGTGAAAGTTCATATAGAGGTAGAGGTAGTAACTATCAAGGTGGTTATGGAAAAGGAAGTTTCCAAGGAACTTGTTACAATTGTGGAGAAGAAGGACATAGATCTTTTGAATGTATAGATGCTAGTAAGAAGGCTGGTACTAGTAGAAATGCTTTGGTGCAAGAAGAATCACCGAATGAACCTGAGAAAAAAAATAACTTGATGGTAAGGAGAGCATTGTGGAATGAAAGAAAAAAGGAAGATCTGGTAAGGAAAATTTTGTTCAAGACCAGATGTAGAGTTTCTGATAAAGTTTGGAAGGTAATCATTGACAGTGGTAGCTCAGAGAATCTGGCTTCTAAAGAGATGGTCATAAAGTTGCAGTTGGAAACATTGGTACATCTGAAGCCCTATCATATTTCATGGATCAAAGATGAGAATACACTCCTGGTAAGTGAACAATGTTATCTGAATTTGAAGATTGGAAAGTACTATGATAAAGTGTTATGTGATATGATGCCTATGGGTTGTTGTCATATTTTTTTGGGTAGACCTTGACAATATGATAGACATGCTATATATGATGGGAGATTGCATAAGTATACTATTGTGGCTGATGGAAAGAAATAAATCTTGTTACCTTTGATGGAAGAACATGTTAGTAATGTTTGCACATCTGTGAAAGTTTGTTTGATAGAAGGAAGAAATTTTGTTAAATCTTTGAAGAAGAATGGTGTATGTTTTGCTATGATTCCTAAAAAATCGAGTAAGAAAATAGAGGATAATGTCCCTGAGGAGATTGATAAGTTTCTCACCAAGTACAGTGATATCATTTCTAATAATGTACCTGATGGTTTGCCACCGAA
This sequence comes from Chamaecyparis obtusa, assembly GCA_027943335.1. Lineage (NCBI taxonomy): Eukaryota > Viridiplantae > Streptophyta > Pinopsida > Cupressales > Cupressaceae > Chamaecyparis > Chamaecyparis obtusa. The sequence goes on from BSBK01000899.1 coordinate 21,677, forward strand.
AAGAAGCATTGATCATTGTATGGATCTAATCCCTAGAGCTATTTTACCGAATAAGGCACCTCATTGGTTGACACCTACTGAGAATCAGGAATTGAACTGATAGATTCAAGAGTTGCTGGAGAAGGGTTTGATCAGAGAAAGTTTGATTCCTTATGTAGTACCTGCTATATTGGCACCGAAAAAGAATGGAGAATGGAGAATGTGTAATAATTCCAGAGCAATCAATAAGATAACAATGAAGTATAGGTTTACTATGCTGAGAATGGATGACATAATGGACAGTTTGACTAGAGCAAAGTATTTCACCAAAATTGATTTGAAAAGTGGGTATCATCAGATCAAAATTAGAGAAGGTGATGAATGGAAGACTACTTTCAAGACAAAAGAAGGTTTGTATGAGTGGTTGGTTATGCCTTTTGGTTTAACTAATGCATCGAGTACTTTTATGAGGTTGATGAATGGAGTTTTGAGGAAATTCTTGGGTAAGTTTGTGATTGTATATCTTGATGAAATTTTGATATTTAGTAAGACCAGAGAAGAACATTGTTTGCATGTTAGACAAGTTTTGTAGAGATTGAAAGAGGAAAAGTTGCTGATAAATCTGAAAAAGTGTTCGTTCATGAAAGAGGAGATTGTGTATTTGAGATTTGTGATCTCAGCTGATGGTTTGAAGATGGATCCTAAAAAGGTTGAAGCTATTTTGAATTGGCCTACACCTGTGAATGCTAGTGAGGTAAGATCATTTCATGGTTTGGAAATTTTTTACCGAAAGTTCATAAGGAATTTCAGTTCAATTTGTAATGCTATGACTGAGACTATGAGAGGAGACAAAAGAGAATTCAAGTGGACACATGGAGCTGAGAAATTTTTTGAGAATCTGAAGCAGAAGGTTGTTGAATTACCTATTTTGGCATTACCTAATTTTAGTAAGGTATGTCAAGTAGAATGTGATGCAAGTGGAAGTGCAATTGGAGCTATGTTGAGTCAAGAAGGTAAACTTGTTGCTTTCTTTAGTGAAAAGTTGAATGATGCTAGAAGGAAATATTCTGTGTATGATAAAAAATTCTATGCTATTGTTCAACAACTGAAGAAATGGAGACATTATTTGATACTGAGTGAATTTGTGATGTATACTAATCACAAGGCTTTACAATATCTGGGTAGTCAGAATAAGTTGAATTAGAGACATATGAAATGGGTTGAGTATTTGCAAAGTTACACATTTGTGATAAAGCATAAGAGTGGAGTCACTAACTGAGTTGTTGATGCATTGAGTAGAAGAAGCTCTTTGATGACCGAGATGAAAATTGAAGTTCTTGGTTTTGATGAGATGAGAGATTCTTACGAGTTTGACCTTGATTTTTATAAGCCATGGAAAAAGTGCAGAGCACCTATTCAAGATCAACAAGGCACTAAATGGGATGAATATTTTATTAAGGAAGGTATGTTGTTTAAAGGTATTCAGTTGTGTTTACTGAGAGGAGTAATGAGAACTAATTTGATAAAGGAGAAACATAGTAGTGGTTTGGCTGGACATTTTGGCATTGATAAAACATAGAATTTTCTTAAGGAGAAGTACTATTGGCCATAGTTGTATAAAGATGTTCAGAAATTTGTGAAAAGTTGTGGAATTTGTCAAGTTACAAAAGGAGTAAGTCAGAATACTAGATTGTATGTACCGATTGTTGTACTTGAGAAACCTTGGATTGAAATCAGTATGGACTTTGTTCTTGGCTTACCGAAGACAGTAAGAGGTAATGATTCTATATTTGTTGTGGTAGATAGATTTTATAAGATGGCACATTTTATACCATGTAGAAAGACATCAGATGTAGTACATGTAGCAGATCTTTTCTTTAAGGAAATTGTCAGATTACATGGATTATCGAGGATTATTATCTCTGACTGTGACAGTAAATTTGTTGGATACTTTTGGAAAACCCTTTGGAAGAAATTTGGCACTGAGTTGAAATATAGTTCTACATTTCACCCACAAATCAATGGATAGACTGAAGTTGTGAACAAAAGATTGGGAAATCTTTTGAGATGTTTAGTTGGAGACACACCGAGTAATTGGGATTCTGTGTTGGAACAAGCAAAGTTTGCATACAATAATTCAATGAATAGGAGTACTGGAAAGACACCATTTGAGATTATGAATGGCACACAATTGAGAGGTATATCTAATTTGAGAGACAATGCTGATGAAAATAAGAGAAGTGGTGAAGGAGTAAAATTTTCCGAGTACATGAAGACATTGGATCAAGATGTGAAGTGAAAGCTAGAAGATAGTAATAAAAAATACAAAGACATAGTTGATAGATCAAGGAGACATAAAACTTTTGAGGTTGGTGATGAAGTGATGGTTCATTTGAAGAAAGGTCGATTTCCTGTTGGAACATATGGGAAGCTGAAGATGAAGAAGTTTGGACCTTGCAAGATTTTGAAGAAATTTGATAGTGGAAATGGATATGAGATTGAGTTACCTGATGACATGGACATATCACCTATTTAAAATTTTTTTGATTTGTATGAGTATCATGAACCTGATGAAGAAGTGACAGTACTGAAAGAGTATCCTAAGAAGTAGAATGAAGAAGTTGAATAGATTTTGAAGAAAAGAGTTGGAAAGAGTACAAGAGGAAAATAGTATATGGAATATCTGGTAAAGTGGAAGAATAGACCGATGGAAGATAGTTCCTAGATTTCTCAGTCTGAGTTGGATGTAGCTCAGACTAGACCTACCAAATGATTTAGAGAATCATTTCAAAATAACCCTAGGTGTTTGATGCAGGAGCATCTTAGATCCTTGGCAATCCTATGTCATCAAAAACATTTTGGAGTTTGTCTGTGTTGCTTGATTCCTTCTTTGACTGAGTTGGTTAGTAGTTGGTTGGTTTCCTTTGGTTACCAAGTGTGGTTAGTTATCTCCTGGGTGGTCAGTTGTTTCACTGGTGCTTGGCGTTGCTTGCCTATTGCTTGATTATCTTTGCTCACCGATGGGTTTAGTTTTAGTTCCTGTTGTGGCCGACTTTTGCATTTATGTTGGGTCATGGATTTAATGTTGGAATCCATCATTGGGAAGCATGTGGTCCTAGATCTAATCATTCCTTCTATTGATTGTGGATCTGAAGGCCGACTTAGTTCGATAGACTCTTGTATAAATGTAGTTGTTTGGTTGTAGTTTAGGAGGTAGTTTTCAGTAGAAGATAGAAAATAGTAAGATTTGAGATTTCGATAGATCCTCGCATGTTTGAGGACTTTTGTAAATCATTGTAATATATGGCCCTAATCAGGAAGGCCTTATATCCTGGCATGTATCATTCTATATGATGAAATATATGGTTGATCTTGCATTCTCTCTCTCACTGTTATTGTGTATTTGCTTCCGCATGTGTTGAGCAGGCTTGGATCATTAGGGTGTGCAATTGTTTTGCCCCTACTAGACCCTACCATGCATCACTGATGTAGATGGTAAATTAAGTTCATCTACATCTTGAATGATTTCAGTTAAGCTCTGATCAAGATCAGGAGTTGGTCCCTTATATGAAACCAAGTCTGCAATATTGAAGACATGTGACAGTCCACTATCTTTCAGTAACTCCACCTTATAAGCATTGGCTCCATAATTTGCTAAGATAGGAAAAGGGCCAATCCTTCTCATCTATAATTTATGAGGGACTCCTTTTTGTAACCTAGCTTTGTTGAGATGCACCATCACTAAATCCCCAACCTTGAAGTGAAATTCCCTTCTACCTTCATCAACTTTACTCTTGATCTTCTCAGTGTTATCTATGAGTGTCTTCTTGACTGTATCATGCACTTCTTTCATGGCATATGAAAAATCTTCAGCATATCCACTCCCTTTAACTCCATCCTTCATCTCTCTAAGTTTATAGATTCCTCTAGGGTGTATTCCATCAACAATTTCAAAGGGACTCTTACCTGTGGTCCTGTTCACAGTGTCATTGTATGCATATTCTGCCTACCCAATCAGTTGATCCCATTGTTGACCATATTCCTTAGTCAAGCATCTTAAAAGATTGTCAAGACTCCTATTTACCACCTCTGTTTGACAATCAGTCTGAGGATGGTATGAAGATCCAAATTAAAAATTGGTGCCTAGTATTTGCCAAAGAGTCTTCTAAAAGTGACTCATCAACTTAGTGTCTCGGTCTGACACTATACTCAAGGGCAATCTATGTATCCTGACTATCTATTTAAAGAAAAGAGAAGCTATTTGGCTGGCATCATTGGTTGTCTTGCATGGCACAAAATGAGCCATCTTATTGAACCTATCTACTATTACATAGACACTATCCATTCCCTATCTTGTCTTAGGTAACCCAACAAAAAATTCCATGCTCAAGCATTCCCATGGCCTAGTGGGAATAGGTAGTGGTTGATATAAGCCAGCATTAGAAGAAATTCCTTTGGCCTTTTGACACACAATACAACTCTCAACATACTTCCTAACATCAATATTCATTCTTGGCCAAAAGTAAAATCTTTGAAAAATTTCTTGTATCTTAGTGACCCGAAAATGATCACTTAATGCACTAATGTTCTTTTCCAAAATCAAATTCTCCCTTATAGACCCTCTAGGGACACATAACTGATTTCCCTTAAATAAGAGGTTACTTTGCAAAGTATATTCAACATATTTACTATGGAAATGGTTCTTGTGTTCTACACATACCTTATAAATGTCTGCAAAGTCTTCATCATCACCATATAGATCCTTGAAGTTATCTATTCCCATGCTCTTCTACTCAAGGCATCTACCACCTTGTTCTGTACTTCCTTCTTGTGTTTGATATTGAGTGTGTATTCTTGTAGGTATTCAACCCACTTCATGTGCTTGTGATTGAGTTTCTCTTGAGAGTTCAAGAAACTTAAAGCTTGGTTGTCTTAATAGACTATGAACTCTTTAGGAAGCAAGTAACGCCTCCATTTTCATAAGGCCTAAACAAGTGCATACATCTCAAGGTCGTAAGAAGAATATTTATTCTTAGCTTTACTTAACTTCTCTGAATGAAAATCCATAGGTCTCTCCTCTTGGCTTAAGATAGCTCCAATAGCCACATTGCTTGCATCACATTCTATTGTGAATAGTTTCTCAAAACTTGGCAAAACTAAAATAGGTTGTGAAGAAATCTTTTTCTTCAACAATTCAAAAAAAATTTCAGCTTGTTCATTCCATACAAACTTAGTTTTCATGCCTCCCTTTATAATGTCCAACATGGGAGCACAAATAGCACTGAATTGTCTAATAAACTTTCTATAATATTGGGCAAGGCCATGAAAAATTCTTACCTCAGTTGCTATCCTCAGAGTAGGCCAATTGAGGATGGCTTCCACTTTTCTAGGGTCCATTTTCAGATTTCCATGAGATAGTAAAAACCCAAGGTACACCAATTCATGTCTCATGAATTCACATTTCTCCAAATTTATCATCAACCTTTCATCATGCAGTGTCTTGATAACAATCTGTAAGTGTTGGAGATGTTCATTCTTTGTCTTTCTATAAATTAGTATATCATCAAGATATACCACCACAAATTTTCCAATATAGTCCTTGAGGACTTCATTCATGAGCCTCATGAATTTAGAGGGGGCATTAGACAATCCAAATGGCATGACAAGCCATTCATACAAACCCTCATTTGTTTTGAAGGTTGTTTTCCACTCATCTCCCTCATGGATCTTAATTTGGCAATAGCCACTTGTTTAGTCTATCTTGGTAAAGTACTTGGCTTCTCCTAGACAATCCATTAGGTCTTCTATCCTAGGGATAGGGAACCTGTACCTAATGGTTATCCTATTTATGGCCCTTGAATCATTACATAGTCTCCAAGCTCCTCCCTTTTTAGGTGCTAGGATAGTGGGTACAACACATGGGCTAATGATCTTTGTTATAAGACCTTTGCTTAAGAGTTCTTTGATTTGTCTGGAAATTTCCTCATTTTGTTGAGGGGTCATCTTATAAGATGCCTTATTGGGAAGGGTAGCTCCTGGTATGAAGTCTATCCTATGGCTCACATCTCTTTTAGGGGGTAATGCTGATGGTTTTCCATCACTTACAATGCCTTCATAGGTCTACAACATATTTTGTATCTCCTTAGGTATCTCTGGCTTCTTGGCTTTCTTGTCACTACTTACCTCCCTTGGCCTTAACACTAGTGCAAAGCCAATTCCTTCCCCTTCTTCAAGGACTTCTAAGAACTCTTTCTCACCCACCATGAGTATATTGGATCCTATTAACTTTATCTTTGCATCTTCTAATGGTGACTAAGTCTTGAATGTCACATTATCCTTCTTAAAGGTGTATGAGTTCTTCACTCCATCATGCATAGCTTGGCGGTCAAATTTTGATGGTCTACCTAGGAGCAAGTGACATGCATCCATAGGCAACACATCACATAGAACCTTATCCTTATATCTCCCAACTGAGAACTCAACCCAAGCTTGCTCATTCACTAAGACATGATGTCCTTTATTAAGCCATGTGACCTTGTAAGGATTAGTGTGGGGTATCCTTTCCATTTTTAACTTGCTGACTGCTTCCTCTGAAACTATGTTGTTAGTAGACCCTGAGTCTATGATGATTCTACACACCTTACCCATCATCTTACACTTGATCCTAAACAAGGACCTCCTCTGGCTTGGCTCTTCTTTGACTGGTTCCTTAATCAGTGTTCTCCTCATCATGAGGTTCTCACCTTCCTCTGATGTCAAGGGTACCTCAAGGGGTTTGACTCCAACATTTGTCTCTTCTTGAACAAAATTAACTCTCTTGTCACCTCCTTGAGAAGTACTACCCTTCTCTGCACACCTATAAGTAGGGTGTCCCATTTGGTTACAATGGTAACTCTTCATGTTGGAAAAATAGTTGTCTCTTCCTTGTCCGCCACTTCTTCCTCTATTATTAGAGCTCCTTCCTCTACTACCTCTACTAGAGCCTCCTTTTTTTTTTAGTATATTTGACTTCTCCTTGAGTTCTTGGCTCTAAACTCCTTCCACCATATCCACTTCTTTTTCCTCTACTATCTCTTCCCTAACCTCTACCTCTTGAAGTGCTAGAGTCTTGTTTCTTTCTCAAATTCTCCTCTACCTTTATAGCAAGATGGTGGCATTTTTGAATGGTTTCTGGGGTCAAGAGACTCATCTCATCCTAAATATTCCACTTGAGCCCATTAAGGTACCTTGCTACCTTTAGCTTCTCATCCTCTGCAACTTGAGACCTCATACAAATTCTTTGGAACTCCTCAATATATGATTTCACATCTAAGTCTTTTTGCCTAAGACCTTGTATTTTATTATGGATTTGGATTTCATAATCCTCTGGCACATATGCATCCCTAATTTTGGTTACCATTTCCTTCCACGTAGCAATTGGATTCTTGCCTTCTTTCACCCTCTCATCTTGGATAAATTTCCTCTAGTGAGTGCAGGACCTCTCAATCTTCCTTTAGCCACTTTCATCTTTTGAGCCTCGATGATGCCATCACACTCAAAGTGATTCTCTAGTCCTTCTATCCAACTAGGACTACCTCTAGTTCCATCTTCCTATTAAAGATTGGAATGCCGTCTAGTGCTTTCCCACTCAAGGCTTTCAATGCCTTCAAGAATGGTTCTTTAGCCATAACTAGATCTGGTTCAGGGACTTCATCCTCCAAAAGGATCTCCTTTTGCTTCCCCTCTACTTTATCTTTGGCTTCCTCATCCTTCTCATCTACTTCTACCTTTAGTTCCAATTTCTCCAATCTTTTCCTAAATAACCTATTTTCCTCTTCCTAGTCTTCCACTTTCTTCTCTAACTCAACGTTAGCCACCATTGTATTATCTCCTAGAGACTCATTAGGTTGCAACATTAACCACAAGCCTGATCAAATAAAACTTTGATACCAATCTGGTGTATGTGCCTCTTGGTGTGCTCACACAAGTGCTATAAGGACCTTGCTTGTCCTCTCCAAAGGATCCTACTCTCTTCTAGGATCTCACTAGTCTTAGGTGACCAACCTAAAACCTTTCCAAACTCTATTCTAAGAGTCAATCTCCTTGTGCTTAGCCTTGAAGGATATCCACCTTTTAGTTTTGTCTCAATGCTTTCTTAACACCTAGAAAACTCTTAGTGTTTTTCACCATGAATTGACTTTGGGGTTGCAGGGGTATCATTCTTCTTCAAAAAATTCATTTTGTTTCCATTTGAATGCATTTTGATGGATCTCAAAGCCTTCTACAATCAGGTTCAAAGATTAGCCTTTTAGAGACCTACATAGGCCTAGTTTTCTAGTAGCCCTTGACAGGGTCTTTTTCCCATCCCAAGCCAAAACTTACCAAAAAACCAACAAGACTAATTGGATATTCAGATACCCTTTTGGTAGTTACTAAATATTCTAGAGGTTTTTGGGTTCTAAGGCCTCCGTACAGTGGCTTCCTACAATGTAGAGTTTGGAGGGCTAATAGGGCTAATTAGACCTATTTTTATGGTCTTTTCCTGATTTATGGTTCAAAACCCAATCAAATGGATTGGTCAATGTCTAATCCTTTTAGAATGCATTGATATGTTAAAACACCACCTCGAACAATGCTTGTTCAATACTTCTCTTATTTCCCTTGCCTGTAGCATTCACTTCTTCACTGTCATACCTCTAACCCGATACTCTAGTCTCACCTAGGGTATGATCTTACATTCAAAAGATCAAAAATTCAGATCTTTTACATAAATATTCAAACTATACACAAGCTCCCCTGAAACATCCATCCACTTTTAGGAGATTCCCTCAACTGGATTTCATGGCAGAGCCATTAAAACTCAAACTACTCTAACCTATAACAATACACTTCCTAGTTACTAACCAAAATATTTAAGCTACTATACTAACTAGAAAATTCTTGCACAAAGAATGAAAAAACCTTTGAATCTAATCTACCAACACAAATCTTTAACTACTTTGTGGGATTCAATCCATCTTATGGCACTGCCACACAAGAATGCTTGGTAAGTCTTCCAAAACCAAAATTATCAGAACTCTTTTCTATTTCATAAAATGCACTTACATTCACTCTAACTCTCTAACTTTGAGAATGATCCTAGATTAGTATCACAAGATACTCTTCCCACCATTTTAGGCCTTGGCATTGATTTCCCACTCCTAGAGTGGAGGGCATCCTATGTGGCCGAGTTACATGCAACTCATGTACAAGATTGCCAATGATGTCATGATCACTTTGACATCTTTGTTTTTAAGAGGCAACCTATATTCTAGGGCCTCTATCCCATGTAGTTTGAAGAACTAACATCATTATATCCTAATAAGGCATCTTTACTACTATGCAAATTTCTACAACACATTAAGGCCCATTCCTTAATCACACCAAAATCAAACATTTAAACTATCTAACAAGACTAGGTTGGATTAGATACTAACTATCAATCCACCTAATCACACACCTTGCAAGACTTTCTAAGGTCCAAAATAAACACACTTTGACTTGGAAAAGGTTAGATACAAGCCAAAATGGTTAAGGACTAGGAGGTTAGCCTAGGTGCACCTGCACCATCATCCCCAAGTGAAATATTTCAATCCACCCTTGGATTGAGTAAGTTGAGATCAATGCCCAACTTTTTGAACTTTGATTCCTTGATCCATTTTGCATTAGCATCCAACTACCCTTTCCATTTGACTAAGTGTTCTTTGTAGTCTTTGGTTCTAGTCTTCTTGTAAATTCTGGAGTCTAGTATACAGTATGCCTTCTTGACTGGTGTGGATGGTAAATGAAGTTCATCTACATATTGAATGACTTTAGTTAAGTTCTGATCAGGATCAGGGGTTTGTCCCTTATATGGAACCAAGTCTGCAATATTGAAGATAGGCGATAGTCCATTTTCTTTTGGTAACTCCACCTTATAAGAATTGGCTCCATACTTTGTTAAGATAGGACAGGGGCCAATCCTTCTCATTTGTAATTTATGAGGGACTCCTTTTTGTAACCTAGCTTTGTTGAGATGCACCATCACTAAATTTCCAACCTTGGAGTGAACTTCCCTTCTACCTTCATCAACCTTACTCTTGATCTTCCCAGTGTTATCTATGAGTTTCTTCCTGACTATATCATGCACTTCTTGCATGGCATATTCAAAATCTTCAGCATATCCACTCCCTTTAACTCCATCCTTCAACTCTCTAAGTTCATAGATTCCTCTAGGGTGTATGCTATAAAAAATTTCAAAGGGACTCTTACCTATGGTCCTATTCATAGTGTCATTGTATGCATATTCTCCTTGCCCAATCAGTTGATCCCATTGTTGACCATATTCCTTACTCAAACATCTTAAAATATTGCCAAGACTCATGTTTACCACCTTTGTTTGACCATCAATCTGAGGATGGTATGCAAATCCAAATTAAAAATTGGTGCCTAGTCTTTGCCAAACAGTCTTCCAAAAGTGACTCATGAACTTAGTGTCTCAGTCTGGCACTATACTCAAGGGAAATCCATGTATCCTGACTATCTCTTTAAAGAAAAGAGAAGCTATTTGGCTGGCATCATTGGTTGTCTTGCATGGCACAAAATGAGCCATCTTACTGAACCTGTCTACTATCACATAGATGCTATCCATTCCCTGTCTTGTCTTAGGTAACCCAACTATAAAGTCCATGCTCAAGAATTCCCATGGCTTGATGGATATATGTAGTGGTTGATATAGGCAAACATTAGAAGAAGTTACTTTGGCCTTTTGACACACAATAAAACTCTCAACATACTTCCTAACATCAATATTCATTCTTGGCCAAAAGTAAAGTCTTTGATAAAGTTCTTGTGTCTTAGTGACCCCAAAATGACCACTTAATGTGCCATTGGGATTTTCCTTAATCAAATTCTCCCTTATAGACCCTCTAGGGACACATAACTGACTTCCCTTAAATAAGAGGTTACTTTGCAAAGTATATTCAACATATTTACTATGGAAGTGGTTCTTTTGTTCTAAACATACCTTATAAATGTCTGCAAAGTCTTCATCATCAACTTATAGATCCTTGAAGTTATCTATTTCCATGCTCTTCAATTGTATCTCTTGGATAGTGAGAGCTCTTCTACTTAAGGAATCTACCACCTTGTTCTGTACTCCCTTCTTGTGTTTGATATTGAATGTGTATGCTTGTAGGTGCTCAACCCACTTCATGTACTTGTGACTAAGTTTCTCTCGAGAGTTCAAGAAACTTAAACCTTGGTTGTCTTAATAGACTATGAACTCTTTAGGAAGCAAGTAATGCCTCCATTTTCTTAAGGCCTCAAATAGTACATACATCTCAAGGTCATAAGTAGAATATTTCTTCTTAGCTTCACTCAACTTCTCTGAATGGAAAGCCATAGGTCTCCCCTCTTGGCTTAAGACAGCTCCAATAGCCACATTTCTTGCATCACATTCTATTGTGAATAGTTTCTCAAAACTTGGCAAAACTAAAACAAGTTGTGTAGCAATCTTTTTCTTCAACAATTCAAAAATTTTCTCAGCTTGTTTATTCCATACAAACTTAGTTTTCATGCCTCCCTTTATAATGTCCAACATGGGAGCACAAATAGCAATGAATTGTCTAATAAACTTTCTATAATATTGGGCAAGGCCATGAAAACTTCTTACGTCTGTTGTTGTCCTTGGAGTATGCCAATTGAGGATGGCTTCCACTTTTCTAGAGTCCATTTTCAGATTTCCATGAGATAGTACAAACCCAAGGTACACCAATTCACATCTCATGAATTCACATTTCTCCAAATTTATCATCAACCTTTCATCATGAAGCCTCTTGATAAAAATATCTAAGTGTTGGAGATGTTCATTCTTTGTATTGCTGTAAATTAATATATCATCAAGATATACCACCATAAATTTTCCAATATAGTCCTTGAGGACTTCATTCATGAGCCTCATGAATTTAGAGGGGGCATTAGACAATCCAAATGGCATGAAAAGCCATTCATACAAACCCTCATTTGTTTTGAAGGTTGTTTTCCACTCATCTCCCTCATGGATTGTAATTTGGTGATAGCCACTCTTTAATTCTATCTTGGTAAAGTACTTGGCTTCTCCTAGACAATCCATTAGGTCTTCTATCCTATGGATAGGGAACCTATACCTAATGGTTATCCTATTTATGACCCTTAAATCAGTATATATTCTCCAAGTTGCTCCCTTTTTAGGTGCTAGGATAGTGGGTAAAGCACATGGGCTAATGATCTTTCTTAAAATACCTTGGCTTAAGAGTTCTTGGATTTGTCTATCAATTTCCTCATTTTGTTGAGGGGTCATCTTATAAGATGCCTTATTGGGAAGGGTAGCTCCTAGTATGAAGTCTATCCTATGGCTCACATCTCTTTTAGGGGGTAATGCTGATGGTTGTCCATCACTTACAATGCCTTCATAGGTCTACAACATATTTTGTATCTCCTTAGGTATCTCTGGCTTCTTGGCTTTCTTGTCACTACTTACCTCCCTTGGCCTTAACACTAGTGCAAAGCCAATTCCTTCCCCTTCTTCAAGGACTTCTAAGAACTCTTTCTCACCCACCATGAGTATATTAGATCCTATTGACTTTATCTTTGCATCTTCTAATGGTGACTAAGTCTTGAATGTCACATTATCCTTCTTAAAGGTGTATGAGTTCTTCACTTCATCATGCATAGCTTGGTGGTCAAATTTTGATGGTCTACCTAGGAGCAAGTGACATGCATCCATAAGCAACACATCACATAGAACCTTATCCTTATATCTACCAACTAAGAACTCAACCCAAGCTTGCTCATTCACTAAGACATGATGTCCTTTATTAAGCCATGTGACCTTGTAAGGATTAGTGTGGGGTATCCTTTCCATTTTTAACTTGCTGACTACTTCCTCTAAAACTATGTTGTCAGTAGACCCTGAGTCTATGATGATTCTACACACCTTACCCATCATCTTACACTTGATCCTAAACAAGGACCTCCTTTGGCTTGGCTCTTCTTTGACTGGTTCCTTAATCAGTGTTCTCCTCATCATGAGGTTCTCACCTTCCTCTGATGTCAAGGGTACCTCAAGGGGTTTGACTCCAACATTTTTCTCTTCTTGAACAAAATTAACTCTTGTCACCTCCTTGGGAAGTAATACCCTTCTCTTGACACCTATAAGCAGGGTGTCCCATTTGGTTACAATGGTAACACTTCATGTTGGAAAAATAGTTTTCTCTTCTTTTTCCACCACTTTTTCCTCTATTATTAGAGCTCCTTCCTATACTACCTTTACTAGAGCCTCCTTGTTATTCAGTATATTTGACTTCTCCTTGAATTCTTGGCTCTAAATTTCTCCCACCATATACACTTCTTTGTCCTCTACTATCTCTTCCCTGACCTCTGCCTGTTGAAGTGATAGAGTCTTGTTTCTTTCTCAACTTCTCCTCTACCTTGATAGAAAGTTGGTGGCATTTTTGAATGGTGTATGGGGTCAAGAGACTCATCTCATCTTGAATATTCTGCTTGAGCCCATTAAGGTATCTTGCTACCTTTACCTTCTCATCCTTTGTAACTCAAGACCTCATGCAAAGTCTTTGGAACTCCTCGGTATATGAGTTCACATCTAAGTCTTTTTGCCTAAGACCTTGTGTTTTCTTATGGAGTTGGATTTCATAATCCTTTGGCACATATGCATCCTTGATTTTGGATACCATTGCCTTCCATGTAGCAATTGGATTCTTTCCTTCTTTCACCCTCTCATCTTGGATAAATTTCCACCAAGTGAGTGCAGGACCTCTCAATATTCCTTTAGCCACTTTCACCTTTTGATCCTTAGTGATGCCATCACACTCAAAGTGATTCTCTAGTCCTTCTATCCAATCTAGGACTACCTCTGGTTCCATCTTCCCATTAAATATTGGAATACCTTCTAGTGGTTTCTGACTCAAGGCTTTCAATGCCTTCAAGAATGGTTCTTCAGCCATAACTAGATCTAGTTCAGGGACTTCATTCTCCAAAAGGATCTCCTTTTTCTTCCCCTCTACTTTATCTTTGGCTTCCTCATCCTTCTCATCTACTTCTTTTACCTTTAGTTCCAATTGATCCAATCTTTCCCTCAATAACCTATTTTACTCTTCCTAGTCTTCCACTTTCTTGTCTAACTCAGTGTTAGATACCATTGTATTATCTCCTAGAGACTCAATAGGTTGAAACATTAACCAAAAGCCTAATCAAATAAAGCTTTGATACCAATCTGGTGTATGTGCCTCTTGGTGTGCTCACACAACTGCTATAAGGACCTTGTTCGTCCTCTCCAAAGGATCCTACTCTCTTCTAGGATCTCACTAGTCATAGGTGACCAACCTAAAACCTTTCCAAACTCTATTCAAAGATTCAATATCCTTGTGCTTAGCCTTGAAGGACATCCACCTTTTAGTTTTGTCTCAATGCTTTCTTAACACCTAGAACACTCTAAGTGTTTTTGACCATGAACTAACTTTGTGGTTGCAGGGGTATCATTCTTCTTCAAAAAATTAATTTTGTTTCCATTTGAATCCATTTTGATGGATCCCAAAGCCTTCTACAATTGGGTTCAAAGATTAGCCTTTTAGAGATCTACTTAGGCCTAGTTTTCTAGTAGCCCTTAATAAGGTCTTTTTCCCATCCCAAGCCAAAAATTCCCAAACAACCTACAAAAATAATTGGATATTTAGATACCCTTTTGGAAGTTACTTAAGATTCAAGAGGTTTTGGGGTTCTAAGGCCTCCGTACAGTGGCTTCCTACAAAGTAGGGTTTGGAGGGCTAATAGGGCTAATTAGACCTATTTTTATGGTCTTTTCCTGATTTATGGTTCAAAACCCAATCAAATGGATTGGTTAGTGTCCAATCCTTTTAGCATTCATTGATATGTTAAAACACCACCTAGAACAATGCTTGTTCTGTACTTCTCTTCTTTCCTGTACCTGTAGCATTCACTTCTTCATTGTCATAACTCTAACAAGGTACTCTAGTCTCACCTAGGGTATGATCTTACATTCAAAAGATCAATTCTTCAGATATTTTACATACATATTCACACTATACATAGGCTCCCCTAAAAAATTCATCCACTTTCCAGAGATTCCTTCAACTAGATTTCATGGGGGAGCCATTAAAACTCAAACTACTCTAACCTATAACATTACACTTCCTAGTTACTAACCAAACTATTTAAGCTACTAGAATAGCTCAAAAATGCTTGCACAAAGAATGAAAAAGCTTTGAATCTAATCTACCAACACAAATCTATAACTACTTTATGGGATTCAATCCATCTTATGGCACTGTCACACAAGAATGCTTAGTAAGTCTTACAAAACCAGAATTTGCAGAGCTCTTTTCTATTTCATAAAACTTACTTACATTCACTCTAACTCTCTAACTTCGAGAATGAGCCTAGATTAGTATCACAAGATACTCTTCCCACCTTTTTAGGCCTTGGCACTGATTTCCCACTCCTAGAATGGAGGGAATCCTATGTGGTTGAGTTATATGCAACCCATGAACAAGATTTCCAATGATGTCATGATCACTTTGGCATCTTTGTTTTTATGAGGCAGCCTATATTCAAGGGCCTCTATCCCATGTAGTTCAAAGAAATAACATCATTAAATCCTAATAGGGCATCTTTATTACTACGCCAGGTTCTAGGATACATTATGGCTCATTCCTTAATCACACCAAAATTAAACATTTAAACTATCTAACAACACTAGGTTGGATTAGATACTAACTATCAATCCACCTAATCACATACCTTGCAAGACCTTATAAGGCCCAAATTAAACACACTCTAACTTGGAAAAGGTCAAATACAATCCAAATTAAACACACTCTGACTTGGCAAAGGTCAAATACAAGCCAAAATGGTTAAGGACTAGGAGGTTAGCCTAGGTGCACCTGCACCAAAAACAAGTCAGCTGGTCAAAACACATAAAGCCTTCACACTAAGTAGATACAAGGAAGAATGTAAAGATATTAGAATATGGGTTTAACCAAGCATCAAGATTTACCAAGTACCAAGTCAGTAATCACCAAGAATTCTACACTGTGAGCATCAATTATTCACCGAATAGCGAATGCAGTGATTACTGAGTCATTCAGGAAATGACATAGTAATCAGTAATGGAACATATCTCTATGCAAATGGTTTACATAGATCTATAAATGGTTTACTAAGATCGAGACATTTTTAATATGGATGTAATCATTTAATTTTGTGATGATTCCTATGTAATAGTTAGATCTAGGTTATTTTTTGTACACTATTGATCTTAGGTTTTCTAATATGTTGTAACCCTAATTATGTCAAAGAAGTTTGATATATAATTGTAAAAGATGTCATTTTAAGTATTCATGATATATGATCATGAAGTAGTAGCCGCACACTGGCCATCAGAGATTAGACAAGGGTTTACATGACAGAGAATTTTATCATAGTTAGTATTAGTTCAGAAACATACAAGGCTACTGAGCAAGATAGAAGGTTATATTCTACACATTGAGGTGATATCTATTTGATATTTCATAGATCTGATTCAGACAAGCATAAGTTGTCATTCACAGATATTGTACTATTATCAATGTAACCATTGTAGCAGATTGTAAATCTCTTAACAAAGTAGACTTAACCGTTTTATGTAGATCTCTTAACCAAGTGCACACATAATTTTTGTTGCTAAAATCCTTTAACAAGGTAGATCTAGTCAATCTTATGTTACTCCTAACATGGTAAGATCATCAAAAGTGATCAACCATTATAGCCTTAACCGACATACTTTATTTACTGAAGTAGTGAAGAATTTAAGGGTGTCATCCCCACCACAGTTTTTACCTTCTAACAAGGGTTTCTGCGTAACCAAAATACTTGAGTCATGAGTTAAAAATTTCATGTATGTTATATTGTTTTGTTTACATGAACTTTACATTTACAAGCTATTTGAATGTATGTTGCAAAAAGTGGACTCAGTTGGTTAGTTAAGAACTACTATTGCAATTTTTTAAGTGCTAAAATTTTTAGAGGGTATTGATTCACCCCTCCCCTCTCAGTACTATATCTTTCCAATCCCAACAATTGGTATCAGAGGTAGATCTATTATTAAGAAAGTTTAACCACTGAAGAGGTAAAGATCTCAGGATGGAGAGATATAGGTTGGACAAGACTATTGAGAATCAAAAGATACAAATGCAAATCTTCATTGAAAAATACAAGCAAGCCAAAGATGAACTGAAGAAGTTACTGATTCAGAGAAAGGATATGGCTATTCAGTAGAGTGAAATTGATTCTCATGAAGAAGATATAGATGACCCATTTGAGATATCCAGATCTTGATCTGGTAGTATATTTGACATATCTAAAGGAGTAATATTTGATTTATCTGAGAAGAATCTACATCTTACTAAAAAAGTTAAAGCCTTACAGATCATTCAAGAGACACAAATGGTTAGAATAATTAATTTCATAAACAATGCTAGGAAAGTCAAAAAAGAAAGAAACTTGGTTGTTGAAGACAAAAGATAGATGACTGAGAAACTACAAGAGAATGAATCTAAGATACTAAGACATATCGAGCATCACTTTAAAATTTCTAATCAGATGGTTATTATAGGTTAGGAAGTCAACCAAGTAAACAGTGAGCTAACAAGGAAACTAGAAGACATCGGAGAACTCATAAAAGAAAATGAGAGATTGAAAAATTAAGTCAAGATGCAACAACAACATAATGAGATGAATAAGAAATTTGAAGACAGTTCTAAGAAAATTGATGAATTTCTTATTAGTCAAAGAGGACTTGGAAGTACTACTGGATTAGGCTACACAGAGAAAGGAGAATCATCAAGACAAGCTAAACAAGTGAATTCCTACACAAATAAAAGACCAAAGAAGCTATCATGTTATCATTGTGGAAAACTAGGCCACACATCCAATGTTTGCAAGAGCAAAGCTAAAGGTATTCCTAAATCCACTCCTAAGTTTAATAGTTATTGTTATAGTTGTAACTGTATAGTCAAAATGTGCACTTCTCTAAGTCATTACTTCCAAGGGAATCCATGGATTGAAAACCTTGAGAAATCAACCTAGAGCTCCCTAGACATGGAGTCAAAAGGGTGTTTAGAATGCTCTCAACTAGAGCTATTAAGCCTATAACCTTGCTAGTAAACCACGCAATGGGAGATTCAAAGAGACAAGGGCAAGAATGCCAATATCCTCAAGAATCAAAATGGAAATGCAATGCAATGCTATGCTAGAATGAAGATGCAAGAATGCAACTAAGCTATGAAAATGAAAGTATTACAAGCCTTTTCTAATTAAGCTATGTGGATTAAGCTAGAACATGAAAGGAAACTAAGCTAAGAATGCCATGAAAACTAAGCTATGATGCTAGAATGAAGACTAAAATGCACAAGCTCTCCAAAGCTCCAAAGTCACTGAGAAACCTACAGCACAACATTAGCATCAAGAGTGGGGTTCCTTTGAATGAGAAAAGAACTCTCCTTTTAAAGATAAATGGACCATAGAGATTAAAAGGCAAAAGATTTGATCAAGGGTGGAGTTTGAAAGTGGGATCAATCCTTGTGCACAAATCTCCTCCAATGAGAAAGAAGTGTTGACTTTTGTGCCCCATGTGAGATAAAAAGGCCTTTTCTCTTTTTTATAAAATAAGAATAATGCTTTATTTGTGCAACTTAGGATAAGAGGAAAGTGGGGGCTTTTTACTTAATAAAAGGGGAGGGAATTCCTTTTAATTAAATAAAGACTTAGGATAAAAATGGTTAATCCATAGAATATAATTGAATAAATGATAGAATTAGGATTTGATCAAGGAAATTGATTTAAATATTGCAAAGCATTGATTCAGGAAATTGATAAATTGAAGAATGGGGCCCAAAGTCTAGGCGACCATTTTAGGGTGCATATATTTGCCCCTCTTTGACTAATGTGAGATTGATTTGGGATCACATGTAGTCAAAGAATGAAGTTGAAATGTGAGATCGATTTGGTATCACAAAACAACCTAGACATGTGTTCGATGGATGGGAACACATCAGGACAAAGATGAACTGATTGAAAAAGACAAGGCCAATCACCCCTGTAAATAGGTAATTGTCAAGTCTTAAGATAAGAGATAAGAATCTCAAGAAAGGTTTGATAAAACTGAATCAAGGATTGAAATTTGATAGGTACTGCCCCCTTGGAATCAAAATTGAAATCAGGTAGAGGGAATGTAGAATCAAGAGAAACATTATCAAATCACTAGAAATAATAATTGAAGATGAAGGATGATAGAATAACCATCAAGCAGTGAAAATATGCCCCAGTTTGACTAGGTTTGACTAAAAAAGATATAGGATAAAGATGAAGTCAAACCTCATAGAGATGAAGTGAATGAAAATGAATGAGAGACTAGAAGGTTGAGAGAGATGGGGATGAAGAAATGAAGATGCCCCAGTGAAGATCGAAGGATCAGGCCTCAAATGGTCAGCCAACTACGCAGAAGAAGGAGAAATTTTGACTATCAAGATTAACTCAGATTTTGATTTCAATCTTGAAAATGGTTCCAGGATGTTGAAATTAGCCAAGGGTGCAATTTTCATGAAATTTTGAGATGTTTTGAAACTTGGTCAAAAAGTCAAAATGCTATATAAGGGGTAAAAAGGTCATTTTCAAATTCATTTGACTTATTATGATTTTGAGAAATTTGAGAGATTAGAGAGAGATTATGGCTCAACAAGTAGTGATTCCTATCCACACACATTGATTCAAGCATGGACAGTTGCACAACTGGCCTCCTCAGTATGGTGCCCTAGTAAGTTTTCAAAAAACTAGCCGTTTGAGTCATTTATTGCATTTAAAACATGTTTTTTAAAATTTTAAATTATTCTTATGTGAAACATCGTACGATAGTTTTAAAGTATCACACACATGGTATACATTGTATCATGCGATAGTTCGTAAGACAAAAAAGTATCGCACGTCCATTCAAGAAAGCATCGCACGATGCTGGATGAAAGGTTGTGTGATATGGTGTGAACTATCGTACCAAGGAAAAGTATCGCACCAATATATAACAAACTATCGCACGATACAATATCAACAAAAAGCATCGCATAGTGTTAATTTGAGAAAAATAACATGGGTATAGATAATTTTTGCATTTGATATTACTTGTACTATTTTTAGTCATCCATCATGATATGTTTTGACATCTGGTTTGCAGGAGGCTTTTTCAGCACTCACCATTAGAGCACTGAGAGTGGTCGGGCTACACTACATCCAGGATCTAGATGATCCAGGGAGGGATGACCTAATTAGTATGGGGTTTGGGTACTTGTTGGACATGCCCCATGTATGGGAAAACCATGGGTTGCTGATGGCATTGGTAAAGAGGTGGCACAGTGAGCATAACACCTTCCATTTGCTAACTGGAGAGGCCTTGATCACATTGGAGGACATCTACTGGATCCTATGTATACCCAACCATGGAGATCTAGTGAGTATAATCATGTTTATAGATGTTCATTAATGTAATGTTTCTATATGATGAAAACTAACATGATTTTCTGTTGGCACATGTATACTATGATCAAACTCCCATAGATGGGAGATAGGCCATTTAGGATCTTTTCCAAGATGTGACCATTATTGATAGACATCTTAGCTGGGACCGACTAATAGCGGAGTATGGTCATCATTACCCAGTGGCATGCATTATGTGCTTGATAGTAGCACAGGCATTGATTACTGATAGGAGCCAAAGAGGGTTTTCCACTAGGCTGGACTAGGTTGGTAGCAGACTTGGTGGCTCACCCAAGATAGATGGCATGGGGCCCAGCCATCCTAACAGACATGTATCATGAGCTACATGAGATTGTATATAGAGATGGTAGATCTTGGGTATGCAAAGCTATCCTGACACAGTTATGGGCATGGGAGCACATAGTCATTGTGCAACCACATGTACAGCCTCGGGAGCAGAGATGCCCCTATATATATAGGTATACAAGATTCATCAACCAGCCTCATAGTGGTGATCTAAATTATTACAGGAGGCTACTGGATGAGCTTACAACCTTTGAGTGGAGGCCATACAAGCAGTGTGAGCAGTGGAGCGACAGGGATCACGATCTCGGGTATATGTTGTGCAGCCAGCCACTACTAGGTTGACATGCAGAGATCGTGGAGCATTTTGTTATCACTCAGGTATGGAGGTAATTTGGTCATTAGTAGAGGGTACCAGTGGAGACCACCACATACACCAAGGTCAAGGAGGATGAGGGATTAGGGTGGTTTCTGATATTGGACTACTAGTAGGTGGCACATGAGACTACAGGTTTATGGAGAGAGCCATGGGATTACCTACCCAATATGGTAGATGCAAGGGTAGATGCTACCTATAGAGCAGAGCACTAGAGATGGCCATTTCCTAGGTTCATGATCCCAGATGCATAGTTGGAGGCAGTAGGTGGGGATAATGATGATGGGGGAGATGGAGGAGGGGGAGGAGCAGCTCTAGGGTAGGGGTCTTGATCAGGTGTCCAAACATGGTCATAGAGATAGGTATCAGATGATGAGGAGGAGGAGGTGAGACCATCAGCTCATCGATGGGTGGATGCAGGGCAGGAGCAACCCGCAGATAGGGGAAGGGAGGATCTTCGTGCTAGAGTGTAGGTCTTAGAGGCTAAGGTACAGCAATTGAGGACCACCATTTCCATCTGGGATCAGTAGCTACTAGATGCATGAAATGAGATAGAGCAGTGGGAGAGAGTAGCACAAGATGATGCCACTAAGATTTGAAGGGAGGTAGCACATATGACGTATTATCATGGTTTGTACATAGTAGTCATACCCGTAGGATAAAGGGTGCCACTCTACTCTGAGAGGGCAAGGAGGTCTGACATGGTAGGCAATAGGATGGGGCCACCACCTCCACCACCACCACCACCACATCCACATGATGGGGAGAGTCAGTCCTAGGTCTAGGGCTTAGATGTATAGTCATATCTTGAGACTTTGATCCAGATTTTGGGATCTCACATTGTACTTTGTATCATGATTTATATATATATGAGATTACTAGATTTATGATTTATCTTGTGTACTTGTCTCACTTATGATGGATGTTTTAGTATTATTGTCTTTTTATATTGCTCAAATGTATGATATATGCTTATATATGCTCATGTATAGTCTCTCTCATAGATGTATGTTTAGTTCTCATGTTATGATATAGACTCATGTTTTTGAAAATGATCTTTTTATGATATAGATTAACCCCTTGTGATGATAGGAAAAGAATGTGATGTGAAAGACAAGGAGAAAAAGACATGATCAAGAAAAAGTGAAAGGTGAGTGCAGTTGACTGACAAGTCCATGAAAGATGAAAGGAGAGCTCTCTCCATATGCAAGATGCAAAACTAAACTAACATGATCTTAAGAATGCAAGCTACTATGAAAAGTGTTTTACTTGCAAGGTCACAAAGCCATTAGACTCTAATAATCATCATCAAGCTTTATTGGTAGCATTGTAAGATCATATAATACACACTAGTATGACTATGGGTATATGAATATGATCTGTATTAGATAGATATGTGGGAATCCCACCTAAGCATCAAAGACATGTAGATCAAGATGAATAGTGCAGTGAGGGTCCCTAAGTTTAGTATAGAAAGATTATACTCACATCAAGACACAAGAAAGTCAAGATGACTATAAGCATGCACTTGCAGAAAATAGTCAAGGATAATACATTGTAGATCCTAGTGTCAAGTGGAACAAGCTAAATGCTCATGACAGTTAAGACCAACAAAATATACCCACAAGCAGAAAATAAATAAAACATGTCCTTGTGCCCCCATTCTTCTAGTCATGCATCATCGAAAACTATAAGGGAGAGAACACTCATCAAATAAATCATCATAGGCAGCACACAAAGAAATAGAGTCAAGCAAGTCTCAGCGAGTCAAGTGTTTAAGTGTGTGTGTGTAGGTCATAGAGTCAAACTTTGAGTATCGCATATGCCTGTGGAAATATCATATCATTCTAGACTGTGGGTAGGATATTTGATAAGTGTTAAGAAACACTTGATGGTGGGGAAGTGTTGAAAAACACAGTTGGGGTGGTGTTGAAAAACACCGAGTGCAAAAGACTAACACATCCAAGAGATGAAAGCTAACACAGTTATGTCCCCCTAGACAAAGACAAAGACCAATTCCAAACCAAGGCAACAAGAACAAGGCATGATGGAGAAAGGTGAAGTGTCGAGGACGAGTGTTGAGAAAAAAGGGTGCCAAGGCCTCAAGTATTGCCTATTTCCAAGTTTTCACCACTTGGTAGATTTTTTGATTTTTTCAAATTTTTAATTTTTTCTTGCTACCAAGGCGCCTGTTTCTAGGTTTTCACCAAGGCACCTTTTCTATTTTTTTATTTTTTTTTATTTTTTTACAATTTTTTGATTTTTTTGGTGAGACATCAAAGTGCCTATTGCTAGGTTTTCACTAGGATGCTCTTTTTTCAGGACTTTATATGCTTTTTAGGATTTTTTCAGCATCATATATGAAAAAAATTTTGAAAATTTTTCAGGATCAATAAGCATGTACAAAGGATGCCCCCAAATAGAATGGGCATCAAACTCCCAAGCAAGATCACATCGTGTAGTCCCAAGGTCTAGCAAGGTGAAGAAAAAGAGGGATTAGCAAGCTGGTTGAAAAGCATAATGCAAAAGAAGGAAAGGATGCAGTCCAAAGGAGTAGACATGTCAAGAGGCTTCATAGTATCATTTTTACTCTTTTTTTAATTAGATCAAGACCAAAGGGGAAAAAGATAGCAAAAGACTAGAATGAATGGAGGAAAATAAATATGAAGGCTAACATGAATGGAATGAAAACAAGATCATCATAAGATAGCTCATAAGATAGCCAAATGTTTGTGAATAGGTCAACATTGTCAAGATCAAAGAGAGAAGACAGAATGGATGAAATATGTAGAAGAACTATGCATGATGCTTGATTGCCAAGTTTTCATCACGGTCCTTATCCAAGGTGCCACAAGGGAGTGGTTTTCACCATAGGATGAATTTTATTTCTCTTTACTTTTGCTACCAAGGCGCCTATTTCCAGGTTTCCACCAAGGCACATTTTCAATTTTTTTTTCATTTTTTTCTCTTTTTGAATTTTTTGAATTTTTTTATTTTTTATTTTTTTGGAAGAAGGCAAGCTTTTCAGATAATGCTCTTTGAAATGATAAACCATGATATGCCAAGGATTCAAAATTATATGCTCAAAGCTGCTGATAGGGAAAGGAAGATGGAAGAGAAAATGGAGGATAAGGTTTTATGTAAAGCGAGTGAGGTTGGAAGTTAGGAGGAATAGGAAAATGAGGAAAAATGATAAAAGGTAGAAGGATAATGAATAGAAGGATTGTGAAAGGGTAGATGGAAAGGAAGGTAAGATCAAAATCAACACACACCTTGAAGGGTGGTGAGAGGATGGAGGAAATGTGAATGAAGGAATACATGAAGGAATATGGTGAATGGATAGTAAAGGTTGTGGTTTAGGCGCATGGAATGAAAGAATGTTTTTGGAAGAAGATGAAGTGGAAGCCTTTGGACGCTTGAATGTCAACTTCACTTTTTTCTCAATAGCAAACTCTTTCAAGAGAGACTTTGGAATCCATATAGCTATAGGCTTTTCATTTCTTTTTGATGATTTAGAGAGAATATCTTCAATGATGGATTTTGGAACCCATACTTGTCTTGTAGTTTTCTTCTTAGATATCTCTTTTGGCTTTATGCCTCCATGTCAATTAGAGGAGACATGGTGATCTTTTTTTTTTTATGGATTCTTGTATTGCTTCTTTTTCTTGTATTGAACATTCAAGTTACTTCCAAAAGACTTGGGACTTGTGGAAGAAGGAGTATATGACTGGTTTAGATGGGTGGGCAGATGAAAAGGATTCAAGGGTATGAATCTATGTTGATCTTGAGGAAAGATAGGAGATGGAGGAATGTAAGGACCCAAGATGGAGGACAAATTAGGAGAGTTAGGGGAGTAAAGTGAAGGGACATAAGGGCCCAAGATGGAAGGAAGATGTGAAGCCCTTAGCATTGGTGGAGGAGGTCCAAGGATGGATGTGGAAGATACAAAAGGATAATCAATAAGTTCATCATCATCTATATGACAACCAAGGACATCAACATCTTTAGAATGAGCATTAGGATTTTCAATAGGATCATGAACATCTTGAATATGAGCACCTTCTTTGATAGGATTGTTCAAAGCTTGCAAAGACTTAGGAAGAGTAGAAAGTAGAAGCAAACATGGGGTGGTAGAACAAGAAGATGGAAGGCTTTGATCTTGAAAAATTGCTTTGGATAGCATAAGCGCATAATTTTTCTCTTGATTTTCAATAGGCTTAACATTGGGAGTAACAACACTATTTTTAATAACTTTAATGGAAGTGTCATATTTGGAAAGTGCAAGTGTAGTAAGGTTATTTTGATTGTTAATAAGCTCAACGGTCTAAGTAGTAGCTTGATCTTGCTTAGGAGAAGAATCAAGATATGGTGGAATGAATGAGAAAGGGTGTAGAGGATAAAAAAAACCATGAAATAGATAAGAGACATCATGAAAAGGAATGGATGATATGGAGGGTTCTTGATCTTGATATTTCTTTATGTTCTTTTCTTTATCATTTTTAGAGTCCTCTTGACATGGAACCACTTCTAAGGACAAGGAAGCATGTTGGAATTGTATGGAAGACTTTGGAAGAGATGGTGAAGGACTAGCTAAAGTAGGCATTATAGCGTATAAAGACTTAGGCTCTTTAGGTTTGGCATTATTGAAATTATTTGTAGCCAAGTGAAGATTAGCTTGAATTTCTTTAAGAGGTTGCCCTTGAGGATAACTATAGGGAACCGCATGAAAAGTATTAGGACTTTTGTTGGATGAAGGATCTATGAAAGATTTGAAAGACTTGGAAGCTTTAGGAGATGTATGGGTATTGGAGGAAGTAGGGGATGGAAGGGAACCATCACAAGACAAAGGTTCAAGATCAACATGATCTTGCTTGAGAGTGTAATATTTATTTTCAACATGAGAGTTCTTAGAGGAAATATTCTTATAGTATTTACATTTTAGATCAGCATGGAAATCTTTCTCTTCCTCAAGTGAAGTAGATGTATCATCTAGGTATTGTTCATAGAAATCATCAAAATATCTTTCAAAATTAGAGTCATATGGATCACCATCATGATCTATCCAATGTGATGACCCATTACCAGTAAGTATGAGCACACAACAAGGAGAACTCTTAGGAATAGAGGTGTCATAGGTATCACTATATTGTCCATCATCATACTCATCATAGTTATCATAGTCATCAAAGATGGGTGTGTCACTCTTCAGGGAAGAGGTATCATAAGGACTATCATATTTCTCATCATGGTATGTCTTGAGACAAGGAGTAAGACTCTTGGGAGAATTAGAAGAGGAACGAGATCATGAAGAAGAGGAAAGTGAAGACCTAGTGGAGGAAGAAGACTGGGATAATGAGGAATGTGAATAATATCTAGAAGATTCATGGTAAGACTTAGAAGATGAAGAATGTTTGGAAGAAGAAGGTTGTGATAGGATCATGTCCATGACCCTAGAGAAGGTGTTTGATTCAATCAATTTTTATTTTATTTTTGTCTTAAGTTTATCACCTGTGCCATTTCTAGAAGGACTATTGGAGGAGCAAAACTCATAGAATTGAGCAATGAGTTTGAGATCATCTATTGTTAAGAGAGGTTCTATAACAAGATAGTTGAGATTCATGGTTCTAGAAGAGGAGGAATCAAGCTTGGAAGTGATAGAAGAGATGACTAGAAGAAGATAGACTAGATAATAAGAGGAAAAGAATCAAGAAGATGTGAAGAGTTTAGGAAGAAGAGGAAGAAGCATGAAAGAAGAAGAGAAAGGATGGAAATGGGAGACTAGGACAACATGGGAGATGTGGAAGAAAGAAGACCAAGAGTCATTTTGTGCAACTTGATACCATTTAAGTTCATTTCGATGTTGAGAAATATGTCGTAACACCTAAGATATAACCCAGACTAACCAAGGAAGACTAGAAAGGACATGAATTAGCTTCAGATTGTAGACAATAGTAAGACAACAGGATGACTCTGTGTGATGGTTTGTAGGGTAGAAAAACTATACAATTTTCCCAGATGATACTTTGCACAAAGCAGTGTGATAGTTTCCAGGTAGTTGATGTGATAATATCCAGGCAGGGGGTGCAATAGTTGTGCAGTGTCACATGATGTTTGACCAGTGAATGTGTAAAATCTAGTTTTGAAGGTAAATTGGCCAAAGCTGCAAGTTGATAAGCTCAATTTATCAATTTGGAAAGTGATAACAGGAGAAAATAGACAAGTTTGCAAATAGTGAGTGATCAAATGTGTCATAAAACACTTGAAAAAGGGCAAAGGCAACCTTGTCAAGATATGCACTTGGGATATCAAAACAAAAAATAATCTTATGAACACTACCGTGATGTTTCATGCTTAAGAACATTTACATGGGTAGATCACAACGAAGACAAGTACTATGTCTACCAAGGTTTTGTGTCCTTGATAGCCTTGATTTTATAGTAGGTCAGAATAGTTGGGTATTAGCTTGTCCCCACTTGGGTCGTTCCTCTTGATTGCTCAAGAGCAAGCCCACTAAAGGATTCTAAACTAAACAAGAAATGGATTAACCTTTGAGGGTCAAGATTTCTGGTTCACCTCAAGGGTAAAGAGCATACTCTCCTATCTCAAAAATCTTTCCCAAACACACCAAGAAAAGTTCAATTAGCCCTCTTGCTTTTGAAATCTAAAGATGGGTCAAGATTTTTGGTTCACCACAAGGGTGAAGAGAATACTCTCCTACCACCAAAAGACTCTAATAACAAGATATTAAGTGCCTAAAAAATAATGAACTAGTATATGCCACACTTAAAAATGAAAGAAATGAACAAGCACTTGATTGTTTTTATGCTTTGGGCAACCTTGCAAGAAAGATTAGTAGCCCTTGTGCATTTGAAGCTTTGACATGCATTCTTTTAGCAAATAATGCAAGCAACTAGGGCACACCTAAAAACACAAATTGTTAGGCACACAAAGGTTATCAAAATAAAACCAAGTGTAATCTGAAAATAAATATCTGTCTTAACACAACAAGTCAAAACCAGCAAGCAAACAAATCCAAATCTTGCAAAGAAAGCACTGAAATCAGTCACTTCTAGGCCTGGGTGAAAGTTCTGTTAGAATAAGTTTCACACGATACTTCACAGTATAGGAGTGTGATAATTTTGTTCTGTGCGATAGTTCACACTATATCTAGGCAACAAAGTATTGTATGGCCATGTGACAGAGTCCTATATGGTCGTGTGATACTTTTATTGGAAAAGTATCGCACGGGTATTCAAAGAACTATCGTACGATATTGGAAGATTTTCGTACGATACTCTACCAAAAAAATAGAAAAACAACCGAAACAACAAGTTAACAATGACAAAAAATTAGCAAAAATGCAAGAAAATAAAGGCAAAACAAAAGTGTTCTGCCCCACGGTGGGCGCCAAAAATGTACACTCAAAATGTGCACTTCTCTAAGTCATTACTTCCAAGGGAATCCATGGATTGGAAACCTTGAGAAAGAGACCTAGAGCTCTCTAGGCATGGAGTCACAAGGGTGTTTAGAATGCTCTCAACTAGAGCTATTAAGCCTATAACCTTGCTAGTAAACTATGCAATGGGAGATTCAAAGAGACAAGGGAAAGAATGCCAATACCCTTAAGAATCAAAATGGAAATGCAATGCAATGCTATGCTAGAATGAAGATGTAAGAATGAAACTAAGCTATGAAAATGAAAGTATTACAAGCCTTTGCTAATTAAGCTATGTGGATTAAGCTAGAACATGAAAGGAAACTAAGCTAAGAATGCCATGAAAAATAAGCTATGATGCTAGAATGAAGACTAAAATGCACAAGCTCTCCAAAGCTCCAAAGTCACCAAGAAAACCTCAAGTACAACATTAGCATCGAGAGTGGGGTTCCTTTGAATGAGAAAAGAGATCTCCTTTTAAAGATAAATGGACCATAGAGATTAAGAGGCAAAAGATTTGATCAAGGGTGGAGTTTGAAAGTGGGATCAATCCTTGTGCACAAATCTCCTCCAATGAGAAAGAAGTGTTGACTTTTGTGCCCCATGTGAGACAAAAAGGCCTTTTCTCCTTTTTATAAAATAAGAATAATGCTTTATTTGTGCAACTTAGGATAAGAGGAAAGTGGGGGCTTTTATTTAATAAAAGGGGAGGGAATTCCTTTTAATTAAATAAAGACTTAGGATAAAAATGGTTAATCCATAGAATATAATCGAATAAATGATAGAATTAGAATTTGATCAAGGAAATTGATTTAAATATTACAAAGCATTGATTCAGGAAATTGATAAATTGAAGAATGGGGCCCAAAGTCTAGGCGACCATTTTAGGGTGCATATAGTAACAAGTATGGACATCAGGCACATGAGTGTAAATCTAAGTTGAATAGGACTCCTAAAAAACCCTACGTGGAGAAACATTGTCACACTTGCAACATGCATGGACACATATCATAGGAAAACATGACTAAGATGAAGCAAATTTGGACACCGAAAGGATAGAACAAGACCTATCAATCAAGAAGATAAGGTAATGCTTACACTTGGGATTATAACACATGGGTTAATTACATAGTATGTGGAAGGTATGGACATATTGTAGCTAATTTCATGAGAAAGAACTGGAGAGGTAGATCTCACAACTAGACAAATACTGGTATGGCATGTTTACATTGTCACAAGGTCGGTCATTTAAGTAAAGATTGTAGAGACCGAGCACTAGAGACACAAACTTATGAAAATGGCAATACAATTAAGGATATCATGAGGATAAGAAACATAATGTCGAGAAAAGTATCAAGTGATAATGTTGAGTCAAGCAATGCAGTCGATGGCACCTCATCCATTAGATTGGGTGACATCACTAGTTCCACCTAAGTTGAAAAGGTATGTATGGAACTGTAATTTGTAATCGGTTATATCTAACATACAATTCCTTATATTTAGTGTTGACATACCAAATCTGCATGAAACAAGATGCACTGTGGCTATATATGTTTTGAGATTTAAATGTATATAGCTGGTATAAGTAAGACCAGGTGAGAAGTTGCTAGTCGGTGACTAGTAGCAAGGTTAATTGATTCATGGTATTAACCGGGTAATATTTTATGTGTTAACCAAGCTTTGGATATTTTGAAGTATACACTAAGCACAGCTATTCTTATCAAGCCATGTTAGGTCAAGCATTTATTGCAAAAAAATTTGAGTGGGAATTTGAAAATTGCTATAAATACACGATGGACTTAGTTCATTTTTCACATTGCAAACACGAAGAGCTGAGAGATTTCAAGAGCTAACTTTATCGAAGGATTTCCAGAGAAGTTGAACAAATATTTGAAGGTTTCCAAGGAGATTTATCACAGTTACAAGTAAGTTGTATCTTTGTCGAGCTATTTTGTTGCTATTTCTCAAAGCCCTAAATTGAATAACAATGGTGTCCACATAAAAAAACAACAAATATACGACTAGAGGTAAGGAGGATGTTAAGTTAATCATGTTTGCAACTTGTAATAAGCCAAAGTACAAACTTCATCCCGAGTTTGCTTCACAGACTGACAAAACCAGAGCTTTTTCGAGCATACCCCCTAGGGTTTTTCTAGTTGAAGACATCTACACCTATATACACTATAAAATTAGTGAGATTAGTGATTTTGAGCTCATATCCACATTTTAGGAGCTAAGTGTTGATGGGAAACTGAAGGATGATCATGAACATTTGAGAGTGAAGGGTTTGGTAAATGCCCTACATTTCCTGAAAGTTTTCAAGAATGAATGGATCAGGATAATTTTGAGTTGTGTACATGATGAAAAACTATGGTTGGATGAACCTGTTAAGATCACCAGATATATTATTCACGTAGTTATCGATTATCCTATAACTGAAAAGGTGAAAGAACTGAGGAGTGCATTGAGAACCAAGATAGAGAAAGCCACTGGAGATGAATAAGATGGTAGAGGATTGAAAGTCCACACAATCATTGATCCTAAAACCAAGTTTGGTGAATATGTTATTGGTTACAAAATGTTTTAATGAAGCAGACCTAATAGTGTACCGTGTGGAGCTGTGGACATAGCTTACAAAATTGTGAAGAAGGGATTTCAATTGGACCTTGTTGAGCTATTGTTGAAACAATTAGAAGAGAACATGAGAACCATTCAGTTGGCAAAATCAAATACATGTAAGTTTGGATCATTGCTACTTTGCATATTTTTCTATGTGCAAACCTTTTTCCCCTCCATTGTTAATTTTTATTGGACCACTGATAAGGTAGTTACTTTACAAGTTAATGACTTTATTCAAAGTCTAGGACAAAATTTTGTAATTATAATGGATGTTTATTTTGAAAAATTTAAAGATAGAATGAATTCAAGTAGTAGGATACCAAGATAGTTGGTTGAGGAGTATGAGCATGACATATGTTTCTTAGTAGACACCGACTACACGCTGATAAAAGTAGTTGAACCAAGGACAAAATGGTTAGCACCAATGGGCTATGAAATTGATATTGACCGAGCATCTAGGTCAATTAAGGATTTATTGGAAGAACCTAAGGATCCACGGGCTACTAGGTTTGGACCCTATGAGGAGGCCAAATAGAGAATAAAAAGGGATCTTTTAATTGGAAAAGTAACAAAGAAGTCTAGGAAAATGATGGATAAATTAGTGAAATAATTTGGCGATGATGTAGATGATGTTGATACATATGAGAATATTCTAATTGAGGTAGAAACCAAGGAAAAATTACTCCTAGTTGACATTGCATATCATGAAGAGGCAACTGAGTCAGAAAAAGACATTGATTCTACATCGGTTAAGACCACTCCAAAAAGGAAGAAAGAATAAGTACAAACACGGGAAAGAACAAGATCTACCATTGCTGCTTCACCACCTTTAAATAAAGGAGTTGTAAAAATATCAAGGTGCACTCCTAAAAAGACTTATCAAAAGAAGAAGAGAGGTGTACAAGCCACCTCTGATGCACCAAAGAAGAGGAGAGAGCTTATAAGGGAAAATTAGGACATTGAAGATGAAGAAGAGGAAGATCAGAATCAATTCAAGGTGGTTGTACATAAAGGTCAATCTGTTGATGAGTTAGCAGAAATAATAATAGATACTGGAGGCCTTAGTAACCCACAGTTAAGTCAATTTGTACATATGTCAGCTGAGGATTAGACAAAGATAGAAGAGGCCATCATCCAGATGATGATAAATTTCAAAAAGGTACCAATTGAATTCTCTAAATATGTACCCAAGAGTCTATATGAAAAAATATCTACAAGATGGACATATGCCCTGAGCACATAAAAGAAGATGAGGGAACACTCTTTGATATTGGCAATGCCCACATTATCAATTCTTGAGGTAGAAGATATGATGAAGCAATATTCTAAAATATTTTTGGTGAAGAGTCAAGCTTTGAAAATTTTGGCTGGAAAACTTGCGGAGGTAGATGAGAATAGTCAACTATTATGGACTTCAATTCTCCAAGCTTGAGATGAAGCTAACAATTTAGCACTGGTGGTGATACTCGAGAAGAAGAGAAAATGAAAATGTAAAGGCTTACACTTGGATGATGTTGATCTGGTTACCAAGGAACCTATAGAGCTATATGACACTAAGGTACCAGACACCACCATAGCCATAGAGTTTTATCTAGTGGGCTATGAAGAAGTATACCAAGATCCTCCTGAGAAAATTATTATAACAGGGTCTAATGATTTTCTGATTGAAGACATCATAAACAGTGATCATGATGATGTTAAGGATGATGAGGATATTACCATATCTTCACATCAAACTAAAGAGACAACACCTACTGAGGAAGAAACTAGTATAATACCGGGTGACCTTCCTATTCTAGTACAAAAAGCTGAGATAATTTCTCAAAAGGAACTTGAAGGCTCAATCCCTGAGAAAAATGAAGACACAACATGGGAGAAAGGATCAAGTGAATAGGGCACAATAGAGCTAAATGCGCTAAGGAAAAAGAGGTCGAGACACAAGCACCAGAAGAACCCAAGCTAACAGAGACTACAAATACTAACACCATGACTAAAGTACTAGCAAAATCGATCGAGACACCAGTCACCAAGAAGCAGAAAGAATAAACTGTGTCAAATTGAGCCCGAACAGACAAACATAGAGGTTAAAGTTCTAGTTCCCTTTATAAAATCATCACCACAAGAGAAGAAGAAGAAAAAGAAGTATGGAAAAGAACCAGTCACATTAGATGAGATTATAGAGATCCCATAATATGACCTAAAGACATTGGACCCTAAGGAACTAAGAAAATATGGGGAATTGTGCATGAGGAAGGCAACATAGGAAAAACTAAGGAAGGAGAGTAAAAGAAAATAGATTTTAGAGGATGTTAAAGAGATCCTTCGGCAAGTTTTTCTTGAGATTACAATAAATGAGGACACTCCCATTTTAGATCAATTTGCATCTCTAACAAGTCACATCAACACCCCTGATATTGATGTTGAGAAGAGAATTAAAGAAAGGGCTGAAGAAAAGATTTAGATGAAATTAGTAGAGAAAATCAGTTAAGAAGTGGCTATCAATAAGGTGAAGTTATCTGAGGTAATAACCAAGATTCTATCTATTACTCAGAGAATTGTACAAATTTTGTTTAAGTTATGCACTATAGCCCAATTCACTATCGAGGTCAATTAGAAGATTAAGAAACTAGATGAAGAAATTTTGGTCAGTGCAAATGCATCTCTAACCAAGCCTAATTATTTTCACAAGAATATACTAAAAGTTCAAGAACTTAGGTGGTTGAGATCATACTTGAGGAAACAAGAAGAAAAAATAAGTGACCAAGTCATCGAGCTACAAGCTGAGCTGCTTCCACACCTGAAAATTATGGAGAGACACATTGAGAAGTCTCAAGCCTTAGTAGCAACTCCTGAGATTTCAGTGTTGAAAAATATTTTTGATATGCATGCACAAATCAGTCTAGAGTACATTTCTCTTGACAACTTGAAAGAGGAATGGGAAAACCTCCAGGCTTCATTGCAGAAAACCCACAAGAACATTTTGGACAAGCTGTAAGTACATTTTTTTGTTTTGGAATTAATTTCAAAAAGGGGAAAATCATCTATATGCCACTATGTACTTCATACCACCAAGAGCATGCACAAAGGTGGAGTTTTTTGTTCCCTAAGTTTTGTTTTCTATTAGTGTCTTACACTTAGTCATTTTATATGCAATGTTGGTCGGTCATCACTATGATTGAGTCATCATGTATAGACCAAGTCATGTATATTGTACATTTACTAAGTAGTAGTTACTATCGAGAAAGTCAGTGGTCACCAAGTACTTCAGTATTAGCTGAGATAGTTTATGCCGAGATATGTAGAGATGTCAATGCCAAGCACCAGGGTATGAAGAACAGTGAGTGTTGAGTGACAGAGATATCAAATGCCGAGTAAGCTAGATTTGACATATGTGTTTGTTATGGCACAAACACTTAGGTAAACCATTTTGGCCAACATCTACATGATATTTATTGTTGGTAGAGGAAATTGTAGAGGTGATTATGCTTTAGAATTATAATCATTAATCCTTATATAATTTATGTAACCAATCAGAATTAGGGAATGGTTAAGCGAAAAAAGTAGACAATCTAGGTTTTAGATCTCAAATCATGGAGATGATCAATTATTTATATAAGATGAGATCTGAACCTTAAAACATATTATGAGAAGGATAATTGTATGAAGATCTCATACTTGCAGAACAAAAAAGTGTGTTTGATTATCAGAAACAGAGTTCAGTGACCGAGCAGAGAAGTGAAAGACATAATAGAAATATATTTGATGGAGAAGATCAAATCTATATTGTAAGGAGAAGATCTTTAATCAGCATCACAGTGCAAACTAAAGGATTGGGTACTGAGACATTATAATAGGTAAATTAGGGTAAATCTCTTAACAAAGTGGTTTTAACAGACCTAAGTAAATCTCTTAATTGAGTGCTTACTTTTTTGAAAGTTTAAATCCTTTTGCAAGGTAGATTTTATAAGTCTAAAAGCTCTTAATAAGACAGACTCCTCACAGGGTAGATCATTATTTTATGGTCAAACTTATAGCCCTAACAAGAAAACTTTAAAACTATAGTAGTGAAGATTTTTGGGTATCATCCTCATCCCAGTTTTACTTTTCAAGGGTTTCTGGGTAACCAAAATCATTTTGTTATGTTTTATTTTCATGGATGATGATTAGGATATTAGATTTGTTATATTATTAAATTTGATGTTTATGTTATGCAAGTTAGTTTATGTCAAAATGCAACAATTGGTTGATATTTGATTCACCCCCCCCCCCTCTCAGTATCTCACTTTACCATAATAGATTTCCAACTATTGGTATCAAATCTTAGTCTCTTAAAGAAGTCTATGATGAACTACAACTGATTGTATATCTGATGAATTGAAGAAACAATGATTAGAGATCACCAAGCTACTAAAATGATATGTAAGATGATAAAACTTGTTAATATGTTGTCATTGATGTCAAATAGTTTTGACAGTACTTATCATAATAGTTACAAACATTTGAACATCTATTGAAGGAAGAAAAGATGAAGAACTGAGATATCTACTTGAGGAAAAGATGGATATGATAGATAAGGATAAGGTAAACATTGGGTAACTTATTGATGAGTCTGTGGCTTTATATTATTTACTTGAACATGTTACATTAATATATTATGAAGAAGATATTTGAAATTGAACAAGTCAATGTGGTTGGTAATTGAAGATTTTTGTATACATCGAGCCAGTGCAATGTATACCGAGTGACAGTTATAACTGATCTAGTGAGCTAGTTATCACCGATGTATTTCTATATTAACCAAGTATGGATGAAAACATTAAATACTAAGAACAGTTGACTGAATTTGATGAGCTGGAATGTATTATGATTTCAAGGTTAAGTATGAAGTTAGTTATGAGATCCACGACTAACAAAATTCAGAGAAGAACTAAAGGATGAGATTGAAACGTGTTATGGACACATCTGTTGAGGAAGATTTAAGTGGAAAAATTGACGATGGAGATTAAGAGGAAAAATATAATGGCCGATATGAAAATGATTTACTTGTCTATATAAGAGATATGAGTTTCATTATTGAAATATGCCGCACAAAAAAAGGAGACTGCAGAGTTTTTGTGTGAAGACTGTATTCATGCATGCCTAATCAAACTGGTTATTGAAATAACCGAGCTACAGACATAGCTGAGTGTCAGAGAACTATTTACCGAGTGAAAGTAAGTTGAGAAATATTAAGGAAGTGAAATTGATTAATGATCAGAGGATTTTAAGGGCTTAGCATTGATCTGAATATTTGCAATTGAGTTGTATTTGAATTACATCAGTACTGTATCAGTTTAACCATTGATTCATAAAATCTCTTAACCGAGTGGACTTAATAGTCTTATGTACTACCCTATGACATTCATTAAATGTAAAGTGTTATCTTGTTGACCCCATAGTGAATGCTAGCCAAAAGTTAACTGTTAATGATAAATCCTCTAACCAGGTCACAGGGTTGGCTCTTCATCGATCTCACTTCAAAAGAGTGAATTATTTTGGGTTCTAGTCCCAGGTGGTTTTTCCCTTAGCAAGGTTTCCACGTTAAACCATTTTTTTATGTGTTATTTTTTATGATTTTTTTGTTATCATACTTTACATACTGCATAGTTGATTTGGTTGGTAATCACAATTGGATAATTACTGGTAATCAGTAAACTAGACAGACATATTGATATTTTATGTTACTAAGCTGCATAATTTATTGGAATTTTTTTTTAAGGTACATATTTGTATTTGGGACTGTAGGATAATTGATCTAACTTATTCAGCCCCCCCACCCTCTCAATTATTCTAACAATTGGTATCAGAGCCTATTGTTTGCTTGGAAGAAAGTTTTAAGGACTTGAGCATAAATATTATGTAAGATGTCTAAGAGGGAAGTGTCGAAGTTGAACAAAGACAACTTTACCACATGGCAAAGATGGATGAGACTTCACATATCTAGAATCGATGAATCTGCTATAAATTTACTTGACAATGGCTACATACAACTGACTATTAGACCTTTGACTCTTGATCAGTTGAGAGACCGACATGAACACAATATTACTATGATAGATAATGTTGTTGCTCTATCTGATGTTGAATTTGAGGATGTTAAGAATTGCACTACAACAAAGGAAATGTGGGATAAACTTGCTCTAGTTTATGGTGGTGATGTAAATGTGATGAGAGCCAGAGCTAAAATCTTGAGAGGTAGATTTGATGAGATGAAAATGAAGGAAGGAGAGAACATCACACAGCACACAAACTAAATCAAAGAGGTAGTCAATGCTATCCAAGGAGTAGGAGGTATTATATCTAAAGATATAGTGGTAAGTAAGATATTGAGAACCTTGTTTCTTGTCTATGCAATCAAAATATCTGATATTCATGAAATGAGGTCTGCACCTAATAGCACTCTTACTCTTGATATTTTGATTGGAAAGTTAACAACTTTTGAGCTAAACAATTTTGATAATAGTGTTGTACTGAGTGTCAAAACTACTTTTATGTTATCTCTTAATATTGGTAAATCTAGTAGTAAGCATAACATAAAGAATTAAAGTGATAGTAATATAGATGATGAGCTTGATGAGCTTGAAGCACTTATGGCCCGGAGACTATAGAAAGGTAAAGGAAGATATAAGGGAAAGTTACCTTTAGCTTATTTTAAGTATAAAGAGGTTGGCCATATTGTTTCTAGATAGAGTCTTCTTGAGAGTGTGGCCACACAAGAGTCCAATCCATTTTGGAAAGGGCTCTAAGTTGGAACCTTGCTTTGTTGGACCTTTTGAGATTTTGGAGAGGATAGGACCAGTTGCCTACCATCTAGCTTTTCCACCTAGCCTGTCACACATCCATAATGTGTTCCATGTATCTGTGTTAGAAAAATATATTTATGATGAGTCTCACATTATAGATTGGGATGCCTTGCAGGTGGAGTCGAATGGATAGTTATCTTTGGAGCCCATCCACATTTCAGCCCGACAGACCTTGGCACTTCGAGGTAGAGAGCTGGACCAGGTTAGGGTCCAGTGGGATTGTTATGATGAGGTCACAGCTTCATGGGAGGATGCAACACAAATGAGATCATAGTACCCATACCTTTTTGATGAACTCTAGGAGGAAGTTTATGCCTAGGGGGGGAGGATGTGAGGCCTCACCCCAACCCATCATAGCATTTTTTATCATTCACATTCTGATACTTATGTTTTGATACATTGATACACTTTTTGGATTATTCTAATAGAGACTTATGATACTATGTTTGATAAGGATGACTATATTATGTGGATTACATTTTGATGTGCATTAGAACCTAGAATATGTGGTTGATTTTGATTATGCATGTTTAGATATGTGAAATGATGAGAAGATCGAATCATGATTAGACTTGATTATTTCATGGATGTTATGTCATGATGATTATGGAATTACTATGTTTAAACATTATTGAATGAAAAATTACAACTATAATTGAATTCTGCACATTGATTTATGTTGTTAATTATGAATTGAAAATGTATATTTCATGTGATTTAATTACCTTGGACTACTGATGCTCGAGTTTAGTGTGCAGGAAAGAGAACCATGGAATTATTTAGAGAATCAAGGCTAAACATATATGAACTGAGCAAGCCAAGTTTTAATCTGATATGGGATTGAAAACCTCATTATAATGTGATCTAGTTGTAAATGTGAATTGCATGTGTGTTACTAGTGTAACTTCATGTTGTCATTTAGGATGTGTCATTTTGAATGTGATGTGTAATTGTTAGTGTCACTTGATATTTGTTATGTGTTTATGTATTGACATGTCTACTAAGGTTGGTAATGTAAAGCTAAGCCTAACTGACTCATTAGGAACCTAATTAAATCCCCTTGTTGGAGACACTTGCAAAGTTCCACCAATTTGACCATTTAGATTTAATTCTTTTCTAGCCACTTCTAGATGCCAAAAAGGGGTCCTAAGGGTCAAATTTAGCAGAATCTAAGTACCTTAGTGATAGGGGTATGGGTTAGGAGTTTTTAGCACATCTAGAACCCCCTAGCGGCCTTGGTGACCCTTTTTATGACCCATTTTCCACATGCTACAAAAATGGACTAAGTCTTGACCTTTTACCCAAACCCACACTCCTTTCCAATCTGGCATTTATGATAGGGGAAAAGGAAAAGCCAGAGGACTTTAGGGTCAAGTCTGAATTTAATGTTGGTGGGTGGGTAGAAGTTGGAGGTCTTTTTAGAGGCCCTTTGGAGAGTTAGTGGGTGTTCACCCACTCTCTAATTTTAGAGACAATTAGGTTTGGAAAAGGAAAAAGGAGAAGGAATAAGGAGCTCAACTCAACTTCATTCTTCCATTTTTTCTTTGGATTCGAGGTTGGTGGCTCTACCATGAAGGAAACTTCTTGCTTGAAACTCATGAACTAATAATGTGGACAAATTATTGATTATGTTAAATAAATCACATTCAAAAGCTATAACCTAGGTAGACATATTATTTGTGGGTATAGTCTAATTGGGATAAATTGAATATTTAATGCCCTAGGTAACCTTAAATACATCATGAACGGAAGTTCTAAAATTAAATTGTATACACTAGGATTTTGCTACCTAAACTCAGATCCTTACGACGATGGTTATGAGATCAAATCCGCCAAACCCATGGTGGCACATTGATACTTATTGGGCTCCGAACAAACTTAACCCTAGGTTGTGACCAGTTGAACTATAGTCGACTTATCCTCAACCTATGATCATCACTCCCTATCATCTTATCTATAAAAAAAAAATGTTGCAGTTTTATCGGTTAATTTTTGGGCATGACAATGTCCAAACAAAAAAGAAGAAGACAAAGATAAAGATTGATTTGGTGATGGAAAGTGTGGCAGAAGGAACAACAGAGGAAACTAACACTACAACAGAGACAATCGAGACTACAAAGATAAAGGAAAAAAGGCTTGTTACCTTATTGGAGAATATGACACCGACATCGACACTAATGATGATATTGAAGTAGTATTTGTTGCAATGAAAGATGATTTAGAAGAGGAGGAAAGGTATGTAGAAACAACACTTATTTCTAAAGTTAGTAAGAATGATACTTGCATCATTAATAGTGGCTATACACATCACATGACTGGTGATGAAGATAAGTTTGATCATCTTGAGCATTATAACAGAGGATTAGTGAAAATGGGAAATGACACACCTTGCATGGTAAAAGGAAAAGGATCTATTCTATTGAATTATAAAATTAGATGTGATAATGCATACTGGGTAAAAGGACTTAACTACAATTTTTTGAGTGTAGCACAATTGAATAACTCAGCTCATCGAGTTGCATTTGAAAGTAAGAAGGTGAAAATCTATGATGAAAATGGAAAGATTGTTGGGACTAGAGGACAATCAAAAGGTAATTTATTTTATCTTGACAATACTAAAACTTCTTGTTTATTGGTGAAAAATGAAGATGCATGGTAATGGAATAAGAGGTTATGTCATGTAAATTTTGATTACATGATTAAGATTAGTAGAAAGAGAAAAGTTAGAGGATTTTTGAGTCTAACCAAACCTGATCATGTTATGTGTCATCAATGTTAGAAAGGAAAGATGACAAAATCTACTTTTAAAAGTAAGGATTATTCATCTAAAGGCATTTTGGAGTTGATAAACACCGACTTATGTGGTCCTATGAGAACTCAAAGCTAATATGGTGATAGATACTTTATTTTTTTTGTTGATGACTATACTAGACTGATGACAGTTATGTTCTTGAAAGAAAAATCTGAGGCTTTCAAATTGTTTAAATGGTATAAGGCTAAAGTTGATAAAGAAAGTAGAAAAAAATTGAAATGCTTAAGATCTAATAGAGGAGGTGAGTTTGTTTCTGATGAATTCACTAACTTTTGTAATGAGCATGGAATCAAAAGGAAAGTTTATGCACCTACGACACCACAACAAAATGGAATTGTTGAAAGGAGGAACTGATCTATTGTTGATTGTGCTAGAACATTGATGATTGAGAAAAATGTTGCGCAGATGTACTAGAGAGAGGTAGTTAGCACAAAAGTATACATCCTGAACCAAGTTCAACTGAAGAAAGACACAAACAAGACACCTTACAAGTTATGGTTTGGATACACACCGAGTGTAAGCTATTTCATAGTCTTTGGTATTAAGTGTTATATTCTGAAAGATGATAGGAATGGTAAATTTGACTCTAAAGGTGATGAAGGAATATTCTTAGGATATTCTACTAAGACTAAAGCTTATAAATATTTGAACAAGGGTACTAATAAGATGATATAGAGTGCTAATGTAAGAGTTGATGAGTTTACTGAAAAGAATGATGAAGAAAGCATGAAGGAACTGGAAGAATATGGTTTACTTATGTTGAAGATCTAGATTATCTACCGAAGCCATAGGCTAAGTCTACCGAGCATTAGGAAAATGCTACCGAGAATTAGCAAATGGAAACCGAGAATCAGGAAGAAGCTACCGTGTAGGAAAATGAACCTGAATTGAATGGTGAGAAAAGAAGAGATCAAGTGCTAGCAAGATTTGTTAGAAGACACCATCTAGAGAATCAAATTATTGGTGATAAGCAAGATGGCATGATGACCTAAAGTAAGTTAAGACAAAACACATGCTTAGTTTGTGAGTTTTAACCTAAGAATTTTAGGGATGCACTTGAAAATGAGGAATGGATCAATTCTATGAATGAGGTAATCACTGACCCGATGATTATATATTGTGACAACACTAGTGCTATAAATATTTCTAAAAATCATTTGATGCATTCAAAGACAAAGCATATATCTATTAAGTTTCTTACTTAAGGGAACAAGTTCAAGAGAAGTAGGTGAAACTAGAATTTGTAACATCTAAGGAACAACTTGCTAATATCTTTACTAAACCCTTACCAAAGGACACATTTGAATATTTGAGGACTAGACTTGGGGTCTGTCCCCTATCTATCAGTCACTGAGGTGATTTGGAGGTTGCATCAACCTATACTTATTATAATATCATTCATGTTGATGCATATAGCTCACATTTTAGTTTTTCTAAGGTTGTGGAAGATTGTAGAAGCTAGAACACAAATTTGTTTATCTATACACTGAAGGTACAAGATATGAACCAAACAACAGAGAATTACTTGGCTGCTAGAGAGCTATTTGTATATTTTCTTTGGCATTATTGTCAAAGGGAGAGAGAATGAATATGGAAAACCAGTTAGTAAGAACACAAACAGGGAGAGAGATTGCAGAAAGAGAGACTTGAATATTTGTTGCTGAGAACAAGAATCTGAGAACTCAAAAGATCAAATCCATAGGGAGAGTCTTCTTGTAATGTTGTTATGTTTTGTATTGATTAAACATATTAAATATCAAGCTAGGGAGAGCTTATCGAGCTACATAATTAACTTACATATTTGTAGAATACATATTTGGTATGTGTATGACATATATTTTCATATTTCTTGTGTTGCCATTAATGCCAAAGGGAGAGATTGATGAACTAAAACTTATTGTATATCTAATGAATTGAATAAATAGTGATTAGAAATCACCAAGCTACTGAAATGATATGTAAGATGATTAAATCAGTTAATATGTTGTGATTGATGTCAACTAGTTTTGATAGTACTTATCATAATAGTTACGAACATTTGAACATCTATTGAAGGAAGAAAAGATGAAGAACTGAGATATCTCTACATGAGGAAAAGATGGATATGATAGATAAGGATAAGGTAAACATTGGGTAACTTATTGATGAGTCTATGGATTTATATTGTTGACTTGAACATGTTACATTAATCTATTATGAAGAAGAGATTTTAAATTGAACAAGTCAATGTGGTCGGTAATTGAAGATTTCTGTATACACCAAGCTAGTGCAGTGTATACTGAGTGACAGTTATAGCCGAGCTAGTGAGCTAGTTATCAATGAAGCATTTTTATATTAACCAAGTATGGATGAAAACATTAAATTCTAAGAACAACCAACTGAGTTTGATGAGCTAGAAAGTATTATGATTTTGAGGTTAAGGATGAAGTTAGTTATGAGATCCATGACTAAAAAAATTTAGAGAAGATCTAAAGGATGAGATTGAAACATGTTATGGACACATCTGTCGAGGAAGGTTTAAGTGACAAAATGGACGATGGAGATTAAGAGGAAAAATATAATGGCTAGTATGAAAATGATTTACTTGTCTATATAAGATATATGAGTTTCATTATTGAAATGTGCTAGACAAAAAAAGGAGACTGCATAGATTTTGCATGAAGATTGTATTCATGCATGCTTGATCAAACTGGTTATTTAAAGAACCGAGCTACAAACATTATCAAGTGTTAGAGAACTGTTTACCAAGTGAAAGTAAGTTAAGAAATATTAAGGAAGTGAAATTGATTAATGATCAGAGGATTTTAAGGGCTTAGCATAGATCTAAATATTTGCAATTGATTTGTATTTGAATCAGATCAGTATTGTATCAGTTTAACCATTGATTCAAAAAATCTCTTAACCGAGTGGACTTAATAGTCTTATGTACTACCCTATGACATTCATTGAATGTAAAGTGTTATCTTGTTGACCCCATAGTGAATGTTGGTCAAAAGTTAGCTGTTAGTGATAAATCCTCTAACTAGGTCACACCTAACAGTGTGCATTGTAACCTTCAACAGGGTTGGCTCTTCATCAAGCTCACTTTAGAAGAGTGAATTATTTTGGGTTACCAATCCCAAGTGGTTTTTCCCTTAGCATGGTTTCCATGTTAAATCATTGCGTTATGTGTTATTTATTATGATTTTTTTGCTATCATACTTTACATACTACATAGTTGATTTGGTCGGTAATCACAGTTGGATAAAAATTGGTAATCAGTAAATTGGATAGATAGATTGATATTTTATGTTACTAAGCTGCATAATTTGTTGGAATTATTTTGTAAGGTACATCTTTGTATTTTGGACTATAGGATAACTGGTCTAACTGATTCACCCCCCCCCCCCCCCCCCCTCTCTTAGTTAT
The DNA here is from genome assembly GCA_027943335.1 of Chamaecyparis obtusa. Lineage (NCBI taxonomy): Eukaryota > Viridiplantae > Streptophyta > Pinopsida > Cupressales > Cupressaceae > Chamaecyparis > Chamaecyparis obtusa. The sequence continues at coordinate 66,025 of BSBK01000899.1, forward strand.
TCTAACAATCTAACCACTTGTGAGTCAAATATCTTGAGATGGAGGTTTATAAGTTGGGAAAGATCATAGAGAATCAGAAGATTGACATTCAGCTTGCATTATAACAACTTGAAGCAGCTAGAGGTGAACTAAAGAAATCCTTAAGCAGAAGAAGAGAAATAGAAATACAGCAGAATGAAACTCAATACCAAGAAGAGGATACCAAAGGACTATTTGACAGTGGTAACTCTAATAAGAGTGACAAAGCTATAAAAGAACTACTGGAGAAAAATAACATAATAAATGAGGACATCAAAAATATGAAGAGAGAATAAGAAATACAATCAGTGAGACTTTGTGAAGTTGTTGAACTGAAAAAGAAAGATGAAGAAGATAAGACAATGGCTAAAGAAGATATAAGACAAATATCTATGAGACTTAATGAAAGAGCATGTGATATGTAGAGGTTGACAAATAATCAATTAGATATGGTAAATCAACTGCTACTTGTTAATCAAGAATTGGGTAGGAAAGATGTGTAAATCACAAATCTGAGATCAAAAAATAGTCAGCTAAAGAATGAACTAAGATCTGAAAAAGAACTCAATGAAAGGATGAACAAGCCTAATGAAGCTATGAGATACTTTGAAGAACTATTGAGCTCACCTAGAAGATCCAATGATACATTTGGACTTGGACATGATGAGAACCTATCATCCACCAAGGAAGGAGAATCATCAAAGAGTGGAGAATAGAGAAATGCAAAGCCAAAGAATAACAAGCCTACATGCCATCATTGTGGAAAGCTAGGACACACAACTATCATCTACAAAAGCAAATATGGTAAGTCTGATCCTAAACCAAAATTCAATGGATATTGTTTTAACTGTAAGAAACATGGACATTAGGCACATGAATATAGGACAAAGGTTAGTAATCCACCTACCTCACCTAGATTTCAAAGGACATTGTTTCATCTATCAGAAATATAGACATAAAGCATATGAGTGTAGATCCAAAGCTAAGTGGACATCCAATCAATAGACTAAGGCACCTAAGAAGGGTAATACATACAATTGGGACTACAATACATGGTATAGTTGTCATTACTATGGAAAATATGGACATATTGGAGAAAGCTATTTGAAGATACATTTCAGAGGTAAATCCAAGAGTTGGATGAGTGGAAGTATGGAATGTTACAAATGCAATAAGATTGGTCACTTAAAGAAAGACTCCAGAGCACATATTCTGAGAAATGAACAAAATAAGAATGAAGAAATTGTTGAGCGGATGAGAAATCAGATGAACAAGACATGGAAGAAGAAAAAGGAAGCAAGCAGTAGTGGAGCCAGTGAACTTGAGGTCACCCAATATGATGGATCAGGTGATCACACTACTTCAAACTAAGTAAAGGAGGTATGTGTGGAACTAAATCTTATAATGTTTTATTTTATATCAGTTCCTAGCATTTGATAAGATGAAGTCCATATCTGCATAAATTAAGATGTATTAGGATAGATTTGAGAAAATATCTACATTGTAAATTTAATGTCGAGCATTAGTATTTTAGCCTATAGTGACTGAGTCACTAGTGATTGGCAAGCTCCTTTGGTAGCCAAGATGTGATGTATACTGAGTCAGAACTGAATGGTTGTATCGACCGAGCTTATGTTAACCAAGTTGACATGAGATTTCCATGACAGTTGTATCTTGCCTACAAAGTATATGAATCATTACTAAAGCCTTAATCTGACCGTTTCAAGCTTATAAAGTGGGAAGTTACCATTTATTCTCACTTCACCAGCGATTTGAGAACTTTTCAAAGTGATTTGAGCTAAGTCCAATTTGCATAAATCTTCATAGCATGCCATCGAAAAACATCTAAGAACCACTTGTGCAAGGTATTTTACCAAGTTATTTATTTCAGAAATTGAACCCTTGAATTTGAAGAAATGGCATCTTCATCATCAACTATAGTTAAGAAGCAAGGGAAGGAATTTTTTAATGTTCAACTTGTAAGAAATGACACATGTAAGCCATAGAAATTCCAAGCCATTCTTGAGAGTGCAATATTGGGGAATCTCATAGGAGCCCTATCATCTATCCCTCTGAAGGTTTTTATGATCAATGACATTTGCACATGCTACATGTGTAAGAATAGAGAGATTGGAGACTATCAACTCAGAGAAGCATATGATAAATTATGTAGCAGCAGGGTGTTGAAGGCTGAACACCAGAAGGTTTCCGAGAGAGGGTTGGTCAAATGGATAATTTTTTTACTAAGCCTAGTACATGACATGAAAATTTAGCTAGAAGATGGACTAGTTAAGATCACCAAGGACATGATATACAAAGTGACTAGTTATCCTAGTCTTCCATGGAAAAAGACTATGAGATGTCAAAGTAAAGAGGAAATTCAAGAAAACACCCAAGTGGTGTGGAACAAATGGGGAATGAAAATTTCAACTATCATAAACCCAGAGATGGATTTTGGAGTAAGGGTGATAGCACATAAATTTTGTCAATCCAGCAAACTGGACAGTGTTTTATGCATAGAAGTTGACCAAGCTTGGAAGATAGTAAAGAAGGATCATACATATATATGACCTTTCCAAGCTTCAACTGACACAACTTTTTGAGAACCTTACATCCATTAGGAAAGGGAAGAACTCAATGTGTAAGTTCAATTCTCTGCTTGTCTGTCTATTTTTCTATGTGCAGAATAGTTTTTCCTACTATTAGGGATGTTGCATGGGATAAGAATAGACCTATCACATTACAGATTAGTGAGTCTATTTATCAGATGGGTGAGAAATTTGAGATTGTAATGGATAGCTACTTTGTATAATTTAAGAAGAAAATGAGGAAAAGAAGTAGGATCCCAGTATCACTAGTGGAAAATTACTACAAATACATATGTTTCCTAGTTGATACAGATTTCACATATGCACAAACAGTGATACCGAGGGTATCATAGCTAAGGACATTACCTTATGAAGTAAATATAGATGAGACATCAACAAAAATCACAGCCCTCTTAGCTTAAGAATTTGATAAGAAGGCTACATATTTTGGAACATATGAGGAAGCTAAAACCAAGAAAACCATGGGATTAAAATCTGCAACCATGGAGAGGAAAAGAAAGAAGATAGTGAAAAACTTAGAGAAAATGTTAGGAGAAGAATAGGTAGATGCACCTCTTGCATTGACTCAAGGATTAGGATAGGATAAGACTAGTGAGTCAGAAGAGAGTGAAGAGGAGGAGACTATGGTAGTTAAGAAAGGCAAGAAGGCATCAGTTGCTGAGCCTATCAAGAAGAAAATATAGAAGCCTAATCCCACTCCCTCCCCAGTACTTAGGCCTAAAACTAGGGAAGCTTAAAATATTATAGTTGTCGAGCCACAAAAGAAGACCTCTACTTCAAGGAAAAGAAAACTAGTTCAGGCTAAGGTTGTACCAAGAAATATAAGGAAGAAGCCAAGAAGAAAGCTGATTTTGGAGAAAGATGACGAGGAAACAGAATCTAATGAGGATATTAAGAATAAGGCATTACCGCATAGGAAAAAACTAACTGTGGATGAGATATGCCACAACATCACAAGAAGTGTCAGCTTAGCAGGCTTTAAACAGATTAATTTGAGAAACTAAGCATTGAAGATAAAGAGAAAGTAGAACAAGCTATGCTTGAGATGCTTTGTATATTTAAGATGACACCATTATGGTTGGGTAGTCATATTCCAGATGAATTGTACAAGAGGATAGCTCAAAAATGGAAGTATTCTTTGGTGACTAAGAAGCAGATCAGGGAGAGTACACTTTCTCAAGTCATGTCTGACTTATCCCCTAAATATATCAAGAAATATATGGAGAAGTATAGAAATAGATTCATACCCAAGCTCCAAGAATATTCAGTATTACAACATAGCTGAAGAGATTGTGCAACAAAGCACAAGATTATGGAAAATCATTTTTGGTCTTATAGTTGAGAAGAGTGCACAACCAAGTGCAGGAACATCTAGTAGAGTAGAACTAGACAATAAGGAAGATATTGTCGAGCCACTGAATGAGGAGAATGTAGCAGAAAAGAAGGATGGAATAAGTGAGTCACAAGATGTGATCACAATTATTGACATCATCAAGGACTCTCTAGTGAAAACAAATATATTTATTGAGGAAGAAATTTAGCAACATATACAAGCCGAGCTAGCCAAGGATAAATCTCTACCAAGCATCAATCTTGTATTAATACAAGTATAATATTATCCACGGATTGAGAGCACATCAACTATTGATATTACACCAGCAAGCCCACGTATAGTCACATTTGATTAGCTAGTCTCCCAAAGTGCTAATGTTGACAAACAAGACAAGTCGACAATCACACCAGAGCCTATATCTACCGAGGAGATAAGCAAAGAGCAAGAAAAATAGTCTGCATTGGTAGTAATGAGTCCTCATGTGGAGGAGAAGGAAAAGGACAAGAAAAACAAAGAGAAAGAGCAAGAAATGCAAGAGCCTAAGGAACAAGAGGTAATTAAATCTTTAATATAGATGCCAAGTGGAAACACACTTAGGAAGAAGTCACAAAAGAAGAAGGAGAAATCTCCTACCACACAGGTGACTATCAAAGAAGTTATAGTGATTCCTAAGTGGGACACTGATAACTTGACCTATGAACAAATGAAAATCTTGCAAGATCTACTAAAGGAGAAGAGTAAATAGGAAGAGTTGAGAAGGGAGCATCAACAAAAGTAGGTACTATATGTGACTGAATGTGACCTCTAAATCAAGCACAACACAACATAGTCATTGTTCCTATGATCGAGTTACGAAGAGAATATGAGTTATTCAATCCAAAATTCATGAGGAAGCGACCTGTTGCCTCCTATGCAGGTGGGGTGTTTAATCGCTCTCAGATTGGAGAACCAACAACCATCAGACCGCTACTACAATGGAGGATTTTCCAAGAAAGCCATAAAGATGATATGCAAAGCTAGAATCAAACTAAGATGAATGCAATTAATCTAAGAATACTTTGAAAGAGATATGAGATGCAAATTTTCTTTTTATTTTGAAATAAAGATGATATTATACTAAGAAACCAATAAGAAAATTAACTCTAATATGAAATGCAATATTAAACTAAGATGAGATAATAGACTAAATATGCAATAAAAAAAAAAGCTTTGAATCAAATGAGATAAAAATTCGCTATAGTTCAATTACTCTCCAAATTTCCCTCTATGAATGAGAAAAAGAGGCTCATTAAATAGAAAAGCCCGGAGAGGAATGAAGAGTTTCTTGATTTGTAACTCATGACCCTTCATTTCCAAATTGAGACAAAAATGCAAGAATTACTTAATAAAAAGAATGGAAAATGCCACACAGGTGGCCTTTTGAATATCTTGAATTAATTTAATATTTGATTATTGCAAATTGGGGTTTTTGCAATTGACATCAAGTCAAGTAAAGTCAAGTAGGAGAGAGAAAATTGCCTAGTGGACTAGGACTTTTGAAGATATGAAATTGAGATAATGCACCAAAATTGATTGAAATTTAATAGGTGCCAATTTTGGGGTATTATATTTGCCCTTCTTTGAATTGATGTGCAAATAGCATGTTGATTCAAAGAATAGTCTGAAGTGATAGATGAAAGTAGATCAAAGCATGAATTTTATGAAGTCTAAGTTAGATTGCGAAGACAACGGTCTTAGAAAAGAACCGAAATCGGGGTTAGATTTCCCCAATACCAATTGATGAAGATGAAAATTTAGAACTATCTCTGAATCAGGGTTAGATTGCCCCAATATGAAGCTCGGCCCTCCAAGACCCAGGTTAGATTGCCCAGATAATGGTCTAAAAGAGATTTCAAGAGTCATCTCCAGAATGAAGATTGACTCCCAGGAATCAAGGTTAGATTGCCCCAATACCCAATAGATTTCAAGAACCATCTCTAGAATGAAGAATGATCCTCGAGGATCCGAGTTAGATTGCTCAGATACCTAAGAGATAGATTTCCAGATGACAAGATGTGAGGTGTGAAGATGCCCCTAGCAATAATAGATTTGACAAGATTCAAATGATGTAATCATCCTTCCCCCTCGGGAGCAAAATCAAAAGATGACATGTCAGAAGGATGATAAACAACAAGAGATTGCAGAGAAAAAGCAATTAGACTAGATTCGCGAAGCTGCAGAAGTGAATCAGAGTAAAGCAGAGGTCCTGTTGACCAAGTTTGACCATACTTGACCATGGTTGACCAAATTTTGACTAGGTTTGACTTGATGAAAAGAAGCAAAGATTTGAGAACATGATGCAAAGATGAGGATCTGGCAGGAAGAGGACACCAGAAGGCTGACTGCACAAGCATCCGATCCAAAAGGAGTCCAATATTTAAAATGTGATTTTGGGCCACTTAGAGATGTCAAATTTTGATTTCAATCTTGAAAATGGATTCAGAACAGTCGATTTAGCCAAGGGTGCAATTTTAAGGCAAAACGGAGCACTTTCAAAAATTAGGTCAAAAGCTTATAAGGCCCGGAGGAGTCATTTTCAAATCATTATTCATCTTCATCTTCTAGTGATTCTGAGCTCTGAGATAGAGAAATGGAGGGTCTTCCACTGCATTCACACCATTTTGAGCACTCCCGATGACATGCTCAGCCACCAGAGTATGACGCACCTGTAAGTAGTCGATAAACCTTCCATTGCAATTCGTACAGTTTTTTAAGAGAATCTAGCGTAGATAGGAACAAATTTATGAAATCTCACATGAGGAAGTAGGTCCCTCACGCGGGCCTAGGTTCCCTCTCACGTGAGCTTTTAGTTTCCTCACATGAACTAATGTGCAACTGGTTCAGAGTCTCGTGCGAGCTTTTGGCTGGTCCCGCGTGAAGATTCTCTTTCCTCGCGCGAAAAAGTTCTTGTCTCGCGCGAACTAAGAGTTTCTTCACGTGAAAGACTGTTGCAGAATTTATAGTTTGTCCAAATTTTTCCAAATTTGCATGAAATCAGCCAAGTACAGCCTTGTAGATTCTTTTCTTAGGATAGAGCTTTGCTATAGTTGCTATTGTAGTGTTGAAAACCAGCACGATTGAGGTACTGACCCCATATCGTTGCTTGCTTTGCAGGTTGACTTTCCAGATGTCGCATTTTGGGCACACCACCCTGTCATCACTACATTAGTTCAGAGACTTACAGATGCTGAGAGTGCTCATATTAATGCTCTTGGCTTGGGATATTTGCATGATTTACCTGACATTGGGGTAAATCACGGCCTTCTTACAGCACTAGTAGAGCATTTCCATTCGGAGATGAACACATTTCATTTTTTGATGGGAGAGATGAAAGTGACCACGGAGGATATATACAGGATCCTACAGATACCCATTCATGGTACTCATGTTGAGTACAACACACAGCCGTGGCAGGGTACAGTGGCCTTGAGGACTATCTTCAGGGATGATCTTATGATGGGCTGGGCCATCTCTTGGGAGGATTTGATGCGTAGATATGGTGGTACTCATCCATTCTAGGTTGTTTTGGTGATGTTTCTGAGCTGCTACCTTGTACTTGATCAAGGTCAGTATGGACTAGAGTGTGGCTAGGGTACCATGTTGTAGAGGATGTTGGACAGACTAGCTATGAGATTTGGATGGGGAGAGTGTATGCTGGCACACATGTATCACAAGATGCATGAGATTATTTATCGAGATGTGAGATCGATGGCAGTAGGAGTTTTTATCTTGCAGATCTGGGCCCAGGAGCACCTCCCCATGTGCAGACCCCTTTTTCATGATACTTGATAGGCACTGGAGCCTTACATATATAGGTATTCAGGCGTGATGACCTAGCCTCTGCTGGGTAAGACAGAGCAATGGAGGGCATAGTTGGATGATATGGCCGTTGTAGTTTGGAGACCCTAGGTAGCTACTGAGCCCTGGGATGATGCTCGGAGAGAGATAGCTACCATGTTCATGTCGCATCCACTAATTGGATGTACTATTTAGACCATTGAGAGATTCCTGGTTACATGCGTCCTGCGCCAGTTTGGCAGACATCAAGATATTTCACAGGAGTACTGCCCCTATGCCTGCTTCTCCGATAAGGAGAAGAAGGGGTGGCGTGCATGATTGGATCCAGGGTGATGTACTATAGAGTCATGCATCCCGCTAGCATGATGGGACTACATGGTGGATGTCACCAATGTAGGGGTGACACCTGCATATAGGGATCAACTGATTGCACGACCTCATCCAAGGTTTACAGATCCAGTTGGTGCAGGAGCACAGCAGCAACCAGCATAGCAATAGCAGGCACAGGTAGAGCAGCCTATTCAGCAGCAGGCACCACAGCAGAGACCTAGACAGAGAGTTTTGAGACCCCGATCAGGATAGGTGAGCATATCTGCTAGGACTATGGGCTCAGATCCAGGAGCAGGGAGTAGTGCTATGTAGTAGAGGTCCATGAGACCACCTATAGGTGACACATCCTAGCAGGTACCACAGGGGGATGATACTGATATGCCAGACATTGCAGCTGGGGCAGATGTAGTATAGCTATAGGAGGCTCTTAGGAAGAGCCATGAGAGAGTACAGTAGGTGCAGCATGAGCATGATGATTTTCACACATGTGTTATCCGAGAGGAGACCCGAGTAGTAGATAGGGATGCAAAGATCAGATAGCTACGAGTGAAGTTAGCACATTTGAGATTAGAGACGAGATATGAGGCTTCTTAGGTAGCGTATTACTATGTAGCATATTGTGGAGTTGTTCTAGATATATCAGAGCAGGTTCCTCCATTTGCCGAGTATGCTAGGGTTCCACGGCCGCCTCCTCTAGTACCTCCACAGTTTCCACCATAGGCTCCTTCACAGTGACCTATGCCACCACCACAGAGACCGATGCCACCTCCTCAGGCACTGACACAGCAGGCTCCTCCACATCCACCCCCTCCTAGTGGGAGTGGATCTTGATTGTGTTATAGCTCATTTTTGGTACTGTGCTTGAGTAGCACCTCTCTTGTATATGACATTTGGATCGAGATATATATATATATGAGATCGATGATTTTTTTTGATATCATTGTACTTGTTGTAAATTGCTTGGATGTATGATGTTTATGAGATGTTCTTCTGTATGCTTTAGATGTATGTATGAACTACAATGATAGATAGATAAGTGTGAAATGTATGATTTATGCTTATAGTGGATGCATATGTATATGTAGATGCGAGTGAATTTATGAATGCAAATGGAAATGAAATGCAATGGATATATAATGTATATGGTACTAATCATCTCATGTAGGATTGTAGCAATATATAACAGGTACTAATCAAAAGATAGATATGTTCGACAACGAGGACCGGACACTTGTGTAGCCAAGAAGAACCTGAGACAATAAATGAGAACCTTTGATGAAGACAATTAAGAGAGCAACAAGATATCATCTCAAAATTCAAGCTGAGAATGCAGATGCAAGCTTAGAAAATTCAAGCCTAAGCTAAAGATGCAGGCCTAAAAATGAAAATGCAAACCCTAGGACTTGGTTGTTGGACTCACCACATTTATCATCATAGAGCCTTTTAAGTTTGAACAATCGCAAGATGTCATACAATCCTTACTAATATCGCTATCATGAGAATATGAATATGACATAAGTCTTAGGTTTGTCAGAATAAGGTGTAAGCATTAAGGCATAAGAAGCCAAAATGACCTGAACACCTATTCCTTTTAATCTAGCAAGTTAACATAAACATTAGAGCATAAATGCTAGAATGACCTGAATGTTTCTTGCAACAAACACACCAAACACACAGGAGTTCCTTCTTTTGCCAAAGATTGCTTGCAGTGACCCTTACGTTCATTTAACAGGATGAGCATTTACAATTTCACCAATAGCAGAAAGAAGTCACTCAGAAGACAAGGAGAAGAACCAACCTCACCGAAGCATCCATATGAAAGGAGTTGAGGTACGCATGGCCATCCAATATGAGATAGAGGCTCTTACAGATGGATACCCCTCTTATATGAATTATTTGGATCATTGGAACTAAACCAACAAGTAGAAAGAAAAAGGAAAGTAAACAAATGAACACTCAAAGAAAACAAAGCTCAGCAAGCCTTAGGGGAACACAAATCAAGTTTTAGTTTTAGTTTAAGTTCGTGTTCAAGAGAATTGAAGTCGATTCAGAAACATACAACGTTCGAAGTCTCAACAAGATAGCGACAGTGGGCAGACACAGTGAGAATCACTGGTGACTATCACGGGAGACTAAATCTCAAGAAGATATCAGGAAGCTAATGAAGTATCAGTAAGCAAACACAGTGAGAACCACTAGTGACTGATACGAGAGAGAGATTCTCAAGGTGAGAAATCTCAGAGATACTAGCAAAACATCAGTAGGCAGACATAGTGAGAACCACTGGTGACTGATGTAAGGGAGAGGTCCTAAAAGTGAGAGGTCGAATGAAAGCTAGGTATCAATAGGCAGGCACAGTGGGAACCACTGGCAACTGATACACAAGAGGTCCTCAAGGAGAGAAATCTCAAAAGTAGCTAGGCATCAGCAGGCAGACGCAGTGAGAACCACTGGTGACTGATGCTCAAAAAAGAGTTTCCAAAAGCGATAGGACAATGCCCCCTAGACTAGGTAGGTGCCCCCAAGTGTGAACCAGTTCCAATCTATGAAGAGTCGAGCAAAATCTTGAAGACACTGAAAGCAAGGCATGAGCTAGCAAACTAAAGCAAGAAACAAAGGAAGCAAACTAAAGCTGGAAAGCAAACTAAAGCAAGAAACTAAGAGCCAAGCGGTGCTGAGAGAAGATGCAGCTTTAGGAAACAAGTGGCACCTATTTACCAGGTTTTCACCATCTTGGCAAAGATTCTATTTTTGCTACCATGACGCCTGTTTACCAGGTTTTCATCAATGGCACATTTTTTTTATTTTTTTGTACTTTTCTCTTCTTTTCTTTTTTTTTGTATTTTTTTTTTTGAATATTTCATTTTTTTGTATTTTTGATCTTTTGACTTTTTTTTTGTATTTTTCACATTTTCCATTTTTTTTTTTTTTGTATTATCAAGGCACCTGTTTACCAGGTTTTCACCAGGATAATAGATACATCAAAGCACCTGTTTGCCAGGTTTTCACTAAGATGATCATTTTTTCAGGACATTTTGCAATTTTTAGGATTTTTTGCAATATATCAATTTTTTGGATTTTTTTAGGATCAATAAGTATGTACATGAGCATACTAAGAATGTCAGCTGTAGAACTTCTTCAAATGAAGAGCATTGATGGGCTCTTTGAGTACCTCTCCTTCAGTGGTGGAGAGTTTGTATGCGCCAAATCCAAATGCTGTAGTAACAATGTATGGACCAAGCCAGTTTGGTTCAAATTTTCCTTTCTGAACTCTTTGCTGTTGATTCTTGGGGTTTTCTCTCAAGACGAGATCACCCACTTGGAATTCCCTTTGTCTAACTTTTTTATTGTATGCTTTTGACATCCTATGCTGGTATGCTTGAAGATGATCAAACGCCACCTTCTGATGTTCATCCAGTAGTTTGAGCTCTTGTAGCCTAGATATTCTAGTATCTTCATCAGTGATGAGGCCCTTTAGAGAGACTCGCAAAGTAGGAATCTCAACCTCAATAGGTAACACTACATCTACTCCATAGACTAAGGTGAAGGGGGTGGCCCTTGTTGGTGTCTGGATACTTGTTTTGTAAGCCCACAAAGCTGGATTAATCTAGAGATGCCAATCTCTACCGAATTTGTGAACTGTTCTATGTAAAATTTTGAGAATCATTTTATTGGAAGCTTCTGCTTGTCCATTACCCTGAGGATAATAGATAGATGACCAATGCTGAATAATCCTAAATTTGGCACACAAGTCTGTCAAGTCCTTATTTTTGAATTGTCCCCCATTGTCAGTGATAATAGATGAGGGTACACCATATCTACAAATGATGTAGTTCAGAATGAACATAGCAATAGTCTTTCCATCAGCAATGGTGAGAGGAACTGCCTCGACCCATTTGGTAAAGAAATTTGTAGCAGTGATTATGAACTTGTGTCCCCTTGAAGAAGAAGGATGAATCTGCCCTACCAAATCAAAGGCCCATTGCTGAAATGGCCAAAAATTGATGAAAGGTATAAGCTCTTGAGCAGGAGCATGAATCAGATTCCCATGATATTGGCATTGCTTACAAGTTTTGGCATATTGAACAGCTTCTTTTTCCATATCCGGCCACTAGTATCCAGCTCTAATAAGTTTGTGAGCTAACATTAGACTACTCAAATGAGAGCCACAGATACCTTCATGTACCTCAACTAGCGCACATTTGGACTCATCAGGTTTTAGACACTTGAGGAGAGTACCGTCTAGACCTCGTCTATACAAGTCATTTGCTATGATAACATACCATGAAGCAGTGCGAATGAGGTGACATTTTTCATTCCGGGTGTAAGTGTCAGGTATGATTTGGTCCTGAAGGTAGGAATAAATGTGATGGTAGCAGGATGAGTCATGTCCAATAACTGAATAGATCATCCTAGAGTCGGGGCTATCATAGGCAGGGTAATGCAATGTTTCCACCAGGAATTCATGTCTAAAATCATTTTCTGGCATTTGTAGCATTGAAGCGAGAGTAGCCATGGCATCAGCTGCCTTATTGTCTGCTCTTGGAACTTGTTGAAAAGAAATATGTGCAAAGTACAATTTCAAATCATCCACCATTTTCTTGTAAGGTATTAGCTTGTCATCCTTTGTTTGATAAACATCATTGACTTGGTTGACAATCAACTGAGAGTCTCCAAAAACTTTGAGCTCATCCACATGCCATTCAATGGCTATCTTCATTCCATTGATGAGAGCTTCATACTCTGCTATGTTGTTTGTACAGGGAAACAACATCTTATATGCTTTTGGCAATGAGTACCTCTGAGGTGTTATAAATAGAATACCTGCACCTGATCCTTGTTGAGTAAATGATCCATCAAAGAACATGCTCCAAGACTGGTGTGTAAGAAGCATGATGGATTCATCTGGAAATTCAATGCTCAAAGGTTGATGATCTTTTAATGGAGCTTCTACCAACTGATCAGCAATTGCTTGTCCCTTAATGGCCTTTCTTTCCACATATTCGATGTCAAACTCACTAAGAATCATGACCCATTTAGCTAATCTACCTGTGAGGGCAGCTTTGCTCAACAGATACTTTAGTGGATTGATTTTTGCAATAAGCCTCGTAGTGTGAGCCAACATATAATGTCATAGCTTCTGAGATGTGAACACTACAGCCAAACAAGCCTTTTCAATAACTGAATAATTCATCTCATAGGAAACTAATGTCCTGTTGATATAGTAAATAGCCCTTTCTTTACTGTTCTAATCTTCTTGAGCTAGGAGAGCTCCCAAAGATGTGTTTGTGGCCGAGATGTATAGTATAAGCAGCTTCCCATGAATGGGAGGCATCAGAATTGGTGTATTAGCAAGATACTACTTTATCTGAGTAAGTCCTTTATCACACTCTTCATCCCATTTATAGGTCACACCTTTGTGTAGAGTTTTAGTAAATGGTTGGGATTTATCAGCTAATTGTGAGATGAACTGCCGAATGGATTGTAATCTTCCCTAGAGACCTCTCATTTGACTTATGTTTTTAGGTGGAGGCATGTCCATAATAGCTTGCACCTTTTCTGGATCCACCTCTATACCCTTGGCTGAAATAACGTAACCCAAGAGTTTTCCAAAAATAATGCCAAATGCACATTTTTTGGGATTAAGTCTTAGACTAAATTGTTCCATGCGATCAAGAATAGGACCCAAATCTTCAAGGTGAGTTCTGCATTGCATACTTTTGGCTAAAGTATCATCCACATAATCCTCCATGGTCTTATGCATCATATCATGAAAAATAGTGGTAACAGCTCTCTAATATGTTGCTCCAGTGTTCTTGAGCCCAAAAGGCATGACATTCCAGTAGAAAGTGCCCCAAGCACATGTAAAAGCAGTTTTTTCTTGATCCTCTGGTGCAATTTTTATTTGGTTATAGCCAGAGAAGCCATCCATTAGTGAGTACATCTCATATCCCACTATCATGTCTACTATCATATCAATATTTGGCAATGGAAAGTCATCTTTTGGACATGCCTTATTGAGATCCCAAAAATCTGTACATACACGAATGGACTTATCATGCTTGGTGATGGAAACAATGTTTGAAATCCATTCGGCATAATCAATTACTCTGATGAAGCCAGCTTTAAGAAGTTTCTCTAGTTTAGCCTTAACTAAAAGTGCCACATGAGGGTGCATCTTTCAAAGTTTTTGCTTGACAAGTTTGATATAAGGTGCAATGGATAGATGATGCATGATCAAATTAGGATCTAATCCAGGCATATTAGAATAGGTCCATGCAAAGTTTATTTTCTTACTTCGGAAGAAGTTAGTGAAATCTTCTTTCTCTTGCATAGACAATGACTAAGCTAAATGTATGATTTGCGGAGCATCCTCTGTCTCCAAATTCACTACCTATGTCTGTTCTATCAAAACTGATGATCTTTCCTAGAAATGACTTGGGAGAGTATCAAGTATCTCATCTTTGGGTGCCTCAAAGAGGTTTTCACCCGCAGATACATCTTTTATTTTTACTATTTTGTGCTCTGACACTACCACAATGTGGTTTTCACCATCAGAGCTTCTATTTTTTCTCTTTTTGATTTTTTGACTAAGATACTTAATATCCCCCTCTGTCATGTTAACACTGTATTCACTGGTGGAAGACATTACGAGCTCAATTGCATGAAGGTAACAGGCTAGCTCATAATCATTCTAGAACATTAGGACTTCATTGGATGTAGAAGGGGAGTTCTAGTCTATGAGATCGGGATGGAAGAGCAAAAGAGTAGGTGTAATGGCTGGTTCGATTGCATTCACAGTATGATTCTCAAAAGCACTGACAAGAAAGTCAAGACCCAAAGCGATTTCATCCAAAGGAATGTTTGAATTCCTATGAGACCCTACGTCAAAAGTAGAAGACATGTTAACATCGATAGCATCTAATTCAAGCACCCTAGCGTTAGACCCCCCACCTATTTTGAGAATTCTTTCATACTCATGAACAGTATCAATGTCTACATCAAAAGTAGCAATAGATAAAGAGTCAAATTCATATTCATGTGAGTCATTACTTGATGTGGGAATTCTATCAGCATTAGCATCATCATCAGAATCATTATCATCTCTGGTGGCATTAACAACTTGCTAAAGTTTTTCTTGTTCATACCTCTTTTCAAAATGTGGGATTACATACCACTCACCAATATAACAGGGATCATTAGTCAATGTTTCTTTCCATTGTTCATAAGTGAATTCATGTGCTAAAGAAGTTTTATCAGAACTAGCCTTAGAATAGGTATTAGCATCAGACTCAGTCTCAGTCTCTACCATATGAATAGGAATGATAGGCTCATCAGGCTCTTCAAAGAGCACAGCAAGATCCAGAGGTATGGGATAAGGAAAGACATCTTCATCAGTGCTAGTTTCTGGATTTACCTCTGGTATAGTATTCTCAAATTCTGACTTAGGTTCAGGTCCAGGTACAGATACAAATTTCTTCATTCCTAAATGGAAAGCCTTCTTTTTAAAGCCTAGGCCAGTAGTGTCCTTTGAGTGACGACCCATGGCTTCAATAGGCTTTAGCAATCCATTATCATTTATCCCTATAGGACCACTCCCCTTGTATCCGAAGTGCTTCATGATTTTGAAGCCTTCTCTATAGGGTTCTTGTTCTAAATCTGGGAGAGTAGTCTGCTCAGCTATTTCTTTCTCTTTGTAGATCCAAGCTTTGATAGCTCTTTCTTCTTCCTCATCCTCTAAAGGTGTTTGAGCTTTGACAAAGGCACCATCATAAACAATCTGAGAGGAGTTATTGGCAAACTTGTTACTCTTAGAAGGTCTCCCATAAGAACATGGAGATGGGGGTAAAGCCACTAGAGATAGCACAGGTTCAATTTGGTACTCTCCCATGCCGGTATCTTTAAGTTTCAAAGTTTGTTCCATTTCTCTAAGCTTAGCATCATAGAACTCAGTGGAGTCTCTATTTGTTGGGACCAAGCTGTCGGCAGATTGCGTAAGAGTGTTGCAAGAAAAATTGGTATTAGCTAGAATAGTAACTTCTATGCCATGGAAAGGAAACTTGATGGATTGATGGTAAGTGGATGGTACAGCTTGCATCTCATGAATCCACGGTCTACCCAACAAGATGTTGTATGCCAAAGGGATATCCAAAACCTAAAAAGTCACATCTCTCTCAATGGGTCCTACGCGGATAGGGAGCACAACTAAGCCTTGGGATTTGCATTCTTCTTCATCATAGGCTTTGATGGTAATATTTTTGTGAGAGTCTATGCAATCTTCATCATAACCTAGCTGAGTAAGTAATTTGGTAGAGAAAATATGAAGACCAGCACCATTATCAATAAGCACACGATGAACACACTTAGGACCTATCATCACTTCTATGTGCAGGGGAGCATTATGTGGGTGACTTAGTGAGTGATCATCTTCTTCAGAGAAGGACAAATAATGTAGTGAAGTTAAATGACCTACCATAGATTGGAACCAATTAAGATCAAGGTCTTTGGGGACATTTGCCTCAGCAAGGGCTTTATCCAAAATTTGCCTGTGAGCAGGTGAGATTTTCAGCAACTCAAAGATGGTAATCTGAGCATTAGTTCACTGGAGTTTATCTAAAATGTTGTAACTAGAAGCATTAGACACAGGGGTCAATTTAGAAGCTTTGCTGGTGGGACCAGCAGTAGTCTTATTAGCAACTTGTTTTGGAGCAGCCTTGTCTACAGTTTGTCTCGAGGAATTGTTACCCATAGTTTGTTTCGGAGGATCGGGACCTTTCAGCACAACTCTTCCACATGAACGAGTAATGAAATTAGCACAATCATGAGTTTTTTCAGATTTAGATGAACAAGAGGTGGAACTACGCAAGATAAATGGAGTCCTAGGTTTGGGAACATTGTCATTCCCCTCAGAAGAAGCCATATTGCAATACTCAACTCAAACAGGTTCAAGCATTTTGATGACATTATCCATAGTAGTGTATGTATAATTAACCTTGGCATTGTTGTTCTTAGGTGTGGAAGACTCACCCTTCTCATGAGGAGGGAAAGGATTCTTAAATGCTTGATGGTCTGAATTCTTATTATGGTTTTCCACAAGAATTTCATGCTTATCAATGAGATCTTGAACTTTGTGCCTTAGCTGACAACAAGTAGACGTCTTATGGCCAATGTTTTGGTGGTAGTCATAGTAATCATTGTCATTCAACCAATAAGGTTTTGGTTGCGGGTCATAAAGGCACTTTTCCAATGGAGTGAGCACCTAACTCTCTACAAGAGTTTTAAAGACCACATCAAGAGGCTTTCCCAAAGGAGTGAAGTCACGCTTGGGTCGATTGGCCCAAGGTTTGTTCCTAGAAAACTTTGAATCTTGCTGATTATCTATGGTGGTGGTCTTTTCAATAGCCTTAGCCGCTTGCATACTAGAAGTAAGATTAAAGATAGGCTTCTAAGGCTTTGTGGTGACATTATCAACCACTCCATCATTGACCACATCTCTATTTTTGTTCACATTCTTTCCTTTGTCTGTGTTCGTGGAGAATCCTTGCTTATTATCCTTATTCAGAGTTAAGTCTCCCTTTTTAATCATGAAGGCTTCTATCCTTACAACCTATTTAATTATATTATCAAATGTTAAAGGACCTTGTAATTGTACCTGATAACCAAACTCTGGGAGAAAATTGTCCAAAAAGATATCAAGTTTCTTAGATTCAGGCAATTTACAAGGATATTTCATGCATAGTTGTCTCCACCTTTGGAGGAAGGACAAGAAGGACTCTCCCTGTTGTTGTTTCAAGTTGCACAAGTCACGATTGTTGACAAGATGTTGAATGTTGTGAGAGTAATGCTGAAGAAAAAGATTAGCAATCTCATCAAATGTCTTAATGCCAGGAAGCAACCTACAAAACCACTCCATAGCTGGCCCACCCAAGCTACGGGGAAAAAGTCTCATAAGGTACGTTTGGTCATGCATGAACTCCATAGACAAGGCTCCAAACTCCCTTAGATGATCTTGAGGATTGGTTGTTCCCATGAACTTGTCATATTTGGGCAACTCCACTCCTCTTGGAAAAGGAAAAGGACATATACTCTCCAATGTGAATTATTGTGTGGACTTATCCTTTTCTTTTGTCAGTTGAGTAATCTGATCTTGCATACTTTGGATCATCTTTTGTAGCTTGGCAGTTTTAGTTTCTTCTTCTTTAGCTACAAGTGTTTCAACTTGAAAGTTTGGGGGTAATTTGACCCCTTGTTGTGCTAACTCAAGAAAATACTTCTCCTTATCTTCTAAAAGGAGAATCTCCATCATTTTGATAAGGCTTTTGTTAGCTTTAGTAGTGTCTATATCATGTTGGGTTATCACATCATTTCCATCACCAAGGATCTCATAGACACTAGGAACTTGATCTTGTTGATCATCTTGGTTTTGATCAAATGGGGGAGGGTGATAAAAATGTGCTTGTTGATCCCCTTGAGTTCTACTTCGAGATTGGTCATCATTATGAGTCTAATTTTGGTCATGTTGAGATTGACCATGATGTTGATCATTAGAAGACTGAGCATGGTATTGATTGTGTGTTTGGCCATATTGGCCTGATTGAAGGTCAAATGGGTTCTTGGTTCCCATCTTGTTGAGATGGATCTGTGCTGCAATCGAAGCTTCAGTAAAGTGATGTTCACGGTGTTGAAAAGGCACAGCTAAGGTAACCTTTGGTGTTTGAACAGAACTAGTAAGATCAACAGTTTCAAGTGAGTCACTATCTTCAACAATATCAACGATCTTAATAGCAGGGTCTATCCGAAGAGATGGTCTTCTATAGTTATGAAACAACGAATTGTCCTGGAAGAATGCATTATCTTGATCTTGGAGTGATGAACTAGATTGTGATTCAAACAAAGGATTAAAACACTCTTGGAAGACCGGAGGAGATGATTGAGACAAAGTATCTTTCGAAGTACTCAATGAAGAGCTTGAGGATCTCTCACAAAGTTCAGATTTTGCAACAGATTTAGGATGACCTTTGTCTCGATTACGAGGTTTACTTTGATCTTGATTAGCATTCTGAATGGGATAAGTCTTGCCACTTTGAGTCATGATAGTCATAGACATAGATGTAATGAGAGAAGATTCAGGATAAAGCTAGAATCTATCTCCAAGATAATGAAAGGAGATGAATGGATAGAATAGCCAAGATGCAAGATGGACCTAGTATGAATCATCAAAAGAAGTGGCTAGAACAGCTGAGATAAGACTATCACAACATGAGGTACAAAAGGCATAAAGAGATAAGATGAATAGATGAGAGACAACGTGAGTCAAAGCAAAGATCGATCAATTCCTAACTCAAGACAACCAGCTTCTGACAGTGAATCGACAGGAAAATAGAAGAACAAACCACAGGCAAAAAGTAGATCAGCTAGAAAGTCAAGCAGTCAACTGTAAGTAGGTCTCTATTTTGGAAAACTATGCCACAGGTTCACGCAAGAAAATGCTAGACCACGTGAGAAAACACAAGCTCGCATGAGAGAACACAGAACTTCATGCGATAGAACACAGTCTCACGCGAGGAAGTGCTCTGAAGCTGAAAGCTCATGCAGGAAATAGGCAAAATCTGATAGTTTTGATGCAATTTTCAAGGTTTGAGATGAATTTTGAGGTACAGTCTAAACTGATGTCTGACAGAAAAATCTAGTTTCTTGACAGGTTTGCAAAATTGTTTAATCAACACATTCGTTTTAGGATTCCAAGCATTCGTTTAAAGACACAATGGTTTAAATCAAGCACTTGTGAAGCAAGCAATAGTCATTAACAAACCTATCAAGGACAAAGCAACTTGATAGTGTCGGGGAAGTCTTTGTTTGATAATGTATGGACAATGTTTAAGACTCAATAACAAACACATAGCCTAGTCCTACAAAAAAAAAGAAATGGTAAGAAGCCAAAACCTTTGCCCCATTGCTTATGTGCATATGTGCACCTCACACAGCCATGTCACCCCCTAGAGGGCGCCCGTGTTTTTGGTGTTTCCAAGGACTCAAAAGTGTACATTCAAAGGTTACCCTTGTAGCAGGGGCTAGTGTCACAACCACCTCCAAACATCCAGGTGTATGCCTATGATGGGAATCTGTGTATGATAAACATACGAAGAGATTCTTCCCCCTCCTTGCACAAAGATAATGACTCCTTTCAAAGGTGAATCAGGTAGGCCACTAGCTAAGAAGGTTTTTACTAGGCTTCCATTCACAATAACCTTCGGTGCCCCCGATATAGGGTTGAGGCTTTGCAGCCACACCAACACCTGAAAATCATACACCCTTGCAAGTAGGGCTCAGAGCGGTGCCGCTCAGTGTAATAGACAGGGCCTTTCCATGATGATCGTCAAAGTCATGAAAAGGAAGTTACCATGGTTTTGGAGTCTTTAGACTCAACAAAACTTTCTTTATTATAGTGAGGTGGAATCACCGACAATAGGTGTGTACTCACTTGGGTCATTCCCAGAGGTTCAATACCGGCAGGCCCTCTAAAGGTGACACTGGACTTGGTTTGTATTCGGGGGTCTGATTTTTTGATTCTCCCAAAGGCAGAAGAGCATACTTCTCTATCCCATTTCCTCACCCAAACACATCAAGAAAGTTCATCACCGAGTTAGTTTCACCTCACCAAATCTATACGCTTTTGGGTTTCTGGTTCTCTCTCAAGGAGAGAAGAGCATAATCCCTTGACGAATAGAAGTGCTAAAGATTCACTAACTTTCTCCGCTTCCCCAAGAATTCATCATATTAGTAAGATCATTAGAATTCTAGATTCATTCATGGTCATCACCTCCATGTAATGAAGAGCCAAAATTCCTACTCACTATCGAAATTCTCAAGAAATTTTAACGGATCCCTAATTAAACTAATGAATAAAGTAGGAAACAAACACAACATTTTAGCAATCTTCAACAATCGTCCTGCAATCAAACCATTAGTATGTTTTCAAATTCTTTGACAAGTGTCTTGCAGAAACTGTTATGCTATAAAATATCAAAGAAATAAGCAATAACAGTTATCAAAAATTATTAGAAACCAGACACAAGAAAGATAGAAATTGCAAATTTAACACCACTGAGACTAGGTCTCACGCGAGAAAGTACCAGGCCACGTGAGAAAGTAGAGCGTGTGGGGTGAGATAACTAAAATTTTGTGTGAGGTAGTACAAGGTCCGGGTGAAATAACTTAAATCTCATGCGAGAGAGAACCACAGGGGTGAAACTTTGCACGGCTTACTCTGGATTCTTGCACGAAAATCTGTATACAGATAGTACGGACGCACGACAGAGCAAAATTTCCTGTCAGAAAAAAAAATGATAATGAGGCCAGAAATTGATCTTTCTGCCCCACGGTGGGCGCCAAAATGTATGTGACTGAATGTGACCTCTAAATCAGGCACAACATAACATAGTCATTGTTCCTATGATCAAATTATGAAGAGAATATGAGTTATTCAATCCAAAATTCATGAGGAAGTGACCTGTTGCCTGCTATGCAGGCGGGGTGTTTAATCACTCTCAGATTGGAGAACCAACAACCATTAGACCGCTACTACAACGGAGGATTTTCCAAGAAAGCCATAAAGATGATATGCAAAGCTAGAATCAAACTAAGATGAATGCAATTAATCTAAGAATACTTTGAAAGAGATATGAGATCCAAATTTTCTTTTTATTTTGAAATAAAGATGATATTAAACTAAGAAACCAATAAGAAAATTAACTCTAATATGAAATGCAATATTAAACTAAGATGAGATAATAGACTAAATATGCAATAAAAAAAAAGCTTTGAATCAAATGAGATAAAAATTCGCTATAGTTCAATTACTCTCCAAATTTCCCTCTATGAATGAGAAAAAGAGGCTCATTAAACAGAAAAGCCCGGAGAGGAATGAAGAGTTTCTTGATTTGTAACTCATGACCCTTCATTTCCAAATTGAGACAAAAATGCAAGAATTACTTAATAAAAAGAATGGAAAATGCCACATAGGTGGCCTTTCGAATATCTTGAATTAATTTAATATTTGATTATTGCAAATTGAGCTTTTTGCAATTGACATCAAGTCAAGTAAAGTCAAGTAGGAGAGAGAAAATTGCCTAGTGGACTAGGACTTTTGAAGATATGAAATTGAGATAATGCACCAAAATTGATTGAAATTTAATAGGTGCCAATTTTTGGGTATTACAGGTACTACATGAGATAAAAGGTATTTTCATAAATGCTTTTGAGATGGATGATGTAAATGAATATGCCCCTATTCTAGAGAAACTTGTACACATTGTTAAGAAAGTCACTGATGATGATAGTGAAGCTAATGATAAGTTTCTATAGTGGTTAGAAAGGAAGTTTAAGACCAAGGCACTCAATAAGGTCTTTGCTGACATTGCAGTGAAATGGGTATAACTCTATACCTTAATAATAAATTTAGAAGAATTTATACAAAATGCACATCTTTGTACAAAAATTTATGCAATGTGGAAGAATTTACAAAGGATAATCATGATATGATAGACAAACTATAGCTAGATCTAAAGTCTATAGGTCACTCACTGAGCATGGATGCAAGTTCCAAATCTATACATTTTACCAGGTTATTACATTCTCAGGGTAGATTAGCCGAGTTGGTGGCTAATGATGGTAAAATAAGGGCTCGACTACTCTCTATAAAAATAGTTTTGACACCTCACCTTGAGGTTATGCAGAGGGAGTTAGTCACGAAAAAGGAATTATTTAAGAAAGACCCCCATCTTTCAATTGTTGAGAGCCTACTTGAGATAGCTGTCGAGCTAGAAATAAAGTCTGAGGTTTTGAAGTCTGTAAGGTCCAGTTGGGACAATGCATTAGGGATGGTAATGCAGCTTCAAAAACCATTCCTAGACAAATATTTCAAAACCCCCACACCTAAAGAACTTCAAGTGACAAAAAAAGGAGGAAATAACAAGACATGACATAATATTGGAAAGGGGAAATGGATATGAATATGAAATATCAGATATATGTCAGATATTAGAAAGTAGAAAGAAGATACAGACATAGTGGACAAATGGTATGACATACTAGTTTTGCAAATGTATATATATATGATTGTATGTCAAATAAGGAGTCTTATGTATATATGTAAAAAGATTTGTAGACCGAGTCAAGTCTTAGTGGGAGTATTCTATAAAAATTTTGTTTATTATTAAGTACTCATGTAATGTAATGTAAATGTCATGACAAATTTTTTTTACACTAATGTCAAAGGGGGAGATTGTTGATCCCTAAGTTTTGTTGTTTATTAGTGTCTTACACTTAGTGATTTTTTAGGCATTGTTGGTTGGTCATCATTGGGACCGAGTCATGTATATTGTACATTTACCGAGCAATAGTTACTGTTGAGAAAGTCAATGGTCATTGAGTACTTCAGTATTATCTGAGTTAGTTTATACCAAGATGTGTAGAGATCTCAGTGTCGAGCACCAGGGTATGAAGAACAGTGAGTGTTGAGTGATAGCGATATCAAATGTCGAGTAAGCCAGATTTGACATATGTGTTTGTTATGGGCCAAACACTTAGGTAAACCATTTTGGCTGACATCTACATGATATTTATTGTTGGTAGAGGAAATCATAGAGGTGATTATGCTTTAGAATTGTAATCATTAATCCCTATGTAATTCATGTAACCAATCAAAATTAGGGAATGGTTAAGTAGAAAAAGTAGACAATCTAGATCATAGATATCAAATCATGGAGATGATTAATTGTTTATATAAGATGAGATCTGAACCCTGAAACATATTATGAGAAGGAGAATTGTATCAAGAAGATCTCATACTTGCAGAATAGAAAAGTGTGTTTGATTATCAGAAACAGAGTTCAGTGACCGAGCAGAGTAGTGAAGGACATAATAGAAATATATTTGATGGAGAAGATCAAATCTATATTGTAAGGAGAAGGTCTGTAATCAACATCACAATGCAAACCAAAGGATTAGGTACTAAGACATTCTAACAAATGAATCAGGGTAAGTCTCTTAACAGAGTGGTTTTAATAGACCTAAGTAAATCTCTTAACCAAGTGTTTACTTTGTTGAAAGTTTAAATCCTTTTGCAAGGTAGATTGTATAAGTATAAAAAATCTTAACAGGGTAGGCCCCTCACAGGGTAGATCATTATTTTATGGTCAAACTTGTAGCCCTAACAGGAAAACTTTAATACTACACTAGTCAATATTTATGGGTGTCATTCCCACCCCAATTTTACCTTTCAAGGGTTTCTGGGTAACCAAAATCATTGTGTTATGTTTTATTTTCATGAATGATGATTAGGATATTATATCTGTTACATTATTAAATTTGATGTTTATGTTATACAAGTTAGTTAATGTCAAAATGCAACAATTGGTTGATATCTGATTCACCCCCTCTGAGTATCTCACTTTCCCATAATAGATTTCCAACAGAGTTATTTCTATGAATATAGTTTGTATTCATATGGTGTTAGTAAATTTTTTGAGTTATTCAGTACATATACATAAGGTTTTGATACTAATGCCAAAGGGGGAGATTGTTATCTCTATTTGAGCATTAAGGATTGTCATTAGTATCAAATGATCTCAGTCGGTAATCATAAGTTACGTAATCGGTAAAGGTTAAAATAAGGATTAAATAAGAAAGTTGGTCAAAACACATAAAGCCTTCACACCGAGGAAATACAAGGTAAAATGTAAAGATATCAGAATACAAGTTTTACTGAGCATGTTTACCAAGCATCAGGATTTACTGAGTATTGAATCATTAATCTCTGAGCATTCTACACACCGAGCATTAGTTATTCCCTGAACAACAAATGCAGTGATTATCGATTCATTCAGGAAACATAATAGTAATTAGTAATGACATATATCTCTATGCAAATGGTTTACACGGATCTATAAATGGTTTACCAAGATCGAGACATATTTAATATGGATGTAATCATTTAATTTTGTGATGATTCCTATGTAATAGTTAGATTTGGGTTATTTTTGTATACTGTTGATCTTAAGTTTTGTAAGATGTTGTAGCCCTAATTAGGTCAAATCATTTAGATATATAATTGTAAAAGATGTCATTTTAAGTATGCATGATATATGATCATGAAGTAGTAGACGCACACTAGACATCAGAGATCAGACAAGGGTTTACATGATAGAGAAGTTTATCAGGGACAGTATCAGTTTATCAGAAACATACAAGGTTACCAAGCAGGACAAAAGGTTATATTCTACACATTGAGGTGATATCTATTTGATATTTTATAGATTTGATTCAGACAAGCATAAGTTTTCATTTACAGATATTCTAATGTTATCAATTTAACCATTGTAGAAGATTGTAAATGTCTTAACAGAGTATACTTAACCATCTTATGTAAATCTCTTAACCGAGTGCACACATAATTTGTGTTGCTAAAATCCTTTAACAAGATAGATCTAGTGAATCTTATGTTACTCCTAAGAGGGTAAGATCATCAAAAGTGATCAACAATTGTAGCCTTAACCGACATACTTTATTTACTGCAGTAGTGAGGAATTTGTGGGTGTCATCCCCACCGCAGTTTTTACCTTCTAACAAGGGTTTTTGCATAACCTAAATACTTGAGTCATGAGTTAATAATTTCATGTATGTTATATTATTTTATTTACATGCACTTTACATTTGCAAGTTATTTGAATGTATGTTGCAAACAATGGACTCAGTCGGTTAGTTAAGAACTACTATTGCAATTTGTTAAATGTTAAAAGTTTTAGAGGGTACTGATTCACCCGTCCCCTCTCATTACTATATCTTTCCAATCCAAACAGCCCCATCAAAATTGAGTTTGAACCTGCAAGGCATTCCAATGACATGTTTCTCTTTCTTTTTTTTTTTCTCCCCTTTCTTCCCAAACTAAGGAGGAATGATTAAACCAAAGCATTATTTCCTTATAATACTACCCCAATGGGAAATTATATCTTCCTTATGATTCATATTTATTACTTTTTTGTTTATAGTCTCCACAATGCTTGCTTCAATTTTGTTTTCCAGGCAATGTATATTCATCTGTTTCTCTTGGAATAACCTTATGTTATGTTCTTTCCATAACTCCCATATTAGAATAGAGGGATCAATTTTCCAAATTATATGGTAAAGGATATCTTTATGGATTATTGGACAAGATTTTAAATGATCTACTATATTTTTGGCCAAGGAAGATTTCCAATTAAGTTTTTTACATAGTCATTGCAACCACTCCATTGCATAAGGGAAATTTAGAAGAATATGATCAACTGATTTCTATTGCCTTTCACATAAGGGGAATCTTGACGGGCCTTCAAATAAAATTCTTATAAACCATTCAGTAGTAAGGATTCTTTTATGTAATGCTACCCACATAAACATGTCCTCTTTTGGAAAGTAGACCTTATCCTAGCATAAATTTAAAGGAAGTCCCACTTTATGTCGATTTTCAGCTTTGGCCAAATATTCATAACCATATTTGACCTTATATGTTCTTGAGTTATATCTTGTCTATATTATTTTATCTACCCTTTTTTTATGACTATTTATCTTGATTTCAATATCTCATTCAATTATAATTTTTCTACACTAGAAAGTGGAGTATCTTTTAGAGATTTCCATTCCAACCTAAGTTAGGATCACATGTCGGAATGTCTATGCAGTATTTTAAATTTATTCCCCAAAGGTTGTATATTAATTCTTTAATTCTAGGGTGTGAAATCATGCTATCTAAAGTGGCATAACCTCCCCAAGAGTCCTCACAAAGAGTGTTGACTCTCCACAACCTATATCCCAAGTAAGTTTATCCCTTATAATTTATCTCTATTCTAAAATGAAATTGCATGATCTGGGACCCTTTGGAAGAGTATCAATTCTAAAAATACTAATGGGGTCATTATTTTGAAGATACTTATTCATGAGAATTTTAGCCCACTTTCTATTAGGTTCTTGAAATATTTTCCACATAGGCTTGGCCCCTAAAGTTAGATTCTTCCATTTAATATTTTTTATACCTAATCCACCATATTTTTAGGGGTCTACATATCTTATCCCATTTAGTTAAATCCATATTCTTATTTTTTAATACTCCTTTCCAAAAAAGGGTCCTTAATTTCTTTTCCATTTTGTCTTTTGCTCCTTGAGTGAGGGGTATACATGGCATTTGATAAGTAGGAATGATTGAAAGCACCAAATTAAGCATCATAGATCTTCCTACATTAGCTAACCACTTCCCTTTCCAATTTTCAATCTTCTAATCCATATTTTTAGATAAAGGATCTCATAGTTTGTTAAATCTATTACATTTATCTAGGGGCATTCCCAAGTATTTGCAAGGAAACACTCCTTTCTTAAAGAAATGTATCTGGCATATTTCATCCTCAAGTATAGCATTAGCATTTATGAAAAAACCTTGGACTTGTCTGCATTAACCCTTTTCCCTGAATCTTTCATATATTGGTTTAGGATTTCCTTATAGTTCCTTGCTTCATATTTTTCACTCTTTCTAGGAAGTAAATTATCATCAGAAAATTGTTGATGCATGATGTTGGGTATCCCATCTATAACCTTAATTCCTAAAATTAGACCTTGTTGATTTTCCTTCGAAACTACTCTGCCAAAATCTTCATCCATAATGATGAAAAGAAAAGGGGTTATGGGAACTCCTTGTCTCAATCTCCTAGATATATATAAAAAAACTTCAGGTGATCCATTGAAAAGTAAATAGATTTTGGAGTAGATATGCAACTAAAAATGAGATTAATCCATTGGTTTGAGAAACTCAATGCTTCAAGACATTTTCACAAGAATCTCCAATCAACTTTATCATATGCCTTTTGAATATCGATATCGAGTTTGATTAGCATGTTAGGTTCCTTGTTGTTTTGAAATGAGTGTATAATTTCCTATACTATAATAATGCCATCAAAAATTGATCTACCAAGAACAAATCTTGTCTTCTCTTCTGATCTAATGTGAGACAAAAATATTTTAAGTCTACTAGCAAGGGTTTTAGATGGTATCTTATAAATTGTATTACACAAGGAGATAGGTTTGAAAGCACCTATCTCCTCATTTTTATCTTTTTTATGTATAAGTGTTAAGAAAGTATTACTAATCTCCCTTAAGAGCCTACCTTATTTTTTGGTGTTTTCAATAGCTTCCATAATTCTTCACCTAAAATATGCCAACATTTATGAAAAAAACTATTTGGAAACCATCTGGTCTAGGTGCTTTATCAGGGTGAAGTTGAAAAAGTGTAGTTTTAATTTCCTCCTTGGAGAATTTACTATTAAGAGAATTATTATCTTCATCTATAATTATTCTAGGAATATTACTTAACATTTTCTATTGTTCTAGCAGATTTGAGCTTTCCAAATTGCTTAAAGTATTCTAATAGAAATAAACAAATTCTCTTGCTAAGTCTTGTGGGTTGTCTATTATGTCCCCTTCGCCATTTTTTATTTTTAAGATCCTATTGATACTTATTCTATATTTTGTGTTGTTATGAAAACATTTGGTGTTCTAGTCCCCTTCACTAAGCCAAGTTTCTATAGATTTTTGTTTCCAAAAGATTTCATCTTTGGGTAGAAGATGTTCATATTTCAGAAGTAGATCATTTTCCTTTAAATAATAAGCTCTATCCATACTCTCTCTAAAAACTTCCCCATTCAATTCCTATATATCCTTTTCCACCTCAAGTTTTTATTCAAAAATATTTTTAAAATTTTTTTTTTCCAATTTTGTTTTTTAAATTTTAAATATTTCACTTTTGACACAAGAAAAACATTTTTGACCCTTCAAAAGATTCTTAATTCCACCATTTCTCTAGAAGACTTAAAAAATTCTTATCTTGGTACCACATGTTTTCAAATTTAAAAGGATTCTTAGAAGGTTTGCATTCTTCAGTAATATCTAATTTGATAGGAAACTGATCTAATCCAGATATAGCAAGGATATACGTTGAAAGTGTGTTATTAAAGGTACCAATATTCCTGAGAAACAAAAACCTATCTAATTTTTCTTCTATTTTGCTAAATCCTTCTCTCATGTTATTCCAAGTGTATATGCCATTATTCATTTTAATATCTAATATGTTATTACTAGTTATCCAATATATAAAATATTTTAGTGACTGTGATTCGCATTGAATCCCACCACTTTTCTCACTAACATCCAAGATGGCATTGAAATAACCACCAATTATATAATTTATATCTCTATGAAGGTTGCATAAGCATTCTATTTCTCTCCATGAGTCCTTTTTGTTGTCAATTTTGATTGGGGCATATACATTAATAAAGAATAAAATCAGAGAGATCTTTATGTTATGGACCTAACCTCCCATTAAATTAGGTCTTTTGATTATATGAAACTTGATGGCTCTCTCGATCGTCGAGTGTTTTGAAAATCCACCCACACTGACTTGTATCTCTTTTCTTCTTCTCATCATCACCCTCACCAAAAATATGGGATTCTTAAAACCCTAGCTTTGAGAGCCCTTCATATTTTTGATGAGGACAATCTCAACCAAGAGTTGGCCCATCTTTGTCAAGTTTTCATGCTTAATGGATATTCCAGTTGGAAAATCTCTAGATCTTTTAAACAAGCCATTTTTTCGCATTCTAGCTCTAGGACCATCCCTTCCCAACCTTCCGCTCCCCCTACCCAAGGCCTCCCTTTCATTGAAGGCATCTCTCACAAAATTTCTAAAATCCTTCTCAAAAAAGGTGTGCAGTGTGCCTTCAAACCCTTTTCCACCCTTAGAAACTACTTACCCCCTCTCAAAGATTCTAGAGATTCCTTCTTGGAATCTAGTGTTTATAAGGTTTCGTATTCTTGTGGTTCTCCCTCTATTGGTGAAATTGGTAGATATTTGGCTATGAGGATCAAGGAACATATTTTTCACATTAAGCGTAAGCGAGTTCTTAAATCCTTCTTGTATGAGCATTCATCTTCCACCAAACATCACATTTGTTTGGAAAATACACAAATCCTTGTCAAAGAGGATAATTTCTTTAAGAGGAAGATGAAGAAGGCTATCAAAATTTTCAATCACCCTGCTAACCTCAATCATGATGAAGGGTGGACTCTCATCTTTTATTGGCATCCTCTTTTATAATCCCTCAAGGAATGTCATCTTCCTTCCCTCTTACACCTTCCTTCCCCCATTTTCTCCTTTGCCTCCCCTCTTTTGTGTGCCTCCTTTCTTATTCTCATCTTTTTTCTCCTTTCCCCCTCCTTAAGTGCTCCTTTCCTCATCCTTGTGTCTCTCTGGGGTTATCTTCCTTCTCATGTTTGTCTTTCCTCTTTCTTTGTCTCTTCTTGCCCCCCTCTCTCTCCTTCTCAAGTTCTCTTTCTATGGCTTCTCGACCCTTCTTTTTGGCCCCCTTCCTCTTGTTTAGGTTGTGGTTCCCTCGTGTGGTTCTTAGGTCTTGTCCTTGGCACTTGGCCCTAGCCCCCTCATTTTCCTTGGTGGTCTGTAGTCCTTGGGCTCTTTAGTGTAGACACCTAAAATTTTCCTTTGCACTCTAATATTAATTTTTATTAATATTTGTCCTTAACATTATAGTTTATTTTTATTAATTAGTTATATTGTTATATTCCTCTATTTATTTAATTAAATAAATTCATTTTCCCTTGGTATTTAAATTTTATTTAAATATTGTAATATATTAAATTTATTTTAACATATTATCCCTCCATCTCTTAATATAAAATAAATTTTATTTATTGTATTCCGCTACTAGCCTAAAATTCTTCTTAGCTATGATTAAATCAAAAATTATTTTAATTTAATCAATTTTTCCTTTTTCCTAATCTTACATTTTATTAATATTCCTCTAATCTTGTTTAAAAGGTGGATTACCTCTAATCATCTGCACAATCACCTTTTTCAAGGTAACCACCTCTCCTATTTTCTCCACCAATAATTTTTAAATTTCTCTTTCCCTTTAAAAGTGAAGTTTGACTTTTGCATTTTGTCTTAATCCTAGCCATTCTTTCTTTCTTCCTCTTCATCTTAGCCATTTCTCTTTTGCCTCTTAATCTTGGTCATCCACTCTTTTGCATCTTAATCTCCTCCATCCAATCCTATTCAGATTGTATAAAAAGGAAGCCTCAGTCCTCATTTGATACTTAGACATCTTTGAACTTAGTCATTCTATTGTATCTTCTTGCATTTATTGTAAGCTAGAACATTCTTAAGCACTTCATATCTTATATTGATTTTGAGCATGTGCATTAGATAATCTAGATATTAAATGTTAGGTAATGGAATGAATCTTTCTTTATTTCAATCTTGCATTCTCATCTTAGCTTAATCTTGCATTTCAATCTAGTTTGTTAATCTCTTGCATTTTCATTCTTTAGCATGGATATTGCATTTTGCATCATCATTTTGTGAAGATTGGGGTAAGTTCCTCATACTTGTCATCAATCCTTCACCCATCAAATATTAGTGAGATTTTTATATTGTGTTGGGAGAGCACACCCACAAAATCTCTAAGAACAAATCAAACAAGGTTTTGGGTGCCCTTGTTTCAACTCATTAGAGATTGTACTAGAAATTTGGTTACATTAAAAATTATTTAGCATGCTTATTCTAACTTAAATTCTTTGTATTTCTTATGTTCTTGTGCTTTGATTTGTGGTGCAATTGCATGGATTTTCATTGCATAAAATTTTGCATGCCCGGTGAGACCCACATCCCTATTAGATCTGTACTTTTAAAGTTTTTTTAGGCTAATCCTTGTGCAGGTTGGGTTGAAGACAAAACCCTATGATTTTTAAAGATTTGATTATATCTTACAAATGGCTTAGTATTTTTCTATGAAAGATTTTTTACAAGTGTGGGATGATCCAAATATGTCTCAATCTCAAAATCAGATTTTTCTGATCATTTTTCTGCGAGTTATAATTTTTAAATTATTTTTTATGAAAATTCATTTCTGGTCACAAATGAGTGATTTTTTTAGAAAGATTTTCATTTTTGAAAAGGCCTGAGAATTCTATAGGGGGTATGTCCTTTGTGTTTTTAATTTTGATAAAAGATAATCACAAAAAGTCATTCTTTGAAAATTGGTATGTTTTGATAAATATGATCTTTAGGGAAGAAATTAAGGAATATTTCTAAAAATTTTACATTTTTGGAAATGCCTTAGATTTTTAATAGGGGTCTCCTCTTTGCATTTATTTTTTGGGGGTCAAAATTATAGTAAAAAAATCAGATCTTGTTGACTAGGTCAAAAGCAAAAAAAATAAAAATTGTGATGAGCTTGTACTTTATTTGTACATATTTCAATGCATGATTGATCTTTCTTGAAAATACTTGATATTTTCTATCTTCTAAAAGTGGTTTTTCAGAATGGTTGACCTATATTAAGACCTTTTGAGAATACTAATCCACTTGCTTTGCAGGATGTTGTTTGAAGACTTCAAAAATCTAAGACGACTTATTCATTTGTTTTGTAGGTTTCCTTGGAGGTTCAAGAAAACATTATGTCTTCTTTAAGTTTATTTCCTAGGCATATAATTTAATTAGGAAGATTTTTTTCTTGTGGTTAGTTGAGTAGTAGGAGATTATGCTCTTATCTCTTTAGAGATAATAAAAAATCTAGACCTACTTGATTCATCACTTAGAAGTGAATCTTGGGTAAATGAATATGTGTTTGGCATGTTTGGGAGAAGCAATGGGGTAGGAGAGTATTCTCTTTTCCTTTAAGAAAAATAAAAAATCTATACCTCCACTTGTTATCCACTTTTACTTGTTCTTTTACCTTTAGAGAGCCTACCATTGAGGGAAAAATATAATAGGTACAACTCAAGTGGTACCAGGTGAACCTGACCCTTCCAACCCACTATAATCAAAAGCCTCTTTGAGATTAATGTCTCAGGGGACATAGATATTCTAAGAATTTATTCTTATGATTGATAGTTTTAGGGCTATGAGGCCTCAATCCTACATGTGGGACTACATTATTCAAGCACTTTTAGGGCTATAGGCCTGAATCCTTCTTGTGGAACTACAAGGGATAGTTGTGAATGAATGCCTTTACTATACACAAGTATCCCCTTGAATTCTTGGAGGTGGCTAATATGGAATTCAAGGTCTCATTTTGTATAGTCTCCTTTGAACTATATTCTATTTAGCTCTCAAAAAAGGAAAAAACACAAGTGCCCTCTAGGGGGTGACATGAATGTGTGAGCCAATGGGATATCCAAGTTGTGGGAAAATATTTTGATCACTAAGCTAAAATTTCCTTAGGTAGATATTGGTTGAAGTCTCTTTGAATTGTGCTAGACCTATGGAAACATTTGTGTCTTGAGAAGGTCACTTGTACATACACATTGAGCTATGATTTCCTATCATTTCAAGACTTATCACAATTTTGTGTATCCTTCAAGGTTACTTTGTCCCTTGCTAGATTGTTTCTAGACTTGTGTTTGTTCCTTATTTGAATCAAGGTACACTTAGCATAGTCAATGCTTTGGATAAGAATGATAATTAGTTCTTTCCATTAGACTAGACCAATCTGACATCAGTTCCAATCTCTTAATCTTCCTTAATCATTAAGAACATCCTTAGTCATCTCCCTAATCTATTCCAATCATCCACAATCTTCCTTTTTATCCTAATCATCACTTTTCTCCTAATCATCTTAATCATATTTCATCTTCAACATCTTATCTTAGTCATCCATGGTCACCTCTGAGTCATTCTTAATCATCCTCCTCATTCTTCTTATCCTAATCATTCTTAACCCATCATTTAGGACCCTAAACCAAATCAATTTTCCTAATCAAATCAAGGTCCTAATAATAATAATCCTATCTCATCATTTCATCTTCCTACTCATATAGTCACATTATCATCATCCTAATCTAATTCACTTGTCAACTTCATTCTAACCAAGTTCTAATTCAATCCATATATCCCCATCACCCAAATTAGTCACATCATCCATTCCACTTGTCTTCAAACATCCCTAATCTATCCTTCCACTTCATCAATTCTTAATCTAAGTCTTATCCACACCATCTTCTAATCTTCCACTTTTGTCTTAGGAGCACCTTTTATCAACCAAAATTGCACCCTAATGCTAAGTCCTGAAACCTTAGCAATTCTGGAGAAACATGGGAACAATCACAAGCTTGTGGGTAAACTCATAGGTGTGACTAGACCTCTGGGTTCTAGACTGGCTTCCTATTCTAGTAACTCACTTTATACTACCTGAAACTGACTCTTTTTTTTATGGAGGAAAGAGATAGAGGGATAAGAAAAAATAAAATCTATGTCCTAAATGGTGATGCACCAGAAAAAGTATCTTTGAGGTTCAATAGATAATCAACACATACTAAAAATAGTAATGAAAAGCTTCCTTGCACAACTCAATAGTTCACAATCCTTGCATTAGCAATTGATAAGAAGGTTAAAATAACAGTCCCTAAAAGGAGGATGAATTCCTCACAATCTAAAACTAGTTCTTAAAAAAAACATAACTTTCAACCTGCAAAAAGACTGAATAATCCTGTAGAAGGCATCAACATGACACACAAACATAGAAATAAGAGAAGGCATCAACTAGAACTCACTGTCAAAATGTGTTGCAAATCTGTATATCTCTCTGAATATCAGTTACAAAAAGTCTCTGCTCCTGTCAAGAACTCTGAAAAAATTACAAGAACAGAAAAGCAAAGAAAAGAAGAACCCTTACAAAAGAGCCTCAACCCTGTACTTATACAAATTTTCCCAGCCTTAGCCTCTCAAAATATTTTAAAATATCTCAAAAATAATATCTCAGCTAATCTTATCCTCATTTATGACTCAACACTTAGTCATAACTTTTTTGCAAAATATCTGCCTTTTTAACTTTTAAAAGAAAAATAAATATTTTTCTTTTGCATAATAATATTTATTAAATAATTTATATTTCATAAATGAATTATAAATTATTTAATATTTATTAAATAATAATTTATTATTATGTAATTTATTTTTATTATTTTAATAAATAACAATATTAAAATATATTAAGTGATAATTAAATAAATCACTTAATATATTAAAATAATTGTATTTATAAAAAATGATAAATAAATTACATAATAAAAAATTATTAAATACAAAAAACCAATATTTATTTTTTTAATTTTAAAAGATAAAAAACAAACAAAGCAAAAAATTAAACCTAAGTGTTGAGTTAAAAAATGAAAATGTATGCTTCATTTTTTATTATTACAAAACCATACATGGGCGATAATGCTTTGCATATGAAAATAAAACAAAATAAAAGGCAAAAGCCTTTTCACTTTCACGTGAACATGGGATATAGAGCATTATGGAACCCTAAAAGCATTTGATATTTTCATTGGTCTTTTTATACTTGGCATTTTTGCATCTGGAAGAAAGATGAGGGTTTGGTTGGAGCCGCCATGTCTGCATTTGGATTTTGCTTCAAATCTTTGCAAAATCTCGAGCTCTCTTCTCTCAATGAACTCGTTCTCTGCTAGTATCATTTATTTATGCTAGATTTTTTAGCTGGAAGCTGCAACAAACTTGAGCTTAGATTGAATACACAAGCTGTAGTGTTTGAAGGCTCGGTTTCTTCATGGCTGGAGTTGGGTTTTCTCATATCGGCTATAGATAAGAATCTCTTATTTTCCCCTTTATTTTCACATTAATTTTGGACTCTTTTGATCAAAACGTAACACATCTCTCTGAAAACTTTAGATAAGTTGCTCCATCACTACTTTGAAAGATGGAGATATTGTTGGGGTTCCATATTGTTCATTTTGTTTGTGTGCAACCTGGGGTTTTGCCTCTTTTTATTGTAAGAGTTGTGACTTTACTATGTTCATAGAAAAACAAACTTATCATTTCTTTTGGCTATTCTATGAAGCTGAAACTTTGTGTGAAAATAACCTTGAACTTTTCTTTAGACTACACAAATACTATGTAGACATTGCAAGAATCTTGTATAAAAAATTAAGAATTTATCTTCATGCTGTGAAACTCACTGTTTATGAATAAACAACTTGGCTAAATGCTTGAATACATGAATAATGCTTGGCTCTATTATGCTTAATCTCTGCATTTACACTCTATCACTTGACCATTATTCTTTGTTTGAAAATTTGGAAATGATTCCAACTCGGGCTTGAACAGTTGTATTTCATTTGTGCCTATCATGATTTTGGAAAGCTCCATTATGTATTTACTAAAATCTGAACTGTTACTTCTTTTATGTAAATGCTACAGATTTTTCTCTTAGCTATTGTGTTATTGCATAAAGTACTGAACTTTATTCTTTATCTCTGCATCTTACATACTGAAAAAATTGGGCTATTATTTCCCTTTCTTGTGCACAGATCTTAAAGCTTTTGCTTCTTTGATTTGTAAACCACTTTACACCATGCTGATCTATAAAAAAAATAGAAAAATGCTGGGGCTATTTGTTGATTGCTCAAAAGATAAATATACTTAATGTTGTCCTATTCAAAATAGCTTGGTCCCTCTATTAATGCTAGCATTTGATATCACACTGTTGTTTTGATCATATCTCGCCTATAGCACTTCTTTCTTGAACTATAGCTTTATATCCATTTTATTACACATTGAATAGGAACTCTTTTCTTGTTAGCATATGCACAAGTTGTACCACTTTAACACTCTTGATAGTGAGCATCATAAACTGTGATTGAAAACCTTACGATATTTTACTGTAGATCAACAATCCGGATATGTACAAGATTTATAACACAAAACTTCATTTTCAGCAATGCAATCTACTTATGGGGTTCAAGCACTGGCTCATGACACCCACAAACAGATTGCATGTGTCCTTGCACCTGATTTTAAAATCAATCCAGCATATGAATAAGCTGTCCAATACACTGTATCCTTGTTTTAGACAATAATATGTAACTTATTCTTTGTAGATGCACTGCAACAATATGTTCACTTTATGACAACATTTTTATCAAAAACTTATGATATCTTGCATCTTTACAACACTGCTCTCTCTCTTTGAATTTTTGATCCATTTCCTACTACTATTCTGGTCTGTATGATTTCAAAAATATGCTTGATTGCTTCTTAGATTATTTCTTCTTGCACTCGGAATATAATAAAAGGTTCCATGAAAAACTACACATGCCCCTTTAATACTGTATCTACTTCTTGCTTGATCTGAATCACTCCTACCACTGTCATGCTAGGCTTGAACCCCTATGGGAGCCATATTTACATCCACATGTCAGTGGTAGGCGTGATGCTGCACAGGAAACAAACTCATTAGAAGAATGCATAAATCTAGTGGTTATTTCAGGGGTATGATTGTATGTATTGAGTAAGATGGTGAGTTGGCTAGCTATTGCTTAGATCATTAGATCTAACCCTTTTTTCCTCAATTTATCTTGTAGGGGTTGGCTTGAGGCAAGGCATGACGGGACAACAAGACACAATCAGCAACACAGCCAGTTATTTCCAATACCAGGCAATGGATGACCCCCATGAACCTCCTTTCATTTCATGCTTCTTGTACTTAGCATTTATATTCCTTTTGCATAAGCACTTGATTTATTTATTCTTTTAATGAGGTTAGTTTCACAGCCTATGTGAAATGTAATGAGCACTTGATGAATAAACAAATTTACATTTTCAGAAAAGCACAAGATGTAATTCTTCTTCTTTCATTTGTTGCTCACTTTTCATCATAAAAATGTAAACTTATATTCATGGAATAAATCAAATGACTATCATGGGCATTAAGCATGATTTTCAGATATGAATGAATAATCCCAACCAGCATGGTTGTACCAATTTAACCCCAAAAATCAAATTGGTAACAAAACCATCATAATCTTTGGAGCTTAATCATCATCCAAATCCAATTAAATCAAATCAAATTTAACCTTAAAGTTCTACCCTCGCAAATCCAAAATCAAAACCAAATCAAATCAATCAAGATTCTTGAGGCCCCACCCTCACAAATCTAAAATCAAAATAAAATAAAATCGATAAAAATTATTGATACCCTTCCCTCTCAATCAATCAATTTCATCATTCAATTAGATCAAAATCCTTGAGGCCCTGACCTTTTCAAAAAAAATGCAAAATTTCTAATTCAAGCATCATGAACATGGATTGGTTTCACAAAATGGTCAAGGACTTTCAAATGCCAAATTTGAATCCTCAAGTCATATCCAGTCCCTATCCATATCACATTACTTATTCTTCCTTTACCTTTGACAAGGGAAATCCACCTCATTATCCTCCATCCACCCATGATTCCCTCCATCACCCACATGATTCTTCTTAGATGCTTAACCTTTTCCCAAGAAATTGAAGAGCTTAACAATATTTTCCTTAGTTTACAAAATTGGGGTCAAAAGAAAACCTTTTAAGATAAGTGTCTTCCAACATTAATCCCAATCCATAATATTCATCTTCCATCCAACCCCAATCCTCCACCTAATTTCCTACACTTTATGCTTGGTTTCCAAAACCATAATCCCAATTCCTTACCTAAGTCTCAACCTCCACACAATCTTAATCCTCCAAAACCCACATCATTCCTACCTTCTAAAGTTGCAAAATCACCCAAAGCTAGACAATACACTCCCCTTGTGGACACTTTTGATGTCATATTCCACCTACTTGTTTACCAAAACATGATGGTGTTTCCAGACACCATTCCCTTTGATGAGAGTCAACCCAAATCTACTTGGTATAAGGAAAATGAATAATGTGATTATCATCGCAACAAGGGTCATGATATCAAGAAGTGCTTAAAGTTTAAAATTTTTGTCCAAGACCTTATTGACAAAGGAGAGATTGAAGTTGAAGATCCCAACCCCTCCATCACATCATCCTCATAAGTCTATATATGTCAAGAGCTTGTCCACAATCATGCTAGCATGGATTCTTATTACCCTTTAGATCAAAGCATCCCTTCATCTCAAGATCCATTTATCCCTCTTGATTCACCTCATAGTCCCATTTCTAATCAATATTAAGGTATCATGTCCACCTCTTTCAATGATCTTTTTCTATCCTAGGTCTTATCATCAACTCCCCCTCCATTTCATGAAGATATTTCTTGTACTCAATCTACTAATTCCCCTCCATGTCAATATCAAATAGCTCCATCTCATGATTCCATCCCCTTCACACCCTTTCATGATCCCCATCCATCTCAAGATCCAATCATCCCTTCCAATTCACCACATAATCCTCCCCAAAGTCAAGATCAAAGTACCCCTTCATCTCCATGTCATGATCCCAATCCATCTCAAGGTCCCATTATTCCTCCTAATTCCTCTCACAATCCTAATCCCTATCATGATCTTATTCTTCCACAATATCCCATCACACCTATCCAATCCATCTAAAAACCATGTACATATAAACTTGATTAATCCCCCTCTATCCAACATGGCTTCCTTAAAGATCTTATCATTCCTTGTACCTCTCCTTCTAATTCACATGGACTCACATCCTCTGTTCAAAATAACAAGCACCCCATTGAAGAAATGATGTCTCAAGATGTCGGTACACCTCCCACACCTTCCATATCCAAAATCCCTCCATCTAAACTCAAAATTTCTCATCCCTCATCCTCAAAGCTAAACCCTTCATCCCTTCTGTTAGTTAACAAATTTTTCCTCTCGAAATTGCCTTCACAAGTGACCCTTAAATGCCTAGAATTAGAAGGCAAACCAAACTAATAGTTGGAAAGGCTATCATGAAATTGATAGCTATCCTCTAAATTGTGAGGCACAAGTCCCTCCAAAAATATATTCATGGAATCAAATATTTATTATGTCTTTAACCTAAAGAGGTGAAGGTGACTGACATTCATCGATCAATATGAAATGAATGCAATTATAAAATTAAATAATGATGAAAAAGGTAAATAAATAGCCTACATACCACTTACTCAAACTTTCACATTACAGGGAAGCCAAAGGAATTAAATACCTTGTTATGCAAGACAAGGGATGCATAAACCAACAGATTCAAACATCTACTTAACAAGAAAATAGAGGACAATATCTAAAATATGAAAGAGATCACCAAGTGATTTATCCCAATCAGAGAAACAAATATTTGGACCAACAGATATAATATATCAATTAACTCTTTATTTCAGATACATAATAAAATGACCACAAGATCACTACATCCCTGCTATCAAGACTAGAGTGCAAAACACACATAAAATTAATTCCCTTATTGTCCCCTATTTCAATTGTATTCAGAATTAATTTTCTCTCTTCCCATTACCAACTGACCATTGGAAAGAAGAACCCTTTCCTGGTGGAAATTTTTCCAATAAATAATGTTTCTCATGTGGCTTTTCAGTTTCAGAATAACTTATTCTTGAGAACAGTCTTATTTTCCAATTTTATCCACCTTTTTCTGTATTACTTCCCAAAACATGAATTACCTGAACCCTTTAATAATTATATGAACTATTTAAATGTTTAATTGTTTCTCTTCACTACATGTTCTTTTTGTGATATAGTGTTATGTTAAAATATGGAATATATTGGGATTTAAAACCAATTGACAAGTGTCGATCTATGGAGGTTGTTGGTCCCTTTAGATAGACCTATACACAGTCAGTTCTAAATTTTTAACCTGACCATATTTTTTAAATATCTTTAGTGATAATTTAGGAAACTTGATTTTTGAAAACATATCCAAAATTTAGAAAGATCCAACAGTTGAGTGGAAAGTTATGCCCCCCCGCATTGCAAGCTATTTTTTGCCTTCACAAAATCCGTGATCTTTGCAAGCATAAAAATTTTATTTTCTTCATTCAGGTTATGATCAATTGATGGTTTTGTAGAAGACATGGTGATTTATATTATCTCTTCTTATCAGTCTCACCACCATATTCTAAGACCAAATCTTTGCAACGCATTAAAGTGTTAAGGATTTTCACAGTCTTGATCATCAACATATTTCTTCATTTGTACAATTTTGTTAATCATATAATATGAAAATATTTTCTTTAGTTTGGAACCAATAACTAGTACCTATAAACATTAACTCACTATCATGCTTTCTTCATCATCTTCCTTTAACATGCACTTCTAAACTTTGAACTTTGAGTTTTTGAACCTTCTCTTTTGCACCTGTGAGCTCGAACCACTAAACTTGATCTTTGTACATTTGAACTTTGAACCTTGAACCTTGAACTTTGAGGTTTGATTTAAATAGCTCTCCCCACTTATTCTTTCATAATTTATATCAACTTAAAAAGTCTTTATCAGCAAAAACTCGTATAAATAACAAGAAAATTGAGTAGATTCTTCCTATGAACTTGATTCTAAAATTTTAAAAATTGGGTGCCAAAGGCAAGTCAACACCTTTCATCCATTTGGGGTCTGTATATCCAAAATTTCATCCCTTCCTCACCTACCTCCATTTTGGGCCCTTATATCCCAATGCTAAACCATTCATCCCTTCCATCCATTTTGGGTCCTTACATACATCCATCCATCATATCCGAGTCCACCACTTTATCACCTCAAATATCTTATGAAGATCAACAAAGACACACATCCTTGAATTCCTTCCAACATTCACTCTCCATCATTCCATTCATAAACTCTCCATATCATCCATCCTCATGCACCTATACCATGGATAATGGAAGCATATGGGATGCCAAAGTTAAAATATATCAAACCAAAAATCTACAAAAATCCAAGGATCAACATGTCCATTCTAAAAGATATGTTCAATCAAAGAAAAGTATGATCCAAAATAAAGAAAAATTCAAAAGGCTACAAAGGCCCAAAATGAAAAAATAAAAAAATCATGTGGATTACTAAGCTACTCATTGAAGCAATGAATTTCAAAGAAAAATCCAAATTGGCATCCAACCTTGACAATTAAAGAGCTTCCTTCTCTTTTAAATCCTTTAATCCTCCATCTTCCAACTCCATTTTGGGTCCTTATGTCCCAAAATCCACTAGCCTAAGTACACTATTTCTTTTATCTATTTTGGATCCTTACATCCCAAAATCTATGCTTTCTCCTCCATCTCCTTCAAAATCCCCTCCTTCACTACTCCACCACCCTTCAAGGTGTGTTCCAATGATGTTATTTCCATCTCCCTCAACTATTTGTTCACAAGTATTTCAACCTCTTATTCTTTATCCACCAATCCTTCCCCACTTATCCACCCCTTTAATCCAATCCTTTGCATAAATATTTATCCCACCACCACCCATCCATTTCATCCCCCTTTAAACCATTATACCAACATATATGATCATATTAGCATAGGGATACCATCCATGGAGCTAGATGCTTGAGTCCTCCTTCCATTTCCTAATTATCCTTCCCTACATAAAAAATTCAAAAAAACAAGAAAAAAAGAAAAAAGTCA
This sequence comes from Chamaecyparis obtusa, assembly GCA_027943335.1. Lineage (NCBI taxonomy): Eukaryota > Viridiplantae > Streptophyta > Pinopsida > Cupressales > Cupressaceae > Chamaecyparis > Chamaecyparis obtusa. Next base: position 108,612 of record BSBK01000899.1, read on the forward strand.
TCCAATGGTGAGAACTTGATAATCAGGCGTCTTGGACAAGTATCATGATGAAAACCTGGGAAATAGGTGTCATGTTTAATCTCTCCCTCTCATTTTCCTTCATAGTTGGGGGAAATTCCTTCTCGCTATCCATCCATAATATATTCCCTACCATCTGCTTCACATACATATCTTAACTTTTCCATTCATTTATCCACCTCCCCTTGCACTCTATACTTGGGGCAAAGCTCCATCCATACTATGGTACCATAAAATTTTAGGATTCGGTAACACTGAGAGGGGGGCGAATAAGTTTTACAGTACTTAATTGAATTATTAAGTTTCTTGATCTTCTTTAAGAAATAGATAAAGATATAATAGAAAATGAATAACCATGCAACAAAGATAAACACAGAAGAACTCATAACACCATATTTGTTTCTGAGGAAACTCTAGCCAAGGGAAAACCCCAATGGGGATGGTACCCACAAAATTCTGCACTATGAATCTTGAAACCCTGTTAGGAGTTCTAGCCCTATTAGAAGCTGATTAATGCAATATAGGAAGATCCCCATTAGGGGATGTATACAATGAAATCTCTAATAAGGAATCAACCCTATTAAAGGTCCTAGCCCTGTTAAAGGAAAAAAAACCCTTTTAGGGGTGTGCTATAGGTGCAACAACACTTACAACAAATATTATGTGTTGAATACAAAAGAATTAACAAAGTATTCCTATAATAACTCCTCTTGTTCTCCTTCCTCTTGATCTCTGCTCTGATTTTTAGATGTCTTCACAATTCACATCTAATATCGATTCATATCTTTATATCATCATCAGACAATTTTACAAATGTTTTTGTATACTTATACCCTATTAGAAGTATAATTACAAAATCTAGTCGGCCTTACTCCAGCTAAACATCATATTAATTCAAACACAATTGTATGCTTTATTATCATCCTTATTTGGCCTTAAATCTAAGATAGCATCCAAAAATATCTTTCCAAACACTCAAAAGGTCAACCTCAATTATCACTAACATGTTATGCTTTGTTTACTATCTTTGTATCCAATAAAATGAACATATCTCTTCATTCCTTTAATACTAACACGTGTGACCTCACACATGTGTTCATTGGTTTCCTACAAGTATTTCCTTAAGATTGTGAGCCTTAATACAACTTTTGTAAATCTCACAAAGCTTCTCTATTAGACTGGGTTATTGGAATAGTCTATGGACTTAGGCATTTTTCCATTCAACAACTGTTTTAGACATATTCATCATATCCAATATGTGTGACCATAAAATTGATAAGTGTTTCCATAAATGACAACATTCCATATATGTGCATGTGCATGTGTTGACCACTTGCCGATAATCTCCCCCTTTGGCATTGGTGGCAACACTTAGTGAAAAAAAATGACAAAGTGCATCATCAAAGAAAAAAATGTAAAAGGAAATATAGTAACAGAAATGCAACACATAAGAATTCAATACATAGGCTTCAAAAGAAACTTCCCTTTATTTATGTTTTTTGTATTTCCAATTTACAAACACATACTTGTTCTCTTTCTCACATTACATTTTGCATTTTTTTTCTTTTTCTCTCCCCGTTTGACATCAATAAAAAAGGGTGCCAAAATGTCAAAATCAGTGATCAAAACAAAAAGAAAATAGAGTATACAAAATTACATCTTGATTGTTTGCAGTACATCTCTGTAGTTTGTCTTCAAAATCTGTATGTCAGCATCCCAAGCTTCTTTGATTACCTCTGCTACCTGAATCATTCCATTAAGACCAAATGTGGCCTTGTCTACTTCCTCTACATCAGTAGGTATTAATTCCTAAAAAGTTTTGACGCCAAGTTGAAGGTCCTCGTGGATACTCTCCAAGACACTGATCTTTGGAGTAAAAAATATCCTTAATTCTATGAATCTTTTTTGAACTTTGTCCTTTTCCAACTATAAGGTGTGTATTTTATCAATGATCATGTTTGCTTCCTTATTTATATCTAGAATTTTCTTATTTTAAAAATCCTTAGAGAGGTTTGCCAAAGCCTCTTCATCCTGAGCTATAATATATGATATACTCTTTACATGCTCATGTGAAGTCATGTAGAGTCTATAGAGGTCTTGTCCATCCTTAAGACAAGATTTGATTTCCCTTTCAGTGGAAAACAATGTATTAAGATCACTCTTGATCCCATAAAGAATATCTTTCATCCTTAACCTCTTAAAATCATCCACTAATTTTATTTTGTTTGCTTCTTATAATGTTTCAAAACTTTGGTATACTATACTTAGATCATTATCTAGATTATTTAAAGGATCTTCAATATCTACAAGAGGTGTAATTAAAAAATTACTCAACACTTGTGTTTCTCATTGGATTGTCTTTGCAGTCTTATATGTCTTCTTCTCAGATTTCTCCTTTTCCTTAGAAAAAGAAAGTATTGACCACTGTATTAGATCTGTTACATCCATATCCTCTAAGTTAGTTGGAAGTGATTAGGATCCACTTGCCAACAAACTAGGTGTAGAAAAAGGAGTGATAGGTAGCAATCCTTTTTCCTACTCCCCTCCCTTTTCATGTTCTTAATAACCTACAATTGATTGAATATATTGAAGGAAAGAATGGATAATTGAAAGACAATGATTGATGATCATCGAGATACTAAAGTATATGTAAGATAATTAAATCAATCAATGTATTATCATTGATGTCAACTAGTTTTGACTGTACTTATCATGATGGTTACAAACATCTAAAGAAGGAAAATGGTAAAGGAATGAGATACCTACATGAAGATGAGATGAATATGAAAGATATGAATATGGTATAAATTGGGTAACTTATTAATGAGTCTATGGAATCATGTTGATGACTTGATTGTATTGAATGATTCTGTTATGTATTGAAGATCAAGACTGAACAAGTTTGTGTGGTCAGTAAATGAAGATTTATGTATATAGTGAGCTAGTGTAGTGTATACTGAGTATAGTATTAACTAAGAAGGTAATCATCGACGCATTCTGATATTGACCAAATGAAAGAAAGAAAGAAATCTTATTAAAACTGACTAAAAATGATGAGATGGACAATTGCTTATGATTCTAAGGTAGAAGATCATGTTTGTTATGATGATCTAACGACTGACAAAATTCAAGATTGATCAAATGAAGGAGAGTGAAATGTGTTAATAACACAACTATTGAGGAAGGTTAAAGTGGAAAAATGAATGGTGAAGATTAAGAGGAAAAATATACAGATGAAAAGAAAACATTTTATGATGTCTATATAAGGAGACATGAGATTCATTATTGAGTCTAGGATTTTGATGTTGTAGGAAAATTCATGTGAAAAGGATTATTTTCATGCACCAGTGATCAAACTAGTTGAAGACATAACTAAGCTAAACTGTAGACAACACCGAGTGTTAAAGAAGCATATACCGAGTGGAACAAAGTTGGAGGATATGAAGGATTGAATTGATTATTGATCAGAGGTATTTTGAGCTTAGCATAGATCTGAAAATATGAAAAGAAAAGTTGTATTTGAATCAGATCATTATTGTATCAGTTTAACCATTGTTATAGATAAATATCTTAACCGAGTGAGACTTAACCATATTTTGTATTTTAACATGACATTCAATGAATGTTGATTATTTTCTTGTTGACCACATAGTGAATGCATGGTCAAAGGAGAACTGCTAGGGATAAATCCTCTAATAGGTCACACCTCACAGTGTGTTTTGTAACCTTTAATAGGGTTGGCTCCTAACCAAGCTCACTTCAGAAGAGGTGAATTATTTTGGGTTACTAGTCCCAGGTGGTTTTTCCCCTAATAGGGTTTCCACATTAAAAATCTATGTGTTATATGTGTGTGATGTATTGAATTGTTATTTTGATTTACACATTTCATAACTAGATAGATCGGTGAAAACAATATTTAATTTATTGTTAATCGATAGATGAAGAGAAAGACATGGTTGATATCTTATCGAGTTGATTATTTGATTGAAAAGTTTTAATATTTACATCTGGGAGATTTGGGACTATAGGATAACTGGACTTAACTGATTCACTCCCTAATTAGACTTAACTGATTCACCCCCCCTCCCCCCCTCTTGGCTATCTAACATTTCCTTCTCCTTTTCTTTTTCTTTTTCTTCACCTTTTACTTCTGTTACCTTCTCTTTTTGAGGTGTTTTCTCCTTTTCCTTCTCCTTCTTAGCTGATTCCTCTTGAGGGATCTTGGGAGGATCAAGATTTTTTACAATTGTATCAATGCTGACCAATTTTTTAGTTATTTGAAATGGATCAGATGTATCCTACTCTATGTATAGTGAAATTTCAACATTGTCAATGTAAAAATCAAGTAAGGTAGTATCTACTACCTCTGGCTCTTTAGGAACTGTAGCTTCTTATGCAAGTTTAGAAATTTTAGGCTCAGTAGGGTTGGGGTCCTTTTACACTTGCCAAGATCAGGTCACTTCTCAAGGAGTAGCTATCCAACCTTTTCATGTGTTTCCTTTTCAACCTCTTCATACTTTTGGGCCATAAACTTGATGATTCTAGTTTTCATCCTTAGTTTTGGCCTTAACTTCTCAAGCCAATCTACCATCTCACTCCATGTCATGGTAGGAATATTTTTTAAAAGGATATCTTGTCTCATCTTGGTGTCTTCATCCAAGGCTCTCTTCTTTCTTTCCTATAATCTCTCAAATAGGTCCTTACTAATTTGACCTTCTATTTCAATCAAATTCTTTTTTAAGGTGAGCATATGCTCTACAACTATATCTTCTATCTTATTTTTATCTTCTTCATCATATCTATCAAAATAATTTTCAATAGAGGAAATTTTACCATCATTCACTGCTCTCTTTTCAATAAATTTCAAAAAGGGTTGGAACAAATACCTTTTTGTTTCCTAACCTTTCTTTTGTTTTGCCTCTGCAGCTTTCTTCTTATCTGCTTCAAGTTCCCTTAAGTTAGCCTCTTGAAGTTTTATATCTTTTTCATCTTCTTTTTTCTTTTGTTCTTTAGTATTCTTTCTATCCATTACTTGAATTTCCTCCTTTGTTCCTATTCTTCTACAATCTTTTTTTGTTTATCCTTCCCATGCGAAGATGGAGGAGTATCATATACTTTCCTCTTTCTTCCTGGTCCACTAGCTATTTCTTTTGGTCTAGCTTTAAGAGGTGTTTGACCTTGTATAGATGCTTGTGTAGCCTACCTCTATGATGTCCTCCTAGTAGCTATAGGAGTGTCATCCCTATCATTTTCTTCTTCTTCTTCTTCTTCAACCTCCACCACTTGAGGTGCCTCAATATTAGGGTAAGGAGGGGGGATATTATATTTCTTTCCAAATTCTACCACTTTTTCTCTGACAATCTTTATCTCTTCTTTGGTTATTCCATGTTGTCCTACTATTTTATCAACAAGGGACTCAACTTTCTTTTTCCTTCTTCCTTTTACCATCTCTTCCTTCATTGTTTTGTATTTCTCTTCATATGTGCCTCATATAGGAGAATTGGGGTCTTTAGGGGACTGTAGGACATGTTGAATGCGAAGCTCCAAAATGGTATAATCAACTTCATAGACCATGAGGGTAGTCCATGAAGTTTTAGGTTCCACTTCTTCAAAACATGTGTTGTTAGTTTCCACCATGAAACAAATTTCATTTGTATACTTATTAACTAGTCTCCAAGGGATTATTTCCCGTTCATGTATTTTCTTCTAAAAGAGTTTCATCATGCCTGCAACTTTAGCATATATGTTTCTCATCACCTCTTATGTAATAATCACTACTCATCTACATGGATCATCTATCAGATCTCCATAGGTACATGTTAGGAAATCTTCTCATAACATGAAATCATATGTACATAATCAATGATCCAAATCTAAAATGTTTTGTCCTATTCCTTTTAATTCCTGCAATATTTTCTATTAATTGTTGTCTTAGAACCTCACATAGGTCATATTCTTCATCCTCAATTACTATTTTGTATGCCATGTGAACAAAACTGGCTGACACACTGTTTGGTCTACCGTTATATTGGAATTTGTATCCCAATATCATTTCTACTAGCTTGACATCTTCTTGTGTGATGTCATTTACAATCATGGCTCTTTTGTTCCATTTGATTTTTCTCCTTTTCTCTACTTCAAACCTTATGTTCTTCTTTGCAATAGGTATTTTACCTATCATAGGTAATCTAGTAATCTCATGTAGTAGTTATTTTCTAATCTTAGAGGGATTTCCACCAATCCATATGAATTGATCATGTATTCTACTTAGTACAATATTGATCTAGTCTAATTCATCAAATTCAAATATCTCCATGAATTTGACCACTAGAAACCTGTGAAATTTCCTACACTCTTCTCTTAGGGTTTTTTCTGCATTACATAACCCTAGCATTTCAACATAAATCTTTGTGGTGCCTATGAACTCAATCTTATTGTGTATGTATTCCATGATGTCTTCAACATGAAGAACACCAACCAGAGTGTGTGAAAATGCACCCTCTTGATCCTCTTTGGTAGATTTGAAGGGATGAATCTTAAATTTGTATCTATTTATCTCAATTACATTGAAAACCTTAGGTGTATCTATATTGATTACTCTATTATTGCAATTGACAATTTTTTCTTGAGATAATTACAAATAATTAGCTCGCGCGGTCGTGTGAGGGTTTTGCAAACACAACTGCAAAAACTTCAAGCTCAAACTACTTCTCCAGACTCTTCAATTCTCTTTGATCTTAGTGTAAATGGTAGATATTTTTACCACAGCATTAACCTTATATACAATTTGGCACAAGTCCCAAAAACTTCCCATAAATCTGCAAGAAACCAGTGCAGGCTCAGACTGGTAGACCTTCTCATAGAAATCTCCAAAACTGATGCAATCTTTTCCAAGATCACACAACATAGCAACTAAGCCTCCTTCAAGTTCACACAGCTTAAATCGTCCATATAGGGGCTCTATATCCAACTGGTGTTAATATGTCATGCTCCCCCTAATGCATACATTTCCCATCATAAAGATGGTGAAGAAATACACCCTAGAAACAATTCAACAAGACTCTTTTGAATGCTTGAATTATGCTCTTCACCTTTTCTAACCTCAAATTCCACAACTTCATTCTATTTGACCCATTTCTCCTTAAAATCCGCTTCCAGTTTTGCTAGCTCTCTATCTTCTTTATTCAATTCTTTTTCCTTTGCAAATGGTTTGAAGGAATTCTTCATTGGTCCTTTAAATGTGCAATACTTCACTACATGTCCATCATTATTACACTTAAAACATGTCACCTTCTTCTTGGGTTTCAATTCAATGTAATCAATTTGCAACTTGCAATATTTAGCAATATGACCAAAGTTGTTGCATTTGTAACACACAATCTTTCTAGGTATGGCAATAGGTTTCTTTAACTTCTTCAACTGTCTTGTTAGATTCATCCTTACTATGATTAGAAATATTATCTTGTACAATATCATTATCTTTACTTGTTTCCTTATCCTTGGGTTGTCTAAGTTCAACATTTTTACTACATTCACCTTTTTCCATATTTTTGTCATTCAAGCTTTTCTCTTTTTGCTTCTTAAGAAAATCATCCAAGTGATCATATGTAGGTTTGCTAGATCTCATATCTAGTTTTCTACATTTTCTTATCATGTGTCCATGCAAGTAACAATTAAAACAAAAACTAGTAAACTTGGGCTTAGGAATACCTTTTTTAGTTGGTTTCTTTTATTGATCTTCATGGTTGTAATCCTTTTCATTGTCCTTGCAAGGAGGTATCTCAGGTTCTACTATTAAAACCTTAGATTCAGACTTCTTAGGTGAATCAAGATTCACCACAACTCTATCTTTCCTCTGATCTGAATTTTCATTAAATCCTACTCCTATCTTGTCTCCAACAGGCTTCTACATGTCAATTTTCTCATCCAATTTCTTTCTACTATCATGAATTTTTTCTATGAGACCTTTAGTCTAATCAATTTCACCAGTAATGGTGATGCAATATTTCTCTACCTTGTCATACTTTGTCTTTAATGTATTTAGCTCACTTTCCAAAGTTTGCATCGTATCCTTTGTACTTGACAGTTCATTTTTCAATTTTCCATTTACTTATTTTTCAACATCAAGTTCTTTCATCATATTCAATTTTGTGATCTCCAATTCATCCTTCAAGGAATCCTTTTCTTGCTTCAGCCACTCAATCTAATCTTGGTTTGATAACTCTTTAGTTTGTGCTTCCATAAGATCATCTCTCAATTTTCTCTCATGTTCAAGTTGTTGCTTCAACTTCTTGATAAATTCATCTGCCTTCCTTAGCTTGTACTTTAGATCCACTCTATCTACATTAGCAATGTCCACATCTTCCAAAGCCATTTAATAATTCTTCTTCAATTTTTTCCAAATCCATCTTGATCTCCCCAAATTTGTTAAGATTTTATTTCAAGGGTGTAATGCTTTGATACCAATTGTTAGGATTTGGTAACAATGAGAGGGGGGGTGAACCAGTGTTATAGTACTTAATTGAATTATTAAGTTTCTTTATCTTCTTTAAGAAACATATAAAGATATAATAGAAAATGAATAACCATGCAACAAAGATAAACATAGAAGAACTCATAACACCATATTTATTTTTGAGGAAAACCTGGCCAAGGGAAAACCCCAGTGGGGATGGTACCCACAAAATTCTACACTATGAATCTTGAAACCCTGTTAGGAGTTCTAGCCCTATTAAAATATTATTAATATAATATAGGCAGATCCCTATTAGTGGATGTATACAATGAGATCCCTAATAAGGAATCAACCCTGTTAAAGGTCCTAGCCATGTTAAAGGAAAACATACCCTGTTAGAGGTGTACACTAGGTGCAACAAAACTTACAACAAATATTTTGTCCTGAATACAAAAGAGTTAACAAAATATTCCTAGAAGAAATCCTCTTGATCTCTTCTCTTCTTTTTAGATGTCTTCATAATTCACATCTAACATCCATTTATATCTTCATATCATCATCACACACTTTTACAAAAGTGTCTATATACCTATACCCTGTCAGAAGTATAATTACAAAATCTAGTCGACATTACTCTAGCTAAACATCATATTAATTCAAGCACAATTGTATGCATTATTATCATCCTTAGTCAACCTCAAATCCAACATAGCATCCAAAAATATCCTTCCAAACACTCACAAGGTCAGCCTCAATGATCAATAACATGTTATTCTCTGTTTACTATATTCACATCCAGTCAATTGAACATATCTCTTCTATCCTTTAATACTAACACATGCGACATCACACATGTGTTCATTGGTTTCCTACAAATATGTTCTTAAGATCGCAAGCCTTAATAAAAGTTTTGTAAATATCACTAAGATTCTCTGTCAGAATGGGTTACTGGAACAATCTATGGACTCAGGTACTTTTCCATTCCACAATTGTATTAGATATATTCATCATATCCAATGTGTGCAACCATAAAACTGATAAGTTTTATCATAAATGCCAACATTCCATATATTTGCATGTCCATACATGTGCATATGTGTACATGTGCTGACCACTTGCCAACATAAATATCTTCCATATTCCCTATCCACTATCCATTGTCCTATCTAAGTTCATTATTGTTTCCTTTTCCATCTTTGATCTTGACTATCCTATGCATCCCCTCTATCCATATATACCTTCCATAACGCTTACTCTTTATCCACCCATTTTTCTGCATAATTCCATGTATTTTCACATATTTGATCTTGAAATTACTATCCTCCATCTCATATTTGTCATCATATTCATTCCCTTAATGCATCATTCATAATACTATTTGAGTCCATACACCTTCCCATGTCCTTGAACTTGATTATCATATACATTTTCTCCATCCATTATCCAATTTCATCTATATCCTTCATATCATTACCCCCTATCCTCTTCATACCCTTCATCTCATATCCCTTATCCATCCACTTTCCACTTTCATACCTTTTCCCTTCATAAAAAACTAGAGATACTAAAATATAAAGAAATATCCTTGCATGATTTGGATAATGAATAGGCCTTCATCTCCTTCATGCATCCCTTACACATCATCTTTCCATTTTTCACATCCTTTATCCACCATCTCTTCATTCTTCATCCTCCACACCATATCACTTTCCTCCCCTCATATCCCTTACACACCATCCTTTTTTCCTATACATTTTTATCCTCTATCTTTCCATCCTTCATTCTCCTCCTTCTAGTGTGGGGCATTTAACTTCTTTTCCACATAGTTCTTGGATCTCCATCCCTAGACCCCCCATCTTCTAGTATTCCATATCCTACCCTTATCTATCCATTCATTCCATCTATCTCATATCCAATCCATCACTTCCATCAATTCATTTTCTAACCAAACATCTCTCCATCCTCCATCATTCATTGGTTATCCCCTGTCATTGGTCTCAATCCACTTATAATTTTTACTATGCCATCCTATCTAATCCCTTAATCATCCCTTTGTCTTATTCAAACCATCTTGTATCTCAAATCTATGTATCTTCTAATCCAATCCATTTATTCCCCTTCCATGCTTTTCAATCTCATCTTATCCAATCATCTTATCTTCCAATCTCATTCTATCCAATCTACTGATCCAAATAAATTAAAAAATAAAAAAATAAAAAAAATCCTTATAATCCAAAAGATCCCTAGTCAGTCCAATCAAGTGCAATCAATACCAATCCATGCAATCCAAGCTTGCAATCTAACATGTTAATCTTTAATCAAACCATCATATTAAACCAAATCAAATGATAATCAATTGATCAATTTCAAATCCAATCATTGTCATGGGATGTATCCTTCCCAATACTTGAGGCCTTGCCCTCCCAATCAATCAATCAATCAATCAATTGGTTTTCAACTTGACTAGGGGCAACATGTTAGTTTGTTTTTGGTTTGTGTGCATGCTAGCTTTTTTCTTGTATGTATTAGTATTTTTTTCATCTATCATGGTCTTTGCATCCTATTGCCACAAGGGCATTATGGTATTTCATATCATGATGTCATAAGACATATGGTTGTATTTGATATTTTTTATCATGTACTTGGCACATGGTCATCTTGGTTCCTCATACCTTGGTGCATAACGTCAAGTACAATATCAAAATTAGGGTGCTCTCTCTCTCTCTCACTCTCTCTCTCTCTCTCAACATAGTACAATCCCAAAAAATCCTTTTTCATTTAGTTAGTTTCATTTGACATTTTGCATCGAGGGTCCTATTTATTTCCTATCCCTACCATTTTTGTTCTCCTCCTATTCATTTCAAGAGAACACCCATGTTCTCTGAACCCACATGTCCTCTCAAGGGGGCATACCACTACCTCCTCCTCATCCTTCCTCATCCGTCCATGATTGGGGCTTCTTCTTTTTCTTTTTCTTTGACGTGATGCCGATTTTGACACCGCATCAAAGAGGGAAAAAATGTAGACACCTAAAATTATCCTTTGCACTCTAATTAATTTTGATTAATATTTGTCCTTAACATTATAGTTGATTTTTATCAATTAACTATATATTATATTCCTCTATTTATTTAATTAAATAAATTCATTTTCCCTTGGTATTTAAAATTTATTTAAATACTATACTATATTAAATTTATTTTAATATATTATCCCTCCATCTCTTAATATAAAATAAATTTTATTTATTTTATTCCTCCACTAGCCTAAAATTCTTCTAAACTGTGATTAAATTAAAATTTATTTTAATTTAATCCCTTTTTCCTTTTTCTTAATCTTAACTTTTGCTAATATTCCTCTAATCTTGATTAAAATGTGAATTACCTCTAATCATGTACACAATCACCTTTTCCAAGGTAGCCACCTCTCCATCTCTTTTCTCCACCAACCATTTTTAAATTCCTCTTTCTCTCTAAAAGTGAAGCTTGACTTTTGCATTGCCTCTTAATCCTAACCATTCATTTTTTCTTCATCTTCATCTTAGTCAATTCCATTTTGCCTCTTAATTTTGGTCATCCATTCTTTTGCCTCTTAATCTCCTCCATCCAACCCTATTCAATTTCTATAAAAAGGAGGCCTCACTCCTCATTTAATACTTAGACATCTTTCAACTTAGTCATTCTATTGTATCTTCTTGCATCTATTGTAAGCTAGATCATTCTTAAGAACTTCATATCTTAGATTTCTTTTGAGCATGTGCATTAAATCATCTTACATTTTAGGTAATGGAATGAATCTTTCTTTATTTCAATCTTGCATTCTCATCTTAGTTTAATCTTGCATTTCAATCTAGTTTGTTAATCTCTTGCATTTGCATTATATTTTGCATCATCATTTTGTGAATATTGGGGCAAGTTCCTCATACTTATTCTCAATCCTTCACCCATCAAATCTTAGTGAGATTTTTTGTATTGTGTTGGGAGAGAACACCCACAAAATCCCTAAGAGCAAATCAAGCAAGGTTTCGGGTGCCCTTGTTTTAGCTCATAAGAGGTTGTAGTGGAAATTTAGTTGCATTACAAGTTATTTAGCATGCTTATTCTAACTTAAATGCTTCACATTTCTTGTGTTTTCATGCTTTTATTTGTGGTGCAGCTACAAGGATTTTCAATGCATACATTTAAAATGTTGTTTAAGTGTTGGCTCCTTGCGTGCTTGGCTAGATCTTTTCTCCTTGTTGTCCTTCTCTTTGGTGTTGGCTTGGTTTTGTCCTTTTTATTATTTTGTGTTTTGGGTCAGGTGTTTATTTTCCCCTCATTTTCTCTCTTGCTTTCGTGTTTAGACTTTCCCTTAATTGTGGGTCTTTTTCTATTAGACTCTCCCCCTCCTTTTGAATTTTTTAGTCTCCCTCGTTGTTTTGTGTGTTTATTTGTTTTTATGCACCTTCTTGTTGTACATATATGTATAGTTTAGTTTGTATAGACTTTGGTATTTTTTCTTATTGTTTCACCCTTTATATATTAGTCTATTTTTTATATTATTATTTTATTTCTTTCTTTAGTTATTTTCATATATATATATATATATATATATATATATATATATATATATATATATATATATATATATATATATATATATATATATATATATATATATATATATTTGTTTGTTAATTTAATTATTTAATTATTTGTGTTTATTGTTTTGTTTGGTTTGGTTGTCTTCTTATTTATTTCTTATTTTATTTTTATTTTTTATTTTCTTCTTCTTTTTCTTGATTTTTCTTTTTCTCATTTTTTCATTTTTTTTTGTGTTTCTTTTTACATTCTTATCCTACTTCATTCTTTAAGATTTTTTTGTGTAGCTTTTTTCCTTCTTCCTATTTATATATTTGTAATTTCTTTTATTCTTTTATTGTTTCACTTTTTTCTTTTTGATATATTGTTTTGTTTGTGCATTTATTTATATAGGTTTTTGTATTTGTATTGTTTGTTTTAATGTATGTATGTATGTATGTATGTATGTATGTATGTATGTATATATATATATATATATATATATATATATATATATATATATATATATATATATATATATATATATATATATATATATATATATTCTTGATCTTTTATATATTTTTATTTTATTTTTACTTGGTACTTTAATTTTTAATTTGTGGTTGGTTTTGATTTATCTTTTTTTGGAGTTCTTATTTATTTCTTTACTTCTTCCTATTTACTCATTTTTTTGGTTTATGTTTTTATAATTGTTACTTTTGAGGTGGGTTGACTGTGGGGGTGACTTTTTTAGTCTATGTTGTATCATCTTAAAATAGAAGCACCCATGTTGACACATGTTTAGCCATTCTTAGTTAGATGCTTTGGACCTAATTTAAATGTCTTTATAGACCCATGGATGTACCTTTGCTTTTGTGCCAGATCGGGCCCCTATTTTCTGCCATTTTCCATTATTATTTTATCTATCCCTGAGATCACAGATCATCCCTTGATGGAATAACCCATCAAGGGGTAGGCTGAGGTCGGCCTCCCCTGAGGTTAGATGCCTCAGGATTCTGGGACCTTCTCAAGTTTCCAATTTCATTTTCCGCCTTGTGCAGCCGATCCTTTTCGATTTCGGTCATGAAATTAGTATAAAGGGGGGCCTACTCACTTCATTTTTGGGAATCCTAGATGTTCAAGTAATTTTTACATTTTTTCTACAAGAATTCTAAGAGCATTTATAAGTATTTTCTAGGAGCATTAATGAAGATCCTTTTGCAACCTTTCAAGACTTCAAGCTTTCAAGAAATTTGGACTTCAAGGATCTTTAAAGAAGATCTGAAGGAGTTTATTGGAGGAATTTTCATCATCTTTGAATGATATTGCATGTTCCTTTCAAGATCTAGCTTCCTTCATTGAAGATAGTGGAGTTGACCTTCAAGTAAGGGTTTGTTCACCCATTCTGCATTTGCATTTGCATATCCCATTTGAGAATATGAGTACATCTACATCCATGGATCCATGACTTGATATGATTTATCTGTTGTATTTAATGAAATATTCTACATTCCTACAAGATTCAACAATATTGAGCACTTCTACATCCTTGTGGATTACGAATTCAGATCCTCCGCGAGGGTTTCAACAAAGTAAGGTGATTTTGTACATCTCCTATGCCTTTAAATACATTTTATATTCAAGGTTAATTCCTAAATCATGGCTTGATTGAGGCAAACCTCTCCCAAAAAAAAAAAAACATTTTTTCCCTTGTAGATTTAGGTATAAAAAGTTGCAGATGTAGATTTGGAGTGTTCAGAAATAGGTTACTGTCAGAGATCCAAATTCTAGAAAAACTTGTACAATAGGTGGATTCTGATCTTGGCCTAGTCCTGGGTGGATTTTTTCCATGTTTCCATCCACCCTCTAGGTTTTCATAGTCCTGAGATAGAAATATTTTTGGGTTTTGTAGATCTCGGGTTTTTGGTTCCAAATTTGCTACTGTTTAGGTTTTTAAGTTGTTTCAGGAGCAGAATTGCATATCTGAGTTTGAACACACACATTCCAAGAATTCAAAGGTGAGTTGGTATATTTCATTGGTTAATTTGAGTATTTACATTTTAGATCTGATATATTTCATTAGTTTTAGCATTGCTTTTACCTTCCTAGTTGACTATACCTAACACAGGAAATATCATCTTCTTTCTTAGCACTTGGTTAGATCCTTGTTTTGCATTGGTACCATACATCACTTGGGTTTTGATAATCTAACTTGGATCTAACTAGGGGTCTTTTCTTGGGAGATATCTTCTTGTGAGTGTTCCACCTATTTCATTGCCTACCTCTATACCTTCCTAACATACGATGCCTTTTACATATTCCATTACTCTTCCAACTACTATTTCAAGTGGTCCTCTTGTTACTTCTAGTGTTCCTACTACTTCATACACTTTTCCTAGTGTATCCAATGTGTCCATGCCTACTATTTCCTTTTAATTATTTAACCATCATTAGTCTTGATCAAGCTATTTCATCCTTACAACAACAACTTGCTTCATTGACTCAGTCTAAGTTTAATGTGCCTACATGTGGCATTGTTAATCTTTTTTCCTTAGACATTATATGTGTGTTTATCCATCAATAAGTTGAAATACCTTGTATTGAGACTTATAATGGTAAGGGTGACCCTGTGATGCATGTTAAAACCTTTCAAACCCTATTAGTGACTTTTCCCACGATCATGGGCTCGTGACCAAGTTGTTTACTAGGACCTTTCAAGATAAGGCCTTGTAGTGGTATTGTTCTTTATCACCCTATTGTATTGACTCCTTTCAAAATATTGCTAATCAATGCTTTCATTCAAAAATTTCAAAACAATATTGGTCCTCCACTTTGTTTGCATATCTTAATGCATTGCAAACAAGGAATTAAAGAAAAAGTTAGTGACTTAATTGGTCAATTTAAACATTTGTATGCTCAGATTTATTATCTTATGCCTAATATTGATATACAACACATTTTTATTGCTAATCTACAAAAATAAATTAGAGATAAGATTCTTCTTACTGAGTTTACTTCCTTTTCTCAACTTTTTGCAATGCTTCACCATTTTTAATTACAAGTGAATCAGTTTGAGAGCACCATTACAATGGCTCTTGTACCAATTAATAAGAGTGATGACGCATCCCATCCAAATAAGTTCCATAATCCTAAAAACTATAAAAAGGTGTTGAATGCAGTGGATGAACAAGTAGATGTTGCATCCAAGGGTGTTGCTTCTTCTTCCTATATTTTCTGCCCTAATCTTAAGTATAGTCCCTTATTTGAATCTTTTCAAACTATGATGGAATAGATTTTAAATGATAATATCATTAAAATTCTTCCTATTAGACCTATTAACTCAACTACGATGGCTTCTAATTCCTTTGATTCCAAATTTTTTTTCAATACCATCATTAGCCTGGCCATGATACTGAGAGGTTTTATTCCTCAAAAAATACTATCCAAGACCTGATTGATTATAATGCTATATCTATTGATGTCAATTCTAGCCATGGAAATAAATCTATAACATTTCCCAACTAGAACCTATAGATTTATACCAATCCTTTACCTTCTCACTCTACCAACACCATTTCCCAACCTTCTTCTTCTTCTACATAGATGGTTTATGATAAAAAGATGAAAGAAGATAACCATGTTGAGTATGAACCCCTACCTAAACCTCAACCTCAACCTAGTAGATAGATTCCTATTACCTTTGACCATTTTGAAACGATTAAATTTCTTGATGGTCCTCTTTAAATTGTTACTAGGGTTGTTGGCACTCCTTCCCATGGTACTCTTATTGACCCTATTTCCATGGTGAATGTTATAACTAAAGAAAATATTTTTAGTAAATACTTGCAAAGAGATTTCTATGATATGATAGATAATTGGATTCAAACTTGGAATTGATTTATTTATCCTCATGGTTCTATATCCTTTCCCATAGAGCTTTGTGGTAAAGTTGTGGATACTAGCTTTATTATCATCCCTACTTCTGATTAGTTTTAAGTTAAGCTTGTTTTCCCTCCCTTCAAGCCATAGCTTCTTGTATCCATAAGTGCATTAAGTTTCTTCATCATGGCGAGATTAAGACTATTAACCATAGGCTTAACCATCCTTCTAGGCCTCAAGATTTTGCTGATATTGATTTATTTTGGCCTTCCTTACCTACGACACCTCTAACCCATCCTGATTACCTTTTCCAATCTTATCAATCCTTTAAACATAGAAAGATCACTGAATTGATTTTACCCAAGCTTGATCCTAGTCGTGGTATTTTACCTATTCCACTAGTTCCTCCTTTGTCTAATTCTTCAACTTCTTTTGAGAAACCTCTTGTTCCTATCTCTAAACCTAGTGTAGTTCCTTCAGTTCCCCCTTCACAAGGATAAAAGGACTCAATGTTGATTGATCCCACTCTACCTCCTATCTCTAGAAAGACCAAACATAATCGACATACCCGTGACTGTCAAAAGAAATGTCAAGCTAAAGACAAGGCACGTGCACATGCTTCCCAAAAAAATTTACCTTCCTTTGACTAGACCATGCTTGATCTTGTGGAGGAATTTAATAATCATAACACTGTTAAAATGGATAAATATGATGATTCTATCCATATTTTGGATTCTATTGTGATTAATCTCGATGATGAAGATACTCTTGATGATCCTATTGATGCTAATAATTATGAACATGCTAGTGATTTTGATGAATATGAGACTATTGATCTTGATCATGATTTACCTAACATGCTTTCAAAATAGTTATTAACCACTCCTAGTATTGAACACAGTGACCTGCACCATGGTCCTTGTTTGGAACTTGTAATTGTTCCTATTGTGTTGGATATCATTCCTCTCACAAGTTTCCTACCTTCCCTAAATGATAAAGACCAAGATGGGGGGTAGGCGATGTGCTTGATTGGATTTTATAGCATGGTAGTCTTTGTGTGTTTTCCTATCATATTGTGTTTCCCCTATGATGTGTTGCTTGTTATATGTTTTGTTTAGATTTCTTTAAATGATCCTCATTGCTTTGTTGGCACAAGGTGATAAAGGAATTGAAATGTTGTAATCATTCTTCTATTTGTACCTTCCTTCTTATATGTCATTATATGTTGTGTTGTACATGTGCCATTATTCATAAATGTGCCTTTGTGTATTCTTCTTGGGATATTGTGACATGGTAGCACCCAATATTTTTGGTCTCCATGATGCTGGCCCAAAAAGACTCTTCTTCATGATTCTTATGTACTCTTCCTCCATTGTGTTGTATTTGTACTTCCTTTGGGGAATGATGACATTTCATTTGACATAATATTTCATATCTTATCTTATGATCATACTGACCCAAGAGTTAGTAGATCCTTTTTTTGTTTCTCTTTTTATGTTATGTTCCTATTTCCCTTGATATGTCTTTGTTTGGGGGAATTTCATAGTGGAAATATCTATAGTGGATGCATGTACACTCTGTTAAATCCATTTCTCCTATTAAGGTGCTTGCAATAGCTTTAACATGGGGGCATACACTCTTCTCACATTTTTCACACACACACTTTGATAGCTTTGCTTCTTTAAATCCCTTTATGGATTACTAAACAATCCTAAAGGCATGATTCTCTTTCGGATCACTTCTTGGATTACCAACAATCTGGAAAGGTTGATCCTTGTACTTTCATCTCTTTTTGATCCCTTAAGGATACACACATCCTTATGCCTAGATCACCATTTTATATTTTTTCTCTTTTGGAAATACAATTCTTGAGGGTAAATCCTTGATGGGTTGAATAGCATGCACACAAAATTGCTAGACTGTTCAAAGACATCTTTTGTTGCAATATTTCCTTTTGGTGTGGTTCACAATAAGACACACACATATTAATGGGTGAGTTAATCACACTCCTTTTTTTGTTTTGTTAGTGATATCTCTCTTGTTATGATTTTGGAGTTAAAAAGGACTCAAGTCTGTTGGGGGCTTAATGGATTCCTTTTCTCCTTAGTCATGAGGAGATTATCATATGCATTTTGATCTAGTTTACCGAGAGTTTGAGTTAGGCTCACACTCCCTCTAAAGTGGGGGGTTAATGTATCATCTTACAATAGAAGCACCATTTTGAGACATGTTTATCCCTCCTTAGTCGAATGCTTTGGACCTAATTTAAATGCCATTATGGAACCATGGATGTACCTTTTATTTTCTGCTAGATTGGGCCCCTATTTTTTGCCCTTTTTCATTGTTCTTTTCTATGTCCCCAAGATCCTGGACAATCCCCCGATGGACTAAACCATTAGGGGGTAAGGGATAGGAGTAGGCCTAGGTCATCCTAGGCCCTAGAGTGAGGCCAAGGTAAGCCTCCCCCTGAAGCTAGGTGCCTCAGGATTCCAGGCCCTTCTTAGGTTTTTAATTTCTTTGTCCACCTTGTGCAGCCAGCCCTTTTCAATTTCAGCCAAAAAATTAGTATAAAGGGGGCCTACTCACTTTTATTTTGGAATCCTAAATATTCAAGAGATTTTCACATTTGTCTACAAGTATTCCAAGAACATTCATAAGCATTTTCTAGGAGCATTGAAGAAGATCCTTTTGCAACCTTTCAAGATTTCAAGCTTTCAAGATCTTGTGCATTCAAGGAGATTTGAAGGAGTTCATTGGAGACATTTTCATCATATTTCCATGATCTTGCATGTTCCTTTCAAGATCTATCTTCCTTCTTTGAAGATAATGGAGTTGGCCTTCAAGGAAGGGTTTGTTCATCCATTCTCCATTTGCATTTGCATATCCAATTTGAGCATATGAGTACATCTACATCTATGGATCCATGACTTGGTATGATTGATCTATTGTATTTGATGAGATATTCTACATTCCTACAAGATTCAACAACATTGAGCAGTTCTACGTCCTTATGGATTACAGATCCAGATACTCTACAAGGGTTTCTTCAAAGTAGGGTAAATTTGTACATTTTATTTTCTTTTACATAGATTTTACATTCAAGTTTAATTCATAAATTGGGGTTTGATCAAGGAAAACCCCTCTCCAACAAAAACAAACATTTTTTTCCTTTGCAGATTCAGGTATATAGAGTTGCAGATCTATATTCAGAGTCTTCAGAAATAGGTTATTGTCAGAGATACAAATTCTGGAAAAAATTACAGAGTAGGTGGATTATGACCTTGGCCTAGTCCTAGGTGTATTTTCTATAGGTCACAATCCACCCTCTAGGTTTTCATAGTCCTGAGCTAGAAATATTCCTGGGTTTTTAAGATCTCGGGGCTCTTATTCCATATCTATTCTTGTTCAGGTTTCTAAGTTGTCGCAGGAGCATAATTTCATATTTGAGTTTGAACAAACACATTATAAGAATTCAAAGGTGATTTTGTGTATTTCATTGGTTAATTTGTGCATTTACATTTCAGAATTGGTTTATTTCATTAGTTTTAGCATTTCTTTTACCTTCCTAGTTAACTATACCTGACACATAGGAAATATCATCTTCTTTCTTAGCACTTGGTTAGATCCTTGTTTTGCATTGGTACCCCTAAATAACTTGGATCCAACTAGGGGATTTTATTAGGAGATCTCTTCCTTTGTGACCCCCCCTTCTCAAGGTATATAGGTGAAAGTGGAGAAGATTCTTATTTTGACACTACTTCTTGATCTCCTCCATTATTTCACCATATACATTTGTTATTTCTTGTGTTATTATTTTCAGTTTGCCTCTCAATTTGTGTGTCTTCCTTCCCACCCTGTCTTTTCTTCTTATTTAAGTTTGGGTCTACAATCCATCATTTTCATTCTTAAACTCTCTCTCATTTTTATAATGGATCATGGAATATGATCTAAAATGTTGATGCTAAAAATTTACACACAATCAAACCAGAAGCATATTTGTTACTTTTCATGGATTATGGAATTTTTCTATCATTAATAGAGTAGTAAGTTTGATTTGGTTTTCTGTTGCCTGATTTCTCAAATCAACCCAGGATTTCCTTCCTCTTTTTTATGTACTTTTTTATAATTTGTATTGCTAGGACCTTTCCAAGTTATAGCAATTCATAATGTACCTTCATTTCTATTAGCAATATTTATGACTGATTGATTTAAAGGAACTTCCTCTCCCATATCAACAACTCCATCTAGATCTCTATCTTCTTGATCAACAAGGGTTTTGATGAATGACCCTTCTAGATGATCATCTTCCTCACCATCATCCTTATTAGCAATGAATTCTTCATCCATCTCTTGAGCGATTCCCATAATGCTATAAATAGAATTTAATTTAGGAGGTATCTGACTTACTTCATTAAGTATCTTAATTAGGTTTAAATAATAGCTCTCCTCAATATATATTCACTAGTACATTTGACCCACTTTTTAGACCAACATTTCCGACCAAGCTATAAAATGATTTTCCATGGTCGGTTTATAGAAGAAAAATTTTATTTTTTTAAAAATCTATTCCTGTGTTGGTCAGAATTATGACCCTAAAGAGTGGTCATAATTCCAACCAACACGGGAATAGAAGTTAAAAAAAAAGTCAAATTTTATACATATATCCCGCCTATCGACACATTTTATTTTATTTCATTTTGGCATAGTCTGCAAGCAAAGGAGTGCTAAAGGAGGTGGTATAAGGTGGGAAGTTGCACTACGTTGACACCATGCATGTATATGCAAGTAATTTCAAACCAATGGTTGAATATAATGGAAGTGCGGATCAGTGAGCAATAAAATCTTCATTTTCTACTATTTTATTTATCTTTGGAGTCTTCTATTGCTTGGTTTGGTGCGTTAATGAGTTAGCAAGTTTACTTGTTCCATTTCAAACCATTTTTTAATGAACTCTACTTTGAAAATTTGTACGATTGGTGTTAATTCTTGTGTTTATTCGGCTGTAACAGTCTTAAGTTTTTGTTAATATATGGAAATCCCATGAACTCTAAGGGCCCAATTCATCCAACAACTTGATCCCACATGGTTTTTTTCTACTATTGTAGTCGAGTTTCATCTTGTCTGGTTGAATACATATGAAATATTCAACCTAGGGCATCATTGTTGAAGAAGAAAACTAACCTTCCCAACTCCGTGCTTTTGAACTCTTATAAAGTATTGCCTTAACTCACCTTTCACATAGTGGCATTGAATCCCAATGATGAAAATGTGAGTTAGGGCCACATCTTCCAACCCGGGCTCAATTCTTATGGTCCTCCAACCTTCAAGCACAAAACTTCATCTAACTCGAGCGAATGGAAACCAAATCACCTCAAATAAATTGTAAAAGAAATATAACGTATCAACCAAGATTATACAATCACTAGTTCAATAGTTGGAATCCGTACAAGTTCGTGTAACACACTGAATGCCAAGAAAAATAGTTTATTTTCATTCAGATTTTCCTCAAACTATAACTCCTGATCAATCTAACTGATTGAACAAAGTTCTTCACATCTAAAAAAAACCTTTCCCCAACCAATTCAACCAACTTTAAGGTGGTTGTAACTGTTTGGGAGTAGATTGTAATAAAAGGAGCAACATTTGAAAAGTTGTTGTCGACAACATTGTGTCGCACAAAGATAGAAAAGTTATTGTTGACAAAATTGTCAAAAAATGATAACCTTTGGAAAAACTAACAACACTAAACATTCAAGCATCTCACCAATGTGGTAAAATGCCACAAAACAACTACAAAAAGCATAAAATGGTCAAAATGACCCTAAAACACTTCTGCAACCTAAACACCAAAACTAAGGACAACCCAAATAATTAAGAGAACCTTGGTTTATAGACATACCAAAGGATCCTTATTCACACAAGAAGGACTAAAACCAAACCATAGGATGGTCTAGGAATTTAGAAGACGTCCTTTATTAAAAAGAAAAACAAAACATAGAACTCAAGTCCCAAAGCAAAACTGAATGGCCTAGGTGCCCTGCACCAATACACCCTCCATCCTACCATCCACACCCATCCACTCATGTCAAGATCTTTTCCAAAATCATGTTGAAATATCCATTGACCTAAATCAATATCCTTCCCTCTCACTTCCTTCGTTACATAATCACTTTTGGAGTATATTCTAAAGTCCTTGAATCCAAGCAAATGCAAGTCAATAACACCAAATATATCACTTAGAAGTCTTGTGAAGAGTCTTGGTGAGTTTAATCCTTTTGAAGCACTTTAGAAATATTGAATACATCATTTCTTGCCAAATATTTGACAAAGAAATGATGTATTCAATATTTCTAAAGTGCTTCAAAAGGGCGCTTAAACTCACCAAGACTCTTCACAAGACTTCTAATGTTTGTAAGCTATACTTGAAAAAAATTGCAAGTTTGTTGTAATATCTTGGTAGTGTTGTTGCAGTTACTATTTTCCCTTGTTAACACCAAATTAAAAACTTGGAATGAAGGTTTCATACTCAACAACATTAGCAGTGCAATAGAAATGTAATTTAAAATTTCCTTCCCTCTCACTTCCTTCATTACATAATCACTTTTGGAGTATATTCTAAAGTCCTTGAATCCAAACAAATGTAAGTCAATAACACCAAATATATCACTTAGAAGTCTTGTGAAGAGTCTTGGTGAGTTTAATCCCTTTGAAGCACTTTAGAAATATTGAATACATCATTGCTTGCCAACTATTTGACAAAGCAATGATGTATTCAATATTTCTAAAGTGCTTCAAAAGGGCACTTAAACTCACCAAGACTCTTCACAAGACTTCTAATGTTTGTAAGCTATACTTGAAAAAAATTGCAAGTTTGTTGTAATATCTTGGTAGTGATGTTGCAGTTACTATTTTCCCTTGTTAAAACCAAATTACAAACTTGGAATGAAGGTTTCATATTCAACAGCATTAGTAGTGCAATAGAAATGTAATTTAAAAGTTGGAAGACAGTCGTTGTTCCTTGCCTCCTTTCACCTTCCCTACATAAACACTTATAGGCCAAGGTAATACAAGGCAAGGCTTCTCCCACAAGTCACATTAAACACAGAAAGTGGGAGAGCCTAGGAAATCATTGGTTCTTCAAGAAAAAGATTGTTTGCACGCCAAGCACTGTACAAGAATAGTCAATAAAAGGACTAAAATTCTTTGATTTTAAGACTTCCAAAAAATATAATCAGTACATGGAATGATCAAAACTTATAATACCAATCAATGAATTCTTTTCCTATCAATGTTGCATTGAATAGAGAGTTTAATAATATAAACACCAGACTATGTCTTCATGAGCAGAGAAGTGATTATTTGTAAAGAATTAAAAGTTTAATGCTTGGTAGTTCATTACATTGTATTCTTTGAGCATACACACCTCCCCATAACTTCTAAGACTCCTCTCCCATAAAAATCATGTACAAAATTGACCAAAAACCCCTTACAAACTAATTTTCAAATTCTTCTTAACCTGCATAGTCAGTTATATGACTATTACAGTTAGTTATTCATTTGCATTATTGTCTAGTTGAAAACTAGTTGTCAACTTCGACCACTTTAATCTTTCTTGCATCATCTTTAACCTTTCAAAAGGTTTTAGGTTCCTATCATAATCCCCTAAACTCCCTAAACCTCTACTAAACCCTCATTTAGCCCTTTAGGCCATAATTGCATAAAAATGCAATTTTACATCTTTTGGCATCTTTGCACTTTGAAGTGCAATTACATGATAATAATGGCATCAATGGCCATATAAAAAAATTAGATATACCTATAGGTCCTTGACCCTTACATAAATCCTTGGATCACTCAAGTGACCCCAAGGTTACAACTTAGCCCATCCAATGCCATTTAATGGCTTACAATGCATTATTTGTGATCCCAAACCCAAATTACAACCCCAAGATTGGTTCTAACACCTTCCCCTACATCCATATAGACATTTTCAACCATCAAATACCCCCTCTCTTCATCAGTTATCTCTCCACCACCATTGGGGTTTAGCAAGTGCACCCTTCATTGGGATTTCACCAAGCTTGCCATTGCTCCCTCATCATCTAACGCCCTTCCCTGCATCCAAAACCATATATAATACAAGGAATACACTAAGGAATCTTCCACCAAAATACAATGGTCATAGGGGTGGGAGGGCCTTTACATGATAGAGGGTTACAACCCTTAATCTGTCGATTGTACCCTCAAACAAACAAACTAGTCACTGTCACCACACTAGTCAATTCCTTGGTGTTATCAGTGACAAAAATAATGAAATGATAACATAAACAAGTAAGAATAATGAAAAGAAATGTTTCTAAATCCAAGCCAAGAAAATATCATGCTCCAATCAAACACAACAATTTACTGTTGTCTGACTATACCCGTAGGCCAGTGGATTACAAAGTTTGCAGAGAAATTTGATTTTTATTAAAAAAAGACTTATTACATTTTCAATGGTTTCGATCCAACCATTCTCCACACCCTTCTTGTGTGGAACCCCATCCCAAATAGACACTAAATCTCCAAATACCAGATAGCAACCAACCAACTATTTCTAACTGTCATTTTAACAGTCTAAAACTGACTGTCACGAACAAAACACAAGATTGTTGTCAAGTTGACAATAAAATTTGTGAACTCAAAAACACAATACCTATTGCCTATTATAAAGACTTATAAAAGGTTTAAAGAAAACCTTTTAAAACCAACTAACCTATAACCCCCTTCATGAGCCTCGTAGCCTTATATTTCAAAATAGGCAATTTACTAGTTTTTGCACTTTTAGTGCTTTTAACAATATTTAAAGGCTCTAAAGGCCTGATTACATATTTATAGACCCTTATAGGTCATTTCCACCATCCCCTAACCTAGGATCAATCCATAGCCATTCCTAGTGACCCCTAGGTACCCTTTAGGCTTATTATCAAATATATATAATTCTTATTATCATATTAATATATATATATATATATATATATATATATATATATATATATATATATATATATATATATATATATATATATATACATATATATATATATATACATATATATATATATATACATATATATATATATATATATATATATATACATATATATATATATATATACATATATATATATATATATATATATATATATATATATACATATATATATATATATACATATATATCTATATATATATATACATATATATATATATATATACATATATATATATATATACATATATATATATACATATACATATATATATATATATACATATATATATATACATATACATATATATATATATAGATAGATATATGTATATATATATATATATATATATATATATATATATATATATATATGTATATATATATATATATATATATATATATATATATATATATATATATATATATATATATATATATATATATATATATATGTATATATATATATATATATGTATATATATATATATATATATTTTTTATAATAATATTGAAATAGGAATTATATATATTTTATAATAATATTGAAATAAGAATTACAAGTATGATAACTAGAAATGAGAGATCCAAGTTACAAACTAACAAGGGTCATTATAATTGGCCATAATAAAAATATTATTGACCTTATAAGCCTTTGACATCATTGCATGACCATTATTGGACTATTAGATCATCAAATGACCCTTGAGGACCATGTTATATTCACCTCTACCCAAGGATCTATCAGTGACCCTGGTGCACTCCTTAGGTCTTGTCCTTGACCTTGGTGCTCCTACACCATGAGTGGAAGGAGAGAGGTAGGATGGGATTTGTAAGAGACCAAATTTGTAATGATTCGAATCAATAAATAAAAATCATCCTTGCAATAGTAAATCTTTGCCCCTAGGTACAGTCACTACAATAGTCAATTAAATTGCTTATGGAAATGTGTTCTTGAGTGAATAGTGATGTAAGATCATTGCCTTGTGTCAAAACCAAATAGATCAATGATAGAAGTTTTTAGATTCTGAGAACACGTATATTCAGTGGAGGCTATAAGAAGGAATATTTGTGAAGATTTGCTAGATCTCTAAAATTCTATAGAATATCTTCTTTACTGAGTTGAGGTGGGACAAAATTAACATAACTCTATGAAACCTTCACAAATATCCCTTATTTGGCCTCCACTCATACCTCTACTTAGAATCTAGAAACTTTTCAAAGAAACAAGTGACGAGCATGCATATTTTCCTAAGAACTACTGGGAGCTAACCCAGCAACACATGTACTATTGTGAAAATCATCACAAGTCCATTTGTTGCTGGGTCTAGTTCCCAATAATGCTTGGTCAAATCTGCATGTTTGTCAAATGTAAATGGAATACTTTGTGCCTGACATACTTAAATGGAATACACCAACAAGTACCAAATGATGAATGCTCAATTGTTGTAATGGAAAAGCATCAGAACCGTCCATTTCGAGAACTTGATTTTTCTATAGTCTTAATGATTTTTCTTATTTTTTGTCTTTTGTCCCTTTTTTATTTCCTATGTATGTGCTTGGTGACAGGATTTTGAATATTGTTGACAAAGTGTGTTTCTTTTTTTTATTGTCATGGGGTTCTGCATTGTTTGTTGCTTTTGATAAATTAGGCATTGAATTTGAATTTTTGTTCACTATTTTATTTTAGCTCCATATTTCATTCATTTTTCATATACACATAAACTAAACATGCTGATAAAAAGATGAGCTATTTGATTTAGGTTTACTATTCATGATTGTAAATGGTCAATATTTCTGATGGTACTCCTTAGTGTATTCCATTTAAAAATAATCATGTTTCTATGGCTATGATAAATGTCCCTCTTTGTTGAGAAAATTAGAGTTGACAAAATGGTTGTTCAACGACTGTATCTGCCATTAAAGCCATTTCATATGCACAGGTGATGAACATGCAGATTTTTGTAAGCACTACTGGGAGCTTACCCTACAACACATTTACTATTGTGAAATATCATCACAAGTCCATTTGTTGTAGGGTCTAGCTCCCAGTAATGCTTGGTCAAAAAATTTGCATGTTTGTCACCTTTGCATATACCTTCTTTGATCGACTCTTATATGCACATGTACTATTGTGAACATACAGATTTTCCTAAGCACTACTAGGAGCTTACCTAGCAACACATGTGCTATTGTGAAAATCATATCACAAGTCCATTTGTTGTTGGGTCAAGCTCCCAGTAATGCTTGATCAAATCTAAATGTTTGTCAAATCTAAATGGAATACTTTGTGCCTGACATACTTAAGTGGAGTACACAATATCAAATGATGAATGCTCAATTATTGTAATGGCAAAGCATTAGAACTATCCATTTCTAAAATTTAATTATCTATAGTCTTAATGATTTTTCTATAGTTCTAATGATTTTGAACATTGTTGACAAAGAGTGTTTCTTTTTGCGATTATATAGTCTTAATGATTTTTCTATAGTCATAATGATTTTTCTTATTTCTTTTCTTTTGTCCCTTTTTTTTTCCTATGTCTGTGCTTCGTGACAGGATTTTGTCACCTTCTTTTGATGATATATTTCATTCACTCTATGTGGAATAATTTTTTGTTCACTATTTTATTTCAGCTTGATATTTCTTTCATTTTTCATATACACAAAGACTACACATGCTGATAAAAAAATGAGTTATTTGATTTAAGTTTACTTTTCATGATTGTAAATGGTTAATATTTTTGATGCTACTCCTTGGTGTATTCCATATAAAAATAATTAGGTTTTTACGATATGATAAATGTCCCTTTGCATTGAGAAAATTAGAGTTGAGAAAATGGTTGTTCAGTGATGATTTGTATCTGCAGGTTGTTCAGTGACGATTTGTATTTGCAGGTGCATACCTATCTTAAAACATTGTTGATAAACTGTACTGTTACAATGAATCAATGTTTTTTGTCTTCAACATATTTGAAATCATTATTTTAATCTTCATTTTATGGCTGCACTGTTACTGATAAGTTTTATTTAATGAGTTTTATAATGTGCAGGTGACAAGTTGATCTCACTCATTAAGGATAGAGATGCCCCATACATATTTTCATTCATCACCTTCACATGTTAATATTGCATATAGGGAGGTAAAATTGTCTGAATGGTAATGTATTTGGAGTCTTGGGTGATTATTTTTAGGTGAGATGACAATATATAATGTCAGCTTATACTTAGCTTATGTTGACTTTTAGATAGTCAAAATTAAAGTTAAGTCTAAACTTCGTCTAATGAACATCTTGCATTATTTTGGTATATCTTAAATAGAAAAAGAAGATGAATACCAATTAAGTTTTATCACACATCTATTGACCTAGGACAATATATATATAGTGTGTGCATGTTGTCAAATTGTAATTTTTATAAAGCACTTACCTTTAAGCCTAAAAATCTAGATGAAAAATTATTAGTTGCCTCTGAATGACTCATTCTCATGTTTTGTCCTACCTCTTTTACTTCCCTACTCCCTTGTCTTAGGTAGCTATCTTCTTATTAGTTGCTCCTAACTACTCTTATCATCTTCAAGATCTTTGTAATATAAATGACCTTGCTTGTCATAGCAATAACTTCTATTGAACATCATTGTCTTTTATTGATATCCCATTGTCATAGAGGTGCATACCTATCTTAAAACACTGTTGATATCACTGTTATAATGGATCAATGTTTTTTGTCTTCAACATATTTGAAATCATTATTTTAATCTTCATTTTATGGCTGCACATTGCCCTTTATTTTGATGTCTCAATATTTTCCATCTACTCTTGTGTAGCATTGATTTTTATCATTTTTCTTTTTTTGATGACTATCAAAATATTTTATAGCTCTGTTTTCAGTGGTCTAAGATGCTCCTCGCTTGCCTTGAGCTAGTATTTATTGTCTTTGACTACATTTGTCTCCATGAAATTGATTGTTATTGCTGCATATTTCTATGATCATTGTATTTCTTTCATGAATGGTTGCATCACTTTCAACACCTTATGAGTGTCACTCACTCTTGTCATGGATGTCTTCTCTTTATTCCTAGCATTTGGCTATCCTTGACTGCTATGATCTTGTTGATCTCTATTTTTTTCACCGTGACTACTCTCCTCTTAAACATATGTTTAGATCTATTTTTTTGATAGCAATGAAAATATCTCATATTTGGTGAATCAGTAGTTGATACAAACTTTTGAATCTTCAAACTTAAATATGAAAGTAACGGAAACTGAAACTAAAAGCAGTGCAACCACACAAGAAATAGTACAAGATTTTATGTGGAAACCCTGGATGGAAAACCATTGTGAGAAATGCTGCTATGATCTATCCTAATCCAGCATCACGATTGAAGAATTTACTAGTTTTTAGGGCACCAACCCAAGGAAACCCCAAATCACCTTATATGAGCACGAACTCATCAATGATCTGAGCACCAACCCAGAATTCTCAGAGCGCCAACTCTAAGATTATTACAAGAATTACAACTGGTTACAGTTTTGTGATTTCTTTTTACATAATGTTTGAACAAACATTTATACTTCAAGTAGATGTCTGATTTATCAAAACAATTCCAATTATTCCTCTTCAATCTGAATACAATCTGAAATGATAACTCTGCAAGTGTAACTGCTCTCTGTTATTGGAAACAACTTTGTTTATAGATTTGATAGAATTATGATTAGACTTTACTGCTAGTGTAGATTTGAAACATAATTCCAAAACATAGTACTTTTAAAGCAATTTTAAGAAATATTGTCACTAATATAACCTGATGTTGACTTTCAAATGAGTTACCTTCCTTCTCAGCAAGTATTAGAATGACACCACCTAATCTCATATTTCAGCCAGCACACTGTATTCAGAATAACAACACCAAAATTGATGCACACAAAGTATCTATCATCATTTAACTCTTTCTAACAATCTGTATTTGATCCCTCACAACTCCAATTGTTTCTCAGAATATGTTAAGCACATAAGATTACATACTTCATTCCTTCACATAGAAAAATATCTATTTTTCAGACTTTTTGTAGCATATTGTCTTTCCTTTTA
Source organism: Chamaecyparis obtusa (assembly GCA_027943335.1). NCBI lineage: Eukaryota > Viridiplantae > Streptophyta > Pinopsida > Cupressales > Cupressaceae > Chamaecyparis > Chamaecyparis obtusa. The sequence goes on from BSBK01000899.1 coordinate 139,648, forward strand.
CCTTTTTATCAAACATTTACACTCACACCAATCAAATGAATGAATGAACGAATAAATATATTGTTTCAAAGGAGTCGGCTAACTACAAACTGTTAAGAAGTTACAACCAACAACTCTAACTGCTAACTGCTAACTGCCCTCAACTTCCTTTCCATTCTGGCTTTTTTCTAAGCAACCGACCTTATTTTCAAATCATATAAATGCATCCATCTCCTGCCAATATTTATTAAAGTTCATAACTATCCTTCATTTCATGGCAATAATGAAGTCTATCGTCTTGTATAAGAACTAAAGATTATTTCCATTTGAAACCTGATATATACAGTCCATCTAAAACTTGGTGTATACAATCTATGAAGGGGATGATTATTTGGTACTCATTCCTCCTACTTATGCCATGAATGTTGACAAGAACTCAACCAAATCATGTCAAAATATGAATAATCCATGTTTGCGTGTAGTCGTTCCATGCTTTTGAAACATTCATATGTTCAGACATGTTACTAACTTACTGAGATAGCAATAATATATATATATATATATATATATATATATATATATATATATATATATATATATTCTTTCAAACACAGGCTATGTACTTAATAGAATATCAGCTGTTATGTTAAGAGATCTAAAAATTAACCATGTTGTTATATAACTCGATTAGGTTTTGCTACCATATATGTTTTGTTTAAGATCTAATTAATGTATGAAATTTGAATATTATAATCTGATTTGACATCAGTGCCAAGAGAGTTTAATAAAATGGTTGTCTAAAGTGCCAACATAAATGGAGTTTTGGATGGGGAGATCTATTGTCTAGCTTGAGGGTTTTTGATTTCCTGGTTATGTACATCTAGTTTGCAGGTGAATGTAAGATCCCCAGATAATTCCCTACCTAGTTTTCCACTTTGAATGTAGTAACTTTTGTCCATACATAAGTTTGTTGTTCATATAAGTTTCAGATTTGCAAATTTTGCTTTGTTTGATAGTGAGTTTATTGTTTATGACCAACATGTAATACTATAAGAATGATTGCAACAAGAATAGAATTCAAATGTTAACAGGAAATTACAGATTACAAAATGAGACTATAATAAGTTTCTGACCTTTTATTTGCTGTTTAGGATGAATTGAATAACAGAGCATAGAATCTCCAGGATTATCCTTGATTTTCACACTGTATCTAGTGATGATTCTCAGTGTTGTGCATAGCTTCTAAAAGGTCTTGTCTCTTGTGAGTTTTCAACGGATATTTTGGAACTGCTCCCACACACTCCTGTGTATATATACAAGCACTAGTATAATTTGCATCTTTTTTCGACGGAATATTGGTCGAAGTTTCTACCCAAATGGGTCGAATACTGATCAACTGATTGGTTGCTATTTTTGTTGTCGAAATATCGACATATCTCTTTAATCATAGAATTTTTGATGCCAATCTTGGTCGAAAATGACATTGGAAAGTGGTGGTATATCAGTCGAAAATGTGACCAAAGTTGGTTGAAATGCCTTGGCCCATCTGAGCAGGATGCAAAAACCACAACGGTCATATTTTGACCAAATTGCGTCACAATATAGACCAATATTGGTTGAAATATTTGGCCACTCTAACAAGGATGCCAAACCCATGACACCACAATTCAACGCAAAATGGTCGATTATTAGACCAAACTAAGTCAATTTTTTTACGTAGGTTAGTCGAACCATCAACTAGTTAGTCAAAATTTTGACCAAATATGGAATGTTTAAAAAAAATGAATGAAGATAAATATCCAAACTAATCACCAACGACATCCTAATCGGTGATTAGTCCAGATATTTATCTTTAGGTGTCCACACTCATTCTACTGCTTGTTGCTAGTGGATCCCTGCTCATTCTATTTTCCAGACTGCTTTGGGCTCTAGCAATCCATCTACTTGTTGGGGATGCTGGTGGTGCTATGGACAGATTCCTTAACAAGTCCTTAACCTGATGAGTCCTCACGTTATCAAATTTTCAAGTTTTTCTTGAGAAAGTAACCTGTCTCAAAGGATGTGGACCTAATGGCACTGGCCCGTTATACCCAAGGATTCAGTGGAGCTGATATTACAAAGATTTTTCAGTGGGCTTGCAAGTGTGCTATTGATGAAGGGTGATCCCCTTAACACATAATAGAAATAGAGAAACAACAACAATATGCAAGAACAGAAAATGGGCTTCTTATTATCTCCACAAATGTGGAATTACAAACTTTCAGAATTACAATATGCAAAGCCACATGGGCATTCCCTTACAATATTATATAGGACAAAGCCTCAAATCAATACCCAGAACTGCCCTAGACAACACTATGGGCCTTCTTTATATAGGCAATTTCCACCACCCGAGAAGGTGTTGGAAACTACAATTGAAGCAATTGTTGTATTGTCATTGATGTCAAACCTTAATTGGTAAGACTATTGCTATTTTAAAAAGTACTATATCTATTTGAGTGTTGCTAAGGGGATAGGCAAGGTTGGTAACAATAGCACCTAAGGAAAGGTTGAGTTATCTTGATACTTCAATGAGTACTTGATTATGTGGCACAATGATAAGACAATGTATTGTTTATCTTAGTAAGAATGAAGACTAAACTGGTAGGCTTGACCAAGCATAAGTGAAGAAATCTAGTTTAAGCCGAGTGTTATTTGTGTCGACCGAGCTAGTGAATGTCAAGTAAAAATAGTGTTGATGAACGCCAGTTAATTGTCGAGGAAGATAGTGTTAGCCGAGGGAACATTTTATGTGGTGACCGAGATTTCTAGAGAAGACCGAGAAGTTGGACACAGTATTGACCGAGCGTCAATATTTTGCATTTGTTGAAGAATTCAGATTTCCAGCTGACATCATTGAATTCTTGAATTATGTAAAACATGTTGACTTTATTTATTGATTGTATGAAAGCATTTAATGCACTGTAAAATGTTTTATTGTAAATCTTTAAAAGATTTGAGATATTTCAAAGATAAGCGGAAGAACATAATGTAGGACGGATTCAATGAATCTGACATAACCCTAAGATCTACGAAGGAGATTAAGCAGCAAAAGATGTATTGACCTAATAGAGGTAGTATTAAGGAAATCTAAGCAAGAGGTTAAAAATACGGAAAGAAGTGAATGCTGGAAGTATTGTTATTGACTGTCTAAGCAGAAAAGGCTAAAGGAGAAGTTTTTTGATCGCTTGAAGGGTTCTGAGCAGATCAGTAATGGAGATGGAAAAGGTTCACAGTTAGTAAGCCAGCATATGTGTACGGAATTGGATCTGATATTTGCAAAGTGAGTTGTATGTTTCTCAAATCAATATTACTGCTACTTTCTAACCATTGTAATAGTCAAAATCCTTTTAATAGAGGTTGACCTAACATTCATAGGTATAAATCCTTTGAACAAAGTTACATTCTAATGGAGTGTATGTAAGTCCTATAACCAGGTGCACTTTTAACAGAGTGGTTGAAATCCTTTAATCGGGTCACACCTGACAGTGTGTTTGTAACCTTTGACAGGGTTGGATTTTCAACGAGCTCACTTCAAAAGAGTGAACATAATAGTAACATGTTACAAAGTAGTTTTTCCCAAATTGGGTTTCCACTATAAATCCTGGTGTTGATACTTGTGTGAATGTTTTGGCTTGAACATTTATGCGTTTTACAAGTTAGATACTTTTGGATAAGTGGACTGCACTGTTATATGTTTCTGTTATGCAATCAATAATGACTGAGTAGATGTTGGTTATTAGATTTGATTTGTTGAAGAGTTTGAAAGATTGTTTTAGACATCTGGACCTGAGAACAATTGATTCACCCCCCCTCTTTGTCATTCTAAATCATATTAACAATTGGTATCAGAGTTGTTGGTGCTTACAAAGAACAAGTTTGAAGGTACTTGAAGCAAATGATCAATATGTATAAGAAGGAGGTACCTAAGCTGAATAAGGAAAACTTTCCTGCATGGCAAAGTTTGATGAAGTTGCATCTGGCCGATATTGGTGATTCTGCTAAGTATTACATTGAACATGACTATGTCACACTTGCTATACCTCTGACTATCGAGGAAATGAAATCCAAACAAGAGCACAACCAAGCAATGTTGGAGATTGCGTCTGCCCTAAGTTATCCAGAATTTGAAGACATCAAAGACTGGAGTACCACAAAGAAAATGTGGGACACCCTTGCAAGCATTTATGATAGTGATGTGAATGTGTTGAGAGAAAAAGCCGAGAGCCTAAGAGGTAAATTTGATGAAATGAGAATGCAAGAAGGTGAGCATATTGCACAAGATTGTGGTAGAATAAAAGAAGTTGTAAATGCTATTAGAGGAGAAAATGGAACTATTGAGGATGAAACTGTAATAGGAAAAGTATTGAGAACTATGTGTCCTATCTATGCAATCAAAATTTTTGCAATCCAGGAATCTAGATGTAACTCTCCGAATGTCCTTACTTTAGAAATTTTGGTCGGCAAGCTTACTGCTTTTGAACTTTCAAACTATGATAACTTCACTATTGGTAGTATTGAATTTGCTTTTAAATCTCATATGGTTTTGAATAAGTCAAAGAAGGAAAAACAAAGATGCATTAGTGAAAGTGATAGTGACAATGGCACATCTAATGAAGAACTTGATGATCTAGAAGCTCTTGTGGCTAGAAGACTGAAAAGGGGAAAAGGAAGGTACAAAGGTAAACTCCCTATTATATGTTTTTCATGTAATAAAGTTGGTCATATAGCTGCTAGATGTCCTAACAGGGATAATAAAGATGAAGAATGAGACAAAAAGAAAAAGGACAAAAGAGAAGATAGAGGTTACCGAAGATACAAAGACTACAAAGGGAAAGGTAAGAAAGCCTGCTACATTGCTGAAGAAGAGACTGACACTGATAATGATGATTTTGAAATTGAAGTTGTCTATGTTGCAATGAAAGATGAATCTGATAAGGATGAGAAAATTGCATTAATATCTTATGAGAACAAAAATGATAAATGGATTATTGACAATGGTTGTTTGTATCATATGACTAGAGATGAGAGTAAGTTTGATACCTTAAACCATTATAAAGGTAGGAGTGTAAAGTTTGGAAATGGTGCACCATGTCCTGTTAGAGGAAAATGATTGATTAAGATGACTAATAAGATCTCTTGTGAAAATGCTTATTGGGTTAAGGGTCTTAATTATAATCTACTGAGTGTTGCATAGCTTAATAGCACTGGCTACCGAGTGGAATTTCATCATGAGAAGGCCAAAATATTTGATGCCATAGGTGAACTGATTGGAAGTGGAGAACATACAAGAGGTAATTTGTTCTATCTAGACCTATCTAAAGAAACATGTATGATTACACAACTTGATGATATTTGGTTATGGCATAAGTGGCTATGTCATGTTAACTTTGATAATCTGGTAGAAATTAGCAAGAAAAGGAAAGTGAGAGGTCTACCTAGATTGAAGAAACCTGAGAATGTAATGTGCAAAGAATGTCAGTTGGGTAAGATGACTAAGTCTAGTTTCAAGAGCAAAACCTTTACTTCTAAGAATGTCTTAGATTTGGTTCATACTGACCTTTATGGATTGATGGGTGTACAAAGTTATTGTGGTGCTAGATATTTTATTCTGTTTGTTGATGATTATACCAGAATGATGCATGTAATGTTCTCAAAAGAAAAATTTGATGCTTTTCAATTTTTTAAGTGGTATGTGGCCAAGGTTGAAAAAGAGACAGGTAAAAACCTGAAGTGTCTAAGATCTGACCGAGGTGGAAAATTCACATCAAATGAGTTCAATCTATTTTGCAATGAGAGAGGGATCAAAAGACAGATGTCTGCACCTAGAACTCCTCCACAGAATGGTATAGCAGAGAGAAGGAACAAATCTATCTTGGACTGTGCATGGACATTAATGATTGAAAAGAATGTTGCACAAAAGTATTGGAAAGAAGTTGTAAGTACAGTTGTTTATACTCTTAACCGAGTACAGATCAAAAAAAGTACAAATCTGACACCTTATGAATTATGGGATGGGTATGCACCGAATGTAAAATACTTTAGAATCTTTGGAAGTAAATGCTACATATTGAAGGATAGTAGGAATGGAAAATTTGATGCTAAAAGTGATGAGGGTATATTCCTAGGCTATTCCACAAAAACTAAAGCTTATAAGTGTTTGAATTCTAACACTAATAAACTTGTGGAAAGTGTAAATGTCAAAGTTGATGAGTATGCAGAGAAAAATGAAGCTGATAGTAACAGAGTACTAGAAGATTACAAATCTTTTGTGTATATAGAGGAAGAAGAGGCAAGCGATAGACCTGCACCTGATGTTGAGTCTCAGGTAAGCAATGTCGAGCATCAGGATAACAATGCTGAGAGAGAAGAAGAATGTGTCAAGCGACAGGAAGAAGCTGCCAAGTATCAGGAAGAGGTTGTTGAGCATTCAGAAGCTGAATCTGACAATTTGGTTGGAGAACCTAATGAGCCGAATGAAAGAAGAGTAGAACCTATTCTAGCACAATATGTAAGGAGACATCACAAGCATGAATAGATTATTGGAGATAAAGATACTGGAATTCAGACAAGAAGCAAGGTAAGAGATCCAACATGTTTACTATGTGAATATGAGCCTAAGAAAACAAAGGAAGCATTAGAAAATGAAGACTGAATAGAAGCAATGAATGAAGAGATTGACCAAATAGAGAAGAATGATACCTAGACTCTGGTGCTGAGACCAGAAGATAAGAATGTCATTGGGATAAAGTGGGTATTTCATAATAAGCTGAATGAACATGGTCAAATCAAAAGAAACAAGGCTAGGCTGGTATGCAAAGGCTACGCACAAGAAGAAGGAATAGATTATGGGGAAACATTTTCCCCTATAGCAATATTGGAAGGAGTCAGAGCTCTGCTTGCATATGCTGCCTATAAAAGTTTCAAGGTATACCAAATGGATGTCAAGTCTACATTTTTAAATGGTATACTAGAAGAAGAAGTATATATTGAACAGCCAAAAGGATTTGTTGATCCAAACAGAAGACACGTGGTTTGCAAACTGAATAAAGCACTATATGGATTAAAGCAAGCTTCCAGAGCATGGTATGAGAGATTGCACAACTACCTAATACAGATTGGATTCTCAAGGACAAATGACACAAGCAATCTGTACATGAAAGATTAAGAAGGTAAAGGAATCCTGTTAGCCAAAATCTTTGTAGATGATATTATATTTGGTGGACAAGATTCCTTGTGTAAGAAATTCTCAAATGAAATGCAAACTGAATTTGAAATGAGTATGTTTGGAGAGATCAAATTTTTTGTTGGTTTGCAAGTATATCAGATGGAGAAAGGAATCTTCATCACTTAGTTTAAATATGTTCATGAGATACTGAAAACATTTGGTATGGAAGACTCAAGGCCAGTAAGTACTCCTTTGGCTACTAGACAAAAGTTGTCTAAGAATGATGATGTTGTAGAAGTTAACCAGACTTTGTATATATCTATGATCGGAAAGCTACAGTATGTTGTACATAGCAAACCAAATATTGCATTAGCTGTTGGGGTTGTGGCAAGATTTTCTGCCAATCCTAAGGAAACTCACATGATGGCGGTTAAAAGAATCATGAGATACTTGAAAGGAACTACTGACTATGGATTGTACTACAAGAAGCATGAAAAATTTGAACTGAGAGTGTATACAGATGCTGATCGGGCAGGAAATGTAGATGACAGAAAGAGTACTAGTGGTGGAGCTTTCTTTCTTGGACAGAGATTAGTTTCCTAGACAAGCAAGAAACAAAATTGTATTTCCCAATCTACTGTTGAAGCTGAGTATGTGGGTGCAGCTGTCAATTGTTCAAATTTGATATGGATAAAGAAATTGTTGGTAGGCATGAAAGAAGAAATCACTGAACCAGTTGTCATCTTCTGTGACAACACAAATGCTATCAACATCTCTAAAAACCCAGTGATGCACACTAAAACCAAACACATTGCTATCAAGTATCACTACTTGAGAGAACTGGTACAAGATAAAGAGGTCTACATGGAATATGTGAATACCAAGGAACAAATAGCAGATATATTCACTAAAGCTTTACCTAAAGAAGCTCATGAATATCTGAGAAGTCAATTAGGGGTCCTTCCCCTAACTGAGGCTGCCTAGTCAAGCTAGGAGCACTGCATCAAGTGTGTTGCAAAGAACATCTAACATATTGATGCAGAGACAGGTCACACTTTAGGAGTAGCCTAGAGTTGTGAAGAGCACAACAAAGTCAAAATAAGTCATAAGCAAGATGACAGAGGGGGAAATATCCTACTGAACTGAAAGGATGATATCTACATCTATAGAATGTATGTTTTTGTTGCTGCTTTGGCATTTTTGTCAAAGAGGGAGATAATGATAGATGAACACACAGAATGAGAAGATCAAGACAGTGAGATAAATTCAGTGGACGGTCATGCATGGCTAATAAATTATGTATCAGAATGAAGCTAAGGATATTATACATTTCTCTAATAAACAGATAAGTTTTGGATTGGTTGGTAATTCATGTGATATTCATATGGTGTTGCCATCAATACCAAAGAGGGAGATTGTTGGAAACTGCAATTGAAGAAATTGTTGTATTGTCATTGATGTCAAACCTTAATTGGTAAGACTATTGCTATTTAAGAAAGTACTATATCTATTTGAGTGTTGCTAAGGGGATAGGCAAGGTTGGTAACAACAACACCTAAGGAAAGGTTGAGTTATCTTGATACTTCAATGAGTACTTGATTATGTGGCACAATGATAAGACAATGTATTATTTATCTTAGTAAGAATGAAGACTAAACTAGTAGGCTTGACCAAGCATAAGTGAAGAAATCTAGTTTAAGCCGAGTGTTGTTTGTGTTGACCGAGCTAGTGAATGCCGAGTAAAAATAGTGTTGACCAAACACCAGTTAATTGTCGAGGAAGATAGTGTTAGCCGAGGGAACAGTTTATGTGGTGACCGAGCTTTCTAGAGAAGATCAAGAAGTTGGACATAGTATTGACCGAACGTCAGTATTTTGTATTTGTTGAAGAATTCAGATTTCCAGCCGACATCGTTGAATTCTTGAATTATGTAAAACATGTTGACTTTATTTATTGATTGTATGAAAGCATTTAATGCACTGTAAAATGTTTTATTGTAAATATTTAAGAGATTCAAGATATTTCAAAGATAAGAAGAAGAACATAATGTAGGACGGATTCAATGAATCTGACCTAACCCTAGGATCTATGAAGGAGATTAAGCAACAAAAGATGTATTGACTTAATAGAGGTAGTATTAAGGAAACCTAAGAAAGAGGTTGAAAATATGGAAAGAAGTGAATGCTAGAAGTATTGTTATTGACTGTCTAAGTAGAAAAGGCTGAAGGAGAAGTGTTGTGATTGCTTGAAGGGTTCCAAGTAGATCAGTAATGGAGATGGAAAAGGTTCATAGTCAGTAAGGCAGCATATGTGTATGGAATTGGATATGATATTTGCAAAGTGAGTTGTATGTTTCTCAGATCAATATTATTGCTACTTTCTAACCATTGTAACAATCAAAATCCTTTTAACAGAGGTTGACCTAACATTCATAGGTATAAATCCTTTGAACAAGGTTGCATTCTAATGGAGTGTATGTAAGTCCTATAACTAGGCGGACTTTTAACAGAGTGGTTGAAATCCTTTAACCGGGTCACACCTGACAGTGTGTTTGTAACCTTTGACATGGTTGGCTTTTCACCGAGCTCACTTCAGAAGAGTGAACATAATAGTAACATGTTACAAAGTGGTTTTTGCCAAATTGGGTTTCCACTATAAATCCTGGTGTTGATACTTGTGTGAATGTTTTGGTTTGAACATTTTTGTGTTTTACAAGTTAGATACTTTTGGATAAGTGGACTTCATTGTTATATATTTCTGTTATGCAATTAGTAATGACCGAGCAGATGTTGGTTATTAGATCTGATTTGTTGAAGAGTTTGAAAGATTATTTTATACATCTGGACTTGAGAACAACTGATTCACCCCCCCTCTTTGTTGTTCTAAATCATATTAACAGAAGGTTCCAGAAATCTAGCCCTTAAGGCCGACTATACATAGAATTATTTTATTTTCACAATTTTTACAATAGGGTCGGCTCAAAAGAAATACAAAATATGCTTTTAGGCAGCCCAACTTCCGGAGGCCATAACTTTTTAACCGTAGCTTCATTTTTCTATTGTAACCACTTTTTGAAAATGCCATGACGAGATCTACAGTGCCTAGCATGCACTAGCACTAGTCAGCCATGGGTCTATCGCAATCCGGAGCCTCTAAGGCCTTAAAAATTGACCTAAAAGATTGCATACCCAAAAACCTCAATAAATTCACCAATACATATGATGTGGCAATGAAACTCAACTGATAGGCTGAAATGACTAAGATGAACCTCCAATTGTGAAATCAGAACATTCTGAGATCATATGACCAACTTACTAAAAATAGTAAGTTTCCATAAATAGTAGCTCTGCAGAAGATAGCCCTTATTGAAAACAAAACTAGAAATATTTTTGGGTGATGCAAGATTGCTCTTACACCTAGGATGCTCCTACATCAACTATTAGAGAAAATATTGAGAAGGTGAGTTTCAATTGTGGCGGCTTTTATAAACTAGATTTTGTTTGCATGTTTGCAATGTGGAAGTAGTGTTGGGGATGTTGGTGGTGCTACAAATAGAGTCCTTAACCAGTTGTTAATGGAAATGGATGGTATGACAACCAAGAAAATAGTTTTCATTATTGGTGCTACAAACAGACCCGATATCATCAATCTTGCATTGCTAAGGCTTGGCTGACTTGACCAGTTGATTTATATTCCCTTACCCAATGAGTCCTCATGAAGTAGCTGAAATAAACACTTCTCATTTTGAGGAGTCGATGAAATATGCCTAAAGAAGTGTTAGTGATGTTGATATTCAGAAGTATCAAGCCTTTGCACAAAATCTACAGTAATCTCGAGGCTTTGGTTCTGAATTTTGATTTTAATGTAGAAAGTTTGCTATGCAAGGAGATATTAACTAACAAAATTCATTATGAGTTTGATGTAGACTATTCAATATCCAGTGGAGCATCCTGGGAAATTTGAAAAATTTGTCATGTCTCCTTCAAAAGGAGTGTTATTTTATGGACCACCGGGTTGTGGAAAGACATTAGTGTGAAGGGCCTTGAATTGTTAACAATGTGGTCTAGAGAGAGTGAGGCAAATGTGAGGGAAATTTTTTATAAAGCTAGAGGATGAGCTCCTTCTGTCCTATTTTTCAATGAACTTGATTCTATTGTTGCATAGGTGTGTTGATTTTTTATGAGTGAAGTTCAAGTTGAGAACTTGATTCTATTACAGATATTTATCAGCGGGCTTCCAAGTATGCTATTAGAGAAAATATTGAGAAGGTGAGTTTCAATTGTGGTGGCTTTTGCAAGCTAGATTTGGTTATGAATTTCTTAATGCTTTTTTTTGAACTGGTGTGTTAGAATTTTACATTTTTTTATTCAATTTTCCTTAACTTGTATCTTATTGTTTCAATTTGTTAAAAAAAACAAGTGAAGATAAATATGCAGAGTAATCACCAATGACATCCTGCTTGGTGATTAGTCTAGATATTTATCTTCGGGTGTTACTTTGCATTAATATATATCACTATGTATTTTGTTATGTTATTTTACTATTTGTTTTTTAACGGTAATTGGTAATTTTATTAATCGTAATGGGTTAGAATCTGGCCTGAACCAGGGATAGCTACATTCTTTTCTCTACTCTTTGGTCTCGGCACCCAACATGTCTTTTCTTTTCTCTACCCTCTAGTGTGGTTGCTACCTTTCTAGCACTTTTCCCATCATCCAAACCATCCACTCCCTTCGTAACATTGGTCACTTTACATGCATTTCCAATTTCCTGATTCGATGTCTCACCATGCACAGCTTGAGAAAAACTTTTTTGTTGCTTCAACTTCTTCTCCACTGTATAATGATGGTGTGAGATGTCTTTCCACTAGGATGCCCTATTTGAATACTCCTCCCGCACCAGAATGGAATCCCTTTGTAATCCAGAGGCTATTCCAAGCACCCTTTACTAATTTTAACTAATTTTATATGATCACTAGCACATTTTGTGCATGGATGAGAAACAAAAAAAAAGTTTCCAAATTCTGAGAAGAGGTATGAGTGGAGGCCAAGGAAGGGATATTTGTGAAGGTTTTATAGATGTAGGTTATTGAATCATCATCTCTGCACTGGTACTCAATTTGGAAACCCTCGTATGTATATAACCGCTCTAGCAAATCTCCACATCTATAAAATCTCCACAAAAATCCCTTATGGCCTCCACTGCATATACGTCTTCTCAGAATCTAAAAACTCCCCATCATTGATTCTCATCAATGTACCAATTTGGATAGTAAGTCTAATTTAATTTTTCCATGGACTGAGATCTTAAATTATTGAGCTTCTCTTTGTTTTGAGAATAGTTTAACATTCTCTACTTAACAGGGCCAACCACATGAAGGTGGAAGCACATCTGGCCCCTCCTAGGAGCCTCTTATGACCCTTTACAACATTTTAAGACCTCTAAGATGTATTCTTAGGGATCACAAAGGGTCGTAAAGGGTCATAAGGGGTCCTGGGACACAAGAGCTGAGAAATATAATTGTAGGCATGATGGTCACATTTTTTGGAGACAACGTAATTTAGTGGTATACCTAGATGATGTAGAGCAACGTTTTCTCCTCCGGTTCCAAGTTGACACTGCAGGATCCAAAGACCATAGATAAGGAATAAATTTAGAGAGCGGAGGAGGGCCATAATGACAAAAATAATACAAGACAAACTTCAACTAGTTAAATGAGGCAACTGCAAACATTTTAATAGATTTTCATTATCAAATAATGAAATTTGCATATACTAGTGTTCTAAGCCCCCTCATTGCATGATTTATTATTAGGTTGTAGTTTCATTTTCTCGATGCGTAAGTGAGAGGGGGCTTACAATAATAAATCATGTAATGAGGGGGCTTAGAACACTAGTATATGCAAATTTCATTATTTAATAATAAAAATCTATTAAAATGTTTGCAGTTGCCTCATTTAACTTGAGGTTTTTCATGTATTATTTTGGTCATTATGACCCTCCTCCACTCTCTAAATTTATTCATTATTTATGGTCTTTGGATCCTGCAGTGTCAACTTGGAATCGGAGGAGCAGAAGTTGCTCTCTATCATTTGGGTATACAACTCAATTATGTTGTCTCCAAAAAAATGTGACCATGATGCCTACATTTATGTTTCTTAGCTATTGTGAAATCTACATTTATGTTTCTCAACTCTCTGCAGTACTCTTCTTCAATTTGTCTTCAATGATAAGCATCTTCTTCTTCTTACTAATTGCAGCCAGAGCTTCCTTTTCATTGGGATTCAACTCCACTTCCCTCATCTCATCATCCTCATCACCCTTAGCTACCATCCTAAGCCCTTCTTGCATCTCTAGTTCTTCAAGCCTCTGCAAGATATCTAGATCAATAAAGTCTACAACACTGTGTCCATCCATGATCTCAGGAATACCATCTTCTTTCCACTCTTCATTTGCTAAAATATACCACTTCTTCAAGCTTGTAGAGTAAACTCCAGCCCCACCATTTTAATTCTTAATATCCTTCTCCAACTTCATGGCCTCCTTGGCAACACATGCCTTGGCATCCAAAATAGCTTGAGGAATACAAGGGGGCCTCTCTTTCCCATCTCATAGCTTGGGCATTGCAACATGAATCCTATTGAGACAACTACTGATCTTCTTCAACTTCATCTTAATTTCCACTCTTTTCTCCAACAACCTCTTGCATGTCACATTCTTCACTACAATCACCCCTTCTTCCTTCAAAGCACTCATAGAGAGTAGCATGCCATCATCCCCCCCTCCTCATTCCCAAAGAACCCACCCATATTTTTCCCAACATCAGATATCATCTCCACAACCAATTTTGCATCCTCCTCTGGTAGTGTCTCTAGTGGTTGCAAATCAATCTTATTACAAACTACAATAAGAACTATTTCCCATCAACACAAGGAAATCATGAGAAAGCATGAGTAATCAATGGAAGGGGCATACATCATCATCAAATCAAAGGATAAAAGCATCAAATCTGCATATTAAGGGAGGAGTACATCATGGATTTCAAGTAAAGATTATAACATCACAACGTGGTTGGCAGCCCCAAGGAGGCCCCATTGCATGCAGTGAGTAAGCTACATCAAAACAAAGAGTTACAAAAATCTGCATCATCTATACATTAATTCTATGGCATGGACTATATTTGAATTTGCATTTTAAAGGATAAGTAAGAAAGCTACATGATGCTAGTGAAATTAACAAAGGTACAGATCTAATGAAGTAATGAAGCTACCCACATTCTATGTGCTTTGAGCCAATGCAATTTTTATCATCATGATGAAGTAATAATGCATTAAATGTCATACTGATGTCCCTATTTGATTGGATGGTGCTCTATTTGTTATATTGCTGCTATCAAAATAGAATGGCAGTGGTGATTCAATGCATCTACAACCTCAACAACATGGTGACATCGATCCAATAACTAGAAAATACATTACAAATGCCAAGCTCATGGTCTCAATGAAATAAACAGTGTATAAAACAATATATGGTGCACAACAGTAGCAAGCATGCAATGACAACGATAACATTGCATGATGGCTAAGCTCAAATTCAAAACAATAAGTATATTAATGTATGATCTAATAGCTACAACCTCATTGATCATTACCTTTCACTCCTCCATCATTATAGAAGAGATAACTATCTACAACTATATTTCATAATTCCTCTTTTGAAGTGTATATATATCAAGTATAATTATGAGTTTACATCATATATTTAGTCTTAATAAAATCTTATAAAACAACATAAAACTAACCCAAAATACTTTGTCTTAATAAAAATAATATATTGTCTTAATAAAATCTTATAAAATAACATACATTGTGTGAAGTGTTTGATCTCTCTTTATTTGTTTTGTTGTTGATATTCACTATGTGGTACTCCCTGTTTATGATCATTTCATGAGGAGTACCACATAGTGAATATCAACAAAAAAACAAATAAAGAGAGATCAAACACTTCACACAATGCCTTGAAGGTAATAGAAACAATGCCCTGGCTCTCAAAGCTCGTGGGTCATCAAGCATTCCAAATGAAAAGATGTAAACAATGCCAGTATTAAACAATGAGCTCATGAACAATGTATGATGCCCTAGCTTGCAGCCCACGATCCATCAAGATATTTCCTCATGAAATGATCATAAACGGGGAGTACCACATAGTGAATATCAACACCAAAACAAAAAAAGAGAGATCAAACACTTCACACAATATATGTTGTTTTATAAGATTTTATTAAGACTAAATATATTATTTTATGAACTCACTGTTTGAGCACCTCATGTCCCTATTTGATTGGTTGGTGCTCTGTTTGTTATATTGATGCTATTATATCAAATAGGGACATCGGTAATAAAATAGAGACATCAAATAGGGACATCAGTAATAAAATAATACACTTACTATTTTGAATTTGAGCTCATAAAGATTAAGATATCCCTATTTACATATTTTCATTAAATGACCCAAAAACATCAATAATGGTCCTATATGGTCGCTAATAGCCAAATTTTAGAATAATATAAATGAATGCAAACATACATAAGTGGATGAACATAAATAGTGAAGGTCCTATATGGATGGTTCTAATGATTTTCCATTACAACAATTGAGCATTCATCATTTGGTATATGAATAGGTGAAAAACATGTAGACATCCAGACATGTGTACTGTGAGCTTTCCTACAACAAATGGACTTGTGATGATTTTCACAATAGTACATGTGTTACAAGAAAGCTCAAAGTATTGCTTAGGAAAATATGAATGTTCATCACCTATGCATATCAGAGTTGATTAGAGAAGGTATATGTATAGGTGAAAAACATGTAGATTTGACCAAGCAATACTGGGAGCTAAACCCATCAGTAAATGGACTTGTGATGATTTTCACAATAGTACATGTGTTGTTGGGTAAGCTCCCAATAGTGCTTAGGTAAATCTACATTTTCATCACATGTGCAATGCTTTGGTTTCAGGTTCACTATCACTTTATCATCCTCTCCCTTGTGGGCATCCTTGTTAGGATAATAAGCAAAAAAATTGAAAATATGAACACACAGAAGAGAACACAATAACATAATATTTAACATGGTTCACCCAATCCCTGGGCTACGTCCACCAACAGCGAGTCCAATATCTTTATTATTATCCAATGATTATAATCTAAAAACCTGCAACTCAATACCACTATAGGAAGCTACAATAATCCCTCTTACAATGAATCTTGAAACCCTGAGCCCTTTTACAAGTATTTTTGACATAACGAAATTAGGGCAAAAATACTCTAACTAATAGAAAATAGTTTCCCTTGACCCCATCAGGGGCTCTACCCCTTGACCCCATAGAAAGGTCTTATTAGGCTCCACATACATAACAATCTCCCACTTGGAGACTGATCAAAATCCACAACAATATCCTCCCACTTGGAGACCGATCAACCAAAAACCTGTAGCTCCCACTGGAATAATGAAACCACCCTAGACTCTATTGTTCTTTTATTCTATTCAGTCGAGAAGACCAACCGAAGCTGAAGAGGAATTCAGCTTCTCCCTTGTCACTACCTTTATAAACATATCTATTGGATTATCATCTGTATGTATCTTCTCCAACCTTAACTATCCATCATCCAAAACTGACCGAATGAAATGATATTGTAATTGTATGTGCTTTATTTTTTAGTGCAAAGCAGAATCCTTTGCAAGATGAATGGCACTCTGACTATCTGAAAACAAATAATTATCTACCTGTGGATGTCCCAATTCTCCCATGAATAATTGAAGCCATATCATCTCCTTGGCTACCTTTGTAGTGGATAAAGCATTCACCTTTTGTAACCGAGAAATCCAACTCACTGCTGTCCCACCAACAGTAAATACATAACCTGTAGTACTCTGTCTGGTAAAAGATTTTGCTAACTATTGTTTCAACCCCTTAATATGATCCATGTGAGAGCCAACTACAAGCATATCATCAACATATAAACATAGAATAATGTAGCTGTCATTATTTAACCTCTTGAAATAAACACAATGGTCAAAATTACATCGAGTGTATCCATTCTCATTCATAAAAGTATCAAATTTAATATACCATTGTCGAGGTGCTTGCTTCAAGCCATATAAAATTTTCTGCAATTTCCACACTAAACTCTCCTTACCCTTGACCTCAAATCCTTGTGGCTAAACCATATATATTTCTTCATTCAAATCACCATGAAGGAAGGTTGTTTTAACATCAAGCTGCTCTAAATGCAAATCTTCAGTAGCCACAATACTTAAAACAGTACGAATAGAAGTCATTTTAACAACTGGAGAAAAAATCTCATCAAAATCAATACCATGTTTCTATGCAAATCCTTTTATGACTAATCTGGCTTTAAATCTTTTCTTACCGCCATCTTCTTCTTTCAACCTGTAAACCCATTTATTCTACAAAGCCCATTTTCCTGCAGGTAACTGACATAAATCCCAAGTTTGATTTTTCAACAAGGAGTCCATTTCATCTGTCATTGTAGACTCCCACTGAAGTTTTGTATCCACCTACATAGCTTCATTATAACATTCAAGTTCACCAGCATCAGTTAATAAGATAGAATACAAAGAAGGTGAAAATCTATTTGGAGGTCTACTTAGCCTTGTTGACCATCTAACATTCACTGGGGTCTGTGGTATTTGTTTTTTCTTTTTTTGCTAAGCATAAGGAATTTCTGGAACATTATCATTTGGAATATCATCCAGCACTACATAATCATTTTCTTTCTTCTCATGTTGCTGCAACAGATCTTTGTACAACACTTTCTCATTGAATATAACATCCCTGCTTCTTACAATTTTATGATTGTCAAAGTCCCAAAGCCTATAACCAAATTCATCAATGCCATATCCAAAAAATATACATTTCTTAGATTTAGCTTCCAGCTTGGTTCTATTTTCAGAATCTATATGTGCAAACGCTTCACAACTGAAGGTTTTGAGAAAAGAATAACTCACCTTCTTACCTGCCCATGCTTCCTCTGTAATACCACAATCCAAGGGAGTAGAGGGGCCTCTATTTATCAAATATATAGTATTATTAATAGCCTCTACCAACATGTTTAGGGGGAGCCCAGCATGCAACCTCATGCTCCTAGCACATTCCATTATTGTCTTGTTCATGCGTTCAGCCACTCCATTTTCCTGTGGAGTCCTTGGAACTATTTTCTGCCTATGAATACTAGTATAGGCACAATAATATTCAAATTATTTTCTACAATACTCACCACCATTATCAGATCTGAGACATTTTAATATTTTTCCAGTCTCATTTTCAACCAAGCTTTTCCATTTCTTAAAAGTTTCAAATACATCAGATTTCTATCTAATGAAATATATCCATACTTTCCTAGTTGCATCATCAATGAATGTAACATAATACTAAGAGCCACCAAGGGAAGATACCTAAGCTAGACCCCATACATCTGTATGCACAAGCTCTAATTTTTCATCTTTGTTTTCCTTCCCACTCTTTACAAAACTGACTCTCTTTTGCTTTCCATACACACAACTTTCGTAGAAATCCATATTAACACATTTTAGACCTAGTAGAGCTTTCTTTGAATGAAGTAATTTCATAGCTTTTTCACTCATGTGCCCAAGTTTGTTGTGCCACAGTGCTGTTTCAGAATCTCCAGCTACTGTCTCTTGTTCTACCTACTCAACTGCAGCAACTATTCCTGAACATTCATTTTTCTCTGAAACAATTAAAGTAGAGGGAACAATATGACCTGTACAAAGATATAAGGTGCCTACTTTCACACCTTTTGCTACTACTAAGGAACCTTTTGAAACCTTCCAATTTTTATCATTAAAAGTAATTGTGCAACCCTCATCAGCGAGTTGCCTTGCTGAAATAAAATTTCTACTTAGCCTTGGAACATGTCTTACCTCTTTTAGTAGCCAATGATTCCCATTATGCAACTTAATCTTGATTTTCCCTTTTCTAACAATTTGATAGGGTTCATTATCTCCCAAATAAACTAGCCCAAAATCCCCTTGGACATAATCAACAAAATAACCTCTATGGGGTGTAGCATGAAATGAAGCCCCTGAATCTAACACCCATGAATAATCAACATTTTCTAAAGACAAGAGCAAAGCATCCTCTTCAGATTTTTTACTTACCACATTTGCCTCCTTGTTTCCATCATGTTTGTCTCCTTGATCTTTCTTCTGAGACCAACAATCTTTCTTCTTATGTCCTGGTTTTCCATAGTACCAGCAGTCGCTAGGTCCTCTTGACTGAGACCTCTTTCCCTTTGACTTCCCTCATGATTTTCCATGATTTCCAAAGTTGTTTACTCTATCTCTTGTTCTTCCTCTACTTTCTGTGTTTAATACACTACCTGATGTAGATGCCCCTGAGCTTTTCCTACCAATTTCCTCACTCAATATAACACCAATAACATCATCAAACTTTAGGGTATTAGAACCAAAAACATAATTACTAACAGCCATTACCAAGCCATTCCAACTTTTTGGCAAAGAGCAAAAAATCAAGAGAGCCCTAACCTCTTCATCAAAAGTAATTTTAACTGAGGCTAACTAACTTGTAACTATATTAAACTTATTCAAATGATCAGCGACTAATCCACTTTCTACCATTTTCATATTAAATAAATGCTTCATAAGAAATACCTTGTTTGAAGCTGAAGGCTTTTCATACAACTTCGCTAGGGTGTCCATCAAATCTTTAGCTTTCATTGCTCTAGTAATATTGAATGCCACTGATTGTGCCAGGCATAGACAAATACTCCCTAGTGCCTTCCTATCCAAAATATCCCAATCTTCCTAAGACATTGTTGCCTCTTTCTTGGCTATTCCCTCTAATGGCCACCATAGATCCTTTTGATAGAGATAGTCCTCCATTTGCATCTTCCATAACTAGAAGTTCTACCCATTAAACTTGTCAACCTTCAACCTACCCTCGTCAGCCATTTCTCCCACTTAACCGAGAGAATCTCCCACTAACTCATGAGACTTGCTTCAAAGAATAGATGAAAGAACGAACGAAATAACCTCTCTTTGATACCACTTGTTAGGATAATAAGCAAAAACATTGCAAATATGAACACATAGAAGAGAACACAACAACACAATATTTAACGTGGTTCACCCAATCCCTGGGCTATGTCCACCAACAGTGAGTCCAATATCTTTATTATTATCTAATGATTACAATCTGAAAACCTGCAACTCAATACCACTACAGGAAGCTACAATAATCCCTCTTACAATGAATCTCGAAACCCTAAGCCCTTTTACAAGTATTTTTGACATAACAAAATTAGGGCAAAAATACTCTGACTAATAGAAAATAGATGGCTGACACTTTACAATATTATTAAGTCATATTGTAAAGTGTCGCTACCCCCTTGACCCGAAACCGGTGTTGCCCCTTGACCCCATCAGGGGCTCTACCCCTTGACCCCGTAGAAAGGTCTGATTAGGCTCCACATACATAACAATCCTTGTTTCTCTTCTTTGATGCCTTCTTTCCAAGTTTAATAGCTTTTAATTTCTAAGCTGAATCCTTGAAACCATCTCCTAGAACAACTTCGCCAAGAGGCCTAGACCTAGATCTTGACCATGATAATAGATGATGCTTCTTTTTTGGCTAATCAATATCCATGGCCTTTAATTTGAGGGTTTCTCCAATCCCAGCCTTCCACACCCTTCTTGGCTTAATTGGTGATTGATTCACCATTTATATGACAATATAAGACTATCCAAATCTTAACAACACTATGTTGTTCAAGCCGATCTCCCACTGCTATACCTTAGCCATCAAATTCATTAGAAAACCTTCTTTAAATTAGTCTGTGATCACATTAATTGTTAAATCTCTACAAGTAAATATCATTAGAACTATGGTACATTGTTAGCAATCATCTTTCCATGGATCCTAGGCCTTTGAGCCCATGGAAAGGTGTGGGTTACAAGTTAGACTTCAAAATACAAAAGGAAAACTAATAAAAGTCAGTCCAAGCTATTGTACAGGAAGGTACCATTATGCTAAATGCCTCTCCAATCCTCCAAACTATGAAATGTAACCTTTTAATAACTTATTTCATCTTTCAAATCATTAACCCAACTAGTTTACGTGAAGAATAGAATGAAGATTCAAAGTATTAAGAGGTTTGTACTTACAGTCACTGGTGGAATTATCTCAAGATGAAATTGAAATTTTTAAATTGAATTGAATGGAATTGAATTTTGAGACAACTCTAAAAGAAGTTGAAAGAAGTCAACTTGGGTAAAATAGGACACTAGTACATTTGACCTCATTTTTCTACCAAAATTTTTGACCATCAATTAAAAACATTTAGGTTGGTCAGATTATAGAAGGAAATTTATTTTTTTTTTAATCCATGCCCATGTTGGTCAAAATTACCAATCAAGATGTCGTTGGTGACAAGCAGTAGAACGAGTGTGGACACCTGGTCGGATTATAGAAGGAAAACTTTCTCTTTTTTTTAATCCATGCCCATCCAATCACAACTAATGGAACTAGTGTAAATAACAAAGCACTGAATATTACAGTAGAATAAATTATAAAACAATAAATTCCTTTTTCATCTTTTGAAAGATATTTCTTTTCAGTACAACTCTCTACAATGGAGAGCAAAAGAATAATATATTTATATAGTCTTTCACCTTTGATCTGAAAACAAATCCTTTTCAAAAATTGAATATCATGTCTAATTGTCACAAAGCAGTTTTCAAAAAAGAATGCCTTAACAAAATAATAACCATTTTCTATTATGAGATAACCATAATAATGTCTTTTTCTATCTCCAATAAGTCTAAATAGTGTCTCTAACAAATAGTCTTCAAGAATATTTACTGTTTTCAAATAATAATCCTGAAATTGTCACAATTTCATCCCTTACACAATGTGTTAACTTGTTAAGTAAACCCTCCATAAAAACAACACTGGTTTACAAACTAAACAATGACCCAACATAGGGTTGCATTACAATTAGTTCAAAAAATAACACAATGTATCTTAACCATACTCCAAAAAAAAACCTTACTCAAATTGGGGTTTGACATATAATCACAAACAAGAGAACTCAAAATGAGGTTTAAGATTTTAATGAAAAATCAAAAATATGTATGAATCCCAATATGAAATAGCTAGGGATATAAACAAGAACTATCCACACAAGTTATAGAGACTAAAACCTTGCCATTGATCCATACGGGTATAACACAAAACTTTACCACAATTTAGAAAACCCAAATGATATTATACCATTGTTTACTTCAAAACTAACATGGGTGCTGAAACCAAACAAAGAGTTTATCAAGATAACGGTTGTTGAAATAGATTTACATAAACCAATTAACTCAAAACAAAAACCCTTTTTTGAATAATTTAATTTTAACTTTGGTTGTGTTAAAGGAACTATGTTGACTTTATTTTGTAGTTGTTTAACATGAGAGTTTGTAGATTAATAGGAGTTCACATTTTTATGGGAATGTATCATTCAATTGAGCATTAATGCCCATCTATATCTAGTGAGATTAACATAACTCATGTACCTCATGCTAGTGTGCTTGGATTAGACTATACATTACCCAACCGCCTATGAGGGTTGTCACTGTTATTAATTGGTGTAAAAGGAGGACCGCTTGTGTGTTATAGCACTTTATATAAATACTCACTATTTGGATAATGTATAGTCTAATGAAAAATAGTGTATACAAGGTATCCAAGCACAATAGAATGAGGTACATGAGTTACATGCATCTCACTAGTTATAGATGGGCAACTATGGCACACTAGTATCTGTGAACTCCTATTAATCTACAAACTCTCATGTTAAACAACTACAAAATAAAGTCAACATAGTTCTGTTAACACAACCAAAGTTAAAATTAAATTATCTCTATCCCTAAGATAAACTAAGTAGCCTTCATATATTTTATGTCAAACTAATATTAAATTGACTGTACCCTGGATGTTTAATAAAGAAGAAAACCCAAATTACTTTCATAGCCTACATAAGGAAAAAAATTCCTTCACAAATGAGGGTGTTGACCAAAAAACCAATATCCTTCTCCGTATAAAAGGGGAAGTGTTCACACTCACTTTTAGGTCAGTAGTGTACAAATAATATAATGCTCATACAAGAGGAATAGATATTTTAACAAAGCTATTTTTTCTAGTCATGTCAATCAAATCCCCAGTGATGCATAGCTATGCAGCCAACAACCAAAAAAAAGGTCTTCAACACTCTAATCCACACAATAATGGATTCTAGGATCAACTCTAGATCCTTTACCCACACTTGGGTACACACTCTTGATGAGCCTAGTTTCCTAGAAGCCTTCTAAACTGATTTCACAAGGTTCTTGCTAGACTTTCCCAAAAGACTCAGGAAGATAATCACATATTTGGATACCCTTTTCAGTGTTATACAACATACTAGAAAATGAAATATTGCTCCTTTGGACCAACTATCCATACTAGGACTGGTGCTCTGTGACTAGCCCTCCATTAGGCCTCCTTTTCCAAAGCAACACCCAACTCCACACTCAACCAGGACTTATCTATCATATATAGAGTCTAGATACACTCCAAAACCAAATATTTTCACATTTTCAAGGACCACTAACAAGTTTTAAAGTCTCATTCACAAAACCCTCCTTGTAAGGCTTAATAACCTAAGGTCTTCTCAAACATGCCCTTCCACACCTTCTTAGACCCAACAAATGGATCTAACACCATATCCTAATCATAAAGTGATCTTCTATGTAAAGAAAGATGGTCCTCCAATGGACCAATCGTCCAGACCTTGACTATCCCCAATTCCAGTGACCCTTAAACCGAGCTATCCAAGAAATCTGAGAATGTTCTTCCACTTCACTATCTACCTTGCATTCAAGAACATTTGAAACACATAACATAATGAAAATCCATCCTTCACAACTCCCTTCCATTCATGGAAAACATTAAGTACTATCTCATTACCCTATCCTCATGGTATTTCATTGGTGCACTGTGCAGGAACAGTCACTGTTGGTTGTGTTTCAACACACCAACTTCCTCTACACCCTTAGAAACTCATGAATGGATTCAACTTGATTAAAAAAACCATTCTAACATACTCATTATGCATGAAAAGGAAACAATCTTAAATCCAATCTTTGCATCTATCTAATCTGACTGGTGTATACCCTGACTGTACAAGGATAGTCATGTCCAGAGGACCCAAAAAAAACTTTCAAACCTACACAAAACTATTCATAACTCCAATGACATGCAACACCATACCCTAGCAATCATTTGGATCCATATCAACCATAAAAATAAACATTTTTCAATAGAATAGTCAGACTATACCCTCACGGGCAGTGACTGGCAGATTACCAATGAATTTACATTTTCATTACTTGAAATTAGTTTACATTCATTGTTATGAGCTAGAATTGATCATTAACTTGGTCCTCCCTCTTCTCTACCTCTAACACATGCATCCAACCACAAATAAGCCTCTTCAAGGTCGGTTGTAACCACCAACTAACTGGAAGAGTCTATTGACAGTTAGTTACTTGTTAAGTTTGGTTGTCTAGTTGACAACAAGTTGTCAAGTTCGACAATATTCTTCCTCTAAGGAATTTATATTATTTCCTTGAACCTTTTAAAGTTTTATCCAACTTCAAAACATCCTATCCCTCTTAAAAACCTCATATAAGCCCTGATTTTGCCAACTTGGTCATTTTACAACTTTAGCACTCTAAGTGTTTTTAACATCAAACTTAAGGCTCTATTGGCCATTTACGATTATTATGGACCTTTATAGGTCATTGTTCAAAGCCTACTAACCTAGGATAAACTTGTTCTTCCCTAGTGACCCCTAGGTACCCTTATCCCTAATCAATGCCATTTAATGGCTTACAAAGCATGGTCCTTCACAAAGGACTTAAAACATTACAAAATATTATTAGAAGACCTTTAAGGTCCATTACAATATCAAATGACCTTGGATGGTCATGTTGTTCTCATCTTCACCCAATGATCTATTAGTGACCCTGGTATGCCACCTTGGTATATGTGTCCTAATTAACATTACTTTAAGGTATATGTGTCCCAAATCATTCTTTCATTTATGATTCTTGCATCAATTTCCTAACTTACTCTTAGGTGGTCTTCCCATAGCTCACTTTAATGTAGTACAAAATGCAAATAAAGGCTTCAACAATTTTGAAGCAATCACAAATGGTGAGGTGAATGCTTGGCATTCAAAAAATCATGTTAAACTAATTTGTTCAAAATTGTAAATTTTTTAGGACTTTCCGGTTTCCCATGTTATCTAAGGTAAGGAAATTAAGATGAGGATGTGTTATCAAAATTCGGAGTTAAGCTATCATATTCAGAAAAAAAAAAAGAACTTGTGCAAGATCTAAGGGACATAAAGGAAAAATGGTTAGATTGGTTAGAGTACGAAGATTGGTTAGAACAGATAGATTAGGAAGTGAAGAGACATAAGCAAGTAAAGGTGTCAGGAGAATTGTAGTTTTAGGGAGCTCTTACAAAGTATATATATGTTCACCTATGTGAATAGATCTATATCAAGAGTGAGAGACTGAAAACTATATGAAGGATTGATTCAGTGAGATTTCAAAAGGAACATTGTTGAATATCATATTGAAAACAATGTTGAAATTGTGAGGAATAGAATATATTACTTGCAGAGATTTACATGACAAATTTGGCTCTATGGGAGCATTATTTTTTATTCTCATTCACTAATTATAATTTCCACAAAAAGGAACATACATATTGTCACTATGAAATATTGAATTTATCATTTGCAATCTCCTGTAATCTTGTGATAGAAGTTATTATAAACAATCATAAGATTTTTAGTTTTTTTTCAATATTCTTGAACTATTGTGATAGCGGGGTTGGTGCTCGTTGAAGCTGGTGCTTCTAAACATTAAGGTACAAAGTTTGTGATCTTTGGATTAATATGAAAGATATAGGTGCCGAGTGGTTTTTCTACTCTTAGAGAGTTTTGCACTCATCAAAATCATGTTGTCATGTGTCTAACGTTTGTCTCTCAGTTTGATGCATTATTTGCCTATCTCTGTTTCAGTCCATATGTCCATTCAGTTTCAGTTTATGATGTGATACTTTATGTTCAAGTTATCTTTACATACTGTCTCAAGTAGTTTGATTTCATTTAGGGCCTGTTTAGGTTATCTTTACATACTTGTCATTGTATTGATCTTTTTTTGTTTTTTATACAGGGTGGGGTTATTTTGAAAGACTGTTACATACCTTGAATGTACAGGGATAGTCACGTTTTGAGGGATTAAACACTTCCAAAATTTAATAGAAACTATCCAAGACTTCAATGTAAATGCATCATAAGACCATAAAAATCCATTTAGATCCCTAACAACCAGTAACAATGGCACCTTGGATGAACAATAAATCACTCACAGGTTGTTCATGAGTAGAAAATTTAGGATAAAACAAAATAATGATGCCCTAGCTTCATGTAATATGAAGAACATAGCCATGGGCTTATCAATAAGTACCTCATGAATGTAATAGCAGCAATGTATATAAATAGAGATCAAAATCTCAAACACTTATACAGTGATAAAAAATGTGCCAACAAATACACAATACATGATGCGTTGGTACATTGCTCACGAGCCCTAAGTAGGTAACCAACAAGTAACAATGGCACCTTGGATGAACAATAAATCACTCACGGGTTGTTCATGAGTAGAAAATTTAGGATAAACATGAAATAATGATGCCCTAGCTTCATGTAATGTGAAGAACATAATAAGTACCTCATGAATGTAATAACAATAATGTATATAAACAGGGATCAAAATCTCAAACACTTATATAGTGATAAAAAATGTGCCAACAAATACATAATACATGATGCCCTGGCACATTGCTCATGGGCCCTAAGTAGGTAACCAACAAGTACCAATAGCATAGAAGCATAAAACAATGCCAGACAAATGCAGAGTAAGGAAATCCTTACAGTCGGTCCTCCTTTTACACCAAATAACAATGGCAACCCTCACAGACGGTCCTCCTTTTACACCAAAATAATAGTGGCAACCCTCACAGGTGGTCCTCCTTTTACACCAAATAATAGTCGCAACCCTCGCAAACGGTCCTCCTTTTACACCAAATCACAGTGGCAACCCTCGCAGGTGGTCCTCCTAAAACTCTCTCCAAATAATAGTTAAAACCCTCGCAGATGCTCCTCCTTTGCATGCTCTAAGTTAAAACCAAATAATGAAATGAGATATGAAATATTTTTTTCTTTTTAAAGTTATGCTCGTGTTGGTTGAAATTTTGACCTACATGGTATTGGTCGAATGTTTGACCAACACGGGCATGGATTAAAAAAAAAACAAATTTTTCCTTCTTTAATCCAACCAGCCTAAACCTTTTTTTATTGATGTTCAAAAATTTTGGTAGAAAAATGAGGTCAAATGCACTAGTGAAGGTCTGCTCAATGGGAAATACTCCTAACCAGTGTGTGATTGAAACATAATATATAGACAAACTAGAGTTTCATAATATATTCTAGCATGAAATGAATCTCATACCCAACATTAAGATATGGTTCCTCCTAGTGGGTGATATCCTCTATCCTGATATCAGGATTGGTCTTTACCGGTTGTACATAGTGCACTGGTTCATTCGTAGAATATCACTCTTAATAGTAGTCGATCTCTTTATCCCTGTTAGAATACCACTCTTGTATAATTGACAATGGTCCACTGTGGTCTCTAATGCAAGCATTGTAGTGTATTTTCTATACCGGTAATTCCTTTCACAACTGGATACCATCATTTATTAGGCTAGGACATCCATTCAATTTTGAATTCCAATCACTATAATATATTAATAGATTTGATAATATATATTATTTTTTAAAAAATTGAATTTTCTATCTCTTTTTCAACGGCCAAAGAATATACTTTTGACGAGAATTCTATACACTCGATGAATATTCCAACCATAAATCGTTGCTATTTCAACCAACATTGGTTGATAGAGGAAAGGTATGCTAGATAATTCTTCCAGATTGAAGTGAATATTCCGATGGAGGATCAGTCAATAATTCGACAACTATAGTCATTTTTATTTCGACCAACATTGGTTGAATAGAGGAAAGGTATGCCAGATAATTCTTCCAGATTGAAGTGATTATTTTGATGGCAGATCAGTCGATAGTTTGACCACTATAGAGGTCGCATTTTCGAAAAACATATTATGTGTCAAATAATCGACGAAAAAAGTTTGACAATAGTTATGGTCGTTTGGTCAACCAATTTGCATCTAAAAATTGACTAATCATCATTGAAAATCAAGCTAAAATTTACTAGTGATTAGATTAAAATGGATCGTTATTACCTTTCTATGCTCTGTCCCTCCCCTGTCATTGTCATTAGAAATGTTAGGAATAGGGGTCAATGTCTTGTTTTTCTCCTTCTGCTTATACCACCAAGCCAACTCCTCTCTAACCTTCTCATGCACAAAGGACATATCCTTCATTACTTCCCCTAATATTACCATGTTCTCTTCCAATTTTATACATGTTTCTTCATCATTCAAATTTAAGCTTTCTATTTTGATAGAAGAACCTCCTTAATAGGATAAATCCAAAGTTGTTTGATCCAGAGTTCTAGGAATTAATGAGTTTTGATTATTGATATCTAGTGTTGAATTATGCTATGTTATAATTTCCTCTTGATTTCTATTACTGATATCCTCCTCATTAAAAGACCCCTCTACTATTCTCTCCCCTAATTTTCCAATGGCCTCATTTGATAGTTGTTCCCTGCCTTCCATTATGTTATCCTCTAACAACCTAGTATTATCATTTGTGGCCACAATAGTGGGGTTTAATTTACTATTTTGTTACTTCAACCTATACTAGAAAACCATCTCCTTTCTTACCTCCTCATGCACTGATGTAATTTTCTCCAATAACCCCCCTAAAACTACAATGTACTCTTCTAATCTTCTTCATTTTTCTTCTTGTTCATATGTGAAGCCCTGTTGTGTTCAAAGGGTTACCTACCTAACATGGTGAGTTCATATCTATTTTTTTGCAGTAACTTGGTTTAAATAATTGAGGAGTGTAGTACTAATATCCTTACTGTTTTCTAATCTAGAGGATTTTGGTAGCCCAAACTTAGCTATCTTGTCCTCCCCATTCACTATTTTGATAAGAGGTTTACCAACCTCCTCCATTTCCATGTCCTTGGAATTCAACCCTACTTCATTCTGAGCCATAATTATTTCCTCTAGCTTTCCCTTTTTGATCTCTTTCTCATTAAGAATTTGCTCTGCTAATCTTTCTACTACTATGTCTAAAACCTCATTACATAGTCGATCAACACCTTCTATTTTATTATTTTATTTGATTCCCCAAAATGTCCTTAGCATCAAATCCTACCAAAAGGGGGTTCTTGAACCACTTTATTTCCTTCTTCTAAGAGGGTGCTTCTATATTGGGATTATTATCTTCCTTTCTTACATGGTCTCTTTCCTTCTCAATGACTTCCATAGCTAGGATGATTCCAACTTCATCTTTGATTATCTCCCCTTCTTCTACTTCTAGATCTTTTGGTGGAGTGTGGATTAAGGGTTCTGATTTATTAGTGGTCATAGTCATTTCTAGGTTACTGCTCAAGAGTTTGGAAATCTATTTTTGTTTAGTGATATTGTTTGTATTTCATGGTTCCTTGTCATTAATTCATTAATCACATTCTAGTTTATGTTTTAATTAGGGGGCTTGATCTCACTAGTTGACTAATTAAGAAACCTCTTAGTTCCTCATTAAAATCTATAATAATATCTTCTAATGGTTTATCTTGAGAATTTTTTATTAAGAGCCTAGTTTGAGTCTTTGTTTTATGCGATTGAGTGTGACTTCTCACCCTTGAAGGGATCATGTTACTATAAATAATACTAGAATATAGTTCAAGTTTGATTAGATATATTGATTGATTAGTAATCAATTTTAAAGGATTAATAAAATTAGTATTCATTTCCATATCGATTAAAATTTTCACATTGGCTGAGTTCACAAATTTCTCCTCTAATCCTATAAACCCTCCTAAAAGATTCCCTATTTCCATCAAAATATTTCTATGTAGTAACTAAACATGGAGATTAGGGATTGTAATCCATCTTGGGGCTTTGACAAAATAAAAATCTCTAGGATGAAAATTAGGTTTCCAATTTATAAATTTAAGATTAAACCATCAATGAAAATTGATTCTCCATATAAGAATTTATCTTTTTCTTCTATTGCATATAAGTTATAAACTATTTAGTACAAAAAGTAACGGATTCGAGTACTTAAAGTATTACAAAATTTCTCAGTA
The DNA here is from genome assembly GCA_027943335.1 of Chamaecyparis obtusa. Taxonomy (NCBI): domain Eukaryota; kingdom Viridiplantae; phylum Streptophyta; class Pinopsida; order Cupressales; family Cupressaceae; genus Chamaecyparis; species Chamaecyparis obtusa. The sequence goes on from BSBK01000899.1 coordinate 170,305, forward strand.
CTACTGAGTAAAATATTTGATTACATTAGAGTCTTAATAAAGTAGATTTGCAAAAAGAGAAACAACTACTAGTTCAAGAGGGATTGTCCCCCTCTTCTTCATATTCATCATTAGTGTTTGGGGAGAGAAAGTTGTATCCCAGGACTCTGTAATCTCTATCACCTATGGTCCTCATCTGTCTATGTTGATTTTCATGCCTCAGCTATTGGATAAACTTCGTAAGGGTGTACTTGAATTCATCCTTCCCTTTCATTGTAGTATATCAATATGCTACCTCTGATTTCTCTATGGTAGTCTTCCCATCTCTCAGTACCTGCAAGAACTTGCTCTCCTTCATCTTCAAGATCACCGTGACCTGCATGGAAATATTAGAATAGATGAGTCTCTTGTGAGACTTAGTAAGGTTCCTACTTTTACTTGTAAGTACATCATTATTTTGAGCCTTCTAGATGAACCATAAAACAATAGAGGAAAGAAAAGACCAAAATGAGTTACAAAATTTGCTGCAGTTGATAGTATTAGAGACAACATTCAATGCATTAAAATGGGTCTTGTATGACAGTCCAAAGATATTCCAGATTTCAGAAGCAAAAAAACACTCAAAGAAAACATGGGTGATAGATTCAGGTTGTCTACACACAAAGCAAATATTTGGTTCTCCCCTCGATTTCTTAAATGGCAGCTTGTGCAGGAATAGTTTCCACAGAAAGCAAGAGATCTTTGGTTCAACAAGTCTAGTCCACATAATATTGAAGTATTTCATCCATTCAGAGTCCTAAATTTCTAGGCCCCACTTACAGTTAACATGAGTAAAGTTGTCACCCTTATTGGTCAGAAACTGGTAAAAATATATGGACTTGCCAAGGTGGAGAGGGGTATTGTCAGGCCAACATAATTGGAATTTATAGTAGGATTCAGTGTAACAACCTTTAATAGGACTTAGGGAGTTAAAGGCTTCTTTGAGGACAGAGTACATTCTCCAATGGGACTAGGGTAAGTTGAAATGGGATTCCAACCACTCCCATGATAGAAGCTTATCTTGTTGGAGGATATCACCAAGCATTGCAATACCAAGCCCTGCCCATTTCTTTGTTGAACAACCCTAAAGAAGAGCAAGCTTTTTATCTCCATGAATCAAGTTCCACCAAATAGATTTGAGCCTACAAATATTCCTAGTGCTCTCAACTGGCCTCTTGTTTATCAGGAACCCCTTAACATACTTCTAAGCCTTCCAAATACTCTTGAAAACACTGGATCCTTGAACAACTTTATTGGCATCTATAGTGAGAGAATCGGAAAAACAAAGGTTATGCCATCCTTTAGGCTTGCTACAGTGTGCCATCTATAGATTGTTTCTAACTAGTACTTTCCATGGCTCTTCCCCCTCCCCTACCTTAGCTATCCAATTGACAACCAAGGTAATGCCTTGAGATTTGATGTCTTTTAGGCCTAGATCTCCCCAGGATCTGCCCCTTGAGCACCATTCCTAGGAACCAACATGAAATCTTTTATTTCCTCTGCCATTCGACCATAAAAAATATTTGATTACCTTTTGGATAGAGCTAAATTATAATTGGTTAATGAGCCACATGGAAGAGAAGTAGATTGGATAGGAAGAGAGGACCTTATGGCATGCCTGAAATCTACTGGGGAAGGATAGAAGGTTACTATCCCATTTAGTGAGCTTTCTATTAATCCTCTCAAAGACCCATTCCCACATCTAGTTGAGATTAGGAGAAACAAAGAAGGGGATTCCCAAGTATCTAACCATATGGTCTGGACCACCTCAAGAAAATTCAAAGTTACCCCACCATTCAGGTGGATTTAGATCCCATACCAACATAACAGACTTGGATAAAGAGATCTTACTACCGAAGGCTTAGCAAAAAATGTCAAGTTTGCTCATTAGGAATCTCATATTAGACTCTTCAAGGAGAAGGAGGATGGAGGTATCATCAAAAAACTAGACATTGGAGACCTCCTGATTATTGGGGAGAAGGACACCTTTCACTCTAGGGTAGAGGGAAACATCTCTAAGGAGGTAGTGCAAAGAGTCTGCTGCAATAACAAATCGGGAGGGGGCCAGAGGGCATCCTTGTCTGATAGACCTAGAGAGACTGAAGAATTCTGACCTAACACCATTGATTTCAACTATATCCATTGCACCATATATGAGTGTTGATACCATCTTGCAGAAGCGGGGGGGAAAAGCAAGAGCTTCCAACATCATCATGATGAACCTCCACTCAATCCTATCATATGCCTTCTCATAATCTATAAGGAGCATGGCACAGTTTTGACCTGTGACTTTAGCCTAGTTCATGGCCTCCCAACAGGTGATAAGATTCTCAAGGATATATCTCCCCTTGACAAATCCTATTTGAGTGCTATTAATCACTAAGGGGAGAAGGTTCTCAATTCTCACTGCAAGAACCTTGGCTAAGATCTTGTAGACAACATTTAGTAAAGTAATAGGTCTCCAGTTTTTTATTATAATTCTATCACCCTCTTTAGGAATGAGTTTAATGATGCCAACATTTAACTTAGGGCCAAGAGCACCTGCTTCAATAGCTTCCTCATAGACATGTAGAAGTTTAGGTACAATCCAATTTATGTTGGTTTTGTAAAAATCAAATGGTAGCCCATCTGGCCCCAGAGCTTTATCATTAGCCATTCTATTGATGGCTACTTTTATTTACTCCTCTGATAAATCCATATCCAAAAGCTTAGCCTTCTCCTCTCTAACCTTCTTAGGGATGAGGGTTCTAATCTTGTCTCTGGCATCCTCCATGGAGGGGTCAAAATCTACAGAGGCAAAGAGTTCCTGGTAGAAGGAGGAGAAGGCATTGAGGATCTCTTGCTAAGAAGATACCACAGAGTCTTGAATTCTAATACTAGAAATTTTATCTCTTGCTTCTTTCTTCTTAAGAGTTTGAAAGAAGAATTTGGAGCCTCTATCTCCCAGATTAATCCAATTGATCCTGGCTCCTCTAGACTTAACCAATTGAATTCTTCTGAGAGAATCTCTGCAAGATATAACATTCTCAAGGAGCACTTCAGAGAAAGGATTGTCTTGAATCTAAGATTCTACCTCTTGCAGAGATTCTACTAGTCTATATTCCAACATTCTAGAATCTTTAGCCTTTTTAATACCTACAGTTTTGAGCAAGCCTTGCCAAGATTTAGTGGTTTGATTCCATCTATCAATATCTGAGTCATGCTATGCAATCTTCTCATTGTACCAGGCAATGATCTTGATTGCTACTTGGACATCCTCATCCCTTAGAAGGGAAGTGTTTAGGGAAAAGCCTTTCTTAGGAAGGGTATCAGAAGTTTGTTCCTCGATGAGTTGAATGGAAGAGAAAATGGGGTGGTGGTCTGATAGGGTGAAGTGTATTACTTTCACACAATTGTTGTCAGGATAGGGTTGACAGCTAAACCATAGTTTATTAAGGTAGAAATTATCCAATCTGGAATAAATTCTCCTCTCTCCTCTTTGAAAATTAGACCATGTATACTAGATGCCTTTTGAATCACTCTTTTTCCCTGCTAGGGGGTCAAATAGGTTAAGTTTGTGGACCATTCTGCACCAGAAGAGGGGCTAATTGCCTTTCCACTCAAACTTGAGACCTCCCAATTTATCTTGGGCCCTCTCCACCATGATGAAGTCTCCTTCTATAATCCAAGGGATGGGCTCTAGGTCAGCAAGCCACTTCCACAACTCAATCTTGCCACTGTGATCATTTGGGGTATAAATTGAACATATACCAAATTCAAAATTCTTGACCTTCAACCTAACCCAAATAGCTCTGTTACAGGGAGATATACCCCACATAAGAACCACATTCTTCCAATAAGGGCTAATCAGGATATAAGTTCCACCCTTACCTCTTGGGTGTTTAGTTGAGAATGCAATTGCATCTCTCCAAATACATTTAAGAGAAATATCCAGCTCAAATCCTACTACTTTAACCTCTTAAAGCAATAAAAATCTAACTCTCTATGAGAGTTAAGGAGTCTCTTGACAACATATTTCCTGGTAGAGGCTTCTAGCCCTCTAACATTCCATGAATCACAGTTTAGCATCATAGGAAATGCTTGTCAGTCGGTATCCATGGGTTTCCTAAATCCTTCAAAGCATTTAGGCATGTCAACTATGGGGGTCTTAGTATGCTTAGGGTTCCCACTGATTAAAGGTGGTCTTCCTCTTTTCTTTTTCTTGACTAATCCCAAAATAGAAGATCTTACCTTCAAATACTGCTCCTCTCCTTTATTAATTTTGGAAAGATCAACAACAAAAACAAATGACTCAACTGGACATCCTTTCACACTGGCACAGTCTGAGATGGCAATCTCTCCTTCCTCAAGCTCAACTTCATGCCTCTACACACCTCCCAACTCTGTTCCCCCTACAGGGAGGGTGGACTCCCCCACATTCCTCTTCATAGCAAACACATAATTCCATTTATCCGATGGTGGTGGAAGGGGAGGGGGGGCTAGAATAACAACAACTAAGAAAGCATTCAGTCTATCTTCTTGGGCAGGAGGGGGAGAATTCCCTCCCACTCCACCACCTAGAGAAGGGGTAATGGATAAATCTATAGATGAGGAGTGAACAGGGGAGACACTAGAACTTTCCATCCTACCTGAAGGGGGAGTAGAGGGGGGAGAGGGGCTACTTAGAGGCCTTTGAACATGAGGAAGATTATAAGTTTTCCTCTTGGGCTGAGGCATAGTTTTATTCTTCAGGGCTCTAACCCTGATCTTATCAACAACCAATTGTTGAGCATTCTTAGTCCTATGCTTTTGCTTCATTTTAGTCCCATTAAGACCAAAGTCTAGTGTTTCATCAATAGTAACAACTTCAAGGGGTTTAGAAAAAACTAGATTGGTTTTAGGGTTATCTGGAATAGAGTCAAATCTACCTTTGAGGCTGTCCAAAGTGTGGTTGAGTCTTGGTTCCAAACAGGTGGGGGGAGATCTACACAATAGGGGGACGCTCAGGAGTGGAAATAGACTTAGAGGAAGATGAAAGATTCTTAGGGCCTGCCTTGATATTAGGGTTAGAAGGAGGGTTAACTTTTTTTTTTAGTGCATTTCTCTTTAGAATGATAGGGCACTCATTATTTCTATGTCCTTCCTTTCTACAAATGAAGCAGCCACCTAATCCACCCAGAAAAATTATCGGGCAACAGACTAGTGTGGGGTCAATATCAAACTACAGGGTCTCAAAAAGGTCAACTCTGGGTTTGACAGAGAGAAGGACATGAACATTTGTGTTTAGGATGAGAGTATTTGACTGATCAATTCTAAGAACTTTGCCTATTGGCTTAGGTGCAAGCGGAATGAGTGTCAACAAAAATAGAGGGAGGTTGCCAATAATTATCCACCTTGGGCTGGAAAGAGCTAGGACTTCATCTTGGGAGGCTTCGAGAGACCAGGGAATAGCCCTAAATTCATAGGGGCCAACTCTCCAAAACTATTTTTCAACAATAGATTTTTGGGCTTTAGAGTCACAAAAAAACAAAATAAACAAACCCTTTTGGAGCATGTGATAGTAAGAAAAATGAAATCCTAATTTTTGTCCCCACATTTTATGAAACCAATCATTAAGAAAGTTCCTAGATGGAATCCTATAACTATCAACTGCAACAAAAAAATAGCACAATCTTTAAACCTGGCTTTCTCTTGTTCAATAATAACATTCATCTGCGGGTTTGGTTTAACAACTAACTTGGGTGGAATAGGTTCCTTACCTCCATTTCCTTTGGTGGCTGGAATCCCTTGGGATGCACTCACGAGGAAGGTTGCTCCTTCCGGGAGAACTTGTTCATTCTGGATGGCCTGCTTGAAGGACTTTGGCTTGGGAATGGTTGGTGTCTCTTCTCCATTTTGTAGATTTTTTCCTCCTACAGCGTCAATAGAAGCCACTGGAGATGGTTGAGGGATAACCTTAGGGTTTGCAGCGAAGGCATCATTTGTAATGAGAGAAATATCTTTCTCCGCAGAAATAACACCCTTGGTTGAAGAGAGGACATTAATGTCTCTTGGTGATGTCGAAGCCATTAATGTTTTCCTTGCTGAGGAGCGTCCAAGTGAAAAAATTGGAGAGGCACCGAGTACACCAAGTTGTAGAGCTCTTCTTTGAAAATCCAATCTCATAAAAAATTGAATTTATCTTTTAGAGAAAAGTCTTTGCAATTAATAAACAAACAATCCATTGGAAGAATGGTTATACTTACCTAGTTCCCATATGACTCCTTCATCCACCTAACAATGTTTCTCGTGGAAGATCCAATGCCACACCATTTAGCAAACAAGCCGTTATTTTTGTAGTATTCTCATAATCCCTCCGTATAAGTATCCTTTATAACAACAACTATAACTTTCCTTTATGTGGCATTTTGGGAACTTTCTCCACAAACCGTGTTGTCAAATGATTGCAGAAGCCCTTTAGGGTTCCTTTGGGTGCTGGAATACCAAATGCTAGATATAGTCAATTTTGGAAGATGTTGCAATTCTAGAAGATATAAAAACTGAAAATGATTTCTAGAATATGGGCTGTGTTAATATGATTTAAAACAACAGAGAGGGGGGGGGGGCTGAATCAGTTGTTCTCAGGTCCTGATGTATAAAATAACTTCAAAAACTTTTCCTTAAATCAGATCAAGCAACCAAAACAAACTCGGTCATCACTGATTCAATAATAGAAACATATAACTCAGCAATCCACTACCCAGCTGTATCTAACTTGAAAAACACAGAAATATTCAAACCAAAACATTCACACAAGTATGACACCAAGATTTATAGTGGAAACCTAATATGGGAAAAACCACTTTGTAACATGCTACTATTATTTTCACTCTTCTGAAGTGAGCTTGGTTAAAAGCCAACCCTGTCAAAGGTTACAATACACACTATCAAGTGTGACCCAATTAAAGGATTTCAATCACCCTGTTAAAAGTGAGCCTGGTCAAAGGACTTACATACACTCCATTAGAATGCAACCTTGTTAAAAGGATTTAACATATGACTATTAGGTCAACCTCTGTTAAAAGGATTTTGATTGTTACAATGGTTAGAAAGTAGCAGTAGTATTGATCTGAAAACATACAACTCACTTTGCAAATATCAGATCCAATTCTGTACACAAATGCTGGTTTACTAACTTTGAAACTTTTCCATCTCCACTTCTGATATGCTCAGAACTTTCCTTCAAGCAATCACCACACTTTTCTTCAGCCTTTTCACTTATACAGTCAATAAAACTTTACTATTCTTCCAGCATCTCCTTCACCCATTCTTTTCTCATACCTAATGCTTCGGTTCCCTTAATACTTTCCTCTGTTGGGTTAACTTATCTTTTGCCACTTAATCTCCTTCGTAGATCTTAGGGTTAGGTCAAATACATTGAATCTACCTACTTCATGTTCTTCATCTCCTCTTCTAAAATCATCTCAAATCTCATAAAGATTTACAATAAAATATTTTACAAAGCATTAAATGCTTCCATACAATCAATAAATAAAGTCAAAACATTTTACATAATCCAAGAATTCAACAATGTCAGCTCCAAATCTAAATTCTCTTCAAATATAAAATTGTTGATGCTCAGTCAATACTATGATCATCCACTCGGTCTCCATGTAAAACACTCAGTCACTACTAAAACTATTTCCTCAGCAAATACTGTCTTCCTCAACAATTTACTAATACTCGGTCGACACTCAAATTTTTGCTCAGCATCCACTAACTCGGTCGACTATGTCATAACTTGGCTTAAACATGATTTCTTGATTTTTACTTGGTTAAGCCTACCAGTTTAGTCTTCAATCTTACTAAGATAAATAATACATTGTCTCATCATTGTGCAACATAATCAAGTACACTTTGTAGTATCAAGATAACTCAACCTTTCCTTAGGTGCTATTGTTACCAACCTTTCTTTCCCTTCTCATCATAGATATAGTACTTTCCTAAGTAGCAATAGTCTTACCAGTTAAGGTTTTACATCAATGACAATACAACAATTGTTTCAATTGTAGTTTCCAACATTCTCCCTCTTTGGCATTGATGGCAACACCATATGATATCACCTGAATAACACATGGATTACCAACCAATCCAAAAACTTATCTGTCCACCAGAGAAAATTTATAATAGCCTTAGCTTCATTCTGATTCAAAATCAGTAAATCTCACTTTTGTGACCGTCAGAAGTATTCAGATCTCCCTCTATCATGATCCTTCATTTCAGTTCATCTTCTTAGTTCATCTCTCTTACCTACAGCTCATCAATTCATCTCCCTCTTTCTTTCAGGTACATGTGTTATAGTATCATTTCAGTTCAATCTCCCTCTTTGACAAAAAATGCCAAAGCAGCAACTCAAACATACATCCAATAGATGTAGATATATTTGTTCAGCACAATGTTTCTCCCTCTGTCATCTTGCTTATGACTGATTTGTTGTCTTTGCTTCTTCTTCATAGCTCTAGGAAAGTCCTAAAGTGTGACAATCTTCTGCATCAATGTGTCAAATGTTCTGTTGTAGCATATTTGATGTAATGCTCCTAGCTTGGCTAGGAAGCTTTAGTTAGGGGAAGGACCCCTAATTGACTTCTCAGGTACTCATGAGCTTCTTTAGGTAAAGCTTTAGTGAATATGTCTGCCAATTGTTCTTTTGTATTCACATATTCCATTTGGACTTCCTTGTCTTGTACCAATTCTCTCAAATAGTGATACTTGATTGCTATGTGCTTGGTCTTAGTGTGCATTACTGGATTCTTAGAAATATTGATAGCACTTGTGTTGTCATAGAAAATAACAATAGGTTCAGTGATTTCTTCTTTCATGCCTATCAACAACTATTTTATCTATATCAAATTTAAACAGTTTACTGTAGCAGCAACATACTTAGCTTCAGTAGTAGATTGGGAAATGCAATTTTGTTTCTTGCTTGTCCAGGAGACTAATCTCTATCCAAGAAAGAAAGCTCCTCCACTAGTGCTCTTTCTGTCATCTACATTTCCTACCCAATCGTATCAATATATACTATAAGTTCAAATTTGTCATTCTTCTTCTAGTATAACCCATAGTTAGTAGTTCCTTTCAAGTATCTCATGATTCTTTTCACTGCCATCATGTGTGTTTCCTTAGGATTGGCAGAGAATCTTGCCACAATCCCAATAGCTAATGCAATATCAGGTCTACTATGTACAACATACTACAATTTTTCAATCATGGATCTGTACAAAGTCTGGTTAACTTCTGCAGCATCATCATTCTTAGATAACTTTTGTCCAGTAACCATAGGAGTTCCCACTGGTCTAGCATCTTCCATTCCAAAAGTTTTCAGTATTTAATTATCATACTTAGACTGTGTAATGAAAATACCTTTCTTCATCTGATATACTTGTAAAGCAATAAAGAATTTGATCTCACCAAACATACTCATCTCAAATTCAGTTTGCATTTCTTTTGAAAAAAATTTACACAATGCATCTTGTCCACCAAAAATAATGTCATCAACAAAAATTTTGGCCAACAAAATACCTCTACCTTCTTCATCTTTCATATACAGATTACTTGTGTCATTTGTCCTGGAAAATCCAATATGTATTAGATAATTATGCAACCGCTCATACCATGCTCTGGGAGCTTGTTTCAATCCATATAAAGCTTTGTTCAGTTTTCATACCATGTGTCTTTTGTTTGGATCAATAAAACCTTCTGGTTGTTCTATGTAAACTTCTTCTTCCAGTATACCATTTAAAAATGTAGACTTGACATCCATTTGATATACCTTGAAATCTTTATAAGCAACATATGCAAGTAGAGTTCTTACTCCTTCCAATCTAGCTACAGGGGAAAATGTCTCCCCATAATCTATTCCTTCTTCTTGTGCGTAGCCTTTGCATACTATTCTAGCTTTGTTCCTAGTGATTTCACCCTTTTCATTCAACTTGTTTCGAAATACCCACTTTGTTCCTATAACATTCTTATCTGCAGGTCTCGGCACCAGAGTCCAGGTTTCATTTTTCTCAATCTGGTTAATCTCTTCATTCATTGCATGTATCCAGTCTCATTTTCTAATGCCTCTTTAGTTGTCTTAGGTTCAGATTCATATAGTAAGCATGTTGGATCTTTTGTCTTGCTTCTGGTCTGAATTCCAGTGTCTCTATCTCCAATTATCTGTTCAGGCTTGTGATGTCTTCTTACATATTTTGCCAAAATAGGTTCAACATTTTTCTCTTCTATTTCATCAGGTTCCTCAACAAGATTGTTAGATTCAACTTTTGAATGCTCGGCAACCTCTTCCTGATCCTCGAAAGCATTATCTTGTAGCTCGGCATGTTCTTGTTCTCTCTCGGCACTGTTTTCCTGACGCTTGGCATCATCTGTCTGTCGCTCGGCATTGCTTGCCCGAGACTTGGCATCAGGTGCAGGTATGTTACCTACCTCTTCTATTTCCTCAATGTACACAAAAGATCTGTAATCTTCTGGTTCTCTTTTGCTGTCAGCCTCATTTCTTTCTACATACTCATCAATTTTTACATTCACACTTTCCACAATTTTGTTAGTGTTAGAGTTCAAACACTTATAAGCTTTACTTTTTGTGGAGTAGCCTAGGAATATGCCTTCATCACTCTTAGCATCAAACTTTCCATTCCTATTGTCTTTCAATATGTAACACTTACTTCCAAAGATTCTAAAGTATTTAACACTTGGTGCATGCCCATACCATAATTCATAGGGTGTCAGATTTGTACCTTTCTTGATCTGCACCCGGTTAAGAGTGTAAACAGATGTACTTATAGCTTCTTTCTAGTATTTCTATGCCACATTCTTTTCAATCAATAATGTCCTTGCACAATCCAAAATATATTTGTTTCTTCTTTCTGCTATACCATTCCGTGGAGGTGTCCTAGGTGCAGACATTTGTCTTTTGATTCCTCTATCATTGCAAAATAGATTAAATTCATTTGATGTAAATTCTCCACCATGGTCAGATCTAAGACATTTCAGATTCCTACTTGTCTCCTTCTCAACTTTAGCCAAATACCACTTGAAAAATTGAAAAGCATTAGATTTTTCTTTTAGAAACATTACATGCATCATCCTGGTATGATCATCAACAAACAAGATAAAATATCTAGCACCACAGTAACTTTGTACACCCATAGGTCCACAACGATCAGTATGAACCAAATCTAAAATGGGTTCAGAAGTAAAGGATTTTCTCTTGAAACTTGACTTAGTCATTTTTCCTAATTGACATTCTTTACACATCACATTCTCAGGTTTCTTCAATCTAGGTAGGCCTCTTACTTTCTTCTTCTTACTTATCTCTACCAGATTGTCAAAGTTAACATGACATAGCCTCTTATGCCATAACCAAATGTCATCAAGTTGTACAAACATACATATTTCTTCAGATAGGTCAAGATAGAACAAATTACCTCTAGTCTGCTCACCACTTCCAATTAGTTCACCAGTAGCATCAAATATCTTAGCTTTCTTATGATGAAATTCCACTTGGCAACTAGTTCTATTGAGTTGAGCAACACTTAACAAATTATAATTCAATCCTTTAACCCAATAAGCATTTTCACAAGAGATCTTATCAGTCAGTTTTCTCATCCTCATCAGATTCATCTTTCATTGCAATATAGACTACCTCAATTTCAAAATCATCACTATCAGCGTCAGTCTCTTCTTCAGCAATGTAACAAGATTTCTTACCTTTTTCTTTGTAGTCTTTGTACATTTGGTAGCCTTTGTCATCTCTTTTGTCTTTGTGTCTGTTGTTTCTTTCTTCATCTTTATCCTTCTTGTCAGGACATCTAGCAGCTATATGATCGACCTTGTTACATGCAAAACATATAATAGGGAGTTTACCTTTATATTTTCCTTTTTCTCTTCTCAGTCTTCTAGCCATAAGAGCTTCTAGATCTTCAAGATCTTCATTAGAAGTGTCACTGTCATCTTCACTTTCACTTTCGCTTTCACTGATGCATCTTTCTTTTTCCTTCTTAGGCTTGTTCAGGACTAACTGCGACTTAAAAGCAGATTCAACATTTCCAATACTACCAACTATGAAATTATCATAATTAGACACTTCAAAAGTAGTTAGCTTGCCAATCAAACCTTCCAAAGTAAGCAAATTTGCAGAGTTACATCTAGATTCCTGAATAGCTGAGATCTTAATAGCATATATAGGTCGCAGAGTTCTTAACACTTTTCCAATTATAGTCTCATCATCAATAGTTCCATTTGCTCCTCTAATAGAATTCACAACTTATTTTATTCTACCACAGTATTGTGCAATGTTTTCATCTTCATTAATTCTCATTTCATCAAACTTACCTCTAAGACTTTCGGCTTTAGCTTTCAGTACATATAGATCACCACCATAGATCTTTGCAAGAGTGTCCCACATATCTTTAGCAGTTGTGCAGTCCTTAATGTCCTCAAATTATGGATAGCTTAGGGCAGATGCAATTTTTAGCATTCCCTGATTGTGTTCTTGCTTGGCTCTCATTTCCTCAGTAGTCAAAGGTGCAACAAGTGTGACATAGTCATGCCCAATGTAGTACTTTGCAAAATCACCAATACCGGGTAGATGCAGCTTCATCAAGCTTTGCCATGCAGGGAAGTTATCTTTGTTTAGCTTCGGTACCTTCTTATACATCTTGATCATTTGCTTCAAGTCCCTTTAAACTTTCTTTTTGTAAACACCAATAAGCAATGAAGCTTTGATACCAATTGTTAATATGATTTAGAACAACAGAGAGGGGGGGGTGAATCAGTTGCTCTCAGGTCCTGATGTATAAAATAACTTCAAAAACTTTTCCTTAAATCAAATCAAGCAACCAAAACAAACTCGGTCATCACTAATTCAATAATAGAAACATATAACTCAATAGTCCACTACCCAGCTGTATCTAACTTGAAAAACACAGAAATATTCAAACCAAAACATTCACACAAGTATGACACCAGGATTTATAGTGGAAACCCAATATGGGAAAAACCACTTTGTAACATGCTACTATTATTTTTACTCTTCTGAAGTGAGCTCGGTTAAAAGCCAACCTTGTCAAAGGTTACAATACACACTGTCAAGTGTGACCCGATTAAAGGATTTCAATCACCCTGTTAAAAGTGAGCCTAGTCAAAGGACTTACATACACTCCTTAGAATGCAACCTTGTTCAAAGGATTTAACATATGACTGTTAGGTCAACCTTTGTTAAAAGGATTTTGACTGTTACAATGGTTAGAAAGTAGCAGTAGTATTGATCTGAAAACATACAACTCACTTTGCAAATATCAGATCCAATTCCATACACAAATGCTAGTTTACTAACTTTGAAACTTTGCCATCTCCACTTCTGATCTGCTCGAAACTTTCCTTCAAGCAATCACCACACTTTTCTTCAGCCTTTTCGCTTATACAGTCAATAAAACTTTACTATTCTTCTAGCATTTCCTTCACCCATTCTTTTCTCATACCTAATGCTTCGGTTCCCTTAAGACTTTCCTCTGTTAGGTTAACTTATCTTTTGCCGCTTAATCTCCTTCATAGATCTTAGGGTTAGGTCAAATACATTGAATCTACCCACTTCATTTTCTTTGTCTCCTCTTCTAGAATCATCTCAAATCTCATAAAGATTTACAATAAAATATTTTACAAAGCATTAAATGCTTCCATACAATCAATAAATAAAGTCAACACGTTTTACATAATCCAAGAATTCAACAATGTCAGCTCCAAATCTGAATTCTCTTCAAATATAAAATTGCTGATGCTCAGTCAATACTGTGATCATCCACTCCGTCTCCATGTAAAACGCTCGGTCACTACTAAAATTGTTTCCTCAGCAAATACTGTCTTCCTTGGCAATTTATTGATACTCGGTCGACACTAGATTTTTGCTTAGCATCCACTAATTGGGTCGACTCTATCATAACTCGGCTTAAACATGATTTCTTTATTTTTGCTCGGTTAAGCCTACCAATTTAGTCTTCAATCTTACTAAGATAAACAATACATTGTCTCATCATTGTGCAACATAATCAAGTACACCTTGTAGTATCAAGATAACTCAACCTTTCCTTAGGTGCTATTGTTACCAACCTTTCTTTCCCTTCTCATCATAGATATAGTACTTTCCTAAGTAGCAACAGTCTTACCAGTTAAGGTTTGACATCAATTGTTTCAATTGCAGTTTCCAACAGGCTGACCCGTTTGGTTCACCTGGAAGATGACTGAGAAGATACATAAGGAATTTTAATTTCTTTGAATATGGTGTGTAAATGTCTGTATATATACACACGTACATGTGTGTATATATACACATATGTACACATGTGTATATATACACATATTCACACATGTGTGTATATATGTGTATATATACATACATGTGTGTATATGTGTATACATGTATGTATATACATACATATATACACACATACACACACGTGTGTATACACACATATATACACATATACACATACACACATATACACACATGTGTATACACACACACACACGTATATATATATATATATATATATATATATATATATATATATATATATATATATATATATATATATATATATACACACACACACACACACACACACACATACATATACACACACACATGTGTGTATATACATACATGTATACACATACACACATATGTATATATATATATATACATAAATATACACATGTGTGTGTATATACATATACACACATTTATGTATATACACACACATATACACATATACACACATGTATGTATATATACATAAATGTATGTATATACATATACACACATTTATGTATATATACACACATATACACATATACACATATGTATGTATATATACATAAATACACACATGTGTATATATCTACACAAATACAGACATGTGTATATATACATATACACACATTTATGTATATGTACACACATATACACACATGTATGTATATACATATATATATACACACATGTACACACACACACACACACACACACATATTCATCCTTATAGTCACGGATCCCACGAAATATTAAATTTGGTTTTATAAAAATTGGAATTGGAATTCGAAATTCCAATTCCCCCTATTTGAGTGGAAGATGCAAATGCCCATTTTGGGGCAAAATTGGAATTTTAAAATTTCAATTCCAATTTTTTGGATGGACACAAACATGGAATTGACATTATCCAAAATTACATAATGCCAATTCTAGTCTAATTCCAGCCCCCAAACGGGCCTTAGGGGTTTTGTGGTTTTGCATCTTGGGCCTTTTTGGCTTTTCAAAGGCTTTCAAATTCTTAGGTCTTCCTTGATTAAATTTCTCCTAGGGCCCTAATGTTCTAGTTGACAGATTGCAGAGAGGGATTGAGGAGCTCAAAACGGGTTTAGTGTATTATGGAATTGAGGCTCTCTGCAGAGGTAAGCGATTCGCTCCTGATGCAAATCCCAAAATTTTGTGGGAGATGGGGATTGCCCATAAACCTCCTTTGTCATTCCTTCCAAAGCCAAGTCTATCCAATGCCATTTTCTCCCCATTTCACCCTTCGCCCTTTCACAATATGCCACTCTTCATTGGGATCTTTTGCCCCATATTTTATATTATTGCCAGATCTAGGGCTTCTTTGCCACCACTCTTGTCCAAGAACTCCACTAGCAGATGTGAATTCAATAGTATGTTTATACAACATGATTTGGGATTTGAATGAAGGGTTTCTTGAAACCCTAGATCTGAATGCAGAAAAGGATGGAATGTTTCTTTCATTGATCGCATTGAAACTTCTATTCCCTTGTTTGTTTAAATGTGTTGATTTGTCCTTTGCAAGCACAACAAATCGATTGCTAGACGGGAACCTGTAATTAGTATTGAGAGTATTTCCAACCTTGCCTACCCTTCTAACAAGGACAAATATTCTTCACATGTTTGATTGTAGAGCCATTTCTTTAATATTCTTCCTCATTCTTGTCACAATAATTAAATTAATTTAAAATATTAATATCACATTATTATTATAATATATTACTATAGTAATATCATATTCTTCTTCATTCTTGTCACAATAATTAAATTAATTTAAAATATTAATATCACATTGTTATTATAATGTATTACTATAGTAATATCTTATATCTCTAAAAACTCGTTTAATATAAAGAATCATATTCAATAATATATTAACACACATACAAAGTTAAATTATTTTATAATTAATTTGATAAAATTCATTTAAATTTTACCTTCAATACCTAATCACGTAACCGTTGGACATCATATAAGTAGAAGTGCTCGTTCCTTAATTCGAAAGGAGATAAAAAAGAAAGCCATACAAAATCAACACTGTAAATAAAGTCACAAGTCTCTGCCCCGATTTCCCGCTGAGAAATCCATTCGAATTGTGTTGATTAGGAATTCTGCTTTTGCTTCGAGTGGATGCGTTGCACTGAACAACCAAATCACATCATTTTTGTCCAAAGTCTGAAGAGGTACGTCATATCCACTCCTCTTTTTTTTTTGTTTATCTCTATAATCCCAACCGCTGTATATTGATTTTTTGTTTTCTCGGAACAAAACTGTTTGTAAATCAAACAAACACATTTCAATAGTACAGGGTGTTGGTTTAATCGATACGGAAATGGTTGTTAGCACAGAGGATGTAGAAATAACTACTAACAGTGGTAGGAAAAACTCAGAAGGAAATAATGGGCGCAGGGTATGGATTTCTAGAGGTAGAGGAAACCATAATCAAAACCCTAACCCTAACTCCAATGTTGATTCTATCGCCCACACCAGGAGTCGATGGAGAGAAAACCATATTTCTAATCCAAAACCTTTAAAGTCTAACCTCAATTGCATTGGTGATACCAATCCCTATCGGAATCCAAACCCCACTTTTAGTCCAAACTTTGATTCCATTTCCAAAAGCAGAACAAATATCAATCGGAGTTCAAATCACAACTTGCGTGGAAATAGAAATTCATGCCGGAATGCTTCGAGTAGAAGTTCAGATATCAGGAATCCGTTTCAGGGTAGCGGGCGGCACCATCTAGTGGATTTGAGTTCCCGTGGAGTTGAGAGGACTAGGAAGATGTGTCATTTGTCTGCTAGTAAACAAAATTTGGGTGTGAATTCTGTAAGCTTGCAGAGCCATGAATTACAGTTGGCTGACAGCAGTTCTATAAGGAGTGGGGTGCAATCGCATATGGAAAATCAGCAGCGTAGATCAGCAAGGGGGCAAGGCAGGAGACATTTTGACAGAAACAACCTGTATAGAAGGGTTGAGGCTTTCGGTGATGATAATGATCATAATGACAGTTACAGTGAGGCATCCAACCCCGGAGAAAATTCTACGAAAGAAGAATTTGTTGCTTCTTTCAATGTTGGAAAAAGTCTTTCACAGTCCATGCAACGGGAAAGACATATGAACAGAAGGAACAGCCAGGATTGGAGGAATCATGCTCCATTATCAGTGGCTAATGATCGGGCAGTATTGAAGCAGGAAAGTGAGGAGGTTATTCATTTGGATAGACCAAATGTGCCAAATCTTGTGCAGGAGATTGAACATAAGCTTCATAAAGGTAAGGTGGAATGCATGATTTGTTATGAGATGGTGGTAAGATCAGCGGCAATATGGTCTTGTAATACATGCTACGCACTCTTTCACTTGCATTGCATAAGGAAGTGGGCACGAACTTCAAGTTCCACAGATTTTTCTTCTGGGCAAAGCCAGAGATCGAATTGGAGATGCCCAGGTTGTCAATCAGTGCAGTATTCAAGACCAGAGGATCTTCGGTATTATTGTTTCTGCGGAAAAATTCAAAATCCATCCCAGGATTTCTATCTAACTCCACACTCATGTGGAGAGACATGTGGAAAGTCACTTGATAAAGGGAAGGAAAAGTGTCATTGCCCTCATAGTTGCACACTCCAATGCCACCCAGGCCCTTGTCCTCCTTGCACAGCAATGGCTTCACCTCAGCCATGCCCATGTGGTAAAAAAACGATTACAAGCAGATGTTCTGATCAGAAATCAGCTGAATCATGTGGACAAGTGTGTGAGAAGCTTCTTACCTGTGGTCGACATCGTTGTGATAAAATATGCCACGAGGGTCCTTGTGATTCATGCAACATTTTAATAAATGCCTCATGCTTTTGCGGGGAAAAAGAGAAGATGTTGCTTTGTGGGGATCTGGAGTTCCATGGTGAAGTAGAGTGGAAAAGTGGCGTATATGCATGTGAGAATCTTTGTATGAAGATGCTCTCCTGTCAAAATCATAATTGCAGCTTGGGATGTCATCCAGGAGAATGCAAAGAATGTGATTTATTACCTGAGAAGTTAAAAACATGTCCTTGTGGTAAAACACAAATGCTCAATCAAAGGAAGAGTTGCCTGGACCCTGTGCCAACATGCTCAGAAGTATGTGAAAAGCTTCTTCCTTGTGGGAAACACACGTGCATAAGTTCTTGTCACCACGGCATCTGCCCTTCTTGTTTGGTTTCTGTAGATCAGAAATGTCGATGTGGATCTACTTCCAGAAAAGTCAGTTGCTGGAAAACAACATCAGTCGCGGAGGACAACAAAGAATTTTTGTGCAAAAAGGTTTGTGGACAGAAGAAACACTGTGGAAGACACAGATGCAATGAAAAATGCTGCACTCAGTCACATCGAGGTTGGTCTGATATTCAATCAGGTGAGTGGGATCCACATTTATGCCTTATGCCTTGTGGGAAAAAGATGAGATGTGGGAGACATTACTGCAAGGAACTTTGCCATAGTGGCCACTGCCCTCCATGTCTTGAAACTAGTTTTACTGATATGTCTTGTGCATGTGGGAAGACCTTAATTCCTCCTCCAGTACCATGTGGGACACCTATTCCTTCGTGCACATATCCTTGCTCCATTCCTCAGCCATGTGGACATCCTGCAACTCATAATTGCCATCTTGGAGAGTGCCCTCCTTGCACAATGAGTGTTGCAAAAAAATGTGTAGGAAGTCATGTAATCCTTAGAAATGTCCCATGTAGTTCACAAGAAGTAAGATGCAATAACCTTTGTGGGAAAACAAGGCAATGTGGAATCCATGCTTGTACTAGGACATGCCATATACCACCCTGTGACACAGTTTCCATTGAAAGTTCATCACCTACAGCCAGAATCTCGTGCGGGCAAACCTGTGGAGCTCCTCGTAGCGAATGCAAACACACATGTAGTTCTCTGTGTCACCCATCCGCCCCTTGCCCTGATACCAGATGCACATTTCCAGTGACTATTACTTGCTCATGTGGTCGATTGACTGCAAAAGTTCCATGTGATGCTGGAGGTAACAATATCAGAGCTAATCCAGTCTTTGAAGCTTCTATTCATCACAAATTGCCTGCTCCCCTTCAGCCAACAGAGTCACATTTGACTAGAGTTCCTATGGGCCAGAGAAAGCTTGCATGTGATGATGAATGTGCAAAGTTGGAAAAGAAGAAGACTCTAGCAAATGCTGACATTGCAACAACTGTTGATCTGCCAGGGACAAATGGAGCAATGCCAGAAGTGCTTGCTGACTTCATTCGGAGACAGCCTGATTGGGTATCAGCTGTTGAGGATAGGTTTAAATATTTAGTTCTGGGAAGAACAAAAATAAACACAAACATGGTTCGTGTCCACATTTTCAATGCTGTGCCAAAGGAGAAAATGGACATACTGAAGCTACTTGCAGGAAGGTGGAACCTTTCTGTATTTTGTGCTGGACGGGAACCAAGACGCTTTTTAATTGTACAGGCCACAAAAAATTCAAAAGCCCCAGCACGTAACCTGTTACTTAAAGGTCAATTGCAAACCACAGGGCAGGTGCAACCTCCCATGTTCAATTCATTGGTAGACATGGATCCAAGGCTTGTACTTGCCTTATTTGATTTACCAAGAGAAACAGATGTCAGTGTAAGTTCACTGATTCTAAGATTTGGTGGGGAGTGTGAACTTGTTTGGCTGAATGACAAGAATGCATTAGCCATATTTACAGATGTGGCAAGGGCTGCAACGGCTATGAGACGTGTGGACCATGCAACTGCATATCGGGGTGCTGTTTTAGTCCCTCAAAATGGTGGATTGCCCAGCTGCAGTGCTTGGGGAGCTAAGGAAGTGGGGAATGCAGAGAAAGAAAATGCATGCATGGATGGAGGATTCATGGGGTGAGGATTGGTCAACTACTGAAGTATCCAATTCAGTGTACAAGGCTTGTACTTGTTTGGCTGAATGACAAGAATGCATTAGCCATATTTACACAAGTGGCAAGGGCTGCAACAGCTAGGAGACGTGTGGACCCTGCAACTGCATATCAGGGTGCTGTTTTAGTCCCCCAAAATGGTGGATTGAATGAATGAAAGAAAGATTTTGGTAACATCTATGAGGCTGAAGTAGTCTATGGGACCAAGGGCACCAAAGCATCAGCAGCAGTTCATAAATGAACTATTTCTCCAATATAAAAATCCATTGCCTTTTTCATTTTAAATGTAATAGATAAAAATAATAAATAATTTTTATTTCTAAATTATTAAATTGCAATTAAAACCATTAAGTTTATGTTTATTATTAAAATTGATGACAAAATGCAAAATAAACGTATATGTGCCAACATTTTTTTTTACAAGGGTACACATGGAAATCCACTCAATTAAGTACCATGGGTAAGGTTTAAAAATAATTTGGATAATGTGTTATCTCATGTACTTGTGACCACGCACAACATATCAAGGGTACCATATATACATGAATGACTCAAATATCACATATATTAGTTAATTGTATTAAAATAGCTAATTTAAAATACATTATCATTTACACTAACATCATTGTTAACATCTAACCATTGCAAATCATATCACATCACCATTCCATCCCTAAAAGAATTTTAATGCGAACATCACATTTAAGTTATATATCAATATTTAACATCTTGAGCATCATTAATTTAAAGCATGATTAGCATTAAGTCTATCATCATTTTACTCATCTTGTATAAATTATCGTAATGCAAAACACATTAGGCCCTCACACGGGAATAAACACAATAAAATACAAGAACGCATTACAATGCAATCACCCAATGATTGATGGTCCAAGCACATCATCAGTCATAAAGATTATCAAATGTATATTGAAATGAAACATAGAATAGGCACTTGAGAGCAAATCACACATGTAGAAGTTGACATCTCCAAAGATATTTGCATCTCCAAACTTCAAATGGGAGAGACATTACACTTATACAAACCAAAGATGCATAGATTTATGTTGAATTAATGAAGAGTTGGGTATCATCTAATGAACTAATTGGCATATTGTATTTGGTCAAATTACCCATTGGTATTTAGACATTTTTGAAATCAATGAAGAGTCGGGTATCATCTAATGAATGAGTTGACATATTGTATTTGGTCAAATTACCCATTGGTATTTAGACATTTTTGAAATGAAGTGGGTGTATAAAACTAAATGCAAATATGATGGGGTCATTAACAAGCATAAGACTAGACTAGTAACTAAATGATACACTCAACAAGAAGGTATTGGCTACATTGAAATTTGTGCTCTCATAGCATAGATAAATACAATTGGATTATTGTTATTATTTTACTTAGCCCTTTTTATACTATTTATCAAATGAATGTTAAAAGTGCTTTTTTTAATAGTTATATTAATGAAGAGGTTAATGTCACACTTTTCAAGGCTTTGAGATACATTTAGAAATATATGTTCTTTACAAATTAAAGGTCTTGTATGATCCTAAATAAGGACCAAAACATATATTTTAGAATTCAATCATATCTACAAATAAAAACTTTTGTACATTAGATTTTGTTTTGTACTAATTTCTTGGTAGTCCAAGAAATAGCTTATCATGATAGCCAAGTATAAATGTACCAACTTCACATTGTGTCTTGTAGTTTGGTTTAAGAGTCTTAAGTGGCATGTAACAATTATAAAAGGGTCTCATAATGATTTACTATGCTAGTAATAGTATTATACAATTGAGTTAGATTACAACACTTCAGAGTTGAACTAAGTGTTACATTCGTTTTTCTCAACTCTCAGTTTTAGTCTTGGTCAGTAAAAGTCCTTAAGTCGAAGTTGAACTTGAACCTTGTTAAGTTCAAGTTCAAGTTCAAGTCTAACCCAATTACTGCTTCTGAGTCTTATAACGCCCATGTTTGTCTATCCCTCAAAAAGGTCTGTCGGTCCCAAAGTTGAACCTAAACTTGAACCTAGTCCCGAACCTTAAGTTTATTCAAGTTCAAGTTCACGTTTGTAATAAAATAATTTACATGGAGAATTTAGCGGGATTGTCTTTTCTTCCAAAAGAAGGTTTCGGTTTTAAAGCGCTCTGAGTGTTAATTAAATTTTGGAAGTTGCTGTACAGAGATTGTCGCATTCAACAGGATGGCTCGTGCATGTGAATATTAGAAATGACAGTTGACGGCGTGACGTAGAAGGAGTCATTATTACACAGATATGGTAATCAGGCAATGTCCTCGGGAATTGAGATATTTGTGCCGAATTAGCTCGAAGATTAATAAGGAGTGGCTGGATATGTCAAATCAATCATTCCTCCATTAAAGCATTTATTATAGACATGTTTTAAAGATTTATTAAGGATCCTACAAGGCATTTGCGAATAAATGAAGAATGATTAGAACTTTTCTCTTAGTTATTTTGGTTGGAGAAGGAAGGAGCGACGGAATTGGCGATGAGAAGTTTACAGAAAATTGGTGCGCAGGAAATCGGTGAGTTATCTTTCCCCTTGCAGTTTTCAGTTTTCAGAGGCTCTTTCTGTGTTGTAAGTCTTTTCACTGCATGTTGGTAAGATGCTGTTGTTCCGTCCAAAACTCCCAAAGGAGGAAATTAGAACCCACCTGTTAGTTTCTCTTCCAAACATAGGGTATACTTTCTTGTTGAATGTAAATCTAGGGGAGCTATGTGATAGAGTCCAAAATGCATCCGAAGGTTCTTTTTCTAGGAAGTTAGCAGGAAGCAGACTTATAGAAGTTGTTGCATTTTCTATGGCTTTGATTTGCCCTGAACTGGTGTTGGAGTGTACTAACAAGTATGACGCTAAGAGTAGATGCATTAAGGATGCATCAGGAGAAATCTTGGTCAAAATCAATCGAGAGACATTGATGGCGGCTCTGCAAATTTCGGATAAGGAACCGTTGGAACCATGGACTTATGCGGAAGCAGACCATGTGTATGAGGCAGATAAGAAAAAATACAGCTCCTCGATAGCCCAGGCATGGCTTGCGAAACCAGAGAAAGGAGGGTCTAGGTTGCCAAAGCCCCTAACAATTGAGCACCTCCGTAAGGACATAGCTAATATGGTACTTCTTTTAAATAGGGTGAAAGGGAATCCGCATGCGTTTCATCGGGAAAATTGGATGTACTGTTTCATCTAGAAGATTATAGGAGATAAGTTTATTCACTGGGCTGACCTCATAGCAGAGAAACTCCACAAAGAGCTCTTAAATGTGACTAATTTGATTACATTTTACATGTCTTCTTATCTTGTTTATGTCTTAGCATATTGCCGAGCCTGGGAAGGGGTACCCCATGAATTGTGGATGAGTGATATATATGATTACTTCACATGCTTACAGAAGGAAAAGTTCTCCAACACGTTCAAAACAGTAAATGATAGATTCTCAGGGAAGTTAATTTTTGAGTTATGAGGGAAAGAAAATTGCAGGCTTTCTGAGGAAGCTAAAGAGGTGATCAATGTTTATGGCTGTCATTTTATACAGTTTCCTAGATTTACCTATCTTAGGGTTGGAGCGTTTGATGAGGAACCACTTCGACTCCTTAGGTTTTGTTTAGACGATGTGGTCTTAATGGAGCTTTGTAGGCAGCTAGTTATTGTTGAACAGAAGACAGGGACCTCAAAGAAATCTTTAGCTATTCTTTTCCCTATTGAATTAGGGTACTACAGGTGTAAAATTTTTCAGGATGCTCTGGCTATAAAAGAAGAATTGGCTTCTTTCTGTCTACATTCTTACATTCCCAAGGTCAATTTTGACTATAGAGGCTTCGCAGGGGCTAATCTCAATATCCCAGAGACATTCATGCACATCCCTGAGTTGGAAGATTTTTGGGCCAACTGCTCTGATGAATTGGAGGTAAGGAAAAGACTGTGGTCCCGGTTAACTTTGAAACAAATCATCACCTTCAAGCTGGACATGGATACAGACGGGGTTGAGGAAGATAGTGAGATTGATGTTTTAGATTCTCAATACTCGGAGAAGGTCAAGGCCCTCCCTATTCCTGAGTTAAATTGGATGGAGCCAGAGGAGGATGATCTACATAAAAGAATGAAAAGGGTTATTGAAAGAACAAAGGTCTGGTTGTTGAAAAAAAGGATTTCTGTTACTCTTTTGCAGTCAGCCAAGAAACAAGTAAAAACCAAAAAGAGGAGTTCAGCAAAGAAAGCTTCTATTTTAACTAACGTAAGTGTTGGTCAATCTTGTGCAGGAGAAACTAAACCTGAAGCTAAAGCTGAACTTGAACCAATTTCTCCACAAGTTCAAGTTCAACACCAAGCTGAACCCAAAGTTCGAGTAACCAGATCGAGTCTAAGAGTAAAAGAAAGGGCTAAGAGGCAGGAAGCTACTCCCAGTGTCGTCATAGATTTGGACTCATCAGATGTTGATCCACAGGCAATTCTAGTTGCATACCCCAGGATACCTGAGATGGCAGATAATCAACAGATATAGAAGGAAATAGAGAATACTCCAAAGGACTCACTGGCTCTTTTGAGTAACTATGATACTCAAAGGAAGTCCTCTACTGCCCCACCATGGATGGAGACCCTGGTTGCCAAGAAAAGAAATGTGGTTCCTTTATCAGTACCCATTGATGATATAGTAAGCAGATGTTTGGGAAAATATTCAAAGGCTAAGAAAATAAAGATGGAGTCCAGAATCGATTTTGATGAAAGCAGTGGTCACTGGATGACAGAGATTGCAAAGCCTGTGGATGAAAAAGTTGAAGGGGAAGCTTCAGTTCAAGATTTTCAAATATCCAAGGTGGATTTAGGGAAGGACACCAGAGCCGCTGATATGAGATTCTTCAAGGTATCAAATAAGAAGATTGCCAGTAGAGTCTAGAAAGATGCCAAGGACAAACAGGAGATGAAGGAGGCCATGAGGAGTATGGCCCAATATATTAATGCCATCTAACATCTTGAGCCCTTTCCTTTGAGTGAAATGCCAGCCTCCATTGATGTGAAATCTCCAGATAATCAACAGTTTCTTGACCAAGTTCAAAGAAGCAAGGTGGTTAGCAAAGCATTTGATGATTGGGTAGAACGTGTAAAAACAGAAGCTGTCAAGCAGCTAATTCACCTAGACCAAACCCACGCTGAAGGAGATCACGTGGTAAAGAAAGTAGAAGCCAGTATCGAAGAATGGGAGATAGATAAGACTACATGGACCAAAGAGCTCCATTGGATGGAAGAAGCTGAAGAGTACGGTCTGCAGAAGTTCCTCATGGAGAGGTTAGTACCAGGACTAGACGAAAAAATCCTTTATGTTATAAAGGAATGTATAGACTGGAGAAATGAAGCTGTAGCCCTGGGAATTTCTGAGATAAAGAATATCTTGAGGGGGCTAAAGACAATTAAAGATATCATCTGCAATGATATAAACTGGGTTAGTAAGCGGTGCCAGGGAGCCCAAGAGGAGTCGGATAAACCGATTGAACAGGTAATCAAGGATGTAAATACCTAGTTTGATGAGCTCAAAGGGATGAAGGCCCTACAGACAAGGAATTCACAAAGGTTGCACGGATAGAATCAATGATGATTCTTCAACAAGATCATTTAGTTATGCACAAAGGAAAGATAGCTGAGATTAAAAGGGAGAAAGAATTCTGGAAACAACGGATCGATTTTATTGGTTTGCCACACCAATTGGTAATATCCGTGTTTACAGCTATGTTTGAAGATTGGAAGGTGACACGACTTGCAATGACCTCAACCCCTTAACCGTCTAGAACACTTGACAACTTTTTGAAGGCGTTTTGCTCCCAGTCCCATGTTTTTGTGCTTAGTACTTAGGATAGTTATTTTGCCTAGAAGCATTTACTTTCAAGAAAGACAATTTTACCTAGTTGTTGAAGCCCTGCGCGGCTATTTATTGAAATTTTTTTAACTTATTCAAGGTTGGCTCTCTCTGAGTTTTGAAGAAACTATTTTCTAAGAACTTAACTTCAAGTTTTCTGAAGACTGATATTACAGAATATATGAAATATCCTATGGTATTGCGTATATGTTTAAGCTTTTGAATTGATAAATACTATTGTTTATCTTATGTGATTTATTTTCTTGTGGAGATAAGTTGTGTTGAATGAAGCTTAACTGTGATATGGATGGATTTTATGCTTAGAAGTGACAGAGAGAATTGTTATTGAAGTTTTAGAATCAAAGTTTGAGATTAAGATAGAAGTAGATTTGTTTCTTTAAAATCTGCACATTCTTTTCATGTTGATGGACTGAATGTTTTCCTTAAGTGTTTTCTGGTGAAAAGCACACATGATGTTACTTTTCTATGTTCAATAAGATCATATTGAAAATCTTTCTAGAAGGTAGCTGCACCTTGTAATTTGCAGAGAGGTTTCTTTCTAAGCAACTCATTTGTTAGTGTTGAGATTTTCTCTTCTTTTAATTTTTTAAAGGAGTCTGAGATTAATTTAAAGAAAAGGGAAAAATTGTATGCTAATAGTTTTTGGCAACTTCGCTGGGGAGAGTCTAATAATAGACCAGGATTGGTATCTTTGCATTCAATGATCAACTATGGTGTTACCCGCTGAAGTTATTCTTGGTCGACAAGAACTTCCTCCGGTTTTGCAACTAGGCTTTGATTTTTTAGATACTGAAGAGGACATAATTGTTGACCTTAATGCAACAACTTGGAAATTGAGAATGAATGATCAGCAATACCAGCAAGTAAGGTTAGTCCTTGAGGAGGAGGAATAAATTGGAGAGTGGCTCAAAGGCTTTCCTGATGAAGGGTGCTCCCCTTAATACCACAAACACATAATAGAAACAGAGAAACAACAACAATATGCATGAACAAAAAATTGGCTTCTTATTATCTCCACAAATGTGGAATTACAAACTTTCAGAATTACAATATGCAAAGCCACATGGGCGTTCCCTTACAATATTCTGTAGGACAAAGCCTCAAATTATTCCCCAGATCTACCACCCAGAACTGTCCTGAACTGCCTAGACAACACTTCGGGCCTTCTTTATATACGCAATTTCCATCATCCGAGAAGGTTCTAGAAAAAATTTAGCCCTAAGGGCCGACCAAACTTAGAATTATTTTATTTTTCATTTTATTACATCATAGTCGGCTCAAAATAAATTTTGAAACTCGAACAAAATTTTTGAAGGAAAATTATTTTTTTCCATTTTAGGTAGCCCAACTTCCGGAGACCATAAGTAATCACCAGTTGACCCGCTTGACTATTATAACCCCATTTTGGAAAGGGCGCGACGAGCTCTACAACACCTAAACAAGCAAGCTTCATTTAGCTAAAAATTCAACCTCATCCGGGACCTCTAAAGCCTTCAAAACTGAGTTCAAAGTTTTTGTACCCTGTTTCCAAAACCAAAAATTTTCAATATCTTCAAAACTAGACCCAATCTAGCCATGAAACTTTACTGACAGGCTGATATGATTGAGATGAACCTCCACATGTTAAATCAGAATATTCCGAGATCATAAGACCAACTTACTAAAAATAGCAAGTTTCCATAAATAGCAGCTCTACACAAGATAACCCTTATTGAAAAGAAAACATACATATTTTTTGGGTGATGCAAGATTGCTCTTACACCCAGGATGCTCCTGCATCAGACACCTGGAGTAATTTGAGAAGTGACCCTGTCACGACTCAGGTGTACAGAGGAAAATCGAGACGGTTAACCTCCTCCTTTGTTAGCCATGATGAATCTTCAACAAGTCATCCTTTCCATTTGGCCAAATACTCTTCATATGTCCTATTCTTTGTGCTTCTGCCAACATGACTATCCAGTATGTCTTCAACCTCCTTGATATCTGAACTGGTTGCTGGAATACTCTACTGTGCTACTGTAACCTCATCTTCAACACCTCCTTCATGATACTCTGTCAGATCTAAAACATTAAATACTAGTGAAATATTCAGCTCAGTAGGCAACTCGACCTCATGCATTTCCTGAATCATGCTTCTTCAGTATCTTACATGGCCCAAACTTCTTCATTTTCAGCTTGTTATATGTACCAACGAGAAATCACTCCTTCCGCAAATGAACCATGACTTCGTCTCCAACCTGAAATTCCTTATGTCTCATCTTCTCATTTGCCTTAGCCTAATACTGCACATTCATCTTGGTAATATGCTTCCTCATCTCCTCATGGATGTTCTTCAAGTGTTCTGCAAAATCCTCAGCTTTAGCACTACTTATTTCTCCTTTATCTATCTTCCTCAACTCAGATGCATTTCTTGGACTGCTACCATATACAATTTGTAGATGATGTGATGAACTAAACTTCAAATCTGTCTTCAATTCTTCACTTTCTTCTACTGTCATTCTGTGTGCTGCCTTATTTGGCAAACTGGCTCCTGGAATCAAGTCCATCTAATGACTAATCTTTCTTACTGGTGGTAATCCATTAGGTACATTATCAGATACAATATCCTGAAACTCATTCAATAATTCTACAACTTCTACAGGTTCATCTTCTACTTCCTTTTTCCTAGCCTTTGGAATTAAGGTAAAACACATATGCTCATGCCTCATACCATCTGAGAAATTTTCTCTATCAACAAAAGTTATTCTTGCATTACCACATACTTTTTCTTCTGTTTCCTTCAATGGTTTTAGCTTATGTCGCACTCCATCCTTTGTTAAGGAATAGGTATTCACACGACCATCAAGTACAACACATTTGTCAAATTGCCACGGTCTACCCAACAACATATGACATGCATTCATAGATATGATATCACACAGTACCTCATCTTGGTACCCACCGATCTTGAACTTCACTAGGCACTGCTCACTGACCATGACCTTGTGGTCATCCTGCACCCAGGCAACCTGATATGGATGTGGATGCTTCTGCCTCTTGAGCTTCAACTTAGTGACCATCTCTTCTGACACCAAATTATTAGTACTGCCACTATCAATAATCACATCACAACACTTACCTTCACACTTGCACCTAGTGTGAAATAGGCTCCTTCTTTGCTCAGGTTCATTCTCACCACTCAGCAGGACTCTTCTGTTAATCAGCGTTTCTCCTCTTTCACCATTTTCAGAATGTGATAATCTAGCATTTTCATCTACATATGCAACTCTGGCCTCGCCTTCGTTCCTCCTATCTGTCCCTCCTTGGCGTTGAGGACATTCAAATGCCTTATGACCTTCTTCTCCACAGTGAAAACATGTTCCACGGAAGTGTGTGTGTGAAAATTGTACCTGATCTGTAGACACAACACTTCAGTAAAACATTAGAGGTTAGCTATAATCAAAATCATGCAAAATTGAAATCTAATCTAACCAAGCGATTTATTGCCTTCTAATAGGTGCGAGATTGATGTTCTCAGATTGTAATCGAGATCAGTGACCTAAACGACACCTAAATGAAGGATTTGAATGCAAAAGATGGATATGAAATTGAATGCAATTAATCTATATTTTTGATATTTTCTATGCAATAAGAATGATAAACTGATATGCTATTGAAAACTGATATGAAATGAATGCTAAATGATCTAACAATGAAGATTCTAACAATGATATGAAAACTATGAAATTCTATGCTAAGATATAAAAACTATGCAATTGAAATTGATCTCACAAAGCTTTGAATTTGCAAGTTGATTCCTCAGCCTCCAATTCTCCAGCGCGATTGTGCAAAAATATGAGATGAATTATGAAGAGCTGAGCCTTGTTTTTATAGAAATCCAAGGCTTTGGAGGTGCATGGATAAAAGCCATAAATCACTCAAATAACTCAGGTTGATTTTTGAGTTATTTTTAAATAAAAGATAATTAAGTCACAAAAATCATGCAAAAGCACAGTTCAACTCGAATTAGAAGTGTAGATCCACTTTAAAACTCAAAAAGATGTTGAGTTTCAAAAAGCTAACAACTTGCATTGATTTTCCAATTTTGAGTTTAACTGGTCATTGAATGTGCACATGGATAATTATGATTTAATAAATAAATAAAGTGATTTATTCTCAACTTAACTGCTTTTTGAAATAAAATAATTAATTTATGGGTTAATTAACAATTTTATCAAACTTTTATTAAAAATTATATTATTAAATAATAACAACATGATTTAATTAATTAAATAAGAATTTAATCAATTATTCATAGAAATTTTGATTTATTGTCAAAATTAAATAATATAATTAATAATAGATAGAATTAAATTTAATTAAACAATTAAGTGGCAAATATTAAATCTAATTAATTAAATATGCAAAATATTTAATTAATCAAATTTTAGGATAAATGTGATTTATCGCCAAATAATCATTAAATTAAAGATAATTAAGATAATTAAGAATATTGCTAGGAATATTCCCCGATGCAAAATTGAAGATAATCAATTAGGATTCGATGATGTTTAGATGTGCCTTAGATTAGGACTTCGATGTTGATTTCATTCGATTTGTTGATATAGAAGATTAATGAATTTATAGCCCATTTTTGGGGTATTACATTTTGCTCCTCTTTGAATTACTGTGTGAAGCGCAATGGTTCAAAGATAGTCTGTGTTTGATAAAGATATGAAACTAATTCAAAAGATAAACCGATCTCAAGATAGAAACTGATTGAAAGATATTGAGATAGGAGGTCCTGAATGACCAGAGATAATGTTCACTATAACAACAAATGAACCTATGATTGCAAAAAAGTGTTAAAATGCTTAATTCTGAATCTTAGGATTGATAAGAAGTGAGTGACCCGTTCTAGACTCGATTGTCTTA
Organism: Chamaecyparis obtusa; assembly: GCA_027943335.1. NCBI lineage: Eukaryota > Viridiplantae > Streptophyta > Pinopsida > Cupressales > Cupressaceae > Chamaecyparis > Chamaecyparis obtusa. The sequence continues at coordinate 201,395 of BSBK01000899.1, forward strand.
GCAGAACTAGCAGGTATCACATCCGAACCCTTCAGTTGCTGAAGAACCAAGGAAAGAACAGTATGATCTGATGGTTGCAAAAACTGATACAGATTACAAGATTAAGAGAATACCAGATTGATATGGATCGATGAATCTGATATGCCCCAAGTGATGATAGATTTGCCCTGAGCGATGAGGACTTTTGATGAATCAGCGACTAGACGTGATTGTTGTCTTGATCACTGATGAAAGATATTGATAGATTTGATCGATAGAATTTGATTTATAGACTTTGAATGATGTGCAATACCATGCCCCCTTCGGGATTAAAATTGAAATCTCACAAGAAAAGTCAGCGTTAATAGTTTAGAAGCATGTTAATTAATTTGAGAAGTGGTTAAACACATTCGGGAACGTGTTCTGCATCATTGGAAGGTCCCAAAAGACCAAGTTTGACTAGGTCAAACCATGAGTTGACCATAGTTGACCAAGTTGAAATTTTGATAGTTTGATGTAAGATAATCAATTAAGTTGAAAAATGGATTTCTACTATGATTGAAGGTTGAATATGCAAGTAGTTAATAATATGAATGATCTCAGATTTGAATTTTGATCCCGAAAAAAGATTCTACTTGCTATTTTATTGGAGGAACCTTCGTGTGAGATTCAGTTCTTGTTAGACTTGAAGATGCGATTTGAAGAATCATTTAAGCATTGAAGTTCGTTTAATCATTGTGAGATCATGCAAATATGCAAAATGCAAAGAGACATGCAAAATGAAATGCAACCTAAGACCGAGGACCTAGTCACTGATCATATGTCAATTTGTTATCATCATTGAACTTTTAGGTAACCAGATGAGCTATGAAACCATAGACATATGAATATCGATTTGTATGCGCAAGAATCAATACAACACCCACTGGTCAAACAACCATGGACATATGAATATTGATTTTATTTTCAGAATGTCAGAGTAGATATAAGCACCAAGGCACAAATGCCAGGATGACCTGAATATCATGTCCATTTTGATATAGCAATTTGTATAAGCATCAAAACATGAACGTCGTGATGACCTGAATACGCCTTGCATTGCAAACACGTTAAAGAGTCAAGAGATCATTCTAAACCCAATGTGAATTACCCGTAGTGACCCTTTATCGTTCACATCCTTAGGCAAGATCGTGTTCCACAGTAGGAGAAAGAACTTACTCAAAAAGACAATAGTTAGATCAAACTTCCTTGAATTGTCTAGGTATCAATGGTCGAGGTACGCATGGCCATCCAATTTGAGATAGAGGCTCTTATAGTCGGACACCATTTCAATCTAGAATTTCCAAAGTTGTTAGATTTTCACATACAAGCAGAAAACAAAGAAAAGATTATGCCCCCAGTCATCACTCTCTAAATCCTATAAAGGACATCATCGAAGAGCTCAAAGGGACACAATATGCAAAAATCTCAATGCGAATCAGTAAGCATACAAGGAGATAAAAGCATGTAAAAAACATAGATTGTTTTCAGTTGAGTTTTGATGTTTGATTGCGTTGTTGTAGATGCAAAATCTTTTTTGGAGACAAGACAGACTGACTGACTCACATGAAGCTTCAAAGGACTCTGACTAGATATGATCCGTCTAAGATACATGGGAGACCATAGGATACGACATTGATTGCCTCCAAGTGTTAAACATTGATAGGATACAGACACTTGAGCTGATTGGTGTATAGACCGACTTATTGAAAACTGGAAATGCAGGAACAAACCGGGAGATATGTACAAACTAAAGCAAGACTGAAAGTTAGGAAAGACCAAGATTTCACTGATAGATGGAGCATTTGGAACAAGTGGTGCCCGTTTGTCGGGTTTTCACCATCTTGGCAGAGATTCTATTTTTGCTACCAAGGCGCCTGTTTCCAAGTTTTCACCAAGGCACTTTTTCTTTTTCTTTTTTTTGTATTTTTCATTTTTCAATTTTTTTTTACTTTTGATATTTTTTGATTTTTTTTGAATTTTTGATATTTTCTGATTTTTTTGCGAATCATCAAGGCGCCTATTGCTAGGTTTTCACCAAGATGTTCATTTTTTTAGGACTTTTTCTAATTTTAAAGATTTTTTTAGGACATTTACCAAGCACTGAATGCCTTAGGCGTAGAATTTCTTTAGATGGAGAACGTTGATTGGTTCTCGGAGCTGTTCTCCTTCAGTCGTTGAGAGTTGATAGGCACCAGAGCCAAAAGTAGCAGTGATAACAAAGGGACCCAGCCAATTGGGTTCGAACTTCCCCTTGCGTTCTCGATGTGATTGATTTTTAAGATTTTCTCTCAACACTAGATCACCAACCTGAAATTCTCTGTGTCTGACTTTCTTGTTGTAGCCTCTAGACATTCTTTTCTGATACACTCTGAGATGATCATACGCTGCTTGTCTGCGCTCATCTAGTAATTCAAGTTCTTGTAACCTAGACACTCTGTAGTCTTCATCAGTGACAAGTCCATGCATTCTGATTCTGAGTGATGGGATTTCAACCTCAATAGGCAGTATTGCTTTAGACCCATAAACTAAAGTGAAAGGTGTAGCCCTTGTAGGCGTTCTGATACTAGTCCTATAGGCCCATTCTGATACTGGTTCTAATATTGGTTCTGATACTGGTTCTGATACTGATTCTGATACTAATTCTGAAAATTGTTTTGATACTGGTTCTGATACTGATTCTGATACTGATTCTGATAATTGTTCTGATACTTGGTATACTTAATAGCATCTTTTTCTATTGCAAACTCCCAAACAAGATCATATCGTGCAGTCCCAATGTCTAGCAAGGTGGAGAACAAGAGGGATTGGCAAGCTGGTGGAGGAGATGGAAGACAAGAGAATGAAGGAGAATGAAGGGAAGAAATCCTCAAGGGAAAACTCCTCAAGAATACTCAAGCTAGGGAAAAATTGTCATGTAAAGCACAGTTGAACAAGCAATGAAAGGCTAGTATAGGATAAGTTACAAAAGCGTAATGCCAAAGAAGGAAAGGATGTAGTCCAAAGGAGTAGACATGTCAAGAGGTTTCATAGCATTGTGTTTTACTCTTTCTTTTTTAGATTTTTTTTTTTTAGATCAAGACCAAAGGGGAAAAGGATAGCGATAGGTGAAAATGAATGGAGGAAGATGGATATGAAGGCTAAACATGGAAGGAATGAAAGCAAGATCATCGTAAGATAGCTCACAAGATAACTAAATATTCATGTATAGATCAACTTTGTCAAGATCAAAGAGAGAAGGCGAGATGGATGAAATATGTAGAAGAACTACGCATGATGCCTGATTGCCAAGTTTTCATCATGGTACTTATCCAAGGCACCACAAGAGAGTGGTTTTCACCATAGGATGAATTAATTTTTCTTTACTTTTGCTACCAAGGCGCCTGTTTCCAAGTTTTCACCAAAACACATTTTCATTTTTTTTTTTTTTATAAATTTCTTTTTTAGAAGAAGGCAAGCTTTTAGATAATGCTCCTTGAAAGGATAAACCATGATATGCCAAGGATTCAAAATGATATGCTCAAAGATGTTGATAGGGAGAGGGAGATGGAAGAGAAAATGGAGGATAAGGTTTTATGTAAAGCAAGTGAGGTTGGAAGATAGGAGGAATAGGAAAATGAGAAAAAATGATAGAAGGTAAAAGAATAATGCATGGAAGGATTGTAAAAAGGTAGGTGGAAAGGAAGGCAAGATCAATGTCAACACATATCTTGAAGGGTGGTGAGAGGATGGAGGAATCGTGAATGAAGGAATACGTGAAGGAAATGGCGAATGGATAGCAGAGGTTGTGGTTTAGGCGCATGGAATGGATGAATGCTTTTGGAAGAAGATGAAGTGGAAGTCTCTGGAAGCTTGAATGTCAACTTCACTTTTTTCTCAACACCAGACTCTTTCAAGAGAGACTTTGGAATCCATATAGCCGTAGGCTTTTTATTTCCTTTTGATGATCTAGAGAGAATATCTTCAATGATGGATTTTGGAACCCATACTTATCTTGTAGTTTTTTTCTTAGATATCTCTTTTGACTTTATGCCTCCGTGTCGATTAGAGGAGACATGGTGATCTTTTTTTGATGGATTCTTGCATTGCTTCTTTTTCTTGTATTGAACATTCAAGTTACTTCCAAAAGACTTGAGATTTGTGGAAGAGAGAGGATATGACTGGTTTAGATGGGTGGGTGGATGAAAAGGATTCAAGGGTATGCATTTATGTTGATCTTGAAGAAAGATGGGAGATGGAGGTATGTAAGGACCCAAGATGGATGGTGAATCAGGAGAGTTAGGAGGGGAAAGTGAAGGGACATAAGGACCCAAGATGGAAGGAAGGCATGAAGCCCTTAGTAGTGGTGGAAGAGGTCCAAGGATGGAAGTGGAAGACTCAAAAGGATAATCAATAAGTTCATCAGCATCTATATGACAACCAAGGATATCAACATCTTTAGAGTGAGCATTAGAATTTTCAATAGGATCCTGGACATCTTGAATAAGAGCAGTTTCTTTGATAGGATCATTCAAAGCTTGCAAAGACTTAGGAAGAGTAGAAAGTGGAAGTGAACATGGAGTGGTAGAACAAGAAGATGAAAGACTTTGATCTGGACAAGGATCTTCGGATAGCATAAGCGCATAATTTTTCTCTTGTTTTTCAATAGGCTTAACATTGGAAGGAACACCATTTTTACCAACCTTAATGGAAGTATCATCTTTGGAAAGCACAAGCGTAGTAAGGTTATTTTGATTGTCAATAAGCTCAACAGTGTAAGTAGTTGCTTGATCTTGCTTCAGAGAAAACTTAAGACATGGTGGAATAAATGAGGAAGGGTGTAAAGGATCAAAAGAACCATGACGCGGATAGAGAACATCATTAAAAGGAGTGGATGACATGGAGGGTTCTTGATCTTGATCTTTCTTTATATTCTTTTCTTCATCATTTTTAGAGTCCTCTTGACATGGAGCCACTTCTAAGGACAAGGAAGCATGTTGGGATTGTACCAGAAATGTGTGTGTGAAAATTGTACCTGATCTGTAGACACAACACTTCAGTAAAATATTAGAGGTTAGCTATAATCAAAATCGTGCAAAATTGAAATCTAATCTAACCAAGCGATTTACTGCCTTCTAATAGGTGCGAGATTGATGTTCTCAGATTGTAATCGAGATCAGTGACCTAGACGACACCTAAATGAAGGATTTGAATGCAAAAGATGGATATGAAATCGAATGCAATTAATCTATATTTTTGATATTTTCTATGCAATAAGAATGATAAACTGATATGCTATGAATGCTATTGAAAACTGATATGAAATGAATGCTAAATGATCTAACAATGAAGATTCTAACAATGATATGAAAACTAGGAAATTCTATGCTAAGATATAAAAACTATGCAATTGAAATTGATCTCATAAAGCTTTGAATTTGCAAGTTGATTCCTCAGCCTCCAATTCTCCAGCGTGATTGTGCAGAAATATGAGATGAATTATGAAGAGTTGAGCCTTGTTTTTATAGAAATCCAAGGCTTTGGAGGTACATGGATAAAAGCCATAAATCACTCAAATAACTCAGGTTGATTTTTGAGTTATTTTTAAATAAAGGATAATTAAGTCACAAAAATCATGCAAAAGCACAGTTCAACTCAAATTAGAAGTTTAGATCCACTTTAAAACTCAAAAAGATGTTGAGTTTCAAAAAGCTAACAACTTGCATTGATTTTTCAATTTTGAGTTTAACTGGTCCTTGAATGTGCACATGGATAATTATGATTTAATAAATAAATAAAGTGATTTATTCTCAACTTAACTGCTTTTTGAAATAAAATAATTAATTTATGGGTTAATTAACTATTTTATCAAACTTTTATTAAAAATTATATTATTAAATAATGACAACATGCTTTAATTAATTAAATAAGAATTTAATCAATTATTCATAGGAATTTTGATTTATTGTCAAAATTAAATAATATAATTAATAATAGATAGAATTAAATTTAATTAAACAATTAAGTGACAAATATTAAATCTAATTAATTAAATATGCAAAATATTTAATTAATCAAATTTTAGGATAAATGTGATTTATCGCCAAATAATCATTAAATTAAAGATAATTAAGATAATTAAGAATATTGCTAGGAATATTCTCTGATGCAGAATTTAAGATAATCAATTAGGATTTGATGATGTTTAGATGTGCCTTAGATTAAGACTTCGATGTTGATTTCATTCGATTTGTTGATATAGAAGATTAATGAACTTATAGCCCATTTTTGGGGTATTACAGGAAGCCTCCTCTTCCTGAACCTTGTCCTCTTCCTCTTCCTCTCTGATCTCTATTGTTCTGATCTTGGAAATGATTGGAATTATCTCCCCTCTAATTTTGATTGTTACTAGCCTCATCCTGCTTTTTTGGATCTTCATTTCGGTCTCCATATGACCGTCCACTAGATCTTCCATCACGACCTCTTCCGCTTTGTTTGCTCTCAAACTTCTTGTTCAACTTTTCTTCTAATTTTAGGGCAAACTGGTATGCCTCTTCAATACTGTTCATTCGAACCAGATTCAACTCCTCCTGAATGCTTGGCCTCAACCCATTAAGGTAATGGGCAACTTTCTCCTTGTCAGCTTCTGCATGGCCTGTTCTGATGAGGATTCGATAGAACTCCTCTGTATACTCCTGAACAGATCTTCCTGCTTGCTTCAAACTTTGCATTTTCTTCAGTAGGTCAAGCTCATAATCAACAGGGATGAACTGTCGCTTCAATTTATCCACCATCCGATCCCATCTTGTGATTTTATCTTTCCCTCTTCTATTTCGCTCCAATTGAATCTCTTGCCACCAGATCTTCCCATGACCTTTTAGTCTGGCCTTCACGAATTTGACCCTATCAGGATCCTCATTATCTTCATAATCAAAATATTCTTCACATTCATTGATCCATTCGATCAATTCCTCTGGGTTAAGATTCCCAGAAAATGTCAGAACTTCAATCTTAGGTCTCTTCCCGATCTTTGAAATGGCTCGAAAAAGTCTTTTTTCCTCCTGGTTCACAACTTCGACTTCTCCTTCTTGATCTTCTTCTTCGGCTTCATCCTCACTTTCATCTTTGACATTAAGATTCATTCCTTTGCGAATCTCCTCTTGCAATGCTCACACTTGTCTCTGGAGCGCTCTAACCTCAGGTGTTACAACACCAGCTCTTCCACCACGTTCCCTTCATGGAGGCATTTTCGCGATGCGCGCTGAAACCCTAACCATGGTCCTGGTGCAAACTGCCTCATAGTCGGCGATCTGTTTACACAGAAACCCTAACCCATGGTCCTGGTGCAAACTGCCTCACAATTGGTGATCTATTTACACACTCAAGAACTCTTGCTCTGATACCACTTGATGAAGGGTGCTCCCCTTAATACCACAAACACATAACAAAAACAAAGAAATAATAATATGCAAGAACAAAAAATTGGCTTCTTATTATCTCCACAAATGTGGAATTACAAACTTTCAGAATTACAATATGCAAAGCCACATGGGCGTTTCCTTACAATATTTTGTAGGACAAAGCCTCAAATTATTTCCCAGATCTACCACCCAGAACTGTCCCGAACTGCTTAGACAACACTGCGGGCCTTCTTTATATAGGCAAGTTCCACCGCTCGAGAAGGTTCTAGAAAAAATTTAGCCCCAAGGGCTGACCAAACTTAGAATTATTTTATTTTTCATTTTATTACATCATAGTCAGCTCAAAATAACTTTTGAAATCTGAACAAAAATTTTGAAGGAAAATTATTTTTTGCCATTTTAGGTAGCCCGACTTCTGGAGACCATAAGTCATCACCAGTTGACCCGATTGACTATTATAACCCTATTTTGGAAAGGGCACGACGAGCTCTACAACGCTTAAATGAAGTTTCATTCAACCAAAAATTCAACCTCATTCGGGACCTCTAAAGCCTTCAAAACTAAGTTCAAAGTTTCTGTACCCTATTTCCAAAACCGAAAATTTTCAATATCTTCAAAACTAGACTCGATCTAGCCATGAAACTTTATTGGCAGGCTGATATGACTGAGATGAATCTCCACATGTAAAATCAAAATATTCCGAGATCGTAAGACCAACTTACTAAAAATGGCAAGTTTCCATAAATAGCAGCTCTACACAAGATAGCCCTTATTGAAAAGAAAACATACATATTTTTTGGGTGATGCAAGATTGCTCTTACACCCAGGATGCTCTTGCATCATTTTCTGTAGCCCAGGAGGTTGCTTTAGTTGACAGGGCAGTCTAGAGGCCCTAAGAATAATTGGTTCTTTTCATATTTGTTTCAGTTCAACTCAATAAGCTGGCTGATAAAATATTTACAAGGGGAGATTGAGGAAAAGGTCTTGTAGATTCTGATTTTGAAGATCTAGCGAAGCTTGATTTTAAACCCCAGACTCCTAGGCAAAGACGTTACAAGACCGCTAGCAGACCTTCTTCTCCCACTAAGTCTACCCCTCTAACCACTTTTAGTTCTTTGGTATCACCAGGAACTGTAGTTCCCACTTTTATAAATTTATAGCCCTTGAATTTGATCTTACCTCCCATGGCACAGAATCAACCCTGGGGTGTGTTTGTAGGACCTTTAAGCTTAGGAGCAAATTTGGGAAATTTTCCTAAAGGTCGTGATATTCTACCTAAATTTAGTGGTGATGGAAAAAAGTCTCCAAAAGACCATTTGAATGCCTTCAACACAACATGTGGAGTTTTTGCTGTTGGGACTCCAGATGTAGCTGTCAGACTCTTTGTCCTGACATTGACAGATGCAGCAGCATAATGGTTTCATAACCTACCACATGTCTCTATAACTGATTGGGATACCATGAAGACAATATTTGAAACTAGGTTTAAGTCAGTCGATGATGCTAATACTCTTTTTATCCAATTGAGTCAAATGAAGAAGGAAATTCAAGTCCCTATGAGGGAATTTGTGGCAAGATTTAACAAGGGAATTTAGGTAATTCCAGCTGTTAGCAGACCTAATGATGAAAATCAGAAAGGTTTTTTCTTGAATGCTATGCCTCCTGATGTTGCATTTCCTTTGAAAAGGGCTAGACCAGCCACCTTAGTAGCTGCTCAAACTCTTGCCATTGAACTAGAGGATGATCTCATAACAAGTAGCAAATGGAGAAAAGATGTTCAAACACCTAGCTCTCAGCCTTCTACCTCCTCATCATTAGACCCCGTGATTCAGAGACTAATGAATGACTTGATAACCATCAAGCGATAATTGCCTAAAACTACCAGTCCCTATCAAGATATTCCACATAAATATCCAATTCAAGGATCCTCAATCTTGGGAAAACAGTTCAATTTGCCTCCTGCTCAGTAGAGACTACAAATTGAACCTCCACCAAATAAAAGCAACATGTGTGTTTTCCATCTTACTGATGAGCATGAGGGAGTTTCATGCCCTGAAAATATAAGACATGTACAACTTGAAGCTGAGAAGGAAGCAGCAACAAAGGTGACTGTTGAAGACATATCCTCTAAGGTACCTGGCGACTCTGAAAACTTTTACCTTGAATATGAATCAGACTCCGAAAGGGGTGGAGACATATTGGTAACTTTAGAGGATACCTCTTAGTTTTGACAAGAAATCAACGTGGAGGAAAAGTGAGTAATTGGACTAATGCAACAACCAAAGATAGTGAAGGTCAAGCCAATAATCATCCAAAGATCCTGAAAACAAGTGGTCTGGAGGTACAAGTCATGAAAATGTTTGAATTTGACCCCCCTTTTAGTATAGTTGATTTTTGTAAAACTTCAAAAGTGCAAATTTTTGCTGCGGAATATTTGAAAATAAATCCTCGGGAGTTAGATAAATTGGTTAGTTATGTCAAAGGTCCTTCTGCCGAACCTAAGGTCCAACAGACAAATAATGCATGTTTTAAAGGACAGTTTGTAAAGAAGGAAGACACAGTTGAGCAAAAGCCTGCCGAGAAGCCCATTTCTACTATTCCCATCAGCTTGAAACCTGAACCATTTTATGTATCCCTATTCATTCATGGCTTCAAGCTAAACAACTGTATCATTGATTCAGGAGTGTCGGATAATATTATGCCTTCATCTATGGCCAAAGCATTAGATCTCCCTATGACTAACACCTTTGGACGCTGCTATTCTATGGATGCAAAACAAGTCCCGCTTCTAGGTCAAATCAAAGACGCCCAAGTTGCTTTGGCAGCTTTCCCAGATAAGAGATTGAAGTTAACCATCCTAGTAGCTGATATTCCAGCTAGCTACAGTATGCTTCTTAGCAGAACCTTTTGTAGGGATCTAGGTGGTGAAATAAAATTGGATTGGTCTCAGGCCATAGTCCCTATAGGAAATAAGAAAGTTACTCTTCTCCCAGAACCCAAATCCAAATACACAGTTTTTCCCTCAGAAGATCCTAAATCCCAAATCTTGTATCAAGAATCCAAGTTTGCTAATTATGTTATCTTATCAGGGGATAATGTCCCAAATCCCCTGGTTGCAGATGAAGAAGTTCCTTGGACTCTTGAATTTGATGGCAGTTGCTCTTCTATAGGCTCCGAGGCTGGAGTGGTTCTCATTTCCCCTGCTGGACTCAAATTTTTCTTTTCATTCAAACTTGAGTTTGAAAACACGAACAATACGACAGAGTTTGAAGCTCTACTGTTGGGTTTAGAAGAAGCAAGGAAGAGAAGGATTAAACTTTTAAAGGCATGTGGTGATGCAGAACTAATTGTCAAACAGGTCAAGAACATGTTTTCAATGAAGAATGAGAGACTGAAGCATTACAGAAACAGGGTGTGGGATGAACTTGATTGGTTCAAAGCCTTTTCAATTGAAGCAATTCCTAGGGAATATAACTCAAGAGCTGATGCTCTTGCGGGGTCAACATCCTTGCTCATACCACACCCAGACTTTATAGAGGATCGTTATACTATTGAAGTCATACATAGGCCCAGTGTTCCTGATAATTCCCGTTCCTAGCAAGTTTTCAGAGATGATGCTCACATAAATGAATTCCTGCAGGGTTTGGATAAGTTGTCAACCAATTATTATGAACGGTCAGAGTTTGAGTGCCATGAATTTTGTCCAGGAAAGGAATCCAGCTCTTTAGAGGAAGTGACTCAACTTAAAGGAAACTCCATACCCAAAGGATTGGTGGAGTTAGAGAGGCTGTTTGATAGGAGAGACTGTTATTTAAATTCACCCAACATACTAGACAGTACTCCTTCAGGTGAATATGAAAAGGTTAATATTGGTGATGAGTTCAATTCCAAGATGGTTAATTTAGGGGTGTGTTGTGATGAAGTTGAAAAAGGCCGTTTCACTAAGTTGTTGAAAGAATATGGTGACGTATTTTCTTGGACCTATGATGATTTAAGGAACTTCAGGTAGGGACAGTTTACACACCATATCCCCTTGAAGCCAGGTACGTCATCGTTTCGTCATAAATTGAGAACATACAATCCAAAGGTGGTGGATGCCATTTTTAAAGAAATTGACAAGATGCTTCAAGCAAGAATTATCTTTCCAATACACCATTCCATGTGGGTGGCCAACATTGTTCCTGTGCGGAAATGGAATGGAGAAATTAGAATATGCATGGATTTTAGGAACCTCAATCAGTCAAGCCTTAAAGATAACTTTGCCTTACCTATGATGGACCGGATTCTTCAAACTGTAGCCAGCTCGGAGATGTTGTCATTGCTCAATGGTTTTTCGGGCTATAGTCAAATCAGTGTCACAAAGGAAGATCAGCACAAAACATCCTTTACCACACCCTGGGGCACGTTCGCCTATAGGAGAATGCCTTTTGGCTTAATTAACGCTGGAGCCACATTTCAAAGGGCCATGAATTCCACTTTCGGCCATTTGTTAAACAAGACCATCACCATTTACTTAGATGACATGACAGTTTTCTCTCGGAGGCATAAGAAGCATCTAAAGGACTTGAAAGAAGTTTTGCAAAGGTGCAGGGATCATGGTGTTTCCCTGAATCTGAAGAAGTCAATCTTCTGTGTGATAGAAGGTAAGTTGCTGGGTCATTTAGTTTCAAAGGAGGGCATTAAAATCGATCCAGAAAGAGTCAAAGCTATCTAGCAGTTGTGTCTACTTGTTAATTAGAAAGGAATTAAATCTTTTTTCGGTCAAGTTAACTTCTTAAGGAAGTTTGTGCCTGATTTCGCTGAGACATCAAAATCGATGGTAGACCTGTTAAGTGAGAAGAAGAATTTCAAGTGGGATGAACCAGCTATCAAATCATTTGGTAAGATTAAAGAAGCCATAGCCAATGCTCCGACATTGATACACCCAGATTTCAAAAAATATTTTATCATCTACTATTATGCATCAGAACACACAATGTCTGGGGTGCTATTACAGAAGAATGACAATGGTGAAGAAGTGCCTATCTCCTTCATGAGTAAACTGCTTAAGAAACATGAGTTATGCTATTCTCAAATAGAAAAATAGGCGTTTGCAGTAGTGAAGGTAGTTAAATAATTTCGATACTACATACTCCATTCACATTCTGTTGTCTTTGTTTCGAATTTTGCTGTTAAGACCATCCTTACTCAGTAGGAGGTTGCAGTGAATAACAGGGTTAGCTGGGTAGCAAAGGTGCAGGAGTTTGATTTGGAAATTAAGCCTACAAAGCTGGTGAAAGGACAAGGCTTGTGTAAATTGATGGATGAGAGTCAAGAAGAACAAGATTTACCCAATTGCCTATTTGTAGCGACAAATGACTCATGGTTTTCAGACGTAGCTTTCTTTCTGACCTACGGGGAGCCTTTAGAACACCTATCAGCTAAAGAGAGAAGAAATATGAGGTTGAAGGTAGCAAAGTATGTCATAGTATATGATTTTCTGTATAAAAAGGGGTTGGATGGGATGTTCTTATGTTGTGTTGATAAGGAACAACAACAGAAGTTATTGTAATCATTTCACAATGAAGCCTGAGGGGGACACTATTCTTCCTTTGTGATAGCCTTTAAGATCCTAAGAAACTGCTAGTATTGGCCCATAATGTTTAAAGATGCATATAGGTGGGTGGAAAATTGTGAAAAGTGTAAACTCTTCTCAGGAAAACCTTAGTTGGCTGCCTTACCTTTAAGGCCAGTAATTGTAGAAGAGCCTTTCCAACAATGGGGGCTTGATTTTATTGGTCCAATCAACCCAACTTCCAGTGGTAGACACACACATATCTTGATAGTGACTGATTATTTTACCAAGTGGGTGGAGGCGATTCTAGTCAAAGTAACCACTTTTGAGATAGTCTGTAGATTCTTAAAAGAAAACATTGTCACAAGATTTGGAGTTCCCCTGAAGATAGTGGTTGACAATGCTCAGAATTTCTCATCTCGAGAGATTCAACTCTTTTGCTATGATCATGGTATAAATTTATCTCACTCTTCAGATTATTTTCCACAGGGAAATGGCCAGGCAGAATCCACAAACAAGAACTTGATTAACATCATGAAGAAACTGGTAGATGAGAAGGGAAAAGATTGGCACAAGAAGTTATACGAGGCATTGTGGGTGGATAGAACCTCTCCCAAGAGGGCTATTGGTATGATGCCATTTGAATTAGTCTTTGGAGTTGAAGTACATCTGTCTCTTCCATTAGAGCTAGCCTCTGCCAAGTTACAAAGGTGTGTTGAGAATGAAGTCTTTCAAAATTCATTGGAGAAGAGGATTTTGTATCTGTCAAAGATAGAAGAGGAGAGGGTAGAATTAGTTGATCACATCACCAGCCATCAGTTGAAGGTAAAAGAAATTTTTGATCACCGTGCCAGACCAAGAAAATTTATGGTGGGTGATAAGATCCTTCTTTGGGATAAGCATCGAGAGCCACATGGGGCACATGGCAAGTTCGAGTCTCTTTGGAAGGGACCATTTGAGATCTCTCAAGCTCTAGGTTTGAATGCATTCAAGCTGAAATATATCAATGGAGATGAACTACCCCTGTCCTATAATGGACAGGATCTCAAGCTTTATCAATTGTAAGTCTTTTCTTTTCCTTGATTGTATATAAGTTTTGGCTTGTGTCCGTAGGAGTAGAAGTTTTTGTTGTGTTAAGTCAGCTTAGTCTAATAAAGTTAAAATTGTCTTGTACAGTTAAGCTTCTAGGTTCATTCCTCGATCATGAGCAGTCCCGGTCCCCAGTCAAAGCCAGTTGTTACCTTCATTTTTCTCAACTCCTGGTTTTAGTCTTGGTCAATAAAAGTCCTTAAGTCGAAGTTGAACTTGAACCTTGTTAAGTTCAAGTCTAACCCAATTATTGCTTCTGAGTCTTATAATACCCACGTTTGTCTATCCATCAAAAAGGTTTGTCGGTCCCAAAGTTGAACCCGAACTTGAACCTAGTCCTGAACTTTAAGTTTATTCAAGTTCAAGTTCATGTTTGTAATATAATAACTTACACATGGAGAATTCGACGGGATTGTCTTTTCTTCCAAAAGAAGGTTTCTATTTTAAAGCGCTCTGAGTGTTACTTAAATTTTGGACGTTGTCGTATAGAGATTGTCTCATTCAACATGATGGCTCGTGCATGTGAATATTGGAAATGACAGTTGATGACATGACGTAGAAGGAGTCATTATTACACAGATATGGTAATCAGGGAATGTCCTCAGGAATTGAGATATACGTGCCGAATTAGCTCGAAGATTAATGAGTGGCTGGACATGTCAAATCAATCATTCCTCCATTAAAGCATTTATTATAGTCATGTTTTGAAGATTTATTAAGGATCCTACAAGGCATTTGCGAAGAAATGAAGAATGATTAGAAATTTTCTGTTAGTTATTTTGGCTGGAGAAGGAAGGAGTGACGAAATTGGCGGTGAGAAGTTTACAAAAAATTGGTGCATAGGAAATCGATGAGTTATCTTTCCCATTGCAGTTTTCAATTTTCAGAGGCTCTTTCTGTGTTGTAAGTCTTTTCACTGCATGTTGGTAAGATAACTTTGTTCCGTCCAAAACTCCGAAAGGAGGAAATTAGAACCCACCTGTTAGTTTCTCTTCTAGACATAGGGGATACTTTCTTGTTGAATGTAAATCTAGGGGACCTATGTGATAGAGTCCGAAATGCTTCCGAAGGTTCTTTTTCTAGGAAGTTAGCAAGAAGTGGACTTATAGAAGCTGTTGCATTTCCTCTGACTTTGATTTTCCCTGAACTGGTATTGGAGTGTGCTAATAAGTATGACTCTAAGAGTAGATGCATCAAGGATGTGTCAGGAGAAATCTTGGTCAAAATCAGTCGAGAGACATTGATGGTGGCTCTGCGAATTCTGGATAAGGAACCGTATGAACCATGGACTTATGCGGAAGCAGACCATGTGTATGAGGCAGATAATAAAAAATACAGCTCCTCGATAGCCCAGGCATGGCTTGCAAAACCAAAGAAGGAGGTTCCAGGTTGCCAAAGCCCCTAACAATTGAGCACCTTCGTAAGGACATAGCTGATATGGTACTTCTTTTAAATAGGGTGAAAGGGAATCCCCATGCATTTCATTGGGAAAATTGGATGTACTGTTTCATCCAAAAGATTGTAGAAGGGGATAAGTTTATTGACTGGGCTGACCTAATAGCAGAGAAACTCCACAAAGAGCTCTTAAATGTGACTAATTTGACTGCATTTTACATGTCTTCTTATCTTGTTTATGTCTTAGCATGTTGTCGAGCCTGGGAATGGTTACCCCATGAATTGTGGATGAGTGATATGAAGATATATGATTACTTCACATGCTTACAGAAGGAAAAGTTCTCCAACACGTTCAAAACAGTAAATGATAGATTCTTAGGGAAATTAATTTTTGAGTTACGAGGGAAAGAAAATTGCAGGCTTTCTGAGGAAGCTAAAGAGGTGATCAATGTTTATGGCTGTCATTTTATACAGTTTCCTAGGTTTACCTATCTTAGGGTTGGAGCATTTGATGAGGAACCACTTCAGCTCCCTAGGTTTTGTTTAGACGATGTGGTCTTAATGGAGCTTTGTAGGCAGCTAGTTATTGTTGAACAGAAGATAGGGACCTCGAAGAAATCTTCAGGTATTCTTTTCCCTATTGAATTAGGGTACTGTAGGTGCAAAATTTTTCAGGATGCTCTGGCTATAAAAGAAGAATTGGCTTCTTTCTATCTACAAACTTACATTCCCAAGGTCAATTTTGACTATAGAGGCTTCGCAGGGGCTAATCTCAATATCTCAAAGACATTCATTCACATCCCCGAGTTGGAAGATTTTTGGGCCAACTACTCTGATGAATTGGAGGTAAGGAAAAAACTGTGGTCCCAGTTAACTTTGAAACAAATCATCACCTTCAAGCTAGATATGGATACAGACGAGGTAGAGGAAGATGATGAGATTGATGTTTTAGATTCTCAATACTTGGAGAAGGTCGAGGCCCTCCCTATTCCTGAGTTAAATTGGATGGAGCCAGAGGAGGATGATCTACATAAAAGAATGAAAAGGGTTATTGAAAGAACAAAGGCCTGGTTGTTGAAGAAAATAGTTTTTGTTACTCCTTTGTAGTCAGCCAAGAAACAAGTAAAAACCAAAAAGAGGAGTTCAACGAAGAAAGCTTCTATTTTAACTAACGTAAGTGTTGGTCAATCTTGTGCAGGAGAAACTAAACCTAAAGTTGAACCTGAACTTGAACCAATTTTTCCATAGTTCAAGTTCAAGTTCAAGTTCAACACCAAGTTGAACCTGAAGTTTGAGTAACCAGATCAAGTCTAAGAGTAAAAGAAAGGGCTAAGAGGCAGGAAGCTACTCCCATTGTTGTCGTGGATTTGGACTCATCAGGTGCTTATCCATAGGTAATTCCAGTTGCAGACCCCAGGATACCTAAGATGGCAGATAATCAGTAGAGAAAGAAGGAAATAGAGAATACTCCGAAGGACTCACTGGCTCTTTTGAGTAACTATGATACTCAAAGTAAATCCTCTACTGCCCCACCATGGCTAGAGACCCCGGTTGCCAAGAAAAGAAATGTGGTTCCTTTATCAGTACCCATTGATGATGTAGTAAGCAGATGTTTGGGAAAATCTTCAAAGGCTAAGAAAATAAAGATGGGGTCCAGAATCGATTTTGATGAAAGCAGTGGTCACTGGATGGCAGAGATTGCAAAGCCTGTGGATGAAAAAGTTGAAGGGGAAGCTTTAGTTCAATATTTTCAAATATCCAAGGTGGATTAAGGGAAGGACACCAGAAAAGCCGATATGAGATTCTTCGAGGTATCAAATAAGAAGATTGCCAGTAGAGTCTAGAAAGATGCCAAGGACAAACAGGAGATGAAGGAGGCCATGAGGAGTATGGCCCAATATATTAATGCCATTCAACATCCTGAGCCCTTTCCTTTGAGTGAAATTCCAGCCTCCATTGATGTGAAATCTCCAGATAATCAACAGTTTCTTGACCAAGTTGAAAGAAGCAAGGCAGTTAGCAAAGCATTTGATGATTGGGTAGAACGTGTAAAAATAGAAGTTGTCAAGCAGCTAATTCACCTAGACCAAACCCACATCGAAGGAGATCACGTGGTAAAGAAAGTAGAAGCCAGTATTTAAGAATGGGAGATAGATAAGACTACATGGACCAAAGAGCTCCATTGGATGGAAGAAGCTGAAGAGTATGGTCTGCAAAAGTTCCTCACGGAGAGGTCAGTACCAGGACTAGACAAAAAATTGTTTATGTTATAAAGGAATGTATAGATTGGAGAAATGAAGCTGTAGCCCTGGGAATTTCTAAGATAAAGAATCTCCTGAGGGGGCTAAAGACAATTAAAGATATCATCTCCAATGATATAAAATGGGTTAGTAAGCGATGCCAGGAAGCCCAAGAGGAGTCGGATAAACTGATTGAACAGGTAATCAAGGATGTAAATACCTAGTTTGATGAGCTCAAAGGGATGAAGGCTCCTACAGACAAGGAATTCACAAAGGTTGCACGGATAGAATCAATGTTGATTCTTCAGCAAGATCATTTAGTTATGCACAAAGGAAAGATAGCTGAGATCAAAAGGGAGAAAGAAGTCTGGAAACAGTGGATCGACTTTATTGGTTTGCCACACCAATTGACAATATCTGCATTTATAGCCACATTTGAAGATTGGGAGGCATCACGACTTGCAGCGACCTCAACCCCTTAACCATCTGGAACACTTGACAACTTTTTGAAGGCGTTTTGCTCCCAGTCCCATGTTTTTTTGCTTAGTGCTTAGGATAGTTATTTCATCTAGAAACATTTACTTTCAAGAAAGACAATTTTACCAAGTTAGTTGTTGAAGCCTTGGGCGGCTATTTATTGAAATTTTTTTAACTTATTCAGGGTTGGCTCTCTCTGAGTTTTGAAGAAATTATTTTCTAAGAAATTAAATTCAAGTTTTCTGAAGACTGATATTATAGAATATATAAAATATCCTATGGTATTGCGTATATGTTTAAGCTTTTGAATTGATAAATACTATTGTTTATCTTATGTGATTTATTTTCTTGTGGATATAAGTTGTGTTGAATGAAGCTTAATTGTTATATGGATGGATTTTATGCTTAGAAGTGACAGAGAGAATTGTTATTGAAGTTTTAGATTCAAAGTTTGAGATTAAGATAGAAGTAGATCTATTTCTTTAAAATCTGCACATTCTTTTCATGTTGATGGACTGAATGTTTTCCTTAAGTGTTTTATGGTGAAAAGCACACATGATGTTACTTTTCTGTGTTCAATAAGATCATATTGAAAATCTTTCTAGAAGGTAGCTGCACTTTGTAATTTGCAAAGAGTTTGCTTTCTAAGAAACTCATTTGTTAGTGTTGAGATTTTCTCTTCTTTTCATTCTTTAAAGGAGTCTGAGATTAATTTAAAGAAATGGGAAAAACTGTATGCTAACACTAAGCATATTGAAATTTGTGAGCACTACATCAAAGAGTTGGTTTGGGAAGCATTAGTTGACCTTGTATACTGCTTTATATAGAAACATGCCAATATATTCATCAAGGCTCTTTCTTGTTATCAATTTTAAGCACTTTGTGATTTGGTTCTAATTGTTCTCAATATCCTTTATGAAGAAAAAATGTATGAAAATAATAAACTATCATAAAGAAGAATTAAAAAATTATTAACCTTATTTAATTATATTTTAATTAATAAGAATTAGGTACAAATTTGTTTTCATTTAATTTTTTATTTATTCTTTATAAATGCACATTTATTTTTTTCTGAATCAAGAGAAATTTTATTTATCTTGTTAGGAAACTGGTGTCTCAACCTTGTGATTATAGAAGGTTATTGGTGATAAATGAGTGCAGGGGGTTGTAGGGGGTACCCCCCTTGTAAGGTTTGATGGAATGACCCCTTGTGAAGAGTTTGGGGTTGACTGCCCTTATAGAGATTCAGGGGTAGCACCTTTGAAATCTATATTTTATGTATACTTTATCATTATAATGACCATTTATTGTTTAATCATAGATCTAATAGTAGATATTATGGGTGTTTTTCTTGATCTCGATGTATCACAAAATAAACATTAGAACAAGGAAAAAGAGTTTTCCCTTTTTATAAGAGCATTGTATTATGGTGTGTATTCTGATGTATTGTGAGAGTGTGATAGCTTGTGAGTTGCCTATGGATCTCCATTGGTGATACTCTAATGACAAGCTTGGTTTGCAATAATATTGTAGTTTGTTGTCATTTTTTTAATAATATATTAGAGGTCTTTTGGAGAGGGTTTTTTTTCTCTCAAAAGTGTTTCCCCATTGCAAATCACTATGTTTTGGTATGTATGCAATTTATGTTTATTTGTATTAGGTTTTTATAACTATTGTAAAGAGATCAAAAGGATTTGCATTGCCCCTTTCTCAAGATCAGTGTTGGAAGTTGTTTTGCTACCTTAACTTCATTTGAAGTAATATGAAAGCCTTATCACCCTTAGTTTTAATTGAGTGATTTTTTTTAATTAATTCTATTTTGAGTGTGAGCTTATGTGAAAGGTACTTTGTGATCTTGTTGCAAAAATTTTTAGATGAAAATTTTATTAGATAAATTAGAGGTGGAAAAAATTTCTAGTTTTTTTTGAGATGTGGAAGATGAAGATTGAGGATGTGTCAATAGATCAAGATCTATGAGATGTTATTGATGAGAATGTCTTCAGACCTATGATCCTACTTTGGCTTCTTAATGTGATAGTAATGATTATAAGGCTAGGGGTCTAATTAGATTGTTCTTGGTAGACATTGTTTTAATTAATGACCATGAAGAGTTCACTGTAAAAAAAATATAGAAGAAACTAGTGAGATGCATCAAACCAAATCTTTAATGAACAAGATTTTTGAGGAAGAAATTATATTCCTTTAGAAGGGAAGAGAGTTGACAAATTACAAACTATCTAGAAGATTTCAAAATGTTGGTAGCTAATTAACATTTGTTGGTGACAAGATGGAGGAGAGGAAATGCTATATCTTGATTTTTCTTTATTTGATTTGTAGGACTCACTTGTAATGGTTATTACGAACATCTCTATTGTTTTGAGGATTGAAGATGCAATGGATTCTTTTCTTTCTAGAGAAATGATTAGGAATGTACCCATTAGTGCCAAGAAGGTATTAAATATTCATAGAATACCTAAGGAAAAATGCAAGAAGAATGAGAATCATGATAACTCCAAGTCCAAGGGGATAATTAAATCTCCTAGAAACTCCAAAGTTATTTGTTGGAATCTATGGTAAGATTAGAAACTTCTATAACATGTACAAATAAGATAATAAAATATTTGAGGATTGATACAATGAATTTATCTATAACAACTTTGATAGAATCTATAAAGATTCTGGAATTCATAGACAAAGACAACTCTATATTCTCCATAGAAAAATGAAGCTGCATAACAAATGAACAAGAGACTGATGGAGAAGGCGAAGATTATGCTAAGTGGTGCTAGCCTAGAACAAGGATTTTGGATTGAAGTTGTTGTGACTATTTTCTGCCTAATTAATAGGTCTCCTACATCAAGTCTTGTTGATAAAATTAATATGGAGGTGTGGTTGATTCATAAACCTTCATTGAGACATCTTAGATTGTTTGGTTGTGAGTCATATACACATATGTCAAAGTAGAAGAAAACAAAATTGGAGAATAAGTTATGAAATGTATCTTTATTAGGTATAATTATGGTGCCAAAGGAGTCAAGCTTTGTAGTTCTTGTTGCACAAAAGGTAATATATAGTAGAAGTGTTATTGATAGAGAAGCTAAGTCTCCAAACCTCTAGAAGCACCAAATAACACTATGGGATCACTATTAATAAGAACAATAAAAGAGGAGGAAGTGATGTAACTCATCACCTAATTGATCAACTCGATTCCAAAATAAAGGGTTGTAAGCACTTTATGCAGGAAGTTCAATTTGACCTATCACAGGCTTTGGCCATGTATCAAATTTTATGAACATAGCCTTCTCCTTAGAGACTATGATAGAATGCATAACTTCTATTTCTATGATGATCCCATCCAAAAAAAAATTCCAGCAACAAAACCACCTTGCTCTTCAGAGATTACTTTATTAAGTTGTGGATTGAGCCTTTCAACAATAAAATTTGTGATTATTTTATAAATCACATTACATAAGGCTAGAGAATTTTCTACTTTGTTTTAAGGTATGAGCACAAGGGATGTAGAATTCAAAGCCCCAAGCATTTTTTTGTTCCTGAAAGAATCTTGTACCACTTCCAAGAGATCTAGCTTAATTATTTCCCAAAATTCTTGATAAAATTCTATGGGGAAATTATCTTGACCTGGAGCTTTAGTCTTCTTCATGCCAAAAACCACTGCTTCAACCTCAGATAAAGATAGAGATTTAAGAAGATCCTCTTTCATTTCATTTGTAACAATGGAAGGAATGCAGTCAAGCACAAGCCCTTCCTCCACACTAGCAAGTGGAGAGTCCTCACAAAAAAAAATCTAAGAGAATCTAGTGGTATCTCAAGTAATCTCCCTATAGGAAGATAGAAAAATATCCTTTGAGGGTGTAAAGTATGATAAAATTCTTAAGCTATTAGTATCAAATTTCCAGAATTAATATTGCAGAGATTTAATAGACACTTTATATACTTATTGATTACTGTATTTTGATGTCTTTAAATAATCAAATGTCTCTTATTATATATCACAGTAGGCAGTCATGATTTGATGAGATGTGACTCATTAATGAGTCATGAATCATCAAGTCATGACTGTGAAACAATGCTATGCAACTTGTTTTATATCCACCATTTTGCTTATGTACCGATAACTATCGGTTAATGTCAACGCCACTGCATAACAAATGAAGGTGATGAATATGATTACCACCGTTGACTTAGTGTATAAGACTGATAACTAATATCAGTTGATATGGATAGCAATTCGCATTTCATTTAAACCAATACTTATCGGTATTGATAGTTATTTTGCAGTGTTTAATAAACCGATATAATCAGTATTTAATAAATCATTTCAAATATATAAACATCAATATATATATATATATATATATATATATATATATATATATATATATATATATATATATATATATATATATATACACATTAATACATACATATATATTATAATATATATAATTACTATTACATATACATTAATATATATGTATATATTAATGTATGTATATATTGATAGATTGTTTAAATATAATATAATATATATATATATATATATGTGTGTGTGTGTGTGTGTGTACATACATATATATATATATATATATTAATGTGTATGTATTAGCTAACACACACACACACACACACACACACACATATATATATTAATGTGTATGTATTAGCAAATACATATACATTAATATTTACATATATTATTTTTTATATATTCAAATTAATTATTTAAACGATGCTATCAATTTCCAACACTCATGATATCATGTAATACAGGAAATCATTATTTATGTAAATGATAACTATTTTGCACATCACCTTAACTCGTGAAGTGAGGAATCACCTTAACTTGAGATAACATATTTTTACATATTACCTTAGATCGTAATATGAGAAATCATCTTAGATTGTGATACCTAGTTTTCATATCCCCTTAGATCATGATATGAGGAATCACCTTAAATCGTGATACCTAGTCTTCATTTTACCTTAGATTGTGATGTGAGGAATCACCTTAATTAGATCATGATACCTAGTTTTCATATCACCTTAGATTGTGACATGAGGAATCACCTTAGATCGTGATGCCTGATTTTCATATCACCTCAGATTATGATACAAGGATATATTAATTAGATAACATTACATTCCCCTTACATATAACCCTATTATGGTATGTGCACTGACATATCAAAATTCTACCATAACAAATCTCCATTACAAGATCATCACCTTGTAATATCTAATACAAGTGTTCATTGTCTAAAAAGTCGTCACCTCTCAAAAATGTACACAGGCTAGATGAGCCCATAAGAAGTTTATACATTAAACATCTTTATTACATTAATACAATTCAAAAATCATATTACAACCATACCGATATTTTTTCTGAAGTGATCAACTTTCACCTTGGGAAGTGCTTTGGTAAGAATATTTGCAGTTTGATCTCCTGTACTAATATATTCCGATTGAATCACTTTCCTTTCAACCATAACATAGTGATAAGGAATCTCAACATGCTTGGATCTGTCATGAAACAATGGATTCGCTGATAACTTGATACAACTTTGGTTATCACAATGAATAGTAGTTGGTTTTAATGGTTTACCAAATAACCCAATAAGTAGTTTTCTAAGTCATACTTCCTCTCTAGAAGCCATCGAAGATGCAATATATTCAGCCTCTGTAGAACTTTGAGCCACTGAAGATTGTTTTCTGCTAATCCATGATACCATAGATGATCCTAAACTAAAATGACATCCTGAGGTGCTTTTTCAATTAGTCACACTTCCAGCTCAATCTGAGTTAGTGAATCCATGAAGGTCCAAGTCTGCCTTTTCATATTTGAGTCCATAGTTTAGATTACCCTGAAGATACCTCAATAAATTTTTTGCAGTGGTGAGATAATACTCTTTAGGTTCACACATGAACTGACTTAATATATACAACAATATTAGATGCTTCTTCCAAAATAGAAGTGTCAAGGTTTTGGTCAAGAAGCATTGCCTTGGTAGCTTCAATAATTGTTCTATTTTTCCTTTCAGCAACCCCATTCTATTGTGGGTTGTAAAGAACAATGTACTCCCTCTTAATCCCAGCAACTCTGCAAAATTCCTTAAAAATGGTTGATGTATATTCTTTACCATTATTTGATCTTAGAGTCTTGATTTTCTTTCCAGAAATTTTTTTAGTAATTGATTTGAAGTCTTTGAACATTTTTAGGATCTCCTCAAATTCTTTATGTTTAAGAAAATATATCTAGGTCTTCCTCGAGAAATCATCAACAAAGATTACATAGTATTTTCATCCTCCTATTGATGGAACACACATTGGTCCACATAAGTCTGAATGAACTAATTCTAATACATTGTTTGTTCGACTGGAACAATTTTGAAATGCCCCTTTTGTGTTTTTACCTAAAGCACAACCTTTGCATGCCCCAGGGTGATACTACTTAATTTTTGGGAACCAATGACTAAATGTTCCATAGAAGATAGAGCCTTGTAGTTTAAATGTCCTAGTCTTCTATCCCATATATCATTTGAGTTAATCATTTCATTAATTTGGACTTGATTTGATTAAGTACATAACTCATATAGACAACCTTGCCTTCTACCTATGATTTGGGCTTGCTTAATAGTAGATTTCTTTGGCCAAGCCTTTAATTTTCCATCCATAAAGTTTACTCTATATCCATTATCCTCAAGTGCAAATATGGATGCTAGGTTCCTCTTGATACCTGGTACAAATAGTACTTCAGTAAGTTGAATGGAAATACCAGTCTTTAATTTGATAGTGCATGTCCCAACACCTTTCACTAGATAGGAAGAGTCATCTCCAATAGTTACTTCCTCATCAGATTCTTCTACCATAAAGTCTAGTAGTTCTCTAAATCCTGTAATATGTCTTGAAGAACCACTGTCGATAACCAAGGTGCTTTTATTTTAGACTTGGTTTGAAAGCACTGAGTAGAGCACAAATTTATCATTTTTAGGTTCTTCCTTAGTCTTCTTCTTTATTTTGGTGAATGAAGCCTGATGGTTTTTATATGGATAATTTATTACATAATGTCCATATTTATCACATCTAAAACACTGGACTTTTGACATAGCTCTTTTATTATTTTCATGATTAAATTTTCTTTTCTTGAAGTGTCTTTTCTTCTTGTTGTGGGTATCCACATTTAGTGCATGAAGATCTTCATCAATAGTTTTCTTCTTTAGTCCTTTCTTGTCTAGTCTTGATTCCTCTTGAAGGCAATCTCTTCTTAGTTGGTCAAATTTTGGAAATTTAAACCTAGCACTTATGCCAGAGACAAAAATCTCCCAAGATTCAGGCAGACCATCTAATGTGATCAATGAAAATTCCTTATCATCAATTTCATAGCCAAGTGTTGATAATTGATCTCTTAGAGATGAGACTCTCATAAAGTATGAATTTATTTTCTCACCTTTGTTCATACTTATGTGGTTTATCTCCCTTTTCAAGGCTAATTTATTGCTTGCATTACTTATCTCATAAGTTTTCTCTAGTGCTTTGAACATTTCATATGCTCTTTTGTAATTTGTTAATATTGGAACAATGTGTTCTCTAACTCCATCAATCATGATCTTCATTGCTTTGACATTTCCTTCATTCCAAGTTGATATGTTAGGTTCTGCCTCTGGTTTTAATTTGTCTTCTCTTATGAAAGATTTGACTTTATTTTCTTTTAAAAACATTATGATTCTGAACTTCCGTGATTGAAAGTTGTCTGCACCCTCAAGTCTGTCCTTGAATCTGATAATGTTTTCCATTTGGAATGTAATGTATTCAATTCAAAAACTTAATTTCTCAAGTTTATCAGCCGCTTGGATCCTTCAGAACCAGTTCTCTGATACCATGTAAAGTATGATAAACTTCTTAAGATATTAGTATCGAATTTCCAGAATTAATATTGCAGAGATTTAATATACACTTTATATACTTATTGATTACTGTATTTTGATGTCTTTAAATCATCAAATGTCTCTTATTATATATCACAGTAGGCAGTCACGATTTGATGAGACATGACTCATTAATGAGTCACGACTCATCAAGTCGTGACTGTCAAACAATGCTATGCAATTTGTTTTATATCCACCATTTTTCTTATGTACTGATAACTACCGGTTAATGTCAACATCGTTGCATAACAAATGAAGGTGATGAATATGATTACCACTATCGACTTAGTGTATAAGACCAATAACTAATATCAGTTGATATTGATAGAAATTCGCATTTCATTTAAATTGATACTTATCTGTATTGATGTTTATTTTGCAGTGTTTAATAAACTGATATAATGGGTATTTAATAAATCATTTCAAATATATAAATATTAATATATATATATATATATATATATATATATATATATATATATATATATATATATATATATATATATATTTTAATGTGTATGTATTAGCAAATACATTTACATTAATATGTGCATATATATATTCTTTATATATTTAATTTAATTATCTGAATGATGGTATCAATTTTCAATAGAGGGAATATGAGAAGTAATTGAATTCCCATGTCTTCTATCCTTCAATATATTATGAAAAGTCTTCATGTTTCTATAAAATTCTTGGAGTTAATCAACTTGATCTTTTTTCTTATAATAAACCTCCTCATGGATCTCCCATTCCCCTAGGTCCTTCACCAAAAAAACCTCCTACTTGTATAAATCCTCAAAATAACCTTGATTTTTTATTTGGCAAGTGACAACATCAACCTGAGACCAAACATTCCATTTTGCTGAGAAGCTATAGAGAAACAATAAATAAAATTAGGATAGCATTTGAGGATCAATACAAAACTACTCTTACTACTCCTTAGGGAAGATTATGCTATCAAATAATGCATTTTGGTCTTAATAACACAAGAGTTACCTATTAAAGACCTATGCCAATAATCTTTCATGATCTCCTTCATGTCTATATTGAATATTATGTATATGATTTTCTTGGAAAGTCAAAGACAAGAGAATCACATATAGCCATCATTACCACAATATTTGAAAGGTTGGAGAAGTACAAGGTAAGGTTGAATCCTAAGAAATGTGTCTTTAGTGTTAAGTTAGGAAAAATGTTGTTGTACATCATGTCTCAAAGAGGGATTGAGGTAGATCCTAAGAAGGTGAAAGCCATCTTGGATATGCCACCCCCATAGACATTGAAGAAACTTTGTATTTTGCAAGGCCAATTTCAGTCTTTTCACATATTCATATCTCAGTTGATAGATAAGGTTCACCCTTTTTCACATCTCCTCTGCAAAGACAATAAGTTCTTATGGGATTGTCTTTTTTAAAAGGCATTAGAGAAGTTGAAACAATATCTAGCTAATCCACCAATGTTGGTCCCACCTATTCCATGTCGACCTTTAATTATTTATAAATCAGCTATATCCATTGCACTGGGAGCACTTCTTGCACATCTAGATGACAATGGAAAAGAGTGTTCTATCTATTACCTTATCAAAACACTTGTTGGTTATGAATTGAATTATGCTGCTATTGAGCGAGTACATTTGGATGTGGTCTTTTTCATGCATAAGCTACATCATTACATGATTAACAAAAGGATGCAACTTATTTATAAGGTCAGCCCTCTTAAGTACCTCTTATCAAAAGTTGCTCTCACTGGGCGCACAACAAAATGGGTTATAATCCTGAGTGAGTTTGACATTGTTCATGTAGACCACAAAACTATCAAAGGTCAAGTAATTGTAGATCATCTGGAAGAAGCCCCTATTCAAGATGATCATCCTATTGCTACAAATTTTCCAGATGAATCAATCATGACCATTACCTCAAGCATGCAATGGAAACTCTATTTTGATGGATCTTATACAAGCAAAGGCTCAAGGGAAGGATTCTTTTTTTTGACACCACAAGGAGATCCTATTCCTAAGTCTTGCAATCTTACATTTCCTTGCACAAACAATATTGCAAAATATGAGGCTCTAGTAACTAGACTTTGTCAAGCTATTCACTGGAAGATCTCTAACTTGCTTGTCTTTTGTGACTCTTAGTTGGTTATCAAACAAGTTAACGATGAATTTTAAAAAAAAGGATGATAATATGCTCCCTTAACATTGAATGTTTGAAGATCTGAAAGCACGCTTTACAAAAATCATATTTCAACAAATTCTAAGAGCTAACAACAAAGCAAATGACACAATGGTTACAATTGCCTCTTTGATAGCTATGTCAGAAAATAGTCAAAGATGCAAGTTTCTTGTTGATAATATTATGGTCTCTACCTATGATCAGTTAGAGTCTGAGATGGTGTGTGAAATCATTGGTCCTAATTCCCCTTGGTACCAAGACACTTATTTCTACCTTCATGATGAGATCATCCCACTTACCCTTACCACTAATCAATGTAAAAACTTCATTCGACGAACCTCCTGTTATACTATCCTTGGTAATACCATTTTTTGAAAAAAACTTCGATAGAACTCTTCTTAGATGTTTGAATTTAGAAGAATCCCAAATGGCCTTGTATAAATATATCAAGGAATCTGTGGGGCTCATTCCAATTGAATCACTTTGGCTAAAAAGTTATTGCATACTATATACTATTGGCCAACTATGGAGCAAGATGCATACCACTTTGTTAAAAATTTTTTTCCTTGTCAACAACATGGTGATTTGATACACACCCCCTCTCAAGAACCCCATTCCACCATCACACACTAGCCCTTCTCAGGATGGGATTTTGACCTTATAGGATAGATATTCCCTAATTCTTCAAATGGCCACAAATATATCCTTGTTGTTACTGAATACCTCACTAAATGGGTTGAGGCTATACCTCTCACTTATACTACAGGTAAGAAAATTTCCAAGTTCATCTTGGACTATATCATTTGTCGCTATGGAATCCCGTAAGATATTCACACGGATAATGATACCCCTTTCAAGAATAATTAGGATGTCATTGAGATTTGTAGGAAATTCAGCATAACCCAATATTATTCCAGCAAGTATTTCCTATAAGGTAATGGTTAAGTAGAGGCTACTAAAAAAAGTATCTATAAAATCCTCAAAAAGATAGTTGATGATGTTGGTCATGACTGGAACCTTAAGTTGAATCCAAATATTTGGGCCTACCACACTTCCATCTCCACACCTACTAACACCACTCCTTTTTCCCTTGTTTATGGTACTATGGTTGTACTTCCCATAGAAATTGAGCTCCCCTCTCCTAGAATCTTCCTAAATAATTTTATATATAAAGAGGACTATCGAGTTTCTCACTTACAAGAATTTCAACTCTTGTATGAATGTCACCTCAATTCCCTAAACAACCTTCACATGTATCAAAATTTCCTTCGCTTTCAATTCAATAAGAATATCAAGCCTCAGGAATTTGAAGTTGGTGATTTGGTACTACAACATAACATGAGAAATCTCCAGAACCATGAAAAGAAAGGAAAATTTGAGCCTAATTGGTTGGGGCCTTTTGTGGTTACAAATAAATTTGGATATAGAGCATATCAAATAGCTACACTAGAGGGAGATCCACTCCCTAGTCCTATGAATATTATGCATCTGAAGAAGTTCTATACATGAGATTAGAAGCATTGTATAAAAAAATGTATGATCTTAAAGAAAATCCAAAAATAATATAAAAAGATCCTGAAAAATTCTAAAAAAATGTAAAAAGTCCTAAAAAAATTGTCATCCTGGTGAAAAGATAGCAAACAGATGCCTTGATGAAAAAAAACCATATATTCAAAAATTCAAAAGCAATAAATTTATTTCCAATGGCGAAAACCTAGAAAATAGGCACCTTGGATAAGTACCATGGTGAAAACTGCTTGCTAACGCCATGTGTAGTTCACCTAGATTCACCATCTATCGGGATACTTTATGTTAGGATTGAGTAATACTGAGAGGGGGGGTGAATCAATATTACAACACTTTAAATTGAACTTAAACCAATTGTAAACAAACCATAAGATTACATAAAAAAAAAGTACATAAGAAAATAACACACAACTCATAACACCATTATTTGTTTTCGAGGAAACCTTGGCCAAGCAAAAACCCCGATGGGGATGGTACCCACAAATATGCACTAGAGTATAATGTCCCTATTAGGAGACCTAGCCCTGTTAGGAGCTGAGTATTACATAGTACATTTCCTTGTTGTAGGAATATCAACCCTATTAAAGGTATACAAAACCTTGTTAAAGGTATACTGAGCTTACAACTCTTACAATCAATACTTTAGTTACAAAGTGTTCTCAAGGAAGAACAAAACAAGAATCTTCTATGCTTTGATAGTTCCAGTTGTATTTATTAGTAACCTTTGTCAACCTCTGATCTTGTTTTTTCCATCAACCATCACTGATATCTCTATTTCGCTCCTTAAAAAGTTCTTCATTTATATATGTATTCTATCATTCAATTGACTCTCAAATACAATGCAAAATATAATAATTAATAATGCAAAGAGTAAATACTAAGCCGACGATCTTGTATTACTAAAGTGTCATAAATCCACAATCTTTATCTAACTTAGCACGTTACACCATCTTATAGTCCCTTAATCATCGTGACTATTCATATGCTCCGTTTCATTGTCTCTTTGCCTTCCCATGTCTCCAAATCACTGTAACTTGTTGATAACAATACCAAAACATAAGAGACCTTAACTGAAGGTCATACACATCCCAAAATGTCTTCCTCTAAGCTTGCAAGTCATCATCTATCATATACTATCTTTGATGTCCCAAAATAGTACTGATGTACTCTGTATATCTGTTTCCATACTTAGTCATTTTGAAGACTTCATCTCCAAAACTAAACTTAACTTAATGCGATCACCATATCAGATGTGTTTCCATAAATGACAACCCTCAAGTGCTTCATACTACTTTAAAACATCACTTGGAAATACTTTCTTATGCCCATCCCTTCATTCCCCTACTATGTCTGTGCGGGAAGCCAACGTAGTTCACCTTCCATCTTTCTCACTTTGCACACACTCACATGACGATCCTTTTTCACCACGTTTTGAGTAAGGACCCACATGTACAGATGATTCAATTATTCTGATCTCCATCATGATCAATGACACTCTTTCAGACCCACTGACCACATGCACCCTATCAAAAAATCATATTGAGATTGATTATCTTTTTTGTCATTTGATCTATTGTTATTGCCTCTGACACTTATGACTCAACCCTTATAATTGATCATCATTATCCCTTCAGGGTATATCTTTCCTAAGGCAGCTCATCCAATCCTAAATTTAAATATCAAATTTGTTTTGGGAAAATACTTGGGACCAAATGGCCGCTTGGTCATGAGGCCTTCTTTTTGGTTTTATCTTTTGTGTTCAGTCACACCTACTCTTGATAACCTAGATATCCATATTTGGGTTTATTTAGATGGTTTTTTTGTTGATTCATGAATTTTTATGGTATGACATGTCAGTCTATTTGAGAGTCTAGTCCAGATAGCGGAATCATGTTATCCTTGTTTATCTTGCATGTGGTACATGATTTGTATGCAATATCAAAATAGGATATGCTCTCCCCATAATGACATAATGATAACCTACATTTTAAGATTAATGTACATTTAGATTCATTTTGCATTGGAGGCCTTATTTTATTCATTTATCCTCTTCCATCCCCCCACCCTAGTCATCTACGTGTTCTTTCTGGTCACTCTAACACAAAAAATATCTCATTTTGCATCTTACATTAGGTTGCATTATTTTATAGGTTCATTAAATACAATTTCTTAGTTATCACTTTTGTGCATTAATCCTTATGTATCCATTTTGCATTCATCACATTTGCATTAAACATTAATCATTTAATATACATATATTTCATATTATCATTAATCATTACACATTAATGTATTCATTATCAATCCACATAAACATGCATCATATAGAAAATATAGAACATATATGCATTCTATCACATCTTGCATCACATACGTCACTATATCATATCATTATATGCATCACATCCTACATCATACATGTTAGTACATGGTGGCAATAAAATCATGTGCATAGTAAGATTCATCTTTAAATGCATACATATATCATATTAACATACATCCATATATAACATCACATAGAAATCTAAAAATCTACATTTCATATATAGGAATCATGAAAATCACATAGTGTCATTCATCACCTCATAAATACATCATATAGTTACAATACATGCATCTACATCATATGTATATGAACCTAGGTGTTGATGTGCATCTCATCTAAAAAATGGAAAAAATTGTGTCAAGGTGGCTGAGAGAAGACTCATGTCGTTGTCTAGGGTCATGTCCCTTCTCCACCTACTGGTCTTGATGATCTCATCCCTGTTGATGCATGTGATCCTCCTCCTCATGTTTATGGTGTCATCTATGATGCTACTCTCTATGAGCATGGTTGTGCCCTCTAATCCTCTAGTAGTTCATGGTGGTATATGAACATGTAATATTATGCCTCTCTACCAGCTCTCCTAGCCCATCTCTCTGCCTCAAGGGCACTCTAAAATAAGTAAAATTCACAAACCTATGTCAAGCTATGCGTGATCATCTCCCTCTCTCCCATGTATCTCTTTGTTGTATTATGTCATATCTCCATGTCTATTGTCTTTTGAATGACATGGGCCTGTAACTTTTTAATTCATTGTCTTAGCTCATCTATCTCATTCTCAATTAATCCCTACATGTCTATCTCCACCATGATTAGCTATCTTGAGTCCATCTAATCCTATAGTGTGTCCAAGGTTGTTTGAGCATTATTTTCTCAAACCCTATTTTCCTTTAACTCCCTCTATAGGTCATCTATCCCTATCTGTGGGCAAGCTAAAAAAATTTATGCACTGTTAGATCTATCTCTCTGTCTCTGCCACCCCTCGTAGTTGTGTCACCTTGGCCTCAAGGATGGATATATGTGCTTAGGCTATCTCCTACTCATTATTTCCTACATCCCTAGGAGGTGATCCCTACTCTACCTCTGGTATCTTTGCATCCCCACTTGCCTCATCATTCTCTACCATTTCTGCATCCTGTGTGGTACATGTGCTATCTATGGTACTTCTCTACCTACATCTATCTTATCCTAAGTCCCTCATGCCTCTACCCACTCTCCTCTCACCTAATCATCCTACTCCTCTATCATCCTTGTCATCTCCCCCATCGTCTCCCCCATCTCCATCCTCTCCCCTGGCCTGATCATCTGCATCCACCTATTTTGGATCTATCAATCTCACTAGCCAATGTGCATCCCACCATTGTGCATATGCCATTGTCATCCCTGCATTCACTACATGTTCGTGTGATGGTTCACATAGTGATCACTCTATATCCCTCTAGTTGGATCTTGCCTCGATAAGTTCTACCCCTACACTCCATAGTGACCCTACCTCTCTCATCAAAAAAGGATGTATAAACCTATCTGGAACCACATCCTAGATAATCTCAAACTTCATTTGTACTCATGATGACATATATCGCACTACCACATGATTTTTTCTACCAATTAGCTAGTAGTCTCTCTCAACATAACTCAGGTATTATCTATCTAATCTCCCATCCTCCCTGCCATGCTCCTCATCCCAATATCCCCATGGCTTTCTCTCTCTGTATGGCTTCCACTCGAACCATATCAGATCATCTAACATATATCTCCAATATCTCACAGATGTTATGTTCTTGTAGGTTATCAGCGCCCTATAGTGACATGCATATGGATCATATCACTCTCATGCCTCTCCTCCATGTCTCATTAGTTTGCAAACTGTTATGTTCTCCCATGTCCAAACTAGGAGTAGTGTCACTCCTGGTCCCATCATCTTTTTCATCTGATATGCATAAATGTACAAATCATAGTATACCTATCCTAGGATAGTGTATCCCCAACCATACACTATGTCCTTCACCTCCTCTAAAATATGGCTCAATACTCTCACCCATCCAATTGGGATTCCATGTCCTAAGTAATCTAGCATCATCCTGGTCCTAATCAGTCCTGCTAGGTATGCTACCATCCATGGTAGCCTCACCTTGAATGCTCCCTACCATGATAACCACTTCCATGTCACTAGTAATCATTCCATTTGACACCTGAAGCATGTCTCCATGAATGTAAATTCTCCCTCCAACCAATACTTTGGCATCAGTCTCTTAATAGGAACTCGTAGTATCATCCACCCATCCAGTAGGGTGATAGTCACCTCTTCTATAGGGAGATGGAATCTTGATGTGTTGGAATGCCATCAATCTATCAGTGCCATAATGATTGTATTATGCACTCATAGCTAGGACCACTCATGCATATGCTCCAACCCATAGAGTGTGACATGTATCCACTCTAGCACCGTCAATCTCTCTCACAGGTCCATGGTTGTAGGTTAATTCACCCTCGAACTAAAGGGGCACTCCTTGGCCTACAATTAGTTAGCCTTGTCAGTTAGGCATTTGTGTCTCGGGACTTGTCAGTTTCCCCCCTACTATTTTTTCCCCCTCCCCCTTTTTTTTTTCTTTCCTCCTCCCTTTTTTTTCCTCCCTTGTTCATTCCTCCCGCTATTTTTGGTTCCCCCTCCACTTGTTCATTTTTTCTCCCCTCCCTTTTATTTTTTCCTCCCTTGTTCATTCTCCCCTACTATTTTTTGTACCCCCCCTTGTTTATTTTTTCCCCCTTTCTTTTGTTTTTTCCTCTCCTTTTCGTTCCCCCTCTAGTTTGGTTCCCCCTCCCTTTTGCAGTTGTGGGTTATCCCCTAGAGTTGTTGGTGCACCCTCAGGTGGCCCCGCATAGTCGCGGGTGGCCCCTGAGAGTGGCCCCCATGAGTGTCCCTATGGAGCCTTGGGTGGTCTCCACGGGTGACACCCATGGTCACCCCTGTGGAGCTTTCGATAGTCCTCATAGGTGGCCATCCCCTGTGGAAGGCCCCCACAATGGTGTCTACTGTGGCTTGGCTATGACTGACATGGTCACAGGTAAAGCAACTATCGCTCGACCACCTTGCCTTTGGACGGGTGGGGCCGTGGGTCAGGGGACTCATGGCTATAGCACCACCCTTGGCCAAGTGGAGTTGCAGGTCACCAAACCCACGTCTCCTCTTTCCCTTCTTTCCCTCTCCTAAAACCCTAGCTAATTCTCCAAAAACTTAAAAATTTAAAACCCACTTGCATAATGGAAAAATCTAGGTGGGTTTTCAAACTTACCAGCTCACCCATGTCTGCCGACCTCTAGTAGACTCTGACTCACTCACCCAGTTGTCTCCTATCTCGTGCATTTTTCATCTCCTCTTCTACTCCTTTCTATTTCTCTTTCTTGAGAAACTGAGCCCTTTTGGGCCCCATAGGCCTATTTATAGTTTGTGGGCCCTGTTTTTCATCCCGACCCCAGTTTTTCGTCCCATTCCCCAATTTTTCATCCCGTTCCCCATTTTTTTTGTCTTGATCCCTATTTTTTGTATCAGTCCCTATTTTCCATTTTGACCTCATTTTCCATGTCATTTTTTCTCTGAACCCCCAAAGCATGCAAATTGTCACTTTTTCTCCACTTTCTCTCTCCTCACCCTTCCTTTTCGAGAAAATTGTCAAAATTTATTTTATGCTCAATTTTCTCAAGGGGACACTTCCTCCTCGTATAGTCTCTTAGGAACAACTCCTTGGGCATCTTATTTTCTTCTTCTTTAATGCGATGCCAATTTTGACACCACATCAAAGAGGGGCAAAATGTAGACAATTAAAATTATCCTTTGCATTCTAATATTAATTTTTATTAATATTTCCCATCTTGGATGATTTTGTTGTTGGCATGAGGCATGATGTGCCTATCTCCCATGACTCTAAGGATAATATTCAGGAGGGCAGAGAGGATTCTAGTGAAGGGAAAGCTAGAGAGTCCTCCATTAAGCTGATTTTTGAAGACTTTAATGACAGGGAAGAAGTTACTACTGGTGTGCTGTAGATTGCCAAAGCTGAGGCTCTCTACTCCTTCAGATTCAACAAATGGTTCTTCCATGAGATAAAAAGGATCCACATGAAATGTAGGAATCTTGAAGCTAATAATGCTATCCTCAATGAGAAAGTTGAGTCCTTTCTCAAAGAGGGCACTTCTAAATCCCCTGTTGTGGATATTAATGAAAGAATGAATAAAGTTGATAAAACTCTTATTAATATCATCCAGCATAGCATGGACAGTATGAAGGCTTCCAACACAAACCTCAAGGCTCTAGTCAATCTGCTGGAAAATGCTTCAGAGGAAGATAATGAGCTCAGGAATGTTCCTTTGGGGGATAGTGGTGGCCCTAGCTCTAAGACCATGGGAGCAACAAGAAAAAGTCCCCTCTGATGAAGAAGAACATTGATGAGTTGAAAAGTGTCATTGGCCGGATGGACAACATTCAGGCCAAGATGGAGAAGACGCTGGATGAGAAAATAGGGGTTATGTATGTGGATATTTAATCTGGTTGCCTTGCTAGTTTTTGGTGCTCTCTACTATCTTTTGGTCTGGTTTTCTATCCCTTTTGTCGCTATCTATGTAGTCCTTGTTTTGGGCAACTTGATGTTGTATGCCTCTTTTTTGGTGTTATGATCTCTACTTCCGATCTTTTGAAACTTGAATTGTAAAGGGTTTCGGGTCCCTTCAAAACCTATTTTTCCAGTAATCAGACCACTATAGTTAATTTTATTAATTAACTATATTTGTTATATTCCATTATTTATTTAATTAAATTTATTTTAATTAAATAACTTCATTTCCCTTTGTATTTAAATTTTATTTAAATACTCTTTAATATATTAAATATTATTTTAATATATTTTCCCTTCCATCTTCCCCTTTTAAATATATATTATATATATTTATTTACCCTCCACTTGCATAAATTTCTTCTAAAACCTTCGTTAAATCAAAATTATTTTAATTTAATCCCTTCTCCATTTTCCTAATCTTATTTTCTTTCTATTTATTCTTCTAATCTTGATTAAAAGGTGTATTATCTCTAATCATGTGCACAATCACCTTTTCCAAGGTGACCACCTCTCAATCTCTTTTCTCCACAAATCATTTTGAATTCTTCTCTTTTCCCTCTAAAAGTGGAGTTTGACTTTTCTGTTGCATCTTAATCCTAGCCATTCATTCTTTTTGTATTTTCATCTTAGCCACTCCCCTTTTGCCTCTTAATCTTGGTCATCCATTATTTTTCCTCTTAATCTCCTCCATCCAAACCTATTCAATTTCTATAAAAGAAATTCTCTCTTCAATTTTGTAGGCTAATCTTGTAAGGATAATCATCAAGCATTCTAGAGCACTTAAGCACTCATTTGAACACATAGCATTCTATCATTCTAGTATTATCACTATTAGTACTTCATTTCTATTGGCATATATCTTGAAATGTCATTGTTAGCTTAGATTTCATTTCTTGCATAGTAGCATAGTTTCCTTTCCATAGCTTTGTTAACCTTGTTTTTTGTATCTACATTGTTAGAATAGATTTTGCATTTCAATCTTAGATCCTTAATCACTCACTTGTACATTTCTTCCTCATAGATCTTGCACTTGCAATCATCTTGTGATATTTGGGGTAGGTTCTTCATACTTGTCAAAAACCTCGCTCTTGCATCTTTGTAGTTTTGCACATTAAATTATATTTTTCTTTCAAATCATTGTGTTGGGAGAGCATTCCCACAATCAAAAGAGAAAATAAAAAAATATTTATTAGGTTCCCTTGTTTTATCACATCAGAGCTCGTAGTATAAATTGGTTGTTTTGTTGCATTTTAGAATGGCTAACATGTAATGTGATTTTACTTAACATTTTGGTGTTTCTATTTACAGCAAACATGTCAAGATTTTTATTGCATATAGATCTAATGGTGAAAACCACAAAATGACAATATTAGATCAAGAAAAAAATAAAGGAAAGGATGTATCTAATAGTGAAAACCTCTCTAAGGCATTGGAGGATGTGTTATTGACAATCTTCCCAATTACACATTCCGGGAGCAATACTTAGTACTGATAGAACCATTAAAACTAGAAAATATTGGAACAACAGATAATCAAAAGATCATTCATTTAGTAGCTTCTTTATCAGGAAAAAAAAAAAATTCATCCAATTATTCAAAGAAAGTAAAATAAATTTTACTTGGTCATATGTGGATAGACCCAACTTGGATCCAGATCTAACAATGCATCATTTATCAATACCTCTAGGAGTTAAACTAGTAAAGAAAAAATTAAGAAAGATGCATCTGCACATAGCTCTATTAGTCAAAGAAGAATTGAAGTTATAAAATGTGGGGTTTATTTGACCAATTGACTATGTAGAGTTGTAGAGTGGATATCCAATATTGTTCACGTGTCCAAACTAGTCAAATATATCATAGTGTGTACACATTTCAAATATTTAAACAAACCATGTCCAAAGGATGACTTTTCTTTACCAAACATTGATATCATTACAAATCTAACAATTGGGCATGCTAAGTTATCTTTGATGATTGTGTTTTCTGGGTATAATCATATAAAAATAGCACCAAAGGACCAACATAAGACAACATTCAATTTTCCATGGGGAACATACTGTTGGAATGTCATTCTATTTGGATTGAATTTTTTATTTATTTATGTATCAAAGGGCCATGACAACAATTCTTCATGATACGATGTACACCATTGTGGAAGATTATGTAGATGATATTCTTGGTAAATCACTGACAAGAGAGGAACATTTGACTATTCTAGACAAAATTTTCAAGAGATTGCAAAAACTTAATGTTCATCTCAATCCAAAGAAGTGTGTGTTTGGAGTTACATCCAGAATCATCCTAGGTTACATAGTATCTACAAAATGAATTAAATTAGATCCATCAAAAGTTAAAGCTATTATAGAAATGCCACTACTAAAGAACATCAATTAGCTCAAGTCACTACAAGGAAGGTTGCAATCAATTTGACAGTTCATATCATAATTATCTTATAAGAGTCATCCTTTCACATGTTTATTACACAAGAAAATAACTTTTAGGTGGGATTAAAAGTGTGAAGAAGTCTTTAAACTATTGAAAGAGCATCTAATGAATCCACCTATTATGATGCCACAAATTGAAGGAAAACCACTCTTGTTATACATCTCAAAAACATAAGCATCTCTTGGAGCCCTACTTGCACAACAAGATCATGAAGAAAAGGAGCATGCTATATATTATATAACTCAAACACTACTTGGCTATGAACTAAATTACACAAAAATTGAGAAAGCATGTCTTGTAGTGATTTTTTCTTCCCAAAATTTATGAAATTATATGTTAATGAATAATATGTAAATTTGGTAGCAGAAATAGATCTGCTTAAATATCTTCTCAAAAAAGAAAAATTAATAGGAAGGCTTCCAAAGTGGGTGATGATACTTGGTAAATTTGACATATAATATGCATATAGAAAAGTAATAAAAGGGCTAGTGATTACATACCAGCTCATAGAAGCACCAATCATGAATGAATATCCTTTACATTTAGTATTTCTAGATGACACAATTTTTACAGTTACCACTCAATTGTGGAAGCTTTATTGTGATGGATCCTATATGAAACATGGTTTGGGAGCGGGTATACTATTTGTTACACCATAAGGATTCACTATACCAAAATCTTACAGATTATTGTTTCCTTGTACAAACATATGGTGGAGTACAAAGCACTAGTCATTAGGATTAAGATGGTATTAAAATAGAAGATAAAGAAGCTAAATGTATATGGAGACTCTCAATTAGGGATAAATAAATAAAATGCCAAATATCAGACCAAGGATGAGAAGTTGATGCCATACAAGTGTATGGTAAATGACTTTCAGAAATGTTTTTCCATGATCAAATTTTAACAAATACCAAGATAGGACAACAAAACTACATATGCTATGGAAACCATTGCATCACTCCTATAAATACAAGAAAATAAAGCCTTTTATGAGTTCTTGGTGGAACAATTATCTATCCCTACCTATCATAACCCTAAAACCAATATTATTTTCCATATAGTTGGACTTGATTCTCCTTTTTATGGAAAGATATATACTTATATCAAGGAGAATACCTTACCACATGGTTTTTCTAATAACCAAAAAAACCTTTATTTTTTGAGCTTCCCACTATACCATCATTTTTATATCATTTATGGATGAGGTCTTAATGGTACTCTCCTTATATGCCTTAAGCACATAGAATCTCAAACTTCCTTAAGGGAAGTTCATAAAGGTATATTTGAAACTCACTCAAGTGGAATGGACTTGGCTAAGAAGCTCATCTATTTGGATATTACTGGCCAAGTATGGAGACAAATTCCTACCATTTTATCTATAAATACAAGAAATGTCAGATACACAAGTATATTATACATGCACCTACATAATAACTTCAACCTTTAACAAATTCTTGACCACTTTTTAATGGGGACTTGACCTTTTAGGTAATATTCATCTATCCTCATCCAATGGCCATAAATCCATCATTACTACTACTGAATGTTTTAGAAAGTGGATTGAAGTTGTTCCCCTTATCACTGAAACGTAAAATAAAATTGCCTCATTCATTTTGAATCATATTATTTATCTCTATGTAATTTCCATGTCCATTATCAAGGATAATGGAAAACCTTTAGAAAATCAGGATGTCAAGAAGATTTTCAATATATTCCATATCCAACACCATTTTTCAACACCATACTACCCTCAAGGAAATGATTAGGTTGAGGCTTCCAATAAGACAATCCTAAAAAATACTAAATAAAATAGTTAATGAAGCTAGGTGTGATTGACATATCTAACAAAATCCTGCTTTAATGTAGTCTTACCACAGAACTATTCAAACACCTACATGTGCCACACCATACACTATGGATCTAAAGGCATATTGCCTATTGAGGACGACTTTCCATCACTATGTATATCATTAAAATGATTTATTCTAGATCAAGAATATTGTGTCTCTAGATTTTAGGAGTTGGAATTGTTGGATGAGAGATGTCAGAATGAACTTAATCACCTTAAGGCTTACCATAAAATAATGCCTCATAGATACAATTGCATAGTGAATCCTCATAATTTATAGGTTGGAAACCTAGTCCTTAAGGAGAACCCCAAGAATCAACAAAATAGAGAAAAGGAAGGGAATTTTGAAATGAATTAGCTTGGTCCTTATGTAACCATTGTTGCTAATCAATCAAGATCCTATCAATTGTCAACACCAAAAGGTGAGCTATTCGAAGATCACATCAACAGTATGCATCTTAATAAGTTTTATCCTAGTCAAATCCCAATGCAAGGGAACAAAAATAAAGTGAAAAACACACAAAATACAAAAAAATCAAATAAAATAATAAGTGCAATAAAATAAAATGGTGAAAACTTGGAAACAAGCCCTATTTGTGATAAGTCAACTTCTTTATCTATCAGGACAATAAATATTTACCATCTTCCTTACTAATGTAGTTATATCCGTAATAAAACCTTAACCATATGCACATAGCCATCCCATTTGTATATCCCACCAATTAAATTGCATCATGGATTTGTACTAGCTTTCCATCCGCCTAGCCCATAATAAAGCTTTCACCCATTTATCAGTTCATATATTTCTTCATACATAATAAATAGGTCCTTCACTCATCTGGGGATAAATCCTTGACCTATTTATAGAATTAGATACTTGATGTTTCATTTTAGAGGATAAATGGATAGCGATAATATCTATAGATAACAAAAGCATGACAGTGAACCTTCAACAAAACGTTCACATGTAAAATAATAAACAAATCAATTTCCTAAAATATTACCAACTACAAGAATGATTCTTTTTATCATGAAAATAAACATATTTATAGCAAGAAGATTTAATGACTATTATAAGTCCAAGTCCGTGTCTTAATTTTTTGTTATCATATTTCATATATTACTCTAGGATTTCCTAGATTAGAGTATTCGAGATGAGAGCATGATACATTTTATCTATTTATTTTTTGTGGATTGGACTTTAGTTATGTAAGGATGCATATAAGGACACGATTGGAAAATGATCATTGAGGACATTATGAGTCTAAATATGAAAGAGGACAATCCTTGTTTGTTGATACATGCAAGTCATACTTAGGTCATCCAAGTTTAATTATACCTAGTGTTAGATAACTGAGAGGGAGGGTGAATCAATTAAGTTTAGTTATCCTACAGTCCCAAATCTCTCATATGTATATATTAAAACTTTTCAATCAAATAATCAACTCATTAAGATATCAACTGTGTTTTTCTCTTCATCTACCGATTACCAACAAATTAAGTATTGTGTTCACTGATCTATCCAGTTATAGAAATGTGCTAAGTAAAATAACATATCACACACATTTAACACATAAATTTTAACATGGAAACCTTGCTAGGGGAAAAACCAAATGGGACCGGTAACCCGAAATAACTCACTCTTCTGAAGTGAGCTGAGTTAGGATCCAACCCTGTTAAAGGTTACAAAACACACTATGAGGTGTGACTTGGTTAAAGGATTTATCACTAATAGTTGTCCTTGGACCATGCATTCACTATGGAGTCAACAAGAAAACAATCAACATTCATTAAATGTCATATTGAAATACAAAGATGGTTAAGTCCTACTCGGTTAAGAGATTTATCTATAACAATGGTTAAAATGATACAGTAATGATTTGATTCAAATACAACTTTGATTTGCAGATTTTTACATCTATGCTAAGCTCAAATACCTCTGATCAATAATCAATTCAACATATTTATTTCCTCCAACTCAATTTTTCTTGGTATATCCTTTCTTTGACGCTCGATGTTGTCTGCAATTCTATTCAGTTCT
Organism: Chamaecyparis obtusa; assembly: GCA_027943335.1. Lineage (NCBI taxonomy): Eukaryota > Viridiplantae > Streptophyta > Pinopsida > Cupressales > Cupressaceae > Chamaecyparis > Chamaecyparis obtusa. Next base: position 244,485 of record BSBK01000899.1, read on the forward strand.
TTCTTCAACCAGTTTGATTAGTGTTGCATGAAAACAATCCTTTTCATGCGAATTCTCTTGTAGCATCAAAATCCCAAATAAATTGTTTTCTCCTCATCCATTGATTTTGCAAACCTCTTAATGTTCACCATTTATTTTTCCGCTTTAACCTTCCTTGGAAGTTGTGTCATTAACACGTTTCATTCTCCTTCATTCGATCAATATTAAATTTGGTCAATTGTTTGATCATCATAACAAATATTATCTTCTACCTCAAAATCATAAGAAATTGTCCATCTCATCATTTTAGTTGAATGTTATAAATTCCATTTATTTCTTTCACTCGGTCAATACTAGAATGCATCGGTGATTACCCACTCGATTAATACAATACTCGGTATACACTACACTTGCTCAGTGTATACAAAAATCTTCACTTACAAACCACAAAAAATTGTTCAGTCTTGATCTTCAATACATAATAGAATCATGTAATATAATCAAGTCATCAACATAATTCCATATACTCATAAATAAGTTACCCAATATATACCATATCCATATCTTCCATATCCATCTCATCTTCATGTAGATATCTCATTCCTTTACCATTTTCCTTCTTTAGATGTTTGTAACTATCATGATAAGTACTGTCAAAACTAGCTGACATAAATGATATTACATTAATTGATTAATTGTCTTACATATACTTTAGTAGCTCGGTGATCATCAATCACTGTCTTTCACTTATCAAACTTTCCTTCAAGATATTCAATCAGTTGTAGGTTATCAATCTCTCCCTTTGGCATTGATGGAAACACAATATGAAATATGCCATAGAATACCAAAAATCTGTAAGAAAATGTTGTAACTCGGTAAGCTCTCCTTAGCTTGTATATTTTATATGTTTAATCACTACATAGCATTAATACTCCATGCAAACTCTCCCTAAAGATTTGATCTTTTTCTTGTGTATATCTTCTCTCCTTATAGTCTTCTCTCCCTTAGGATAAATATTTCATTGATTCTCTCCCCCCCTTTGACAACAATGCCAAAAAGAATAAACAACTCTTTAGTAGCCAAAATATTATCTCTAGTGTTCGGTTTAGGTCAAGTACCTTTCATGTACCAATATGTAGTTTCAGTTTATTCTCCATCTTCTAGCTTTCACAACCTTAGAAAACCTAAAGTGTGAACAATATGCATCAACATCATTTGATAATTTGATAAATTATAGGTTGATGCAACCTCCTGATCACTCGACAGATAGGATCGACCCCTAGTCTAGTCCTCAAGTACTCAAATGTATCCTTAGGTAAGGGTTTGGTAAATATATCTGCAAGTTGTTCTTTTCATTTCACAAATTATAATTTCACTTTCTTTTCTTGTACTTGTTCCCTCAAGTAGTGATAGTTTATAGATATATGCTTTGTCTTTGCATGCATCACAGGATTCTTAGAAATTTTTATAACACTCATGTTATCACAATATATTATCATTGGGTTAGTGATATCTTCATTGATACCTTTCAAAAGTTGTTTTATCCATGCAATGTTTGAACAATTAGCAGCAACAACAACATCTTCTACTTCGATAGTGGAATGAGAAATGCATCCTTATTTTTTGCTTATCCAAGTAACTAATCTTTCTCCCAAAAAGAATTATCCACCATTAGTACTCTTTTCATCATCAATGTTTCTAGCCCAATTTACATCTGAGTAAACTTTCAGTTCAAAATTTCCCTTTTTCTTGTACCATAATCCATAGTTTTCAGTGTTTTTCAAGTATCTCAAAATTATTTTAACAACATTCATACGTGTGATTCTTTAGGATTAGCAAAACATCTTGCTACAATTCCAACTGCATGTGCAATATCTGGTGTACTATGCACAAAATACATCAACTTTCCAATCATTGATCTGTATAATGTTTGATTTACCTTAGTTGACTGATCATCCTTTGTCAATTTGCATCCAGTGACCATAGGTGTGATGACCGTTTTGAATCTTCCACACCAAAGGTCTTCAACACTTATTTTATATACTTTGATTGAGTGATGTATATGTTGGATGTTGTTGGAATTGGTTACTAATTTTTTTGTCATTCATGTTTTGTCACTAATGTCAACATATGTTTCTATAAAGAGAACAAACTGGATATTATAGTGTATGGATAATGTATGGTTGATTCAGAATTAGCGAACACAAGTTTGTGTACAAGGAGGTGTTGTGATCTTATATGTAAGATCACATGCTATAATATTTCATATTGGTTGAGTAACATAAGATTTGGTGAAGACTATTTTCTGGACTGTGACAGTGAAATTTGATAGAGTTAGTCTCTTTGTTTTGAGTGTATCTTACAAGCGATGTGGATTCAGTGTATACGAGCTTAAGGGATGACAGATAATGTATTAAAAAATGTTCTTTGATCTTAGAAATTTTTGGGAAACATGACAATGTTAGTTGTGACATGTGTTCTAGAGGAGACCTATTTGGGGCTGACTTCAGAGTTGTAGCGTGTATTAAGGATAGAGAGCATGGATTACGAATGTTGGACCTAAATTATTGAAATGTAATTATTGTATACTTGTTATAGGTACCGTGTGTATCTTAGCAAGGGGTTATGTAATTATTTGTATATTAGGAAGTCCAAATTAGTTGACCTAATCATTTATTGTAATAGGGTATATATGTAAGATCTTTTCTTTTGAAAAGATAGGCAGTGTGAAAGAAATGTAAAAGAGGATTGTGGAAGCCGTGAGATTGTATCCGCTAGATGTAGAGAAGAGGATAGTTTATACTTCATTGGAACTGATCAAGCAAAGACAACTTCTATCAAACAGTTCACAAGGATTGTGTATTTCTATTATATACACTTGTGTTGCAAATAGTGAGTTCTGGAGGTGGAAATAATTGATGAGACAATTTATTGTCTCTATTTTACTATAATCTTTATGCTTTGTTGAAATATTTCTAATACATTTTATGACCCTATAACTATGTAAACGTGTGATAAGTATAGTTAGAACCAAGATTATGGGTAGTTAGATATGACATGTTTTGCCAAACATTATACATAAATTGCAGTACTTCATATATCTACTTTAATCTGTGTTCTAATATTTTAGTAAGAATTGATTAGTTGACTTGTATATATACCGTGTACTAACCTGCCAGGAAAACAAGGAGTAGCTGGAGAGTGGATCGAACACATTGAAGAAAAGATGTTGAAATTCTAGCTATGTTGGAGAAAGAAGTCACAACACCGAGGACCATGCCGCTACTAGAGAGAAGCCATCATTCTAGGAAATATAGGAAACAACTCTGCTATATTTCCTTAGTGATCATTAGTTTGTTAAAATCAGTTATCTGATCTTTATTGTACTCTTTCATGGTTGTTATGTTTCCTTCTTTTGTGGTGAGACTTAGTTAGAATTTACTTTCATGTTTTCAATAAATATCAATCCTCTATATAAATGGATTGGATGGATTAAGAAATGTAATGAGAAAATAGACACGTTAGTTGTGTTTTGTAGCAGAACTACTCTTTTTTGTGTTTCATATATTGTTCCATTACTATGTAATCAGTTTATGAGAATATAATGAAAGAGTGATTTTGAAGTACCTTCTATGTTAGTAGTAGTAGAAGCCAACCAAGGGGGCCCACTTGGGAGGTGGAGTAGATTAGGATAGAGTAGACTTTCTTTTTGCATTCTCTATGTTTTCAAGTTGAAGTTACTATTTTACTCCTGCAACATTACTACTGTGAATGTTCTTGGAGCACTTGTAGAGATAGACATAGTGAATGCTTTAAGTGGTTAAATAGGCTTTAATTAAGTTTATAAGCTTTTAGAAATGATTTCATTAAGTAGTTAAGTGTGCTTACTTTCTTGCAGCAATAGCATAGGTTTCTTTTATGCATTTTATCTTCCTATAGTATAGGTAGTATGACTCTTTGAGGACCTTGGTGCAAAAACTGTGCTATTCCATTTCAAATCTACATCCCTGGGTTGACAATATAAATGCATTTTATGATGGGAAAAGTAATCCTTAGTATAAATACATTATTCCTAAGAGAGACAATGGCATGATTACCATTACCTATTGTGAGACTGTTCATTTTTGGCATCATTGACGGGGATGGTGTCAAACTGAGAACCTTAATGAGTCATTCATTTTTAAGATAGTTTTCTATTCTTAATCAATTGTCAGTAGTTGAGAGCTTGATTCACAAGTTCATTAACTCATTTGCATGCATCGAAGAAGGTGAGATTTTCATGGCAGATTTCTCCCAAAAGAGCCTGTTAAACTAAAAGAAGAATTTGAAGAGCTTGAGTTACCATTTCTTGATGCAAGTCTTGAGTTTTATGCATCATCTTCAATAGAAGGAGACCCTCTTGATCCATTTGACCTTCTTCCTTTTGCAGAGATATTAGCTAGTTTCCTTGATAATTCTAATCTAGGACCACCTATTAACCAAAACCTTTTGGTTAATAATACTTGCCAGTCACAATTTCATTACCCAACACCTCCAGTAATGGTATCTCCTACCTTTCCATTTCCTATCCCAAGTCTTATCAACAACCCTAATCTCAAGAACATACCTGCTTCAGCCCTTCCAAAGTTCTATGGCCTTATTACAAAGGATCTTGACAACTTTTTGTTTGAGTTTGACATTTTGTGTCAAAGTTTTGACTATAACACTCATAGTCATAAGCTTAAGCTATTTCCAGCAACACTGAAGGAGTCAGCTCTTAGATGGTTCATGGGCTTAGGAGAAAATGTAGTAACTAATTGGGCTGGAATGAGAGATTTATTTATACAAAAATATAAGGAATACTGCAAAGGAGGTGACTTAAAAGGAGATGACATATTTTGAATGTCACAGAAGGAAGATGAGACCCTGGAGGAGTACATATCATGCTTCTTATATAATATGCAAAAGAACCCTCAACATGCACTGCAAGAGGATTCACAAAAGTTAATTTTTCTAAGAGGAGTGAATGATAACTATTTAGAGGCATTGGACCTCATGGCTAGTGGATATATATCTTAGTCTTCTTGGGATAATCTCAAGAAGATTTTTTTGAATTATTCCAGAGCAACAGTAAAGAAGCGTAGATGATTCCGTCCAACACTTGCAAAAGGAAGTGGCTCCGACATTTCCAAGATAGAAATCTAAAACTTGCTATCAGACTTCAAGAAAGACATCATTGATGATGTTGCTACACACCTGGACATGATGAATTCCAAGAAGAATCATGTAGACATGGAGGCATAGCTCGCTGAATACTATCCCCATTGCTGCAAACAATAGAAGGATTGTCACTACAAGTTGGTCGTGAACCTAGAGAATCAACACCTTCCAACTGAGTACTTAAAGATAGAAGGAGAGGATGAGAAAGTGTCCTTTTTTGCTCAACGTCGACCATGGGCCATGAGACAAGGTATGCCTCAAGACCCACTACAAATTTCAAATCCTTATAATAGTCAGTGGAAAAATTGGAATGTCCAAAGCCCTCCTTAGTATACTCAACCTACTTGGAATAGTGCCTGGCCCAATAATCAACATAACCAGTGGTTTAATCCACAACAACCCCAATGGCCACAACCTCCAAACCAATGGCAACTTCCACAAGGAAATTGGTAGCCCACTAACCAATGGAGAGGACCTCAACAATGGCCTAATCGAAACCCTGGCTATCTATATTTTCCACTTGTAGTGAATCCACCTGCAATTATGCCACCTCCTGCAAATACAGGTCCTTAAAAGAAGACACAATTACCTGCTTAGCCACAACTGAATCCAAATAGTCAACAACAACACTAAGAAATGTATGCTACTAATGCTCAATAGTATCCTGCTTATGCACTCAACATAGCTGATATACACCTAAGATCGGGTGCTACCTTGCCTGCACTTGAACCCCCTCTTATCATGGAAGTGATAGAACTTCCTGCAACATCAGTACCACTTCCAGAGAATGCTTTGCCAAATATAGCTCCCCCAGCTAATGTCTCCAATCTAGCTAATGTTCAGACAATAATAAAACCTCCTTTTCCACATACTCTTAGTCTGGACAAACCTATACCAAAAGAAGACCAACCGTTTGATATCCTTAACCAACTTAAAAGCATGCATGTCCAGATTCCTCTATTTCAAACCATTAAAGATGTTCCTGTCTATGGAAATGCAATCAAAGAAACTTGTCTCAAAAATCCTGGATGAAAGAAAACAGATCCCAAAATAGTTAATGTTATAGGACAACTAGTTGATATCATGTTGGGAAAACTTGTTATTCACAAATATTCTAATCTTGGGAGCCTAGTTGTTAATATCATCATTAATGGTCAGTTTGTCAAAGACTTAGGCACTGCCATTAATGTAATGACTAAGGATACAATGAATAGAATAAGCATAGAGGGATTGCGAACTACTCCAACCATCCTGCAACTAGCAGATAGTTCTACTGTCACCCATGATGGGATGATATAAGACATAATAGTTTCCCTAGACTCCTGGGCATATCCTATAGATTTCATGATTTTATCACCAAAGGTTAATCTTGTTGGTTACCTTGTTATTCTAGGACACCCATGGTTAGAAACAATTTATTCAGATGGGCAAGCAACTAAGAAACTAGCATTATATCCTCCATCTCAACCCCAGCTAGATTTAAGCACCCCTATATGGCCATATTTAGGAGATGGTGAGGAAGAGGTTAACTTTGTGGCTCAGCTAATGATGTTACATAGTAAATATTTTCTAAAGTTGCAACAGGAAGATGCAGTGATTAGAAGCATCCTAAATAATGGCTGTATTGTGATCAAAGACACATCTAAGAGCTTTGTGTTGGAATTAACTTCATATGAGGACCATATTGAGAACTATGTTTTTCCTTCAGAACCCAATATTATCCATCAGTTACTACCTTGTGAAGTATTTACAAGTCCTATATCTAAAGTATCCATGCTTAACCTTACCACTATTGTTTAGCTTTCCAAGGGTCATAACCTCCATGTAAATAATAAGCTACCTTCGTAGCAGTTGGAGCAATTAACCAAACTCCTACAAACACATGAAAAATCCTTTGCATGGGACTATGGAGACATAAAGGGTCTGATCCCTAGAATTTGTACCCACATGATTTATATCAATGAAGGAAGTCTACCACTATGCCAACCTCAGAGGAGGATTAACCCAAAATTAAGAGAGATAGTCAAAATAGAACTACAAAAGCTTCTAGGTGCTAGCTTTATATATCCTATCTCTGATATTAAATGGGTATCACCCTTGGTCATAGTGCCTAAAAAGGGGGTAAATGGAGAATTTGTGTAGATTATAGGGAATTAAACAGAGAAACAAAGAAAGATAATTTCCCTTTACCTTTCATTGATCAAGTACTTGATACTTTAGCTGTTAAAAAGTATTTTTCCTTTCTTGATGGATATAGTGGATACAATCATATTAGTATTGCTCCAGAGGACCAAGAAAAGACTACATTCACATGTCCCTAGGGGACTTATGCATATTCTGTCCTACCATTTGGGTTTTGTAATGCTCCAGCAACATTCCAGAGGGCTGTAATTAGTATTTTTGGTGACATTTCACATGATTGCATGGAGATATACATGGATGATTTTACAACATTTGGGGTCACCTTTGAAGAAGCTCTACAAAATTTGGAAAAAGTACTGATTAGGTGCAAGGAACACAATCTCTCTCTCAACAATGAGAAATGTTTCATGTTGATGCAATAAGGCATTGTACTTGGACATTTCATCTTAGCAGCAGGGATCCAAGTAGACCCATCCAAAATTGAGGTAATTCTTACATTACCCACACCTACTAAACAAAAAGATGTAAGATCTTTCCTAGGACACACTAGCTATTACAGGCATTTTAAACATAATTTAAGTTAAATAGCTAGTCCTCTATATACCTTGCTTACGAAGGAGGCCAAGTTTATATGGACATCAACTTGTGATGATTCCTTCATGCAACTCAAGTCACTTCTAACAACTGCACCAGTCCTTAAAGGACCTAATTGATCTCTCCCATTTCACATACATATAGATGCTTCAAACTATGCAATAGGTGTTGTGTTAGGACAAAAGCCTAGTAACCTTGAAAACACCATTTATTATATCAGTAAAAGCCTACATGGACCAGAATTAAACTAAACAGTAACCGAAAAGGAACTACTATCTGTAGTTTATGCTTTTAAAATTTTTTGCCATTATGTAATAGGTTATCCCATCTTTATTCACATTGACCATACATCAATCAAGTATCTAATGAATAAACCTGCCATTACAGGCAGGTTAGCAAGATGAATCCTTCTTTTGTAGGAATTTGATATAACCATTATTGACAAACCAGGAAAGGAAAATGTAGTGGCTGACTACTTATCTAGAATTCAAAATGCAGACTCAGACACTACTATGGTTGATGATACATTCCCTGATGAACACCTGTTTCATATTGCTGTCAAAAATCCATGTTATGCTGACATAGCTAATTACCTTGTAGCTAGTAAAATGCCCCCACATTTCTCTCCAAAGGACAAAAGAATTCTTGTTGAGAGAAGTTTCTAATTCTCCAGGATTGATAGTACATTATTTTACACTAGACCAGACCAAATCATGAGAAGGTGTGTGCATGAGGATGAGACATATGATATACTCCATGCTTGTCATGGTGATCCATGTGGAGGCCACTTTGCAACCAAGAGGACAAATCTAAAGATCCTAACAATAGGTTACTACTTGCCAACATTACACAAGGATGCAGCCAGCTATACAAGAAAATGTGATAAATGCCAGAGAATGGGCCATCCCACCAAATCAGATGAAATGCCCTTAAATCCATAGGTGGTGGTAACACCATTTGACAATCGGGAATGGATTTCATTGGCCCAATAGATCCTCCTTCAAATGGGAAATCCTACATACTGGTATGCATAGATTATCTGACCAAATGGATGGAAGTAAAAGCCATGCAACATGCACGAGATCAAAAGGTAGCAAAGTTTTTGTATGAGGACATCTTTACCTGTTATGGAATGCCAAGAGAACTTGTTACTGACTAGGTGGTGCAGGAGCACCTAGACATAAGGATATTTTAATTATTTAATGTAAATCCATATGTTTGGATGTGGTATTCCATGTAATGGAATCAATTGTAATGCCTAAGGGCAATAAAATTGTGAAGTTGTCATTTAGTTGTCATTCAAGACCTACATTTGGACATGTCTAGGGTGTTTTTACAAAGTGTGGAGTCATTTTTATTAAGTGTCATAAAAGTTGTCAAAATGCATAAAAGTTGTAAAGCATGAAACAATGCAAAAAGGCATTAAAAGTTGTCAAAAGGAAGATGAAAGGTCAGAAAGGTAGTTGGGTGGTTTATAACTACCTAAATATTTATAAATATGATGTATTGGTCGAACCAAATCAGATTGGAGAGAATAGAGAAAGGGGAGAATAGTTTAGAGCAATTAAGTGAGTTTGAATCTCTCATTTTGATTGGTGGTTTTTTGTTAAGTGGTTGTTTCTAGGCCTTGTACAACCATGTACGGCCTGGAAACCCTGTATATTTATAATGGTTAGATATTATAATGAATCCTCTTTCTTATTCTTTTGGTTTGATCAATTTTTATTAACTTTTGAGGAAGGTATGAGGTTTATGGTGAAAGATAGTATTTGCAGATTCAGGATTTCTAAGAACAGTCATATTGAAATGTGTGGTAAAAATGCATATAGAAGATTTAAGAATTATAATTATATTCATTGGAAAGATATTTGAGTAATCTTTCATTTCCTTTTGTTTTGGTTCAATTTTATGATGATTTGTGTAATCTATGACATTTTTAATGAAGGCTAGTTTTAAACCCTCTTCAATGGAGTTGCAAGCAAAGAGTTGTGATGGTATAATGATTTATGGATTGGAAAAATAAATGGATTACATATTTGGAAACTAGAATCAAGAAAAATGATTTTGGAATTGGTTTGGTTTCATTTGGTTATGTATTGTGAAAGTTATATGATGCCCTAGGCGGATTGGGAAAATGAACTTTCTATTTAATGACAGAAAATGGGTCTTGGTACAGAGATAATAAATTTTTACCTAACTATTGAATCCTTCTAATTTTGATATATGTTGTGGTTATCCTAATTTTACACAAACTCACTGAAGGGATTTTGATGATATGTTTTAGAACAAAAATTACAAATGCTTGAGTTCTAATTTGTAAAACATGGCAGTGTGGACAACTAGTTTTGACAATGAATTATTTTGTTTTCTAATCAATGATGGGTTTGATCTTGTGAGATTCCTCTAATAAATTGTTCTTATAATGAAATAAAGATTGGATCAAATGGACCCTATTATGTTTAAGTGTGTTGAAGGATGCTCTGCATCACTAGGGACCACAATTTACATCCAATCTAATAAACCAAACTCATGAAGGAATACAATATCAGGCACTGAAAGTCTAGCCCCTACCACCTGCAAGAAAATGGACAAGCAGAGGTAACAAATAGAGAAATGGAGGCTATCTTAACAAAACTGGTTCAACTACATTGATGAGATTGGAGTAGCTGACTCACAGAGGTAGTCTGGGCCTACCACACAACCTAGAAAACAACCACATAATTCACCCTATTTGAACTAGTATGTGGAACGGAGGAAATGTTACCAATTGAATTCGAGCACAAGACATTGCATACAATGCTGGAATTAAACATCAATCTTCCTACAGCACAGATAGAATGCCTTTTGCACTTCAATTTCTTAGATAAAATGCATAAATCTGCATTGGAACGTATGAAGCTAGTACATAAACAATGGAAGCGGTGGCATGATTCTCATATCAAAGTAAGCATTTTTAAGTGGGTGATTGGGCATTATTGTATGATTCCTGATTCAAATATATTCCAAGAAAGTTACAAACAAGATGGTTAGGGCCTTATGCAATTGAATACCTCTTCGACAATGGAGCAGTCCAGTTGACAACAATAGATCTAGTGCAATTCAAATTACTCGTCAATGGACATCAGTTGCGCTTGTATCACCAGCCCCAGATAAAGGAGGACTTCCTGCAGTAGTTCCATAGTAACACTTTAGCAGCACAACAGGTAACACTTCCTATAGCAGAAGGTGAAAACCTTCTTCCTGTAGCTTCAAAATAACACACCTTCAATGAACGACCATAATAAACCTTCATTTCATATGAAGTCTATTTCTCCATTCACTTTTCTTTATTCTTATTTTCAACCCATTCCATTTCTCTCTCTTCCATCCAATCACAATCCATGTCATCCACTTTTTCTATTTTCCAATGCTTTCAATAAGAGCCATGTCAACTGACACATGCAGCCACCGCATTGTTTCACTCTCACCACCTTTTCTTCCAGCATACGGTAATCAATAGACATGTACTACTTTTTCATTCTCTACTCATTTTTAGCACATGGATTTCAATAATTATATTTATTACTGCGATAAATATATAATTAAGGCATTACACCAGTTCCCCATCCTGTGCCAAATGTGCCAAGTGAGGACACTTGTAAATATTTATTAGGGAGAAGGGGAAGTGTATTAAGTTCTAAATGTCATTACTAAAGCTACCTTGTCACTTCCTTGTCATTTCAAAACTGTACTTAGGCCTTGTTTCATAAATTTTCACACATTTGCCATACTACAAATCCCAAATAATTCCTGATTTTCTGAGTTAATGTCACCTGAAAGATTATAATTAAACTGTGTGGAAACTCATAGTTAAAGTTATAATGTCCTCTATTAAAATGCCATTATTATTGTTCATGCTAAAAATAATAGAGGAATTAAGAGAGAAAGTCAGTGTTTTTAAGAAGAGCATTTTAATTTCAAGGAGGAAATAAGGTATTTGCAGATATTTGTAGAACAAGAGAAACTGGCAAACAGAGGAATTGGTGAGTAGAAATTTGGAGGCCGAATATTAAAAAAAAAAGGGTGGACAGCTACGGGGACATGAGCTAGTGCACCATGGCCTTTTACTTGTAGACGTTGAAGAAATCAAGAGGTTTAATGCATGTGGTTGGTTGGGTTATTTTCTTCAATTTATAAGATTTTAATGAGGAAGTGGCAATAGAGTTTATGAATACCTTTGAGGAAGGGCAAACAACTATATGGGGTTTAACAGTTTTCATGATAGAAGAAAGAATAGCAAAGGTCACTGGGTTACCCGCAATTGGAGGACATTACCCCAATGTGCATGACACTAGGTCATCGAGCTCAATTCTCCCTTCTAATTGATCCTCCTTTGAAAATTAGCAAGCAAGGGTGCAAAATAATGTCTCTTTCTCCACCATTCAATGAGCTAGCAACACATATTATCAGGTACCTAACCTATGAGGGAAGATTTTAAAAATTTTATGCTCATCATTTTAAGCTACTTAGTTGCATAAGGCATAGTCTCCTAGTAAATGTTCCTAATTTATTGTACAATATGCTTAGTATTAACACTAAGGAGACTCAAAAAGGAAATGCAAATTTTGTCACACACCATGCCCTAATTAAACTGCGAGTCAAAAAATCCCTTAGGGATGTTTCTCCATTAGCATGGTCATAATTTGTCTAGCATAAAATACTGCAGCCACAGGTTAACCTTGTTGAGAAACCCTTAGGAAATGATGCAGGATCTTCTGAGCCCACTGTAGAAACAACTCCACACAAAAAAGAGCCAAAATTACTTCAAGAAAATATACCTTCACCCATTTTGGAAAGTAATGTTCCTACTTCTTCCACAAGGAAAGGAAAACAAAAAATTGGAGAAGAAACCCCTAACCTTTAAAGTGAAGTTCAAAACCCTGCGGTTCCACAAAGTAAAAGAAAAAGGTCAGTTTCTACAACATCTATTCCTAGAGCAAAAAGACCAAAAAGAATCCTCAGAAAGAAGACTACAGAGGTTGTGGAAACATTTGTGCGTAGAAGTCCTTGGATGCAAGGCCAACTATCTCCAATTTTTCTAGAAAACCCAAGCATTCCATTGAAAAAACCTACCATAGAGCCTTCTATTGTGTATATTTCTGATAATTCTCCTAAGCAAACAACAGTACCTACATCTTCCCAAAATCTACAAGAACCCCAAAATCTGCAAGAGTCTTGTGATAACATATCACATAGTGATTTGGGTGTACCAGGGGAAAACCCTGTAACACATGAAAACATTGCTGAGGATGTCCAAATGACTCCTCGACCAGACCCTATTCATTCCCATATGGCAGTTGTTCCTTATAAAGAAACATGGTTTACTAAATATTTTGAACAAGTTTCTAAGGAAAAGAGAAAATGGAACACCCAGCCACAAGAATTTGGCCCTCTAACACTACAATCTATTATCTTCAGTTTATAAAATCAGTTTGTTTTCCAGAAAACTTGGTGGAAACAAGAAATAAACAAAATGCAAAAAGAGATAGATGACAAGAAAGAGGAGATAGAAGTTTTTAAGGAATAGGTAAAGAATCAGAAGCAACAAATGGATTGTGCTCTTAAATTAGCCAATCAATTTATAGCTTGTAGACCACCTCCTTGAGTGTATGCCATTTGTTTAAAATAGCAGTTTCTCTTATTTTAGCTGATGATGACTATGAAGGATATAGACTGTGAGCTTAAATCTACTCAAGAATTCTATGGATTATACCAGACCCTTCCTTCATGGCAACAAAATTTACTCTGTGAGCTCTATCTACATAATTTTGTTATTCCTCATGAGACCAAATGGAACCCTTTGCTTTACATAGGTGATATCCATTTGAGAGCATTAATGTCATGGATGCACAATGAGGGAAATTATGATAGGCAATTGAATAACTACAGGGACCTATATAAGTCTGAACCCTTAACCTTAAGGGTTGAGTCAAGCAAACCTGATGTCCTCCTACGAGATTGGCTTAACCTAACCTATGGAAAGCCAAATCCTAAAATCAAAGAAAAGGTCTTTGCACTCAGAGACAGGGTTCATAGAGAATATCAAGGTTTGCCCTATTTTTCATTTCAAAGAGTTCTTTCAGGGGTAAGGAGCTGGTGGAGCAGGTTACCAGAGGCCTTCAAGAAAATAGAGCCACATAGGCCAATCAATTTTGAAGGAGCTACAAACAAAGAAACTAGGTATATTAGTTGGGGCGTCAGACTAGAAGAGAACTGTGGATTCCCTTGTCTTTCCAACCTCCAACACTCTTATGGCTGGCCACTGTACAATATCAATGCCACTAGACTAGACTAGCTATAGGAGGAGCACTGTATAGATTATTGGGTGAGGACACGAGGATTTTATTATACTTTTAAGAGTGGGAAGAAAGGAAAGACAAGTGTTGGTGATTTTAGATCTATAGCCATAAAATGAAATGCTTTCAGATAAGCATTATGTTTAGTAGGGGGTAGATGATGAGACAATTTATTGTCTCTATTTTATTATAATCTTTATGCTCTGTTAAAACATTTCCAATACATTTTATGACCCTATAACTATGTGAACTTGTGATAAGTATAGTTAGAACTAAGATTATGGGCAGCTAGATATGACATGTTTTGCCAAACATTATACATAAATTGTAGTACTTCATATAGCTATTTTAATCTGTGTTCTAATATTTGAGTAAGAATTGATTAGTTGACTTGTATATATACCACGTACTAACCTCCCAGGAAACCAAGGAGTAGCTGGAGAGTGGATTGACCACATTGAAGAATAGGCATTGAAATGCCATCTATGATGGAGAAAGCAATCACAAAACCAAGGACCATGCTGCTACTAGAGAGGATCCATCATTCCAGGGAATATAGGAAACAACTCTGCTATATTTCCTCAGTGCTCATTAGTCTATTAAAATCAGTTATCTGATCTTTATTGTACTCTGTCGTGGTTGTTATGTTTCCTTCTTCTGTGGTGAGGCTTAGTTAGAATTTACTTTCATGTTTTCAATAAATATCAATCCTCTATATAAATGGATTGGATGGATTAAGCAATGTAATGAGAAAATAGACACGTTAGTTGTGTTTTGTAGTAGAACTACTCTTTTCTGTGTTTCATATATTGTTCCCTTACTATGTAATCAATTTATGAGAATATAATGAAACAATGATTTTGAAGTATTTTCTATGTTAGTAGTTAGCAAAAGCCAACCAAGGGGGCCCACTTGGGAGGTGGAGTAGATTAGGATAGAGTGGAATTTCTTTCTTCATTCTCCGTATTTTCAAGTAGAAGTTATTATTTTACTCCTACAACATTACTATTGTGAATGTTCCTGCAACACTTGCAAAAATAGACATAGTGAACACTTTAAGTGGTTAAATAGGATTTAGTTAAGTTTATAAGATTTCAGTAGTGATTTCATTAATTAGTTAAGTGTTCTTACTTTCCTACAACAATAGCATAGGTTTTTTTTATGCATTTTATCTTCTTGCAGTATAGGTAGTATGCCTCTTTGAGGATCTTGGTGCACAAACTGTGCTGTCCCATTTCAAGTCTATGTCCCTGGGTTGACAATCTAAATGCATTTCATGATGGGAAAAGTAATCCTTAGTATGAATACATTATTCCTAAGAGAGACAATGGCATGATTATCATTACCTATTGTGAGACTGTTCGATAACCTTCTTTGGGCAGTGAGCCTAGGCAATGAGCCTACATTTCTTTAACTCCTAATAGGGTCTATCCTTTAACATGGACTATGTACTATAATATTTTAATAAGCTCCTAACAGGGATAGATTTTTTAACAAGGATACTATACTCTCAGTACATCATTTGTTGGTGCTAATTCCCACTGGGGTTTTACCTTTAATAGGGTTTCCTTGACAACAAAATATTGTGTTATTATGTTGGCATTTACTATGTTATCATTTGATTTGGTGTAGCTTCTATTTAAAGATTAATAATCTATCTCACAACTGATTCACCACACCTCTCAGTTGTGTTGGTGGACTTTTATTCCTAACAATTGGTATTAGAGCTACTGGTCCTTAGAGAGAAAGCTTAACAGCTTGAGGTGATCTTGGAGATGGCATTCTAGAGGAAGGATAGTCTGAAATTTGAACCTGAAAACTTTGACAGTTGGAAGAACAAGATGCGAACACATTTTATATGCTTAGGTATTGACTATTGGATGATCATGAAGAATGAGGTAACCATGAATGCTAAGGATGAATTAGATAAAGCTACCGATGAAGAAAAGAAGATATTTTCATATAACATGGTCGCAAGGGAAGCAATGATCAACACACTTTCTGAAGGAGAATTTACTGAGGTGAAAGATCTAGATTCAACACATAAAATTTGGGGAAGATTAGAAGCATTATACGAAGGAGGCAAGTTTACTAAGCAAGAAAAGTTACAGAACTAGAAAAAAAGATGGATAATTTGAAAATGAAAGATGATAAAAATATTAGGGCTTATGTACAAAGAGTTACTAAGGTTGTGATTGGAACCAAAAATTCTAGAGGAACTTATCAAAGGAGAAAGTCATTTCAAAGATCCTTATAATCTTGACACCTGTTTACAAGATCAAAGTTGAGGCTATAGAAGATATTATACCTTTGACTACAAACTTTAGCAGGGAGATGTTGATTGCAAAGATAACTACCTTTGAGGCTACAAAGATGGAAGATTATTTACCTAGAGTTGAAACAACATTTAAGGCATTTACACACAAAAGGACATTATATGAAATTGCGAGCACCAGCAGTGGTAATAAAAAAGAAGATCTTGGTGAGTATGCTAATGAATGGGAACAAATATAGGAAGAACAAAGAAAGCTAGATGAAATTGTTTCCCAGATCACTAGAAGACAAAAGAGAGGTAAGGGTAAGTTTGAAGGAAAGTTACCTTTGAAATGCTTTTCGTGCAATAAGATAGGTCACTTTGCATCTAGATTTGCTACAAGATTTCCTAAGCATAAATCTAGTTTTACAAACCTAAGTATTCAAAAGAAAAAGAATGTTATTATGCTAGTGAAGGTATTTATGATGATGATTTTGATGATGAGGAGATTGGATTTATTTCTATCAAAGATGAAAAACTATTACACGAGGAAAGAGCTTTAGTGTCACATGTTGATAAGGAATTTGAATGGGTTATAGATAATGGTTTCTCACATAATATGACTAGAGATAAAAATAAGTTTGTTAAACTAAATAAGTATGATGGTGTTGTTGTGAGATTTGTAGACAATGTTCCTAAGCTGATCATTGGAGTAGGATCTATTTCTTTGGATGGAAAGACTAATACTGATAATGTACTATTTGTTGATGGACTTAAGAATAACTCTTTGAGTATTGGAGCGCTGATGGATAAGGGTTATCAATTGAAATTCATTTATGGGAAATGTTTTATCAGAAGTAAGATAGGAAATTTGATTGCAACTAATACTAAATCTAGAGGTAATGTATTTGAGTTAAATACATCTGAAGGTTCTTGTTTTGTTGCAAAGGTAGATGACAGTTGGTTATGGCACAGAAGGTTTTGTCATGTTAATTTTGATAATATTGTGAAGGAAATCTTGGTTAATGTAGTGAGAGACCTACCTAAAATTGTAAAACAATCTAACACTATGTGTAGAGAGTGTATTATGGGAAAGCAGACTAGAAGTAGTTATAAAAGAAAATCATATTCAACACAAGAAAAGTTGGATCTGGTACATACAAACCTATGTGGACCTATAAGGACAAGATCATACTATGGTGAAAGGTAATTTATACTTTTTGTTGATGAATTTTTTAGAATGATGTGGATTACTTATTTGAGAGAGAAATCATAAGCATTTGAAAAATTCAAGATATTCAAAGAAAAAGTAGAGAATGAATCAGGCTTAAAGATAAAATGTTTGAGATCAAAAAAAGGTGGAGAGTTTACTTCAGATCTATTCAATTAATATTGCGAAGAGCATGGAATACATAGACAGACATATACCCCTAGGACTCCACAAAAAAATGGGATAACAGAGCGAAGAAACAGAACAATATTGGATGCTTCTAGGACAATGTTGCCTGAAGTAAATGTATCTCATGTACATTGGAGAGAATTTGTTGGGAAAAATATATACACATTAAACAAAATTCAAATAAGAGAAGATACAAGTAAGACTCCTTATGAATTGTGGTTTAATCATACTCTTACTATAAAATATTTTAGAATATTTGGAAGTAAATGCTATATCAAAAGAGATGATGAAATAGGAAAATTTGATGCTAGAATTGATGAAGGAATTTTTCTTGGTTATTCTACTAAAAGCAAGGCTTACAAATGTTTTAACCTAAGATTGAGAAAGATGATTGAAAGTAATAATGTGAAGATAGATGAAAATTTTTAGATACAAGAGAGAATGTATGATTGTTATCAGAATACAAAAATCAAGGAAGTTACTACTACAAAAGAAGAAGAACATGTTGAGATTGACTGTGAGAATGAAATTTTTGATGATGACACAAATGAAGTCATTGAGAATCCTAAGACTCAGAGGTATGTTAAGAAAAACCATCCTGAAAATCAAATTATTGGTAATGCAAGTTAAGGAATGATGAATAGATCAAAGATAAGGGAAGAAATTTGTTTGATTTCTCAAGTTGAACCAAAGACTACCGATGAAGCTTGTAGAGATGAATCTTGGATCAAAGCTATGAAGTAAGAGTTAGATCAAATAAAGAAAAATAACACTTGGGAATTGGTTCCTAGACCTAAAGACAAAAATATAATAGGAACTAAGTGGGTTTTCAGAAACAAAATGAATGAAGAAGGAATTGTTGTAAGAAACAAAGAAATATTGGTTTGCAAAGGCTATTCACAACAAGACGTCATAGATTTTGAAGAGACATTTTATCATGTTTCTAGGTTGGAAGATGTAAGACTATTTCTGGCTTATGCTGCACATAAAGACTTCAAGGTATATCAGATGGATGTAAAATTTGCATTTTTGAATGGAGATCTTGAAGAGGAGGTATATATAGAACAACCTGATGGATTTCCTCTGATAGAAGATGAAGACATGGTTTGCAAGTTGAAGAAGGAATTGTAAAGACTAAAGAAAAAACCAAGAGCTTGGTATGCAAGGTTAGACAAGTACTTACTTCATCTTAGATTCAGAAAAGGTAATGCTGACAACAATTTGTACTTAAGAACTAATCAAGAGGAAATTTTGATAATACAAGTTTTTTTTTATGATATTATTTTTGGAGGCAATGATGAGATCTATACGAATTTTTCTAAAGAAATGGAGAATGAATTTGAGATTTCCATGATTGGTGAGATGAAATTCTTTCTTGGACTGCAAATAAATCAGAGCAAGAATGACACTTTTATTTCTCAGACTAAGTATCTTAAATAAATGTTGAAAAAGTTTGGAAAGGAAGATTGTAAATATGTTGGTACACCCATGGTGACTGGCTATAAATTGACAAATACTAATGAGACCAAGAGTGTTTTTCAAACCAAGTATAGATCAATGGTTGGAGGATTACAATATCTAACTCACTCTAGACTAGATATTGCTAATGTTGTTGGAATTATGGTTGGATATCAAGTAGATCCTAAAGAGACACACATGGATGCTATAAAAAGGATATTTAGATATCTAAAAGGAACACTGAAATATGGCTTATGGTATGGTAAAAATGATGAATTTAAACTACATGCTTATATTGATGTTGATTGGGAAGGAAACATTAATGATAGAAAGAGTACTAGTAGAGGTGCATTTTTCCTTGGGAAAAGATTGGTTTCTTGGTTAAGTAAAAAGAAGGACTGTATAGCTCAATCTACTTTCGAATCTGAGTATGCTATTGTTACTATCAATTACACTCAGATTGTTTGGATGAAACAAATGCTGAAAGATATTGAATAACTTTTGTTGAACCTGTGGTTATTCACTGTGATAACACTAGTATAGTGAATATGTCAAAGAATCCTATGATGCATTCTAAAACTAAGAATATTTCTATTAAGTATCACTTTTCGAGAGACAAGGTAGAAGACAAAGAAATAAGGTTGGAATACATTAGCATAAAGGAACAAATTGTAAGGAAACTTAGGTGTGGAAACAACTTCCTACACTAATCTCTAAAGGAAAGTATTGTGCAAATTATTTTAAATCCTTACAATTTCAGATTCATTAACTACTTTAACAATGATATTGCAGCCATTTACCATGCATACAAAAAATAGAGAATGACACAATGATTTACTCTGGGGAAACCTTTCGGTAATAACCCCAGCACTCCAAAACCTGCACAGTGTATTAATCAAAACTATTACAGTTTACAATACACTTGCAATGCAAGTTCTTTTAGAAGATTTTCCAACTCTTGAAGACAAATCGTGACAACATAAAATGTTTCAACAATACACTTACTTCTCCTATCTTTGCAACCCTAAAAATTCTTATATCATGCGCTTCCCTTTTTAGGGAAACTTCCAAAGATAACCGTATTAGGGTTTTACCATTCTCTATGAAAATAGGAACCCAAACCCCATGATTAGGGAAGAGTGTACAGTACTCAATTTTATCAGTTGCCATATGTCTTCACCTATCATTGAATCTTCTAGACATAGCTCTTATGTGTCATAGGAATCCGTCATAACTATTTTAGCCATGATCTCCTTACACAAAATTCAAGATGCCGACACATCAAGTGGAGTGACACATCAACATGCCAACTAGACATGTACACTCACACTTAATTACATTATTTGCAAGAAATACATTTTACAAAAAAAATAATAAGAATAGGAATTATCCAAGGTTGAGACACCTTATTCCTAACATTCTCCCACTTGTCGAACACCTTGTAAGAGCAATAGGAACATAACAGGAACTAACCACTATAGGCCAAAAGGCCCATAGACTTCGAACACCATCTGAACTTCTCAGTTCCCACTGGTTTTGTTAATGCATCTTCAACATTCTTCACAGTATCTACCTTCTCCAAATTTACCTTTCCATCTTCCACCATATCTCTCACAAAGTGAAATTGCACATCAATGTGCTTCATTCTGGCATGAAAAGTTGGATTCTTCGCAAGGCAAATAGCGCTCTGACTATCACACCAAATAGTAATCTATTCTGCATCAACACCAACATTAGAACACAATCTCCTAAGCCAAATGGCTTCCTTACAAGCATGAGTAGCAGCCATGTACTTAGCTTCTGTAGTGGAAAAAGCGACCACAGGTTGTCGCTTACTCATCCAACTGATAGCACCACCAAACATAGTGAACACATAAGCACTGGTGGATCTCCTACTGTCAATATCACCTACCCAATCTGAATCCACAAACCCATGAATACAAACTGAATGCAGAGATCCATAAGAGTTACCATGGTAACATATGGTGTAATCTGATGTACCCCTAAAATATTTGAATACTCACTTAACTACATCCCAATGTACCCGTCCATGGTTAGCCATAAACCAACTCAAGACTCCCACTACTTGGGCAATGTCTAGTCTAGTATAGACCATAGCATACATAAGACTGCCAACTGCACTAGCATAAGGTACTCTACTCATGTCCTCCACCTCACTAGGAGATTTTGGACAATCATCTATAGATAACTTTGTTCCCACAGAAATAGGAACACATAGTGGTCTACAATCTGCCATGCTGAACCTGTCCAACATAGACTTCACATACTTACTTTGACTCAACCAAAGTTTTCTATTAGACTTGTCTCTACTGATTTCC
This sequence comes from Chamaecyparis obtusa, assembly GCA_027943335.1. Taxonomy (NCBI): domain Eukaryota; kingdom Viridiplantae; phylum Streptophyta; class Pinopsida; order Cupressales; family Cupressaceae; genus Chamaecyparis; species Chamaecyparis obtusa. The sequence continues at coordinate 266,184 of BSBK01000899.1, forward strand.
ATACCCAAGATGTACCTTGCTGCCCCAAGATCTTTCATCTCAAACTATGTTGACAACTGAGATTTAAAATTAGAAATCATATCCTTGCCCTTCCCAAACAGCAACATATCATCAACATATAATGCAACAATAAGAAGGTGATCATTTTCAACTCTGAAATAAACACAATGATTTGATTTGGATCTTACAAATCTAATTGACAACACAAAGGCATCAAACTTAAGGTACCACATCCTAGGAGATTGTTTCAAACCATATAGAGATTTCTTTAATATGTAAACTAAGGATTCTTTAACTTTAACAATGTAGTGCTCAGGCTGTGACATATAAATCTCTTCCTCCAAATCACCATGAAGGAAAGTTGTCTTTACATCCATCTGTTCTATCTCTAAATCATATGATGTAGCAAGAGATAACAAAAATCTAATAGATGTCAACTTTGCAATAGGAGAGAATATTTCACCATAATCTATTCCCTCTACCTGTGAATACCCCTTTGCAACCAATCTAGCTTTGTACCTTTCAACACTGCCATCTGCATAGAATTTCTTCTTGAACACCCATTTACAGCCAACATATTTTCTCCCTTTAGGAAAAGGTACAAGATCCCAGGTTTTTTTTTTCTCCAATGAAGCCATCTCATCATCCATAGCCTCAATCCAGGAACTTGCATCTTCCATGCCCAAAGCCTCTTTCACAGATCTAGGCTCATCAGTGTTAGTAATCAAAGAAAAAGAACAATTGGAATCTAACATAGAATAACCAAACATTTCTAGTTGCTTTCTTTCTCTTGTGGATCTCCTCAGGGGTTGAGGTTGAGGTTGTTCTTCCTCTTCTTCTGAACTATCAGAGATCTACTCATCATTGGTCCCAACATGGTCTCTCTGTTCAGTCTTCTCAGGAGTAGGAGGTAACTGAACAACATCTTTTTCCTTTTCTTTTTCAACTGGTTGTAGCACAATAGGAGAAGGTGTTAGCTCTCTGAAAATAACATTTCTACTATGCAACACCTTACTAGTCACATGATTCCAAAGCTTGTTTCCTTTCACACCAACACTGTATCCGATGAAAATACATTTGACAGCTTTGTTTTCCAACTTCGATCTTTTCTCCTTTAGAACATGTGCATAAGCTTCACAACCAAAAACACGAAGATGTCTAATTGAAGGCTTCTTACCAGACCACACCTCCATGGGTGTCTTACCAACAAGAGTTGATGTAGGAAATCTATTAACCAGATAGCAAGCAGTGGCCACAACTTTGGCCCAAAACCTTTGCTCTAAACTAGCTCCACTAAGCATACTCCTAGCCTTCTCCATCAGTGTCATGTTCATTCTCTCTACAACTCCATTTTGCTGCAGGGTATAAGGAGTTGTCTTATGCCTCTCAATACCTCATTCTTTACAAAACTATTCAAACTTTGTGGAACAAAACTCACCACCATTATCAATTCTCACACACTTGATTCTTTTACCAGTCTGATTCTCCACAAGAGCCTTAAATTCCTTGACTTGACTGAAAACCTGTGTCTTAATTTTTAGGAAATATATCCAAGTCCTTCTGCTGTAATCATCTATAAAAGATACAAAGTATATAGAACTGGAGATAGAAGGAAATTTTATAGGACCAAAAACATCAGAATGAATAAGATCCAAAAGTCCAGAAGACTTGTGAGAACTGGAGTAGAACTGAACATGATTTTTCTTACCATAAACATAGTGTTCACAAAAATCAAACTCAAGATTACAATCTTTTAGCCCCTCGACGAGATTTTTAGTTTTCAAAATATTAAGACCCTTCTCACCAATGTGGCCAAATCTCATATGCCACAAAATTATCTTTTCTGCAGGAAGCTTGCCTTCCAAAGTGTTTGCACCCTTAGGTACACTTACTACACTACCATCGAAACCCATTGCCACAGTCTTCTTTACTACTTGTTTAGATGGTGGGGATGAAGTGATAGCCACTCTCTTCTTTGAAATAGAAGAACTATTGCACTGAGCAATGCATGCATCAAGCTAAAACAAAGTACCTCTCCTAGTACCTCTAGCGAGTACCATAGAACCTCTCATCATCTTGCATCCATCTGTTGAAAAGACAACTTGCACACCTATATCATTCAGCATTCTTACAAATAATAGGTTTCATGCCAAACCCGGAATGTGCATAACTCTATTGATTCCCTTTACTTGTCTATCAGGAAATCTGATAGTAACCCTTCCGTGTCCAACTATCTTTAGGTGAGAATCATCACCCAAGTACACCTTTCCACCATCGAACTCTTCATATTTTGAGAACCAGTTTCGATGAGAGGTCACATGAAAAGAAGCACCTGAGTCTACCAACCACACATCATTAGATGCATGGGCTGCCAAAGATGCAATAAAAGCATCTCCATCTTCTTGAGATTTTTCAAAAGATGAATTTGAGCCTTTCTTCTTCTTCTTCAGTTCTTTGCAGTCCCTTCGGAAGTGCCCAGATTTATCATAGTTCCAACATTTCTCCTTTGACTTTCCAAGAGTCTTAGAACTCCCATGGGATTTGGATCTACCCTTCTTTGACTTGTTGTCATTATGCTTTCCTCTATCGTTGGATCTCCTGCGAACAACAAGGGCTTCCTTAGACGAATCTGAAGTCTTTCTTCGCATCTCCTCAAATAGCAGTGAAGACACCGCATCATCCATATGGAATGTGACTATAGTACTTTCAAGAGCCATCACAAGATGGTCCCATGAATCCGACAAGGAACAAAGCAGGGTCATACAATGATCCTCCTCCTCGATCTTGGCACCGGATGATGCCAATTGTGCAATCAATAAATTGAATGCATTAAGATGATCAGTTACGGATCCACCTTCCTCCATTCTTAAATAATACAACTTCTTTCTTAGGAACAACTTATTCACCAGAGATTTGGGCTGATACACAGACCCAAGCTATTTCCATGAAGAATTTGTAGTAGTCTCATTAAGAACATTCAGAAGAACAACATCTGCTAGATAGTGTCTGATGAGACACTTAGCCTTCCGATCCTTGATCTCCCAATCTGCTTGAGATATCGCTACAGGTTTCACATCAAGTGAAGCAGCCTCCCATAGATCGCAGTCTTCAAGCATGTCTTCGATCTTGAGTTTCCACAACTCAAAATTAGTGCCATTAAATTTCTCCACCTCCATTCTACTGTATGAGGAACTTGCCATCTCAATCTGCAAATAAGATTTAGAATGCTCTGCACAAAACTCCCACTCAACTTGAGATTAGCTCAAAAAACCCTACCCAACAACTAGGATCAAAAGTTGATCAGGCTCTGATACCACTTGTAAGGAAACTCAAGTGTGGAAACAACTTCCTACACTAATCTCTTAAGGAAATTATTGTGCAAATTCTTTTAAATCCTTACAATTTTAGATTCGTTAACTACTTTAACAATGATATTGCAGCCATATACCATGCATACAAAAAATAGAGAATGACACAATGATTTACCCTGGGGAAACCTTTCGGTAAAAACCCCAGCACTCCAAAACCTACACAGTGTATTTATCAAAACTATTACAGTTTACAATACACTTGTAATGCAAGTTCTTTCAGAAGATTTTCCAACTCTTGAAGACAAATCACGATAGCATAAAATGTTTCAACAGTACACTTACTTCTCCTATCTTCGCAACCCTAAAAATGCTTATATCATGCACTTCCCTTTTTAGGGAAACTTCCAAAGATAGCTATATTAGGGTTTTACCATTCTCTGAGAAAATAGGAACCTGAACCCCACGATTGGGGAAGAGTGTACAGTACTCAATTTTATCAGTTGCCACATGTCTTCACCTGTCATTGAATCTTCTAGACATAGCTCTTACATGTCATAGAAATCTTTCATAAATGTTTCAGCCATGATCTCCTTACACACAATTCAAGATGCCAACACATCAAGTGGAGTGACACATCAACATGCTAACTAGACATGTACACTCACACTTAATTACATTATTTACAAGAAATACATTTTACAAAACAAATAATACGAATAGGAATTATCCAAGGTTGAGACACCTTATTCCTAACACAAATAGTAGATAACTTTACAAATTCATTGTGGTGTAGGAGAAGCCACAATAAACTCAACAAATAATGCTCATCAAAGTCCTAAGAACATCTAGTTAGGTTAGATCTTCTATCTAGGCACCTAGACCAAGTTGTAAGACCTAGTTCCAAGATTGGCATAACTATAAGCCCTTGGTGAACTATGGTAAAAAGTGGTCAAAAGGCCTAGAATGTTAGGATTTTCATTATTTTCATGTTTTTAATGCTTTAGATCCATGTTGGATCAGTAGATTAAGTCTAGACCAAGTTTGGTCACCTAGAATGCAAAAGTTGCAAAAATGTTGTAAAACTTGCTTAGCAACTTTGACAACTTTTGCCAAAAGTTGTAACCAAAGCCCCCAATGGTCATATGGTTTTAAATTTTCTTGTAACTGATGGGGGACACCTTCATAAGCCATTTCACATGGGTGTAAGGTAAGATATGTAATTTTGGCAATTCAAATCAATAAAATATCAACATTTCTCTGTAAATTTTGAGGAGAATTGAAGTGTACGGATGGGTACGGATAGGAGGGAATGAAATTGTGAAACCAAAATTTTGATCCCTAAATCTAATTTCATTTGCAACTGGTCTCATGTTCTAATCTTTCCTAGTTTGTGAGATATCTAGTTCTTAGTGAGATTGTCTGGATTGAAGGCTTAAAACCAGGGTTTCCAATAGGGCTTGGTTGTTTGGACCATTTCCACAATGGGAAATTGATTTGTCAGATGGGACATCATGCAGGTAGGGGAGTGGATTTGTTGTAATGCCCTAGGTGTACAGCTCTATGTGTGCACTAGTCTATGACTTAGAACAGTCACCATAACTCTTGGTTGGGGATTCACCAAGACCCCAAAGTCTGGATTCTGAGTTATTTTATATGTCCTAACATGCATCCACAATTGGTTTAGGCATTGGCTTCAGAGAAAGAGCACTTGTAGTGCAATTGGAGAAGAGCACTTGTAGTGCAATTGGAGACCTAATTAGGCCTATTATCATGGTCTAGTTTAGTTGTTTCTGTATCCTCCATTGGACTTCACATCTTGGTGCTTGGATATGTTTCATAAAACCCAAAAGGGTGTCAGAATCTCCAACCTATCTCATCTCTCATGTGGAAGTATTTTGACTTATGATCAAAATTCATTCTAGGAAAGGCTACAAGCCTAGTCTTTGGTTTGTGAAGCAACTAGGTGGTATGGGTTGCTTGTAAGTGAAAGAGCCATTGGAACTAAAGAAATAGGACCTAAATAGGCCAAAAAAGTTATTTTAGACCACCCCTAGTCTTGTGAGTCATTTCATGGGGTTTGGTTGCTTATTGGGTTAAGGGAACTCCTTAGTAACCCTTGGTCATTGGTGTCTAGAACCTTGTGGAACCTAGTGATTAGGTTATCCTTGGATTTTGGGGTTGTGATAACCTCATTCTTTATTCATTCTACACTTGGGATAAGTGTAGGGCACTTGACCTTCATACTTTGGTGTACTTGGTATCTAACTCTTGCCAATATCTCACTGTTCAGAGGCTTCCATCTGCCCACTTTGCATCAAGTGGTATCAGAGCTATGTCTACTCCTAAGGATGAAGAGATCCCTGCAAGGGTCATGAATAGTGAGTTAGCAAAGATGGTGAGAGAGAAAAGGGCTGCAAACAGAGCCTTAACTAAGAGGCTTCAAGAACTTGAGAAGAAGCTAGACAAGGATAATGAAGATGGGTCTAAAAAGGAACAAGAGAGTGACAAGGAGGAAAATGATTCTGATCAAAACATCCCTGCAGACCAAAGGCCTTTCATTAATGCCTTAAAGTCCATGGGGAGAAGAACCATGGAGGAAAAGATAGACCTGCCGGTCTTCAATGACAAGATGAATGCAAATTTAGCCTTGGATTAGATAGAGGCTTTGACAACATTCTTTGAATGTGAGGACATCCCTAAAAAGAAAAGGGTAAAGATGGCAAGATCCAAGTTGAAGGGAGCAGTCCTAACTTGGTGGAACTTCATCCAAATAGAAAGGGTGAAGAATAAAAAGAGCATGATCTATTCATGGAACAAGATGATAGCCTTAATTAAGGAGACATGTGTGCTTGAAGATTATGGGGTACAGCTCCATAGGAGGAAGCAAAGCTTGAAGCAAAAAGACATGGATGTAGGCTCTTACACCAAAGAGTTCCTAAAATTATGTATGAAGACCAATGTGGTAGAAGATGAGGAAGAAAAACTAGCAAGATAAATGAATGGTTTGAAGGTATCCATTCAAGAGGAACTAAGCCTACACTTCCCTACCACAATCAATAAGTGCTATCAAATGGCACTCAAGGTAGATGAGAAATGGAAAAGAAAACATGAGTTTGGAAAAGGGAAGAACAATGAAAATGGGAAGAACTTGAGAGGGAAAGGAAACTCTTGGAATAAGGGACAGAATGGTGGTACCAATAGCAAGACCCCTAACCAAGGAGAAAAACAACATAGTGACTCAAGTTCAAGAGGAAACTATAGAGGAAGGATGCCCTTCAATAGAGGAAGAACAAACTTTGGAAGAGGTAATGGACCATTGAAATGTTACTATTGCAATCAGATGGGACATCATGCAGGAAGGTACCCTAAGAAGAGGAATAACAATCAAAGTGAGAGGAGAGCACAACTTATCCAAGAAGACAAGCAAGAAGACAATGCTGACACTAGAGACTTGGAACCAGAGGAAGGAGTATATTTGATGATGAGGCAGGTCTTCCTTCAAGTGCCACAAAACCAAGAGCCTCCACAAAGGAAGAACCTCTTTAGGACAAAGATCAAATGTCATGGAAAGGTATGTAATCTACTTATAGATTCTGGTTCAACTAAAAATCTTGTATCTTGTGAAATGGTTCAAAACTTAAACCTCCCTAAGAAGCCACATCCTTTCCCCTATCATGTCTCTTGGCTAACAAAAGGCCAACAAAATCTAGTAATAGAACAAGCATGGATAGAGTTCTCAATTGCAGACTTTAAGGACAAAGTTCTTTGTGATGTGGTTGAAATGGATGCCTCACACATCCTTCTAGGTAGGCCCTAGCAATTTGATGTAGATGCCATGCACCATTGTAGGAAGAACACCTACTCCATCACCAAGGATGGGAAAACCTTTACCATGAAGCCCTTGCCTGATAGAAAGTCTGAAAAAGAACCTACTGTCATCATCATGGGGGAGAGAAATGTTAAAAACATTGAAGGAACCTAATACTGAAGCCTTTGTCCTAATCTCCAAACCCAAAGACAACATGAAGTCTGATAAAAAAGAACCTATACCAAGAGAAGCTATGGAACTGCTAGAAAAATACAAAGATGTCACTACTAGTGACCTTCCCACAAGCCTCCCTCCCTTAAGGGATATCAGTCACCAAATTGACTTGATACCTAGTTCCTCTCTACCTAACAAGGCCCCATATAAAATGACACCATTGTAGCATGCAAAGATTGCAAAGCAAGTTGGAGAATTATTGGAAAGAGGACTCATTCAAAAGAGTCTTAGTCCATGTGCAGTACCATCATTTATAGCCCCTAAAAAGGATAGAAAGTGGAGGTTATATCCCCTCAAAAAGGATGGAAAATGGAGGTTATGTACTGATAGTAGGGCCCTCAACAAGATCACCATAAGGTATAGATTCCCCATGCCAAGGATTGAGGACCTATTGGACCAACTAGGAGGTGCTTGCTACTTCACCAAGATAGACTTAATGTCTGGATACCATCAAATCAGAATCAAACTAGGAGATGAATGGAAAACAACATTCAAGACCACTGAAGGTTTGTTTGAATGGTTAGTAATGCCATTTGGCTTAAGCAATTCCCCTAGCACTTTTATGAGGCTTATGAATGAGATATTCATTGATTTTATTGGCAAATTTGTTGTTGTTTACCTTGATGACATACTAATATTTAGTCATAGCAAGGAAGACCATCTTGATCATGTGGAACAAGTATTAAGAAGACTTCATCAACACAAGTTGGTAATCAACTTGGAAAAGTGCATGTTTATGAGGAAGGAACTCGTGTTCCTAGGATTTGGGATCTCACAAGGTACCCTCAAGATGGATCCTAAGAAGGTAGAAGCAATCATCAACTGGCCTCCACCAAAGAACCAAGGTGATGTAAGAATCTTCCATGGACTTGCAACTTTCTATAGAAAGTTTATCAAAAAATTTAGTCATGTGTGTGCACCAATGCTTGAAACCATTAAAGGAGGAAAGAAGAATAAATTTGTGTGGACAAAGGAAGAAAATGATGCATTCCAATACTTGAAGAATAGGGTTTCCCAATATCCTATCTTGGTCCTCCCTGATTTCAACAAAGTCTTAACTATGAGACAGATGCAAGCAACTTGGCTATAGGTGCAGTCCTAAGTTAGGAAGGTAAGACAGTTGCCTTTTTCTCAGAGACACTAAATGAGGCCAAAATAAAATACTCTACATATGACCTAGAGCTCTATCCCATGGTCCAAGCCCTCAAGAAATGGAGGCACTATTTGATCCCAAAGGAATTTGTGGTATATACTGATAACCATGCATTAAGCTTCCTCAATTCACAAGAAAAACTCTCTGTCAGACATTTGAAATGGGTAGAACAGTTGCAGGCCTACACCTTCAACATCAAGCATAAAAAGGGTGTAACAAACAAAGTTGTTGATGCCTTTAGCAAGAGGATTTTTTTGATTAAAGAAATACAACTACAAAGTGTGGGAATTGAGTCCCTCAAACACTTGTACCCTAATGACCCTAAATTTTCCAATATATATCAAATTTGCACAAAGATGGTTGGAAGATACCATACTAACTTTTCTGAATATTTGATTTAGAATGGACTCCTATTCAAAGGAGCTCAGCTATGTATACCAAAGTGTTCAATGAGGACAAACATAATAAGAGAGAAGCACTGTGGTGGTCTAGAAGGTCACTTTGGCATTGATAAGACAACAAACATGGTGAGGAGAAGTTATTTTTGGCCTAAGATGAACAATGATGTTAAGAAGTTCATAGAAACTTGCACCATATGTCAGCAAGCTAAAGGTGTGTCAACCAATCAAGGACTATATCAACCCTTACCAATTCCTTCTAGACCATGGGAGTCCATCTCAATGGATTTTGTAAAGGGGTTGCCTAAAAAAAAGAAAGGCTTTGACAGTGTTTTTGTAATAGTGGATAGGTTTAGCAAAATGGTCCATTTTGTACCATGTAAAAGCACAAATGATGCTTCCCACATTGCACATCTTTTCTTCAAAGAGGTAGTTAGGATCCATGGTCTACCTCAAACAATTGTATCTAATTGGGATGTAAAGTTCCAAGGCCATTTTTGGAGGACACTCTTCAAGAAATTGGGAACAAATCTCACCTATAGCTCTACCTATCACCCACAAATAGATGGGTAGACTGAGGTAGTAAATAGATCCCTAGGCAATCTCCTAAGATGCCTAACCAAACAATATGCTCAAAGTTGGGATACACTCCTGCCCCAGGCAGAGTTTGCATTTAATGATTCCATGAACAGGTCAACCAACAAAATTCCATTCCAAGCAATATATGGTCTTCATCCCAAGGGACCATTAGACCTGATAGAACTACCATCTGACTTCAAAGTCAGTGCTCAAGGCCAAGAACTGGCAGAGCTCATCACAAAGGTGCAACATGAGGTCAAAGAAGCATTGCAAAGATATAGTTTGAAGTACAAGGAACATGCTGATAAGAGAAGAAGGGAGATCCAATTCAAAGTGGGAGACAAGGTTTGGGCATTTCTGAGGAAGGAGAGACTACCTAAGGGTTGATACTCTAAACTTCATATGAATAAAGTAGGACCATGCAACATACTCAATAAAATGGTTGAGAATGCCTATGAGATTTCTCTTCCCCCAACCTTACAAATCTCTCCAATATTCAATGTTATAGACCTCACCTCCTACAAAGCTACAATAGGTTCAATGAATGAGCAAGGTGAGGAAACAAATATCAATGATGAAGACTATGTCACTAATCTTCCTCAAAGCAAACCAGTAGAGTTGGAAGAAATATTGGACACCAAGTTGTTGAAGTAGATGAGAACCAAGAAGTATATGCAGTACTTAGTCAAAGGGAAACAACTCCCCAATATAGATGCAACTTGGCTGACTGAAGACCAAATCAAAAAACATGGGACTTCGGTGGAATAGTTAACCTCAAGTAGGAGCTTGAGTTTTAAAAGATAGGTAGTGTGCAAAAAATGTAAAAGAGGATTGTGGAAGCTACGAGCTTGTATCTGCTAGATGTAGAGAAGAGGTTAGTTTATACTCCATTGGAATTGATCAAGAAAATATAGTTGCTATTATAAAGTTCACAAGGATTTTGTATTTCTTATATAAACACTTGTGTTGTGAACATTGAGTTCTAGAGGTGGATATAAACTTCTTTGGGCAGTGAGCCTAGGTAGTGAGCCTACATTTCTTTGACTCAAAATAGGGTATATCCTTTAATAGGGACTATGTACTGTAATTTTTTAATAAGCTCCTAATAGGGGTAGATCTTTTAATATGGATACTATACTCTCAGTACATCATTTGTGGCTGTTAATTACCACCAGGGTTTTACCTTTAGTAGGGTTTCCTCGACAACAAAATATTTTGTTATTATGTTGGAATTTATTGTGTTATCATTTGATTTAGTGTAGCTACTTTTTAAATTTGAATACTTTGTCTTACAACTGATTCACTCCCCCCTCTCAGTTATGTTGGTGGACTGTTATTCCTAATAATATATGCCTTCACTTTGTTGTAAAATTTGTAAGCCAAGAAAGAATTTAATCTCTCCAAACATTGACATTTCAAATTATTTTCTCATTTTGTCAGCAAATGATTTGCATAAACTATCATGTCCTCCAAATATGATATCATCAACAAAAATTTCAGCAATAAGAATCTTACCATTAGTTTCACCTTTCAAGTATAAATTGTTATTGTCACTTGTTCTAACAAATCCAATACTAATAAGATAGGAATGCAGTCTTTCATACCATAATCCTGGTGCTTGTTTCAATCCATATAGCGCTTTGTGCAACTTACATACCATGTTCTTTTGATTAGGATCAACAAAACCTTCAAGTTGTTCAATGTATACCTCTTCCTCAAGTATATCAATAAAAAATGAAGATTTGACAGCCATTTGATAAACTTTAAATCCTTTGTAGGAAGTATATACAAGAAATAATCTAACTCCTTCAAGTCTAGCAACTAGTGTAAAAGTCTCACCATAGTCAATTCCTTCTTCTTGTGCATATCCTTTGCATACAAGTCTTGCTTTATTCCTAGTTAATTCACCATTTTCATTCAAATTGTTTTTGAATATCCATTTGGTTCCAATTACATTCTTATCATTCGGTCTTGGTACCAATGTCCTTTTTTTTTTCAATATCTTCTCTATTTCTTCATTCATGAGTTTAATCCATTCATCATTTTCAAGTGCATCTCTAATAGTTTTAGGTTCAAATTCATAGAATAAACATGTTTTATTTCTCAAATTACTTCATTTCATCATGCTAGCTCTCTTGTCTCCAATAATCTGATTCATTGGATGGTGTCTCCTCATAAATTTCACAAGTACTAGTTCAATTCTTTGTTCTTCATTGCGTTCTTCACTTTGTGTAGGATCATGATCTTCCTCGGTAACTATTTCCTAATTCTCGGTCTGTATAGGATGATGCTCAGTATCATTATCTTGTTTCTTGGTAATGCCAGGATGTTGCTCGGGTAAAGTTTCAGGTTGCTCAATGTATGTAAATCTACCCTAATCTTTCAATTCCTTTTTGCTTTCTTCATCATTTTTCTCAGCAAACTCATCAACCCTCACATTTTCACTTTCACTCATTTTTTTAGTATCCTTATTCAAACACTTGTAGCCTTTTATTTTAGTATAATATCCTAAGAATATTCCTTCATCACCTTTTGAATCAATTTTCCATTTCTTAAGAATATTCCTTCATCACCTTTTGAATCAAATTTCCCATTTCTATCATCTTTCAAAATGTAACATCTACTTCCAAATATTCTGAAACAACTTACATTCAGTGTGTAACCATACCATAACTCATAGGGTTTTTTGTTTGAATCTCTCTTTAGTTGAACTCGGTTCAATGTGTATACAATAGTACTAACATCTTCTCTCCAGTATATCTATGCAACATCCTTTTCAATTGTTAGTGTTCTAGCACAATCAACAATAGATCTACTCCTTTCAACAATCTCATTCTGCTGAGGTGTCCTCAATGTAGAAACCTATCTTTTAACTCCATGCTCATTATAAAATTTAGTGAACTCATTAGAAATAAACTCACCACCTCTATCTGATCTCAAACATTTTAACTTGTTACCACTTTCTCTTTCCACTTTAGCTTTAAACCATTTAAACATCTTAAAAGCTTCATATTTTTATTTCAGAAACATAACAATCATCATCCTAGAGTAGTCATCAACAAACAAGATAAAATATTTGTGTCCATAATAACTTTGAGTTCTCATAGGACCACACAAGTCGGTATGAACCAAGTCCAAAATAGCATTAGATGAATAGTTTTTGCTCTTAAAACTAGATTTTGACATTTTTCCCATTTGAAATTGTTTACACATGACATGGTCAGGTTTAGATAAGCTTGGTAAACCTCTAACTCTCCTTTTCTTACTGATTTTAACCATGTTGTCAAAATTCACATGACATAACCTTTTGTGCGATAACCACACTTCTTTCGTTCTAGCCAATAAACAAGAAGTTTCAGCATTATCAAGATAAAATAGATTACCTTTATATTGTTCACCCATACTGACCAACTTTCCAATCTCATAATAGATTTTCACCTTTCTATTCTCAAATGCAACTCGGTGATCTATGTTATTTAGTTGTGCTACAGTCAATAGATTATAATTAAGTCCCTTCAACCAATATGAATTCTCACATCTAATCTTATTTTTCAACAGTATAAATCATTTTCCGTTTACTAGACAAGGTTTATCATTTACCATTTTAACAGATCCACCATTATAATGTTCAAGGTATTCAAATTTTTCTTCATCACCAGTCATATGATGTGTACAATCACTATCAATAATCCAAGTATCATTCTTGCTAACTTTAGAAATAAGTATTGTTTTAACGTACCTTTCTTCTTCTTCTGAATCTTCTTTCAAAGCTACGAATACCACCTCAATGTCTTCATCAGTGTCGGTATCAGTTTCATCATCATCATCTTTAATAGGGTAACATGCCTTCTTTTCCTTGTTTCTATAATCTCGGTTACTTCTTCTGTCACACTGTTGGTTAACTCTATGTTCTCAGTTATCTCTCTTGTCAAATTTTCTTTCACTTGATCTTTCATTTTCTTTGTCATCTTCTTTCATGTTAGGACATCTAGCAGCAATGTGGCCAATTTCTTTACAATTAAAAAAAACCAAGGGTAGTTTCCCTTTATATCTTCCTTTAGCTTTCTGCAGTCTTCTAGCCATTAATACTTCAAGCTCATCAAGTTCATCCTCATCACTATCACTATCACTCTCATTTCTTATCATGTTTTTATTGCTTGATTTACCAATTTTCAAGGATGACATAAATGGAGACTCAACATTAGGAACAATACTATTATCAAAGTTACTCAGCTCAAAAGTAGTTAGTCTATTGATTAGACTATCAAGTGTAAGATGATTATCTAGAGCTGATCTCATTTCATGAATTACATACTCTATTATAATAAGTAGGTAGCAAGGTTCTAAGAATTTTACTTACAACAGTGTCTTCTTCAATAATACCTCTTGCTCCTTGGATAGCATTGACAATCTCCTTAATTTGGTTGTTGTACTATGAAATGTTTTCTCCTTTCATTTTCATATCATCAAATTTTCCTCTAAGACTCTCATCTTTATCCCTTAGCACATTTGCATCTCCTGTATGAACTAGTGCCAGTTTGTCCCACATTTGTTTACTGGATGAATTCATTATCCAAGTAGTATATAGAAGATTCTCCAGTTTCAGATAGATGCAATCTCATTCTACTTTTCCATGTCGAGAAGTTATCTTTGTTCATCTTTGGCACCTCTCTCTTATACATCTTGTGATCTTTACCTTAAGTTCTTGAAACTTTTCTGATTTCAAGCACTATATGCTTTGATACCAATTGTTAGATAACTGAGAAGGGGGTGAATCAGTTAAGTTCAGTTATCCTACCATTCCAAATCTCTCAGATGTATATATTAAAACTTTTCAATCAAATAATCAACTCGGTAAGATATCAACTCTGTCTTTATCTTCATCTACCGATTAACAGTAAATTAAGTACCGTGTTCACCACTCTATCTAGTTATAGAAATGTTCAAAGTAAAATAACACATCACACACATTAACACATATATTTTAACATGGAAACCCTCTCAGGGAAAAAACCACATGGGACCAGTAACCCAAAATAATTTACTCTTCTGAAGTGAGCTCAGTTAGGAGCCAACCCTATTAAATTTACAAAACACACTATGAGGTGTGACCTGGTTAAAAGATTTATAACTAATAGTTCTCCTTTGACCATGTATTCACTATGGGGTCAACAAGAAAACAAGCAACATTCATTGAATGTCATATTGAAATACAAAGACGGTTAAGTCTTACTTGGTTAAGAGATTTATCTATAACAATGGTTAAACTGATACAGTATTGATATAATTCAAATACAAATTTGATTTGTAGATTTTTAGATCTATGTTAAGCTCAAAATACCTCTGATCAATAATCAATTCAACATCTTTATTTCCTCCAACTCTATTTTTTTTGGTATATCCTTTCTCCAACGCTTGATGTTGTCTGCAGTTCTGTTCAATTCTTTCTTCAACCAGTTTGATCAGTATTGCATGAAAACAATCCTTTTCACGTGAATTCTTCTATAGCATCAAAATCCTAGACTCAATAATGAATCTCATGACTCCTTATATAGACATCATAAACTATTTTCTCCTCATCCATAGATTTTGCCTATTAATCTTCATCGTTCATTTTTCCACTTTAACCTTCCTCGAAAGTTATGTCATTAACATGTTTCATTCTCCTTCATTCAATCAATCTTGAATTTTATCAATCATTTGATCATCATAACAAATATTATCTTCTACCTCGGAATCATAAGAAATTTTCTAGCTCATCATTTTCAGTCAATTGTTATAAATTCCATTTATTTCTTTCACTCGGTCAATCCCAGAATGTGTTGATGATTACTTGCTTGTTTAATACTATACTCGATATACACTACACTTGCTCGGTGTATAAAAAAATCTTCACTTACTGACCACACAAACTTGTTCAGTCTTGATCTTCAATACATAATAGAATCATGTAATACAATCAATTCATCAATATAATGACATAGACTCATAAATAAGTTACCCAATGTATACCATATCCATATCTTCCATAGCCATCTCATCTTCATGTAGATATCTCATTCCTTTACCTTTTTCCTTCTTTAGATGTTTGTAACTATCATGATAAATACAATCAAAACTAGTTGACATAAATGACAATACATTAACTGATTAATTGTCTTACATATACTTTAGTAGCTCGGTGATCATCAATCACTATCTTTCACTTGTCAAACATTTCCTCAAGATATTCAATGAGTTGTAGGTTATCACCTAGATGGTTGTATAAATTTGTTAATCGAAATCCATGTAAGAAAAACTCAGGTCATCTCAATTTAATTATACATAGGTTCTTGAATTGTCTTACGACATTGAAATCTCAATGATGACAAAAGAATGAGAATAATGTATGAAAGATGATTCCATTATAGTTAGCTTACATCTTCACTATATTTATCTTGCATCTTCATTATAGTTAGTTTTCATTATCATTATAGATTATTTGAATTTTTATTACCATTTCACATATAAGCATTTATCATAGTATTTTAAGTAGTTATCCTTTTATTAATGGCTCATGGTCCTATACATATTTCTTAGTTATCCCTAAGTCTTCTTTGGTTATCATATTTTTATTTATGATTGGGTACACTTGGCACTATAGAAAAACCAAATCATTGATCTCATGTTACATTTTAGCTACATCATTGTTGAATTATTTACATCATGAATATAATTATTGTCATATAAGGATTTTTTTCATATAATTTTATACATATAAAACAAATAAAATAAAATAAAAATATCTATTATTTGTATAAACATGTCAAACCATGTATATATGTCATAAATATGAATTAAATACATTGCATTATAAACACTCATCACATTTGCATTGAGAATTAAGTCATCAAGGTACATCATAGATCATAAATATAAGCACCAAGTACATAATCATAGATAAAAGAATCATGGAATCATAAAACCATGTACAAAGCATTCACATGTATGTATCCATTGCATAGGTCAACATGTAATAATCCTAATAAATCCATTATAGTGTTTGATTTATAATGGAAAGGTAAGTACTGAGAGGGGAGGGGTGAATAAGTAGTGTAAAAACTTTTATCAACCTTTTGTTAACTTGATTTGTATTGCTGTCATATATTTTGATCATTTACCGAATTGAAAACTTTGCATGTAACACCATAAAACATATAAATAAAAAAATGAAAACATAACTCATAACTCAATAATTTTTGGTCTTGTAGAAACCCTTGGCCAGAGGGGAAAAAATGTGGTGGGGATGGTACCCACAATCCTTCACTCTTGTAGCAAAAAGGGTGATTGGTTAGAGCTACAATATTTAGTTACCTCTGATAGCTTACCCTGTTAGGAGTACAAAAAGACTTATACAGTCTACATTGTTAAAGTATTTCACAATCTCTAATATAAGATATGTACCATGTTAAAGGCTTTACAAAATAAGACTTATTAGGGCCTACCCAATAGTTGGATTTTATAATTCTGAATACAATATAAATCAGCAAAAAATATGTTTGTAATAATGCATCAAAAAATGTTGTTCAGACTCACTGTTCTCAATAACATTTTTACCTCATTCTGTACTTTAGTTCTTTTCAAACAAAATTCAACTTCAGTACTCGGTAGCCTCAAATATGATTCACCTTCTCATTTCTTCTCTAACTACTCTGTACTCGATAAATTATTAGCATTTCATCACCACCACATCATTTTTGCATCCTTGCATCATTCTCCTCATTCTCTAATCTTCATAATTTTTTCTTTATATACTTGACTTAGAAGTGGTGGAAATATTCTAGATTCTTCTCCTTAAACAGTGGTCGCTTCAATTTCATTTCCAATATATATATATATATATATATATATATATATATATATATATATTCTCTATTCATTTTCCATTGTTGGATCTACCTTTTAATCATGTGCAATCATATTTTTACATTTCCATTGTTTTACCAAACAATCTCCTTGAATTCAGTAAAACATTTTTTGCTCGATGTCCAAGTTCAATGAATCTACCATGATCTATTATGTTAGTTTGTGTTACTCTGTAACATGTTTTTTTCTTGCTCGGTAACATGTTCTCTCGGCTTGGTAACTACCATGCACTGCTAGGTGTGTGTCACTCATTTGCCTTTACTGATATGACTATCCTTCACCGACTTCTCTGTTTGCTACACCGATTGAGTCTTATGACTCCTTATTTTACTGACTGACTTTGACTATCCAATATGACTTTGACAAAACTAATGACAACAAAATAACTCTTTTAGGAGTATAAATCTCCCCCTTTTGCATTAGTTTTGCATCTTTGTTAAAAACTCAAATTCGTCAAGATTTTGTCCTTATTCAAAATTTATTCAAAATTGTGACCATGTATAAACTTTGACTTGTAACTCCCCCTATGATAATACTGCCTATATATATCTTCCTTATATTGTACAATACCTATACATACATACATACATACATACATACATACATACATACATACATACATACATACATACATATATATATATATATATATATATATATATATATATATATATATATATATATATATATATCCCCCTTTTTTTTACAAATATGCCAAAAAAAAATTACTTACTTTTATCGGATGGATCGATCTTATCAAAAATACGTGGATACCTCTTCTTTGCATCATCTAGTGATGTCTCCCAAGTTTCCTTCAATGTTCGCATAATAAAAATTTATTCACCAATATCTGTTGCTAGTCCAATCATGCTATCCATTACACTGATATCAATGGTATTGACTAATTCCTTGGCCTTGTGTAAATATTTTTGCAATGATTCTACTTGGGGAATCAAAAGTGCTTGCAGCTCAAGAAGTTCCATTCTTATCTTTCCCTCTTCTCTTCTAATTTCATGTTGCATTACCATCAGATGTTTCAGCCTCGAGTAGTAAATTTGAAGTGATCTAGGCTTGGTTGTAACATTTATTAGCTTCTAGGTCATCTCTTTCTCCACATAATCATCTTTCTTTCTAATCTCCTTGGTGAAATTTGATATTAAACAAATTTTATGAAAGAATATCATGCAATTTATTTTCTAGATTTGTAATCAAATCAGAAAGTGATACCTTGTCTAATGCAACATTATTTAGTATATCTTCAATTATTTTATGCTCCATTTTCTTCTCATGTAATTTCATCAAGTACTCGATGGTTTTTGTACCAGGTTTGTTGACTTGCTTGACCAACTCTTCCAATTGACTAAGTATACTGCCCTTCTCATTGACATGTGCATCAGGAAAAATTTCTTGTAGTATATCCTTTAAACTTTCTAATACATCTGTCTTTTGTTTCTTTGCCAATATTTTATCCTGGGCTTCTTTCATATTCAGTAGATCTCCAAATTCAGATAACTCATTTGGGCTAAGTAAAGAAATGTCTACCTTAGGTATTATTATCGGTTGGCTCAAATTAACTCTGGTTTTCTCATGCTTTCTTTTTATTTTCTTCTACTTATCAACCAGAATGCTTTCACCAGTAGAAACTTTTGTGGAATGTGATGTATAATTGCATCAGATGTAGTCTTGGTTGTAGTTTCTTATGTTCTTTATTCTCTTCTCTCTTCTTGCTTGTCTTCTTTCTTCTCTTTTCTTTCTTCTTCTTGTTTCTTCTCTTTTCTTTCTTCTTATTTTTCCTCTTTCTTCTCTTTTTCTTTCTCTTGTTTTTGTTATGTAGTCTTAGTAGAGGTAACCTACTTGGTATTATGTTCTATGTTTGTCTCAATTTCCTTAGGTTCCTTAGTTTCTTTCTATTTCATCTCATTTTGTTATTCGGTAGTCTTTTCCTCTATATATGTAGGAATTTCTTTAAAAAATTCAAAAATAACTTCTTGAATCTCAGAATAATCAGGTGCTTATTGTAAAATTGGATTTTCATATATCAACTTTTATTTAGTAGTATCATCAATTTCCATGTATTTTGTGTCCTTATTCTTAGTATCCATGACATCTTCAACTTGTCTTATTTCTTTGGTTGGGTCTTTATTTGTAATGTCTTCAATTATCACCTCATCTTTGTCTTGTATTAAATCAATAGGATAAAACTTACCTTGATGTTCCTTAATCTCGGGTGATTGGTCTAGGAAGTACATTTCTCTCCATTTTTCATCAGTTTCTTTTTGTACTTCTTCTAGTTCTCTGACCATGATCCTTAAATATCCTCCCTTGACAAGAAATTTACCAGAGTACTTTTTTATTGCTTCCTTAATCTTAGATAACAACAAATTGGGTACAGTTAGTACTAGATATCTTTCCCTCATATGTTTCTTAGATGTCATTGCATACTTCCATCTTGCATCAATTTTCTTATAGAAATTAGCAAGCAGTTATGTGTGTGAAAATTGTACCTAGCTATGGACACAACACTTCAGTAAAAAATTAGAGGTTAGCAGAAATCAAAATCTATAGATAAATGAAACTAAGCTAACCAGAAAATTTACTACCTTCTAGTAGGTGTGAGTATCTTATTCTCATATTAGACTGAGATCAGTGACAATGCAACACCTAAACGATGGATTTGAATGCAAAAGATTGAAGTAGCATGAATGTAGATTTAATCTATATTTTTGTATTTTCTATGCAATGAGGATAAAAATTGTATGAATCTAATCTAGAAATGAAATTGAGATGATATATAGATTTAAGCTAAGAATGATATAAAAACTATGAATGCAAAGCTATGATATGAAAACTATGAAAAATTGTGACCTACAATGAAAGATCTCACAAATCGCCTGTCGTAAGTGCTTAATGTTGGAAACTGTAATTGAAACAATTATTGTATTTTCATTGATGTCAAACCTTAATTGGTAAGATCATTGCTACTTAGGAAAGTACTATATCTATTTGAGTGTCGCTAAGGGGCTAGGCAAGGTTGGTAACAATAGCACCTAAGGAAAGGTTGAGTTATCTTGATACCACAAAGTGTACTTGACTATGTTGCACCATTATGAGACAATGTATTTTTTATCTTAGTAAGAATGAAGACTAAACTAGTAGGCTTAACCAAGCAAAGAATGGAAAAATCATGCTTAAGCTGAGTAATGTTAGTGTTGACCGAGTTAATGTATGCCGAGAAAAATTATAGTGTTGACCGAACAACAGTTAATTACCGAGGAAGATAATGTAAGCCGAGGAAACATTTTTAGTAATGACCGAGCTTTCTACATGAAGACCAAGTAGTTGATCACAGTATTGACCAAGCATCAACAATTTTATATTTGAAGAGAATTTAATTTTGGAGCCGACATTGTTGAATTCTTGGATTATGTAAAACGTGTTGACTTTATTTATTGATTTTTTGGAAGCATTAAATGCACTGTAAAACATTTTATTGTAAATCTTTAAGAGATTTGAGATGATTCTAGAAAAGGAGCCGAAGAACATGAAGTGGGTAGATTCAATGAATCTAACCTAACCCTAAGATCTACGAATGAGATTGAGTAGCATAAGATGAGTTAACCTAATTGAGGAAAGTATATAAAAGTGTTGGATATGCAAGTGCATAGAGAATGCTGGAAGATCAGTAAAGTTTTATTGACGAATAAGTAGAAAAGGTTGAAGGAGAAAATTGGTGGTTGCTTGAAGAAAATTTCCAAGCAGATCAAAGATGGAGATGGAAAAGTTTCAAAGTCAGTAAACCAGCATTAGTGTTATGGAATTGGATCTGATATTTGCAAAGTGAGTTGTATATTTTTTAGATAAATATAGCTGCTACTTTCTAACCATTGTAATAGTCAAAATCCTTTTAACAAAGGTTGACCTAAAAGTCATATGTTAAATACTTTGAACAAGGTTGCATTCTAATGGAGTGTGTGTAAGTCCTATGACTAGGCTCACTTTTAACAAGGTGATTGAAATCCTTTAACCAGGTCACACCTGACAGTGTGTATTATAACCTTTGACAGGGTTGGCTTTTTACTGAGCTCACTTCAGAAGAGTGAAAATAATAGTAGCATGTTACAAAGTGGTTTTTCCCAAATTGGGTTTCCACTATAAATCCTGGTGTTGATACTTGTGTGAATGTTTTGGTTTGAACATTACTATGTTTTACAAGTTAAGTTACAGCTGGGTAGTGGACTACATTGTTGTATGTTTCTATTATTGAATCAGTGATGACCGAGTTTTTTTGGTTTTTAGATCTGATTTAAGGAAAAGTTTTTGAGATTATTTTATACATCAGGACCTGAGAACAACTAATTCACCCCCCCTCTCTATTGTTCTAAATCATATTAACAATTGGTATCAGAGCTTTGTTTCTTATTATTAGTGTTTACAGAAATCAAGTTTAAAGGGGCTTGAAGAAAATGATCAGGATGTATAAGAAGGAGGTACCGAAGCTGAATAAGGAAAACTTCCCTACATGGAAAAGCTTGATGAAGCTGCATCAGGCTAGTATTGGTGACTTTGCAAAGTACTATATTGAAAATAGTTATGTCTCACCTATCGTACCTTTGATTGCTGAAGAAATGAGAGCTAAGCAAGAACATAATCAGGAAATGCTGGAAATTGCATCTGCCCTAAGCTATCCAGAATTTGAGGACATCAAGGATTGCACAACTGCTAAGGATATGTGGGACACACTTGTAAGGATCTATGGTGGTGACTTAAATATGCTGAAAGCAAAGGCCGAGAGTCTTAGAGGTAAGTTTGATGAAATGAGATTGAAAGAAGGTGTAAACATTGCACAATATTGTGGTAGAATAAAAGAATTTGTGAATGCTATTAGAGGTGCAAATGGGGCTATTGATGATGAAACTATAATTGGGAAAGTACTAAGAACCCTGTATCCTATATATGCTATTACGATCTCAACTATTCAGGAATCTAAATGTAACTCTTCTAATGTGCTTACTTTGGAAAGTTTGGTTGGTAAGCTGACTGCTTATGAACTCTCTAACTATGATAATTTCACTGTTGGAAGCATTAGAAATGTTGAATCTATGTTCAAGTCACAACTATTTCTGAACAAGCCAAAGAAAGATGCATTAGTGAAAGTGAAAGTGACAGTGACACATCTGATGAAGATCTGGAAGATCTAGAAGCTCTTATGGCTAGAAGCTTGAGAAGGGGAAAAGGAAAGTATAAAGGTAAACTACCTATTATATGTTTTGCATGTAATAAAGTTGGTCATATAGCTACTAGATGTCCTGATAGGAAGGATAAAGAGGATGAAAGGAAAAGCAAACAAAAAGATAGAAAAGATGATAGAAGCTACCAATGGAACAAAGACTACAAAGGAAAAGGTAAGAAATCTTGTTACATTGTTGAAAAAGAAACTGACACTGATAGTGATGATTTTGAAATTGATGTAGTCTATGTTGGAATGAAAGATGAATCTGATGAGGATGAGAAAACTGCATTGATATCCTATGTGAACAAGAATGATAAATGGATTATTGACAGTGGTTGTTCACATCACATGACTGGTGACAAAAATAAGTTTGAGACCCTACATCATTACAAAGGTAAAAGTGTAAAATTTGGTAATGATGCACCATGTCCTATTAAAGGAAAAGGTTTGATTAAATTGACTGATAAGATATCTTGTGAAAATGCATATTGGGTTGAAGGTCTTAATTATAATTTGTTAAGTGTTGCTCAGCTTAACAAAACTGGTATCTGAGTGGAATTTCATCACAAACAAGCTAAAATATTTGATGCTACTAGAGAACTGATTGGAAGTGGAGATCAAACTAGAGGTAATTTGTTCTATCTTGACCTATTTGAAGAAACATGTTTAATTGCACAACTTGATGATATTTGGTTATGGCATAAAAGGCTATGTCATGTTAACTTTGACAATCTAGTAGAGATAAGTAAGAAGAAAAAGGTAAGAGGTCTACCTATATTAAAGAAACCTAAGAATGTGATGTGCAAGGAATGCCAGTTAGGAAAAATGACAAAGTCAAGTTTCAAGAGAAAATCCTTTACTTCTGAAAACATTTTAGATTTGGTTCATACTGACCTTTGTGGACCTATGGGTGTACAAAGTTACTATGGTGCTAGATACTTTATTTTATTTGTTGATGATCATACTAGGATGATGCATGTAATGTTTCTAAAAGAAAAATCTGAAGCTTTTCAATTCTTTAAGTGGTACTTGGCTAAGGTTGAGAAGGAGACAGGCAGGAACCTGAAATCTCTTAGATCTGACCGAGGTGGAGAATTTACATCAAATGAATTTAATTTATTTTGCAATGATAGAGGAATTAAAAGACAGATGTTTACACCTAGAACACCTCCACAGAATGGTATAGCAGAAAGGAGAAACAGATCTATCTTGGATTGTGCAAGGACATTGTTGATTGAAAAGAATGTGGCACATAAATACTAGAAAGAAGCTATAATCACTATTGTCTACACTCTTAACAGGGTACAAATCAAGAAAGGTACAAATCTGACACCCTATGAATTATGGCATGGACATGCATCAAGTGTTAAATAATTTAGAATCTTTGGAAGTAAGTGCTATATATTAAAAGACACTAGGAATGGAAAGTTTTATGCTAAGAGCGATGAAGGAATATTCTTAGGATATTCCAGAAAAAGTAAAGCTTATAAGTGTTTGAACTCTAACACTAACAAAATTGTGGAAAGTGTGAATGTCAAAATTGATGAGTATGTAGAAAGAAATGAAGTTGATAGCAAAAGAGAACCAAAAGATTATAGATCTTTTGTGTACATTGAGGAAGAAGAAGAGGCAAGTAACAGACTTGCACCTGATGCCAAGTCTTGGGTAAGTAATGTTGAGCGATAGACAGATGTTGTCGAGCATTAGGAAAATAGTGTCGAGAGAGAACAAGAACATGCCAAGCTAAAAGAAAATGTTGTTGTGTATCAGGAAGAGGTTGATGAGCATTCAAAAGTTGAATATGACAATCTTGTTGAGGAACATGATGAAATAGAGGAGAGAGGAGCTGAACCTATTTTGGAAAAATATGTAAGAAGACATCACAAGCCTGAACAGATAATTGGAGACAAAAATACTAGAATTTAAACTAGAAGTAAGACAAAGGATCGAACATGCCTACTATGTGAATTTGAACCCAAGTTGACTAGAGAGGCATTGGAGAATGAAGACTAGATATAAGCAATGAATGAAGAGATTGACTAGATAGAGAAGAATGATACTTGGGCTCTAGTGCCGAGACCTAAAAAAAAAAAATGTTATAGGAACAAAGTGGGTGTTTCAGAATAAGATGAATGAAAATGGTGAAATCACTAGGAACAAAGCTAGGCTGGTATGCCAAGGCTATGCACAAGAAGAAGGAATAGATCATGGGGAGACATTTTCCCCTATAGCTAGATTGGAAGGAGTAAGAACTCTACTTGCATATGCTGCTTATAAAGATTTCAAGGTATATCAAATGGATGTCAAGTCTGCATTTTTGAATGGTATACTAGAAGAAGAAGTTTACATAGAACAGCCAGAAGGTTTTATTGATCCAAATAGAAGACACATGGTGCGCAAAATAAACAAAGCATTATATGGATTGAAGCAAGCTCCCAGAGCATGGTATAAGAGGTTGCACAACTACTTGATACAGATTGGATTTTCAAGAACAAATGACACAAGCAATTTGTACATGAAAGATGTAGAAAGGTAAAGGTATCCTATTAGCAAAACATTTTGTGGATGACATTATTTTTGGTGGACAAGATGCATTACGTAAAAGTTTTTCAAATGAAATGCAAACTGAATTTGAAATGAGTATGTTTGGTGAGATCAAATTCTTTGTTGGTTTACAAGTATATCAGAGGAAGAATGGAATTTTCATTACATAGTCTAAGTATGTTAATGAAATACTAAAAACTTTTGGGATGGAAGATGCTAAACCAGTGGGAACTCCTATGGTTATTGGACAAAAGTTATCTAAGAATGATGATGCTATAGAAGTGAATTAGACTTTGTACAAATCCATGATTGGAAAATTATAGTATGTTGTACATAGTAGACCAGATATTGCACTAGCTATTGAGATTGTGGCAAGATTCTCTGCCAATCCTAAGGAGACACACATGATGGCTGTGAAAAGAATTATGAGATACTTGAAAGGAACTACTAACTATGGTCTATATTATAAGAAGGATGACAAATTTGAACTCAGAGTTTATACAGATGCTGATTGGGTAGGAAATGTAGATGACAGAAAGAGTACCAGTGGTGGAGCTTTCTTTCTTGGATAGAGATTAGTCTCTTAGACAAGCAAGAAAAAAAATTGCATTTCCCAATCTACTGCCGAGGCCGAGTATGTTGTTGGCACAGTAAACTATTCAAATTTGGTATGGATAAAATAATTGTTGATAGGCATGAAAGAAGAAATCACTGAACCTGTTGTTATTTTCTGTGACAACACAAGTGCTATCAATATTTCTAAGAATCCAGTGATGCACACTAAGACCAAGCACATTGCAATCAAGTATCACTACTTGAGAGAATTAGTACAAGATAAAGAAGTCTGAATGGAATATGTGAATACAAAAGAACAATTAGAAGATATATTCACTAAAGCTTTACCCAGAGAAGCTCATGAGTATTTGAGAAGTCAATTAGGGGTTCTTCCCCTAACTGAGGCTACCTAGACAAGCTAGGAGCATTGCATCAAATGTGCTACAACAGAACATTTGACAAATTGATGCAGAAGATTGTCACACTTTAGGGCTGGCCTAGAGTTGTGAAAAAGATGAAAAGACAAAGAATCAAACATAAGCAAGATGACAAAGGGAGAAACACTGAGTTGCACAGATATTATCTACATCTGATGGATGTATGTTTTAGTTGCTTCTTTGGAATTTTTTTCAAAGAGGGAGATGAATTGATATGATAACACATGACACTGAAAGGTAAGAGGGAGATGAACTGAAATGAAGGATCAGGATATAGGGAGATTTGAATACTTTTGACAGTCACATAAGTGAGGCTTATAGGATTTTGAATCAGAATGAAGGTAAGGATATTACAAATAATTCTCTGATGGACAGATAATTTTTTGGATTGGTTGGTAATCCATGTGTTATTCAGGTGATATCATATGGTGTTGCCATCAATGCCAAAGAGGGAGATTGTTAGAAACTGCAATTGAAACAATTGTTGTATTGTCATTGATGTCAAACCTTAACTAGTAAGACTGTTGCTACTTAGGAAAGTACTATATCTATTTGAGTGTTGCTAAGGGGCTAGGCAAGGTTGGTAATAATAGCACCTAAGGAAAGGTTGAGTTATCTTGATACCACAAAGTGTACTTGACTATGTTGCACCATGATGAGACAATGTATTGTTTATCTTAGTAAGACTGGAGACTAAACTAGTAGGCTTAACTGAGAAAAGAATGGAAAAATCATGTTTAAGCTAAGTAATGTTAGTGTTGACTGAGTTAATGTATGCCGAGAAAAATTATAGTGTTGATCCAACAATAGTTAATTATCGAGGAAGACAGTGTAAGTCGAGGAAACATTTTTAGTAATGACCGAGCTTTCTACATGAAGACTGAGTAGTTGATCACAGTATTGACCGAGCATCAACAATTTTATATTTGAAGAGAATTTAATTTTGGAGCCGACATTGTTGAATTCTTGGATTATGTAAAACGTGTTGACTTTATTTATTGATTGTTTGAAAGCATTAAATGCACTGTAAAACATTTTATTGTAAATCTTTAAGAGATTTGAGATGATTCTAGAAAAGGAGCCGAAGAACATGAAGTGGGTAGATTCAATGAATCTGACCTAACCCTAAGATCTACAAATGAGATTGAGCAGCATAAGATGAGTTAACCTAATTGAGGAAAGTATATAAAAGTGTTGGATATGCAAGTGCATAGAGAGAATAGAGAATGTTGGAAGATCAGTAAAGTTTTATTGATTGAATAAGCAGAAAAGGCTGAAGGAGAATTGTGGTGGTTGCTTGAAGAAAAGTTCCAAGCATATCAGAGATGGAGATGGAAAAGTTTCAAATTCAGTAAACCAGCATTAGTGTATGAAATCAGATTTGATATTTGCAAATTGAGTTGTATATTTTTTAGATAAATATAGCTGCTACTTTCTAACCATTGTAACAGTCAAAATCCTTTTAACAAAGGTTGACCTAACAATCATATGTTAAATCCTTTGAACAAGGTTGCATTCTAATGGAGTGTATGTAAGTCCTGTGACTAGGCTCACTTTTAATAGGGTGATTGAAATCCTTTAACTGGGTCACACCTAACAGTGTGTATTGTAACCTTTGACAGTGTTGGCATTTTACCGAGCTCACTTCAGAAGAGTGAAAATAATAGTAGCATGTTACAAAGTGGTTTTTCCCAAATTGGGTTTCCACTATAAATCCTGGTTTGATACTTGTGTGAATGTTTTGGTTTGAACATTACTATGTTTTACAAGTTAAGTTACAACTGGGTAGTGGACTGCATTGTTGTATGTTTCTATTATTGAATCAGTGATGACCGAGTTTGTTTTGGTTTTTGGATTTGATTTAAGGAAAAAATTTTGAGATTGTTTTATACATTAGGACCTGAGAACAACTGATTCACCCCCCCTCTTTGTTGTTCTAAATCATATTAACACTTAATCCTTCAATCACAAATTCGCCAAAATAATTGTGCAAATTCGAGGTGGGTTAATTATGAAGAGCCGAGCCTTGATTTTATAGAAATCCAAGGCTTGAGGGATGCGTTGAGAAAAGCCATAAATCACTCTTGATGAACTCAGGTTGATTTTTGAGTTATCAAGAAATCAGAGATAATTAACTCACAAAAATCATGCAAAAGCAGTGTTTAACTCAAAATAGAGTTTAGTTCAATTTTCAACTAATCATCAGATGTTGAGTTTCAATTTTAAAATTCTTTATTGATTTCTAGTTGACTACTTTTCTAATTGTGCATGATTTAATTATAAATTAATTTAATAAATAAAGTGATTTATTCTCAACTTAACTAATTTTTGAATTAAAACAATTGATTTATGGGTTAATCAATTATTAAATCAAACTTTATTCAAAAATTATATTATTAAAAATTGACAACTGACTTTAATTAATTAAATAAGAATTTAATCAATTAGTCATAAGATTTTGTATTTATTGTCAAAATTAAATAATACAATTTAGGAATAAATATAATTAAATTTAATTAAATAATTAAGTGGCAGAATTAAATCTAATTAATTAAATATTTAAAATATATAATTAATCAAACTTTAGGATAAATAAGATTTATCGCCAAATAATCATTAAATTAAGATAATTAGGATGAATAGGAATATTGCTAGGAATATTCCCAGATGCAGAATTAAGGATAATCAATTAGGATTTAACTTGACGTGCAGATGTGCCTTTGGTTAGGACTTCGATGTTGATTTCATTCGATTTGAAGATGTGGGAGTTTAATAAACCTATAGCCCATTTTTGGGGTATTACACTTTGCCCCTCTTTGAATTACTGTGTGAAGTGCAGTGGTTCAAAGATAGTTTGTTTTTTATGTTGAAATTGATTTGAGAGATTAACCGATTACGAGACAAAAATTGATTGAAAGATTTGAAGATGTTAGGTCCTGATTGACCAAAGATAATGTTAACTATAGCAATGATGAACCGATGATTATGAAAAAGTATCAAAATGCCTGATTCTAAACCTTATGATTATGAAGAAGTGAGTGATCGGATTCTAGACCTGACTGTCAAAAGGAGTCGTAATCAGTATCACATCTGAATCTTTCAGTCATGAAGAACCAAGGAAATAACACTAATGAACTGATGGTTATGAAAAGCTAATATAGTTTACAAGATAGATTAGGATACCAGATTGATATGAATCTCGATGAATCTGATATGCCCCAAGTGATGTGCCCCAAGCGACGAGGTCTTTAGATGAATCAGAAACTAGACATGGTTGTTGTCTTGATTACTGAGGAGAGATTTGATTGACAAAATTAGATCTACAGACTTGAATGATATGTGATACCATGCCCCCTTCAGGATTAAAATTGAAATCTGACAAGAAAAGTCAGCTTTGAATGGTTTAGAAGCATGTTAATTGATTTGAGAATTTGGTTATACATGTTTGAGAATGCATTCTACCTCATTTTTAGGTCTAGAAGACTAAGTTTGACTAGGTTTGACCATAAGTTGACCATGGTTGACCAAGTTGAAATTTTGATAGTTTGACGTAAGATAATTAGTTAAGTTGAAAAATGAATTTCTTTGATGTGTAGAAGGTCAAATATGTGAGCAGTTGACAGTATAAACGATCTCAGATTTTGATTTTGATCCCAAAAATGAATTCTACTTATTGTTTTGTTGGAGGGACCTTCATACAATGCTCAGTCCTTGTGTCATGTTTAGCATTTTTATTTTTGAAGAATCATTTAAGTGTTGAAGCAATTTTTGAGATCATGCAAAGTGCAAAATGACATGCAGAATGAAATGCAACCTAAGACCTAAGACCTAGTCACTGATCATGTGTGGGTCATTTTCATCATTGAATTTTTATTAGGTAACCGGATAAATCAATACAATGCCCACTAGCTAGGAAACTATAGACATAAATATTGATTTGTATGCACAAGAATCAATACAATACCCACTGGTTAGACAACCATGGACATATGAATATTGATTTTGTTTTTGGAATGTTGGATTAGATATAAGCACCAAGGCACAAACGCCAGGATGACCTAAATATCATGTCCATTTTGATATAAAAATTTGTATAAGCATCAAAACATAGACATCATGATGAACATAATAAGCCTTGTAGTACAAACACATCAAATAGTCAAGAGATCATTCTAAATCCAGTGTGAATTACCTGTAGTGACCCTTTATCGTTCACATCCTTAGGTAAGATCGTGTTTCATAGTAGGTGAAAGAAATCACTCAAAAAGACAATAGTTAGATCAAACTTCCTTGAATTTTCTGAGTATCAATGGTTGAGGTACTCATGGCCATCCAATATGAGATGGAGGCTCTTACAGATAGACACCATTTCAATCCAGAATTTCCAAAGTTGTTAGGTTTTCACATACAAGTAGAAGACAAAGAAAAGATTATGCCCCCAATCATCACTCTCTAAATCTTGTGAAGGACATCATCGAAGAGCTCAAAGGGACATAAAATGCAAAAATCTCAATGCGAATCAGTAAGCATACAAGGAGATAAAAGCATGAAGCACAAATTGTTTTCAATTTATGTTGATGTTTTATTTTGTTGTTGTAGATGCACAATCCTTTCTGGAGAGGAGACTGACTAACTGACTCAGATGAAGCTTCAAAGGACTATGACTAGCTATGACACATCTAAGGTATACTGGAGACCATAGGATATGACATTGATTGCCCCCAAGTTTGAACATTGATAGGATACAAACGCTTGAGCTAATTGGTGTACAGACTAACTTTATTGAAAATAGGAATGTAGAAACAAACCAGGAAATATGTACAAACTAAAGCAAGATTGAAAGTTGGGAAACAACAAGATTGCATGGATAGATGGAGTATTTTGAAATAAGTGGCACCCATTTGCTGGGTTTTTACCATCTTGGCAGAGATTCTATTTTTTCTACCAAGGCGCCTATTTCCAGGTTTTCACCAAGACACTTTTTTTTTTTCATTTTTTTTTATTTTTTCTTTTTTTTTCAATTTTTTTGTACTTTTAATATTTTTTGAAATTTTTTGTGAAACATCAAAGTGCCTATTGCTAGGTTTTCACCAAGATGTTCATTGTTTTTTAGGACTTTTTCAAATTTTAATATTTTTTTTAGGATATTTTTGAATATTGAATGCCTTAGGCGTATAATTTCTTCAGATGGAGAACATTGATTGGTTCTCAGAGTTGTTCTCCTTCAGTCATTGAGAGTTGATAGGCACTAGAGCCAAAAGTAATAGTGATTACAAAGGAACCCATCTAGTTGGGTTCAAACTTCCCCTTGCACTCTCTATGTGATTGATTTTTGGGATTCTCTCTGAAGACTAGATCGCCAACCTGAAATTCTCCGTGTCTGACTTTCTTGTTATAGCCTCTAGACATTCTTTTCTGATATACTCTGAGATGATCATACATTACTTGTCTACACTCATCTAGTAGTTCAAGTTCTTGCAACCTAGACACTCTGTAGTCATCATCAATTACTAGACCATGCATTTTGATTCTTAGTGATGGGATTTCAACCTCAATTGGTAGTACCGCTTCAAACCCATAAACTAAAGCAAATGGTGTAGCCCTAGTGGGTGTTTTGATACTTTTTCTATAGGCCTAGAGAGCTGGATTGATCATGAGATGCCTGTCTCTTCCTATTTTATTAATTGTACGCTACAAGATTTTCAATAGATTCTTATTGGAAGCCTCTGCTTGTCCATTCCCTTGAGGATAGTAGATAGATGACCAATGTTGTGTAATCTTGAATTTGGCACATAGATCATCTAAATCTTTGTTCTTGAATTTTCCACCATTATCTGTGACTATAGAGTGTGGAATACCATACCGACATATGATGTAGTTCAGAATGAACATAGAAATTTGCTTGCCAGTTGCTTGAGTCAAAGAGACTACTTCTACCCATTTTGTGAAATAGTCTGTAGCTGTAATAATATGGGTATGACCATTAGAAGAATGAGGATGTATCGCTCCTATAAGATCAAATGCCCATTGTTGAAAAGGCCATTGTGTAGTGAAGGGGATAAGATCTCTCCCTGGTGCATGAATCAAGTTACCATGTACTTGACACTTTTGAAAGTTCTTAGCAAACTTGATTGCATCTTTCTCCATTTCAAGCCAATAGTACCCAGCCCTAATAAGCTTTCGAGCTAGTGTTAAACCATTTGAGTGTGACCCACATATACCTTCATGGAATTCCTCTAGTGCACATTGAGACTCTTCCTATTCTAAACATCTAAGTAGTGTACCATCTAGACCTCATTTGTATAGATCGTTACCAATGATGACATATTAGGATGTAGTGTGGATAAGGTTTCATTTCTCATATCGGTTAAAGGATTCAGGAATGATGTGGTCTTAGAGATAGGAGAAAATGTTTTTGTATCAGGATGAATCATGACCAACAACAGTGTAGATCATGCGGGTTTTGGGGGAATCATATGTAGGATAAGATATTACTTCCACTAGGAACTCGTAGTGTAGCTCATGTTCAGGCTGCTATAATAAAGTAGATAGCATTGCCATTGCATTGGCAGCCTTGTTCTCTATTCTAGGAATTTGCTCAAATGTGATAGAGATAAAATACTTCTTTAGATCATCTACCATTCTCTTGTATGGGATTAGCTTTCCATCTTTCATTTGGTACACATCATTAATTTGGTGTATTACAAGTTGTGAGTCTCCATGAATGTGTAACTTTGTCACTCTCCACTCAATTGCTATTTTCATACCATTAAGAAGGGATTCATATTCAACAATATTGTTTGTGCAAGGAAACTTGATTCTGAATTCTTTAGGGATTGAATATCCTTGAGGTGTGATGAACAATATGCCTGCTCCAGATCCATTCTCTGTATAGGATCCATCAAAGAATAATTTCCATGATCTAGAAGATAAGTTCATGATAGAGGAATCTAGAAATTCAATTTGCATTGGTGTATCATCAAACAATGGTGCATCAACCAATTGATCAACAATTACTTGTCCTTTTATAGCTTTTCTTTCAACATATTCAATGTCAAATTCACTTAAGAGCATGACCTGTTTAGCTAATCTACCTGTGAGGGCAGCTTTGCTTAGTAGGTACTTTAGTGGATCAATCTTAGCTACTAAATGAGTGGTATGAGCTAACATATAATGTCTCAGTTTTTGTGATGCAAAGATCATAGCTAGACAAGCTTTTTCAATCATTGAATAATTCTTCTCATATACTACCAATGTTCTACTAATATAGTATATAGCTCTTTCCTTTTTGTTCTCATCATGCTGTGCTAGCAATGCCCCCAGTGATGTATCTGTTACAGAGACATATAAGATCAATGGCTTCCCTTGAATAGGAGGCATCAAGATAGGAGGATTTGAAAGATATTTCTTGATATGGTTAAAGTTATTTTCACATTCCGCACTCCATGCAAAGGTCACACCTTTATGTAATGTTTTTGTAAAAGGATGTGATATGTCTTCAAGCTGTGATATGAAGCATCTAATAGATTGTACTCTCCCTTGTAAATTTCTCATCTGACTGATATTCTTGGGAGGTTGCATCTCCATGATGGCTTTAACTTTAGCTAGATCAACTTCAATACCTTTCTTTGAAACAATGTATCCTAAGAGCTTTCCAGAAGTGACACCAAAAGCACACTTCTTAGGATTCAGTCTAAGACTAAAATTTTCCATGCAGTCTAATATTTTGCTCAAATCATTTAGATGTTTAGTTCTTATCATAGACTTTGCTAAGGTATCATCAACATAATCCTTCATAGATCGATGCATAATGTCACGAAAAATAGATGTCATAGCTCTCTGATATGTAGCACCAACATTCTTAAGCCCAAATGGCATGACATTCCAATAGAAGGTACCCATGCACATGTGAAAGCAATTTTCTCTTGATCCTTTGGAGAAATTTTTATTTGATTGTAGCTAGAGAAACTATCTATTAAGGAATACATCTCAAAACCCACAGTCATGTCTGCTATCATGTCAATGTTAGGTAGTGGAAAATCATCCTTTGGACATGCCTTATTCACATCTCTAAAATCTATGCACACTCTGATTGATTTATCTGGTTTAGAAATAGGTATAATATTTGAGATCCATTTAGCATAGTCAATAACATAGATGAATCTGACTTTTAGTAGTTTCTCTAATTCAACTTTTACCAAGAGTACAACATGAGGATGCATCTTTCTCAATTTTTGCTTAATAGGTTTGACCCCTGGAGTGATAAATAGATGGTGCATTATAAGATCAAGATCCAACCCTAGCATATCTGAATATTTTGATGCAAAGTTGATCTTTTTCTCTGTTAGGAATATAGTAAATTTTTTCTTTTCTTCTTTTGATAAGGATTGAGCTACATGGATCAACTGTGGTTCCTCTACTATTCCCATGTTGATAGATTGAGTGGGTTCAATTAGAACTGGAGATTTGTCCTATAAATGACTCGGTAGGACATCAAATATCTCATCCTTAGGTGCCTCAGAGAGATTTTCACCTTCGGATACATCTTTTATTTTTACTTTTGTAGGTTCTGAGAATGCCACAACGTGGTTTTCACCCTCAGAACTCCTTTTCTATTTATTTTTATTCTTATTCTTTTGACTAAGATACTTGATGTCTGACTTCATCAT
Source organism: Chamaecyparis obtusa (assembly GCA_027943335.1). NCBI lineage: Eukaryota > Viridiplantae > Streptophyta > Pinopsida > Cupressales > Cupressaceae > Chamaecyparis > Chamaecyparis obtusa. The sequence continues at coordinate 301,007 of BSBK01000899.1, forward strand.
GCTAACACTCGGTTCACTAATGGAAGTCTTCATGGGCTCAAGTGCATTTAGGTATTAAGAAAGTGCATAGTCATTTAGAAAGGTATAAATACCATGGCTCAGATTCATGGAAGTTTGGTCAAGAAGTTCGAGATGTTGGATAGTCAAAGTGGGAAAGGATTGGGAGATAGTGTTTACAGATATGGATATGTCATCATTAGTCCTAACCCGACTCTCAAGTTTGAAGGTGATATTACAACTTAAGATGTTCAATTCGTGAATAGGCTCAATGTCATTGTGGGGATCCACTTCATCCATCGGTGGATCAGACTCGTTAAGTTCATTATTTTACTCTAGACTTACATTGGGTATTGGTGAATAACATCAACATGTTTCTCTATAATAAGCTCATCTTCCTCAGGAATGACTCCCCATTCATAGTCATTGGATTCATCTTCTGATTCAAGACTTCTAGGAAATCAAAGAACATGTGTAAAGCCAAGATGAATGCCCCGAGAAGGGTTACCCTTAGATTCTAATTTGAATTTATACTCATGAGAATCTATCTTAGAATAGCTACCACCTTCTTCTTTATCTGTTTGATTGTCTTCGAGATCAACTGGTTCTTGTGGTGCAACTGTCTCTTGTTTTATAGTAGGTTCTTGTGTGTCTACTACATTAATCCTTTTGATTGGGTCATCCTCTGCTTCAAGAAGGTCTTTAATTTCTTTAGGCAAGCACTCATAAGGAATGAGCTCCTTAGTAGTGTCTGAGTCATCACTATCAGAATGTTGTATTGTTTCCTCCTTTGGTTCAATTTTTTCTAAGACATGTGGGGAGTTCTTGCTAAGATAGAAAGGCTTCTTCTTATATCATAGACCTATTGTATTCTTGTTTGTTTGGCCATGATGGTCAAGAGGTGATAAAAGACCTTTTCCTTGTAGTCCTAGAGGTCCTTTTCTTGTATATCCCATTTTTGTGATCAATTTATCCCTTGGTCCATATGACTTCTGAGGGATTTTTCTTGAAGTGGAGTCACATTTCTGGACTGACTAAGAATGAGATTCATCCACTAGTACATTTTACCCTAAATTTTGATGTAACATTTTGACCATCAAATAAAAATGTTTAGTTGGTCGCATTAGAGAAGGAAAATTTTTGTTTTTTTTAAAATACATGCTCGTGTTGGTCTCAATTTTGACCAATACGGTATTGGTCAAAATTGAGACCAATGCAAGCATAACATAAAGTTAAAAAAAAGGGCTAACACTTGATCATTTTATTATTTCATTTCACACAGGAGCTTTCACTGCGACTAGGTATTGTTGATTCCAGAGGATGGATAAAGGAGCTTTCACCATGACCAGGTATTGGGCGAACAACCATCTGTAATTTTCTTAAGATAAATTACATTTTTCTCATGCAAATAATTGTTTGATTATACTATATCAGTCATCGTAAACAAATTCCCTTCATAGTATTTTGATGAAGTTTAGGAGATTATAATATTACTGATATTTCTTGAGAGCCATTTATTGAAAGGGATAAATTAGCATCTCTTAACCCTAGTCATTTCACTGCGACTAGGTATTGTTGATTACAGAGGATGGATAAAGGAGCGTTCACCATGACCAGGTATTGAGGTTCAAGCTCTACGTGCAGACCCTCATTAGCCCATGTTAGCCATGACCCTGGTATTAATGAAGCAATGAAGGCTACTCCCTAGTAAATCTGAATCCCAAGTTAGGTATTGTACAATATTCAGAGCTTGATAGTATTTTTCTTTAATTAAATAAGTAGGTGGATATCAGTTACCAATTTTGAGAGATTAAGAAAAACACGATAGCATTCATATTTTTCATTTTGTGAAATGGAAAGATTTAAAAACCATTCTACACAGTACAAATTATGATATGTTTTAACGTTTTCCCTTTTAAAAGTAAAAAAGGAGAACAATCTAATCACACAAATGCGTTGTTTTTCAACTTTTGTGTACTCAAATACTAATCCAAAATCACCCATTTTAGTTACTCTAAATGAACTGGGTCTAAATAGAATTTTGGGACGTTAGTAGATGCTCTATCTTTTATCATTTGAAAAAGAAAAATAGTTCCTGAAGAGATTAAAATCTATTTGTAAGAGGAAAACTAATTTTCTATGACTACTTCTATGATGAGAAACTGGTATTTATGTCTTGAAGCTGCTTAATTCTACCAAAGAAAGTTGAAACCCTCTCAGAGAAAAAAGAAAAGCCTCATAACACCATGGAAGACTAATCAAGAACATTATAAGAATAACTTAAAAAAAAGCTTAGTGGAATTTTTGGAAACACCCACTAAAACAATTCATCATGATCCTCCATACAAAATCTCTACATAATTAATTTGTTATATTTCTCAGCAGTCCCAGAAACCAAGCCTCTCTACAAGACTGCCCAAAACTGTAAACACCATAAAAAATCAATATAAACTTTGTATACTAAGATAAAATCAAGAAAATAACAATGAGAGTGAGAAAAAGAGAAAGCGAGTGCATATCACAGTAAAAAATGCTTACCTGAAGACTTGATCTATGATGTAAGTAGTATCTACAAAAAGAAGATGCAAACAGCTCACTTATCAATTGATTAACTTCCCCATAAATTTATACATATATATTGTCTTTCAAAATATTTCCTAGGATGCACTATTACAAATAGTACCAATATCAACAACCACTAAACATTATTTCCATTTACATTTTTCCTTAGTTTCTTTTTATTTATTTATTTAAATCAGAGTGAATAAAGCCGGTCCCACGTTGTCTCTAGTCTAATTTTTCAACTTAGGCATGCATATATTTTATTCAAACTCCAATACCCTCTTGGGTTACCTAGTGCACCTAGTGTACCTAGTGCCTTCAACATAGAAAACCTCCAACATAGCTAAATCACTACTATTTCAAAATGACAAGTATATTATGCAAGTTGATTAAGTATATATGTATATATATATGTATTGTTGATAATCAATATTATATTATCTATGTACATTCTACTAATGTTATAAGAATCATTGTAGTATGCAGATATATAGTTTGTTGTTCTCTGATATGACATGAGAACTATGCAATGAACCTTCTTAAAATGCTACGTCTGATATATTTGTTTAACAATGCAAAAATGATTTGGTGATGTGCGTGGTATATCAATATGCTTGAACAATCACAAGGTGCTGCTATATCTGATATGACAATCTGTGTATGCAACAAAGATGGTGATATTGCTTAGAGCAATGAAGTTGTTGTATCTAATCTGAATATATATTCTTGCAACAATAATGGTGTTGTCTCTGATGTTTATTTAGATGCCTGCAACCAGATTTTCCAATAAGGCAAGTGCTCGATCTAAGCAGATCCAAGTAGGGTGAATTAGAATAAATAAAAGTCTAAATGATGCTTGAAATGATCATCTTCAATCAATCTATATATCTTCATTATCAAATGGTTGTGGCTTTTTAAACTTCAAATGACATATCCTTTTCCTTTCAAGAGATCACACCTCTTCATAATGATAACTGATCTTAATCATTCTTCTCCTAATCACTGGCCAACACAACTCTTCATCTTTTAATCAATTTGTTAACATCAAGACTTAAAGTTAATTTCATGTCTTTAGTCAATCTCCTTATATAATTTGGATCTTATGAGATCATTTTCTTAATAAATGACAAGTCATAATATTCATGATATGGGTATTATCATCTGTTGTAGACTGATTTGTGTATCCCTATTTTGTTCTTTATAGCAGTCTAGTTTCCTTGTATGATTGGTGGCAATATCCTTATTCCAATCACTGACTGACTCTGGTTTATTTACATTGATATATTTGTATCGATTGCATCCTTCTATGCTTTATGTCAATATTGCTATAATCGATATCCTTTTCAAATTGATTCTCTTATATAGAGGTTGCTATTATACTTATCATATCGATTAGCATTATTATCGATTAATCTTATAGTCGGTGCCATTATATAATTGACTTAATTGTTCTTGCTTATTGTTGATTGATCTCTCTAGTTCTGTACTCATTACTAACTTCATTGATTGATCCCTCATTTATAACTGATTATGGACTTTATCATCATGCCTTTGCAGGTGTCGATTCTTTGTTACATAACATCATCGACTTGTTGCTAACTTTGAGAGGTCACCAATTATTAGTTGCTGAAGATTATATTATTGATACTTGGTAATATCAATTGTAATTCCCATATCATGAGTGCCAACAAATAGATGGATATAGGAGCAGCAACATTATTATTCCTTAAATATGGCAACGCCACAAAATACAATATTAGATATAGAAAAGTATGACAGACCCAACAGATATTGGTAAAGTGTTTACCTTTTCAAATACCCTTTTCTGAGTTCTTGAACTCATATCAACCTCAAGTCTTCATCCCTTAACTAGTGAACCTTTCTACTATTGCTTGCTCTCTTTCCTAGGCCTAATTAGCCCCCTTTATCAAAGCAACCCTATACTCCACTACTCTCCAAGACTCTATGACCTTAAAAAATCTTATATTAGGTTTTCAAACCACCAATTTTCTACTTTTTTTGGTCACACTACTCACCCAACTTCCAAACCATTAAACCCTTGTTCCTAGGGTCATAAATATAGGGCTTTGTGGCAAATGCCCTTCCTAACAACACACACATTCAAATATAGTTCAAACACTCTCCAATACATTCCAATAAACATCTCCAACCCTTAATTACTCTCTCCAATCTTCCAATCACTCCCAGCCATCATTTGGTGCCCTCAAAGTGCACCTACTGCTGTGTGTTCACCAGTCAAACACTACTCTATCACTTTGCACTTTTCCCTACATTTAAGACCATATTTAACACATATAATACACTATGGCATCTTCCACCCAAACCACATTTAGTATAGAGGTGGGAGTGCCTTCACATCTTTGGAGAATACAATGGGACTGCTGACTGTACCTTGCTAAATAGTGACTGTTCCCGCACCAGTCAAGACCTTGGTATTACAAACAATAAAAATAGAAAAGTTATTGCATAAATAAGTAAAATTAATGTTTTAAAATGTTCCTATGTTTCCACCAAAAAAAAATCACATGCTATTCATTCGAACCAATTTACTGTTATAGGGACTATTCCACTGGACAACAAGTTACCAATTTGTAGAGAATTTAACTTTGTTCCTTCAAAATAAACCTTTCACTTTGTGCCATTACATATTCATTATGGTCCCCCTTTCCACTCACATGGATCTCTCTAAAATAAGACTCTAACCTTCAAGAAAATGACTTGAACCTTCAAACTACTTCCTAACTGCCTCTATACCAGTCATAACTAACTGTTAACAACATAACATAAGAAAAATGTTGTCAAGTTGACAACAAAGTTGTCAACTTGACCACTCAACCTTTCTATACTAACCTAAAGACTCTTAAAAGGTTTAAAGACAACCTTGAATAACTTCTTACCTCTACTAACTCCTAACTAATCCTCCTTAAGCCCATTTGGCTTATATTGCCAATGTTGGCAATTTTACAAAATATTGCACTTTTAGTGCCTTTTACATCTTTTAGAGGCTTTGATAGCCTTATTACATATTTTAAGACCCTTAAAACCATGTTAAACATTACATCAAATTCAAATGACCCCTATCCCATAAACCTTACACCTTAGCCATTTTGGCCTAGTTGCCAATCTTGGCAATCTATTACATTTTTAAGATTTTATCATTTCTATTACATCCCAATGGCTCAAAGGCCATGGTACATTATCAAATGACTTTACATATCTTCATTAGGCATTGATTTCCCTTGGTACCTTCATGGTCTCCTTCATAGGTCTTGGTGTACCTTGTAGTTTCATGTGTCCACTTGGTGCCCCTACACCAAGATGAAAGCATGCAAAAAATCTATAGGTATACGACTTGTGAGTGTACTTCTCATACAAAGTATTACTATTAAAGTTTCTCGAAATTAAATATGCTTTCTCCATTAATATCAAGAGGGCAGCTAGATTAGGTTTCAAACTTAGGTTGAATTCCTCAATATTTTAGATTAGACATTATTTTGTTCTATAATCCTATCCTTGTGAGATTGATTGACTGAGCATGTCAATTTTTTGTCATTTTACTCAAGAAATTGAATGCATATATTTCTTTAGGCTTGTCAACATTATTATGAAAGGATATTGTATATGCCAGCTTTCAAAATTACTAGCACTTAGTTGGTATTGACATAATTTTGAATAGGGGTCCTTATATCACACAAAATTCTCATTAAAAGTTAAAATATACCATTAAAATCTAAATGATAAAGATATTTCATATGATGTTTTCGATATTAAAATGGTTGAGAAAATGGTTGTTTAGTAATGATTTTTATCTGCAAGTTGCAAACAAATCATCCTTCTTCCACCAACAAGTCATTCCATTCAAGAAAGACCATGTCTGATGATATCAACACACAAAAAAATAGGGAGACAATTGCTAGACTGTGGTCTAACTTAAAAAGAAAAGGTGATGAAAAATGTTATTGTCCTTGCAAATTTTTAAGGGTTTAAAGACTCACAGATATCTAATCAAAACAACTGAGGAACATTGTAGGCAACATGGTCACATTGAAGGGGGAAACAAATTTCATCTATTGGTATGTATTTTAATAATTTATAAAATACATAAGACATGATTTGATGATGACATGGTCATGGTTAATATAAGGTCATCATTTTCATATAGGTCAATGTCCCTGAGTTTCATGTTATGGACCATGACAATCTGGAGAATGTGGATTTCCAAATGAGGGAACATGGAGGTGTGAATATAGAAGTAGAAGGTAATGATATCATGGAAGAAGACCACGATGATGAAGAAGATCAAGATGATCATGATGATCAAGATGATGATGATGATGATGATGTTGACATAGAGCTTGATGTACCTATACTTGAGAAGGCACACAAGCCCCTATATGAAGGCTCTGAAACAACTCTTCTTGTCGTTGTATTGTTTTTGGTGAACTTGAAGGTTATGAATGGTTTATCCAACATAGCAATGACACGTATGTTAAGATATGTCATCTTTTTTCATTATTTTAGTTATAATTCCCTTACAATTAACATTGGGTGAATCATGTAGCAATTAATATTTTTTAAATTAACAAATTATATTTTTGGTCATAGGTTGATAGGTGATTGTTTGTTACCACCATCAAACATTCTACCTCGCTCGTACCGAGAATTATCTGCCATTATGAAAGATATTGGAATGGAGTATTAAACAATACATGCATGTCCAAACGATCATATTATATACCATAAACAACATGAATTTGCAACAGAATGCCCTATTTGTCATATTAGTAGATATCAATTAGATCAAATAACAAAAAAGGTGCCTCGTAAGGTTCTTCAACATATTCCCATTATTCCACATCTGCAACGATTATTCAAGTGCAATAACTTGGCACAATTTATGGATTACCATGCACGCAATAGAAGTCAAGATGACATTATGTGAATGCCTACGGATGGTTCGGCATTTAAGGAAATAGAGGAAAAATGGCCACACTTTAAAGAAGAACCTCGTAATCTCAAGCTTTCATTGGTAGCGGATAGTATCAATCTATTTGGAGAGATGAGATCTACTTACTCAGTGTGGCCTATTTTTGTTATCAACAATAACATTCCTCCTTGGTTGTCCATAAAGAGGGAGCACATAATGTTGGCACTGATTGTTCCAAGTATTTTTTGATTTAATGGTCATCTAAATTAATTTATTATTAATAATCCATCAAAATGGTCATAATAATTATGTAATATTTTTGTTCATTCAACTAGGTAAGTACCAAGTTAAATATATCAATGTATATATTGAGCCCCTTATTGATGAGTTGATGGTGTTATGTAATGGGGTCACTATGTATGACATCTCTAGACTAATAGGACAAAGACAATTTCAATTCCATGCAATGCTTGTATGGACAATACATGATGCCCCTGGGCTAACACATTTTTGTGGTATATTCTCTTCTTAATGCCTCTTTTCTAGTATGTTATAGTGCTAACACAAAGTTAACACATTAATTCAATTAAACATGATCTTGTAGGTCTTCAAACAAAGGGAAAATTTGCATGTCCAGTTTGTGGTCCAAAGATGAAATCTCATCATTCAAAAAGTTTAAGAAAGCAGGTGTTCGATGAGAATAGACACTTTCTCCATAGAAATCATAGGTACCGAATTACTGAAAAACATCTTTTCAATGGGAAAGAAGAGACTACATCAAAGCTACGGAGAATGAAACCTCACCTATGGAAGTCGGCATACAATAAAATAAATCATCGAGGTAATGTCATTCCATTTGATGGTTTTTGTTTCAAATTTATATTTTGATATTGTGTTTTATTTACTGATGATGTAATTGATGCTTGTGAAGGTCATCAAGGCATCAATGACCAACTTCCAAAAGGACTAAAAAGTTATCTTACGCAATTTACTAGGTTGTTGTACTACGAGCAACTCCCAATCATACATTTGTTTGATCCTATGCATATTGGAAAGAATGTAACAGAGACATTATGGAAAATATTGGATGGAAGGTGTGACAAAGACCAAATTGTCAAAATTTGTAGTGACATTGAAGAATCCAACCATGCAATGAAAAATGTCATTCAATCAAATAACAATGGAGACCAGATTGATACAAGTTCCCTTACATGGTTATTGTCAGAGCAACAAAGCAATGCTATAAAAAAAATTATAAAAAAAAAAATGATTTCCCACAGGATTTGCTGCGAACATAAATGATCTCATATCAAAGAAAAGTGAATTTGGGCTAGGGATGAAAACACATGATTGGCATATATTTATTAAGGTAATTCATATTATTTTGTATTCACCATATATTTGTATACTACATGTGGTTTTCATTGCATTCTTTTATAAAATATTGACAAGATCATTTTACAAATATTGTAGTACGTTCTACCTCTATCTCTCCCACACCACTTCACCAACGGTGTCAAACAAGTTATATATGATCTTGGAAAATACATGAGGTGGTTGTCATCTAAAGAAATCAATAAAGAAAATATAAAATATTGGAAGAGAAAAATTCCTCTTCTTATGTGTGAAATGCAAAAGTGTCTACCTTCAACTTTTTTCAATGCACAAGAACACTACCTCATACATCAAGTTGAGGAGATTGAATTGTGTGGACCTGTACCAACTAGGTCAATGTGGATGGTTGAGAGGCACTTGAAATTTTTGAAAGGCTTGGTTTGACAGAAAGAACATCCTGAGGGCTCTATGGTGGAGGGATATATGGTATACCAGACCATGGTGTACATTAGTGAATATCTTCCTAAGTTTGCAGCAAAGATCCATGTAGATCATATTTGGGATCCCAACTCCATTAACAAATTCGAAGGGGAGTACTTGATGGGAAAAGGTACATTGAGGAAAGTGAGAGGTAAATCTAAGATGTTATTGTAGTTAATTAATTCTTATAAATCTTCAATATAAGTTATTTATAATTGGTGTATTTTTTTTTTTATACAGTTGGTCGAGAGTGGGATGCAATACATTTATATATTGTGAACAATCTTGATTGGATGATGGTATGGATTGAACGATGTCAACAAAATCATTTCTCATTAACATGGGAAGGTGTTGCTTCATTGGTTAGAGAAGCTCATCGTAATGGAGATTCCAATGTTACGCCAATGGTAATTGATCTAGCACATGGTTTAAGAGGTGGAGAGGTACGTACAAATTTATTAATGATCATGACTCATATGTTTTGTATCAAATCATGATACAAATAATTTACACACTTGAAAAATTGCAGGTCAAGCACCACAAAGCTATGTACTATCATGGCCACAAATTTCACATAAAAAAGTTGGATGACACAAAGAAAACTTGTGATTCTGGGATAAGTGTAGTTTTCGAGGTCACCAATATATCATCTAGAAATGACATACGTCCTCAAAAATCTCAAAATCAATACTATGGCATCTTGGATGATATAGTTGAGTGCGACTTTAACTCCTTCAAAGTAGTTCTATTCATCGTCAAATGGTACAAACTATGACTGAATCAAAATGATCCAGATAGAACTATTATTCAACATGATAATAGATTTACAATGATTAATACAAGGTCATTTGAGCCAGTTGGAGATGAGCCCTATGTTCTTCCAAGCTAGTGTGAGCAAATGTTTTACTCAGAGGTTCCACATAAACAGGGTTGGTCATTTGTTGTTAGACATGATCCAAGAGGAAGGCCGATAAAGTATAATGTTATGGAAGAAGAAGATATTGAAGATGATGAAGAAGCAGATGATGATGATGATGATGATGATGATGATGATGATGATGATGATGATGATGATGATGATGATGGTGATGATGATGATGATGATGCTGACGATGGTGATGGTGATCATGGCGATGACGATGATGGTGATGCTGTTGATGGCGATGATGATGGTGATGATGGTGATGATGATGATGATGATGATGCTGATGATGATCAATGACATAATTGAAATGATTACATATTTATTGTGTTCAAATTATAATGATTACATATTTATTGTGTTCAATTCTAATGATTACATATTTATGTATTTCTTTCAATTGTAATGATTACATATTTATTGTGTTCAAATCTAATGATTACAACATATGTGATTTATAATTACCAATGTTTTGCTTACAATGCTCAATTAATTGCTACTGATACATGTATATTTGTGTTTGATTATCACCCTTTTTGCAAACAGGCAATTGACTACAAACATTGTCACCTCTTCTGTTGATGATCTTGCATTCCATATATAAGGTAAATTTATTCATGTTTATGATGTTGCATATTATTCATGTTATCTTCTAAGTTATTTGTAGCATACGTATCATGTAATTTTTAGCTAACTTAAGATAAATGATTAACATATGCAAGAAATTTGACCCCTTTGGCGTGGATCATGCACAGTGACATGGATCAGCAGGTATAAGTCAATAAATAGACATAATTTTCTTATATTCTTCTTGTTTATCATTGAGGACGTATGTTATAAATAGACATATTATATAATCATATAATGTATATATAGACAAAGAAGAACCATACGTATGGGTCACGACTTGATTATTATATATATATTGACGTGACAATATCTCATTTGATGGATTGTAGCACCCACCAAATAGGTACTTGTCAGATCTATCTATGTCAAATGAGGGAAATGAGGGAATGCTAGATGAAAGTTTTACATGTAGTACGACTAAAATAGGGAGATCAACTAGAGGTCAAAAGATTAGAAAATTTTTTGATAAACACATGCAATATTTCCTTGCTGATGGGGGGTCATGTTCTTATGATGATGAGACCAAAGGCAACATCAAGGTGCCCTTTCGGTACACACACATTGAGAAAGAATGGGTACCCAATGAGCTACCTCCAATTAACACTGATTTTTGTGTTAATGAGAGGATATATTGCATTGCTCCATCCTCATTACATGGTTTGAGCCTATTTTCCATGGATGGGATAAAGGTATGTTACAACAGAGTTGTTAAATTGTTCAACTATGTCGGTCCGTGTTACAATTACAATGATTGGATGCGGATTGTTCAATATAAAAAAAGTATGCATAGGTATGCACTATCAGCTAATTATATACAAAGGAAAGAAAATGATCAAAGTAAAAGATTTGCAATGTACATTGATGGGAGACCAAAAGAAACAGGTAATATTGCGGGTTTTATAAATAGTACGCGACCTTCCTCAACTAATAAGCAACCCAATTGCATATTTGAGGTGCATGAGGGGAATCAAGTTTTTGTATGTGCAATAAAATCAATAAGTGCAGGGGAAGAACTGCTAATAGATTATCATTTAAATCGCATAGATACAAACAAAGTTACTATCATGAGGGTGGTAAGTACTATATACCATTTTATTAATAAGTTTTTTTTTGCTAAGTCTATTGCTTTCAGTTCGCTAAAGTTTTTATATTTAATCTTTTTCATAGGACGATATGGATCCCGCACATGATAGAGGCCACGAGGATGCTCCTCCCACCCATTCTTCAACAAGGGTAAACCTTATTGAAATTATACAAATTAGATAGTTGAAAAATGTTATATTACTATGTTATTTTATTTATGATTTTGGAGTTTTTATTATAGTTTTATTGATATTCTTGTCACAATTTGATGTTTAGGATAAGGGAAAAGCAGCCTCAATAATAGAGGTAATAGCTACCCCCTCTGATGATGATCATTTCATAGATTTGCCTAATGTAACAATTATGTTGAAGAAAAAAATGAAACAAATCAATTTAGAAATAATTGGAATTTTGTATGAAACAAATCCAACTGAGGAGATGCTGACAAGGCTATCTGAATTGAAAGCACTCACACATCGGTATCAAGTAAGCAGTAATGAATCTTTAGTTATAACAAAATTTCAATAAAGGTTTATATTTTATAATCTTTTATGTTGTGAAGTAAAATATGTAATATGTGTTCTTGTTGTAGGATTTTATGGAATCTCTAGTACCTAGTCAAGGACAATGCGGTGAGGCCAGTACTAGCAGACCTTCGGCCGCCTTAGGTAAAATAATCCTTTAGTTGACAAGTTACAAGGAATTTTTTCTTTGGAACATTCAAAAACTTCTTAAGTTAACTCTTACTTTTATTATTTCAAAATGTCTTTACTAACAATGTATTGTTTAGGTCATCAATTGCAAGAGACTCCTCCTAGCTAGGACGTCCATACAAGATTGCCGAGTGCAATGTCAGCCATAAGGACCATGCAAACATCAATGCCTTCACGGTCTATGGCAGCTGGTAAATCTTTGTTTTGCTATATTTGGTTTTGTGTTAATTATGATTTGATAATTTGTACTTTAATCTTGGGTGCATCACATAGTGGATTATTTTTTTGGAGTAGGAGATACATTGGTAGCACCATTTGGTATGCCAGATACAGATCAATCTACATGTATTGGTGATAATTCACCACCATTTCCTGGATCTACCCGTGTTACTAGCACGGGAGTTATGCAGACGTCATTATTGATTGACAATAATGAATCAATGCCTTTAAAATGTTCTAAGATTCCAGGTACTTTAAATAATTATTTTTTATATTGTAATATGCATTTACCTATTCATAAAAAGTTTTGGATTGATTATCCCATGACATTTTTTGTAGGAAACGATACATTTTATAAGAAGCTTTATGACCTCACACTGCATATATTCAGGCCCACCATACATACAAGGTGGAACATCATAAGTGAACTAACTTTATCTCACTATTTTTTTTTCATATCATTAATTGGTACAGTATTTTTCCTTTCATTCCGGTCTTTTCTTTTAGTAGCTATATCTAACAATTTTGTGTTTTTTCTTAAAAGGTGGAATTTGCAAGAAAAAAAATTAAAAGATCGGCTCGTTAAAGATTTAGAGCATGAGTTTGGTAATAATATTTTTGATGAGAAGAAAATTTTAGAAAGAGCTTGCAAACATCTTAAGACTATGAGGGACGCATATAGAAAGAGTCTCATCCAGAACCCAAAGTACGAGTGTCCTCCCCTTATTTTAGTGAGGGATTGGAATGAATTCATTTTGGATGCAAAGGAGAAAGTAGATGCTCAAAGAGGAATTTCACCAACAAATGTGAGAAGGTATGCAATAGTATTAACTACTAGTACAATGTAATAATGCACTAATTAGTGATCTTTATATCTATATCATCTAACATATTTCAAACTTTTCATAGGTTGCAGGACACTTCAATGGTAACAAAGGCCAGGCTGCAAAAGATTGGGTAGCATAGACTTGGTGCTGAAGGATATTCAAAAATTAAAGCACGAATTGTAAGTAGTAGTAAATGAATTGCAGAGAAAAATTATTTATAAAATGCAAATAATTTTGTTTAATCAAAAAATGCAAGGCTCTGATTTTAATTTAGAGGCCATAGAAGAACACAAAAAAATTGCCTTCAAGGAAGGCTATCAAGCCATGGCTGAACGCCTACGGCAAGCTTCCACTGGCCCAACCGAAGAGTCTCCTGCATCATGTGCACAGGTAAATATGCCAAAAAATATATTCAAAATTGAATACTTGAGCAACAATCAATTTGATAATAATGTGCATGACATTGCAGTGTAGCCTTTTAATCATGACATAGATCATACACCACATCATGAAGCCCCTGATGTGCATCGTACTATCCAAAGAGGTGCTCATTTTCTATTTAAAACTAATTATATAATTATTAATACAATTTAACATCTTAAATTGAACTTGGTGTAACATTTTTGTGTATATTTTAGAGGATGCAGAATCATGTCATGTTGAACGAGTGCCGGAGGATGTTCAGACTGATCACTATGTAGATCATGTGGCACATTCAGGTAAAGAAAATCTATGTTTTGTTCTTTTAAATTAATTTTTTGATTTATAGTTCTTTTACTTACATAAATACTTGTAATTCACTAATATAAAATGGTGTGAATTTAACTCATGAAGTAGTTGTTATTGCAGCGGACCCCCCTTTGGCGCAATGGCCTCGTGTTCCTGAACATATGAGGAGGAGACACATGTTGGAATTAGAATCACTAGAGGAGGGGAATGATGAGGACATTGATCTTCCTCTTAGAAATTACATGATTAAAAAAAATAGCAAGAAACCCAAAAAGAAATGATTGTAATTAACATTTATTGCTAATTAAAGAACATTGTCTTAATGGATGTAATTTTGTACTAGTAATGTTGATGAATGATGTGTTAATGAATTCTTCATGAATGTTGTGTGTTAATGAATTTTATGTGTTAATGAATGTTATCATGTGATTATAATGATTGAATGTTATATTTCAAAAATGGATGAATGAATGAATGTTATTAAATGTTAATGGGGAATTTAGAGTGATGTTAGGGGGGGGGAGGGGCCAAATGAGCTTCCACATTCATGTGGTTGGCCTTGTTTAGTAGAGAATATTAAACTATTCTCGAAACCAAGTGAAGCTCAAACTTTAAAGACAAGCTTAGAGTTAATAGTGACAACCAATTAGCAAGTCGAAATGAAGTTCTTCGTTACAGGTACCTTTTTAGTTTTTAAAGCACAATGTCATGTTTTAATATTGTGTAGTTTTTTTCTTAAGTCAAAGTATTATTTTACTATAAGAACATAATTTATGACCATTTTAGTAACTATTCTAACATCGCTTTATGACAAATCCTGTTTTGGCAGAGATGGTGATAAGTGGTGCTGTCTATTCCTTGAGAGATTGGATTGCACAGGTCTGTATCTCAAAATCATTTGCATGTGGCAAAAATGCATACTTACAACCATTTCATTCTACATTTAAAAACATTGATGACACTCTAGACACAAAATAATGCTCATGCTGTTGACTTGACAGTGCTATGAAGGCAAACCAATTTTTGAATTTGATCGAATCCGGATGTTCAGATCTGGTCTCCTTGGATTTAGTCTTCATGGTTCTTTGTCTCATTATTACTATCATTTTAGTGAGGTAACACCTTTTCCTTCTTTCTTAGTCTCTTACAGTTCATACTTTTTTAAGTTGTGCACAATGTTAAAAATGGTCTTTGATGCATTTCCCATAGATGCTATGAATACAACACAGGATATTAAAACATTGCATTCCAAGGTTGAAGAATTGATAGAGAAACATCTTTTAGCGGTTACTTTTTTACACTTGTGTGTAGTTTGCAATCACCTTTAATCAATAAAGACTAAAGTAAGTACTTTTTCCTTTTTTAATTCATTAATTATTTATTCTTTATGTTTCTTCCTCCTAGCGAAGATTTGAATTCTTTTATTTCATTTTCTCTTCCTTATTATGTTCCACTTTCTTTTGTATTCAATTTCAGTTAAAGGTATATTTTGATTATATACCCTTAGTTATAACCTTGGATGGTCAAACTTGAAATGGCATCATTACAGGTTTTCAATTCCTAAGATATAACTAGAAGTGACAAAATAATTAGAATTGAATAAGAGCTTGGTTCCTAGGGTACTGAAATGAAAGATTAGTGCAAGTATTTATAGCATCAATTAAGGATAAACAAATTATTTAGTTAACATCCTACATTTTATGGCTAATATTATGAAAATATGTTTGGAAAAATGTTATTGATCACAAGGTCCTAACATAGAAGTTGGACTTATGATCTATCTCTATTCTTTAAACCATAGAATATGCCTCACCTTACGCTTAGATATTTATTGCTATGATGTAGATTATTAGTGAGAATGGTGCAAGAGCATCAGGAACACAATGAGGAATCGGGACCAAATTTTGGCCAAAGCTTGTAATAAGTCTGTGATAAGGCCGTTCATTGCATTTTCATAGTTCTTTCATGCATTATTTCATGCATTATGTTTCAATTGTAAGGCCATTTGAGCCATAATGTACCCATTTGGCCTATAAGGCCCTAGGTGGGTCAAAAGTGGTCAAACTAGTCAAATAGGTGGAAATGGCATGGAAACAGTGTTTTTTTGTTCTATTTGAGTCATATTGGTCATGTTTGGAATGTAATAAGGGTCACTAAAAAGTTGTCAAAAGAGGGATTAAGCCATCAACCACCTTAGAGGTCAATTGGAAATAGTTAAAACTGATTTTAAATGACTTATATACCCCTCTTTGGGATGAGGGTAGACAGATCTTGGAGATTGGATGAAATTTCAATAAAGTTTCAATAGAAAACATTGCATTTTATTGTGTTTATCTTGCAAATCATTGTAACAGTCACACGCTATGATCTGATACTGATTCATTTTTATTGTAATTCAACTTGGTGATGAAGTTTGATGAATCTCCTTCCATTTGATCTAATTTTCATGCTCTTCCATGAATTATAGAGAAAGATCCATTCATTTTTGTCAAAATAGTCATGGAACCCCATGTTCAAGGGTTTGGATACAAATTGATTGATTTCTTCATTTCTAACCATTGGAAAATTCTAAAATTGTGGATGTTGATAGTACATTTATCTAACTAAGCATTTCAAATTTTTTTTGGATCAATCCATTTTGTATTTAAGGAGATCTTGCAAGCCCTAAGTGGACTACTATTTTAATTTTACTCACTGTGACTGCATATTTCATTTGTCTTGATAATATGTGATTGAACAAATGGTTCTAATGATTGCACATGATTGAATAAGGTCAAGAGGAGTTTGAACATCATTGTAAGAATTTGGATGAGCAGATCTACTTGTTCTTTTTGAGATCAAATTGCTTTATTAGTCATAATTGTCTAGTTTTATGACAATCATTCCCAGTTTTGGTAAAGGAAACATAAAATTTTATTCAACTGTTGGATCTTTCTATAAATTGGGGAAAAGTTATGTAACTAAACAATCTAAATTCTAATTGGAGTGAATGGATTAATTGTCCTTTATGTGGAAGTTATAAATGACTGTTCATCACAGATTATTGTGACCAGCAAACCATCAATCTTCTCAAGAATTGCTCTGTATGAATGTAATCAGTAAATGGATATGATATCATAGTGATGTAAAGGATCCCATAGCCTCTCAAATGTTTTGAGATATGATGCCACATTTTTGCATTCAGTTTGGGAGTTACATTTTCCCTTCCAAGCCATTGATTGTAAGCACTAGGAGTTAAAGAAGAGATTCCTTGTTACTTTCATCATTTGCCTCACATTATTAAAGGTTCAAAGGAATCATTTTGTCATTTTGGATTCTCCATACTCTATCTCACTATAAAAACTAGGAGATTCATCCTTTTAGGCCATTCCATGTTAATATTTGCAGTCACTCTAAGGGATTGAACTTCCGATTGGATCTCTCTGACTATCCAAAGGAGTTGTCACAAAAAAAATAATCCATGATGAAGACCATAACCTCTCAAATTTGTTTGGAAGCATGTTAGGTGTCTTTGAATAAGTCAAGGAAGGGTTGTATACAAGAGGTAGAATTTGTGAAGATTGTGATCTAGGGTGTAAGGGTATGTTGAAGGGCATTGTGGGTTCTTTTGGGTTAGAGATGAAGAAGTGTTTGGGTTGATCTTTGGGTGAGTCTTTTGAAGAAGATGGTGAATTTTCAAGTTAGGAGATTTTGTAGCCATGCTAGATGCCTCATTTATCAAAAATTGGAGTCTTGAAGGATGCTTGGCTCAGAGAGTACTCTTAGGATGTGTGAGGAAGTAGGATGCTATATGTCAGAGAACCTATTCACATATTAAGTATACTTTGTTGTTAAGTTACTTATCCTTATATCCTGTGTTACTTCTAAAATATGGTTATAATGGTTTCATCTCTCATTATTGACTTTTTGTTAACTAGCCATTTAATATTTTCTTTATGGATTTAATAAATTTGTATGAATGGTTGTCTCATTGCATAGGATTAAGCCATGTGTCAACATATTGTTACTCCTACATCATACCTTGCCTATATTTAAGCAATGTGTCTTGTACATTTGTAGTAATATTCAACTATTATCAATCTATGCGTTATTATACTAGTTATATTTTCCATTCTCTCTTCTAGCGGGAATCCTAGCTAACATTAATCACATACCATTTTTTCCTTACTATCAAACACCTTACAAGTTCCTTGTTCAAAATGACCTTCATGTTTTTGGCAATGTCACCATTTCACACTTTAGCCCTTCTAGGCCTATCCTAGTAGCCCAGTTCAGCAAACAATTTGCACTTAACTCCACATTTTCCCAAAAAACCCAAGGAAAAAAATACATGATTGAATGCCCCTAAAAAAGTTACATAACATATTTCAATCTCATGACATGATTCCTTAACTGGTGAAGTCATCGAGCCCTATAAAGCATTCACTCTAGGCCTAATTAGCCCTCACTTTTCAAAGAAACTTATAACTCCTCTCACTTCCAAGACTCCAAACCCTTAAAAAATCTTGAAAAATGATCCCAATCCATATATTTTCAAGGTTTTAAGTTTCCATGCCTTCATTTAACCATTTTTTTGTCAAACCCTCATTTTAAGGGTCATAGGGCTATGGCATCACCAAACCACCACTTCTAACCACTACAAGGCTCCAAATTTGAACCAAACACCTTCACTAGGACCTAACTAGATAGGATCCACCATAAAACACACTCCTTCTTTGGAGAAAACTCCTCAACCAATGACTGTTGTTGTTCATGGCACTAATTTCTGAACTTCTACATTGTGGCAGTCATTGTATCTTTCCATTTCCCAACTTTTCCTGTATTCCAACAATATATGGAACATATATTACATTGAGGAACTCCTCCCACAAATCATAGGCATCACAGAGTGTGGGAGGATTCCATATCTCCAAGAAACACCAAAACTACTTAACTTTTAAGAGTAAATGTACAGGCACAGTCCATTATGAAGATGCATTATGATGAAAAGATCCATTGTGAGTATGTAAAAATTGGTATCTTGATTGGTGGTGAACCAAAAAGATGCATTTTTAACGTACACCAAATTGGTATCTTGATTGGTGGTGAACCAAAAAGTTACTTTATATCTCCAATTCTTTGCAAGTATTGTTTTCTATTTTCTTTGCATTGGCATATTGGCATTGCTTTTTTATTAAATTGTTCATAGGTTTTCTAAAGACACTTAAAATAAGATCATTATTTTTATTGAGATTGTTTGAATGTTTTTCTATCTCTATCATTGCTTGTATCCTTCACTTCATGTTATGGTTTCTTTTACACTGATCTTGTTCTCTTCTACACAAAATGTGGCATACACTTATGGGAGTGTTTATTGACAACTAACTTCTATGCTGGGTTATCTTGAATGTCCTTGGTGTGGTTGTTGACTCTAATTTGGATGGGCTTCCCTACCTTGTGTATGTGTTGTATCCTGAATAAACAATTCACATCATGTGTATCCTAATTTTTAGGGTTTAGATGGTTTTTGCTTGTATCTAACATGTTTCTTAGGGTGTTTGGAATGATGAGGGATGTTTGTTCTTCTTTATAATGCTTAGCCAACTTCTTACATGTGCCAAAAAGGGGCAATAAGTTGTGGCAAATAAAAAAAATGCTTCATCTACTATACCTCTTTTTCAAATCCCATCAATAAGGGTGTTGTATGCAATGATATTAGGAAGATAATGAGTGTGCCTAATTCTGTCCAAAATTCCAAGTGCTTTCTCAATTTGATCCCCTTTATGCAAAGCCTTTATTAGGATGTTATAACATTTGGATGTATATCCATTTTTTTTCATTTCAGCCAGAAGGGAGTTGCAGCCCATGAGCCATCAAGACATTTCCTCATGAAATGATCATAAATGGGGAGTATAACCACATAGAAAATATCAATAACAAAACAAATAAAGAGAGATCAAACACTTCACCAGCGTTTTATCCAACATATTAAATTTTTGTCCTACAGGGAAATTAAAAAGTAACATAGAAATGAATGCATAAGTATCAATTGGCTTAATCCTATGCAATGAGACAACCATTCATACAAATTTATTAAATCCATAAAGAAAATATTAAATGGCTAGTTAACAAAAAGTCAATAATGAGAGATGAAACCATTATAACCATATTTTAGAAGTGACGGGGGATATAAGGATAAGTAACTTAACACCAAAGTATACTTAATATGTGAATAGGTTCTCTGACGTATAGCATCTTGCTTCCTCCAAATGGTGTACCAATATATTGCATTTTCGTCCTACAGGGACATTACAAAGTAACATAGAAATGAATGCATAAGTATCAATTTCTAGAGCTAGGAAAAAATATATCAGAGAGCAATTTTAATACTCAGCAAGAAGAACTGTACTATCCTAGAAATAATAAATGAATCATCATTTACAAAGTCTCTTAATATTTTCATTTGACCAACTTCAAGTAGCCAGTCAATACACTAGACAATCGCATCACTTGGAGCACAACCTTTTTTCTTCATTTAATATATTGCCAAAAATCTTTTCCACTGTCATGTCTTTTGTGGAATTTGTAAAGTAATATATTATACATGACAATGCCTAGAATGAAACCTTTTCTCTCATCTCATTTAGCATTGAGAAAACCATGTCAACTTTATCTTCCTTGCAAATATAATCAATCAATATATAATAGGTTATAACTATCAGAGTATTACCAATCACTTCCATGTTTCAAATATATTTCTAGGCCTTTTCTATTTCACCAATTTTGCAATGGGCATCAACCAATTATTAGATAGCTATAAGTGATTGCATTAGGAATCGACCCTTCATCTAGCATCTTTATTCATGAGTGAATGTGCTCTAGAAAGATCTCCTATCTTATACAGACCATCAATGAATGTGATGTATGTCACTTCAACAGTTTTAAAATCATTTTCATGTCCTCTGACATCTTTCCTACTATGTTGTACAGGATGAACATACCAAAGTATTATATGTAATGACATCAGGGAGATGTCCCCTATTTTCCATCTTAGAAAGAAGTGTAAATGCTTCCTTTTCCACCTCATACAATTCACATTAGCTACATATAAAAGAATTGTAAGTAATCAAATCTACCTGAAAACCCTTTTTGGACATGTTACAAAAAGAATCCCAAGCTTTACCCATGCTACCATCTTTGCATGGTCCATCAATAAGCAATTCACATTGGTTACATATCAAAGAATTGTAATTAGTCAAATCTTCCTGAAAACCCTTTTTGGACATGTTACAAAAAGAATCCCAAGCTTTTCCCATGCTGCCATCTTTGCATGGTCCATCAATAACTCCAATAATGTCTCTTCAACATGCAAGGGACCAAACTCTTTCATTTCTACAAACAGATTGTAGACTTTATTCATTTTTCAAGAGTTACAAAAGCCATCTAACAGGCTGGTATATGTGTAACTGTCAAGAAAATAGTTGTTTTGTAGTATTGTAACTACTAATCGTAGAGCTTTATCTACCCTTTTTTACTTTGCAAAGACTACCAATCAGGTGGTATATGTAATAACATTTTGAGAGCAATAACTGTGTCTCATTCCAGCTACTAACTTGAGACGTGCATCAACCCTTCCCACCTTCCAGTGACCAGTAATTATGGTAATGTACATAATAATATGAAGAGAAAAGCAGCTTCTATATCCCAACAAATATAAAAAATGCTTCGTCTACTATACCTCTTTTGCAAATCCCATCAATAAGGGTGTTGTATGCAATGATATCAGGAAGATAATGAGTGTGCCTAATTCTGTCCAAAATCCCAAGTGCTTTCTCCATTTTTTTTCATTTCAGCCAAAAGGGAGTTGATTCAACACAGGTCACCAGAGTTTACAAGGCCACCTAAAGGCATGGTGTAGGATAAGACATCCAGAGGAAGGCATTTAGTTATGGCTGAATGTAAAAGGTCCAAGGTCTTGTTGTATCCACGAGGTGTATCCATTTCACGTTGTGCATAATCTCCATTGTCATGTGGTTAGCAGAGTGGAGCAGAGCAAAACACTGTAATATCTTCTCTTCTAAACCTTCTCTCATCAACAAATTAACATAAAAGAAAATATAATATTAAAAGAAAATAAAAGTGCCCCACCTTTTATAAAATTAGAAGACAAGTTTAAATTTATTTACATTATTATTGCAATTGATAAAATTATATATAATTATTATAAATATTTAAAAGAATGAAGCAACTTTGAAGATAAGTATTATAGATCTCCTACAAACATTTATCTAAAAAATACTTTAAGAGATCAATTTAATAGAGCCGTCTCACTATTAATTTACCACCTAGTAGCAAGAGATGGTGCATAATAGCTTGAACTATTAACAAAAATTTTTATCCTTTACTTCATCTTTTTCTTTAAATTTGATGCCTATTATTTACAAATCTATCTATCTAGAAAAAATGTTAACGATATTAATTTGGAACTCCTTTATTTATTTGAGAGTTATTTTATTTTACATTAGAATAATTTAATTAATTTAAGGCATCGATTTCTTACAATTCATGGTGTGTTTGTGAGTCACACTCTTGATCCATCATGACAACTCTATGTAGCACCCAAAATGCGCCATTTATTTAATTATCTAAAAATTGAAATTAATTAATAGAAATTGAAATACAATGAATATAATTTTTTTTAATTAATTAATAACTGTAGTAAATGAGGCATTTTGGGTGCTGCATAGACAATGGTATCTAGCATGGGGATGATTGAACCAATAAAAAATAGTAAGTAGTAGACCAGGACAGTTACCAGAGAACCATTGTCTATGCAGCACCCAAAATGTACCATTTGTTGTAATAATTAATGCATTAAAATTAGAGTAGGTTTGTCCTCTTTAGTTTTCTAATTTTTAATTAATTAATAATTATAGTAAATGAGACATTTTGGCTACTACATGTATGTCTATGCGGCACTCAAAATATCTCATTTACTGTAATTATTAACTAATTAATAAAAACTAGAAAACTAAAGAGGACAAACCTATTTTGGGCAAAGGTAAAGGGTTTTCGATAAATCGTAAACTAAAACGTAAAATATATAAGGGAAATTTGAAAAAAAAACTGTGTCCCCCTTGGTAAGATATGTGTTTTAGTTTATGATTTAGACATTGCCCCATAATTTGTGGGTAGTGGCTATCCAGCAAACTAAAACATAAAATATATAAAGAAAGTTTGAAAAAATACTAAGGGCCCGTTTGGGGCTAGAATTCAACTGGAATTGGCATTATCTAATTCTAGATAATGTCAATTCCATGTTTGTGTCCATCCAAAAAATTGGAATTGGAATTTTGTCCTCTTTAGTTTTCTAATTTTTAATTAATTAATAATTATTGTAAATAAGACACCAATAGCACTTTTTAATAGACATTTTTTTTAAAAAAAAATTTAGTATTGGTCTCAATTTTGACCTTTGCACAGAACTAATTTTGACCACAATGCCATACATTCGACCAATAGTATGGTCTCAATTTCAACCATTGGACCAAAAAAATTGACGACAGTTGGTGGATAACTCAACGAATCGTATGGTCTCAATTTCGACCATTGGACCAAAAAATCAACCACAATGCCATACATTCGACCAATAGTATGGTCGAAATTGAGACCATTGCATGGTCTCAATTTTGACCATTGGACCAAACAAAAGACAGTGATTTTTCTAGTTTCAAGAGATTGCTGCATTCGAAATTGAGACCAATATTATGGTCTAAATTTTGACCAATAAGAAATACGTAGAAAATTCACCGAAAAAAGAATGACGAAAGTTTTAGTCATGGATTTGACCAATTATTGTCAAAAATTCGACCAATTCTCATCAAAATTTAAGGTAAAATTTACTAGTGATCTTTATATAACCATGCAAGCACAACTTCTTCTTCCTCAAACTCTTATTTAGATACTTGCTTTGGGACAAAGCTTCCATTGAATATGACCTAGGATTCTTTAGCATTAGGTTTCACTTTGTCTGAAGGTTGTACATAAGACTTTGGGGATAATGGGAGAGATGTAAGAGATAAGACGGGTTCCATTGTATATTCTCCCATTCCATTATCTTTGATTTTAACCTCTTTAGCAATGTCTTCCATCTTGGATGTAGAGGCAATGTCTATCTGCTTAGCGGAAGATTCTCTATTATTAGGAACAAGTTTGTCAACACTTTCCTTCAATGTATTGCAAGTGGTAGATAGATCAGCCAGAATCATCACCCCTACTCCATAAGGAAATTTCACACATTGATGGTATGTGGAAGGAATATCTCTCATTTCATGTATCTAGGGTCTCCCTAGAAGAATATTGTAAGCCAAAGGTATATCAAAAACTTGACATGTAGTATCTCTGATGACCAGACCTATTCTGATAAGCAAGATAATTGTTCCCTTGGAAGATATTTCTTCTTAATCATATGCCTTGATAGTTATTTTCTTTTTAGGATCAATGGTAGCTTTAGATAATCCCAGTTGTGTAATCAAGTTGTAAGAAAAAATGTTGAGACCAACACCTCCATCTATCAGCACACATTTGACTCGATGGTTTTGGATTACGACTTCAATATGCAAAGGCTAGTTATGTGGATGACTCAAGGAATTATCATCTTCCTTTGAAAAGGAGATATACTACGGAGACATAAGATGACCAACCATAGTCTGGAATTTGTCTAAATCAAGGTTGTCAGGAACATTGGATCTAAGCAGAGCTTTGTCTAGTATGGCTCTATGAGCTGGAGATATCTAAAGCAACTCAAACATGGAGATTTTTACATTGGTATGATGGAGTTGTTGGACAATACTATATGATGTAGGCCTTGTGTCTTTAGGATTCGAAGATTTAGATGTAGAATTTTGTTTAGAAGTGAAAGAGAGGTTGAAAGGCATCTTAGGGACATTTGATCAATCTAGGATTTGTCCTTGCAGATGTGCCTGAGCTTGTGACTGAGTAACTGCATTGGCTGATTGATTTTATTTATCTTTTCTTACAATTGTGATAACATTGCAAAGCTCATATAGGCATGGTTCAACCATATTGATAACAACATTGTTTCCAAAGTAAGCATAATTGACTTTAGCACCCACATTAGGTTGAGAAGATGAATCTCCTTGACCATATTTCATAAATGGCTCCGTGAATGCTGTATGATCATTATTGATCTTATGATTATCAATTGTGATTTCTCCATTATCAATTTTTTCTAGTATGATGTGTTTCAAGAGGATGCAGTTATTAGTTTTATGACCCTTATTGCGATGGAAGTCACAAAAATCATTCTCTCTCCACCATCTCAGTTTAGGTTTAGGATCAAAGACTTTTATCTCAGGAAAGGAAATGATGTTGTTAGCCAATAGAGTTTTTATGGTAGATTCCAAGGACTCTCCAAGAGGAGTAAACTTGCATTTGGGATCTGTAGCCCAAGGTTTATAGTCAGATGGTTTCTTGTTAGATTCTGTTGCTTTAGCTTTGGAAGCTTTGATGTCTTGGGTACCAATAGTGAGATTGAAAGCGGGTGCCTTAGATGGGGCACATATAGTATCAACAATGCCGTTAGTGACAATGCCTTTGTTCTTGTTCCAATTTTTGCCTGTCTTTAGAACTAGATACAGATTCATACTTGTCTTTTTGAAGTGAGATGTCTCCTTTTTAGATAAGTACTCTCTCAATTTTGAATGCACTTTCTACCATTTTATCAAATGATGGAACAAGATTGTTGATGAAGATTTCTAGCTTCTCAGTTTCTGGAATGGGTCTAGCATATAGAGAAAACTTCTTCCTCCATCTTTTGAGAAAAGTCAGGAATGGTTCTCCTGAGTTCTGTTTCAAATTGTAGATGTCAATCATGGTGACTAGATGTTGGATGTTGTAGGAGTATTATTGATAGAATAGTTTGATTAACTCCTCAAAAGTTAGTATAGTTGGAGGCATTTTGAGAACCAATGAATAGCTGACCCTCCTAGAGATCAAGGGAAAAGACACATTAAGTAGGTTGGTTCGTGCATGAACTCCGTAGATTGAGTACAAAATTATTTGACATGATCTTGAGGGTCAAATTTTCCATCATACTTATCATACTTAGCTATCTTCACCATTTTAGGGAATGGCGGCATGTACAAGTCTTTATCAAATGGAAAAGGGCATAGAGCCTCCATGGAGAACTCCTTAGGTTCCTTTTCTTTTTGAAGTTTGTTAAGTTTGGCTTCCATGGCATGCATCTGTTTCATCATAGCTATGAGTGGAGTTTATTCCTCATGCATAATGATATCTTCGACATTAAAGTTGGGAGGAAGTTTGGCCCCTTGACGAGCTAATTCTATGAAGTATGTTTCTTTGTCTTCTTTCAAGAAATGCCTCATCATTTTCTTGAAGTCATCATCATTTTGATATCGAGCAATTTCAGAAGGTGTGGGTTCTTGATTTGCACCATGTTGAGAGTGATGTCCTTGAGACCCATGGTTTGTCCCTCCTTGATACATGTTACAAGTTTTAGGACTCCTTAGGATAGACTAATGTGGAGTTTGTTGATCACCTCTGTGGGTTGATGGAGGGGGGGTATGTAACCAATTTTTAATTGAAGATTGCCGAGACCGTCATCTTTGTAAAGACCTAAATTGTAGAGTTGTTCAAAGGTTGAACCCACGTGAGAAGACAAAGGTAAGGTATTGGGTGTTTCTTCAGATTTCTTATGTGAGGAAGCTCTATTTTCCACCATTAACCTTGGGTGAAGCAAGAGAGAAACATGAAGACAATTGAAGAATGACTTGATTCAAGAAGATCAAATGACGCAACCTTGTCAAGATTGGATTGATTTTAGATTAGATTGGACGTAAATGAAGGATATTGTGCCCTAGTAGTATGGGTAGATGCCCAAAAGATGGTGGACATGAGCTCACAACACTTAGTCATTTTTGTATGAAGACTAAATTTGAAGATAATTTTGACAAGGTTTTGACACAAGATGAAAAAGACTCAAATCGATAAATCAAAAGGCTAAACCAAACTCAAGAGACCACTAAGGAAAATGATTGAATTATTTCTAGTTTCTGCTCTATTCTTGACACAATGATTTTTTTGGATAGATTCCAGGATTTGGTTGCAAAGGATTGAATTTCTGACAAAAGGTAATTTCTCAACTCTAGACATCCAGCTTCAGGCAGTGTCCAATAGGAAAATAGCCATACAGATCCCAGACAAAAATAAGATCTGATAGGAAGTTGACCAACTGACGGGAATAAGCTTGTTGTTTTGAAAATTTGGGGATAGTCTCGCGTGAGAAAATGTTATCCCGCATGAGGAAGTACTAGATTGCGCGTAAGGAGATGTTATCTCATGCAAGGAAATGCCTAAAAAACTAAAATCTTGCGCGATAGAGGAACAAAGTTTTGACAGTACAACATAATTTTTGAGGTAGCAATAAATTTTGAGACACAATGCTAGCTATTCTCTAATAGAATATTTAGTTTTTACACTAGAAAGGGATTTTTGTTCATATTTTACAATTTTTCCATTTTTAGATTCAGTTTATTTGCAAGATTTTCATTGTCCAAGTTTGCAAATTCGTGTGATAGTTTGTTTCCAAAGGACCAAGTAGATAGCAAACACGCAGAACAAAAAGCAAAGGAAAGCAAGAAATCATCTGAAAATGATGAACAAGGGCAAAAGCAACCTTGTGCATGAACAAGAAATAGTGACTTATTGTGCTAATCCCTAGAAATGCTACTTGTGTATGTTCTCAAAAGTTTTTTAATAATGCACATAGTCCTAGAAAATGAAAAATTTGGTCTCGCTAGGGTTTTTAGTAATGGTCTGACTATGCAAATTTTTTGATCTCAAGAGGGTGAACTTCAATCTAGGTGAACCAAGGTTTTGACATAGTCCAAGAATTTAATCAATTAGGAGCTGCTAGGGAGATCTGACAGCCCAACAAGAGACCACACCTATGAAGATTTCCTCCACAAGGACATTTATATAGTAGTTACTGCTACCATGGTGAAAATGGCTATTACCACTTGAGGTTACATCCATGTGGTTGACCTAATTAAGGGAATGTCCACTACAATTAACCCTCTCTAAAGGTGACTCACAAAAGATACCATAGGGGGACTAGATCGAAGTCAAGGATCTAGGTTTCTTATACTATCCAAAAAGGAAGTAAAGCATAATCCCCTAACCTCTTCACTTCACCAAAACAAAGCAGATAGATTAATTTGACATGCTACGATTGAAATTATCTCACCAAGATCTGAGATGTCAACAACTTATGGTCTATCAATCTCTCCGGAGAGAGAATGTATCGATCAAAAGATGAGGACTCAAAACCTAGTGGAATGTAAGATAATCTCAGTATCCCCCCTACCTACAAGGGGATCCTTTGTCAAGAAGAGCTTCACATGAATAAACAAGCGAAAGAAGTCCACTCTCTCAAGATCATCCACAAATAGTGTTCATAGGGCCTATTTACTATGTGTAACAGAAATGTGAAAAGAAAATCTATGTTCATTTTATAGCCCAAAATGAAGTCTGTGATATGAAAGAAGGAAAAGTCACACAAGCTTAACATGTGAGAGTTCATTTTAATCCAAATCAAAGTGTTATCAAACCATAGTAGAATACCTTAGTTCCAATGCTTTGTAATCCAAAATTTAGCACACATCTGAAAACTCTACAATACGATATTACATTGTCTCTAAAAGTATAGAATTAAGAGAAATCAATAGCAAATAGTAAGCATCAAAAATCAATAATCTGAAAGTACAGATCTGCAAATTTTGTGTCTTTGGATGTAAAATCTCGCATGAGTCAAGATGTGGTCTCACGCGAGGAAGGGTGTGGTCCTACGTGAGGAAGTGCTAAAACTAGTGAAACTTCACGTGATACAATGAAAAATCTCGCATGAGAATCCGTACAGGGATATACGAAAGTATGGACAGAAAATTAAAAATCACAATTTTGATAGAAAAAGATAGAAAATTGATAGAATAGAAGGGAAACCTATTTTAGGGTCCCACGGTGGGAACCAGAAATGTGTGTGTGAAAATTGTACCTAGCTGTGGACACAACACTTCAATAAAACATTAGAGGTTAGTAGAAATCAAAATCTGCAGATAAATGAAACTAAGCTAACCAGGCGATTTACTGCCTTCTAGTAGGTGCGAGTATGGTATTCTCAGATTAGACCAAGATTAGTAACAATGCAACACCTAAACAAAAGATTTGAATGCAAAAGATGAAAGTAGCATGAATGTAGATTTAATCTATATTTTTGTATTTTCTATACAATGAGGATAAAAACTGTATGAATCTAATCTAGAAATGAAATTGAGATGATATGTAGATTTAAGCTAAGAATGATATAAAAACTATGAATGCAAAGCTATGATATGAAAACTATGAAAAACTATGACCCACAATGAAAGATCTCACAAATCGCGTGTCGCAAGTGCTTAATCCTTCAATCGTAAAATTTGCTAGAATAATTGTGCAAATTCGAGGTGGGTTAATTATAAAGAGCTGAGCCTTGATTTTATAGAAATCTAAGGCTTGAGGGATGCATTGAGAAAAGCCATAAATCACTCTTGATGAACTTAGGTTGATTTTTGAGTTATCAAGAAATCAGAGATAATTAACTCACAAAAATCATGCATAAGCAGTGTTTAACTCAAAATAGAGTTTAGTTCAATTTTCAACTCATCATCAAATGTTGAGTTTCAATTTTAAAATTGTTTATTGATTTCTAGTTGACTATTTTTCTGATTGTGCATGATTTAATTATAAATTAATTTAATAAATAAAGTGATTTATTCTCAACTTAACTAATTTTTTAATTAAAACAATTGATTTATGGGTTAATCAATTATTAAATCAAACTTTATTCAAAAATTATATTATTAAAAATTGACAACTGACTTTAATTAATTAAATAAGAATTTAATCAATTAGTCATAAAATTTTTGATTTATTGTCAAAATTAAATAATATAATTTAGGAATAAATATAATTAAATTTAATTAAATAATTAAGTGGCAGAATTAAATCTAATTAATTAAATATTCAAAATATTTAATTAATCAAACTTTAGGATAAATAAGATTTATCGCCAAATAATCATTAAATTAAGATAATTAGGATGAATATGAATATTGCTAGGAATATTCTCTGATGCAGAATTAAGGATAATCAATTAGGATTTAACTTGATGTGTAGATGTGCCTTTGGTTAGGACTTTGATGTCGATTTTGTTCAATTTGAAGATGTAGGAGGTTAATGAACCTATAGCCCATTTTTGGGGTATTACAACAATAGGTTGGGAAGTTCAACAAGTGTTCTCCTGAATTTGTGCAATGTGAAAACAACAACATCGTCTATCTTTACCTTGTCTTCGTCACTTTGTATATAATATTTAGCATATCTCATTCCTCCAAACCTTCCATACTTCTTAATATTATCAAGAAATCCATCTAAACTTTTTAGTTTTGGGGGTTGGTTCTACACAACTTTAAATTGGCTAAGATCTTCAGATTCAGTTTCACTATCCTCTTGCAATTTTAGTTTTCTCCTTGGTCTAATAGATGTTTTATTTTCTCTTACATACATTTTTGGTTTTAGTTTCTCAAGATTATGTTTCCTCTACTTCATTGGTGTAATTTAAGACCTTGTCATTGGTCTTGTTCCTTTGGGGCTCGGTGATTGCTTTTCCACTTTTGGTTTCTCTCCCTTATCTTCAGATGGTCCTGTTTCATCTTCTTCAATGCTAACTCCATGATTTTAGATAGATCAATAATAATTTGATTTGTTTTCCTTTGAGCCTTAGGTATCAAGTGTATGCACCCTAAAATGGTCGCCTAGACTTTGGACCCCCATTCAACAATTTATCAAATCCCTGAATCAATATTTTCAAAAATTAGCATTTTATCAATTATATCAATTTCCTTGATCAAATCCTATTTTATCATTTTTGATTATTTGCCTTGGGCTAACCATTTTATCCTAAGTCTTTATTTATTTAAAAGGAATATTTCCTCCCCTTTTAATAAATAAAAAGCCCCCATTTTCCTCTTATCCTAAGTTGCACAAATAAAGCATTATTCTTATTTTATAAAAAGAGAAAAAACACTTTTTGTCTCATATGGACACAAAATTCAACTCTTATTTTCTCATTGGAGGATATTTGTGCACATGGATTGCTCCTCTTTGATGCTCTACCGTTGATTAAATCTTTTGCCTCTTAATCTCCATGGTCCATTCTTTCTCATTTCTTATAAAAGAAGAGCTTTCTTCCTCATTTGCATATCAATCTTTTTATGCTAATGTTATGCTACAAGTTTTCTAGGTCACTTTGGAGCTTTTGAAGATTTGGAGCATTCTTGGCTTTTACATCTACATGTTATTCTAGTTTCATTTCTTGCACTCTAGTTGCATTGTCATGGCATTCATAGCTTCATATTTAACTTAGTTTCCTTTATGCTTTAGATTACTTCATCTAGTCTAATTAGGAAGGATTTGTAACACTTGCATCTTTCCTTTCATAGTTTAGCTTGTACTTTCATTTTCATAGCTTAGCTTGCATCTCTCATTTCTAGCTTGCATATTCATCTTAATCTAACTTGCATTTGCATTTCATAGTGATTCTTGGGGATATTGGCATTCTTTCCCTTGTCTTCATTTGAATCTCTCATTGTGTGGTTGACTAGCAAGGTCATTAGCTTAATAGCTCTAGCTAAGAGCAAACTTTAAATAATCTTGCAACTCCATACATAGAGAGCTCTAGGTCACTTTCTAAGGTATCCCATTCATGGATTCCCTTGGTTGTAATGACTTAGAGAAGTGCACCATTTGAGTGTGTACATTTTTGGCGCCCACCATGGGGCAGAGCATTAGTGTTTTGTCCTTAATTTGCTACATTTTTGTTAAGTTTTTGTCAATTTTTAGCTTCATTTTCGGCTCTCGGGTTTTTCAATTTCAGATTATCGCACGATAGTTTTCCAGTACCACGCAATCATTCATGTGCGGTCGTGCAATAGTTCACGTGTGGTCATGCGATACTTTACCAATTAAAAGTATCACCCTGTTTGAGATATTCTGTCGCCTGCAGTAAAGCGAAGTATCGCCTAGAAATATATTATCACCCCAGTATACTGTAAAGTATCACGCAACATTTTTGGTGACTGTACTATCACCCAAACCTGAAAAAGGTTTTTTTTTAGCTCTTTTTGATTTTTTTGAAAATTTCAGCATTTTTAGAATCTGTGCCACTCTGGAAAACTAGCACCTATTTTTTTGAAATTTTCATATATGGTATCAAAAATTTAAGTGTGATATATCATTGGAAATCTCTTTCTGAGCCTAATCCAACCATGTTGGTTTCATTTTCAAATTTTTCCATTTGATCAGCTATTTTGCTTGCAGATTATCTAATTTTTGATGTGCTAACCATTGTGGAGCTAACAAGTTGTGCTTGTAGGTGCTCTCATTGTTTGAAATGTTTTCTTAAAAGAATGCATGTCAAAGCTTCAAATGCACAAGGGCTACTAATGGTTTTTGTAGGTCTTCCCAAAGCATAAACACCCAATCAAGTGCTTGTTGTTTATTTTATTTTGAGTGTGGCATTTACTAGTTGTTTCCTTTCATAGGAACATAATACCTTGTTGTAGGAATTTTGAGGTGGTAGGAGAGTATGCTCTTCACCCTTGTGGTGAAATAGAAATCTTGACCCATCTTGGGATTTTGAAAGCAAGGGGGTAATTGAATCTTTTCTTGGTGTGCTTGGGAGAAAACTTTGAGATAGGGGAGTATGCTCTTCACCCTTGTGGTGAAACAAAAACCTTGAACCTGATAAGTTGATCCACTTTTTTTTTAGCTTTTAGAATCTTTTAGCGAGCCTGCTCTTGAGCGATCAAGAGGAACAACCCAAGTGGGGACAAGCTAATACCAAGCTATTCCAACCCACTATAATCTCAAGGCTATCAAGGACACAAAACCTTGGTAGACATAGTGATTGTCTTC
This sequence comes from Chamaecyparis obtusa, assembly GCA_027943335.1. Lineage (NCBI taxonomy): Eukaryota > Viridiplantae > Streptophyta > Pinopsida > Cupressales > Cupressaceae > Chamaecyparis > Chamaecyparis obtusa. The sequence continues at coordinate 334,484 of BSBK01000899.1, forward strand.
GCTTGATGTGAGTACTTGTGGGATTGTGACCATGAGGAAAGTGTTGAGCAAGAATGCTTAAGGTACTCTTGAGGCCGTGAGGTCCTAGTCCTTTTTGAGGAGCAAGAGGGGTACTACGAATGGAAGCCCTTACTAAGAACCATAGATAGAAGCCACCCTATTTTTCCGCTTAGCTTCTTGGTGCAAGGATTGATCCAAGTGGAATAACCTAGATCACCCCAAGATTACTCACCATTTGTGTTCCTTTGGTTGTGCAATTGGCACTTCCACGACAAAGCCATTATCTATTGTGGGTAACCACTTTGTGTGAGGCAATGAGACATCAAGTGTGGGCGAAGTTGTTAAGTATTGAGCCATTGACCTTTAGAATAGTAAGTGCTTGAAGTGTTCTCATTGTAATCTACTTGTGTAAATGTTCTCAAACATCAAATATCATGGTAGCATTCATAGGATTTTTTGCTTTGATATCACAATTGCTTGTCTTGGCAAGGTTGCTTTCACCCTTGTGCAAGTGTTTTATGACATGTTTGATCACCTACTATTTGCAAACTTGTCTGATTACTGATAGTACTATATTCTAAACTATGAAATTGAATTTTCCAAACTAAAACATTGACCCAATTGCTTTCAAAATTGAGTTTTTCACGTTCATTGGTCAAGAGTTGCACTACTTGCTTGGAAACTCTCACACAAAGTCCTTTTTCTGTATCACTACTGCTTGCAATCCAAAGTTGATTTGTGTCACTTCTAGTCTTCCTTGGTCAGTCCAGATCTCAAATCTTAGGTGTTGTGACATGTTGCTCAATATCCAAATGAATTTCAATGGTATCAAATTACAAAAAATGACTCTTAGTCTTCTTTCTTCCGCTTCTTCCATGTCTTCTTAGTCTTCCATTTTCATCCTTTCTCTTATTTCTTCATGATTCTTCCTAAATTCTTCATGTCTTCTTGATTCTTTTCCTCTTATTATCTAGTCTACTTTCTTCTATTCATCTATTCATTTCTTCTATGCTTGATTCCTTCTCTTCTACAACCATGAATTTCAACTACCTTGTTATGGAACCTCTCTTGAGAATGGATGATCTCGAACTCATTTCTCAATTCAAAGAATTTTATTCCTCCAATAGTCCTTCTGGATATCTCATGGGTGAAAAACTTAAAGAAAAAATAAAAGAAAATATGATTGAATCAGACAACTTTTCTAGGATCATAGACATGATCATATCACAACCTCCTTCTTCCAAACATTCTTCATCATCTAAGTCTTCTCATTCTTCTTAATCTTCCAAGTCTCACCATGATTCTTCTAGACATTATTCGCATTCTTCATTATCCAAGTCTTCTTCCTCCACTAGGTCTTCACTTTCCTCTTCTTCAATATCTCATTCCTCTTCTACTTCTCCCAAGAGTCTTACTCCTCAATATGAGCAATATAGTAATCCTTGTGATACCTTTGATGACTATGATGACTATTATGATGGCTATGATGATGACTATGATGATTATTATGATGGCTATGATGAATGGCTATGATGACTATTATGACTATGATGACTATGATAACTATGATGGCTATGATGGCTATGATGAATGGCTATGGTGACTATGATGACTATTATGATGGCTATGATGATGAACCATATAGTCATACCTATGAAACTTCTATTCCTAAGAGTCATCCTCATCGTGTGCTCGTGCTTACTGGAAATGGGTCATCACATTGGATAGATCGTGATGGTGATCCATATGACTTTAATTTTGAAAAAGACTTTGATGAGTTCTGTGAACAATACCTTGATGATGATCCATCTACTTCTATTGAGGAATATAAAATTTACCGCGCTGATTTGAAACGTAAATATTATAAGAATCATTCCTCTAAGAACATTCATGTTGAAATTAAAGATTACACTCTCAAGCAAGATTATGTTAATGATAGACCTTTGTCTTGTGATGGTTCCCTTCCATCCCTTACTTCTTCCAATACTGATACATTTCCTAAAGCTTACAAGTCTTCCAAATCTTTCACAAATCCTTCATCCAACAAAGATCCTAATACTTTTCATGTGGTTCCCTATAGTTATCCTCAAGGGCTACCTCTTAAAGAAACTCAAGCAAACCTTCACTTGGCTGAAAATACTTTCAATAATGCTAAACCTAAAGAGCATAAGCCTTTATGTGCTATAATTCCTACTTTAGCTAGTCCTTCACTATCTCTTCCAAATTCTTCCATAAAATTCCAACATGCTTCCTTGTCCTTGAAGTGGCACCATGTCAAGAGGACTCTAAAAATGATAAAGAATAGAACATAAAGAAAGATCAAGATCAAGAACCCTCCATATCATACAATCCTTTTCATGATGTCTCTCATCCATTTCATGGTTCTTTTGATCCTTTACACCCTTTCTCATTCATTCCACCATGTCTTAAGTCTTCTCCTAAGCAAGATCAAGCTACTACTTACACCATTGAGCTTACTGAAAATCAAAATAACCTTACTACACTTGCACTTTCCAAAGATGATACTTCCATTAAGGTTATTAAAAATGGTGTCATTACTTCCAATGTTAAGCCTACTGAAAATTAAGAAAAAAATGATGCGCTTATGCTATCCAAAGCAACTTGTCAAGGTCGAAGCCTTCCATCTTCTTGTTCTATCACTCCATGTTCACTTCCACTTTCTACTCTTCCTAAGTCTTTGCAAGCTTTGAACAATCCTATCGAAGAAGTTTCTCCTATTCAAGATGTTCATGATCCTATCAAAAATCCTAATGCTCACTCTAAAGATGATGATGTCCTTGGTTGTCATATAGATGTTGATGAACTTATTGATTATCCTTTTGCATCTTCCACTTCCATCCTTGGACTTCCTCCACCAATACCAAGGGCTTCATGTCTTCCTTCCATCTTGGGCCCTTATGTCCCTCCTCATTCTCCTAATTCATCATCCATCTTGGGTCCTTACATCCCTTCATCTCCTATCTTTCCTCAAGATCAACATAGATGCATACCTTTGAATCTTTTTCATCCACCCACCCATCTAAACCAGTCATATCCTCCTTCTTCTTCCACAAGTCCCAAGTCTTTTGGAAGTAACTTGAATGTTCAATATAAGAAAAAGAATCAATACAAGAATCCATCAAAAAAGGAAGATCACCATGTCTCCTCTAATCGACATGGAGGCATAAAGTCAAAAGAGATATCTAAGAAGAAAACTACAAGACAAGTACGGGTTCCAAAATCCATCATTGAAGATATTCTCTCTAAATAATCAAAAAGAAATGAAAAGCCTAAGGCTATATGGATTCCAAAGTCTCTCTTGAAAGAGTCTAATATTGAACAAAAAGTGAAGTTGACATTCAAGCTTCCAAAGGCTTCTACCTCATCTTTTTCTAAAAACATTCTTTCATTCCATGCACCTAAACCGCAACCTCTGCTAAACATTCACCATATTGCTTCTTGTATTCCTTCATTCACATTTCCTCCATCCTCTCACCACCCTTCAAGGTGTGTGTTGATGTTGATCTTTTCTTCCTTTCCATCTACCCTTTCACAATCCTTCCATTCATTATCCTTCTACCTTCTATCCTTTTTCCTCATTTATCTATTCCTCCTATCTTCCAACCTCACTCACTTTACATAAAACCTTATCCTCCATTTTTCTCTTCCATCTTCCTTTCCCTATTAGCATCTTTGAGCATATCATTTTGAATCCTTGGAATATCATGGTTTATCCCTTCAAGGAGCATTATCTAAAAAGCTTGCCTTCTTCCAAAAAAAAATTAAAAATTTCAAAAAAATAGAAAAAATGAAAAAATTGAAAATGTGCCTTGGTGGAAACCTGGAAATAGGCGGCTTGGTCACAAAATTAAAGAGAAATAAATTCATCCTATGGTGAAAACCACTCCCTTGTGGCACCTTAGATAAGTACCATGATGAAAACCTGGCAATCAAGCATCATGCATAGTTCTTCTACATATTTCATCCATTCAGTCTTCCATCTTTGATCTTGGCAATGTTGACCTATATGGGAACATTTGGCTATCTTGTGAGCTATCTTATGATGATCTTGCTTTCATTCCATTCATGTTTAGCCTTCATATTTATTTTCTTCCATTTATTCTAGCCTTTCGCTATCCTTTTCCCGTTTGGTCTTGATCTAATAAAAAAAAAGAGTAGAATAGGATGTTATGAAGCCTCTTGACATGTCTACTCCTTTGGACTGCATCTTTTCCTTCTTTTGCATTACGCCTTTGTGACTTATCTGATGCTGACCTTTTATTGCTTGTCCAAATGTGCTTTGCATGACAATTTTTCCCTAGCTTGGGTACTCTTGAGGAGTTTTCCCTTGAGGATTTCTTCCCTTCATTCTCCTTCATTCTCTTATCTTCCATCTCTTCCACTAGCGTGCTATTCCCTCTTGTCCTCCACCTTGCTAGACATTGGGACTACACAATTTGATCTTGCTTAGGAGTTTGATGCCTATTCTATCTGGGGGCATCCTTTGTACATATTTATTGATCCTTACAAAATTCTTAAAAAAAAATTCATATATGATGTTGAAAAAATCTTTAAAAGCATATAGAGTCCTAAAAAAATACAAAAAAATTTAAAAATTCAAAAAATTCAAAAAAATAGTAAAAGTGCCTTGGTGAAAACCTAGAAATAGGTGCCTTGGTAGCAAAAATACAAAAAAATATCCAAGTGGTGAAAACTTGGAAGCAGGTGCTACTTGAGGCCTTTGCACCCTTATCTTTTAGCATGCGTCCTTGACACTTAGCCTCTCTCCATCATGCCTTGACCTTGTTGTGGTCTTTGTCTTTGTCTAGGGGGCATCACTGTGTTAGCTTTGGTCCTTTAGGATGCATTGGTCTCTAGGACATCTTGCAAATGGTGTTTTTCAACACCACCCAAATAGTGTTTTTCAACACTTCCCTAGCGTCAAGTGTTTCTCAACACTTATCAGTTATCCTACCCTACAGTTTAGCATGATATGATATCTCCCACTAGCAGATGTGATACTCAAAGATTGATTCTATGACCTACACACACGCACTTAAACACTTGACTCACTGAGACTTGTTTGAATTTGTTTTCTTTGTGTGCTGTCTATGATGATTTATTTGATGAGTGTTCTCTCCCTATGATAGTTTTCAATGATGCATAGCTAGAAGACTGAGGGCATGAGGACATGTTTTATTACTTTTTCTTCTTGTGGGTATATTTTGTTGGTCCAAATTGTCACTAGAATTTATGATTGATCCACTTGACACCTAGGATCTACAAGGTATTATCCTTGACTATTCACGAGTGCATGATTATAGCCATCTTGAACTTCTTATGTCCTGATGCAAGCATAATCTTGCTATAGAAAACTTAGATAATCTCACTACACTAGTCATTTTAACCTACATGTCTTTGGTGCCTAGGTGGGATTCCCACATTTTTATCTAATATAGATCATATTCATATACCCATAGTCATACTAGTGTGTATTGTATGATCTTGCGATGCTACCAATAACACTCGATGATGATTCTTAGATGTCTATTGGCATTGTGACCTTGCAAGTCAACCACTTTCATAGTAGATTGCATTTTAGGTTCATGTTAGATTATTTTTTGCACCTTACATGTGGAGAGATCTCTCCTTTTATCTTTTGAGGACCTATTGGTCAACTGCGCTCACCTTTCACTTCTTCTCGATCATGTCTTTTGCTTCTTGTCTATAGCATTTTGACTTTTTGACCTAATTTTCAAAACACCTCAAAATTTTGCAAAAAGTGCACCCCTAGCTAATTTTGATGTCCTGGATCCATTTTCAGACTCAAAATCAAAATCCAAGTTCATCTTGATAGTCAAAATCACATTTCAAATTTTTACCTTCTTCTACGCAGTTGGCTGACCATTTGAGGCCTGATCCTTTCATCTTTGTTGGGGCATCTTCATTTCTTCACCCCCATCTCTTTCAAAACTTCTAGTCTTTCATTCATTTTCATTCCACTTTATCTCTCTGAGGTTTGACTTCATTTTTATCCTATATCTTTCTCAATCAAATTGGGGCATATCTTCACTGCTTGATGGTTATCCTATCATGTTCCACCTTCAATTATGATTTCTAGTGCCTTGATCAAGTTTATCAATTTTTTGTTCTCCTCTACCTGATTTCAATTTCAATTCCGAGGGAGCAGTACCTATCAGCTTTAATCTTTGATTCATCTTATCATTCAGTTCATCTTGAGATTCTTATTTTGAGACTTGATTATCACCTAACAACAATGGTGTTGATCTTGTCTTTTGATTCTCATCTCTTATTTTGAGACTTGACTATCACTTAACAGCAACGGTGTTGATCTTGTCTTTCAGCCAGTTTATTTTTGTCCTGGTGTGTTCCCAAAATGATCACACATTAGTCAAAAAGGGGTAGATGTATGCACCCTAAAATGGTCGCCTAGACTTTGGGCCCCATTCAACAATTTATCAAATCCCTGAATCAATATTTTCAAAAATTAGCATTTTATCAATTATATCAATTTCCTTGATCAAATCATGTTTTATCATTTTTTATTATTTGCCTTGGGCTAACCATTTTTTCCTAAGTCTTTATTTATTTAAGAGGAATATTTCCTCCCCTTTTAATAAATAAAAAGCCCCCATTTTCCTCTTATCCTAAGTTGCACAAATAAAACATTATTCTTATTTTATAAAAAGAGAAAAAGCACTTTTTGTCTCATATGGACACAAAAGTCAACTCTTATTTTCTCATTGGAGGATATTTGTGCACATGGATTGCTCCTCTTTGATGCTCTACCTTTGATTAAATCTTTTGCCTCTTAATCTCCACGGTCCATTCTTTCTCATTTCTTATAAAAAAAGATCTCTCTTCCTCATTTGCATATCAATCTTTTTATGCTAATGTTAAGCTGTAGGTTTTCTAGGTCACTTTGGAGCTTTTGAAGATTTGGAGCATTCTTGGCTTTTGCATCTACATGCTATTCTAGTTTCATTTCTTTCACTCTAGTTGCATTGTCATGGCATTCATAGCTTCATATTTAGCTTAGTTTCTTTTATGCTTTAGATTACTTCATCTAGTCTAATTAGGAAGGATTTGTAACACTTGCATCTTTCCTTCCATAGTTTAGCTTGTACTTTCATTTTCATAGCTTAGCTTGCATCTCTCATTTCTAGCTTGCATATTCATCTTATATGATGATAAGGTCATTTTTATATATACCTAGTCTTATCTTCTCCTTGACTTCCTTATATGTTCCATATTGTTTTTCTCTCCTATCCATAGGTTTAGCTAGTAGGGCTTCAATTTTTTGTGATGTTGTATCAATGTCAATCTCACAGCCCATTGGTTGTAGCCAAATAGTACTTGGTTCAACATCTTTAACAATGCAAGTGTCGGTATCAACCTCAAAAGATATAGTATCTCGGTGTTCCTCTAGTAGTTGAGGTGGTATCCTGAATTTATTATGCATCATTTCTTGAAAATTGGTAAAATAATCATTCATGACAATATCAAAATTATCTCCTAAACTCTTGATATACTCATTTATATGATAGATAACTGGTTTCTTCACATTCCAGATCACATTATCAATAGATGGAAAAAAGTTTTGGAAATAGAAGAATATACATACCAATAGAGAACCAAACTTCAATGTGTTGGTCTTGTCTTTTTGAATTGTGTTCATGCTATCATCAAATTGCTTCAACAATATTTCACACAAATCAATCTTCATATCCTTCTTGATAATTTTGTATTCTATGTCCACTACTCCACATGGTACGCTGCCCACTCAGGAAGATTGGAAGATTCAATATGATATGTATTAATGTCCTCTTGACAAATCTCCTTGATTTTACAGTGGATAAAATCATGGATGTCTTTATCAAAATGACTCTTGCTGGAATAGATGAAAGTGATCCCATTTTGTCTGGTTTGGTGGCGTTCACAAGAGGAATCTTGTATTTAGGGTTGATGAGATCAACCTTCTTAACAACAACGAGATTCGGTACCTTAGGTTCCATTAATTTAGATGTATCAAAACTTGATTAAAGTAGGGTTTCATGTGAAAAAAATCAGTCATGCTTACACAACCTAGGGAACACACCATAAATCACGTAGGAAACCTAGGATGAAATCAGGGAAGTGTCATCACATATGTCAACCCCTTGGAACAATCTCGCTGGACTCCAACTCCCAAGTATGATCATATACAGAACCTGAAATCCTCGCATGTAGACAAGAATAACCGATCATGCTAGAACTCACCGCCACTACTAGCTAGGAAAGCATCTTCTCCTGCTCCCATCCTTAGCCTATACTAGCACTCAAGGCATGGGCGAGGAATCCATTATCTTATTAATTCATTTTAAAATCTTATTTAATTATATTATCACTTATTTAGGTAACCTACTAAGGATACCCAAGTAGCCACTTTTGGGCTCCAGCACCTCCAAAGCAAGCCACTTCCCCTTTAACACCTAGATAACCTACCCTAAGTTCATAAATCTTAAAACATATCTCAAAGATCATTATGAATCATAAAATCAAAATTTGGTTCCAAAATATAATAGGAACATACATACTTAATTTTCATCATGATAAAGTCAACCTTCCATAAGGTTGGGTTATAATAGAATCGATGCCACAAAAGTATGCAAGGCAAACAAGCATAACACATTAACCCTAACCCCACCTCTGGTAATAATCCTAAAAGGATGACATAAAAGGATTCCATCCTAACCCATAAATGCAAAAGGAAAACATACATAAGAATTTAATTAACAATAAACTAATTTGTAAAGTATCATTACACAAATTAATTTATTAAATAATCACCAACAAAACTATAATTACATTATCAGATTAAATTCCAATACTAAGTAAATCATTTTATAATGTTAATTAAAATAAATTGATTCCCAATTTAATATTACTAAAACAATATAATTCAATTAAAATTCTCATTTTAGAAAATAAAATAAATTCCTTTAAAAGTGTATTAATTAATAATTAAATCATTTCTCTTTATTTTCATTTATCAGAAATTATCACATAACATGGAGTAAAATTACAAAGTACTCTAAAAGATACCTATATACATATATATGTAATACCCCAAAAATGGGCTATAGGTTCATTAACCTCCTACATCTACAAATCAAATGAAATCGACATCGAAGTCCTAACCTAAGGCACATCAGCACATCATCGAATTTTAATTGATTTAATACTTCCACTTAATTATTTAATTAAATTTGATTAAATCTATTCCTAAATTGTATTATTTAATTTTGACAATAAATCAAATATCCTATGACTAATTGATTAAATTCTTATTGAATTAATTAATGTCAATTGTTAAATTTAATGATATAGTTTTCAAATAAAAGTTTGATTTAATAATTGATTAACTCATAAATCAATTATTTTTAATTTTTAAAATCAGTTAAGTTGAGGATAAATCACTTTATTTATTTAATTAATTCATAATTAATTGTGCACATTCAAAAAGTAGTTAAATTGTAAATCAGAAAATCAATTCAAGTTGTTTTAAAATTAAACTCAACTCTCTTTTTGAGTTGAAAGCTGATCTCAACTTCTGATTTAAGTTTAAAAGTTGTTCATGCATGATTTGCATGATTTTGTGAGGTAATCTGTTTCTAATTTCTTGTGGACTCAAAAATCAACCCGAGTTCATCAAGAGTGATTTATGGCTTTTCCCATGCATCTCCAAAGCCCTGGATTTCTATAAATTAAGACTTCAGCTCTTCATATTGATCCATCCATGAATTGCATTCTCATGCTAGCAAATTGGTGATCGAAGAATCCATCTTTGCGAATCAAAGCTGTTGTGAGATTTTCATTATTTTTAGCATTCATATCATTTAGCATATCATTGTTAGACCAATTGCATATCATATCAATTTTTATCTAGAATAGATTCATATCAGTTTCTTTCATCTTATTGCATAGAAAATCCAAAAATATAGATTAATTTGCATTCATTCCATATCTAGATTCTGCATTCAAATCCTTCATTTAGGTGTCGTCAAGGTCACTAATCTCGGTCCAATCTAAGAATATCATACTCGCACCTACTAGAAGACAGTAAATCACCTGGCTAGACTACTTTCCATTTCATTGCATGATTTTGATTTTTGCTAACCTCTAATGTTTTACTGAAGTTTTGTGTCTACAACTAGGTACAAAATTCACACACACATTTCTGGCGCCCACCATGGGGCCCTGAAATGGGTTTCCATTTCAATTCTATCAAATTCTATCCATTTCTTGTCATTTTCTAATCAAAACTATAATTTTTATTTTCTATCCGTACATTTTTTGTATGACTTTTGTCAGAAAGTCATTTAAGAAGATACCCACTATCGTACGATAGGTTTAGATTTCGAGGCTCATATCAGAAAGTACACATTATCATTTGGGAGTTCAACTATCATATGGTAAGACACCCAGTGTCATACGAGTTTCTAGATTGTCATCTGGGAGGTAATCCACTATCGTACAAGTTTTGACTCCAGGTTTCAATTGTCATTTCATATTTTTAGGCAGTTTTCTAGATTTGGTTTTCAGATCTAGACTAACAGATAACTCTAACAATTGAGATTTTCTATTTCTAATTGGTATCTACTGATTTTGATCGGGAAAAGCATGAGAATTGGTAAAAATAGGTAAAAATCTACTAAGCACATTGCGAAGAATTCAGGTAATCTTCTCAGCTGATAACATTTTGATTTGGACTAAAATGAACTCTCACGTGTCAAGCTTGTGTGACCTTTTCTTTCTTTCATATCACAGATTTCATTTGGTCTATAAAACGAACATAGATTCTGCATATCTGTTACACATAGTAAATAGGCACTATGAACACTATTTGTGGATGATCTTGAGAGATTGAGCTTCTTCCTCTTGTTTATTCATGTGAAGCTCCTCTTAATGAAGGATCCCCTTGTAGGTAGGGAAGGTGCTGAGAGAATCTCACGTTCTACTAGATCATAAGTGGTTGACATCATAGATCTTTGTGAGATAATCTTGGTCTTAGCGTGTCGCATTAATTTGTCTACTTTGTTTTGGTTAAAAGTGAAAAGGCTAGAGGACTATGCTCTACTCCCTTTTTAGGTAGTATCAGAAACTCAGATCCTTGAATCTAGAACCAGTCCCCAAGTGGTATCTTTTGTGCATCACCTTTAGAGAGGGTTGACCATAGTGGACATTCCCTTAATTGGGTCAACCATGTGGATGGAACCTCAAGCGGTAATAGCCATTTTTGTCATGGTAGCAACAACCGCTATATAAATGTCCTTGTGGAGGAAATCTTCACAGGTGTGGTCTCTTGTTGGGCTATCAGATCTCCCTGGTAGCTCCTGATTGATTAATTTCTCGGACTATGTCAAAACCTCGGTGCACCTAGATTAGATTTTTCCCTCTTGAGATCACAAAAGTTGTAGAGTCAGACCATTACTACAAACCCTAGTGAGGCCAAATTTTCATTTTTTAGGAATATGTGCATTATTGAAAAACTTTTTGGAACATACACTGTTAGCACTCCTAGGGATTAGCACATTCAGTCACTTGGTTGTTTATGCATAGGGTTGATTTGCCCCCTATTCATTGTTTTCAGATGTGCTTGAAATCACTTGCTTGCTATTTTGCATGCCTATTTATCTATCTGGTTACTAAAAACAAATCGATACAGTTTGATCTTCAAATCTAGACAAACAATTTTGTGAACAATTTGAAACTAAAAACCTAAAAATTGCAAAATCTAATGTAAAACACCTTTCTGGAGTCAAAAGTCATCCCATAAAGTCAGAAATTCATACGAGTTTTGGCTATTGTCATTTCAGAATCCCTAGATTTTTGTATGATAGCTTGTATAGTGTCGTACGAGTTTTGCAACTAGTCAAAAACAAAAGTCAAAAATCCTGCTATCAACTGTTGTGTGAGTTTTGCAATTGTCGTATGAGTTTGTTAATTGTCATTTCCTAGCATACCCACTATCATACGAGCCTGTAGAAAGTCATTTGAGAAAAGAGTGAAAAATTACTAGAAAGTGTTAAAAATTGTCAGAGACCTAGCTTTTACAGCCTATTTCCAGAGTCTATCAAGAAAATCACTATGTCAGGAATAGAGTAGAAACTAGAACAAATCCAATCATTTTCCTAAAGTGGCCTCTTGAGTCTGATTCAACCTTCTATTTAATCAATTTGAGTCTTTTTCATCTTGTGTCAAAACCTTGTCATAACTATCAATCTTTAAAAAATCTTTAAAATGGCTAAGTGTTGTGAACTCATGTCTACTATCTTTTGGGTGTCTACTCATACATCTAGGACACAATATCCTTCATTTACATCCAATCTTATCTTCAATCAATCAAACTTTGATAAGGTTACATCATTTGATCCTCTTGAATCAAGTCATTTCTCAGTTGTCTTCATCTTGCTCTTTTGCTTCACTCAAGTTGAATGGTGGAAACCCGAGCTTCATCACAAAAACACAAAGCACAACCTAAAATCTCTTCGGAAACATCTTCTGTGCTTGCTCAAACTATTCATTAATCCTATGACACTAATCTATATAGAGAAGATGCTCTTGGCAATATATTCTTGAAAGGTGGTTACATCACTCCTCCTGCATCAATCCATGCATTTAATCAACCAACACCTCATATATCAATTCACAGAAGTTATCAGACGACCCCACATCAATTGGTCTCGAGTAACTCTCATCACAACAACATGTCTCAAGCTAGGACAAACCATGGATCTCAAAGAGATCATTCTCAACATGGTATAGATCAAGAATCCACACCTGAGGAAATTGCCCAATATCAAAATGATGATAACTTCAAAAGAATGATGAAGCATTTCTTGAAAGAAGATAGAGAGGCATATTTTCTAGAGCTCTCTCATCAAGGAGCTAAACTTCCTCCCACCTTTAATGTTGAGGATATCATAACACATGAGGAAGAAACTCCTATTACGGCTATGATGAAACAAATGCATGCCATGCAAGTCAAACTTAACAAAATGGAAAAAGAAGAGGAACCTAAGGAGTTCTCTATGGAGGCCCTATGTCCTTTTCCGTTTGATAAAGACTTGTATATGCCACCATTCCCTAAATGGTTGAAATGTCAAAATATGATAAGTATGATGGAAACTCTGATCCTCAAGATCATGTTAGAGAATTTTGTACTTAATCTATGGAGTTCATGTACAAACCAACCTATCTAATGTGTCTTTTCCCTTGATCTCTGGGAGGGTCAGCCATTCATTGGTTCTCTAGAATGCCTCCTATAATCAAAACCTTTGAGGAGTTGATCAAATTGTTCTATCAATAATACTCCTACAACATCTAGCATCCAGTCACCATGATTGACATCTGCAATCTCAAACAATATCCAGGAGAACTATTCCTGACATTTCTCAAAAGATGGAGGAAGAAATTCTCTCTATATGCTAGGCCTATTCCAGAAACTGAGAAGCTAGAAATCTTCATCAAAAATCTTGTTCCAGAAATAAACTACCCTTTACAAATGCAAAATCATACATCTTTTGATAAGATGGTGTAATCACCTAAAAATGGACAAAGGCAATTTAATGACAATTCAAAAGCAAAGGAAGTGAAATCAAAGAAAATCAAGGACATAATTGAATCAATTGAATCACAATGCATAATTAGCCAATCAAAATGAAAATCGAATTCTAAATCAAGACCAATCAAAATTGAGAGCATTTTAATCAAATGCAATCAAATCAAAATACAATTAATTTAATTAATGGTATAGTCTTGAATTAAATTAATTCAACCCATTCAAGGGGTGCATGGCTAAATAAAATCAATAAAATCAATTAATAAAAATCAATTACTCTCAACAACCCAAAAGGAGAGGAAAATCAATCAACCAATGAGATTAAAAGAAAGACACTCACATGGATCAAGCAAAATTGAATCTCATTCACTCAAAGTGAAAGAGAATCTCATCCATCCATCTTGTCTACTTGTCCCAAGCTTTGAGGACACAAACTTTGCTTTGTCTTCAAAGGGTGGAACCAAAGACTTAACCCCAACTCAACCATGATCAAATGCAACCACACCCCCTCACATTGGAAAAATCTATAAAAGGAAGGCTAAAATCCTTCATAATTCATCAACCACCTATCTGAGAATTGCATCAAACCTCTTGAAATTTGAATTTAGAAAGCATTTTGAGAGCAATTTTAGCATTTCATATTGATAATTGTTAGCATTTGCATTGTTTTATCATTGTCATTCTCATATTAGAACTATCATTAGTGAGCTTGCTGAGAGCTTCATTATTCATTATAATTAGAGAGCCATAGGATGCTCAATTAGTCTTTGATATTGTGAAATATTTTCCCAATTGAGGTTGTATTTAGTTCTTATTTCATTTATTTGTCATTGATTAACCCTAATCTTATGAAGGTACATTTATTTGTATACAAAATGGTGCCCACCGTGGGGCTGTAAGCCTCATTCTATCAATCTTATCATTTAGATCAATTTTTGTATGCTTGTATTTTCTATTTTTCATGGAATTTTTGCAGGAAATAGGTGAAGTGTCACCTACAGAATATTCAATCACGCCTGTAACAAATTTAATGACACCTGCAGACTCTGTATCAATGCCTATTCACTGAATACTCATGCCTGGTGATACATTCTGATGTTGTCTTAAACATTTTGTTATCACCTCAGAGAAAAGAATTCATGCCTCTGCGATAAAGTGTGCTAGCCTTTGCACAAAATAGTCACGCATATGAACCAAGAAGTGTTGCGTATCAGCAATCTGTTATTGCTTGTTGTAAAGCTTTGCTACGCAATTGGTTAAATCACTCACTCTTGCAAAATTTTATCTTACGCTTTGCATTAATTCATTCTCGCTTTGAGTTATTTCATTGTTGCCTTGATTGTTTTTAATTACGCTTTGAACAGGCGATAACCGATAATTAACGCTTAAGAGAAATTTACTGTTGCTTATTTGCTGGACAATGTCGCCTAAAGATTTTTGTCTTAATTTGTTGGCAGATTGATAAATTCAGATTTCTAATTCTTTTTTTTTGTGTTTTGACAGGAAATGCCTAGACATCCGAAGGTACAGAAGCTAGAATCCAGATACAATCAAGAGGAAAAGATAATTGCAAAAAGGATTAAGAAGGAGAATCAAGCACATCTCAAAGCTATCCTTGAGCAAACACAAGATGAAGATAGTCAGGTATATCAGAAATACCTTGATGTAGTTGATGCTTATAAAAGAAAATTTTTGTCTCTTAATTGGATCTTTAGTCCTTAAATTCTTTTTGAAGATTTACAATTAAAAGTGATCAAAGTTCTTTACATAAATCTTTTTTTTGTCAATTCTATTATGGTTTCCCCTCACTTTGTTTGGTGGTGTTGACTAACTTGATGGAGTTTAAGCACATTGGATGGAGCTATGCCTAAGGTGAGTTGAAAAATTGCAACAAAAAAAAAATTCTCAAAAATGCCCCTAGCTTTATGCTAGCTACGAACAAGGTATTCATCTATTCAAGCTTGCATTTTCTTAGATTGTGGCATTTCATTTGATATAAGATGTGGATAAAGTAGGAAATGAATTTCACACTTCAATTATAAGAATCCCCTTGTCAAGGGATTGAAAAAGAACAAATGTGTATTTGATTGTGTGGAACAAAGGAAGACAATAGGGATACGCTCTTCACTCTTTGAGTGGATCAAACTCCCAAACTTGTCCTATTAAGTTCATTTCTTTCTTTACATGCACATGCTAGAAATCTAGTGGGCTCGCCTCCCGAATTTGCCTTAGCAAGGCTAGTGAGAGGGATAGCCCAAAGTGGGATACACTTGCTTTCACCATGAGAATCTGACCCACTATAAAATGAAATGCATGAATCCTTAATGGGGTTCATGACAAACGGATCTTAATTTCTCAAACTTCCTCTAGTAGTCCTCATGAATTGTGCAAAATTGTACCTCGGTGCATGTGGGAAGACCCTTAACATACTTGGGGGATGAGAGATTGAAATGTATTTGAATGGAATACTTACTAAAACCTTGATAAAGTAGCAAAGACCACCTTGTTTACAAACCAAATTGTGCTAAGGTAGGTGCTTGAAGTGCTTTCTTGTGAAAAACCCATGACAACATTCTATACATCAAACATTTGTGTTTAAAAGGGTAAAAGAGACAAGTGAATGTGTGGTTGTTGTGTTTGAAAATACATAAACAAGTGAGAGATATCCATTGAAAATCATCTTATCTTTTAAATCTCTTTAATAATAAAATCAACAACTCTAAATATCAAGGATCATTCCAAAAATGAACCATTGTTGGATGTTGGTTTCCATGCAATCCCAAGCATATAGAGTATCCTTACAAGGTGATAGAATTATTGTGGAAAGAAAAGAAGATGAAATTGAGTACCAAAGTGTATTTCAAGGTCACAACCAAGAGGACCTTTTTCCAAACCTATTTGAACAAAACCTTGAAAACTTGGATAGGAATTCAACATCCCATAATTTTCAACAAGGAAATATCAATAACGCCAACCAAGATCCAATGGATACGCTTGAAGAAAGAGTTGACAAGGCTACCCAAGATCTAGACTTCTTAGAAGTTATGGAGAAATTAATAGATAGGGATAGGGAGAACTTTTTCCTAAACCTAGCACATAAGGGAGTAAAGCTTCCTCATGACTTTGATATAGACTAGCTTAAGCAAAACCAGCAGCCAGAGGATCCAATGAGCGCTATGACTAAGAAAATCAAGGCCTTCCAAGAGAAAATAGATACCCTAAAGAAGGTGGCTGAACCTAAAGCCTTCTCAATTGAAGCTTTGTGTCCTTTTCCATTCGACAAAAGCCTAGTTATGGTGTCATTTCCCTTCAACACCATTTTTCCTAAATATGATAAATACATGGGTAAAACAGACCCATAGGATCAATTAAGGGAATTTTGTGCCCTAAGTATAGAGTTCATGCATAACGATATGTACCTAATGAGACTCTTTCCTAGAAGCTTAGGAGGACCCACAATGGAGTGGTTTTCAAAACTACCCCAAGGAATCAAGACTTTTGAGGAGTTGGCCTCAAAGTTCATAACCCATTACTCTTACAACATTGAGCATGAGATCATGATGCTCAAGTTATGTGATACCAAGCAAAAAGATGGAGAGTCCTTCTTAGGATTCTTACAAAGGTGGAGGACCATTTTCGCAAGGTATCCACGAACTATCCCAGAGAAAGAGAAGATGGAGATTTTCACCAATAACTTGACCACAGAAATGAACTATCGATTACAACTTCAATGTCCTCCAACATTTGAAAAACTTATTGAAAATGGAGTTAAGATTGAAGATGTTTTGGTCAAAAGAGGGGAGATTAAGTTATTTAAAGACAATAAATCTAACAACAACAACAGCAATAACAATAATTATGTTCCTAAATATTTCAATCAAGGGTCCAACAATCACAATGATAAATCAAAATCATGAAATAAAAGTAACAATAAAAATCTTGTGAATGACAGGGTTGTGGAGTCACACAACTTGAAGTCTACCCATTTTATTCTACCATATGGAGCGAATTCTTCAAACAATGTCAACCAAGAAAATAAAGCCCCATATAATTCCAATAATTATAGCAACAATAATTCAAATACTTCCAACAATAAGACTTGGGATAAATCAAAATCAAACTCCAGTTATAATAAAATGAAATTCACTCCCTTGGGAGAACCTTTGGAGAATGTACTAAAAACTTTGTTGGCTAATCAAGTTATCACACTACCAGATATATCAAATTATGAACCTGAAGTCAAACCTCATTGGTGGAATGCATCTCATCATTGTGAATACCATCGGAAAAGAGGTCATCCAACCAATGAGTGCATGAAATTGAAGAATTTAGTACAAGATTTGATTAATAACAACATCATCCAAGTTGAAGGACCTTGAAACAATGAGGACCACACGACCTATAAAACCCCCTTTTTGAATCATGAAAAGGGTGAGTCATCCAATGCAAATCAAAATCAAAAGAAGGGTAATGAGAAAGTGAATTTTTCCCACACTTATGACAACACAATAAATACCACAAGTCAAGAAGATCAAAGCATAAATGTGGTTGTAATAAAAGGTAAATCAAGAGAAGCATCAGCCAATGTTGTCACTAGGGGAAAAGCATAAAAAATTGTCATACCTAATAATGCTCCAAGAGTGGTGATATCAAACCAAGCTTCCACATCATCATTGAAACAATATAACTTGGTTGATCAATTGCAAAAGACTCCCGCTCAAATCTCTATTCTTGAGCTACACAAACTATCACCAATCCATAAGGATATTTTGGAAAAAGCCTTGTTGGAAACAAATGTACCTCTAAATTTGGAGGTAGACAAATTCCAAAACATGGTGGGACACCTAATTGTGCCTCATTCCTTATCATTCTTTGAGCAAGATGATATGTCTCTTAATCATCCCCAAAATCTGCCCTTACACATAGAAGTGTTGATTCATAAGCATAGGGTGAAAAGAGTCCTTATAGATGGAGGTGTTGACTTAAATATTTGTACCCTTAGCTTGGTAAAAGCCTTAGGATTTTCTGAGGAGACTATTGACCCAAAGAAAAAAATAACCATAAAATCCTATGATGATGAAGAAAGATCATCGAGAGGAGTCATATTTTTTCCCATAAGAGTTGGTCCCATGCAAAAGGAGACCATATGTCAAGTTTTGGACCTAAAATTGACTTATAATATTTTTTTAGGAAGGCCATGGATCCAAAAAATGCAAGACGTTCCTTCAACATATCACCAATGCCTTAAATTTCCATCAAGGGCAAGAGATAATGATAAGTGGAGACCTCAATCCCTTCCAATATTATAATAACATCAAACCTATCAATGACTCATTGGTTCCACATAATGCTGAAGGGTCTACATCAAATCAAATGAAACAAGGTCAAAGTTCCAAGGATATTCCTTTATGGAAAGGAAAAGAAAAGATGGAAGAAGAAATTGTTGTTCAAGAAACTCCAAAACTCATTAACCAATCTACATCGACTAAAGGAAAAGAGAAGGTTAATGAGAATAACATTTTTAGTGAAGAAGAAAAAGAAGAATCTACAAAGGCTATCACAAGATACCTTCAAGAAACCCAAAAAGAAAAAGAAGACTCCTTATCAAAACAAGTTGTCCAAGTGTTCACCAAAGAAGCACACTACCAAAAGATGGATAAAATGATGAAAAACTTTGACCAACAATGCAAAATCAAACAGCGAGGAGTAGAAGAATACTCCTTATCAATGATGGATCTACCCTTATCACCAAAATCCTTTGGAAAACCTTCAAAACTACCTCATAGGTATAATGATAACTTTGTGAGAGCAAGCACATCATCCGCCATCAATGAAGAAGACAATGAAATTTTGAATTGGCTATATAAAGATGAAAAATAAAGTGCCCATGTTAAACACATTCAAAATCCAACCATCCCTACACATCAATATGGAAAAGGGTTTGCAATCATGCAAAAAATGGGTTATAAAGGTCAAGGACCTTTAGGTACAAGAAATGAAGGGCTAATTGAACCCCTAGAGTCCACATGGCGAGATTCCAAGCAAAAGACAGGTTTAGGATATCTTGAAGAAGGATATACACAAAAGCATTATCCCAAAGTATATGATCAAATACTCCAATTAGAATCTCATAGTGATGAGGATTCTAATGAATGGGAATGGGAGACTCTATCAGATGAGTCATGCCATGACAAAGGCATTGATTTTATTCATACATATGCATCTACCAAAAATAAAGGACTAATGGCTGAATCCACTTCAAATCAAGCATCTAGTTCTAGTCAAGAGATTCAAAATGATGTACCAAGTATAGAAATTGAAATAAATCAATGGGTAGGTGAGCCGCATGTTCCATCATAGAGACCTACTATGGAAGAATCAAACGCTAGATTTAATCCGCATGATTTTTATCCAACGAAAACCATAGTGGAGTCTAGTGAGGAGGAGTTTGATCCTTCTTCTTTAGAACACTTAGAGGAAGCCCATGTTTGAGATTTTGAAGATACAATGTATGAACCTTCCAATAATGTGATAAGCACTTTAAGCCCCTTTGAGACAAATCCAAGCGTTGACCCATTAATTCTCATTCGGCCGGACCTAATTGAATGGGATGCCATTGAACCCGATACCTTGCCAATTTTCTTGAATGACAACATGATGTCCCAATACCTCAACGCGGTTGAAACTTCTTCTACCAAGGACTACCAAGAAGAAATGATCAAAGGGAGCATCCAAACTCTTAATCTGAGAAAAAATGAAAAAAATTTAAAAAATAGAAAAGGAAAAGAATCGAGTGTTGAAAACCACTTTGTGGTAACATTAGATCCAAAAAAAAGAAATAAAGAAATAAAGGATGTTTCTAAAGGTGAAAACACAACTAAGGCACCTTTGGAAGGGATTTTGGATGTTCTACCAGACCACTATGAAGAAAGGTCTCCAATTCTAATCGAGCCAACAGAAAAGATAAACATTGGATCAGATACAGAGCCCAAGATTATTCACTTAGCATCATCCCTATCAAGTGAAGAAAGAACAAAATTCATTGAGTTCTTCAAAGAAAATCAAGTCAACTTTACTTGGTCTTATGATGATATGCTAGGTTTGGACCCGAACTTGATAATGCATCATCTCAATATAAAGGAAGGAGCTAAACTAGTCAAACAGAAACTAAGGAAAATGCACCCGCATATAGCCCTACTTGTCAAAGTAGAGTTAGAGAAGCTATTGAAGGTTGGATTCATAAGAGCCATTGATTATGCACAATGGATATCCAACATAGTTCCAGTATCAAAAGCGGATAAGTCTATCAGAATCTGCATGGATTTTAGAGACTTAAATTTAGCATGTCCTAAAGATGACTTCCCATTACCAAGCATTGATGCTATTGTAGACTTAACAGTGGGCCATTCCATGTTTTCACTCATGGATGGATTTAGTGGCTATAATCAGATCAAGATAGCCCCCGAAGATCAAGATAAAACTACTTTTACATGTGCATGGGGTACATTTTGTTGGAATGTCATGCCTTTTGGCTTGAAAAATGTCGAAGCAACCTATCAAAGAGCAATGACTACTATATTTCATGACATGATGCATAAATTCATGGAAGATTATGTTGATGACATTCTAGCTAAGTCACATTCAAGGAAAGAACATCTTCCCATATTGGTAAAGATTTTTGAAAGATTAGAGGAATTCAAAGTAAGACTTAACCCAAAGAAGTGTGCTTTTGGAGTCCAATCCAGCAAACTTCTAGGTTACATTGTATCCGCTAAAGGAATAGAGGTTGATCCTGCTAAAGTAAAGGCCATAATGGAAATGGAAGCACCCAAAATAGTTAGTCAAATAAGATCCCTACAAGGAAGAATACAATCCATCAGGAGATTCATCTCTCAATTGGCAGAAAAGTGCCACAATTTTAATCAACTTTTGCATAAAGACACTATATTCAAATGGGATACCAAGTGTGAAGAGGATTTCAATCTACTAAAGAAGCACCTTATGAATCCACCAATATTGATGCCACCTATCAGAGGCAAACCTTTAATCTTGTATATTTCAGCAACAGATAATTCATTGGGGGCACTCCTAGCACAAGAGGATGAGAATGGAAAAGAAAAGGCAATCTACTACATTAGTAGAACCTTGGTGAAATATGAGCTGAATTATACTTTCATGGAAAGAGCATGCTTGGATATAGTTTTTGCTTCACAAAAATTACACCATTATATGTTAGCCCATAAAATAAGGCTCATTGCTAAAATTGACCCTTTGAAATATCTACTAAGCAAAACTACATTAAATGGAAGGTTAGAAAAGTGGGTTATGATCCTAAGCGAATTTGATATAGAATATGTTGATAGAAAATCAATTAAAGGGAAAGTCATAGTAGACCAATTAGTAGATGCACCACTTCATGATGATCATCCTATACAAGTTGAATTCCTGGATTCAGAGATTGTGAAGGTTGAGGCAAAAATGTGGTAGCTTTACTTTGATGGTTCTTACACTCACCATGGATCAAGAGCAAGCATACTTCTAATCATGCCTCAAGGATCTACTATACCTAAGTCATACAAATTGCTATTTCCATGTACAAATAATATAGTAGAATATGAAGCCTTGGTTATTAGAATCAAGCTGGCCTTAGAATGGAAAGTAACAGAACTAAAGGTATATGGAGATTCGCAATTAGTCATAAACCAAGTCAATGAAGAATATAATACTAAAGATGACAAATTGGTACCTTACAAAAAAATGGTGGATAACCTCAAGAAGTATTTCATTATCATCACATTTGAACAAGTGTTGAGGGAAAAGAATAAAGCAGTGGATGCTATGGAAAATTTGGCCTCACTTTAACAGATGCATGATCAGAGTGCTTGATATGAGTTCTTGGTAGAAGAAGCAACTCAACCTGCGTATGATCCAACCCATCCTTATACCATTTTCCTACTTACTACAACCAAATCACCTTGGTATGGACCAATTTAAACCTATTTGAAAGACCAAACCCTTCCTATCAACCAAACATGAAACCAAAAGAAGAGTTTCATTAGACAAGCCTAAAAGTACACTATAATTTCTGAAACATTGTATCGAAAAAGTCTTGACGGAATGCTCCTTAGGTGTTTAGAAGAGGAAGAGTCAAACTTAGCCTTATGAGAAATTCATGAAGAAATTTTTGGATCACATTCAAATGGATTATCTTTAGCTAAGAAACTTCTTAGGATAGGATATTTTTGGCCTACCATGGAAAAAGATTCTTGTAACTTTGCAAAGACTTGTAAGAAATGTCAATTTCATGGAAATTTGATACATGTGCCAGTGCAAGAACTTCATCCAATGACCACACCTTGGCCATTCTACCAGTGGGGTCTAGATCTAATAGGAATGATACATCCTCCATCTTCAAATGGGCATAAATTCATCATAATGGCCATGGAATCTTTTACTAAGTGGGTGGAAGCTGTACCCCTATCAAGTTCAACAGGCAAACAGATATCCTTGTTTATCCTAAATCATATAATTTGTAGATATGGCATACCTCATGCCATCATAATGGATAATGCAAGACATTTCAAGAATAAAGATATAATGGAGTTGTGTACCAAATTCCACATGATACATCATTCATCTTCAATCTATTATCCTCAAGGTAATGGACAAGCCAAAGCAACAAACAAAAACATATTGAAAATCTTGAAGAGAATGGTGGATAATTCTGGTAGGGATTGGCATATCAAGATAAACCCGACCTTGTGGACTTATAGAACAAGCATAAGGATGCCAATAGGGGCTACACCCTTCTCCTTAGTTTTTGGAATAGAAGTAGTATTGCCTTTGGAGGTAGAAATTCCATCATTAAGGATATCTATGCATGGTTTGATCAATGAAGAGGACTATAGGGTTGCTAGACTACAAGAACTAGAACTATTGGATGAAAAATAGAAAGAAGCCTTTGATCACTTAAAGGTATATTAGAATAGAATGTCAAGATCTTACAATAAACATGTCAAGCCAAGGACATTCCAAATAGGTGATCTAGTGTTAAGAGAAAATCCCAAGAACCAAGTAGAAAGGGAGAAGAAGGAAAGTGGGAAGCCAACTGGTTAGGACCATTTCTTAATGTGGAAGATTTTGGAACTAGCACATACAAGTTATCAGATTGTGATGGTGAAGAGTTGCAAGAACCTATAAATAGCATACATCTTAAAAGGTTTTATACATGATGTAGACGAAAGGGTATAAAGAGTATCAGATGGAGAGCATCATATTTATTGTACATAGTTCAATAGAGATCTTGAAAATCCCAAAAACATTGGAAAAGTTGAAAATATCAAAAACATTTGAAAAGCACAAAAGAAAAAAAAAGTGGAAAATTGAGCATGAAGAAAGTAAAAACATTCAAAATAGATGTTGTCTTGGTGAAAACCTAGGAAATAGGCACCTTGATGATGTGAAAAAAAAACAAAAAAAATTGAAAAAATTAAAAAATACAAAAAAATTGAAAAAGAAAAAAAAGTGCCTTGGTGAAAACCTAGCAAATAGGCACCTTGGTAGCAAAAAAAGAGAAAAAGCTTTAAAAATAGAAAAAAGAGCTTGATCCATTCAATCAGTGAAAACCTAGTAAACAGGTGCCATTGAACATCCAAGTTAGTTGCATACTTAGAAGGTCACCTTGTAACTATTGCATTCGCCAACATTTGTATATATTGCATAATAAAACCCCACAGTTGCATTTGCGAGTACTTCAAGATTTTGGTCACCTAATCAAAAAATTGTCCTAAGTCCCACAAATGAAATCAATATCAAACTGGGGGCAATCTACTCAAAAGGAGCAAGGATTCATCAACAAGCTTTATTCAATCAAAGAATCAATTCATCACACTCAAAAGAGGAACACGTAATCAAATCTACATCCCAATCCAATTTGAGCCTAAAATGAAGAAAACTGATCCAAGAATTAAATGACCTTATCTTTATCAAGATTAAAAAATGAAATGGATAGAACTACACTTGAACTATGGATTTGAAAAACATGGCAAATTTTTTTAAGTGTTGAAATAATTGATGAAATTATCTTTTTCTAGTGAATCGATGAAAGTTTTAGACTAGATGAGCTATGATGAAAGAATGATATTTTCTTGATTTCTACATGACTATCTTAAAATCAACATTTTAAACCATGTAAATGGTCTAAGGACGTGATCATCAAAGAATTTTTGAGGACTTGTACATAGACTAAAATGGAGATTTCTGCTTGTTTACGCAAATGGATCTCTTGGCTATTTTGATCTTCCATATCATAATACCAACATCCACTTGCAACATAGAATTTGACAAAATTGGTATTCACCCTCTCATGATTGGCTTCAATCAATGATAGGCGTACCAAAGAGACTGATGGGAAAGCAAATAAAGCAGCAAAAAGTATTCATATCATCATAGTTGAACTAGTGATGATTGTACTAGCAACGGGATTCCAAAAATGCTCAATGATGAAAATAAGCTCCAAATCTTGAATAATGACAGTTAGCTGCATCCATGTTAGATTAAGTGCATTGTGTTTTGTTATCTTTTCTTAGTTTAAATTGTAAGGGAACAATACAATAGAGGGGTTTTAATCAAACATCATGATCTGTTATTCCAAACAACAAAAATGAGATTATCTTTTGCATTCATGCATAGCATTAATCATTAATCATTATTCATCCAAAATACAGAAAATAGAAAAAGAAATCAGTCTTCATACATCATTTGCATACATGTAATTAAAGATAGACATTGCATACATTTGAAAAATCAAAGAAAACATAGAATCATTCATTTGGCCATAAAAACAATGTTGCATCCATACATGAACAAAAATAGAAAATATCTCATAGGCATCCATACATCATTACATTCATCTATCTATATCATAAACATAAGATACGTTGCATCCATCACATCATCAAAAGTAAGTGCATCCTAAACATCATATAGCTGCATATAAAGATAATCTCATAACATCAACTCATCAATAAGATCGAAGGAATAGATCATCATATATCATCAAAAATGTGTTCATCAATGGATCTAGTACATCAAAGTATATCAAGATATAATCTCATGAAAGTGGTACATCACAAGTTCTGATCGATCAAAAATAGGAAATGTGCAACAAGAGGATATCATTGCAAGATCAATATATCAATAATCAATCATGACCCTGTAGCACCAGAACCATCTGGACCTCTACCATCTTGTGAGGGAGGAGCCTGAGAAGTGCTTGTTCCATCTTGTCTCTGCCCAATGACTATTGATAGGAATTGCTGCATCAAGGTGGCAACCTGATCTAACCAGCCCACAACAATGGATATCTCTACCCTCATAGACTGTACCTCTCATACTACTACATCCTATGAACCTTGTCCCTGATCCTTTGGTGACTAACCTGGTGGAGGCATCTGGTATGCTAGAACCTATGGTGCCTGGACCTGAGGGGCACCATCATCCTATTGTGCCAAGGCCACTCTCTGTAACTATACTAAAGGATCTAAACCTCCTAGAACCTACCGAGCAATATCAACATGAGCCTATCTCTGTGCTCTCTGCTGGTGATGTACTCGATCCTATCTCACTGTGGCTTGAGGATGAACTGTAGGGACTGCATCTGCCTATATATCTCTGGCCCTATCTTGAATCTATACATATCTCACATGGCCTCTACCTACTACACCTCGAGGACCTCTACATCCTTGATGTCTCTGATGTCTATCACCCCCACACCCATCATCACCATCACCACCACAGTGAGCAGGCATAGGCTCCACTGGATCTATGAAATGAATGAACCTATTTTAAGACCACCAATCTCAATACTCATGGGACATCCTAGCATCAGCTATCCCTGGTAACATCTCCCATCTGCAAAAAGGCATCCTGGCAATCTAACTCATAGAAAACTGATAACCAATACATGGACCCCATAGCGATCTCTTGTCCTGTACTCAATCATATAAGGCATTTCCCAAAGGCATATCCTGAATCCTACCATACTGTTTGGAGACCCAACCAAAATAGAATCACTCAATAATAGTATTTGACTTGCCAATCATCCAACGTGGATAGAACATATATGGTAATTCATCATCATCCTCCCACCAACCCTCACAACCAAGATAGGGGTGCCATGTCACAACATCTAGATCATCTATCTGACATCTCTAATCATCCAGGTCACCCAAATGATGCTGAATCACCATCCCAATATACAAATAAGCATAAGGATATTTGCGAGGTTGTCTCCTATCAGAAATAGGCCTAGTAATGGGAAGATGCTCCCAAATCCATAGCTATAGAATGATAGCACCAGCAGATAATGAAGAACTCCCTCTATACACAACCTCATGAAGATCATGATATAGCTAGGCTAGCACACAAGAACCCGAATCAAAACATCATGGATGTGCTAGTAGATCCTCCAAAATCCTGCCCCAACCCATAGAGAAGCCACGACCTCATCGATCTGGAAGAAGTAGTCCACCAATCAAAGCACCAAGAACTACTGGCAATATAGGGAATGAAGCAAACTATGGCCAGGTGATCATATCATCATCAATATAGTTGTCTCTGAACACTCACCAGCAGATAGTTGAATCATACACAGAATCATAATATACAAGATCTCCCCAAAAAGGAATTCATAACAAATGATATATGTCCTCTAGAGTAATCATCATCTCACCATGAGGGAGATGGAAAGTATTGTGGTTAGAGTGCCAACACTCCACCATAGCTGTCATCAAACCATGGTTTAGCTAGAACCGAGGAAGATCAAGAAGAAAGCCCAAACCACATAACTCTACCACACGCAACTTAGCATCACTCAATGTTTGTCCAAGGTCAATAACCTAGGACGGAACTGAATGGATATATAATACAGGATCGTCAGCCTGTTTGACAAAAATGAGAGAATCATATTAGCATAATATACCAAGGAACATCTAAAGTCAATCAAAGTTATTACACAATCCATTTGCTCATCATGAGTACATAAAAACTCCTAACTCTTTATCTTGAGGAGGGAAAATCATTGGTTTACATCTCTAGATATTGAGGGTAAACTATTAAATCATCATCCTATCATAACAGATTGATAACTAAAATTCATTGGTATTCCTATACTGCTATCCTAATCAATTGTTTCGATCAAACATAACTGACCTACTCATATTATTCAAATCAATCAGCAGGACGTACTAAAATTTTTATGAAAAATAGTCAAGTACAACTAAAAATTTTGCGCAACATGCTGCAGGCATGATTTTCATCATCGCAGGTGACATTTATCTTACACGACACAAAAATTTTTGACAGGTGACATTATTTTACTATTACACAACAAAAATTTCAAAGGTGACACTCATTTAAGCTAGGTGAGAACTAATTTTTGACAGGCGACATCAAAAAGTGCTAGGGTTTTCAACGCGTAAGCAGATGGTAAAATCGGTTTTTTACCTGGGTCTACATGTGATCAAATTAACTATGAGCGACAATGGAAATGTGTTAAGCGACACTAAAATTTTCTTAAGCAACATTAAAAATCACGGATGTGAGAGTTAAAACTGCTAAGTGACATTAAAATTTTCATACGCATGAATGAAATAATTCAAAGCATTGCTGGAATTTGGAAAAACAATAAATGCTACTTAAGGTATAATAAATGCATTATCGAAGGTTAAAACCACTTACCAGAGCTCCATAGCTAGGAGGTCTAGCATATCTCCGACACCACTCGAATTGATGCTCCCGAATAGGCACAACCATCATGAAAAACAGCAAGGGACCAGAGCAAAATCACTGAAGAAGAAAGTAAAAATGAATATTAAAATTAGGTTTTTCAACCTATTTATGCTAATTTGACCTAATTCTAGGGTGAAAATTGAACTCTGACCTATATTAATTGATCCTAGTTAAGAGAGGCAATTTATGAAGTGGGGCATATCAAAAGTGTTTTTTAGAAATGAAAACATATCAATTAATCTATCAAATTAAAAACAAACATATGTTTCATTTCTGAGGGGGCATACCATCACATTATTAGATCAACAACATTAATAACATCAAACGAGATCAATGACCGATCAAAAAATTCAAAGGGAAATCTTTTATCAAAAAAAATTTCGTAATAAAAAATGAAAGGGGCATCATATCAAATCAAATCATCAAATCAGGAACCATATCAATCAGGAGAGTTTCATATCAATCATTATCGGCATCAATTTCATATCAAAAATCAAAGGATCGACCATCGAAATGCATTAAGAATGAACATCAGAGATCGACCATTATTGAATTAGAACTTATTGATCAAGCAAGATCAGAGTATTCTTTGAATCGACATGCTTCGCATGTCAACTCAAAGAGGGGCATTTGTAATCACCTAAAAATGGACAAAGGCAATTTAACGACAATTCAAAAGAAAAGGAAGTGAAATCAAAGAAAATCAAGGACATAATTGAATCAATTGAATCACAATGCATAATTAGCCAATCAAAATGAAAATTGAATTCTAAATCAAGACCAATCAAAATTGAGAGCATTTTAATCAAATGCAATCAAATCAAAATACAATTAATTTAATTAATGGTATAGTCTTGAATTAAATTAGTTCAACCCATTCAAGGGGTGCATGGCTAAATAAAATCAATTAAATCAATTAATAAAAATCAATTACTCTCAACAACCCAAAAGGAGAGGAAAATCAATCAACCAATGAGATTAAAAGAAAGACTCACATGGATCAAGCAAAATTGAATCTCATTCACTCAAAGTCAAAGAGTATCTCAGCCATCCATCTTGTC
This sequence comes from Chamaecyparis obtusa, assembly GCA_027943335.1. Lineage (NCBI taxonomy): Eukaryota > Viridiplantae > Streptophyta > Pinopsida > Cupressales > Cupressaceae > Chamaecyparis > Chamaecyparis obtusa. The sequence continues at coordinate 363,959 of BSBK01000899.1, forward strand.
TACTTGTCCCAAGCTTTGAGGACACAAACTTTGCTTTGTCTTCAAAGGGTGGAACCAAAGACTTAACCCCAACTCAACCATGATCAAATGCAACCACACCCCCTCACATTGGAAAAATCTATAAAAGGAAGGCTAAAATCCTTCATAATTCATCAACCACCTATCTGAGAATTGCATCAAACCTCTTGTAATTTGAATTTAGAAATCATTTTGAGAGAAATTTTAGCATTTCATATTGATAATTGTTAGCATTTGCATTGTTTTATCATTGTCATTCTCATATTAGAACTGTCATTAGTGAGCTTGCTGAGAGCTTCATTATTCATTCTAATTAGAGAGCCATAGGATGCTCAATTAGTCTTTGATATTGTGAAATATTTTCTCAATTGTGGTTGTATTTAGTTCTTATTTCATTTATTTGTCATTGATTAACCCTAATCCTATGAAGATAAATTTATTTGTATATAGATGGTAGACAATGCAATCAAAAATGAAAAAGTACTTGTGAAAAAGGGATACATCACACTTCAAAAGGACAAGTATGAATCTAGTTCTAAGGATAAGAACAAAAATTGGAACAAGAATAAGGGCGTCATCACAGATGGCATTGTTGATAATATCCATGCCCCATCTAAGGCACCTGCTTTCAATCTAACTATCGGTACCCAAGCCATCAAAGCTTTAGAACAAAAGGTGCTTGAATCATCTCAAAAGAAGACAGAATACAAATCTTGGTTCGTTGATAATAAATGAAATTTCACTCCTCTTGGAGAATCTTTGGAATTAGCTATGAGAACTCTATTGGCTAATAACATCATCTCTTTGCTGGATATCTGACAATCTGATCCTGACCCTAAGCCAAAATGGTGGAGAGAGAATGAATTCTATGATTTCCATCAGGGTAAAGGTCATAAAGCTAATAACTTCTTGCGCTTGAAACACACCATTCAAGACAAGATTGATACTGGAGAAATCACGCTTGATAATCCTCAGAGAAATAATGATCACACAACATTCACGAAACCATTTCTGAAGCATAGTTAAGGAGATTTGTCTTCTCAGCATAATGTGGGTGCTAAGGTCAATTATGCCTATTCTGGAAATAATGTTGTTATGAATATGGTTGAACCGAGCCTATCTGAGCATTGCAATGTCATCACAATTGTAAGAAGAGATGGAGAAAATCAATCAACTAATGCGGTTACTTGATGACAAGCTTAGGCACACCTACAAGGACAAATCCCAGATCAGTCAAATGTCCCTAAGGTGCCTTTCAATCTATCTTTCACTTCTAAACAGAGGGCTACATCTAAATCTTCAAATCCTAAAGACATGAGGCCTACTTCATACAGTATCATTCAACAACTCCAACATACTAATGCAAAAATCTCCATGTTTGAGTTGCTTCAAATATCTCTAGCTCATAGAGCCATTCTAGACAAAGCTCTGCTCAGATCCAATGTTCTTGATAACCTTGATTTAGACAGATTCCAAACTATGGTTGGTCATCTTACATATCCATAGTATATCTCCTTTTCAAAGGACGATGATAACTCCTTGAGTCACCTACATAATCAGCCCTTTCATATAGAAGTCTTGATCCAAAACCGTCACGTCAAACATGTGTTGATAGATGGGGGCGTTGGTCTGAATATTTTTTCTTATAGTTTGATCACACAATTGGGATTTTCAGAGTTAGCTATTGATCCTAGAAAGAAAATAACTATCAAAGCATATGATGAAGAAGAAAGATCCTCCAAGGGAACAATTTTCCTAACTATCAGAACAGGTCCTGTCATCAGAGATACTACATGTCAAGTTCTTGATATACCTTTGGATTACAACATCCTTCTAGGGAGACCTTGGATACATGAAATGAAAGCTATTCCTTCTACATACCATCAGTGCTTGAAATTTCCTTATGAAGGAGTAGAGGTTACCATCCCAGCTGACATGTCAACAATCTGCAATGCATTAAAGGAAAGTGCTAATAAACTTGTTCCTAATAACAGAGAATCTTCCACTCACCAGTCAGACATTGCTTCAACATCCAATAAAAAGGTATGGGAGAGTATACTATCGAGCCAGTCCTATCTTTGACATCTCTCCCTATCTCGCCTAAGTCTTATGGGAAAGCTCTAAAACAGTCCAAAATAGAATCTAAGGAACCTCTTGAGGCATATAAAGGTAAAATTTGTTGCAGAGAAATTACCTAAGCAAGAATTTGAAGAAGATGAAGTTGTGCTTGCATGGCTCTACAAAAATGAACCTAAATCACAAAATGATCAATCATGTGATTCTAAAACATCAAAGATTCCTTCTAAGTCATACAGTCTAGGGAAAAGATTGATTACAAAGATGGGATTTACAAGAAAAGGACCTCTAGGACTCCATGGTAAGGGTCTTCTATCACCTCTTGAACATCATGGTCAAGAAAACAAGAATACGACAGGTCTAGGATACATGAAGAAGCCTTTCTATCTTGGCAAGAATTCCCCACATGTATTAGAATAGATTGAGCCCCCTGTATCAAATCAACTAAAGGGAGAAATAACTAAACAATCTAATAGTGATAATTTCGACACCACTTATGAGCTTATTCCTTATGAGCATTTTCCCAAAGAAATCAAAGACCTCCTTGATGCTGAAGATGATCCCATAAAAAGAATTAATGTAGTAGAAACACAAGAACCTACTATAAAGTAAGAGATAGTTGCACCACAAGAACCAACTAATCTCAAAGACAATCAAATAGATAAAGAGGAAGGTGGTAGTCATTCGGAGATAGATTCCCATGAGTATGAATTCAAATTAGAATCTGAGGGTAACCCTTCTTGGGGTATTCGTCCTGACTTTACTCATGTTCTTAGATTTCCTAGAGGTCTAGATGAAGAAACAAAAGATGAATCCAATGACTATGAATGGGGAGTCATTCTAGAACTAGATGAACTTATTATAGAAAATCATGTTGATGTTATTCACCGATATGCACCTAAACCCAATGTAAGTCTAGAGAGAAATGATGAACTAAATGAGTTTGACCCACCGATGGCTAAAGTGGACTCCCACAATGACATTGATCCTATTCATGAATTGAATGTCTTAAGTTGTAATATCACCTTCGAACTCGAGCGTCAGGTTAGGACCAATGATGACATATCCATATTCATAAACATTATCTCCCAATCTTTCCCTGCTTTGATTATCCAATATCCAAACCTTCTTGATCAAACCTCCACAAATCTAAGCTATGGTATTTATACCTTCCCGAATCACTATGCCCTTGCTTGCTACCTCAATGCAGTTGAGCCTATGAGGACTTCCATCAGTGAAACAAGTGTTAGCATGACAGAGTCAAACATCAAGTATCTTAGTTAGAAAAATAAGAATAAGAATAAGAATAAAAAGAAAAGGAGTTCTGAGGGTGAAAACCACTTTGTGGCAGTCTCAGAACCTACAAAAGTAAAAATAAAAGATGTATCCAAAGGTGAAAACCTCTCTAAGGTGCCTAAGGATGAGATATTTGATGTCCTTTTGAGTCATTTTCAAGATAGATCTTCAGTTCTAATCAAGCCCACTCAATCCATCAACTTGGGAATAGTAGAGGAACCATAGTTCATCCATGTAGCACAATCATTATCAGAAGAAGAGAAGCAAAAATTTACAACATTCTTAATAGAAAAGAAGATCAACTTTGCAAGGAAATACTTTGATATGCTAGGGTTGGATCCTGATCTTATAATGCACCATCTATCTATTGCTCCTGGAGTAAAACTAGTTAAATAAAAATTGAGAAAGATGCATCCTCATGTTGCACTCTTGGTAAAATCTAAATTAGAGAAACTACTAAAATTCGGATTCATCCGAGTTATTGATTATGTAGAATGGATATCTAATATTGTACCTGTTTCAAAACTAGCTAAATCAATCAGAGTCTGCACATACTTTAGAGATGTAAATAGGGCATGCCCTAAGGATGATTTTCCACTACCTAACATTGATATGATAGTGGACATGACTGCGGGCTTTGAGATGTATTCTTTAATGGATGGTTTTTCTTGATATAATCAAATAAAAATTGCTCCAAAAGATCAAGAGAAAACTGCTTTCACATGTGCGTGGGGTACCTTCTGTTGGAATGTCATGCCATTTGGGCTTAAGAATGCTGGTGCTACATATCAAAGAGCTATGACATCTATTTTTCATGACATGATGCATCAAACTATGGAGGATTATGTTGATGATACTTTAGAAAAATCTATGACAAGATCCGAACATCTAAATGACTTGAGCAAGATACTAGACAGAATGGAAAAATTTAGTCTCAGACTAAATCCTAAGAAGTGTGCTTTTGGTGTCACTTCTAGAAAGCTTTTAGGCTACATTGTTTCAAAGAAAGGAATTGAAGTAGATCTAGCTAAATTTAAAGCTATCATGGAGATGCAACCCCCAAAGAATATTAGTCAAATGAGGACATTGCAAGGGAGAGTTCAATCTATCAGACACTTCATATCTTAGCGAGCGGACATATCACAACCTTTTACAAAGACATTATATAAAGGTGTGATCTTTGCATGGAATGAGGAATAAGAAAAGAATTTTAATCATATCAAGAAATATCTATCAAATCCTCCTATCTTGATGCCTCCTATTCAAGGGAATCCTTTGATCTTATATGTCTCCGCTACAGATACATCACTGGGGGCATTGTTTGCATAGCATGATGAGAACAAAAAGGAAAGAGCTATCTACTATATCAGTAGGACATTGGTAGCATACAAAAAGAATTATTCTATGATTGAGAAGGCTTGTCTACCTGTGATCTTTGCATCATAGAAACTAAGACATTATATGTTGGCACATACCACACATTTGGTAGCTAAGATTGATCCACTAAAATACCTACTAAGCAAGGCTTCCCTCATAGGTAGATTAGCTAAATGGGTCATGCTCTTAAGTGAATTTGACATTGAATATGTTGAAAGAAAATCTATCAAAGGCCAAGTTATTGCTGATCAATTGGTAGATGCACCTATGATTGATGATACACCAATGCAAATATGCAAATGGAATTTCCAGATTCCTCTATCATGACTCTTTCTTCTAGAGAATGGCAGTTATTCTTTGATGGCTCCTATACATAGAATGGATCAGGAGCAGGCATATTATTTATAACTCCTCAAGGATACTCCATACCTAAAGCATTTAGATTAAAGTTTCCTTGCACAAACAATATTGCAGAATATGAAGCCCTTCTTAATGGCATGAAAATAGCAATTGAGTGGAGAGTGACAGAGATACACATTCATGGAGACTCCCAACTTGTTATTCATCAAGTCAATGATGTGTACCAAACTAAAGATGAAAATCTCATTCCATATAAAAGAATGGTAGATGATCTAAAGAAATACTTCATATCTATCACATTTGATAAAATACCTAGAATAGAGAACAAGGCTTCTGATGCAATGGCAACGCTATCTACTCTATTACAGCAGCCTGAACATCAGCTACGCTATGAGTTCCTAGTGGAAGCACTATCTTATCCTGCATATGATTCCCATGAAACCCACATGATCTGCACTATTGTTGGTCATGATTCATCCCGATACAAAAACTTATTCTCCTATCTCCAAGACCAAATCATTCCCGATACCTTTAAACACCATGAGAAAAGATACCTAATCTGAAACGCCTCCCAATATGTCATCATTGGTCACGATCTATACAAATGAGGTCTAGATGGTATGCTACTTAGATGTTTAGAATGGGAAGAGTCTCAATGTGCACTCGAGGAATTCCATGAGGGTATATGTGGGTCACACTCAAATGGTTTAACATTAGCTCAAAAGCTTATTAGGGCTGGGTACTATTGGCCTGAAATGGAGAAAGATGCAATCAAGTTTTCTAAGAACTGTCAAAAGTGCCAAATACATGGTAACTTAATTCATGCTCCAGGGAAAGATCTAATTCCCTTTACTACATAATGCCCTTTTCATCAATGGGCATTTGATCTTATAGGATCCATACATCCTCATTCTTCTAATGGACATATCCATATCATAACAACTACAAACTATTTCACAAAATGGGTAGAAGTAGTTCCCTTAACACAAACAACTGGGAAGCAAATATCTATGTTCATCTTGAACTATATCATATCTAGATATGGGATCTCTCATTCCATAGTCACAAATAATGGTGGACAATTCAAAAACAAAGACCTAGATGATTTATGTGCCAAATTCAAGATTACACAACATTGGTCTTCTATCTACTATCCTCAAGGGAATGGACAAGCAGAGGCTTCTAACAATAATCTGTTGAAAATCTTGCATCAAACAGTTAATAAAACAAGAAGAGATTGGCATCTCATGATCAATCCAACTCTTTGGGCCTATAGAACAGGTATCAGAATGCCCACTGGGGCTACACCTTTCACTTTACTTTATGGGTTTGAAGTGGTACTACCTATTGAGGTTGAAATCCCATCACTAAGAATCAGAATGCATAGTCTAGTAACTGATAATGACTACAGAGTGTCTAGGTTGAAAGAACTTGAACTACTAGATGAGCGCATACAAGCAGTGTATGATCATCTTAGAGTATATCATAAATGAATGTCTAGAGGCTACAACAAGAAAGTCAGACATAGAGAATTTCAGGTTGGCGATCTAGTCTTGAGAGAGAATCCTAAAAATCAATCACATCAAGAATGCAAGGGGAAGTTTGAACCCAACTGGTTGGGTCCCTTTGTAATCACTGCTACTTTTGGCTTTGGTGCCTATCAACTCTCAATGACTGAAGGAGAACAGCTCCAAGAACCAATCAATGTTCTCCATCTGAAGAAATTTTATGCCTAAGACATTCAGTCAATGGTCAAATGTCCTGAAATTTTTTTTTAAATCTAAAAAAGTTCTGAAAAAATGAACATCTTGGTGAAAACCTAGCAATAGGCACCTTGATGATTCACAAAAAAAGTAAATAATATCAAAAGTACAAAAAAATTGAAAAAATGAAAAAAAAAAAAGAGAAAAAAGAAAAAGTGCCTTGGTGAAAACTTGGAAACAGGCGCCTTGGTAGCAAAAATAGAATCTCTGCCAAGATGATGAAAACCTAGCAAATGGGGACCACTTGTTTAAAATGCTCCATCTATCAGTGCAATCTTGGTCTTTCCCAAATTTCAGTCTTGCTTTAGTTTATACATATCTCCTAGTTTGTTTTTGCATTTTCAATTTTCAATAAGTCGGTACGTACACCAATCAGCTCAAGCATCTGTATCATATCAATGCTTAATACTTGGGGGAAATTAATGTCATATCCTATGGTCTCCAGTATATCCTCAACGTGTCATATCTAGTCAGAGTTCTTTGAAGCTTCATCTGAGTCAGTCAGTTAGTCTCCTCTCCAAAAAGGATTTGGCATCTACAACAACGCAATCAAACCCAAACTGAAAACAATCTATGCTTTTACATGCTTTTATCTCTTTGTATGCTTACTGATTCACATTGAGATTTTTGCATATTGTGTCCCTTCGAGCTCTTCGATGATGTCCTTTACAAGATTTAGAGAGTGATGACTGGGGGCATAATCTTTTCTTTGTCTTCTTCTTGTATGTAAAAATCTAACAACTTTGGAAATTCTGGATTGAAATAGTGTCTATCTGTAAGAACCTCTATCTTGAATTGGATGGCCATGAGTACCTCAACCATTGATACCCAGAAAATTCAAAGAAGTTTGATCTAACTATTGTCTTTTTGAGTGAGTTCTTTCTCCTACTGTGAAACGTGATCTTGTCTAAGGATGTGAACGATAAAGGGTCACTACGGGTAATTCACACTAGATTTAGAATGATCTCTTGACTATTTGATGTGTTTGTAAACCACAAGGCATATTCAGGCCATCATGACATTCATGTTTTGATGCTTATACAAATTGATATATCAAAATGGACATGATATTCAGGTCATCCTGGCTTTTGTGCGTTGGTGCTTATATCTAATTTGACATTCCAAAAACAAAATCAATATTCATATGTTCATGGTTTTATAACCAGTGGGTGTTATATTGATTCTTGCATATACAAATTGATATTCATATGTCTATGGTCTTTATAGCTAGTGGACCTTGTATTGATTTATCTGGTTACCTAAAAATTCGATGATGAAAATGACTGACACATGATCAGTGACTAGGTCCTAGGTCTTAGGTTGCATTTCATTTTACATGTTTGCAAGATATCACAGATGGCTACATAAACTTCAATGCTTAAACAATTCTTCAATCACCTCTTCAAATCTAAGAGCTGGAACCTAACTCGAAGGTCTCTTCATGGAATCACAAGCAGTTATCCTCTTGGGTTAAACATCCTTTTGACATAAGACTGAGTACTTGTCTTCATCAATTCCTACAAAACATATCATGTGTATCATTGCATTTACATTTCATATCATAACCATCTGTTGCATTACAATACATCCATGTGCATAAGCATAAATCATACATACATATGTTCATAATCAAATACATAAGCATAACATCCATACATATCAAATAAATCATTGCATTGCATAAATCCATACATACATTCTACACTACTCATAACATAAGCATCACATGATATCATCATAAATAAAAAACATGACAAGTATAAAGGAAGTCATAACCAAAATCTTGATCTCATATGTATATCATAAAACTTGAAATAGTCAAGGGTGCACTACTGGCACAATGTACAAAAGAATGGGCTCATGTGAGCAATAAACAATCAAAATAGTATCAATATCATAGAGAAACAAAAACATTAGGATATCATGACAAATCATCTATCAACCTGATCCTCTCCATCTGGTGGAGGTGGTGGTGGTGCATCTAGCACTGCCTCGGCTCTAGGTGATCTCGCTTCCTCTGATGCAAGCATATACTGAGAGTATGAGGGAACTCTCTGATCAGATGGTACCACAACATAATATGTAGAAACATAATAAGAAAATATGGAGGTCTGATGAATGACCTCTACCTATAATCTCTGGACCTCACTACAAAGCCCAGTGCGCTATCTATCTACCTCTAGAAATCGCTCCTCCCAATGAGCACTATGAACCTTCAGGTCTCGGACCTATAATATGAGCCTCCTAACAATATCTTGTGTGGTCAGTGGAACACTAGGATCAACATCTATAGCTGACATGTTAGTATCCTTGGCAGGCTGCTCTGTAGCCTTTGCTCTCTATGCCTTATGACGTCTAACCTCTACACCCAGATCAAAACCAGTGTCCTCCTGTAATGGATCAGCATCCCCACCTACAACCTGCTCAATTGCAAGTACCTCCTTAGTAGTACCAATGCTACCCAAAGTACCACCCTCTCCCCTAGTCCGTCTCTATGAACTTGTGGTCCTACCTGCTATAGAACTAGTGGGACGAGGGGGCCTCATCTGTCCTGATGGTCTCTATGGAGGAACCATCGCTCTTGATCTCAGAGGTGTGGGGTGTACAATTAGAACCTGTGTGGGTCTCAGACCCTATCTCATCAAAGCCCCTATGAAATCCATCGCCTCCTCCATGGAAGGTATCAGCTCTACAGGGTCAGAGAATCTATAAATTGGATGATCCGCAAGCCATGAGATAAAACCATCTGTAACTCCTGCATCCACAACCTGTGGTCTATACTCCCAATCTCTACCAATGATACCACTGTACTCCTATGAACACAAGGCATAAGAAAGCCTCGGGGTCCATCCAAGTCTTAGATCATGAGCTATCCAAGCATATGTGGCATAATCCTAGGGTGCATCCTACACTCATCCATACTATCGCCACACCCTGGTGATAAGAAATCTCTCCAGAATAGAGGATAGTCATCCTATCAATATTTGGCTCTAAAAGAAGAAACTAAACTGCTCTTGTGTAGTAGGCCAAGCCTCAATATCTACATAGGTTCTCCATCGTACAAAGGTCATATCATCAAGACATTGTCTCTAATACTCTACATGGCCCATGCAACCCTGTATGACATATCCAGCATAAATGTAAATCAAAGGGCTCATGCGGCTATCTCTATGACTAACACACTGGTCTCAAAACTAGGATATGCTCCCACACCCAGATCTATAAAACAAGAGCACCAATAGTAAAGGTCTTGCTCTCTTGATACACTACCTCGTGCATATCAGAGAACATGTGGGCCAAAAGACACTGACCCCAAGCTAACTTGGAAGGAGTCACCATCAGACATGCAACCATCGAGGCCCAGCCCATTAGAAGACCATTCTATTGATGATCAGACATGATAATACCACCTATCATCCCAGCAAGGATACAATCCAGTCTGTGAGACTGTCCATAACACTATACTAGGGTCTCCCATGAAATCAAACCAGTCAACTGAGTGTCATCTCCGAAGAGACATCAAAAAGCTAATAATCTTGAGTTCCCCACACTCACATAAGATGGACATTGCCCTAAATGGAATGGAATACGAAGAATCCTGTACACATCCTCTAGAGTCACATTGAGCTCTCCAGTGGGAAGATGAAATGTCTATGTCTCTGAATGGAATCTCTCTAACAATGTTGTCAAAAGACCATGGTTTACCCTAATCTCAGGTAAATGGATCAAATACCCAAAACCACATGATGCAAGATGTACTCTCATCAGATCAGGCAAGGAAACATAGAGCCTCTGAGTGGCTAGATGTGAGATGTGTACGTGCACATCAAGATATATGACCTAGACAGCATTGAAACAAGGAATCCTATTAGTATTTTGGTTGAAAAATGGGCTACACATACAAGAATGGAATAGTTTGTTATTTCAGAAGGTAGATCAAAGACTCAAGAATCAAGCTCAATGTTCAGAAAATTCAAAATTTAGCCCTAGAAATGAGTTTTGGGCTCACTATTTTTCAAATGACAAAGCAGACTGGTAGAAAAACTTGTATGAGTTTTCACTGCTTACCATATGACAAATCATGATGATATGACACTGTATACCTCCTCGTACGAGTTAGGAGGGACCCGAAAAAACATCGTACAACTCTTGGGTCCCTCTCATACAAGTCTTCAGGGTTAATGAAATGACAATCTACCTAGAGTTGAAAAGTCGTATGAGCCCAAGTGGACAGTCGTACGAGTTTCCGTGCATGCAAAAATTAAAAATTGAAAGCGTACGAAAAAGTTGCTAAAAATGCTATAAACTAAGAAAAATTGAATTTTCAGAGAAGCACAGAGGTCCACCTACCGGATGTCCATACTGCTAAGGTCTTTGGTGTCTCTAGCTGCACTCAAATCGATGCGAACTGACAGGTACCTTCATTTCTACCATTTTCTCGCTCAGAGGGCTCCACAAAGTTTTCAAAAGTCAATGGTGATAATGAATTGAAAATGACCCTTCCGGCCTTTATATAGCTTTTGACCTAATTTTCAAAAGTGCTCCATTTTTCACAAAAATTGCACCGCTGGCTAATTTCAACGTTCTGAACCCATTTTCGGGATCAAAATCAAAATCTGAGATCATTTACTATGTCAAAATCACAATTTAAAATTTTTGGACCCTGGATAGTCTATTGCTTGCACAATCAACCTTCAATCATCAAAGAAATCCAGAATTCAACTTAACTAATTATCTTATATCAAACTATCAAAATTTCAACTTGGTCAACAATGGTCAACTCATGGTCAAACCTAGTCAAACTTGGTCTCCTGGACCTCCAAATGATGTAGAACGCATTCTTGAACGTGTGTAACCACTTCTCAAATCAATTAACATTCTTCTAAAACTATAACATTGACTTTTCTTGTCAGATTTCAATTTTAATCCCGCAGGGGGCATGGTATTGCACATCATTCAAAGTCTATAAATCTAAATCTGAAATCAAATCTTTCCTCAATAATCAAGACAACAACCACGTCTAGTTGCTGACTCATCAAAATTCCTCATCGCTTGGGGCATATCAGATTCATCGAGATCCATATCAATCTAGTATTCTCTTAATCTTGTAAACTGTATCAGCTTTTTGCAACTATCGATTCATTAGTGTTATTTCCTTGGTTCTTCGTAACTAAAGAATTTAGATGTGATACCAATGTGATTCTTATTGACAATTGGGTCTAGAATCGGTCACTCACTTCTTCGCAATCATAAGGTTTAGAATTAGGTTTTTTTAGCACTTTTTCACAATCATCAGTTCGTTGTTGTTATAATTAACATTATCTTTGGTCATTCAGGACCTAACATCTTCAAATCTTTCAATCGGTTTCTATCTCAGAATCGGTTAATTTTTCATATCAATTTCGATCTCAAACATTAGTTTCAACATCATACATAGACTGTCTTTGAACCACTACACTTCACACAGTAATTCAAATAGGGGCAAAATGTAATACCCCAAAAATGGGCTATAGGTTCATTAACCTCCTACATCTGCAAATCAAATGAAATCGACATCGAAGTCCTAACCTAAGGCACATTGGCACATCATCGAATTTTAATCAAGATTATCCTAAATTTTGCATCGATGAATATTCCTTGAATATTCCTATTTATCCTAATTATCTTTAATTTAATAATGATTTGGCGATAAATCCTATTTATCCTAAAGTTTGATTAATTGAATATTCTAAATATTTAATTAATTAGATTTAATACTGCCACTTAATTATTTAATTAAATTTAATTAAATCTATTCCTAAATTATATTATTTAATTTTGACAATAAATCAAATATCCTATGACTAATTGATTAAATTCTTATTGAATTAATTAATGTCAATTGTCAAATTTAATGATATAGTTTTTGAATAAAAATTTGATTTAATAATTGATTAACCCATAAATCAATTATTTTTAATTTTTCAAATTAGTTAAGTTGAGGATAAATCACTTCATTTATTTAATTAATTCATAATTAATTGTGCACATTCAAAAAGTAGTTAAATTTAAATTAGAAAATCAATTCAAGTTGTTTTACAATTAAACTCAACTCTCTTTTTGAGTTGAAAGTTGATCTCAACTTCTGATATAAGTTAAAAAGTTGTTCTTGCATGATTTGCATGATTTTGTGAGTTAATTTGTTTCTAATTTCTTGTTGACTCAAAAATCAACCTGAGTTCATCAAGAGTGATTTATGGCTTTTCCCATGCATCTCCAAAGCCTTGGATTTCTATAAATTAAGACTTCAGCTCTTCATATTGATCCATCCATGAATTGCATCCTCACACTGGCGAATTGGTGATTGAAGAATCCATCTTTGTGAATCAAAGTTTTTGTGAGATTTTCATTATTTTTGAGCATTCATATCATTTAGCATATCATTGTTAGATCAATTGCATATCATATCAGTTTTTATCTAGAATAGATTCATATCAGTTTCTTTCATCTTATTGCATAGAAAATCCAAACATATAGATTAATTTGCATTCATTCCATATCTAGATTCTGCATTCAAATCCTTCATTTAGGTGTCATCAAGGTCACTGATCTCGGTCCAATCTGAGAATATCATACTCGCACCTACTAGAAGGCAGTAAATCGCCTAGTTAGACTAGTTTCCATTTCATTGTATGATTTTGATTTTTGCTAACCTCTAATGTTTTACTAAAGTGTTGTGTCTACAGCTAGGTACAAAATTCACACACACAATATACACACATATATAATTAACTATTATTTATTTATTATTATTATTTTATTTTCTTAATTATATTTTTAACAATTTTTTTATTTTATTTATTTTGTTATTATATATATATATATATATATATATATACAAAAAATACACTATACATATATTTTAAAACAAATCCCGTGCCCAACCTATCGGTAGCTAGCCTTGCTACCGCCGACAACATGTGTTGTCACAAAGTAGCACAGTTGTCGTGGCTGCCTTGGCTATCACAGTAGTCCACGCTGCCATCGACAACCTTGGTTGTCGCGACAGCTAGGCTATCGGGTGGGGGTAGAAAACCCTAAGGTTTTCTATCATAATTTTTAAAACCCTAATTGAATTAAAATGAAACTCAATTATGGAAATTCATACCAAGCACAAAATCTCATAAAATTTATTCTCTAGAATCTCAAACATGATAGGAAAATCAACAAATAGCAATATCACCCAGATTAACAGGCACAAAGAAAACAATCTTTCTAAAATACAAGAATTAAACCTATGGGGGTTTTCAAACCCTACCTCAAACCACCAATTGAAGAAAAATGACGAAGATAAGAAAAATGTTGAGAAAACCCAAGCTTTTCAAAAACATTCAATTCAATCCTTCCTCCAAAACCTACAAACCTGTGTGGAATTGTGGCCAAATTCCTCCTCATAAAGGAAAATAGCTCTAAAATTCCAACTCAACCATGCAAATCTGGAACTCAACTTAACTCTGCAACTTTGTTTTTATCAAACTCTCTTTTTGCCTGATTTATTCCATTTTCTAATTAATAACTCCATGCACTTTTGTAATTCTTATTTTTATCAATTCACTTAACTAATAAGAATTACTTTATTTATTAAATTTATTTAAATTGAATATGCAACTAATTGCAAATTAATCTTAACTAAAATAATATTATTTTAATTCACTTCATTCTTGTTTTATTTAATTTTCCTCAAATTTGAATTTAATAAATATTTAAATCTTTAATTCTATCATTAGACTTTTAATTAAGTCAATTTAATTAATAATTGTATTTAATTATTTTTTCTCAATTAAATACCTTCACATTAATTTCTATATTTAATTAGATTTAATTATTTAAACCACATAATTAATCTTAATAAATTATTTAATTATTTCACAAAAATCACACCAACCATCCAAAGACCAACTGAACCTAAAAAAAATCATGCTCAAGGGAAAGGCTTATGGACTCATGTCACCTGGACAAATTCAAAAGGGTAAAAATATCAGAAACTTTTCCACTATTTCAAGACATTAAAATGGCTTAGGTTAGGATTTGGATTAGAATGTTATCTCCCCTCTCTTACCATTGAGACTTTGTGATAGGGCACGCTCATCCTAACAATTCATAGAAGTTGATGCTTGATACTTGCAAACCTACATAAAAGACAAGCATGTACACACACACACACACACACACACACACACACACACACACACATATATATAACAACCAATGGTAGGGATCGGGACATCATGTGGATCTCGCAAGTAGGTAACTATGACTTTGTCCCTCAACCATATCAAACACCTCAAATAGAAAGGTAAAACATACATGATAGCCATACACATGCTATTGGAATTACGAGAGATAGGTATTAAGAGGGGAGGGATGAATCAGTGCCTCTAAAACTTTATTTGTAAACCTTTCCAGATCTATAACTAAAAATAGTGATAACCTTGCAAAATAACTTGTATATAATTGCATATATCAATCATCCATTTAACTTAAGAAAGTAAACAACATGAAATCCAAATAGAAATCACATAACACAAGTATTTTGGTAATGTAGAAACCCTTGTTAGAAGGTAAAAACTATAGTGGGGATGACACCCACAAATTCTTCACTATTGTAGATAGAAAAGGTTTGCCTGTTAGGGCTACAAGTTTTGATCACTTTTGGTGATCTTACCCTATTAGGAGTAACATATTAGATCAGCTAGATCTACTAAGTTATAGGATTTTAACAACACTAATGAAGTGTGCACTTGGTTAAGAGATTTACATAAGACTGTTAAGTCTACTCGGTTAAGAGATTTTATCCAAAACTCTATTACAATTGTCAGAAAGCAATAGGTAATTATCTGCTAATTGAAAACTCAATTGTCTGAAATAGATCTATAAGTACTGACAAAATATCACCTCAACTATGATGAATCTCTATTCTGAACTGCTTAGTAGCCTTCTCTAATTCTGCTAATCTGATTTCCTTTGTTCTCTATTCTGCTTTGTTAACTGATAGACTTGAAGTTAGGCAATTGCTTCAAGTGCTCCGTGATTCATCTATCAGTTCACCATCAAAAATGATGCAAACACACAAATACATAGTGTTCTATTTTTCCACTTTAACAAAAATTAGGTTATATAACATAGTCATAACCCTAAGATCTATGGTGTAAAATATCCTAGATCAAACTATTACAAAAGATATATATTATATTTAATGAGCATCTTGTCAATAAATGTTCCTCAATCTTGGTAAACCATTTTATGATTCATTGTAACTGTTTGCATAGAAGAATGTGCCATTTCAGATTACTATTCTATTTTCTGTGATCATTGGTAAACACTGTGTAATCTACTCGGTGTATATTAATGCTTGGTGTTTACTGTCTCTTGGTGTCAGTTGGTGTCTATGTCGGTGATGTTGTTTCTTGGTAAACTATGTATTGCTCAGTGTATATGATTTACCAACTGGTCTGTCTTACTTCTGGTTGCCGACTTGCTCAATGTAAATGACTGACCGATCTCTTTGATAGCCTTTGATACTAATGAAAACCTTGAATGCTCAATAGATATTAACAATCTCCCCCTTTGGCATTAGTATCAAAACTCTTAATGTATATAGACAAATTTTTCTTATATACCTTATATCTCTGCCATATACATAAACTTATCAAAATTCCTATTTACTTTACTCCCCCTCAATGCATGCTCCTAGTAGTATGTAGTATACGTAGCATCTATGTACATATCTTGCATAAAGACATATACATTACTTTCCCCCTTTTTGATAGTAATGCCAAATACAAAAAGTAAAGTATACTCACATCTTGTCAAAAATATGCTGATGGGTTTTCTTCACTGACTCCAAGAGGTTTTCCCATTCCTCTTTCATGTTGGTAATAACAATATGCTCAAGACCGACTTGTGCATGCATGTCAAATATGTTATCTAACACTGAAATCTCTGGTGTTGCAATGAGTTGTTCTACTTTGACAATATGTGCCTCAAAAAATTTTAGGTATGGAATGAGTTCTGTTTGTAACACTGTGACCTGATCGGTGATGTGCTCTTCTTGTTTCTTTAAGTCTTCTATTAACAACCAGAGTTCTTGAACTCAGTGAATATGCTTGGAAAAAGCATTCGGCTCGGTTATAGCTATAGTTTTACTTATCTTGATTTTGGCTTCCATCCCTTTTATCTTTTCACTGACTTCAATAGTGAAGGTGTCTATAGTACAAAGCTTTATTAAGAATTGACAAATCATCTAGGTGATAGATTTTATCTTAGTGATTACCTCACATAATTTGACCTTCTGGATTGCCACTTCTTGGCTAATTTTCTCTGCTAGTTTGTGTTGTATTCTAGATTTTTCCCTTTCTTCAATTCTTTTATCTACATCAATATCTAGGGCATTGATCTTCTCAACAAGTGTAGCAAGTTGATCTATGATAGGAGTATCCTCATCAATATTTACCTCAAGTATGACCTGTTGTAGGATATCCCTCACATCGGTTAATATTTCTTTTCTTTTGTGTTCTTGCTTCAACTTCTCTTGTGCCACCTTTCTTGAACATAGTTCCCCATATTTACTCAATTCTTTGGGGTTTAGGGTCCTTAGATCACACTCAGAAATAATTATCACTTCATCTAGGGTGACCGGCCCTTTTCCTTTCTTTTTCTTTTTCTTCTTCGGTGCTAGAGGTGATTTCTTATCAAATACAATAATAGTTTTATCTCCACTCTTTGGAGTATCCTTCTTGATTGACACACTTTCCTCCTTTTTCTCCTCAGTAGCTATAGTCTCGGCTGATGGTGTGGGAGTCTCAGTTGTGGTGTCAAGTGGGGTCACCTCAGTTGCCTTTGTTTCATTTGTTGCTTTTGTTTCTGTGGAAGGTGCCTCTATTTTGTTAGGCTCATATGTATCTGCAGGTTTCTCATGTTCTTGTATCCCTGTTGTGTCTTTGTTTTTCTCAGGATTTGAGTCATCGAGTTGTACTTATGAAATTTTTTTAGCTACTTTTGCAAGTATAGGAAGTTCACCCAGTAATGATGTGAATACACTTTCAGTGTCTAGTGCTTCATCTTGATTTGGTGCAATATTCACATCTTCATCATCCTTGTCATTAGGATCACCAATTGTGATGTCCTCAATGAGTACATCATCATCAGTTTTCTTCTGCAGTTGGATCTTTACTTGATCTGGTGCATCTTGTGAAACACTTATTTCTTCCTTTTTCTCGATGATATCAATTACCTCAATAACTAATATACCAGTGTCCTTTGACTTCTTTTCTGTAGTGTCATCAATACAAATACCTTTACCTTTGGAATTTTGTCTCTTTTTATATGTTCTCATTGGTGTAGCTGCCCTTAGTCTAGTAACTTTTACTGGTACATTCTTCGGAGGGGATGAGGTTGCAATTGATGATCTTGTCCTTGTACCTTCATGTACAGGCAATTGCTTCTTCTTTTGAGCTTTAGTGGGAGGAGCTGGTGTGGGATCTTTCTCCTTTTTTGACTTGGTCTCCTCACTATCATATGGTTTTTTAGCCAACTGCAACTGACCTTTGGTTGTACCTTTAACCAATGACTCCTCAAATGAATCAGATACATCTCCAAATCTACTTGAAAGATCTTTCTTCATTTTCTTTTCCCTTCTAGACATTTTACCAATCTCTATGTTTATAGTGATTCTTGATTTGGCCTCTTCATATGTGCCGAACCTAGTGGCAGTGATGTCTATCGGTAATGCAAGTAGTGCATTAATAGATTTCAAAGTGAAATCATGGTTCATTTCATATCCCATTGGTGCCATCCATTTTATTCTAGGTTCAATAGCCTTTATCATTGAATAACCTGTGTTGACTACAAAACATATATCATTCTCAAATTTGTCAACTAATTCCCTTGGTATTCTACTTCTTTTATGCATTTTGGTCTGAAATTCTTTGAAGTATGCATCAAATTCCATATTTAGATTATCTCCTAAACTATTCATCATTTTGATAATCTATGTCATTATCAGTTTATCTAATTGCCAATTTACTTTACCGATGCTAGGTACATACTTTTGTAGATAGAGAACTATACAAACAAGTAGTGATCTGAACTTACAGACCTTATTAGACTTCTTTTTCCTTATGATCTTCATGTTTTCCTATAGTTGATGTAGTAGAATTTTGGTAAGATCTACCTAGTGATCTTTCTTCACAATTTTTTGTGTCATGTCTACTGCGCTGCAAGGTACACTATTGAGTCTGCTTGATTAGAATATTTTGCACCCGATCACATGTGCTACGAATTTAACTACTGGGTCTTTGATTGTTGAAATTTTCAGTGCCCTTCCATCCCATTGAGCTCTAGTATTCTTCTCAACATATGTTCGCAATGAACTTTAGAAGGCTTTTGCCTTGTTGGTTGTAGGGTAGCCAGTAACCCTATTGATAATTTTCTTAGTGACCTCTATTGGTTTGTCCAGCCAAAATTTACCATCATGAAATTTGCTCAATACGATTCTGATCCAATCTGTCTTGAATGATTGTGGATAGTAAATAACACATGATAACCCTGATTCCTCAATCTTCTTGTGTTCTAGTTTTAATTTTGCATCGGGGCCACAAACTTGTTGATATGAAGCAACAGTCTCAAAGTCTCATACTTCTCCAATTTTGTAATGAATATACGCTCTTACGTCTTCTATCAATAAAACCCTATTCGGTATGCTTGAGAAAGTGCCCATTGAATCTATTTGTGATGCGATCTTAGGGTGTGGCTTGAATTTAGCTTTGGAAAATTTTTCCCTAATAATTAGTTCTACTTCCTCCTGAATACTTTGTGATTTGCTTGTAGACAATGTAGATGCCATAAATCAATTCTAGGGTTTCGACAAGCAGTAGGTTAAATATAGTGTTCAATAGCAAATGAAATTACTCAAATTCATCAAAGAGTGATGTCGGTTTGATCTATACTAGCCTTGAATCCTTCTAAAAATAGTTTCTAGCTTGAACTCTTCTCTATGAAATCTTCGCTCTTCAAAATCACAATGTAACAATGAACTTTGTTTCCTGTGTATTTATAGATTTTTTGATATTCCTACTCAAACTTTCATGCATTAAATGCTTGACCTACTTTTTATTCATAATAGTTGATAGCTTGTTATATTCTAAATGAATTCAACAGCTCGGTTAACACACAATTTCTTCATCGGTTGATATATGTCCTCAGTTAACCTTGAATAGTGATTACTAATGGGTAACCAACTCTTGGTCTTGCTTTTACCGACTAAGTAACATTGTTAGCTCACAACATATAAACCATAGTGCATCTTTCTTATGTGGATTTGGTATGTGCTCAACATTTATAAGGAATTGTATGTAAAATTTGATCTTTTGAAATGTCAGTCCCATACATACCTTTTTCACTTAGGTGGAGGAACCGATGTCACCCAGTCTAGTGGATGAGGTTTCACCAACAGCATTGCTTGACTCAGCATTCTCATTAGATTCCTTTCTCCACATAGTATTCCTTATCTTCATGATATCTGCAATAGTGTGTCCACTCTCAAATACATGATTCTCTTTTGGTGCTTGGTCTCTACAGTCCTTTCTTAAATGACTGACCTTGTGACAATGCTTACATGCCATTCCAGTGTTAGTCCAGCTTCTTGATTGTCTAGCCCATATTTTCCTATTACAATTTGCTACAATATGCCCATACCAACCACATGCAACACATTTAGTCCATGTGTTATAATCCCAAACATAAGAGTTGCCTTGTTTCTTTGGTTGATAAGGCTTTCGCTGTGTTTTTTGCTTAGGAGTCCATACTTGTTTCATCTTTGCCTTACACTCCCTTGCAGTGTGTCCATGCTTATTACATGTATAGCATATCTTCTCCATAGTAGTATTGTCAACATTCTATTTAGCTCTACATTCATAGGCTTGATGTCCATATTTTCCATAGTAGTAACAATAACCATCAAATTTAGGAATGATAGGAGGTTTACCTTGTGCTCTGCTTCTACAAACATTGGAGGCGTGACCTAGTTTGCCACAGTGATAACATGTCAGTACCTTAGGTCTTTGGTTTTGATTATAGTTGACCTTTTCATATTTTTGTGATGATTCTCCTTCATCGGTGTAGCCTATACCAGATTTACTCCCAAATCTTCTTTGATTAGTCAAGAAGTCATCAATCTTTTTGGAACTATCCTCAGCATATTTCATCATTTCATTATGTTGCTTTTGTATCTTTATCTCATTTCTTAGTTTTTCATTATCTTCTCTAAGTATTGCAACATCTTCAAGTCTTCTTGACAATTCTCCATTTACTCAGTTAACCTCTTGATTCACAATCAACATTTGATTAGATACTTGGAAGTGATGATTGGTAAGTCTTTGTATTTCAATTTCTTTGGCTTGAAGTTGTTCAGTCATTTGCCTTTAGTCTTCTATAGCCAAATTCTTGTCTTGTTCAGCTTGTCTTGCATTTTTCATTATCTCCACCATTCTTACCATTTGAGATTCTTGACCAATTTGAAGTGCTTTCACTTGTTTAGATAGATGTTGATTCTTTTCAGACAAATTAGATATTATGCTTTCAAATCCATTAGAAATGCTTTTGGAACTTGATCCAACATGATCAAATACATCATCAATAGGTTCTTAATGATAACAAATTTCATTTTGCAGGATAGCTAGGTTCTTCCTTTCAACCAACATTTTCTTCAATTCATCTTTAGCTTGCTTATACTATTCCACAAACATCTGCATTTGAATCTTTTGATTCTCAATAGTCTTATCTAGCTTGTATCTCTCCATGACTTAGATCTTTACCCTTCAGTGGTTAAACTGTTCAATAAGAGAACTGCGCTCTGATACCAATTGTTGGAATTAGGAGAGATAGGTACTAAGAGGGGAGGGGTGAATTAGTGCCTCTAAAACTTTACTTGTAAACCTTTCCAGATCTATAACTAAAAACAATTATAACCTTGCAAAATAAGTTGTATACAATTGCATATATCAATCATCCATTTAACTTAAGAAAGTAAACAACATGAAATCCAAATAGCAATCACATTACACAAGTATTTTGGTAATGCAGAAACCCTTGTTAGAAGGTAAAAACTATGGTGGGGATGACACCCACAAATTCTTCACTACTGTAGATAGAAAAGGTTTTCTTGTTAGGGCTACAAGTTTTGATCACTTCTGGTGATCTTACCCTGTTAGGAGTAACATATTAGATCAGCTAGATCTACCTAGTTATAGGACTTTAACAACACTAATGAAGTGTGCACTCGGTTAAGAGATTTATAGAAGACTGTTAAGTCTACTTGGTTAAGAGATTTTATCCAAAACTCTATTACAATTGTCAGAAAGCAATAGGTAATTATCTGCTAATTGACAACTCAATTGTCTGAAACAAATCTATAAGTACTAATAAAATATCACCTCAACTATGATGAATCTCTGCTCTGAACTGCTCGGTAGCCTTCTCTAATTTTGCTAATCTAATTTCCTATGTTCTCTTTGTTAACTAATAGACTTGAAGTTAGGCAATTGCTTCAAGTGCTCTATGATTCATATATCAGCTCACCATCAAAAATGATGCAAACACACAAATATATAGTGTTCTATTTTGCTGCTTTAACAAAAATTAGGTTACATAACATAGTCATAACCCTAAGATCTACGGTGTAAAATATCCTAGATCAAACTATTACAAAAGATATACATTACATTTAATGAGTATCTTGTTAATAAATGTTCCTCAATCTTGGTAAACCATTTTATGATCTGTTGTAACCATTTGCATAGAAGACTCTGCCATTTCAAATTACTATGCCATTTTTTGTGATCATTGGTAAACACTATGTAATCTTCTCGATGTATATTAATGCTCCGTGTTTACTATCTCTTGGTGTTAGTTGGTGTCTATGTCGGTGATGTTGTTGCTTGGTAAACTGTGTATTGCTTGGTGTGTATGATTTACCAACTGGTCTGTCTTGCTTTTGGTTACCGACTTGCTCAGTGTAAGTGACCGACTGATCTCTTTTTTAGCCTTTGATACTAATGACAACATTGAATGCTCAATAGATATTAACACATGCAAGTATGGGGTGAGTAAAATCATAAATATAAGAAACATTTTAAACATATAAATAATTATCATTAAAGTAACTAAAATCATATAATTGTAACAAATGATATCTCAGAACTATCCAATATCAAATCACCATATAATGTCATACATCCAAAACCACATAATAAAGCTAAAATAATCAACACACACATAAAAGTACCCTAAAAGAGTTTGGCAATATAAAATTGAAAAGTAAACTATGGGTGGGCACTACATCCACCTCCCCTAAAATTAAGCTTACTCCTAGAAGCCTATAAATAAATAGGGATATAAATCCTATAATATTGATGCGTGCTCCCAAGTCACTGATGACTCATTAGTAGGGTTCCATTGGAACCTTACCTTCTCAATGGTGCGATCCCTAAGGGTCAACTCTCACTGCTAAAGTATGCGAACAAGATCCAAAGACAATTTCCTACCCTCTACCTATAAAGCATTCCATTCAAGAACATGTGCAACATTTGGTATATATTTTCTAAGCACTAAAGCATGGAAAACATCATGAACATGAGATAAGATAGGTAGAAAAGAAAGACAGTAAGAATTCATTCCTATCCTCTCAAGAATCTCAAATGGGCCAACGAAATGAGGTGCTAACTTCAAACACTTTCCATAACATATCAGAATCTAAACATATCAAAATCTTTTGTGGATGCACTCTCAGAAATACCTTAGCACCAACAACAAACTACCTATCCAGTCTATGAGCATTTGCATACTTATTCTGCCTATCTTGAGTTGTGGTCACATGCTCATGGATGTGCTCCACCTATTTCCCCATGTCTTGAAGCATCTCAGGTCCTAATAGAATGTGATCCTCTAGCCTATCCCAACTCAAGGGTATACAACAAGGATGGCCATACAAATCCTAGAAAGGTGACATACCAATCAAAATATGATAACCATTTTTGTAGGAAAACTCGACCAAATACAAATATTCTTCCCAATGGGTCTGTCTATCCATGACATAAATCCTTAACATATCCTCAAGCACCTATTTAATCCATTTTATTTGAGCATTGGTCTCAGGGTGATATGTCGAACTAAATTTTTTTTGTGCTCCAAGATCATGTTGCAAAGAAGTCCAAAATGTAGAAGTGAATATTGGATCCCTATCTAATATAATCTTGTGGGTAATACGTACCATGTAATCTAATAATATTATGCATAAAGACTCTAGCTACTGAATTTATTGTATAGGATGTTCTCATAGGTGAAAAATGTGCCACTTTGATCAACTAGTCAAAAGTAACCATGATGGTATCATTTTTGCGGGGAGTCAAAGGTAAACCTACGATGAAATCCATCGAAATAATATCCCATTTCCATGATGGAATGAGATCAGGCTGTAAAAGTCATGTTAGATGTTGGTGGTATACCTTAACCCTCTGACACTCTAGACATCTTTCCACAAAATCAGTGATGTCATGTTTCATATCAAACCAGTAATATAGTTGTCAAAGGTTTGCATGCATCTTCTTGACACATGGATGTACCGAGTAAGGTACATGATGAGTCTTAGATAAAATCAAGGTACAAATATTAATCTAAAGGATGTACATATATACAAATCATATAATGTAAATGAATATTTGACTCCAAAACATAGCCTAAAAATTTTCCTTCCAAAGGTCTCCCTAATTTGATCTCGGCTCTCACTTCCTTGTACCAAGTATTTGTAGGAAATTCTTGGAGTATACGACTCTGAAAATCTACACCAAGAGTCAAAGCTAAAATATCATGCCTCCTACAACTCAAGGTTTCAATTACCACATTTTCCTTACCCTAGATGTACTTGACCTTGAATTCATATTCACAAAGAAACTCCATCCATCACCTCTTCCTAGCATTCAAATTAGGCTGTGTAAAGATATATTGTAAGTTATGGTGATCACTATGACACTCAAATCGATGTCCCAATGTAAAATTTCTCTATTAGAATAATGCATGAGCTACATCTACTAACTCAAGATCATGTGTAAGATAGTTCAATTTTTTCTCCTTGAGTTTGTGAGATTCATAAGCAATCACATGTCCTTCCTACATAAGAACCACTCCTAGACCTTCCAAAGAAGCATCAACACACACCATAAAATTACCTGTTGGATTGGGCATTGCTAGGATAGGTTTACTTGTTAGGAACTTCTTGAGGTTTTGAAAAGCATCTTCACACTTTTCTATCTAAACATACTTCTTCCCTTTCCTTTCGAGAGAATTAATTTGATATGCAACCTTAGAGAAATTTTTGACAAACTTGTGATAGTATCATGTGAAGCCCATGAAGCTTTGTACTTTGGATACATTGGTGGGGGTTGGAAAATCTACTATAGGTTGAATCTTGGAAGAATCTACTGAATTACCCTCACTTGAGATTACATGTGCCAAGTACTAAAATTTAGACTAAAATAAGTCACACTTCATTGTATTGGCATACAATGGATTGTCACGAAGACATTTTAAAGCTAGACGTAGATGTTCCTCATGCTCCTCTATGGATTTAGAGTATATAAATATAACATCCAAGAAGAAGATAAAAAAATGATAAAGGTAAGAATTAAATAATCCATTCATTAGGCACATGAAAATATATGGAGCATTTTTCAAACCAAAAGGAACTACTATGAACTCATAATGTCCATAGTGGGTGCAAAATACAATTTTGTGAATATCTGCATCCTAAATTTGTAACTGATGGTATCCTGACTTGAGATCAATCTTGTAGACTACCTTAGCCTTTTCTATCTAATCAAAGAGATCATCAATCCTTGGAAATGGGTACCTTCTCATGATCATTACCTATTTCAAATATTTATAGTTGATGCACAAGCATAAATATTCATATTTCTTCTTAACAAAGAGTAAAAGTGTTCCCCATGGTGAAACACTTGGTTGAATACTACCTTTTACCAAAATATCCTCTAACTAGAGCTTAATCTCACTAGACTCCTATTTGGTCATCCAGTAAGGATCTCTAGATATAGGTTGTGCTCTTAGAACAAGATCAATACAAAAATATATGTCATGCTTTGGTGGCATACCCAGAATCTCATTAGGAAAGACATCAAAGAACTCCTAAAATATAGGATGATCAAGGGTCTTTTCTTCCATTTCTACTTCATCTATCTTATTCATAGTTATAAAAAATATTTGGCATCCCTTTCCCATGTTTCTCTTGAGTTGCATAGCAGAAATCATATGAAGAGATATAGGACATTGAATTCCCACTATCTCACAATCATTTCCAACATCATCCTTCCATTTGATTATCTTCTATCTACAATCAATGTTGGCTCCATGAGAACCTAAGAAATCCATCCCAAGGATAATATCATATGATCCCAAAGGGATCACACAAAGGTTGAACAAGGTAATGAATTTACCCAGGTTCAACTCACACTTATGCACTAGAGAGTTTATTGGTATCCTTACCCCAGAGGCTAACTCTACTTGCCAACCAATGTCTTTCTTCACTACCACTAGCCCACATTTATCTACTACAAAAGGAGATATAAAAGAAAATGTAGCTCCTAAATCAAATAAAATAGAAAGATAAATACCTCTAGTAGGACCACAAGTTTCTACCATAGTTCCCTAATGCTCTGCTTGATAATGATCCACTACCGCAAATACTCTATAATATATGTCAACATCCCCTATAGTAGGCTCAGAAGTTGCAGGTCTTTGTCCTATAAACTATGAGACGCACTAAGGGTAATTCACTGCAATGTGACCATACTATCTACATGAGAAACAACCATTTCCTCTATCGTGACCTCTCCCAATAGAAGGTACACTAGACTGTTGAAAAATGACCCTCTTGGCAACTAAATGTGTGCTTTATGCAGGATGACTGGGATGGTTTCACCTATTGTGTGGATAGTTGCAAAATTTCTTAGATTGATGATTGTCATTCTATGCTGGAGGATTTGTCCCCTTCTTTTTTTTACTATAAAAGTAGAGAGGAGGTTTCCTGAAGTCCCCCTCACCTTGGTTTCGATTCCCTCTATAGCCTAAAGGTGTAGGAACACTAGTCTAAACTCCCACCTATCCACCACAGCCTAAAGAAAAAATTTCCTCCACCAAGGTATCCTTAATAATTGCTTCCTTGAGGGTCTTAGGTTTGAGAACCTTGACTCCTTCGATGATGCAACTATTAAGTCCCATGATGAAGTGTTGTAACATAAGTGGTGACTTATCACTAAATCCTACATAGGGATTGAGATTGACTAAATGACTCTCATAATCTTGGATAGACAGAGATAATTTCCATAGATTGTGGAACTCATTTGTGAACTGTTGCTACCACTGATCAGATAAGAAAAATTCCCAAAATTTCTTGAGAAAAATCTCCCAAGTGACAGTGTCAATGGTAAGTCCCAATTTTTGCTCCTCAATTTTCCATCAAGAAGCTGCAAAACCTTTGAGGTTCATAATGGCACATATTACCCTAACATTAGTATCAAATTGTTGCATGGAAAATCATTGATCTAATGTAATGAGCCAAGTCTTTGCCTTGAAACTAGTGCCAAGACCATTAAAAGGAGGAGGTCATGATGTCATGAGCTTAGAAGGTCTCTCATCTTATTGGCCTTTACACCTCCCTAACCGAGGTTAGTATGTCTTCCTCTTGGACTCCTGGATCTCTATCTCTCATTATCATATGGTGTGATGCTTCTTGTTCAGCCTTGTCTTGCACAGGTAGACGTTCTAGAATAGTCTGGAGAATCTGCATAGCATTGAGTTCTCATAAATCACCATGATGTTCACCACTATTCTCTTTTGTTCTCTCCTCAACTCTCTAAATCATAGGAGGGATATGAAGTATGCTCCTTCCACATCCTCTACTATAGTCACCACTTTGACCTCTAGCAACAAATCTAGTTTCAGTGACCATCTTTCCTACAACATTCAATGAGAAGGAAAAAATAAATAAGTTGTGAATAAATTGTAAAGAAATAGTCTGAAATACAAGAGTGTTATATTTCTAAGTTTTTATTTCATGTTTTAACTACTAGACATCTAATAGGCATACAAAATTTCCAGAGTTCCTAGTGTAGAAACATGGGCTCTGATACCAAGTGTAATGCCTCGCTAGGGAACCTAGGAGATATTAATTACCTAAAACATGTTACTAAGTTTATAGAATAATTTTTTTTAAGAGTTTACAAATAGTATTGAATAACAAAGTGTAAATAAAGCATAAAGTCCTCAAATACTTATATACATAATATTAGTTACAGATTACAAATCTCAAAGGTCCCTTGATGTAGAATTTCATAAATATAATTTAATCTATTAAGTACAATAATCCTCTAAATCTTCTACATAGTACATCATCTCAAGAATTAAAAAAATACATCTAAATTATAAAGTATACATAATAACCCACATCCATTGCACAAGTCATAGGGTATGCAAATAAAATTGAGTACAAAATAAAAATAAAGAAAGAATATAAATAAGTCTCCCAAGGAAGATAAGATAAGAAGAAAATGCAACAAGGATCATTTGACACTAGTATAGGAATGTCATAGTCTCAAATGGTAAAAGAATCACTACCTCCTGACCTCATGGAAACATGTGGTTTCACTCCCACTGTGCTGAGGAGATAACATCAAACCCCACTCTAATAACAATACCAAAGTCAATCTTCAGGAATATTAAGAAAGGGTCCTAGAAGTTCCTATCTTAAGAGTATAACTCAATAACTAAAAGGTACAAAAACTAATCTAGAAGTAAGCAACACACATAGGAAACCTAAGATAAAATCAGGGAAGTGTCATCACATATGTCAACCCCTTGGAATGATCTCACTAGACTCTAACTCCCAAGTGTGATCATATGAGGAACTTGAAATCCTCTTATATAGACAAGGATAACTGATCATGATAAAACTCACCACCACCACTAGATGGGAAAGCATCTACTCTCACTCTCATCCTTAGCCTATACTATCACTCAAGGCATGGGTGATGAATCCATTATCTTATTAATTCATTTTAAAACCCCATTTAATTATATTATTACTTATTTAAGTAACCTACTAAGTATACCTAGGTAGCCACTTCTAGGCTTTGACGGATCCAAATAAAGCTACTCTCCCTTTAACAGCTAGATAACCTACCCTAGGTTCATAAATCTTAAAACATATCTCAAAGATCATTATGAATTATAACATCAAAATCTAGTTCCAAAATATAATAGGAACATACATACTCAATTTCGATCATGATAAAATCAAGCTTCCATAAGATTGGGTTATAAAAAAATTTAATGCCACAATATTATGCAAGGAAAACAAACATATCACATTAACCCTTACCCTGCCTCTGGTAACAATCCTAAAAGGATGACATAAAAGGACTCATGTCTAACCCATAAATGAAGAAGGAAAACATACATAAGAATTTAATTAATAATAAACTAGTTTCTAAAGTACCATTACACAAATTAATTTATTAAATAATCACTAACAAAACTATAATTACATTATCGAATTAAATTCCAATACTAAGCAAATCAATTTATAATTTTAATTAAAATAAATTGATTCCCAATTTAATAATTACTAAAATAATATAATTTCATAAAAATTCTCATTTTAGAAAATAAAACAAATTACCTTAAAAATGTATTAATTAATAACTAAATCATTTCTCTATATTTTCATTTATAGAAAATTGTCAAATAACATGGAGTAAAATTACAAAGTACTCTAAAAGATACCTATATACATATATATATATATACAATTGCATATTATTTATTTATATATTTATTTATAATCATTATTTTATTTTCTTATTTATATTTTTAATTTTTTTTATTTACTATATATATATAACACTTTATATTTGAAAAAAAAAAACTCATGCCCAAGCTACAGGTCAACAGCATATGATATCACATGGTAGCATGGTTGTTGTGGCAACCTTGGTTGTCATGGTAGTCCACACTGTCATCGACAGTCTTGTATATATATATATATATATATATATATATATATATATATATATATATATATATATATATATATATATATATATATATATATATATAAATTTTTAGTATATTTTTATTTTTATATTTATATGTATACCTCATATATATATACACTTCTTTTCTTTTTCCATAGAGTTTCAACAATGATGAATTTACATAACGGCTATTACCAGGAAAATATTTTAAGAACTCAATTGATACAAACCCTAAGGTTTTCTAACATAAAAATTTTAAACCCTAATTGAATTGAAATGAAACTCAATTATAGAAATTCATACCAAGCACAAAATCTCATAAACTTAATTCTAGAATTTCAAACATGATAGTAAAATCAACAAAATAGCAATATCACTCAAATTTAACAGGCACGAAGAAAACAATCTTTTTGAAATACAAGAATTAAACCATTGAGGGTTTTCAAACCCTACCTCAAACCACCAATTGAAGAAATATGACAAGACCAAAAAAATGCTGAAAAATTCCAAGCTTTTCAAAAAACTTCAATTCAATCCTTCCTCTAAAACCTGCAAACCTGTGTGTGGAATAATGGACAAATTCCTCCTCATAAAGGAAAAAGGCTCTGAAATTCCAACTCAACCATGCAAATCTGGAACTCAACTTAATAATGCAACTTTGTTTTTATCAAACTCTCTTTTTTCTTGATTTATTTCATTTTCTAATTAATAACTCCATGCACTTTTTTAATTCTTATTTTTATCAATTCACTTAACTAATAAGAATTACTTTATTTATTAAATTTATTTAAATTGAATGTGCAACTAATTGCATATTAATTCTAACTAAAAGAATATTATTTTAATTCACTTCATTATTGTTTTATTCAATTTTCCTTAAATTTGAATTTAATAAATATTTAAATATTTAATTCCATTATTGGACTTTTAATTAAGTCTTTTTTATTAATAATTATATTTAATTAATTTTTTCAATTAAATGCCTTCACATTAATTTTCTATATTTAATAAGATTTAATTATTTAAACCACATAATTAAACTTAATAAATTATTTAATTATTTCACAAAAGACATAGCAACCAGTCAAAGACCAACTGAACCTTATTTAATAATAATCATGCTCAAAGGAAAGGCTTATGGACTCACGTCACCTAGATGAATTTGAAAGGGTAAAAATATCATAAACTTGTCCACTATTTCAGGATAATAAAATGGCTTAGGTTGGGATTTGGATCTTAATATTATCTCCCCTCTCTTACCATTGAAACTTTGTGATAGGGCAGGCTCATCCTGACAATTCAAGGAAGTCAATGCCTAGTACCTGAAAACCTACATAAAAGACAAGCGTGTGTGTGTGTGTGTGTGTGTATCAAGCAATGGAAAGGATCGAGACATTGTGTGGATCTTTCAAAAGGATAACTACAACTCTATCCCTCAACCATATCAAACACATCAAACAGAAAGGTAAACCATACATGATAGACATACACATGCAAGTATGGGGTAAGCAAAATTATAAATATAAGTAACATTTTAAACATATAAATAATTATCATTAAAGTAACTAACATCATCTAACTACAACATATGATATCTCATAACTATCCAATATCAAATCACCATGTAATGTCATGCATCCAAAACCACATAATAAGGCTGAAATAATCAACACACACATAAAAGTGGTCTAAAATAGTTTGGCAATATAAAATTGAAAAGTAAACTATGGGTGGGCACTACATCTAACATAAGTTTTTTCTAATATTAGCAATTCTACCATCAATGAGAGGTTCATATGAGCCTTGCAAGTGCATTAAATTGGGCTACTTAAATATCTAGCTGATATTGTCCTTGTTGGACAAACCTAACTTCTCACCTTTGTCTTTATAAATGATCTCCTCATCCCTTTCCACCATCTTATCCATCACCAACTACATATCCTTGATCAACCAATCTCCTCCTCCTCCTTTGTGGTCTTTGTGGCTCCTCATCCTCATCCTCCAGAGGTGGAGGTACCTCTCTAGATCCTATTGGTCAAGAAATTGGAGCTTAGTGAAATATTGAATGTACTCCATTGACATCCTAACATCAATGTTATATCTCCTCATGTTTCATGCCTACTAATGGATGGAAAGGAAGTCTTCTTGAGCTACCTCATAATATATCATGACAGTAATCTAAATGCTCCTTATGTGTCAACACAAAGTTGGTAGTACCCTGAGGCATCCACTAAGTTCTCCTGAATTGATGGATCACGAGTCAAATATGCCTCTTAATGATAAAGAGAGTATGACCAATTAATCAACAAGTTTGAAAATGATATAGTAACTCCTGGCCCTCATCATCCCACTCCTCACAATTATTATAGGGCCTTCAAATTATTAAATCCATAGTATCAAAATCATATATCCAATACTCGAGCTACCCCAACTTTGGTTGGGAATTTATATCTAAATATGAATAGATAAATGGTTATCTAGCTATTCTAAATCTTATACAAATTAGCCAGGTAATGGAAATGTTCTCCCGAGCCCAAATGTGTAATTATGTGACCCCTGCAAAGATACTAATAGTCCCATTATATATAAATTGGTGTAAATCTTGATAAAGGTGAGAAGTTAAACATACACCCCATGGAAATATTACACCCTCTTCTACCATTATCTCCAAGACATGACTCAAACCAACTACAAAACCATGGTATCTCCTATCCAGGCATACAAATCCTCTAATAGTACCTTCCAAAACTATCTAAAGAGGCTCATATAGGTCCACCATGTCTCTCCAATTAATCTCAAACCTATCAATATCCCCATCATCGAAAACCCATAGGCATATATCTAATCATCTATGCGGATCATACTGAACCATCTCACCAATAATTAACAACCTAAATATGTGATACACATCCTCTATAGTCATTATAATCTTACCAGTGGGTAAGTGAAATGGGTTATGTTGCAATCTCTCAGATAACATAATAAGCATAGCTAGGTTTTCCTTGAACTCGAACATGTATATGACATGAAACAACCTTGGCTCTTCAACAATCAAAATAATTCATAGGGGACAAGAGATGTCACAAGCTTTGGGTAATGGGATATTTCTCTCATGACATCATGACATATGACAAATCCTCCTATCAAAGTAAAATTAAGCAAGCATTTATCACACATATTGCAAACTATCCAGTCCTCTCTATGAATTACTTAACTGGCATAAAAAATCAATCATATCAACCTCAATGTGATTATATAAATCCCATTGGGTATCTATTAGTTGGCCAACACCATGCAACAATGTTGACCAATCAAACAAATCAATTCAAGTAGTTTTAATAAATTAAACACCCTACTAGTATAAATTCATATAAATAGGAGGTATATTTTCAATATATGTATATGTGTAGGTTCAAGGTGTATATGCCCAAAATCTATATATGCATAGTAGGACCACTACATGTGTGGGAAGGGTAAATGCACACTTTCTAAGAACATATGTGCAAAACAGAATAAATGTGTAGTTTCATTGAACTAGCTCACTATACTCCTCTAGCCTCTATAAATGGAAAACTTTCTCAAACATGTGTGTGGATGTTGGATCACCATCTTCATTGGAACTTTTATGCTCTCATCCACACTTCTTTCCACTTCTCCAATCTCCAAAATCTAAGTGTACAAATGAGTTGAAAGTAACCTTTCAACCTTATTTATAGGCAAATCAACCTTAATTGGAGATGTAAAGGGCATGTAAAAAATTTTTTTGGGGGCTAGTAACTTATCCATTTTTCATCCAATCAAGCTTGCACAACCACATTTTATCATTAGATTGTTAGATATTCAAAAAATAAAATAAAAAATATCCATCAACCTCCCGAGGGGGTATATGTAATACCCCTCGCATAGTTTACTTTTCAATTTAATTGGCCAAACTCTATTAGGCCACTTTTCATTGTGCATTAAATCCTTGAATAGATTTGATATTATGTATATTTATGTTTATGATTTTATTGACCCCATGCTTCCATTTGTATGGTTGGTGTGTATGTTTTATATTTTTGTTTCATGTGTCTGATATGGTTGATGGACGAATTTGTAGCTACTTTCTTATGAGATCCACACGATCAATCGAGCCCCACCATTCTATGTTATATATTTATACATGTATGTACATGCTCATCTTTTATGCAAGATTTTAAGCATTGGGCTTTGACTTCCCTGAATTGCCATGTCAATAAGCATACCCTATCATAACATCTCAATGGTAAAAGAGGGGAGATAATAGATAGGTCCAAATCCCAACCTAAGTCATTTATTTTCCTAAAATAGTGGACAAGTATCTTATTTACTACCCTCTGAATTCAACAAGCTAACGTCATTCATGAACCCCTCCCTTTGAGCTTGATTATTGCATTTTGATTTAGTCAATTTCCATCTTGTTGCAGGTCACATGGTTTAATGTGGTTTTGGTGTTAAAATAGTTTGAGGAATTAATTAAAATTAATTAAACAAGATTAAATAATTGTACCTTATAATACATTAAAATTAAATATAAGGTTAATTAA
Source organism: Chamaecyparis obtusa (assembly GCA_027943335.1). NCBI lineage: Eukaryota > Viridiplantae > Streptophyta > Pinopsida > Cupressales > Cupressaceae > Chamaecyparis > Chamaecyparis obtusa. Next base: position 398,552 of record BSBK01000899.1, read on the forward strand.
TTAATGATTAATTACAATAATTTAATAAATAATTTAATTATAATTTTTGCAAAAAAAAATAATAATTACAAAACTAAAATTAATTAATTGAAGAATTTAATAATTATTAAATAAAAATTTAATTTAAATGTGATTTTTTTAGTTAAGTGGTTATTAGTTGAGTTGCATATTTTAAATTAATTAAAATAAGTAATGCAACTTCAAAAGTGCATATTTATAAAAATTAGAACTTAACCTTTTAAAATCAAGTTGAGTTAAAGTAATTTAAGTTGAGGAAATTAAATAAATAATATTTTTAACAAATTAAAGTTGATAAAAATGAGGTTGTAGTTGAGTTCTTATTTCTGTGATTTTAAGTTAAGTAATTTTTTTATTTTTTTTTAAAGTTGGGTTCGTCTTGTTTTTGGAGTTGCATGTTTTAGTCCTGGTTGTTGAGTTTTCTATATTATAATTTCTTTTGGTCATTATTGCACACACAGGTTTTAGGAATTACAAGTTTTGACATTGGATTTTGAATTGAAACAATTTTTGAAAGCTTGGATTTTGGGGTTGAGATTGGTCTTCGTTGTTACATAGCATCAGTGGATTAAGGTAGGGTTTTGAAATCCTTTTGAATTTGTTTTAAAGATTGTTTACATCATGTTTACCAGATTGTTGAACATTTTTGGATTGATTGTTTCATGGTTTCCATTATTTAAAATTTTAGATTTGAAAGACTCTTTTGGTTTTCTTGTGTGAGAAGAAACTATTATTTATGTTAATAGCTATTAAACCCTAAATCTTTAGTTGGGAATATACCCTTTTAGAGAAAATTAAATGATATATATATATATATATATATATATATATATATATATGAGCATACATATGTTGATATGCATATGAATATAATATTTTTATAGAATTAAAAGAAAATAGGAAAGATATATTCAGTTGCATGTTATTTAAGAAAGATATATTCACTTACATATTATTTAGGAAAGATTTAGTCATTTGCATGTTATTAAGGAAAGATATATTCACTTGCATGTAATTTAGAAAATATATATATTCAATTGCATTTTATTTTAAGGAAGATATATTCAGTTGTTTGTTATTTATGAAAAATATATTCAATTGCATGTTACTTAAGGAATATATTTAGGTGCATGTTATTTAGGAAAGATATATTCACTTGCATGGTATTTAAGGAAGATATATTTAGTTGCATGTTATTTAAGAAAGGTATATTCACTTGCATGTTACTTGAGGAAGATATATTTAGTTACATGTTATTTAGGAAAGACATATTCACTTGCATGTTATTGAAGAAAGATATATTTATTTACATGCAAAGTGGTGTTCTATTTTTAGAAAAAAAAAATTAAAAATTAATTTAAAAAAAAATCTTTTTAGAATTTACATATAGTAGTATTTTATATTTAGAAATTTTATTTTTAGAAAAAAATTAAAATAATAATTATTATTATAATAATAAAATTAATTTTTAAAAAATTAATTAAAAAAATCTTTTTGAAATTTGCATGTAGTGGTATTCTATATTTAGAAATTCTATTTTTAGGAAAAAAAACATTAATTAAAAATTTTCCATATACGGGAATTCTTTTAGAAAAAAATAATGAGAATAATAATGATATATAATTAAATATTATTTGATGAGAATTTTAATATTGATATATTTATTATTGGAGTTTTGGTTGTTGTGTTTTATTGTCAGTATAGGTAGCATTAAGTTGGATTTTAGGAATTGTTACCAGAGACTTGGGGTTTTACATTTTTACTGTGGCATAGATTTTTATAGTGTTCATAATGTGATAATGATCTTGATCATTCTACCCAACCTAGTTTTGCGGTGAAGCTCATGTTATATATAAGCACTTTGAGAGTGTGCATTTATGATATTATGGTTGTGAGAACCAGTGTGTTCCTATTGTACAAAGAACATCTTAGGGGAGTGGCTTACAATAGGGGTCTGAGGCCCAAAGAGGCAAGTACCAGGGTAATCTATCATAAGTGATTAATAAGTGATAACTTAATAATAAAATTTGGGAATAACATTAAAGACAAGACTAGTTATGATGCATTGCCCATGCCTTGAGCATTTGTATAAGCTAAGGATGGGAATGGGATGATACCTAAAGAGTAGGTATGATTAGCAATCCTCATCCTCATTAGAGAGTATTCTAGTTCTGTGTGGTTCCAGGTGAGAGTCCGGGGTCCAAAGGGACTAGTACAAGGTACCTCAACTAGGAGATGCTTGAGGGTCCAGGGTCTAGAGAAGCTAGTCCAGGGTAACTCAAGATGACCATGTGATGACACTCCCATAGTATGTAGCCTAAATCTCCTATGTAGTTTCTGCATTTACATATTGTGGTTGGTGTTTGGGTATTTGGTATCCATTCTCTGTTATCTGATATTTTGGTTGGTATTTTTTATGTGTTTGGTGGTTGGTGTTTGGGTATTTGGTATCCATTCTCTATTATCCTATATTTTGGTTGGTATTTTTTATGTCTTTGGTGGTTGGTAGTTGATGTTTTAGTATTTTGGATACTTTTTATTTTTCTTTGATTTGTATACCCTTATGTTGACCTATGATCTATAGTGTGTCTTGATCATACTTATTTATCAACTTTGAGCCTTACATCCTTGTACCTTTTCTTTAGCCTATCTCGTGTTTTTTGTGGGCCTAATATTATCTCCTCAGCATGGTGGGAGTGGAATTTTTGGTTCCACGTGGTCAGGTGGTAGTGATTCTTTTATCATTTTAGATCCCAATGTTCATGATGGTGTTGGATGATCCTTGTTGTTGTTACCTTATTCGTGTTCTTCATTGGAGGCTTGTTCATATCTATCTTATGATGCTTTTGTTTGTATCTTGTATCAATGTATTAGATGTGAGATCTTTCAGGATGTTGTATATGTACTTTGTATTTGGTTATTAGTGCATACCCTACAACTTGTGTAGTGGACGTGTTTCATTGTGTATACCTTATGGTATCAGTTGTATCTATGTTTCATTTATATGATGTTGTACTTGTTATTTATTTGCATTAAGTGGAAATTGTACATTATTTATTATACTTAGTGGATTAATTAATGTATATGTAATTTTATATCATGGAACCCTTGAGAGTTGTTAATTGTAATTGAGTTATACTTATGTACTTGTTTATATCTTATGTTGTATTACTTTTGCATTGTTATCATTATTATTTTGTAAAATCTTAAGAAAAATATTATTCTGTAAATTTAGTATCATGTTTTAGGTTGATTTCTCTTGGGTTCCCTGTCGAAGCGTTACACTTTGTATCAGAGCCTAAGTTTCTACACTGAGAACTTTGAAAATTTGCATGCCTATTAGATATCTAGTAGTTGAAATTTGAAAAAAAAAATAGATATATAACTCTTGTATTTTAGACTATTGTTTATGACCCTAGAGGTATGATATTAGACTTGTATGTTTGGATTGGATTTTATATGAGTGTTGCATTAACTAGGTTTGCATGAACTTCTCAACTTATTATTTGATGTAGATATGAATTTGTGCTTTATACAATTGATTACTAGATATTTTCTATAATGATGAATGAATAAAAACCTAGATTTATTTAAATTGTTAAATAATGAATGATTGATCAATGTGATATTTGGTTTATTCTTAAATCATAATTATATTGCTTTTGATGACTATATATCATGTCCTTATTTTCTAGCTTGTTTTGAGATGTCATTTTATCTTTTGTCTTAGTAGAATGCTTCTTGATTGAGAGATGCATATCCTTATTTGTTTGTAGGATTCTAGGAGTAAGCCTAATTCCAAGGGAGGTGGATGTAATACCCCTCCCATAATTTATTTTTTCAGTTTAATTGGCCAGACTCTTTTAGGCCACTTTTCATTAGTGTATTAGATCCTCAGATAAATTTGATGTTATGTATATTTATATTTATGGTTTTGTTGACCCCATATTTGTATGTGTATGGTTGGTGTGTATGTTTTATATTTCTATTTGATGTGACTGATATGGTTGAGGGATAGAATCATAGTTTCTTGTGAGATCCACACGATCAGTTGATCCCCACCATTATCTGTTATATATTTATACATGTATGTGCATGCTCATCTTTTATGCAAGATTTCAGGTACCAGACATCGACTTCCCTAAATTGCTAGGATAAGCATGCCCTATTGCAACATCTCAATGGTAAGAGAGGGGAGATAACAGACAGGTCCAAATCCTAACCTAAGTCATTTATTTTCTTGAAATAAGGGACAAATATCTTATTTAATACCCTCTGAATTTGTCAAGGTGACATCATTTGTGAACCCTCCCTTTGAGCTTGATTATTGCATTTTGATTTAGTCAATTTTCATCTTCATGTAGGTCATGTGATTTGATGTTAAAATGGTTTGAGAAATTAATTAAGATTAATTAAATGAGATTAAATAATTGTACCTTATGATAATATTAATTAACTAATAAGAATTAATTAATTATAGGTATACTTAATAGATAATTTAATTACAAAGTTAAAATTAATTAATTAAATAATTTAATAATTATTAAATAAAAAATTAATTTAAATGTGCATTTTTTGAGTTAAGTGGTTATTAGTTGAGTTGCATATTTTAAATTAATTAAAATAAATAATGCAACTTAAAAAATACCTTATTATAAAAATCAGTACTCAACTTTTTAAAATCAAGTTAAAGTGATTTAAGTTGAGGAAATTAAATTAAATAAATAATTATTTTAATAAATTAAAGTTGATAAAATAAGGTTGTTGTTGAGTTCTTATTTCTGTGATTTTGAGTTAAGTAATTATTTTATTATTTTTTAAAGTTAGGTTCGTCTTATTTTTGGAGTTGCATGTTTTAGTCCTGGTTGTTGGGTTTTCTATATTAGAATTTATTTTTGTCATTATTGCACACATAAGTTCTAGGAATTATAGGTTTTGGCTCTGAATTTAGAATTGAAGGAATTTTTAAAAGCTTGAATTTTTGGGTTGAGATTAGTCTCTGTTGTTTCATGGCATCAGTGGATTAAGGTAGGGTTTTGAAATCCTTTTGTATATTTCTTTCGAAAAGATTGTTTACATCGTGTTTGCCAGATTATTGAAGGTTGTAGATTGATTAGTTAAGAATATATCATTTTAGAGAAGATTAAATAAATATATATATATATATTATCATGCATATGAGCATACATATATTGATATGCATATGAGCATAATCTTTTAATAGAATTAAAAGAAAATAGGAAAGATATATTCAATTGCATATTATTTAAGGAAGATATATTCACTTGCATGTTATTTAGGAAAGATATATTCAGTTGCATGTTACTTAAGGAAGATATATTTAGTTGCATGTTACTAAGGAAGATATATTTAGTTGCATGCTATTTAGGAAATATATATTCACTTGAATGTTATTTAAGGAAGATACATTCAGTTGCATGTTAATTAAAAAAGATATATTTAGTTGCATGTTATTTAAGGAAAGTATATTCATTTGCATGTTACTTAAGGAAGATATATTCAGTTATGTATGTTATTTAGGAAATATATATTCACTTGCATGTTATTTAAGAAAGATATATTTATTTGCATGCACAATGGTATTCTATTTTTAGAAAAAATAAATTAAAAAAATATTTTAAAATAATCTTTTTAGAATTTGCATGTAGTGGTATTCTATTTTTGGCAAAAAAAGTAATTCAAAAAATTATTTTGGAATTTGAATGTAGCGGTATTCTATATTTAGAAATCTAATTTTTACGAAAAAAAATTAATTAAAAAATTTCCAGATACGAAAATTCTTTTAGAAAATAATAATAATAATAATAATAATAATGATATATAATTAAGTATTATTTAATGAAAAATAAAATATTGATATATTTATTATTGGAGTTTTTGTTGTTGTGTTTGATTGTCGGTATGGATAGCATTAAGTTGGCTTTTAGGAATTGTTACCAGAGGCTTAAGGTTTTACATTTTTACTATGGCATAGATTTTTATAGTGTTTGTAATGTGATAATTATCTTGATCATTCTATCCAACCTAGTTTTGTGTTGAAGTTTGTGTTATATGTAAGCACTTTGAGAGTGTGCATTTATAATATTATGGTTATGAGAACCAGTGCGTTCCTGTTGTACTAAGGAACTTATTTGAAAACTTTATTATCATTTTGGATGTTCGTGATTCTATTGAGCCTAAAGGAGGTTAAATAGGAACATCTTAGGGGAGTGGCTTACAATTGGGGTCCAGGGCTCAAAGAGACTAGTAATAGGATAACCTATCATAAGTGATTAATAAGTGACAACTTAATAATAAAATTTGGAGATAACATTAAATATAAGATTAGTTATGATACCTCGCCCATGCCTTGAGCATTTGTATAGGCCAAGGATGGGAATGGGATTATACCTAGAGAGTATGTATTGTGTGTGTAAATTGTGGTAGTTTTTATGTTGTAAAATAATACTTCAATAAGACATTATATTGTTAGTTTCACAATCAAATTGAAATCAAGTAAACTAATAAAATCATCCCTCTAACTAGAAAGAGTGTTGGATATTGCTAATGCATGGGGTGGTGATTGATAAATTTAATATGTTTAATCACTACGTTACTGAATGGGCACTCATATTATTGTCATTTTTGGTTTCTCACTGATGTCAACATATGTTTTTGTGAAGAGTACAAGCTGAGTATGACAGTGTATGAACATTGTACAGATGTTTCAGATCATGCAAAGACAAATGATAGTATAGGAATATGTTGTGATCTTATATCCGAGATCACATCATGTAATTTGCATATTGGGAGAGTTACAAATGTTTTGGTGAAGATTGGTTCCTAGACAGTGACAGTGGAAGCTAATAGAGAGAGTCTATGTGTTTTTGGTATATCTTATAGAAGATATGGATTAGGTGTATGTGATCTTAAGAGATGAAAGCCAATGCACTAATGGATGTTTGTTGGTCAGTGCAAGGTACAAAATGTTGGATGACATCAACTATGGCATGTGATCTAGAGAAGACTTATTTGGGAGCTGACTTCAGAGGTGTAGCGTGCATTTTGTTTGGCAAATGTAAATTAAGGATGTCGGTCCTTAATTATTGTAATAGAACTAGTGTACTTATTTTAGGTACCATATGTATTTTAGCAAGAGTTTATGTAATTAGGAAAGCCTAATGGGATGACCTAATCATGTAAAATGTAATAGGGTATATATGTAAGATCTTTTCTTTGGAAAAGACATGGTGAGATTATATGTGATGTAAAAGGAATTGGAAGAGCTGTGAGCTTGTGTCTGTTGGATGTAGAGTAGAGGATTACTGGTGAACTTCATTGGAACTGATCAAGAAAAGATAGTTGTTGTCAAACAGTTCAAAAGATTGTGTATTTCTTCATATACACTTGTTGCGAATAGTGAGTTTTGAAGGTGGATTTAACCTTCTTTGGGAAATGAGCCCCCCTTTCTTTTCTTTACTCCTAACAGGGTCTGTCCTCTAATAAGGACTATGTACTGTAATGTTTCAATAAGCTCCTAATAGGGCTAAATCTTCTAACAAGGATACTATACTCTTAGTACATCATTTGTGGGTGCTAATTCCCACCAAGGTTTTTATTTTTAACAGGGTTTCCTTGAGACCAAAATATTATGTTGTTGTGTTGGAATTCATTGTGCTCATTAGATCTGATATTGTTGCTACTCAAAGTTTAATAATATTTCATACAACTGATTCACCCCCCCCCCTCTTAGTTGTATTATGGAATTTTATTCCTAACCATTGGTATCAGAGCTACTGGTCCTTAGAGATAAATCCTAATAGCTTGAGGTGATCTTGGAGATGGCGTTCTATATCATTTGTTTTCTTTAGGAATTAACTATTGGTTTATTACAAAGAATAAGGTAGCTATGAAATCTGAGAATGACTTACCATCAGCTACTGAAGATGAGAAGAATATATTTTTACTTAACATGGTTGCAAGGGAAGCATTGATTAGCGCACTCTCTGAAGGAGAATTTACTAAAGTTAAAGACTTGGACTTGGCATACCAGATTTGGCAAAGATTAGAAGCAATATATGAAGGAGACAAGTATACCAAGCAAGCTAAGTTATGAAACTAGAAAACAAAGATGGAGAAACTACAAATGAAGGAGGATGAAAGCATTAAGGCTTATGTCCAAAGGGTTACAAAAGTTGTAGTTGGAACCAGAAACTGTGGAGGCACTTATGATGAAGAAGAAGTTGTTGCGAAGATCCTTAGATCATTGACAACTGCTTACAAGTTTAAGGCTATATCTATTCAAGAGACTATACCTCTTACTCCAAAATTTAGCAGAGAGATGTTGATTGCAAAGCTAACTACCTTTGAAGCTACTAAATTGGGAGATTATGTACCTAAAGTTGAATCTACATTTAAAGTATCTACACATAAGAAGATAATGTCTGCACTTCCGAGCATTAGCAGTGAGAACCTAAAAGAAGAGCTTGGTGAATATGCTAAGGAATGGGAATAGATACAAGTAGAGGAAAGAAAGATGGATGAACTTGTTGCACTGATTTCTAGAAGAGAAAAGATAGGTAAGGGTAAATTTGAAGGAAAATTACCTTTGAAATGTTTCTCATGCAATAAGGTAGGTCATTTTGCATCTAGATGTCCTACAAGAGTTCCTAAGTACAAGCCTATGTTTTTCAAATCTAAGTATTCAAAGGATAAAGAATATTATTATACTAGTGAAGGAATTTCTAATGATGATGATTTAGATTATGAGGAGTTAGGATTTTTTCTATTAGAGATGAATCAGTACATGAGGAAAATGATTTAGTATCTCATGTTGATAATAAATCTGAATGATCATAGACAGTGGTTTTTCACATCATATGACTGGAGATAAAAACAAGTTTGTTAAATTAGTAAAGTATGATGGTGGCATTGTGAGGTTTGGAGATAATCTTCCTAAACCTATCATAGGAGTAGGATCTATTACTCTGGATGGAAAAACTAATACTGATAATGTACTACTTTTTGATGGACTCAAGCATAAATTATTGAGTGTTGGATAGTTGTGGACAAAGAGTTTCAATTACAATTCAATGATGGTAAATGTTTTATCAGAAGTAAGGCAAGAAAGTTGATTGCAACCGGTACTAAATCTAGAGGTAATGTATTTGAATTAAATACATCTAGAGCCTCTTATTTTGTTGCAAAGGTAGATGATAGTTGGTTATGGCACAGAAGGTTTTTTCATGTTAACTTTGACAATATTGTGAAGGAAAGTTTTACTAAAGCAGTAAGAGATCTACCGAAGATTGTGAAACCATCTAACACTGTATGCAAAGAATGTGTTATGGGAAAACATACTAGAAGCAGTTACAAAAGAAAAGCATATACATCAAAAGAAAATTTGGATCTGGTACATATAGACCTATGTGGACCTACAAGGACAAAATCATACTATGGTGAAACATATTTCATACTTTTTGGTGATGACTTTTCTAGAATGATGTGGGTTACTTAAAAGAAAAATCAAAAGCGTTTGATAAATTCAAGATATTTAAGGAAAAAGTAGAGAATGAATTAGGTATTAAAATAAAATGTTTAAGATCAGACAGAGGTGTAGAGTTTACTTCAAAATTATTCAATTAATACTCTGAAGTGCATGGAATACAAAGAAAAACATTTGCTCCTAGGAATACACAACAGAATGGGATAGTTGAGCGAAGAAACAAGACTATACTTGATGTTGCTAGGACAATGTTGCTTGAAGGAAATGTATCTCATGTGCATTGGAGAGAGGTTGTTGGGAAAATAGTGTACACATTGAATAGAATTCAAATCAGAGAAGGTACAAATAAGACCCCTTATGAATTATGGTTTAATCATACTCCTACTATAAAATATTTCAAAATATTTGGCAGTAAATGCTATACCAAGAGAGATGAGGAAATAGGGAAGTTTGATGCTAGAAGTGACGAGGGAATTTTTCTTAACTATTCTACTAAGATCAAGGCTTACAAATGTTTCAATCTAAGATTAATAAAAATGATTGAAAGTAATAATGTGAAGATAGATGAAAGGTTTCAGATACAAGAGAGAATGTATGACTGTAATCAAGTTACAGAGATCAAAGAGGTTGCTGCTACAGAAGAAGAAGAAATTGTTGAGACTGAATGCGAAAATGAGATTTGTGATAATGACATAGATAAGACTACTAAGGTTCCTAAAACTCCAAGGTATGTAAAGAACAATCATCTTGAAAATAAAATTATTTGTAATACAAATCAAGGAGTATTGACTAGATCAAAGGTTAGAGAATAAATTTATTTGATTTCTCAAGTTGAACCAAAGAATACAGATGAAGTTTGCAGAGATGAATCTTGGATAAATGCTATGAAAGAAGAGTTAGGTCAAATAAAAAAGAATAAAACTTGGGAATCGGCTCCTAGACCTAAGAACAAAAATGTGATAGGAAATAAATGGGTTTTCATAAATAAAATGAATGAAGGAGTTGTAGTAAGAAACAAAGAAAGACCGGTTTGTAAAGGCTATTCACAACAAGAAGGTATAGACTTAATTTGCATTCTTGAATGGGGATCTTGAAGAAGAAGTATATATAGAACAACCTGATGGATTTCTTTTATGCGAAGATGGAGACACGGTATGCAAGTTGAAGAAGGCATTGTATGGGCTGAAGCAAGCTCCAAGGGATTGGTATGCAAGGTTAGACAAATACCTACTTTGGCTTGGATTCAAAAAAGGTAATGATGATAGTAATTTGTATTTAAGAACTAGTGAAGATGGAGTTTTTATAATAGAAGTCTTTGTTGATGATAATACCTTTGGAGGTAATGGTGATCTATGTGAGAAATTTTCTAAAGAGATGGAAAATGAATTTGAGATGTCCATGATAGGCGAAATGAAATTCTTTCTTGGACTACAAATAAATCAGAGCAAAGATGGAATTTTTATTTCTCAAACTAAATATCTTAAAAAAATGTTGAAAAAGTTTGGAATGGAGGACTGTAAACTAGTTGGTACACCCATGGTAACTGGTAATAAGCTAACAGTTGATGATGAATCAAAGTATGTTTTTCAGACCAAGTACAAATTAATAGTTGGAGGATTACAATATCTAACTCACACCAGACCAGATATTTCTAATGTTGTTGGAATTGTGGCTAGATATCAGGAAGAACCCAAAGAGACACACCTAGCTGTTGTAAAAAGGACAATGAGATATGTGAAAGGAAAAATAGACTATGGTTTATGGTATGATAGAAATGATATCTTTGAACTTCATTCTTATATTGATGTTGATTGGGTAGGAAACATTGATGATAGAAAAAGTACTAGAAGTGGTGCATTTTTCCTTGGGAAGAAGTTGGTTTCATGGTTAAGTAAGAAGAAAGATTGTATAGCTCAATCTACTACTAAATCAAAGTATGTTGTTGTTGCTCTAAATTTCACTCAAATTGTTTGGATGAAGAAAATGTTGAAAGACATTGGAATAAATTTTGATGAGCATGTGGTTATCTATTGTGATAACACCAGTATAGTGAATATATTGAAGAATCTTGTGATGCACTCTAAAACTAAACATATTTATATCAAGTATCACTTCTTGAGAGACAAGGTGGCAGAGAAGGAAATAAAGTTAGAGTATATTAGTACAAATAAATAGATTGCAGACATCTTCAAAAAGTCATTGCTAAAAGATACCTTTGAATATCTTAGAGGTATGATTGGGGTTCAAGCCCCTCCTAGTTAAAATTAAATGATTTAGGGATGCATCAATCCAAAGGTTTTTAGAGCCTTATCATATTCTAGACTAGATGTAGGGATCTACTCCTCAAGGGGAGTGATTGTGGAAGGAAGTTGTTGAAGAAAATTTGATAACTCATGGCACCCTTTTCCATTGTTGTCAAAGGGGGAGTATTTCTATGAGAAAATCCCTACTGTATGGGGAGCTGGTATGTAAGTACTATTTGGTTGTAGAACTTTAGATTGATATAACTTTGGGATGATGAATTTTCCCATATGTTGACATCAATTCCAAAGGGGGAGATTGTTGTATATTTCTGATGCATGGGGTGGTGATTAATACATTTAATATATTTAATAACTAGGTTACTGAATGGGAACTCATACTGTTGTCAGTTTTTGTTTGTCATTGATGTCAACATATGTTTCTGTGAAGAGTATAGGCTGAGTATGACAGTGTACGGACACTGTACGGATGATTCAGATCATGTGAAGATAGATGAGAGTATAGGAAGATGTTGTGATCTTATATCCAAGATTACATCATGTAATGTTGTATATTGGGAGAGTTACAAATGTTTTGGTGAAGACTGGTTCCTAGACAGTGACAGTGGAAGTTGACAGAGTGAGTCTCTGTGTTTTTGGTATATCTTACAGAAGATATGGATTAGGTGTATGTGAGATTAAGAGATGAAAGACAAGGCACTGATGGATGTTCATTGGTTAGTTCAAGGTATAGAATGTTGGATGATGTCATTTGTGGCGTGTGATCTAGAGAAGACTTATTTGAGAGCCGATTTTAGAGGTGTAATGTGCATTTTGTTTGGCAAATGTAAATTATGGATGTTGGTCCTTAATTATTGTAATAGAATCATTATGTACCTATTTTAGGTACCATATGTATCTTAGAAAGAGTTTATATAATTAGGAAATCCTAATGGTGTGACTTGATCATGTAGAATGTAATAGGGTATATATGTAAGATCTTTTCTTTGGAAAAGACATGGTGAGAATATATGTGATATAAAAGGAATTGGAAGAGTTGCGAGCTTGTGTCTGTTGGATGTAGAGAAGAGGATTACTGGTGAACTTCATTGGAACTGATCAAGAAAAGATAGTTGATGTTGGATAGTTCAAAATATTTTGTATTTATTCATATACACTTGTTGCGAATAGTGAGTTCTGAAGGTGGATTTAACCTTCTTTGGGTAGTGAACCTAGGTAGTGAGCCCCCCTTTCTTTTCTCAACTCCTAAAAAGGTATGTCCTCTAACAAGGACTATATACTATAATGTTTCAATAAGCTCTTAATAGAGCTAAATCTTCTAACAAGGATACTATACTCTTAGTACATCATTTGTGGGTGTTGATTCCCATCGGGGTTTTTACCTTTAACAGGGTTTCCCCAAGACCAAAATATTGTGTTGTTGTGTTGGAATTCAATGTGCTCATTGGATCTAATATTACTGTTACTCAAAGTTTAAAGTTTAGTAATCTTTCATACAACTCATTCACCCCCCCCTCTCATGGACTGTTATTCCTAACAAAGAGTGTATTTTTCTCTCAAATTTAGACTCTAAACAATGACATTACACTACTAGGATGAGAGATTCAATGCAATTTAACTAGGAAATTGAGAAATGAAGCTAAATCATGAGATTTCATTAATTCATTACCAAATTTAAGAGAATTAAGCTATGAATTGAAATGTTATTTAAGCTATGAATTCAAAATGATAACATGTAAGTATGAATGCAATTAACTAGGTCATTTGTGACTTTTGAAATTTCTCTTTTATAGAAACATTAGTATTTGATGATTGAGATTCAATTTCAAAGGAGTGATTGAGATTCATCCTCCTTTGATCCATGCGATTTGATCCATGTGCTTAGCCTCTGATTGGTTACACTCATCCTTGTCGTCCCTTGAGAGGTGACATGTATTTTAAGTCTTTTTATTAATTAGTTTTAATTAATTACTTTAGCCATGTATTTAAGTGGGATTGATTTAATTAATTGGGCTATAGGTAATTAATATAAGTTTTTTATTAATTGATGATAATTAAATGAGTGATTAAGTAATTTCATTGATTTTAATGAATTATGCTAATAATCACATGATCGGATTAACATAATTAGGAGATTATTCTGAATTAGGGAAAATAGGGTATTTGGTTTTATTAGCCTGATTCAGGGTGATTACATTTTCCACTCTTTGAATTGTTGTGCAAGTAGCACAGTGATTCAAAGAAAATAGATGTTGTTGATTTAGAGAGCACCTTGATAGGAAGTGATAAAACCATTCTGGATTCAAGGAGATTTAGAGAGCAGTTGGAACTACTTTGAATTTGAGAAGATTTAGAGAGCGACAACAACCACTCTAAATTCTAGGAGATTTAGAGAGCAGAAGAAACTAGTCTAAACTTGAGAATTTTGAGCTTGATTAAACGAAATTCAACATAATTAAAAAATTCAAGCTATTGATTCTGATATTGATTGAACAAGAATCAATCATGCTAACTTTGAGCTTGATTGAATGAAGATCGATAGAAGTTAATCAAAATATCCACTTTGATTTGGTGTGATGAAAATAAATATATGAAAGATTAAGATGATTACAAATAATTAATTTGATTTGAAGCAATGAAATTGATCAATTTCAGAAAGATTTGACTTATGCATAGATACTAAACTTGATATGGTTCTTGGTTAAGTTAATTACCCAATAGTCTCGACTTGATTTAATAAAATTGCCATGCCCCTGGTGTTGAAGATTTGATTGATATGAATCCTTGATCAGATTGAAATGATTGATTTTAGATATGATTATGCCCCCTTAGGACCAAAATCAAAATAGAAATTTGATGAAATCCTTTTCTCAAGCATTGATGAAGATGTTCAATTGATAAAATTTGATCTAGATCAAGAAGACTATTTAGAATCTGTTAGAAATTGATTATGATTGATTTTAGTGTTAAAGGAACACTATTTGACCATGTTTGACCACTAAGAGATGAGATTTGACTAAGTTTGATTGATGTTTTGACCAATATACTGAAGTGCAAAGTCAATGTACGAGTTGAAAAACAACTTTGTGGGGCTTCTGGTAAGCTTTTGTCCATCATTTAAGAAATTTTGAGTATTTTTAACCTTTTTTTGATAAAATTTTCTCCTTTTTTTGACTTTTTTTGACTATCCATTTAATTAATAAACATTATTGAATGCTTTTGTCATGTTTTTGTTTCAATCTATGTTCATTTCACCCCAGGTCAATAGTATTTTGACCATAGTTGACTTAATTTCTGCAAAGTTGACCTGGCTTGGTAATTCTATTTTTACTACTTTAAAGTGATATATAACACCTATTTCAATTTTAGTTCTGATGTGGATCTCCTACTGCATTCTGCTATGAAAGTGCCCTAGGTCATTAGGGTCCCCAGGGGTTTAAATAGGCCCAAAAATGTCATTTTACTATTCATTTTCACTTTTAACCTTGGTAAATTTAGAGCTCTGAGAGAGAAGATGGTGGTCCCAGTTGATAGGCATTGATTTGAGCTCATCCGATGTCATCAATGACTCATGAACTATGCAGCTTCGGTAAGTACCCAATAATGTACCTTGTCAATACTTGCATTTAATTTTTTGCTTCATTTTATGCATTTTGTAGTCATTTTAGTTTAGGATTGCACTCAGTAACCAGGGTCACAAGTAATCAATCTCATGCCACATCTAATTTTTAACCAAATTTTGAATTGCATCCTATAAATTTAGGGTCACAACTTGTTGTGTCGCATTTAGTCAATTTTGTATTGTTTTTATGACTTTCCATCAGTCAGTTGCACCCTATTGAAACAGAGTCGCATCCCATTTTGGGATCACATCTAGTAAATCCTGCATCACATCCTATTTTTGAAGGATCACATCCTGTTATAGGATCACATCCCATAAATCCTGAATCACATCTGGGTTGCATGATCATTTTTGGTTTTTTACGTAGAATTTTCCCAATTTAGGTTGTTTGTCTAACCTATTTAGCCAATTTTCTTTTAATTTATCTTTTTTGATGCTAAGATAGTGTGTATTTCTTGTTTATAGACACAGTTTAGTGTTGTGTCATTTTGGAGTCTAAGACCTACCCAGGTCTTGGAGCTTTCTGGCCAGCTTACTACAACATAGCAACACACTGTCACACGATGAGATCTTTGGTGTTGAGTGGATTTATCTGACATTCAAGTAAATTAAGGTTTTTTGACTACTCTAGCTGAGATATGGCACTCAGATAACAACACCTTCCACTTACCCATTGGGGAGATGATTGTGACTCTAGAGGATATCTGGTGTATTATGTGAGTTCTAGTTATTGGAGCTTAAGTGGAGTATGGGTCTAGTGCTTCTGTGGTGATTAGTGATGTGTGACGCTTATTCTAGGATCCTACCATTGCTAGGCAATATCTTTCCTGGGACCACATCGTCTCCCACTATGAGAACCTTCCTATTTTCATTACTGGTCTAATAGGTGGCATCATGATGCCAAATGGGGGGTAACATGGCTTCATGTGTGGTTTCTCCCTTATTATTGAGGACATGATCTAATCTCCTCGATGATTTGCATGGGGGAGTTTGTTACAAGTAGTGGTTGCCATTACACCCAAAGATTGACCTGTTAATGCCCAATACAACCACTAGACTTATAGAAGACATAGGAGGCAGTTAAGCCATGTCATGAATCCCAAGGGGAGTGCTAACCATTTTGTCAACAATCTCCCCCTCAGTGTTACTCGAGGGGATTCAAACCTATGACTAAGCTCTGATAAAACTTGTTACAAGTAGTGGCTGTCATTACACCAAAAGATCATTTTGTTAATGCTCGATACAACCACTAGACTTATAGAAGACACGAGAGGCGGTTAAGCCATTTCATGAATCCCAAGGGGAGTGCTAACCATTTTGTCAATAGAGTTGTATATTATCTCACATCTACCATGAGATCCATAAGATAGTGTACCAGCACTCGAAGAGCATGATCGTTGAGATTCTAGTATTACAGATTTGGGCATGGGAGCATATCCTAGTGACACATCTATTACAAGTAGTGGTTTCCATTGCACCAAAAGATCAACCTGTTAATACCCAATACAACCACTAGACTTATAGAAGACACAAGAGCCGTTAAGCCATGTCACGAATCCTAAGGGGAGTGCTGACCATTTTGTCAACAATCTCCCCCTCAGCACTACCCAAGGGGATTCAAACCTATGACCAAGCTTTGATACCACTTGTTACAAGTAGTGGTTGCCGTTGCACCAAAAGATCAACCTGTTAATGCCTGATACAACCACTAGACTTATAGGAGACATAGGAGGCGGTTAAGCCATGTCACAAATCCCAAGGGGAGTGCTGACCATTTTTTTAACAACATCCTATTGTTGATTGGTTGAGAGACCTAGAGATTCCATATATCTACATGTATGTCAGCTTTATCCAATAGCCCCACCTAGGAAAGATGGAGTATTGACAATATATCCTAGATGATGTTACTGATCTTGTATGGTGGCCATATCTAAACTCTAAGGAGTGGCATATAGATGCTCATCAAAAGCCTTCCTTCTTTCAGAGTCACTACTTTATTAGTGTATACACTTAAAAATGGCTTCATTAATTAATTAAATATTTATTATTTAATTGATATTGACTTGATAAATTAATTAAATATTTATTATTTAATTAATAATTATTTCTTCTATTTATTAAATAGATTATTCAATTTATTTAGTAAATTCATTATAGTCTATTCCTCTATCCTAAGTCTTCTAATTAGTCTTATTAAAGTGATTTAATTAAATATACAATCACCTAAATATGACTAAGTCCCCTAGTCCACCTCACTTACCTAGTCACCTAACACATCACTTTGGCTAAAATAAATAATTATTATTAATTATTTATTGGTAATTATCCTCACCCACACATGTCCTATTCTTAAGGGATATGTGGCCTCATAGGACTTGGTCTCATGACCACATGTCCTCTCTTAAACCAAGTCAAGAGACATGCCCTATTCCTAAGGGGCTTCTCAAGCCACCTCTAAGGGTCAAAGGTGACTCATGGGACACTTGTGCCAAGAGTCCTCATGAGGAAAAAGTCCTTCCCTCTTCCTCTCTTTGGTCTTTTTGAGACACTTGACATGTGTCTTTCCCTTCCACCTTGTTCTCCTCCATGTTAATGTGAGAGGAACATCATCCCTATTCTCCCTCTCACATTCCAACTACATCCCCCTTTCTCTCAACTCCTTCAACCAAGTCAATCCTAGCCCTAGGATCTTCCACCTTTCATTCTCCACCATAGGATTGTGCCACCTAGGCTTGGATCCTCCAAAACTCTATAAAAGGAGCCTCATTTCCCCTTTGTGGGATAATAGGTATTTTTTTAATCAAGCATTCAAGAAATAGGTAATCAAGCATTCAAGAAATCAAGTAATCAAGCATTTCAAGAGCATCTCATTCACCATATTTGCATAATTAGGCTTTAGTTTTGCATACATTCATCATCAATCTCCACACTTTGGTATCATCTTGGGCAAGAGGCTTCATTTGGAAATCTAAGAGCTCAACATCCTCAAGAAATCAAGGCTAGGAGGGCAATGGAGATAAGCTACATGGTAGGTGAAGGTAAAACCTTGTTTTAGCTTCATTTTTTATGTATTCTTCATTGTTGTTTGCTATTTAGTTTGATTTATTAATCTTAAAATAGTTAATTTATCATTTAGAGTAGTTAGACATCTAATTTTCATACATTTTTGGCACCCACCATGGGGCAACCCACGTTTTTAACATTCTATTTTTAGTTTTCCATGTGCAAATTTTTCTACAAGTCATTTCTGCGCATTTGCACCCGATTCCTGCACATACATCCATTTTTGTTGCGCATCCATTCTGACATTTTCTACAATCTATCCTTTTCATTTTCCTACTCATTTACTTTAAGTTTCTATGTTTTTAACATTTTTTGCTGCGCATTGGTTCCATTGCACTGCGCATGTATTTAGTTTCATTGTGCATATATCCAGTATTATTGCACATTCATCTCATTGTTCTGCGCATTTGTTACTTACTGTAGTAAAATTTAGTTTTTTTTTAGTTTTGATTTTAGCTAACCTTTTGACAAGTTTATGTTTGTTCTGGCAGTCTCTAGGCTATTTTTGCAGGGCATTATTTTAAAGACCCCATTGCTAAATTTCTAACAAGTTTGTTTGCAGGATTCTTAAGGGGTTTTGCAAAATAAACTATAACCTTGTTTGGGCTTTAAATACAATATTTTTTTGATTTGTGTGTCTTCTTTAGCATAGATTAAGTGTATATTGTGTCTTGCTTAATAGCTATTTTTAATCCCAAAATTATAACAATGTATCCTCTCCCCTCGCCATTCATGGATCTTGGGTGTAAGAGAAACTATTATAATTTTTAGAGGGCAGTCTTTGGTGGGAAAAGAGGTACTCACCCGAAGGAATGACCCAACCAGTAACAGGCTAAAGCCAAGCTCTTCCAAACTGGTATATAAAAAATGCTAGTGTGATTAGTCTCACATTAGACAGGTGTGAATTCATTGTGGCAATGAAAATCTCCTCCAGTACCCCAGTGCTGCGTTAAAGTCCTACTTAGTAGAGGTGAAAGCCTTGCTTTGAAAGGATTGGGAGAGCCCCCTTAATTGGGAAAATGACTTGATCACAAGCACTTGAGTAGATTTCCTTATTAAATACTTTTGTATAGTGGCCAAAAACCTTCTATTTGCTGGCTCAAGAGGTCACCCAAGCCCGTGAAGAGACCCCACATTACTCACGGTTCATAGTAGAGATAGCAGTTCTTTGGGAAGTAATGACCCATTGAATTCGGAACTTGGTGTGCTTGTGAAGTGAGTGCACTATAAGGAGGAGTCCATGCCTCCAAGTTCCTAGGTTGTCCGCTATAAATTTGCATGACTGGATTTTATTATCCTAGTGGGGATTCAGTAGATACTGTCCTTGCCAACCTTAGGATTATAAGCGTGTTTGTGCATTCATACTAGATCAATTAGATTAAAATCATTTATGTCTTGTGTGTGTGTGTTTATGCATTTTACCTTTTCCAAAAAAACCAAAACATTAGAAAATCAAACAATTCCAAATCTTGCATTTGCAATCCATCAAAAACAAAAATCTGTGCATTTATACACTTTTCCTGTGCATTTGTTACACTGTTCTGCGCATCTGTTACTTTTCCCACACATCGGTTCAAAATTGTTGTGCATTTGTTTCATTTGGTTGTGCATTCATCAAATTGTCATGTGCATTTGTCTCTGCATATATACAAAAATGAGCATTTCCACAAGCTTTGAAAATTTCACAATCACTTTTTTAGATACCCATTTTCGTCCTTAGTAAGATTCTAGAAAAACATTCACGTTACACAGACCTCTGATCTTTAGTTTAACCATTTTCATCAATTTTCATCATCCTTCCTTCACCAAAAGTCATCAAATCATTTCTTCTAAGTCTTCTGAAATTCCAAATTTAGTGTTGAAACATTACCTTATCTATCAGATTTTGATCTTTCTGAGTTTATCCTATTAGGATCTATCATCCTCAATCAAACTTACTTAGGTTACTATCTCTTGATTTTTCCTTGTCATATCATAGTGAGATCTATACCTCCTATTGACTTAGATTTTATCAAGTTGTCTCATCACTTTTCAACATTTTTCACTATTTTTTTTCTATCAAACACTCTTTCCATATCTTTTCATCAAAAAAACCTCTCATCCCACAAATCAATTTTCACATTTTTATGGTTCAAACTCAATCTCAGAAACTTAAACAAACCATTGATTTAGAATCCCTAGACAAGATGGAAGGAAACAAAAGCACTGAAGAAAATCCTTGGTTTGGAATTCCTAAGAAAACTTCACTTTTTACTTCAAAAGACGAACCCACAGATCAAGAACTTAGGGATGCTACACAAGATCCTAGATTTTAAAATGTCATGGAAAGACTCCTAGACATGGATAGAGAGATGTATTTCATCATGCTCTCTCACCAAGGAGCCAAACTACCAACTAATTTTGATGTTTCCCATCTTAGAGAACCACTTAATACAAATAATCAAGAAATCCCTAGTGGTTCTCAAGATACTCATGGAGCAAAGGAAACCAATCAGCAATCCAATGCTTCTCAAAATAACCAACAAAACAATACTTCTCAAAACAACCAACAAAATAATGCTTCTCAAAATAATCAGCAATTCAATGCTTCTCAGGATACTCAACAACAAAATGTTTCCCAAAACACTCAAGGAAACACGTTACCTTTGGATCCCGTTCTACAACAAATCCAGATGCTTCAACAAAAAATCCATGACATTCAAACTGGATCATCAACTAAGAAGTATTCCTTGGATGATATATGTCCTTATCCTTTTGATAAGAATTTAGCAATGATTTTGTTCCCTCCTCATTTTGAGGTACCAAAATTTGACAAATACAAAGGGAATTCGAATCCACAAGACCACATTCATGAGTTTTGTGCTGCTTGTATTGAAGTCGCTCACAATGACACTTATCTTATGTGACTATTTCCACAAATTTTAGGAGGACAAGCCATGGAATGGTTCTCCAAACTACCCCCAGGCATCAAATCTTTCAATGAGCTTCTTGACAAATTTGTGACTCGTTATTCATATAACATCAAACATGAAGTCACTATGCTTGATCTTTGCAATGCACATCAAAAGAATGGAGAACCCTTCCTTACTTTTTTGCAAAGATGGCATTAATTGTTTGCCAAATATCCATGAACAATTCCTGAACAAGAAAAGATGGATATCTTTGTGCATAACCTTACACCAAAAATGAGTTATAGGTTACAATTGCAATTTCCACCAAACTTCAATAAGCTCATAGAAAATGGTATCAAGATTGAAGAAGCCATGGTCAAAAAAGGTGAGATAAAACTTTATTCCAAGGACAATGCTAGGTCCTCAAATTCCAATCCCAGTAATTATAACAATGACAAATTGAAATTTTGGAATAAAAATAAAAATATTGTCAATGATGGGATTGTTGATAATAGTAATGTCAAACCAACACAACCCCTTCTAAATCTCACAAGTCAGGCCAGTGCTACTCAAGCTACCTACAACAATCAATCAGCAAATCCAAACACCAACAAAGATTCATCTAAACCAAGATTGCCTTTTATGTCACCTCGAAGAAATTTTACTCCTTTAGGGGAAACTCTCAAATCAACATTATGAAAGTTAATCACAAAGAAACTCATTACGCTTCCTGAAATAAAAGATTTTGAATCGAAAGTGAAACCTTCTTGGTGGAATGGAAATGATTATTGTGAATTTCACAGAGGAAAAGGACATAAAACCAATGAATGCCAAAGGCTCAAAAATTTAATTCAAGACTTAATTGAAAATGATGAAATTAGTGTTGATGGACATACCTCAAATGAATCACATATGGCTTTCAAAGATCCACTTCCTGAGCATTAAAAAGGAGGTTCTTCCAACACTAAGGGTGACAATCAAGCTAATTATAATTCTACAACCTATAGATATGTTGGTAACATTTCTGAATGTCATCCTTCTAATTACCATGCCAATGTCATTACCATAAAGGAAAAATCAGAGAGTCAACTAGTCCATGTTACTACTTGTGCCCAATCCAAGGTTACTCTCCAAGGAGTCCCATCTAAACCAAGCACATCTCAAAACAAGTCTATTTATGTCCCAAAGTCCACACCAAATATTTTCAACTAGTGCAATCTTTTGGAACAACTCAAGAAAACACCTGCCCAAATATCCATCTTAGAGATTTTGCGTCTATCCCCATCTCACAAAGATATCCTTGAGAAAGCTCTCTTAGAGACCTAGGTCCCCACAAATCTTGATCATGATCAATTTCAAGCTATGGTGGGCCATTTAACAACCCCACATTACCTATCCTTCACTAAAAATGATGATTTAGCTATTACCCAACCTCATAATGCTCCCCTACATATCAAAGTCCTTGTACAGAGTCACAAAATCAAGCAAGTACTAATAGATGGAGGAGCTGGCTTGAATATCTGTACATTGAAACTAGTCCTTGCATTGGGATTTTCTAAAAATGTTGTAGATCCAAAGAATAAAATCAAAATAAAAGCTTATGATGAAGAAGAGAGGTCATCCAAGGGATCTATTGTTCTACCTATTAGAGTAGGTCCTATAATCAAAGATGTACCTTGCTGATTTCTTGACATGGATCTTGCTTATAACATTCTCTTGGGAAGACCATGGATTAATTCCATGCAATTTGTGCCATCAACTTATCATTAGTGCTTGAAATTCCCTCATAATGGTTAGGAGATCACTATCAAAGGAGATACTAATCCATTCCAGTATTGTAGCTCTGTGAGGACATCTGATTCTTTGGTACCTTATAATCATACTGGATCTTCTACAACTACACCCATTGATCCTAGTAATATAGCATCAACTTCTAAATCAAATAGGATCAAGATAGACATAAAAGAAAGAAGTATGGGAGAGTACACTTTAGGTCAAGCTCTTTGCATCACATAGTTACCTTTATCTCCTAGATCATATGGTAGATCTTTGATCACTAAACAACAATCAGAACTCCCTTCAACACTTGTTTATGACACATTTACAAGTGGGGGCACAATATCCAAAGAGGCAACTAAGCATAATGCTAATCATTTTCTTAAGTCACAGAAGAATGAAGAGGATATCAAACATGAATATATATCACCTGATGTCTATGGTAAAGGGTATACTTTTCTACAAAAGATGGGATACCAAGGTACTGGACCTATAGGGTTACAAAGAGAGGGTGTTATCAAACCAATTTTACAAAATCTAAATTATCAAAGAGACACTACAGGATTAGGGTATAAAGGAGAAGGACCAAAATAACCAAAAGGAAAATCAAAGATCACACCTTTTTATGAGATATCTAAAGCTCCTGCCTTACAATTCATAAAGCATGGTATGTATGTAGATCTAGAGAAACAAAGGATAGCACAAAGAATCATTGATAGCCTTGAGGATAATGATGATTCTGACTCAAATGATTATGAATGGGATTCATTATCTAATTATACTGAAGAGATAGGAATTGATGTTGTCCATCACTATAATAACAATTACCATGAGGGAGAGAGTTTAAGGACTGACTCACTAGGATTAGTCCCATGTGATACTACTTTTGTCAATTATGAGGAAAGTGATCTTTATCTTGCGATAGATGAATCAGATGAGAGTATGGAAATAGACCTGGCTGATACCATCATAAACCTTGACAACTTTTCCATCAATACCATCTTTGCCTTTAAAACTGACCTGAATTATCCAATGCCCCTTGTACATCCTAAACTTATCAATTGGGATTCTCCTGATCATCTAGAACTTGATGTCTTCCATAATGATGATGCAATCATTGACTATCTTGGAATTAGGGATCATTTACCACCAAGGGATCACAAGTCAGGATTTTTGATAGAACTCAATGACATGGCCTACTTTGGAGAGAGTGCCAATCCTTTCAGTCATAAAAATATAAAAATAATCAATAGATCTAATGGTGAAAACCACTCAGTGGTAGTATTAGATCCAAAAATAGTAAAAAGAAAAGACAAATATGATGGTGAAAACCTTTCTAAGGCACCTAGCGATGGAAGGATTAACACTCTTCCCAATTATCTATATCAAGAGCAATCTACCATTCTTATAGAACCAACAGTACCTCTTAACATTGGAATAGAAGAGTCTCCACGCATCCTCAAATTAGCAGCATCCTTGACAGAATTAGAGAAAGAATCTTTTGCAAAAATTTTCAAAGAGAGACAAATCAACTTTTCTTGGTCCTATGCTGATATGCCTAGGCTGGACCCTAATCTCATTATGCATCATTTATCTATTAGACTAGGTGTAAAACTAGTTAAGCAGAAGCTTCGCAAGATGCACCTACACATTGCACTAATGGTTAAAGAAGAATTGAAGAATCTCTTCGATGTTGGATTCATTTGTGCTATTGATTATGCTGAGTGGATTTCAAATATCATCCCCATCTCAAAACCAGACAAGTCTATCTGGATTTGTATTGATTTTCAAGATCTTAATAAAGCTTGTCCAAAAGATGAATTTCCTTTGCCAAATATTGACATTATTGTTGATCTGACAGGTGCGCATGAGATGTTATCATTAATGGATGGTTTTTCTGGCTATAACCAGATCAAGATTGCACCAGAAGATCAAGAAAAGACTGCTTTTACTTGTCCGTGGGGTACATATTGCTGGAATGTGGTGCCATTTGGCCTCAAAAATGCTGGAGCGACTTACCAAAGAGCTATGACCACAATCTTTCATGACATGATGCATAGCATTATGGAAGATTATGTTGATGGCATTTTAGCAAAATCTAAAGATAGAGCTGGTCATTTGAGAGTGTTGGATAGAATATTCACGTAGATGGAAAAGTATCATATTTGACTCAATCCAAAGAAATGTGCATTTGGGGTTACATCCGGTAAACTGTTAGGGTACATTGTCTCAGCTAAAGGAATCGAGGTAGATCCAGAAAAGGTTAAAGCAATAATGGAGATGGCTTCCCCCACTAATATCAGTCAGTTAAGATCTTTGCAGGGACATCTCCAATCCATCTGAAGATTTGTTTCTCAACTAGCATATCAAAGTCATCCCTTTCAACATTTGTTGCATAAAAATATCTTATTCCAATGGGATGATAAGAGTGAGGAAGCTTTCAATAAAATCAAGCAATATATGGTGAATCCTCCAACTCTAATGTCACCAATTCTAGGCAAGCCACCCTTGCTCTACATTTCAGCTATGGTAGTCTCACTAGGTGCTCTTCTGGCTCAGCAAGATCATGAAGGGAAAGAAAAAGCCATATACTATATCAGTCGTACCCTAGTGGGATATGAGCTAAACTATTCTCCTATAGAAAGAGCATGTTTGGTTGTTGTTTTTGCTTCACAAAAGTGGTGACATTACATGTTGTCACATTCAATCAAGCTCATTGCAAAGATTGATCCTTTAAAGTATTTATTAAGCAAGACAACATTGACAGGTAGATTGGCTAAGTGGGTCATGCTACTTAGTGAATTTGATATTGAATATGTGGATTGAAAGGCTATCAAAGGCCAAGTGATAGTAGATCAGCTAGTAGATGTCCCATTAATGGATGACCAACCTATACACACAAAGTTTCTTGATGCACACATCTTGGCTTTATCTACACAAACATGGAAACTATACTTTGATGGATCATGTACTCAATAGAGTTCAGGAGCTAGTATTCTCTTTATCATGCCGCAAGGATACACAATTCTAAAATCTTACAAGCTGCTCTTTCCTTGCACCAATAATGTAGTAGAATATGAAGCTCTGCTGATTGGGTTAAAGATGGATTTACAATGGAAAGTAACTGAAATGAATGTCTACGGGGATTCTCAGTTGATTATAAACTAGGTTAATGATAATTATCAGACTAAAGATGATAAGTTATTACCATATAAATGTATGGTTGATGACTTCAAACAATATTTCTCATTCATCACTTTTGAGAAGATTCCTTGGCATGATAACAAGGTTGTCAATACAATGGCTACGATTGCTTCTTTGTTTGATACAGAAGATACCAAGGCCCGTTTTGAGTTCTTGGTAGAATCTCTAACTTGTCCTGCATATGATGACCCTGATACGAGTATTATATGTCATCTAATTGGACATGACTCCCTAATTTATGGAAAAATCTATTTTTATCTGAAAAATGACATCCTACCCCCTGACCTATCCTGAAATCAAAAATGAAATTTTCTCCACCAAGCCTTTCGCTATGTCCTAATATCTTACACCCTTTATCGGCAAGGTCTTGACGGTACTCTCCTACGATGTCTTGAACATGATGAAGCTCAAACTACCTTGAGAGATGTACATGAGGGTATTTTTGGGACACATTCAAGTGGTCCCTCTTTGGCTAAGAAACTCATGCATATGGGTTATTATTGGCCTACCATGGAAATAGATTCCTTTCATTTTTCTAGGGCATGCAAGAAATGTCAGATACATGGAAACCTTATTCATGCTCTAGCACAAGAGTTACATCCTTTTACAAATACCTTGCCATTCAGTCAGTGGGGACTCGACCTCATAGGTGTTATTAATCCCCCATCTTCCAATGGTCACAAATGGATTATCACTGCAACATAATATTTTACTAAATGGATTGAGGTCGTTCCATTGATTACCGCCACAAGGAAACAAATATCCATGTTTATCCTAAATTATATCATTTATAGATATGGTATACCTATGTATCTCATTACTGATCATGGTAAACAGTTCCAAAATTGGGACATGGATGAACTATGCATGAAATTCCATATCACCCATAACTATTCCTCCATATACTATCCCCAAGGAAACGGCCAAGCTGAGGTGTCAAATAAAACAATTGTTAAAATCCTACAAAAGACTATCAATGACGTTGGCCATGACTAGCATATCCAACTGAATCCATCCTTATGGGCTTACTGCACCTCCATCTATACTCCCACTGGAGCCACCCCATATTCCCTTGTCTATGGATCTAAAGCAGTCCTGCCCCTTGAGGTCAAGTTGCCTTCACTTCATATCACTCTCAAAGATTTGATTCCTGATGAAGAGTATAGAGTTGCATGGCTAACTAAACTAGAACTGCTAGATGAATATCATCAAAGAGCTTATGATCATTTGAAAGTCTATCAACAGCATATCTCTTGTCAATATAATAGCAAGGTGAAAATCAGAGACTTTCAGCTGGGTGACCTAGTCATTCGAGAAAATCCAAATAATCAACAACATCATGAGAAGAAGGGCAAGTTTGAACCCAATTGGTTAGGTCCTTTTGTAATTAGAATATTTTATGGTTCTAGGGCTTATCAATTGTCCACACCTGAGGGAGATCCTTTGGATGAACCTCTTAATAGCATACACCTCAAGAAGTTCTATCCTTGAAATCCCAATGCAAGGGCTATGTATATATTTTGTAAATAAATAAAAATAAAAAATACTAATAAATATAAGAAAATTGCAATAAAAGCATGTGGTGAAAACTTGGCAACAGGCACCATGTCTATCAAGCTAGCTCCTTTATCTATTAGGATTCTTCTAGCGTGTCCATTCATTGTATATATCCACAATAAAATGGCTCATCAGTCCCCATTCCCGCCATGTATATATCATAACAAATGGCCAGTTCATACACCATCCATTTGTATCTACCCATAATAAAATCCCATCATAGCTTGATCTTTTGTCATGGTCTTTGTCCTAGTCTTGTTGCATCTTTCTTCATCCATAATAAGTCAGTCCATCACCTAGCTAGGGGCATGTCCTCAACCTAGTTCGAGAAGTGGATCTGTGATAGTCATGACTCTTAGAGGACAAAATGGAGTATTTTCACCAGACAAGCACGCACAATCAAATGTTCTTCCACAATGGTATCTTCATAATGAGTTGAAATATGTGATCTACCCTTTGAAATATGGCTTCTTATCTATCACTCTTGACTATACATCATAAATTGAACTAATCACCATACCTTACACTATCTTTTGGAAAAAGAAATGTATATTCATGATAGGCATGTTAGAATGATTTTTTGTAGATTATGCATTCATACCTAGATTTCATTGTTATCATGTTTCCTATGCTATTCTGGGATATCTTTGAAATGAGTTTGAAACTCCCATATCTCATTGATTAGAATAGCCAGGATGGGGCATGGTATTTTCTTTGATTGTTGTTTGTGGGATATTTTTTGATGAAATTGAAGGAACAAATAATTGGGGTGTTTGTGCATAAGTGCCTTCATCATTTTAATAGTATTGACAACATCCAAATCATGTTGTTCTACAAATGCTATTAACGGTGATACGCCAACACATACCTCGACTCTAAATATTTGTTCCCCGATGGATGGGGGGAATATTCCTTGTCTGTTATGCAAATGAAACTCAGGTCATCTTAGTTCAATTATACCTAGATGCTTGTCAAGTTTGCTAAATTAAACTCCATGCAAGAAGTGCTCAGGTCATCGTGATTTAATTATACCATGATGCTTGCATTTTCTTGCAACATAATGAGCTCAATGATGAAAATCAAATTCCAGTTATTATGAAGTTCTAAGATGTTACATGAAGCTGTGGAGATATACTCATTTCATATTCCATTTTGCATTACATTTACGCAGCTCACGACTTGCATATCAGTGCTCCTTTTATTGGGCTTTGTAGGTTATCCTTCTTATTAGGTCATCTATTCTCCTAGTCCATTCTTCTTGTGTCACATACATTGTTATTTAAGTTGAGGACAATTGGACAATAAAAACATTAATTTTTCATCTCGAATCATACAACATTTAACAAATTCATTTAGGCCATGCTTTATCTTCATTAGGTATGTTCATTTGTATATTATCCATCTATATTACATGGATATTTCACATGTTGTTATGTCATAGCTATCATAACATCTCATTATATTTTTATTATGATGAAAATTGTTATATTTTAGTCATCTTACAAACATTTTCATTCATTACATATTATATGCATTTTCCATCATCATTT
The DNA here is from genome assembly GCA_027943335.1 of Chamaecyparis obtusa. Taxonomy (NCBI): domain Eukaryota; kingdom Viridiplantae; phylum Streptophyta; class Pinopsida; order Cupressales; family Cupressaceae; genus Chamaecyparis; species Chamaecyparis obtusa. The sequence continues at coordinate 427,999 of BSBK01000899.1, forward strand.
ATTATCCATTACATGTATAATATCATCATCCATTTATTATCATTCATTTATATTATTCATTTATTATCCATTCATTATTCATTATCTACATTGTTTTACATTCTTGCATTAATAACCACATAGCATTGTATAGAGTAAAATCATTTAGGACATGCATTTATATCAATATCATATGTTAGTTCATTAACCATTATGCATCAAATAGAAAATAAATCATTTTGCATTCTAGGACATACATTCTATGAATATTAAAGTAAATCATCACATCCTGCATTTGTCAGTACGTACACATGTATATATATATAGTCAAAGAAAATAATGATAGAGCATGTGCTAGTAGGGGGAGGGACACAGGGAGAGGTAGAGACAAGGTCATATGATGAGGTGATGGAGGGGTGGAGGAGATGGAGGAGGCAAAGATGGATGAGGTGGAGATAGAGGGGGTGGAGGTGGAGATGGAGGAGGTGGAGGTGGAGATGGAGGGGTTGGAGGTGGAGGTGGAGGTGGAGGTGGAGAGGGAGGCGGTGGAGGTGGAGATGGAGATGGAGGGGATGGAGGTGGAGGGGGGGGGGGGGTGGTCGGTGGAGATGACAGTAATGGTGGCAGGGCCAAATAGAGAGGATTTGGAGGAGATGGGGACCAGAAGGGTAATCGAATTAGATTGAGAGTTGTACCACCGTGCAAGGATCCTGACCCTTTATTTCCTCGTCAATAGCAAAGAGCTCTTAGAGAGAGTGGTGGTGCAGGTGGAGGGAAACCACCTTGAGGTCCTCCTAGAGATAGAGATAGGGACCCATTATCTATTTGTGAGTAGGAGAGAGAATATTTGAGATCTGAGGTTGATACATTATGAGCTCTACTCACTAGTAGGGACATTTAGCTATAGATTATGAGAGTTGAGAGAGATAGACAGACCCACATAACTACACATTAGGGACAAAGGGAAGCTTACTATTTTGCACTATATTATTCAGTTGTTCCAATGGATCAGAAAAAGCCACCATATTATATGATAGCTCAACAGTTTGAGGGTGTGATGCCACCACCTATACCTACTAGAATTGATGCTCCACCTCCTGTCCCTCCTTGAGTTGATGAAGGACAAAGTCAAACATGATTCATGTTGTAGCTTTTTGATATATTTTTATATTTATATATGTAACCTTTGATGTACTCTTAAATGTACCATTTTTTATGTATATGTACCATTTTTTATCGATACATTGATACTCTTTGGACTGTGATATATATACTCTCATTTGATTCATGTTATTTTGTTGATACTATTGTTATTTGATTTTTTCACATGTCTTGATCTCAATATATTGATATACATCTACTTCTAATATTGATCTTTATCTTGTTCATATTTGGTCATGTGATTTAGATAGATGATTGATTTGTTGACTTCATTGTATTATGTCACTGATATATGCAGATATTTTTATACTTTTTAGTTTATGGATGTATGGATGCAAGGATGTAAATGCATTTCTTTTTATGTAATTTCATGTTATGAATCTCTATGAGATGTTATATTTAGATGTAATGCGATGTGATGTATGGACATCTCACTTTCTTTATGTATGTTGATGGATGGATTAATGCATATCTATTTATGATACTAACATGATTATGCAGGTATATAGATATCAATGTTTAGATACTCAGTCATTAATTGTATCTTGATGATTTAATTTTATTTCCATGGTCAAACTTATATATGTTGATATTTAGAATTTTCACTCATGTTGATGCTAATTAATCATAGTCATACTATCATACTAATGTAGTTTTAAAATGTATGCAACTATATTTAATACAACTAGATTAATCAATGAAAATGCAATTAAATGAACTTAATGCAACCGTATGAAATGCACCTTAAATGAACTTAATGCACCTTTAAAATGAAATGCAAGTAAATGCAATTAAATTAAATGAACTTAAAATGAAATGCACCTAGATTAAGACTTATAAGATTTTCACTCTATATTCAAGATAGGTCTTTTATCATCATAGAGCCTTTTAGTGTAGACCTGATAGGTTAGTACAATTTTCATTGATAGATTTAGCAATCATGAAAATATGAATACTTCTCATTTTATATGTCATGTTGAAAGTGAACCTAAACATCAAGGAATTTATGCTAGAATGTTTTGTTAGTTACTTCTTGTTAATATAAACTTTTTTCTATTCTTGTCCAATATTTTAATATATATATATACCCGCAATGACCTTTTATTATTCATATCCTTGGTATAGTTTCATTTTTCTCGCTTTACTAGGAAGCTATTTCTCTCTAGATTAAAATAGACAATATAAATAAATCCAACTTCACCAAAGATTTCATAGGAAATAGGTCAAGGTATATGTGGCATTCCAATCATGATGGAGGCTCTTACTATAGACACTCATTATATATGATCATGTTAGATCATTGGATTTATTACCACAAGAAGAAGACAAAGAAAATGTTGCACCCAGTCCTTGTTTCTCTAGTCATTATTAGACATCTTCGAGTTACTCAAGGAACTCAACAATCATAAATTGATAATAAGTCATAGTAAACTAAGAAAAAATCATGATTTCCTTGTTTTGTTTCTCCATTCCATGGACATCGTTGAGACAACATGGAAATAAATCATCAACATAAATCTCAAATCATTTGGTTTTTATTATGTAGTGTTTAAGAAACACATATGTTTAGTTTACAATCTCTTGTAGAAAACTTTATCATCATATATTATTTTCAATTATAGTTTGTATCTCCTGTAGTAAATATCTTTTCTATTTGGTGTTAGTGTTTAGGAACACTTTTATCTCTATGACTAGTGTTTAGGAACACTTTTTAGATCGAAGTATTAAGAAATGTTGTTGTTGTTTTAGGTTGGTGGCATTTGAGAAATACCTTTGGTTGTGTAGTTTAATGTCAATTGCAAACTAGGGATGATCGACACCCTATAAGAGAGTCCTAATGATGACCGTGTGACCTTGTGTCTCACATGCCCATGACCACTGCTCCCTAGAGAATGCGATTTTCCTAGGACTTTGGTATAGATAGATTCCATTCTAGGAGAATAGGATATTTTTTATAACATGGCTCAAGGTTTGATTGTCACGAAAATGACTGAAAGATATATAAAAAATAAACTTTAGATTGTCCAAGCTTTCAAGTGTTGCATTGATAGATAGAGCATTGATTATAAGTAGAGTCTGCTTACTAGGTTTTCACTAAGATACTTTTTCTCTTTTTCAATTTTTTTTGTACATTTGCTCTCTCTTTTCTTCTTCTTCTTTTGATTCACCAAGGTGCCTATTTGCTAGGTTTTCACCAAGATGGTCATTTTTTTAGGACATTTTCCATTGTTTTTGAATTTTATTCTTTCCATTGTTTTTTCTTTTCTTTAGGAATTATTTTTACTATTTTTGAATTTCTTCAAGATCAATATTTGTTGTATAGGTGTTGCCTCACAAATGTCAGATGTAAAACCATTTCAAGTGGAGAGTATTTATTGGATCCATTAGGACATCTCCCTCAGGTGTAGCCAACTAATAGGCTCCTGATCCAAATGAATTTGTGATGACAAAGGGACCTAGCTAGTTGGGTTCAAATTTTCCCTTCTGCTCTCAATTTTGTTGATTCTTCAAATTATCTCTTAAGACGAGGTCTCCCACCTAAAATGTTCTTGGCTTCACTTTCTTATTGTAACATCTAGACATTCTCTTCTGGTAGACTATGAGATGATCAAATGCTTGTTGTCTATGCTCATCTAACAATTCTATCTCTAATAGTTGCAATATTTTTTAGTCCCCATCAGTGACTAGATTTTTCAATGACACCCTCAGTGATGGAGTCTCTACTTCAATTGGAAATAATTATTTGGACCCATATACTTGTTCAAAAGGAGTTTCTCTAGTTGGCATTCTAATGCTACTGTGGTACACCCATAATGCTAGATTAATTTGCAAGTTCCAGTCTCTTCCTAATTTGTTGATCGTCCTATGCAAGATCTTTGAAAAAAAAATTATGCCTCAACCTATCTATTACCTTAAGGATAATAAATGTAGGAATAGTGATGAGTAATTTTGAAATGTAACCATAAGTCATCCATGTCTTTGTTTTTGAATTTCCCTCTATTTTTAATTTCAATTGATGAGGGTACCCCATACCTATAAATGATGTAGTTTAGGATAAACATTAAGACTTGTTTTCCTATAGCATTGGCTAGTGGTACAACTTCAACCCATTTTGTAAAGTATTCAGTTGTTGTAATGATATACTTATGTCCATTGGATGAGTTTGGGTAACTTTTTCCTACTAAATCAAAATCCCATTGTTGAAATGGCCAATGTGTAATAAATGGAATTAACTCCCTAGATGGAGCATGTATTAGATTGCAGTGAAATTGGCATTTCTTGTATGTCTTTACGTAATTAATAACATCCTTATCCATTGCAGGCTAGTAGTATCTCACTCTTAAGAGTTTCTTGGCTAATGAAAAGTCATTTGAGTGAGACCCACACACACCTTCATGCACTTCCTTGAATGCACAACTTGACTCTTCATTCTCTAAACATCTAAGTAGCGTATCATTCAGAGTACATCTATAAAAGTTGTTAGCAATGGATAAATAACACGATGCTTCTCTTATGAGGCATCTTTTTTCATTTCTTGAATAATTTTCAAGGAAAGTATGGTCTTTAAGATAAGAATAAATATGGGTGTATCTAGAAAAGACTTGGGTTTCAATAACACATATAATTTGGGAATCAGGGGAGTCATAGGCTACAAAGGGGAGTTCTTCCACTAGGAATTCATAGTAAAACTAATGTTCTTCTAGTTGAAACATGGATGCTAAGGTAGCCATCACATGAGAAGATCTATTCTCTGACCTTGGAATTTTTTCCAATGTGGTGTCGACAAATTGTTTCTTTAGGTCATCGAACATCCTCTTATAAGTTGTGAGTATCTGTAGATATGTAGCTCAATGATTTTCCATTCTATTTCTATTTGTGATCCATTCACCATGGCTTCATACTCTGCTATGTTATTTTTGTATGGAAATATCATCTTGTATGTCTTTAGTATTGTGTATCCTTGTGGAGTAATGAACAAACATCCAACCCCTGACCCTTGTTGTGTGAAGGATCCTTTAAAAAATAAATCTTCCATGGATGTTTTGTAAGGTGCATGATTGCTTCATCAAGGAACTCTATGTGCAATGGTTTTCCATCTGGAAATGGTGCTTCAACAAGCTGTTCATCTATCACTTTCCTTTGATGGTCTTTCTATCAACATATTCAATATCAAACTCACTTAATACTAGGACCCATTTTGCTAGTCTTCATGTCAGTGTTTCTTTATTCAATAGATATTTAAGTGGATCTATATTTGTAACTATATTTTCCTTATGTGACAACATATAATGTATGATTTTATGAGATGTAAATACCACTGCTAGGCATGCCTTTTCAATCATTGAATAATTTATCTCATAGGAGACTAGAGTTCTATTGATATAATATATATCCCTTTCTTTCTTACCCTCATCCTCTTGTTCCAATAATACTCCTAATGATGTGTATGTCAATTTTGATATATATAATAGAAGTGGTTTTCCATGAATTGGAGCCATAAGGATCTAAGGTGGTGCAGGAGCACCTAGGCTAGCTCCTAGATACCTAAGTTTTTGGCTTGTAGTGACTATTGGCCAAGTCACTATCCTTATGGACTTTTGGTTTTTCTATCTTAATTAGGAAGTGTGTTAGTAGTCATATTAAGTTCTTAGGTAGTTGGTTTAATTCCTAGTGATGGACTTGATAGTCTTGGTGAAGACCCAAGGATATGGCTTGGATGCCATGAGTATGTGAAAATCAGTCAAAGATGTATTTTGACTATGAAAAGGAATAAAATGAGTACATTTAAGTTTTTTTATGAGTCTTAGAGGTCTTAGGATGGGTTTGAGAGTCTTTTTAGACCTCATGTTTTAATCTTGTCAAAGTTGTCAAGCAAGAACTGAAAGTTGTCATGACAACTTTGAAAGTTGTCATGACAACAAATTGGTTAAAGCATGTCCAAGTAGGGAAGTTAGTTATAGGTCTTAACCCAACCAAGATTGGGTATATAGGCCTATTTAAGGATTTTTTTTGTCGATACCAAAGGTTGGTGATTAGTTTTTATAAGCACTATTTTGAGTTTTGTGTGACTATCAGCACTGTACCCATGAATGAATGAATTGAGAGGTCGGTCATCCTTTCTCATGGATTGAACCTAAGAAAGAACTTTAAATATTTTTTTCTTTATTTTTTGAGTATTTTATTCAAGATTTTTTTTGGTTTTTTAGTTTACTTTTAAGCTTTGTAATTAAATATCTCCTCTGAGACTAGCTTGTTGGATTGTTCAGAGTAGAGGCTCTTAGAATGGCTCTAACTTAAAATTCCATGGTTGGTTTTGCACGGCCACCTAGAATATGTTAGAGAAATGTATATACATTGTAAATATGTTCATTTTTGCTTTTGGTTGTAGAGGAGTGAATTTTGAAAGCAATCCCTAGGTGAGCCAAAGCTAGCTTGGTTAGGGAACTTGTTTTGATCCAGCATATGGGAGAGATCCCAGGGATTGGAAAAGCCAATCCAACACTTGGAGAGTATTCTAAAATATTTAGAGACTCTATCATATGAAGGAGAGTTCATGTAAAACTTGGAAAGGAGTGGAAAGATCAAACCCTCACTGTGAACCAATGAGGCCTATTTAGGCCTAAAAACAAGGCTAGAAGATAGGAAGATGTTGTACGGAAGATTTGGAGGAATAAGGGTTTTTGAATCTTGTGTAACTTCAAAATGGGTGTTTGAAAAGGTGACTCTTTTGACCCTTTGTGTGGGAATTTTTAGAGTTACACCTTGATTTAGGGGTTGGAAGACCTACAAGGCCTGGTAGCCTTTTTAGGCTAAAATTGGAGATCGAGTACTAGTAGAAGGATACCACAAGGTAAATCACCCCAAATTGAGTCAAAAAAAGTCTAAAAGAGTCCTCTCCCATGCCTAATAGCTAGAAACAAGAAGATGGAGTATTGGATGAATTCCATAGTTGAATTCATTGGAGGAGTTGTGGGAACTAGAGTGAGTTTGAGACCTTGGTAGAGAGATCTTGAGAAGTAGAGGAGATTAGGAAGAATCCCTCTGATTGAAGGGTCTTAGGAACCTAAGATATGTCAAGGGAAAACCTAGTGAAGTCCTAGAGGAAGTAGGGCTAGTGATAAGAAGATCTCCCTATCAAATTGGTATCAGAGCCATTGAAAGGTTTAGGTAAAGTTGTATGTTAGAAAGGAGTGAATCCATTGGAGATAACACAATGGTGACCAATGTTGAATTGGTCAGAGAAGTGGTGGATCAAAAAGAAAGAAATAGAATTCTAGAGGAAACTGTGGAAGCTTTGAAAGATAAGCTTGAGCTAGTGGCAAAGGCTGCTAAAAAGATGAAAGAAAAGATGGAAGTAGAAGATGACAATGGAAAGGTAATTGTTGATGAAGATTATGTTCCTAAACTTGATCCACCTATCCAAGAAGAACCCTTCCTAAAATCCATTGAGGCATTGGGAGGCAAAACTTTAGAAGGGATACCTATGTTCACCGGCAAGATGCATTCAAAGTTGGTGGTGGAGTGGATTGAAGGGATGGAAAAATACTTTGAATGTGAAGGTGTCTTAGAGGCACAAAGAGTGAAGGTAGCCAAATCAAGACTAAGGGGACCAACCCTAACATTGTGAAAGTTACTTCAAGGAGAGATGGAAAGAGAAGGGAAGAGACCCATTGAAAATTGGAATGCTATGGTTACCAAGATCAAGGAGAATTACTTGCCAGAGGATCATGAGATAAAAATGCACAAGAAAAGGTAGAATCTTAGGAAAAAAGAGATGGATGTGACTTCTTACATTGAGGAGTTTCAAAAACTTTATTTGAGGTCTAAAGTTCAATAAGAATAAATTATCTGAGTTGCTCGATATTTGACTGGTTTGAGGTGGAGTATCCAAGAATAAATTAGTCTATGGACTCCTACTATTGTCCACAAGTGCTTTCAATTAGCACTAAAGGTAGAAGAAAAGAACAAAAAGAAACAAGACTCCTCATCCAAAGTTAGAGGTAGGGGAAGAGATTCTAGGGGACATAGAGGTGGTTATGGTGGTAGGAGTAATGAACCTATAAATCAAGGAGACTCCAAGTTGGTGGAACAAATCAGTGAGCCAAGTATAAGAGGAAATTATAGAAGAGGTAGAGGGTTTGAAGGTGGTAGAGGAAGATCAAGTGGCTTCAGTAGGGGATCACATTTTGCAAGCATAAAGTGTTATAATTGTGGAAGATAGGCCATCCTACATATAGATGTCCGGATAAGGCCTCAAGTTATCAAGGAGAGAAGATAGCATATTCTCAAGAGGAAGAAAGTAGTGTGAAGTCACCTGAGGTGAACTTGGCTTTAGAACATGGAGAGAACCTCATGTTTAGGAGAGTTCTACTCAAGGAACTAGTGAAAGAAGAACCTAAACATAGGAGGGCTCCTTTTAGGATCAAGGGAAAGATCCTTGGAAAAGTTTGCAAAGTCATCATTGATTCAGGCTCTACCGATAACATAATATCAGAGGAGGCAGTCCAAAAAGTCAAACTTGAGAGGATACCTCATACTCACCCTTACAAAGTAACTTGGTTGAATAAGGGGCAAAATGTTCTTGTGAATGAACAAGCATGGGTAGACTTCATGATTGGAGGATACCAAGATAAGATGCTATGTGACATCCTACCAATGGATGCTTGCCATTTTCTACTAGGAAGTCCATGGAAATATGATCGAGATATTGTTTACCATGGGAAGACAAATGTGTATAACTTCAAGAAGGATGGAGTGACTTATAAAATTTAGTCACTTGTGGAGGAAGGAGATGCAATTTCAGTTGATCCTAATGTACTCTTGATGAGTGGGAAGGAGTTCTTGCATGAACTCAAAGAAGAAGGAGTGGGACTAGATATAGTCTTGAAACCCAAAGAGGAGACCAAGGTACTCCATACTACATTGCCTAGAGAAGTGCAACAACTATTGAATCAATTTAAGGACATCATAAGTGATGGGACACCAGCCACTCTCCCTCCTCAAAGAGAAATCAGTCATCAAATTGACTTTATACCTGGAGCATCCTTACCTAACAAGTCAGCATACAAGGTGACCCCAGAACAAAACAAGGAGATACCAAGGTAGATCCAAGAACTTCTTGATCAAGGGCTGATAAGGAAATGCATTAGTCCATGTGTTTTCCTTATGGGTTTGGCACCAAAGAAGGGAGGTAAGTGGAGGTTATGTACTGATTCTAGGGAAATCAATAGGACCATTAGATATAGGTTTCCGAATCCTAGAATAGAAGACCTTATGGATTGTCTTGGGGGGTCTCAATACCTTACTAAAATTGACCTTAAAAGTGGGTATCACCAAATTAGGATGAAGGAAGGGGATGAGTGGAATTCAACCTTCAAAACCAATGAGGATCTTTATTAATGGTTATTTATGCCCTTTGGACTTACAAATGCACCTAGTACCTTTATGAGGTTAATGAATGAAGTCCTAAAAGACTATATTGGTAGGTTTGTTGTGGTGTACCTAGATGACATCCTCATATTTAGCAAGACCAAGGAGGAACACATGTAGCACTTAGAATTTTTCCTAAGAAGATTACATGAAGAGAAGTTAGCCATCAACCTAGAGTAGAGTGAGTTCCTCAAACAAGAACTAGTGTACCTAGGTTTTCTAGTGTCTAAAGGTGATCTCAAGATGGATCCAAGCAAAGTGGAAGCCATAGTGAGTTGGCCCATTCCTAAAATAGGGACTGAAGTAAGGATTTTCCATAGATTAGCTCAGTTCAATAGGAAGTTCATAAGAGGATTCAATGAGATATGTGCACCTATGCTCAACACCATCAAAGGTGGAGTCAAAACCAAGTTTGTGTGGACCAAGGCAGCTCAAGAAGGTTTGAGAAGTTGAAGGAAAGAGTAGCAACTCAGCCTATTTTGGTATTACCAATATTTGAAAAGTTGTTCATTGTTGAATGTGATGCAAGCAATATAGCAATGGGAGTAGTCTTGAATCAAGAAGGGAGACCGGTTGCATTTTTCAGTGAGAGACTAAATGAGGCTAAATCAAATTATTCCTCATATGATTTAGAGTTATATGCATTGGTTCAAGCACTTAAAAAGTGGAGGCACTACCTATTTCCTAAGGATTTTGTAGTCTATACAGACAATCAAGCATTGAGTTACATCAACACTCAAGATAAGCTAAGTCATAGGCACATCAAGTGGATGGAGTTCCTTCAAGCCTATACTTTTACTACCAAGCACAAGAAGGGCTGTAATAACAAAGTAGTTGATACCTTAAGTATAAGGTTTCTGACTGTCCAAGAAATCCAAATCCAAATCATTGGCATAGAAGGATTCAAAGGACTCTACAAGGATGATGATGATTTCTCCAAGGCCTACAAGGTATGTGAAGATTTTGAGAATCATTTTCATAGTGAGTTTGTTGATTACACCTTACAAAATGGTTTTTAATTCAAGGGTAACTAGTTATGTGTACCTAGAGGTTCTATGAGGGAGAACCTTATTCAAGAAAAGCATAATGGCAGCCTTAGTGGACACTTTGGCTTGAATAAGACATTGGACCTAGTGTAAAGGTTCTACTATTGGCCCAAGATGCCAAGAGATGTGAGGAGATATGTAGAAAAATGTGTTGTTTTCCAAAAGGCTAAGGGAGCATCTTCAAATGAAAGGTTATACCAGCCTTTACCAATCCCTAAGAGACCATGGGAGTGTCTAAGTATGGACTGTATAGTTGGTTTGCCAAAGACAACTACTAGTTTTGATAGAATCTATGTGGTGGTAGATAGATTCAAAAAAATGAGCTATTTCATACCATGCAAGACCACACATGATGCTAGCTATATAGCACATCTATTCTTTAAGGAAGTGGTAAGAATTCATGGTCTACCAATCAGCATAGTCTTAGATAGGGATGTGAAATTCATGGGGCATTTTTGGAAGACTTTGTGGAAGAGTTTGGGAACAAACCTTGCTTTTGGGTCAGCCTATCATCCTCAAATGGATGGCCAAATAGAGGTTATCAATAGAGTGTTGGTAAATCTCTTAAGGTGTCTTACCAAGGATTATGGACAAGTGTGGGACCATGTATTACCACAAACTAAATTTACCTATAATGATAGCATAAACAAGTCTACCGGAAAGAGTCCCTTTGAAGTGTTGTATGGAATGCACCTAAGAGGTGTGTGTGTGTGTGAGTTAAGAGAACTTGGTAATCAAGGTGGAGTGAGTGGACATGCTGAGAGTTTTTCCCAATCCATGCAAGAAGTCCATGAGCAGGTTAGGACATGGGTGGAACCCAATCAAAAGGTGAAGGCTAGAGTTGATCAAAGAAGGAAAGAGATTTAGTTTGAAGTGGGAGATTGGGTGATGGCACACCTGAATAAAGCAAGGCTTCAAAAAGGAATAACTAGCAAGATGCAAATGAGGAGAGTTGGACATTGTAAGGTTCTAGCCAAGTATGGCTCTAATTCTTATAAGATAGGCCTACCTAGTGACCTATCTATCTCTCTAGTTTTTAATGTTCAAGACTTGGTGAAATACAAAGGACCTAATGTGGAGGATGAAGAACATAGCCCTGATGTTCATACTAATGTGAAACCTCTCAAATTACTAGCCCAAGTGAAGCCTCGAGCTGAGAAGATCCTAAACTCAAGGATCAAGAAGCAAACCAAACATTGAGAGTACATGGAGCACCTTGTGAAGTGTAAGTCTCTACCTAAATCTGAAGCTCAATGGATTGAAGAGAATAGCTTCAAGAATCTAGGCATTGATGTGTCACTCTTTTCTCCTAATGGGACTTAGGCTATTTTTGTAGGGGAGTATGGTGTAGGAGCACCTAGGCTAGCTCCTAGACACCTAAGTTTTTGCCTTGTAGTGACTATTAGCCAAGTCACTTTCCTTATGGACTTTTTGTTTTTGTGTCTTAATTAGGAAGTGTGTTAGTAGTCCTATTAAGTTCTTAGGTAGTTGGTCTAAGTCCTAGTGATGGACTTGATAGTCTTGGTGAAGACCCAAGGATATGGCTCGGATGCCATGAGTATGTGAAAATCAGTAAAAGATGTATTTTGACTATGAAAAGGCATAAAATGAGTACATTTAAGTTGGTTATGGGTCTTAGAGGTCTTAGGATGGGTTTGAGAGTCTTTTAGACCCCATGTTTCAATCTTGTCAAAGTTTTCATGACAAAAAATTGGTTAAAGCCTGTTCGAGTAGGGAAGTTAGTTATAGGTCTAAACCCAACCAAGTTTGGGTATCTAAGCCTATTTAAGGAATTTTTTTGTCAAGACCAAAGGTTGGTGATTAGTTTTTATAAGCACTATTTTGAGTTTTGTGTGACTGTCAGCACTGTACCTATGAATGAATGAATTGAGAGCTCAGTCATCCTTTATCATGGATTGAACCTGAGCAAGAACTTTGCATATTTGTTTTCTTTATGTTTTGAGTATTTGATTCAAGCTTTTTTTTTGTTCTTTATTTTAATTTTAAGCTTTGTAATTAAATATCTCCTCTGAGACCAACTTGTTGGATTGTTCAGAGTAGAGGCTCTTAGAATGGTTCTAACTTGAAATTCCATGGCTGGTTTTGCATGGCCACCTAGAATATGTTAGAGAAATGTATGTGCATTGTAAATATGTTCTAGTGTGCTTTTGGTTGTAGAGGGGTGAATTTTGAAAGCAAGCCCTAGGTGAGCCAGAGCTAGCCCGATTAGGGAACTTTTTTTGATCTAGCATATGGGAGAGAGCCTGGGAATTGGAAATGCCAATCCAACACTTGGAGAGTATTCTACAATGTTAAAAGACTCTATCCTATGAAGGAGAGCTCATGAAAAACTTGGAAAGGGGTGGAAAGATCAAACCCTCATTGTGAACCAATGAGACCTATTTAGGTCTAAAAACAAGGCTAGAAGATAGGAAGATGTTGTACAGAAGATTTGGAGGAATAAGGGTTTTTGAATCTTGTGTAACTTTGAAATGGGTGTTTGAAAAGGTGACTCTTAAAAAAATTGACCCCTTGTGTGGGAAGCTGCAGAGTTACACCCTCATTTAGGGGTTGGAAGACCTACAAGGCCTAGTAGCCTTTTTAGGCTAAAATTGGAGATCAGGTACTAGTAGAAGGATACCACAAGTTAAAGTACTCCAAATTGAGTCAAACAAAATCTAAAAGAGTCCTCTCCCATGCCTAATAGTTGGAAACAAGAAGATGGAGTATTGGATGAATTCCATAGTTGAATTCATTGGAGTTGTGGGAACTAGAGTGAGTTTGAGACCTTGGTAGAGAGATCTTGAGAAGTAGAGGAGATTAGGAAGAATCCCTCTGATTGAAGGTTCTTAGGAACCCTAAGATAGGTCATGGGAATACCTAGTGAAGTCCTAGAGGAAGTAGGGCTAGTGATAAGAAGATCTTCCGATCAAAAGGGTTTTCCAAATATTGTTTAACTTGAAAAAAAATTCTCACATTGCTCAACCCATGTGAATGTGACCCCTTTATGCATCAGTTTTGTGAATGGCCGAGATTTATCTGCTAACTAAGATATGAACCTCCTTATAGATTGAAATTTACCTTGAAGGTTCCTCATCTGACTGATATTTATTGGTGGTTTCATTTCAATGATTGCTTTAACCTTTGCTGGATCAACTTCAATTCCTTTTGCTAAAACTATGAAGCCTAGAAACTTACCTGATGATACTCCAAATGCACACTTCATAGGGTTTAATATAAGTTGGAACTGCTCCATTCTATTGAAGATTCTCCTTGAATCTCTATATGTGTTGTTCTGACTTTTAATTTTTCTAGTATGTCATCGACATAGTCTTCCATATTTATGTGCATCATATCATGAAATATTGTCATCATGGCTCTTTGGTATGTTGCGCCTACATTTTTTAGACCAAATGAAATAAAGTTCCAATAGCATGTACCTCATGCACATGTAAATGTAGTTTTCTCTTGATCTTCAAGGGAAATTTTGATTTGGTTGTAACCTAAGAACCCATCCATTAAGGAATACATCGCATATCCCATAGTAAGGTTTATGATCATATCTATGTTAGGAAGTGGAAAATCATCCTTTGGACAATATTTGTTTAGGTCTGTGAAGTTTGTGCAAACCCTTATAGATTTATCAACTTTGGAAACATGAACTATGTTAGATATCCATTCTGCATAGTCAATAGCTCTTATAAATCCATCTTTCAACAATTTTTCTAGTTTTTCTTTCACTAATAATGCCACATGTGGATTCATCTTTCTCAATTTTTGTTTCACGGGCCTTACTCCAGGAGAAATAGATAGATGATAGATTATCAGGTCCATGTCTAATTCAGGCATGTCTGAATAAGACCTAGAAAAGTTGTTATTTTTTTCTTTGAAAAACTTAGTGAATTGTAACTTCTCCTCTTTTGATAGAGATTGAGAAATGTGTACCATTTGTGGAAATTCTGATGTTCCAAGATTGACCAGTTGTGTTGGCTCAATTAATACCACTAGTAAATTTTAGCATAATTTTTTACGCACATTAGTCTATTTTTCAACGCACAATGATCGACCAAATGAGATTTTTTATTGTCAAACTTTCTTTGTCAATTTTTCTACAAGATTTTTTATTGTCGAACATTCGACTTAATGATTGGTCAAAATTTCAACCAAGTCAACGTTGAAATAGCCAGCTAGGTGGTCAAGAATGGCTGATATATCCATGAGAAATTTCAACCAAACTTGGTTGACTAGTTTACCACTACTTACGTCATGAGTACAACTTGTTTGTCGATTAGCACAATGGTCAAAAGTTTGACCTATTCAACATTGAAATAGGGTCAAGATTGCTTGACCTCGCATTGAGCAATTTTGACCAACCTTGGTCAAATTCTTGACTACTATATATGTCACGAGTATAGCTTTGGCATCGAATTAAATAATCAAGTTGGTCAAAAATTTGTTGACTTATTGAGTTTATATATATATATATATATATATATATATATATATATATATATATATATATATATATATATATATATATATATATATATATATATATATATATATATATATATATATATATATATATATATATATATATATATATATATATATATATATATATATATATATATATATATATATATATATATATATCGCTCCATGAGGTGCACAATGCATATTATTTTAAAATTGTGATATTAGTTGCACTTACTGCATTTATTTGTCATTCATTTCTTTTCACAACACATCAAGTTAATGAAATTCAATTTCTTGTCCTTTGCTTTACTAGTTTAATCTGGATCAGTGGTTTAAGAATGGTTTGTTTCATGTTTGAATGTACCATTGAATGAAGTTTGGCTATATTAGTTATAATATTAAGACTCATGACTCTTCAAATTCTCTTATTTTCCAATTCATATGATTTTAGATGACATATAAAGATGGAGCAGGCTTTGTACTCAAACTATTTCTTAAGAAAGCCTTTGATGAGAAGAAGAGAAGGATGATAGAGTTGTTCATTGATGCCTTGCCACTAGTTGCATCCCCCTCTTCATTAAATAGGCCCTTTAGGGATAAGAAAAAATTTAATTACCTTCTCATAATTGACCAAATAATTGATTCCTTCATACCTCCAGTGTTGATGAGGTGTAGAAGCATAACAGATTTGGACGGTTTCATGAACTAAAGACTACGAACAATTTTTTTTGTCCCTGGGACCTTGAAATATTGAGCTTCTCTTTGTTTCGAGAATAGTTTAACATTATCTACTTAACTAGGCCAACCACATGAAGGTGGAAGCTCATCTGGCCCCTCCTAGGAGACTCTTATGACCCCTTACGACACTTTAAGATCTATAAGATGTATTCTTAGGGATCGTAAAGGGTCATAAGGGGTCCTAGGACACAATAGATGAGAAACATAAATGTAGGCATAAAGGTCACAATTCTTTGGAGATATAACATAATTGAGTGGTATACCTAGATGATGCAACACAACCACTACTCCTCCAGTTCTAAGTTGACATTTTAGGGTCCAAAAACAATAGATAAGGAATAAATTGAGAGAGCAGAGGAGGAGGGCCATAATGACCAAAATAATACAAGGTTTGCAGAAATTATAATCTTCGTAAACAAGGGTAATCTTTAAGAAACCCCCCCTTCAAAAAAGGTGTAAAAAAATGGCAAAATTTAGAAAATTGCAGAGGAAAATATTAATTTTATTGGCAAAAAATTAAATTTTTCAAAGAAAAAATAATAATCTCAATTGGTGAATCATTCATGCTCCCTGAAACTATGTGGAAAATCTTGGCGAATTGTGTTTTTGTTTCAAAACTACCAAAATATATATTGTCAAATAAAAAATAGTATTTATAGTATAAAATATATATATTAGCAAATATTCAAAACATAGTGAGAGGACTAAGACCAATACTTGACCACACAGGTGCATGAAGCTAAGCTAAGTATGCAGACGGAGACAAGTTGGGTGCTACGTGTGATTTACTGATGCCCAATTTGTGGTGATAGTTTTTGTAGCTTTAGCAAGCTAAAAGGAGGGTTGATACTGATGGTTACAAAGATATGCAATGTTCATGTTGAGGGTTTGTGTGACTTCGGTTGTTATGTTGGGAGTTTAGAGTTTTAGGCCATGAAGATACGCAAAGGTCAAGTAAGTTTGTGGTTGAAAGTTTGTGTATCTTTGGTAGGCTAAATTGAAGGTCAATGTTGACAGTTATGAACATACACAAAGATCGGGTCAATTTGTGGTGACTGGTGATAGTGTGCGTAGCTTCAGCATGCTAAAAGGAGGGTCGATGCTGACAGTTATGAAGATATGTAATGGTCAGGTTGATGGTGTGTGTGACTTCAGTGGTTATGTTGGTAGTTTGGAGTTGAAGGCCACAAAGATATGCAAATGTCAGGTTGATAGTGTGCGTGACTTCAGAAGTTATAATCACAGCTAGGATATGGGGGTTTTGAGGTCATGCTAGCAATCTGTGTAACTTCACCACAAATTTACAGTGACAGTGAAGGCTAAAGTGCAATTGGTGACATTAATGAGACTTATCAAAGATTTTAAATTATTCAGTAGTGTACATAATCTAGGCCAAGCTTTTGATTAGACATTAAAAAGGATAATTTGTACGAGATATAATCCAGGCCAAGTCACCTTACGTGAAACATTCCTTCAAAATTTAATGTGCCTACCAAGTTGCCAGTTAAAAATTTAAAATTACAGCTAGGATATGGTGGTGATGAGGTCACGCTAGCAATCTGCGTAACTTCAGTAGTACATAATCTGGGCCAAGATTTTGATTAGATATTAAAAAGGATAATTTGTATGGGATATGAGTTATGATTCATCAACATTCATTTTTTTTCTTTTCAACTTTAGAGCCAAGTTATGCAGGATACAAGTTTCTACAATTTTTCTTTATCGATATTCATTATTTTCCTTTTCTGAGGCAAGCCACCTTATGTGAAACATTCCTTCAAAATTTATTGCAGCTAGCAAGTTGGTAATTAATTTCTTTATATACTCCTCAGTAGTGGAATAGCAGAACACGTGGCACATTCTAGCTTTCTAAATTTGGATGACAGAATGGGTCTTCCAGTAGCTGAGGGATCATCAAATGAGAACCAAAACCTATTATCCAACCAAATTTGGATATGGAGGAGGGGATTTAGCAGGATTTCCTTAGTCATCTTATGTCTACAACATGGGATCATGCTACTAGTTACGCCAGATACCAAAGAGATATGTTCAAACTCGAAGTAGAACATGACAAGGTAGAGATGTGCGCTATTTTTGATGATCATGGCTTTGACCAAGAGGGGTTCCAAGAGGAGATGATCTGATTATTTTCTGGTCTACAAATTGACTGGTCTTTTTTTCTTTGTGGATAGTATTATACTATAATAAATTACTATTAGTATTAGGATGTGTAGGAGTTGGACTAGGCTTTTCTAATTTCCTCTCAAAGGATCATAGGATAATTTTTGTTACTTGTAATTTGTGCATATGAATATACTTTTCATTTTGGTTTTGGAAACAGTTGGAAGCTTGTCGCTTCTCCTTTTGGGGAAACCACAACTATTCAGTTACCAGTGGTATTATAGCAGAAATATAGAAAAACTAAAAATTTAAATGTATGAGTATCATTTTTTAAATTAATAGTAATACATATGAGAAGACTCTTTTTCAAATAGTATTTTATGCATTATTTGCTTATACTTCAAATTTCAATATAGTAACATGTTACGTGAATCATGAACAATAGTTTTATAAACTGTAAAATATATAAATTGTAATTATTAATATGATTCAAGATTAAAGATTCAAGTAGAGTATTAGTATATGAACTTGAAGTATCGGTGATTCTGTATAAAATTATAAATACCTATTAACTGAATCAAAATAATAAATCACTTCACAAGTTCACTAACTAAATGAGAAGTTTGGCACTTCTAAAATATAAATCCCACATGGAAATTTGGAACTGATGAAGTCAAGGTTAGAGAATCCAATGAAGGACTGTCCAAACTTGCAGCCAATACTAGCATAGCGGAAAATGCACGATCACAACACCATATCTAAAGTAAAATAGATATTTTATTTCATCAAATCACTAAATACATGCAATGTGCCAGGTTGTAAGGCCTTCTTGGTTACAACCAATTACGAAGTAGGTAACAGTCTACAAGATCTCATAGGATCTTTATCTTTTCCACAACATTAGTATTCAGCTAGCCTAGGTCTGCAACACACAGCACACTAGTAGGCACCCAGGAAAGATCTGAACTTGTACTCAACTTCCAAGCAATCTTCCTATCCTAAGCTTCTAGGCTACTAACGTTTCTCTCCTATATCCTTCCTCCCTAAACAAATACCCAAGCATCCTATAAATACTAGTTACCAGCCACAACTCAGCTGATAAAACAATAAACCCATACAAACAAATATTAAATGCTAAAACATCAGTTGGCTCTCGCATAGCCTTACACAATAAATAAACTCTCAAAGATGGCCCCAAATGGTCATCAGATCTACATAGAAGAATGAAACATTCCAGATCTAGGTCCCCACATGTCCAATGGTCAATCCATAACATGAGGTGTGTGACTCAGAATAAATGCACCAGTTGAGCAAGCCGATCTCTCCAAACAATCCAGTTGGTAAGAAAGAATACCAAGCACCAGTTGAACAACCATGCCAAGCATGATCTAGCAATGCCATTATCATCAAGCACTAGAGAACTGACACCTTCAATCACCAAGCATTCTTTAGAGACTGAGCACCCCGGTAACCATAGAAACTGAGCAACCAATCTTCCAAACTAAGTAAAAACTTCACCAGACTAAGATCAAAACCAACAATCTACCTTCAAAGACCAACATATTTTTGGTTGAGACAGGATTTCCAAGAATCCTAGGATGCTCCTGCATCAGACACCCCAGGTAAGAAAGATTTTCTTACAAGGAAATCATGAACGTCTCAAGGGAATCAGAAAAGGTATACCAAATCTATTCTTTACCCACATCTCTTCATGTCCTTCATCCCAATTAGTCTTTACTTCATTCATTGTCTTATGCAAAAATTTCTTTTACTTTCCACTTTGTTCATCCCTTCAGTTAGCAATTGATAGCAACCGACACTGGCCACTACCGATCACCTATGTGCCTCAGTAAGGTACATCCTCTCCAAACTCCTCAACCCACTCAGTATCATCTCCATCTCTTTGTGTCATAAATTTCACCATCTTCTAAACCATCTCTGCCATCAAAACTATCTACTTCTTAATCACAACAAACTCTTTAGAGATATCATTCTCCTTCCCCTTCAAACTAGACTTAATAGGAATAGGTTCATCAACCTTGTGCTCTTGAGGTTTTTCATAAGGACAACACCTGATAACTCCACATCCTTTAACCCCTGTCTCCTATAAAGGTATCAGCTTATGCAAAACTCCTTCATGCCTAGCCACATACGTGTTAGCATGACCATCAAACAACACACTTTTGTCAAACTACCAAGGTCTACTAAGCAACAGATGACAAACATCCATAGGCAACACATCACACAATATCTCATCCTGGTAAGATCCAATCCAAAAATTAACTGAGAATTACTCTTCCACTTTCACCTTAGAAACATATTGTATCCAACTAATCTAATAAGGATTAGGATGCTTCCTTCTTTCCAAATTCAATTTACTAACCATTTCTTCTAAAACAAAGTTCTCAAAACTACTACCATCAACTATGACATTACATACCTTATCTTTGCACTTACATCTGGTCCTAAACAAATTTATTCTTTGTACTGGTTCAAAGATACATGCCGCTAACCTTCTAGTGATAAGGGTCTCACCTTTCTCAGGAACATTCTCAATGCCTTCTTCATCATCTAATGCAACTCTCTTCTTAGAACACTACCAACTTCTATGACCAGCTTCACCATAGTTATAACAAGTGCTGGTGAAATCATTCTTCCACCTTCCTCTTTGCCCCACATTCTTAGTAACTTGACCACTGCTAGATCCCATATCAGACTTAGGATTCTCTATCACATTACTTTCAGCAACTGCCTCACTAGTTTTACCACCTCGGTTCATATTGTTCTATCTACCTTCAAACTTCTTATTCAACTTCTCTTCAATCTTTAATTCCATCTGATAAGCATCACTGATCATGGTCATCCAAATAGTAAGTAACTCTTCTTGAATACTAGGTCTCAAACCATAGACATACCTAGCAACCTTCTCTTTATCTGCTTTAGAATGACCAGTCCTAATCAAGATTCTGTAAAACTCCTCGGTATACTCTTGTACTGATTTGTTAGTCTTCTTCAAAGCTTGCATCTTCTTAAACATTTCCAATTCATAATCCATCAGAATGAATTGCTTCTTCAACTTTTCAACCATTCGGTTCCACTTAGTAATCTTTTCTTTTCCTCTTCTACCCCTTTCCAATTGAACTTTTCTCCACCAAATATTTGCATGACCTTTTAATTTAGTCTTTGCAAATCTAACCCTATCAGGATCTTCTATTTCTTCATACTCAAAGTATTCATCAATCTCATTGATCCAATCAATTAATTCTTCATGCCTAAGGCTTCTAGCAAATGTAGAAACTTCAATCTTAGGTCTCTTCCCAATCTTAGACATAGCTTTTAGGATTCTATCCTCTTCTGGATATCTAGCTTCTTCTACAGCTTCTTCTAAATGATCTTCTTCATCAGATTCATCATCACTACCTTTCTTCAGTGTAGTCTTCTTATTTTTCAATGCATCTTGTAGGTCTTACACTTGTTTCTGCAAAGCCCTAAAATCATGAAGACTGAATTCTCCTGTATCTTCTTCTTCCTCAGAGATCTCATGATTTCTCCTTGGAGGCATCTTCAAATCAAGATCCAGGTGCAAACACACAAGATCTACTCAGCTCCAACAAGAAAAAACTTTGCTTCACAAGATCTATTATGCTCTGATACCACCTGATGCAGTCAAGGTCAGAGAATCCAATGAAGGACTATCCAAACTTGCAGCCAATACTAGCACAGCAAAAAATGCATGATCACAACACTAGATCTGAAGTAAAATAGATATTTTATTTCATCAAATTAGTGAATACATGCAATGTGCCAGGTTGTAAGGCCTTCCCGATTATGGCCAATTACAAAGCAGGTAACAGTCTACAAGATCTCGTAGGATCTTTACCTTTTCCACAACATTAGTATTCAGCTAGCCTAGGTCTACAACACATAGCACACTGGTAGGCACCCAGGAAAGATCTGAACTTGTACTCAACTTCCAAGCAATCTTCCTATCCTAAGCTTGTAGGCTACTAACCTTTGTCTCCTAGCTCCTTCCTCCCTAAAAAAATACCCAAGCATCCTATAAATACTGGTTCCCAACCACAAGTTGGTTGATAAAACATTAAACTCATATAAACAAATATTAAATGCTAAAACATCAGTTGGCTCTTGCATAGCCTTACACAATAAATAAACTCTCAAAGATGGCCCCAAATGGTCATCAGATCCACATAGAAGAATGAAACATGCCAGATCTAGGTCCCCCATGTCCAACGGTCAATCCATAATATGAGGTATGTGACCTAGAATAAATGCACCAGTCAGCCAAGTCGATCTCTCCAAATAATCCAGTCGATAAGCAAGAATACCGAGCAATAGAAGAAATAACTGAGCACCAGTCAACCGACCATGCCAAGCATGACCGAGAAATGCTGTTATCGCCAAGCACCAAAGAACCGATGCCTTCAGTCACTGAGAATTCTTTAGAGACTAAGAACCACGGTAACCATAGAAACCGAGCAACCAAACTTTCAAACCGAGCAAAAACTTCACTAGACTAGGATCAAAACCAACAATCTACCTTCAAAGACCAACATATTTTTGGTTGATACAAGATTGCCAAGAATCCTAGGATGCTCCTACATCAGGAACCTACTCCCACCTCCTTATTCCTAAAATTGACTAATAGTAACTTGTAAGTAACCTACTCCCATCTCTGAAGTTATGTCTATTTATTTCATAACTTCTCAGCAGTTAATTTGTTATGATGGTGATGGGTTTTGAAGTTATGCCTGACTGTTTCATAACTTCTCAACGGTTAATTTTTTATGATGGTGATGGTTTCAAAGTTACACCTAGTTGTTTCATAACTTCTCAATGGTTAATTTGTTATGATGGTGATGGGTTCCGAAGTTAAGCCTGGTTGTTTCATAACTTCTCAACGGTTAAGTTGTTATGATGGTGATGGGTTTTGAAGTTACTCCTCATTGTTTCATAACTTCTCAATAGTTAATTTTTTATGATGGTGATGGGTTCTAAAGTTATGCCTGACTATTTTGTAACTTCTCAATGGTTAAGTTGTTATGATGGTTATGGGTTCCAAAGTCCTAACTAACGGTGTGCATAACTTCGGAAGGTTTTGAAAAGTGAGATTAAGTTGCATGCCATGTGAAAATTGCCAAAGAATGGAATATTTGTGGAGCTTTGCTAGGGTTTCTTGGCCATTTTTTATAGTGGTTATAAAGTAAAAGTGTCAAGAATGACATCTAAAGTCATGCCAAGTTGTGTTGTAACATCTCAAGGTTTCTTTTCCCTAGTCACTTTAACAGTCCAAAAGTTTCGAAAAGGTGTTGTGTAACTTTGCAAGTGTCAACGTTTTAGGATTTCAAATTCAAAGGGCCAAGGCCCCTGATTTCCATGTAGCAAATTTAATATAGGAACCACAGGGTTAACCATTACATGTACCATTAGCATAACTTTGACACCGCACCAATTATTTTCTCTCAGATTGCTGCCAAATCTATGTTGGAAGTGGTAGTTGACACTTTTTTGAAAAAGGTAATTACTGATGTCATGTGTGTGCGCTTGATGAGATTTTAATTTTTAATAGAGTAGGTGGCCTGGTGATTGGTTGTGAGTTTCTTATTAGTTATTAAAGATAGTTCACAAAGCATCCATAATTTTTAGAGTCAAAGATAAATAGAGAGTTGAAACCTTTAAGTGCAAAAAAGGAGCTTAGAATTTAGTATACATAAAGAATGGTAGAACAAGGATCTCCTAAGGTTTTTGTAGTACCAGAAAAGAGTGTGCATTCAAGAACAAAGAGGACAAACATCTACACTAAAGAATGGATGAAAATGTTGCTTGGAACCTCAAATGTACAATCATCCAACGCTTATGAATAGAGGGACCCTTATGCATTTTGCAGGGATGTCTACCCAAACACAACTGGGTATGATCTCTTCATGTATTTCTATAACAATATATTGAGAGGCCCTCCTGTTTCAAACCCATGGGATAGGAAATTGGGAAAGTTGATAGTACCTAAGGTATTTTTTGATGTAGACCTCATGAAAGCACTAATTGAACCATACAATATAGTGACACAAGCTTTCCACAAGCAGGACAAGTCTATACTCGACATGTTAGACAAAGTGAATTTTATTCAAGCTTTCAACCTTTAGGGACCTATGAGTGTCGATATTGACCTAGCAGAAGAGGAGGCCCTATTTAATAGATAGAAAAGTTACTACACTAGAAGGGTAATGAGAAAGCATATTCCTAGAGAAAAGAAAGAGGTAGGGTTGTTGCCATAGAAGGTTGCAGATTCATTTGATATTGACCTTTGCTTTCCCTATTTCCAGTATACCATCTGTGATCTACACAAAGTTATTGGACTAGATGGAGGTTTGAAAGTGACTCTTGACATTTATGTCAAGGCTATAGATTTTCAAGACTTGTACACCAAAAAGGAGTTTGATTATGTGGGGCACATAATCAATGTAATGCACACTGAGTTGATGAATGCAAAGACTAATTTGAAAAGCTTCAAGTTCAATCACTACTCCATGCTGATAAACTTGATCCTCTATTGCAATATTGGCTACATCAACCCAGAGTTCATCAATGAGACCAAGAATGTAGGAGGAACTATTATGCTTTAGCTCTGGACTAGGTTATGGGATAGAAGTTACCATTTCTCTATTTCCATTACTTTTTATAGTGATTTTATGGGTCTAATAATGAACATGTTAGGTATTATGAGGGATAGATTTCCTTTAATTTTTATTAAATTGCTTAGACCCTTTTCATTTGAAATTGACAATGAAATTAAGCACAATTGGGGTGATATATTTATTTTTAATAATTTTTCTATTATGAGAGTGTATGCTTTCCCTCAACCTCCACACATACTACCAAAATATGTCCCAGAAAGATTGGGAATAATAAAATTCCTATGGCATCTTATCATGATGGACAAAGAACACTTAGGTCGTAAAAGACATAAGGGAACCTTTCTACCAAGGAGGTTCCAAATAGGGGATTCCTGTATAGGAAAAGATGTTGTGGACCAAATCCATGAATTCTTGAGACAATTCATCTTTCCCTCTACTAATGCAAGTATGTATGACCCTAAAGACTTTGTTAGAGGAGCATTGAGAGAATGAGGAATCATAATTTACCTCAAACTCAGCCTATGGAAGATGAGGATGTTATTAGGAATGTGCTCGGACAAGATATCTATGACCCTACATTCGTCGGTTTCTTTCATGATGTCCCATACATGCAGAGAATTGACAAGTGTTTAGAGAGTTATGAAGATATTATGTATAAATTTCCGTACATCTTTGATGAGGAGGAGGGAAGAATAAACCAAGAGGAAGTTGAATCTAATGTGGTGTTTATGGCAGAAATAGAACAACCTCATTGTAAGGCATCCACATCTAAACATGGGCCAACAAAGAAACAAAAGTTGATGAATGTACCAAAAAAGGCAAGGAAAAAGGCACTACAAATCCTATTAGGTACTAGCCATTACTTTGTTGACATAAGACAACAATTTTTGACATCACAGGAAAATGAGGGAGAAAAGGCCCTAAGTGAGTTAGAATTGGTTGTAGCTAGATTGGATGACAGGGTCATCCAAGCTAAAGAGTTTATAGATGATGATGAATTCATCAAGTCCGATGAGTTTAAAACTTTTCTCTGTAGAGTTAAGAATAATGAATTAAAATTGTCTTTGGAACCAAAAGAATCACAGGAAAAGACTGTTTAAATGATTGAAAAATTACAGGCCTATGATCCTAATAGTGAAACATTAACTGTGGAGGAGGCAAGAGATCTTGTGAAGAGAAGTGGCATGTTGTTGATCCCTGGATGGGACTTGGAGTCCTCATTCTTAACTAACCAAATCAAGAAGCAAGATAGAGCTATAGCTTATGAATCTTTTGGCCCTGATGGACTGCAGGTGGGTTTTGGATTCAATACAGACACTAAGACACTAGCAGTATGGTGTGTGGCCCTAGAATCTAATAAGCCTAGATTGGTTGACATCCAAGACATAGCACAGGGTAGCCAATTAATATGGAGGTTGTAGGACACTATAGGATCAAAGATATAAAATCTCCTACATCATGCATCCTCCATGAATAAAGAAGTGGTTGAGGATTTAGAGAATGGGCTAGCTAGGACATTCAGAGATTATGTGCCAACTATAAAAAAGTTTGAAGAGGAACTGAAGAAGAATTTTCTCCTGGATAAGACCATGAAGGAGCTAAAAGATGAAATAAATAGTCTAAAAAATCAATCCAGGGAAATTACAGAGGTCTGTGATGTTGGGGTCCAAACTAAGTATGAGGGGGGCTTAGCTCCAAAACTTGCAACAGAAAAGATAATAATGGACACTGATCAGACTATTGATACTGGAATTGTTGAAAAGGAGACTTTGAAGAAGGTTCTATTGCATAGAGTAAATATTTTAAAAGGGAAGTCTCAAATCATTCATAGTACTTTCATTTCTTTGCAAGGCACAGAATATCATTGTTCTAATGCATTGTATGTACTAACCCCATTATTTAATACTTGGGGCCCATACTTGCAATTCTTTGAAAGGTTAATTTTATTAATGGAAAAAAAGTTGGAGTTACCTAAAAAAATAATTGATGTTAAGGAAATGGTGTTATTAGTAAAGGATTTAAATGCATTTTTCACTGGAAAGTTACAAAACATTTAGGAAAAGCTAAAGGTTTTTAGCTAAAGAGTCTGAAGGATATATCCCTGCTATTGTGGACATAGAGGGACACTTGAAGGACTAGCAGGACTAGGTTGATTCTTTCAACCAAATTTTGGATGCTAGCAAGATGGCTTCTTATTTTTTTGGTGATGCTGGCATTTCAAATTTTTATGAAGTTATGGATGAATCGTACAAGGAGGAGATTGACATGAATAAGTTTTTTGCTAAATTTTGATCCATAAAGGATTCCAAGTGGAACAAATGCCTTGAAGACTTGGATACAGTTAGAGTGACAACTTGGCCATCAAAGAGGGACATTGTAGTGTGGGAAACTATTGGAGAGATTCAAGCCTTGCCACATGGAAGTAATTGAGATAGTATTGGTATTAGATGAAGAGCCAATAGAGGGAGGTCAGTTAATTCAAATAGGGTATCTTATCTTTGTAGTTCACCTATTGTGGATACACCTTTGGTGCAAACCAAGACTAATTCTGTAGAATTTGGGCTGCCAGCTGACGCTCTTGTAACTATTTCCAAACTTGTTTACTAATGTTAGTTTTTCTTTTTTGATAGTGATAGAAGTTTTTGGTACTATGATCATTGATTATTGATGTATAAATTTCAAGGCAGTTAATACAAGGATTCAACAGAGATTTATTTCTCTAAATCTTGTCTCCTTTTTTGATATTTATATTTGTAATTTTCTGTGCTCAAGATCATAGTTGCAATTTATTTAAAATTGAATGTATAATATTATATTAATAATTATTATTATACTTTGGGAATTCTTTTGATTCAAGGAATTAAGTAAATGCTTAGTATAATTTGACAAAATTATAAAGTATTAGGAAATTGCATAGCTTCACGAGGGTTTCTTGGCCATTAGTGTTGGCGGTTATGAAGTTGCGATGAAGCATTTGGTGGATAGGTGTAACTTCAGAAAGGTTAACAAGTTAAAAGATTAAACAGTTTAGAGGTTACGAAAGGCTTTGTGTGGGACTTCACAAGGTCATATGAGAGTAGAGATGTTAAGAAGACTATCACCGTAACTTTGGAAGGGTTCCAAAGGCCCCTATTTTATATGTAGTGAAGTTGAGACAGGGTTAATTGAACTGTTTGCATAACTTCAGAACCATGCCAGCTTAAGTTTTGAATCTTGATTCTTGAAATAGCATGGCTGAATGAGGTGTTTACAAATTAAAAATTACAGTTACACTTTACAGTGAGGAAAAAGGACATTCTATGATTATACTTCAAATATCAATATAATAACATGAACATTATACATTAATATTATACTTCAAAATTCAAATTACAAAAATCATGAGCAATAATTACAATACTTATTACTTGTAATATGAATCAAATTGTCAATATTCAAGTCCAACAAGTACAGGGATAATTATATAGTGTATAAATACCTATTAACCAAATGCTAAATCACTTCACTAACTCAGTGAGCAATCTGTCACTTCTATATCCCACATGGAATCCAGCTCCTGAAATTGACTAGTAGCAAGAGGTTCCTCTTCATTATGAGTTGGGTATTCAAAATCAAAAAATTCTTCATCTTCATGTTATGAGTCTAGGACCAAGATCCATCATTTGTCTCAAAACTAGCAGTAGCACCACCAGGTTTTGAAGTGTTCAAAAGCCCTTGTCTTTCATGCATGGAATTCCAAATTGCCAATGCCCTATCATAAGGAAAGTCTCTAACATTGTACTGAGTTACAAATAACCTCAAGAAAGTTTCCAAATTTTTTTCTAGTTTGTTTCTGCTCTTTGATTTTAAAAACCCCAATGCACTAAAAACTCTTTCATCTTCCACCGACCCCAATATCATTGTTTGACATAAATTAGCAAGTTTAAAATATTCAAATATTGAATCACACAATACTTCACTCTACTCTATGCTTTTCCAAAGCCTGGTTGTTGCACCAAGTTTAAATGGATTCTCCAAGTTTTTCAACTATAATTTCATACATGATGCAAATTGTCTACATTATTTTTTAAGATTAGCTGAATCTAAAATTCCTTCAATTGGTTG
Source organism: Chamaecyparis obtusa (assembly GCA_027943335.1). Taxonomy (NCBI): domain Eukaryota; kingdom Viridiplantae; phylum Streptophyta; class Pinopsida; order Cupressales; family Cupressaceae; genus Chamaecyparis; species Chamaecyparis obtusa. The sequence goes on from BSBK01000899.1 coordinate 456,710, forward strand.
TCCATTGCAATTTGCATGTTTTGAAAACTCTCTGATTAGTTAATCAATTTTTTTATGAAAGATATGTGCATCATTTTTTTTATCTCTGATATTTTTCCAAAAATGAGGAAACACACAACCCATGGCTTCAAGACTTTCTTCTCAAGGGAATCTTTCATGAATCTTAGTTGAAAGTTGGTAGGAAATTGACTTCAAATTATTAGTAATAGATTTAACAATCCTATCAACATCAACCTTTTTAACTGGAAGTAGTCTACCTCACTTGCCCCTCTTAGATTGGTGCATTGGTATTTCATATCCTTTCACAAACACACATAAATAATTTTTTGCATTAAATTGTAAAAAATTCTTAGCATACTTCAAATCTATAATTATTTGCCACCTAAAAAAATTTGGGCTTTGAAGTGTTGCCATATCTGAGTACAAATGAACCATGGCAATGCATGTCATTCTACGTAAATTTCTATACTCATGGATATACATACTTCTATCTTGGGCTTTCTTAACAAGTTTTTTCATTAAATCTAGCATGGGGAGAAGACTGGCTAAAGTTAACAGAGTCTCTATATCACTTAACTTATGTAAAAAATCAGGAGCTTTGTCTACTATGAGGCATTTCTCATATATTAGTCTGATCAAGGATTGATATTCTATTAGAACTCTTTCTACTAGTGTGTGTGTGAAAATTGTACCTGATTTGTAGACACAACACTCAGTAAAACATTAGAGGTTAGCTATAATCAAAATCGTGCAAAATTGAAAACCATCTAACCAAGTGATTTACTGCCTTCTAATAGGTGCAAGATTGATGTTCTCAGATTGTAATCGAGATCAGTGACCTAGACGACACCTAAATGAAGGATTTGAATGCAAAAGATGGATATGAAATTGAATGCAATTAATCTATATTTTTGATATTTTCTATGCAATAAGAATGATAAAAACTGATATGAATCTATGAATGCTATTGAAAACTGATATGAAATGAATGCTAAATGATCTAACAATGAAGATTCTAACAATGATATGAAAACTATGAAATTCTATGCTATGATATGAAAAATATGCAATTGAAATTGATCTCACAAAGCTTTGAATTCGCAAGTTGATTCTTTCAAGCTCCAATTGTGCAAATTCTCCAAATCTGATATGCTATGATTTCTGTAGAGTAAGTTTGCAATTTGCGAGATGATTGAGAGATGAATTATGAAGAGATGAGCCTTGTTTTTATAGAAATCCAAGGCTTTGGAGGTGCATGAAAAAAATCCATAAATCACTCAAATAACTCAGGTTGATTTTTGAGTTATTTTTAAATAAAGATAATTAACTCACAAAAACATGCAAAAGCTAAGTTTTAACTCAAAATAGAGTTTAGCTTTAATTGATAATTGATAGTTGTCTGCTTTTATGATTGTGCATGTTTTATTTATGAATTAATTTAATAATAAAGTGATTTATTTCCAACTTAACTGCTTTTTAAAATAAAACAATTGATTTATGGGTTAATCAATTATTTAATCAAACTTTTATTAAAAACTATATTATTAAATAATGACAATTTGTTTTAATTAATTAAATAAGAATTTAATCAATTATTCATATGATATTGGATTTATTGTCAAAATTTAAATAATATAATTAATAATAGATATAATTAAATTTAATTACACAATTAAGTGGCAAATATTAAATCTAATTAATTAAATATAAAAATATTCAATTAATCAAGCTTTAGGATAAATGTGATTTATTGCCAAATAATTATAAAATTAAAGATAATTATGATGATTAGGAATATTACTAGGAATATTCCCCGATGCAGAATTTTAAGATAATCAATTAGGATTCGATGATGTTTAGATGTGCCTTGGATTAGGACTTTGATGTCGATTTCGTTTGAATTGAAGATGTAGGAGATTAATGAACTTATAGCCCATTTTTGGGGTATTACATTTTGCCCCTCTTTGAATTACTGTGCGAAGTGGAGTGGTTCAAAGAAAGTCTATGTTTGATAGAGATATGAAACTGATTCAAAAGATAAACTGATCTCAAGATAGAAATCGATTGAGAGATATTGAGATAGGAGGTCCTGAATGACCATAGATAATGTTCACTGTAGCAGCGATGAACCTATGATTGCGAAAAAGTGTCAAAATACTTGATTCTGAACGTTAGGATTGATAAGAAGTGAGTGACCCGTTCTAGACTCGATTGTCTTAGTAGAACTAGCAGGTATCACATCCGAATCCTTCAGTTGCCGAAGAACCAAGGAAAGAACACTATGATCTGATGGTTGCAAAAATTGATATAGTTTACAAGATTAGGAGAATACCAGATTGATATGGATCTTGATGAATCTGATATGCCCCAAGTGATGATAGATTTGCCCCGAGCGGTGAGGTCTTTTTTTTTGATGAATCAATAACTAGACGTGATTGTTTGTCTTGATTACTGATGAAAGATATTGATAGATTTGATTGACAGACTTTGAATGATGTGCAATACCATGCCCCCTTCAGGATTAAAATTGAAATCTGACAAGAAAATTCAGCGTTATAGTTTAGAAGCATGTTAATTGATTTGAGAAGTGTGGTGAAACACATTCAAGAACACATTCTGCATCGTTGGAAGGTCCCAAAAGACCAAGTTTGACTAGGTTTGACCATGAGTTGACCATGGTTGACCAAGCTAAAATTTCGATAGTTTGATGAAAGATAATCAGTTAAGTTGATTACTGGATTTCTGTGATGATTGAAGGTCGAATATGCAAGTAGTTAATAATATAAATGATCTCAGATTTTGATTTTGATCCCGAAAAAGGATTCTACTTGCTATTTCATTGGAGGAACCTTCATGTGAGATTCAGTTCTTGTTAGACTTGAAGATGCGATTTGAAGAATCATTTAAGCATTGAAGTTCATTTAATCATTGTGAGATCATGAAAACATGCAAAATACAATGAGACATGCAAAATGAAATGCAACCTAAGACCTAGGACCTAGTCACTGATCATATGTCGATTTGTTATCATCATTGAACTTTTAGGTAACTGGATAAATCAATACAATGCCCACTAGCCATGAAACCATAGACATATGAATATCAATTTGTATGCGCAAGAATCAATACAACACCCACTGGTTATACAACCATGGACATATGAATATTGATTTTATTTTCGGAATGTCGAAGTAGATATAAGCACCAAGGCACAAACGCCAGGATGACCTGAATATCATGTTCATTTTGATATAGCAATTTGTATAAGCATCAAAACATAAATGTCGTGATGACCTGAATACGCCTTGCATTGCAAACACATCAAACAGTCAAGAGATCATTCTAAATCCAATGTGAATTACCCATAGTGACCCTTTATCGTTCACATTCTTAGGCAAGATTGCATTCCACAGTAGGAGAAAGAACTTACTCAAAAAGACAATAGTTAGATCAAACTTCCTTGAATTTTTCAGGTATCAATGGTCGAGGTACGCATGGCCATCCAATTCAAGATAGAGGCTCTTACAGTCGGACACCATTTCAATCCAAAATTTCCAAAGTTGTTAGATTTTCACATACAAGCAGAAGACAAAGAAAAGATTATGCCCCCAGTCATCACCCTCTAAATCCTATAAAGGACATCATCGAAGAGCTCAAAGGGACACAATATGCAAAAATCTCAATGCGAATCAGTAAGCATACAAGGAGATAAAAGCATGAAGTACAGATTGTTTTCAGTTTGTTTTGATGGTTGATTGTTGTAGATGCAAAATCCTTTCTGGGGACGAGACAGACTGACTGACTCAACTTGAAGCTTCAAAGGACTCTAACTGGATATGACACGTCTAAGATACATTGGAGGCCATAGGATATGACATTGATTGCCCCCAAGTTTGAACATTGATAGGATATAGACGCTTGAGCTGATTGGTGTACAGACCGACTTATTGAAACCAGGATATGCAAAAACAAATCGGGAGATATCTACAAACTAAAGCAAGACTGAAAGCGAGGAAAGACCAAGATTGTGCTGATAGATGGAGCATTTTGGAACAAGTGGTGCCCGTTTGCCAGGTTTTCAACATCTTGGCAGAGATTCTATTTTTGCTACCAAGGCGCCTGTTTCCAAATTTTCACCAAGGCACTTTTTCTTTCTTTTTTTTTCTTTTTTTTTTATTTTTCATTTTTTTCAATTTTTTTTGAATTTTTGATTTTTTTTTATTTTTTTTGTGAATCATCAAGGCACCTATTGCTAGGCTTTCACCAAGATGTTCATTTTTTCAGGACTTTTTCTGATTTTTAAGATTTTTTTAGGACATTTACCAAGCACTGAATGCCTTAGGCGTAGAATTTCTTCAGATGGAGAACGTTGATTGGTTCTCAAAGCTGTTCTCCTTTAGTCATTGAGAGTTGATAGGCACCAGAGCCAAAAGTAGCAGTGATAACAAAGGGACCTAGCTAGTTGGGTTCGATAGCCTCTAGACATTCTTTTCTGATACACTCTAAGATGATCATATGCTGCTTACCTGCGCTCATCTAGTAATTCCAGTTCTTGTAACCTAGACACTCTGTAGTCTTCATCAGTGACAAGTCCATGCATTCTGATTCTAAGTGATGGGATTTCAACCTCAATAAGTAGTACCGCTTCAGACCTATAAACTAAAGCGAAAGGTGTAGCCCCTGTAGGCGTTCTGATACTAGTTCTGTATGTCCAGAGAGCTGGATTGATCATGAGATGCCAGTCTCTTCCTATTTTATTCACTATTCTGTGCAAGATCTTTAGGAGATTTTTGTTTGAAGCCTCAGCTTGTCCATTCCCTTGAGGATAGTAAATAGAAGACCAATGTTGTGTAATCTTGAATTTAGCACATAAGTCATCTAGATCCTTGTTTTTGAATTGTCCCCCATTATCTGTGATTATAGAGTGAGGGATCCCATATCTACAAATGATGTAGTTCAGGATGAACATAGAGATCTGTTTCCCCGATGCTTGTGTTAGAGGAACTGCTTCTACCCATTTTGTAAAATAATCTGTGGCTGTGATTATATGGGTATGTCCATTAGAAGAGTGCGGATGGATAGCACCTATGAGATCAAATGCCCATTGTTGAAAAGGCCATTGTGTAGTAAAGGGAATCAGATCTCTTCTTGGAGCATGAATCAAGTTGCCATGTACTTGACATTATTGACAGTTTTTAGCAAATTTAATAGCCTCTTTCTCCATTTCAGGCCAATAGTACCCAACCCTAATAAGTTTTTGAGCTAATGTTAAACCATTTGAGTGCGACCCACATATACCCTCGTGGACTTCCTCTAATGCACGTTGAGACTCTTCCCGTTCTAAACATCTAAGTAGTGTACCATCTAGACCTCATTTGTATAGATCATTACCAATGATGACATATCGGGATGCGGATTGGATAAGGTTTCATTTCTCAAAATGGTTAAAGGACTCAGGGATGATTTGGTCATGGAGATAGGAGAACAGATTTTTGTAGTGGGATGAATCATAACCTACAACGGTGCAGATCATGTGGGTTTCAGGGGAGTCATATGCAGGATAGGATAGGGCTTCCACTAGGAACTCTTAGCATAGCTCATGTTCAGGCTGCTGTAAGAGAGTAGATAGTGTCGCCATTACATCGGCAGCCTTATTCTCCATTCTGGGTATTTTCTCAAATGTGATAGAGATGAAGTATTTCTTTAAATCATCTACCATTCTCTTGTAAGGAATGAGCTTTTCACCTTTGGTTTGGTACACATCATTGACTTGGTGGATAACCAGTTGTGAGTCTCCATGGATGTGCATCTCTGTAACTCTCCACTATATTGCCATTTTCATACCATTGAGAAGTGCCTCATATTTAGCAATATTGTTTGTGTAAGGAAACTTTAATCTGAATGCTTTGGGTATCAAGTATCCTTGAGGAGTGATGAACAATATGCCTGCTCCAGATCCATTCTGTGTGTAGGAGCCATCAAAGAATAACCACCATGCTCTAAAAGAGAGGTGCATGATAGAGGAATCAAGAAATTCCATTTGCATGGGTGTATCATCAAACAGTGGTGCTTCAGCTAATTGATCAGCAATGACCTATCCTTTGATAGCTTTTCTTTCAACATATTCAATGTCAAATTCGCTCAAGAGCATGACCCATTTAGCTAGTCTACCTGTGAGGGCAGCTTTGCTTAGTAGGTACTTCAGTGGATCAATCTTAGCTACCAAATGAGTGGTATGAGCTAACATGTAATGTCTTAGTTTCTTTGATGCAAAGATCACAGCGAGACAAGCTTTCTCAATCATAGAATAGTTCTTTTCATACGCCACCAATGTTCTGCTTATATAGTAGATGGCTCTTTCCTTTTTGTCTTCATTATGTTGTGCTAGCAATGCCCCCAGTGATGTGGCTATTGCAGAGACATACAAGATCAATGGCTTCCCATGAATAGGAGGCATCAAGATAGGTGGATTTGATAGATACTTCTTGATATGGTTAAATTTGTTCTCGCATTCTTCATTCCATGCAAAGGTCACACCTTTATGTAATGTTTTTGTAAAAGGCTGTGATATGTCTGCTAGCTGTGATATGAATCTTCTGATAGATTGAACTCTGCCTTGCAACACTCTCATTTGATTGATATTTGTGGGAGGTTGCATCTCTATTATAGCTTTCACCTTAGCTGGATCGACCTCAATACCTTTCTTGGAGATGATGTATCCTAGGAGCTTTCCAGAAGTGACTCCAAAAGCACACTTTTTAGGATTTAGTCGAAGACTAAATTTTTCCATTCTGTCGAGGATCATGCTTAAGTCTGTTAGATGTTCAGTTCTAATCATGGATTTTTCCAAGGTATCATCCACGTAATCCTCCATTGTTTTATGCATCATATCATGAAAAATAGATGTCATTGCACTTTGATATGTAGCTCCAGCATTTTTGAGTCCGAATGGCATAACATTCCAACAGAAGGTTCCCCACGCACATGTGAAAGCTATTTTCTCTTGATCTTCTGGAGCAATTTTGATTTGGTTGTACCCAGAAAAGCCATCCATTAAGGAATACATTTCATAGCCCGCAGTCATGTCCACTATCATATCAATGTTAGGCAGTGGAAAATCATCCTTAGGGCATGCTCTGTTCACATCTCTAAAGCCCGTGCACACTCTGATTGAACCATCTGGTTTTGAAATAGGTACAATGTTAGAGATCCACTCAGCATAGTCTATGACATGGATGAATCCAGCTTTTAGGAGTTTTTCTAGTTCTGCTTTGACTAAGAGTGCAACATGAGGATGCATCTTTCTCAATTTTTGCTTGATTGGTTTTACTCCAGGAGCAATGGATAGATGGTGCATAATGAGATTGGGATCCAATCCTAGCATATCTGAATATTTCCATGCAAAATTGATCTTTTTTTCTGATAAGAATGTAGTGAATTTCCGTTTCTCTTCTTCTGATAGAGATTGTGCTATATGTACCAATTGTGGTTCCTTTGTTGTACCCAAATTGATGGATTGAGTGGGCTCAATCAGAACTGGAGATCTATCCTATAAATGACTTGGAAGGACATCAAATATCTCATCCTTAGGCACCTCAGAGAGGTTTTCACCTTCAGATATGTCTTTTCTTTTTACTTTTGTCAGTTCTGAGACTACCACAAAGTGGTTTTCACCCTCAGAACTCTTTTTCTTTTTATTTTTATTTTTTTGACTAAGATATTTAATGTTTGACTCGATCATGCTGACGCTCGGTTTGCTGATGGAAGTCCTCATAGGCTCAACTGCATTGAGGTAACAAGCAAGGGCATAGTCACTTGGAAAGGTGTAAACACCATGGTTTGGGTTTGTGGAAGTTTGGTCGATAAGATCAGGGCGTTGGATAGTCAAAGTAGGAAAGGCTTGGGATATGGTGTTCACAATCATGGATATGTCATCATTGGTCCTAACCCGATGCTCAAGTTCAAAGGTGATATTATAGCTCAAAATGTTCAATTCATGAATAGGCTCAACATCATCATGGGAGTCCTCTTCAGCCATAGGTGGATCAGACACATTAAGTTCCTTGTTTCACTCTAGACCTACGTTGGGTTGAGATACATATTGGTGAATAACATCAATATATTTCTCTGTTATAAGCTCATCTTCTTCTGGAATGGCACCCCATTCATAGTCATTTGAGTCAGCTTCTGATTCAGGATCTCTAGGAAATCTTAGAAAATGTGTGAAATCAAGATGAATACCCCAAGAAGGATTACCCTCAGTCTCTGACTTGAATTCATATTCATGGGAATCAGTGTCAGAATAACTACCCCCTTGTTCTTGATCAGTTTGATCGCCTTCGAGATTAGTTGGTTCTTATGGTGCAACCATCTCTTGTGCTACAGTAGGTTCTTGTGTTTCTACTACATTAATTCTTTTGATAGGATCATCTTTATCATCAAGAAGATCTTTGATCTCTTTAGGCAATTTTTCATAGGGGATAAGCTCAGAGCTATTTGAATCATCATCAGAGGGTTCTGTTTCTTCTTTCTTAAGAAGGGGTTCTCCTAGTGCAATTTGTTCTATGACATGAGAACAACCACCTTTGAGATGATAGGGTTCTTCTTAAACCCTAAGCCACCAGTATCTTTGTTGGCTCTACCAATATGTGAAATGGGTGTCACAAGACCCTTTCCTCTGATTCCTAGAGGTCCTTGACCGGAATATCCCATCTTGGCTATCAATTTGTTTCCTGGACCATATGAATTAGAAGGGATTGTAGGTGCTATAGATTCACTAGGTTGAACAATTTTGGATTCAGAATCATCTTTGTATAGCCATGCAAGCACAGCTTCATCTTCTTCAAATTCTTGTTTGGATACTTGCTCCGCCACAAAATTTCTTTTGTATGCTTCCATAGGTTCCTTAGGTTCTGATTTAGATTGCTTCAAAGATTGTCCATATGACTTGGGTGAGATAGGGAGAGATGTCAGAGACAAGACTGGCTCTATAGTGTATTCTCCCATCCCATTTTCTTTGACATTGATCTCTTTAGCAATGTCTTCCATCTTGGATGTGGAAGCCACATTTTGTTGCTTGATGGAAGATTCTCTATTATTAGGTACAAGCTTATCAGCACTTTCCTTCAATGTATTGCAAGTTGTACTCAGATCTGCTAGGATAGTAACTTCTACCCCTTCATAGGGAAATTTCAAGCATTGATGGTACGTAGAAGGGATGGCTTGCATTTCATGGATCCAAGGTCTCCCTAGAAGGATATTGTAAGCCAATGGTAGATCAAGCACCTGACATGTGGTATCTTTGATGACTGGACCCACTCGAATGGGTAAGAAAATGGTGCCTTTAGAAGCTCTTTCTTGTTCATCATAGGCTATTATGGTGATCTTCTTTCGAGGATCAATAGCCATCTTTGAGAATCCCAACTATGTGATTAAGCTATAAGAACAAATGTTGAGGCCTACGCCCCCATCTATCAACACACGTTTGACTCGACAGTTCTAGATCAAGACTTCTATGTGCAAGGGCTAATTATGTGGGTGACTTAGGGAGTTGTCATCTTCCTCTGAAAAGGAGATATATTGCGGAGATGTTAGATGACCAACCATAGTCTGGAACCTATCTAGATCTAGATCATCAGGAACATTAGAGCCGAGAAAAGCTTTGTCTAGGATATCTCTATGAGCTGGAGATATTCGAAGTAACTCAAACATAGAGATTTTGGCATTGGTATGCTAGAGTTGTTGGATGATGCTATAAGATGTAGGTCTTGTATCCTTTGGATTGGAAGATTTCGAGGCAACCTTCTGTTTAGAAGCAGATGTGAGATTGAAAGGTATCTTAGGGACATTAGATGAACTTGGTGTTTGTCCTTTCAGATGAGCCTGAGCTTGTGATCTGGTAACCACATTAGCTGAGGAATGATTTTTGTCTCTTCGTACAATTGTGATGACATTGCAACTCTCAGAGAGATATGGTTCAACTATATTGATGACATCATTATTTCTAGGGTAGGCATAGTTGACTTTTGCCCCCATGTTAGGCTGAGAAGTGGAAACTCCCTTGCCATGTTGTGGAAATGGTTCTGTAAATGTTGTGTGATCATTATTGCTGGTAGGATTATTGATCATGATGTCCCCTTGATCTATCAAGTCTTGAATGGTATGCTTCAAGTGGAAGCATCCATTAGTTCTGTGGCCTTTAGTCTAATGGAAAGCACAGAATGCATTATCTTTCCACCAATATGGTTTTGGATCCAGATCAAGGTTTTGGATTGGTGGTAAAGAGATCATGTTATCAGCTATCAAGGTTCTTAGGGTAGATTCCAAAGATTCTCCCAGGGGAGTAAACTTTCATTTATTATCCCATCATTTGAATGGCTTCTTTGGAGATGGTTCAACAGATTTTTGCTCTGAAGCTTCAATGGCTTTGGTGGCAAGGGTGAGATTGTAGGCTGGTGCCTTTGATGGGGTGCGGATAGTGTCAACAACACCATCAGAGATGATACCTTTGTTTCTATTCCAACTCCTATTTTTATCTTTTGAGCTAGATCCAGATTCAGACTTGTCCTTTTGAAGTGTGATTTCTCCTTTCTTGACAAGTACTTTCTCAATCTTGATTGCATTATCCACCATTTTATCAAAAGATACATGATCTTGCATTTGTAATGGATAATTGAGCTCTGGAACAAGGTTATTGATAAAGATTTCAAGTTTCTCCATTTCGAGAATTTGTCTAGCATATAGAGAGAACTTCTTTCTCCACCTCTTGAGGAAAGTTAGGAATGATTCCCCTGGATATTGCTTGAGGTTACAGATATCGATCATGGTGACCGGATGTTGAATATTATAGGAATATTGTTGATAAAACAATTTAATCAATTCCTCAAAAGTTTTGATCGTAGAAGGTAATCTTGAAAACCACTGAATGGATGCTCCTCCCAAGGATCTAGGAAAAAGATGCATTAGATAAGTCAGTTCATGCATGAATTCCATGGATTGCATACAGAACTCTCTGACATGATCTTGAGGATCAGAGTGTCTATCATATTTGTCATACTTTGGAATCTCCACTCTTTTTGGGAATGGTGGCATATACAAGTTTTTGTTGAATGGGAAAGGACATAGGGCCTCCATGGAGAACTCCTTGGGTTCCTTCTCCTTCTTAAGATTGTTAAATTTGACTTGTATAGCATGCATCTATTTTGTCATAGCTATGAGTGGAGTTTCTTCCTCATGTGTGATGATATCTTTGACATTGAAGTGAGGAGGAAGCTTAGCCCCTTCCTGGGCTAATTGTAAAAAGTATGCCTCTCTATCCACTTTCAAGAAATGCCTCATCATTCTCTAGAATTCATCATCATTCTAACATCGATGGATTTCAGAGGGGGTAGGTTCTTGGTTGAAATTATGTTGAGAATGGAGTCCTTGGGACCCTCCTCCTAGAGAACCATGGTTTGTCCCTGCTTGAGACATGATAGGAGTTTTTGGGCTCCCTGGAACAGATTGAGGAGGAGTTTTCTGATTACCTCTGTGAGTTGATAAAGGAGGTATGTAACTAGTTTTCAATTAAAAGTTACCAAGACCGTCATCTTTGTAGATACCTGACTTGATGAGTTGTTCAAGAGTTAGACCTGGGGTATTGGTCAAAAGTAAGTTCTGAGATATTTCTTCTGATTTCTTGTGTGAAGAAGCTCTAGTCTCCACCATTAACTTTGAATGAAACAGAAGAAAAGGATGAAGACAACTAAAGAACAATTTGATTCGAGAAAATCGGATGACGCAACCTTGTCAAGATTATGATAGTTTTGAAGATCTGATGAGATGTGGGTGAAAGAAACTATGCCCTGGATGTATGGGATAGATCGCCCAAAAGATAGCGGACATGAGTTCTCAACACTTAGTCTATTTTTGAAGATTGATTGAAGATTGATAGTTATGACAAGGTTTTGACATGAGATAAAAAGGACTCAAATTGATCAAACAGAAGACTAGATCAGATTCAAAAGATCAAACTCAGAAAATGGTAGAATTCTCAATAGCTACTACTCTATTCCTGACACAATGATATTTTTGACAGATTCTGGAATTAGGCTGGAAACATTGGATATCTTGCAATTTCACAATTTCTGACAACTGTCTCAAATTTTTCCAAACGACACTCTGTAGACTCGTACGACACTGGGTAGTCTATGAAATGACAGTTGCTAAACTCGTACAACAATTGGGTAGTAATGAAATGACAGTTGACAAAACTCATACGACAGTTGCTAACAGAGTTTTGACTTTCTTGAATTTGCTAGCATGAAAACTCGTACGACACTGGGTTCTCAATCGTACGACAGATGGGTTAAACTAAAACAACACTTGACAAAACTTGTATGACTTTTGACTTCCTGAAATGACTTTTGACTCCAGAAAAGATTTTACGTCAATTTTTGCAAAATTTAAGGTCTTTAGTTTTGGATTGTTTGCAAATTGTACTGTCCAGATTTGAAGATTGTAATAGATTTGATCATTTTTAATAGCCAAGTAGATAAACAAGCACGCAGAACAGCAAGCAAGTGATTCCAAGCACGTCTGAAAATAATGAACAAGGGCAAAAGCAACCTTGTGCATGAACAATCAAGTGACCAAATTGTGCTAATCCCTGAGAGTACTAATTGTGTATGTTCTGAAAAGTTTTGCACTAACACACATATACCTGAAAGTGAAAAATTGGCCTCTCTAGGGTTTTTAGTAATGGTTTGACTCTACAACTTTTATGATTCAAAGGGGTGAACTCCAATCCTGGTGCACCAGGGTTTTGACACAGTCTAAGAACTTAATCTTCAAGAGCTACTAGGGAGATCTGACAACCCAACAATGAACCATACCCGTGGAGATTTCTTCCACAAGGACATTTATATAGTGGTTGTCACTACCATGGCAAAAATGGCTATTACCGCTTGAGGTTCCATCAATGCAGTTTGCCCTATGAAGGGATTGTCCGCTACGGTTAACCCTCTCTAAAGGTGACTCACAGATTTATACCACAAGGGGACTTGGCTCCAGATTCAAGGTTTTGACACCTCTTCACTTTTAACCCAAACAAAGCAAGCAGATTAATCTGACACGCTAAGACAAAGTTTGTTTCACCAAGGTCTGTGATATCAACTCCACGTGATCTATCAACCTCTCCAGGGAGAGAATGTATCAATCAATAAGAGAAGATGCACTAACCAATTTTGATTCACCAAAGCTCGTGATATCAACCCCACGTGATCTATCAACCTCTCCGGAGAGAGAATGTATTGATCAATAAGAGAAGATGCACTAACCAAGTTGAATGTGAAACGCACTAAGTATCCTCCCTACCTACAAGGATTTCATCATCAAGGAAGGATTTCGCTAGGAATCCAATCTCTCAAGAATCACGAATAGTATTCATAGGGCCTAATTACTATGTGAGCACAGATATATTCCCGAAAGAAAATCTACCAAAAGCATCCAAAAAGTAGAAAGAGGAACACTTAATGCTTAAAGAAAATATGAGATGATTCCACAAGGTGGAACACTTAACACCTCACACAAGCTGAAAATGAGTCCACAACTTAGAAAAAAAGTGAGTTCCTAAAAGCACAAAAGGGTTGCCAAGTGGAACACTTAACGCTTCTGTCCTGTTGACCCCTCTCCTTTATGGCGCTGAGATTGCAACCATGGGGCAGAAATGAGGGGCCAGTAGATTAGCGAGTCCAATAACCCAAGATAAAAATCAAGATCAATCACAAGTATTCTAAGACTACTTAATGAATCCTTAAGGGATCACAACCTAGTATCAAATTATGCAAGTGTGTAGAAATAGATCAAAAGCATGAAAAGATGCACACAAGCTTGACACATAAGAGATTTATTTTAAGTCCAAATTGAAATGTTTTCAGAACAAGGAGAATACCTCATGATCCTCACAATGCGCTTAGTAGATTCTACCTGATTTTTAGCAATTTTTGTTGAGCTTTTCCATGCAAGCAAGTGACGAACTCTCCAACAAGCAAACAAGCAAACAAGATATGCAAAATATATTCAACTTATGAAAACCATAGGGTTAGCTCTAAAAATCAATTTTTAGGAGAAATAATAACCAGAAATTAATCCAAATGACAACTCAAATCATGCATTGAATCATATGAAAAATAAGTGCATACCCATCACAAAATTTTAATTTTTTTGCACTACATTTGACCTAGTCAACAAGATCTAATTTTTTTGATATGATTTTGGCCACAAAAATAGAAATTTAGAATAGAGACCCCTACTAAAAAATAGAGAGCTTTCCAAAAATGCAAAAATTTTAGAAAAATCTCTTCATTTGTGCCCTAGAGACCCATTTTATCAAAATAGACTAGTTTTTGCAAATTGACTATTTGAGCTATTAAATTGCATCCAAATTTAAAACATAAATAATATACCCCCTATATAATTTGAAGAGCTTTCTGAAAATGTAAAAATTTTAGAAAAATATGCTTATTTGCGTCAGATATTAATTTTTTATGAAAAATTGAAAAAAAATTATTAAAAATTCAAACTAATTCATACAATTCTAAATTTTTTTTCAAAGCTTCCCTGATATGTCTCCAACCTGAAAAAAAAAATTTAGGCCAAAAATCTAAGCCGTTTGGGAGATAAAATTAAATCTTTGAAACTTTAGGGTTTTAGCTCCAAGAATCAAAATCAGCATGCAAAGGTGGGTTGCCCCACGGTGGGTGCCAGAAATATGTGTGTGAAAATTGTACCTGATCTGTAGACACAACACTCAGTAAAACATTAGAGGTTAGCTATAATCAAAATCGTGCAAAATTGAAAACCATCTAACCAAGCGATTTACTGCCTTCTAATAGGTGCGAGATTGATGTTCTCAGATTGTAATCGAGATCAGTGACCTAGATGACACCTAAATGAAGGATTTGAATGCAAAAGATGGATATGAAATTGAATGCAATTAATCTATATTTTTGATATTTTCTATGCAATAAGAATGATAAAAACTGATATGAATCTATGAATGCTATTGAAAACTGATATGAAATGAATGCTAAATGATCTAACAATAAAGATTCTAACAATGATATGAAAACTATGAAATTCTATGCTATGATATGAAAAATATGCAATTGAAATTGATCTCACAAAGCTTTGAATTCGCAAGTTGATTCTTTCAAGCTCCAATTGTGCAAATTCTCCAAATCTGATATGCTATGATTCCTGTAGAGTAAGTTTGCAATTTGCGAGATGATTGAGAGATGAATTATGAAGAGATGAGCCTTGTTTTTATAGAAATCCAAGGCTTTGGAGGTGCATGAAAAAAATCCATAAATCACTCAAATAACTCAGGTTGATTTTTGAGTTATTTTTAAATAAAGATAATTAACTCACAAAAACATGCAAAAGCTAAGTTTTAACTCAAAATAGAGTTTAGCTTTAATTGATAATTGATAGTTGTCTGCTTTTATGATTGTGCATGTTTTATTTATGAATTAATTTAATAATAAAGTGATTTATTTCCAACTTAACCGCTTTTAAAAATAAAACAATTGATTTATGGGTTACTCAATTATTTAATCAAACTTTTATTAAAAACTATATTATTAAATAGTGACAATTTGCTTTAATTAATTAAATAAGAATTTAATCAATTATTCATATGATATTGGATTTATTGTCAAAATTTAAATAATATAATTAATAATAGATATAATTAAATTTAATTACATAATTAAGTGGCAAATATTAAATCTAATTAATTAAATATAAAAATATTCAATTAATCAAGCTTTAGGATAAATGTGATTTATTGCCAAATAATTATAAAATTAAAGATAATTATGATGATTAGGAATATTACTAGGAATATTCCCCGATGCAGAATTTTAAGATAATCAATTAGGATTCGATGATGTTTAGATGTGCCTTAGATTAGGACTTTGATGTCGATTTCGTTTGAATTGAAGATGTAGGAGATTAATGAACTTATAGCCCATTTTTGGGGTATTACAACTGGTCCATGCAAAGAGATCCATCTGGTCTCAACATCCTTGAGAAGCTTGTTTCCTAGTGTTACTCCCTCTAAAAAAATCTTAAATTCTAAAAAATGTTTAGGACTTCTGCAGAAGTAAGAGTATAGCTCACAAACTAGATCTTCAACTTTTGACACTGTAGGAAAATCGCTTACAATTTTATATGTTAAATTCATTCGATGGGCCATGCAATGTATGCCAAGCATGTAAGATGAAATACTAGTTTGTAATCTTGCAGAAAGACCATTCCTCTGGCCTTGCATTACTGCAGCTCTATTAGCTCCAACACACACTAACTTCTTGTCAATTATCAAATCATCCATACCAGTAACTTCATTCAAAGCATTCTTCACTTTAAAATATAAGTTTTTTGTTGTTGAATTTCCTCTCATTTTATGAACATAGAGTAGATGAGCTTTGAGCACATGTTATTTTATTATATACACATGCATATAGACCCAAGTAGTGTTATCTACTGCATTAACTTCATCTATGGATAATGAAGTGAATCTGGACTGTTTTACTTTCTCCTGTAAAAAAATTTTCCACCTCAGAAAGATAGTTTGCCATTTCCCATCCAACCTTTATTGACCAATGTGACATAGGATAGTGAGGAACTCTCAAAAAGGATAATAAATTACCATATTATGATAAGTCTCTCATAGGATGCCCTTTGGATAGAATATGAAAAACAACACTCATCTGAACAGTCTTTGTCAGGTTTGCTTCATTAGTTGCATGTTTAAACCCACCCTTGATTGGATTTTCACTACTAGCAATTACTGCCATTCTTTTGTTATGCTCTTCATATTCTATGGCATACTTAACATGAAGATGTTCTTCCTTTTCTTTCTATCTCACTATTGATATTTATTATCCGTCTATGGTCTATTTTTCATAAAACTTACCAATATGCTTTTCTGTAGTGTCAAGATTTAGCTACAACTTCTCTCTTTTATTTTCCAGGTACAAATCTTACACTTGCATTCTATTGGTTGTTTATAATTGTTTAGGACTATTTCAATGAACCAGTACTTTGCTACCCAATCAACCTTAAAATTTCTTATCATTTCCCACTCCTACCCCATTTTCACTTCCCTTTTTCTTTTCTTCCTACAAACATCATTATTATCTTCATTTCTAGCATTTTCATCCAATTGGTTCTTCATATCCCTTATAACATCTTCTATCATGCCACCATTGTTATCCTCATTTGATGCATTTTTATTTTCATTTAACTCAATGACAACCCCAACTTGTGGTAGTGGTACTGGTGAGCTACTGTGAGTGGCTTTTGCACTTGCAATTGTAGAACTTGATGGAGCAGAAATATTGCCAATTCCAAAGAAAGCCTTTATGGTAGTATCTTTAAGTTTTGGGTGTTTTGATGACCTCCCAGACCCTTCACTATCTTGATTCTTACCCTTCCCTTCACTTCCCTGAGGAGTCTTACCCTTGTCTAGCTTTCCAATCCCTTCACTATCCTGAGCACAGTGAGAAGTTTGAGTCTCAACCTCCTCTAACATCTCAATCCCTTCAACAGCCTGAGGATACTCAGGATAGTCACCCTTGTCCAACATCTTGACCTCTCACTAGTCACTAGGATTCTAGGAATTAAAATTAATAGCACTACTGTGAAATGTGAACAAATAATTGCTTACCTTGGTCTCACTTCCTCTGAATTCTAATTCTCTAAAATGTTGAATCCTCTGTTTACTATTGTAAGATTGTTATTTGTAAATATGGCCCTCCAAAATTTTGTAATAGGACATGAAAAGACTAATAAATCTGATTTGAATTTATATCAATCCATGATTCCAATTTCTATTTTTTTTAATTCTCGGGCTTTTGGCAAAAATGTGTCGACCTATCAATGGTGAATGTGGGAATTAACAAATGATTGGTGAAATAGGTCATGGTCAATATAAAAATTAATAAATGGTTGGAAAAATAGTCATGGTCAATATAATAATATAGACCATTTGTCTATATTTTGATTTTATATTCAATTTATAATTAATAACCCTTGGTGAATAAGAGACCGTTACAAGAACCATGTTGGATCGGTTAAAGGTGAATATACTGGTCAACCTCACCAAATGGAAAATCTTAATGGTGATTTTAATAAATATTTACCTGTTACCGTATTAAGATTGGGCGATTTGGACCACCGTGTACCTTGCATGATTCACCAATTCTGGCAAAAATATTTCCCAAAATTCTCCAAAAGGTGAATATTTGCCACTAAAAATTACCCTACCATAAACTCTGGAATATTTTTGTCCTTATGGCCCTCTGGCCTTCACTCTCTCAATTTATTCATCACCCTCTCTATTTTATTCAACTGAGCCATCATTATCTATAGTTTTTGGATCCTACAGTGTCAACTTAGAACCAGAGGAGTAGTGGTTGTGTTGCATCATCTGGGTATGCCACTCAATTATTTTGTATCTCCAAAGAATTATGACCTTGATTCCTACATTTATGTTTGTCAACTATTGTGAGATTAAAATTCTTCTAAGTAACATCTCATGTCTATGTGGAACTATGAAGGTGTTAGGAATAGTCCCAAGAGATAACTGAGAGGGGGGGTGAATCAATTATCTACAAGATTCAATTCTTTATCTAATTAAGTATACTTAAACATAAAGCATAAACACAATGAAAGAACACATGAACACAACACCAATCTTTTGGTTACAGGGAAACCTAAATAGGTAAAAACCCCAGTGGGAATTGACACCCACTAATATTTTGTACTAGTGTATTATGATCCTTGCTAGAAGATCCTTTACCCTGTTAGGAGTAGCTTTACAATATATTAAGTACAGTAGACCTGGTCAAGGGTCAGACCTTGTTAGGAGTCTTTTACAATTGTCCATGTTAGGGGAGAGGACACACTGTCTGAGAGCTCACTACTCAAAGGGGTGAAGGCTACAACCTTCTGAATAATAGATACACACTATATCTAGATCTTGGTGAATTGCGCTTAGACCTTCTTGTCTGGATCAGTTCCAATGTTTATCACAAGTACTCTACTTGGTCACATAGACAATCTTCTAATGGTTCCACACTTCACACACTCTACTCTGCTCTGCTTAATCAACCATGAACCACACTTTAGCAATCACAAATGACTGCTTATAAATATCTTTCCTCTACATGATATAATTAGGTCAGCCTGTTAGAACCACCTTTAAATCATAATAGAGAAACCATAACAAAATCCAACAAAAATTTTGTCGGCTCTACCATGCACGCAACATATTCTATGACTTGTCCAAATAAGATAATTGTAGATGCACGCTACACACTGTCAGCTCTACCAAAACAATTGGATCATTCTCCTCAAGCTGAATTAACTCATGCATTCTTAACAAAACATCAATAACTCATCTCTAAGCTTAACTCCAAGGGTGCATACCCTAAAGATAGGCACAACTCAATAACCAATAAATTCTCTGTCGACTCTACTGAACAAACATAGGAAATTGCTATTGGATAATAGCGACTACATAAATTTACTTGCGTTCATCATCAGACCATGCATCCATAACTAAAGCATCACTGACATGTCATCATCACATATCCAAGGGTGAAAGCCTTCATGACCACTGTACGAACAACCATACACAGAACATTGCCTGTTACTTTGTCAGGAACACTGCTGACATAAACTACTATATAACTATTTGTACTAATAGTTAACCTCTGTGCCCATGATATCATGTCCATGAATCATATACTAAAGCTTACTTCATAATACATCCACGTATGCTACTTTCCATATGTTGTCATCAATGACAAACATACAGTCAGTACTGGCCTGCTGGCAAATCTCCAACAGAAGGATCATCACAAAAGGGGGTTTTGGATCAAAATACTCCCTTTCACTTAACCGTTGGATTGTAGGGTGATCACTAAAACATGCAGGTTGTAGGGTTAAAGGTGAGTGAAAGTTGTGGCATGGGTACTATAGTAGCCCAGCTACCTTAACAAGGACCCTATTTTATTTTGGAATCCATCTACATATGTCAAATACATGGTGTATTGACCATTGATTGGGTCATTGAAGGATTTTTAGAGTGAGAGTGATAAAGCCCTAGGATTTGAGGGTTTGTGTAGGGAGATTGACAAAGCCCTAGGATTTGAGGGCAATCCTGATGGTTTTTGGATCCTACATTGTCAACTTAGAAATGAAGGAGTAGTGGTTGTGTTGCATCATCTGGTTATACCACTCAATTATGTTGTGTACACTCCAAAGAATTGTGACCATGATGCCTACATTTATGTTTCTCAGTTGTTGTGAGATTAAAATCCTTCTAAGGAACATGTCGTGTCTATGTGGAATTGTGTAGGATTGTAACCAAAGGTGGTTTTGAATCATAAAAATCCCTTTCAATTAATAATTATGAGGCCATAAATGGTATACTAATTATTTAGAATTGTAAGTTTCCATTGATGGCTTTGAATTACCAAGATTACAGGGCAATGTAAACCAAGATTCATATAGAGAAAGGAGTTTCTCTTGGAAAATGGTTGATGGTGATTGATGAAGAATATTTGAAAATGGTGATTGATCCAATTACGAATGGTGCAACATTTTCAAATCTTCTTCATAATCATCATCAACATAGCCAATTTTGCAAACCTAATTCTGTATACACTAAATTTGGGCTCAAATAATGAGCAAGCCCACCAAAAATAAAATTCCACATGTTTATGATGAAAGAAATCAAGATGAATTACTTTCGAATGCTTCCACCATCTATCAGAAAAAAAACATTATATCTTGTTTAAAAACTCATTTTTAATAAATGAAAATGTTAAATTTGCATTGATCTTTTATTTGGAAGGAAATAATGAAATATGAATGATGATACATAAACTTTAATTCTTACTTGTAAATGTCATTAACAAGCCAATGGTTTTGTTGTTTGAATATTTGAATGAAATTCCAAGTATCCCATCTTGGAACCCTACATCTCCAAGGATATTTCAAAATGTACTCAATCTGATAAAAAACTTCTTATTAGAAATATTATGTACATGTATAAGAAGTGGTATCTATTATGTAGCTCAAACAAGTTTCAAGCACTTATTATTACTAAATTTTTACCTTTAAAGAAAAATGAAGGTCATAGCTATTCAAAGTGGGGTTTTATTTTCTTCTATACCCCTAATTTCCTTCATAGCTTCTTGCAAGTATTCTACTGTGAAAACTTTAGCATGTTTCATTCATTCATCCATTTTTTAAAGATAACATTCAATTATTATAATCACATAACATTCATTAACACATAAAATTCATTAACACACAACATTCATGAATAATTCATTAACACATCATTCATCAACATTTACTAGTACAAAACTACATTCATTAAGACAATGTTCATTCATTAGCAAAAAAGGTTAATTACAATCATCTCTTTTTTATTTCTTATTCATTTTTTTAAGTTAACGACTAAGAAGAGAATTAATATCTATGACATTTCCCTCCTCTACTACTTATGATCTCAACACATGTCTCCTCCTCATATGTTGAGGAACATGAGGCTACTATGCCAAAGGGGGGTCCACTGCAATAACAACTACATGGGTTAAATTCACAACATCAATAAATCAATATTAAATAGATATACTGATCAATATAAATATATATAAATCATTAAATCACATACCTTGTACATTTCAATCATGTCATTGATCATCTTCTTCATCCATCTAATCATCATCACCATCATCATCGTTGTCATTGTCATTCTCATCATCATCGTCATCGTCGTCATCGTCATCATCATCATCATCATCATCATCCTAATTTTCATCATCGTCACCACCACTACCACCACCACTATCATCATTTCCATCATCATCATCATCATCACTACCACCACCACCACCATCATCATCTTCTTCTTCTTCTTCAATATCTTCTTCTTCCATCACATTATACTTTATCAGCCTTCCTCTTCGATCATGTCTAACAACAAATGACCAACCCTGTTTATGTGGAACCTCTAAGTAAAACACTTTCTCACATTGGCTTGGAAGAACATACGTCTCATCTCCAACTGGCTCAAGCAACCTTTTATTAATCATTGCAAATCCATTATCATGTTGAATAACAGTTCTATCAGGATCATTTTGATTCAATCATAGCTTGTACCATTTGATGACGAATAGAACTAATTTGAAGGAGTTAAAGTCACACTCAAGTATATCATCCAAGATGTCATAGTATCGATTTTGAGATTGTTGAGGATGTATGGTATTTCTAGATAAAATATTAGTGACCTGGAAGACTATAGTTATCCAAGAATCACAAGTTTTCTTCGTGTCATCTAACTTTTTTATGCAAAATTTGTGGTCCTGATAGTACATAGCTTTGTGGTGCTTGACCTGCAATTTTTCAAGCATGTAAAAATTATTTACATCATGAGTTGATATGAAACATATGGTCATGCTCATTAATAAATTTTTGTGTACATGTCTACATCTTAAACCTTATGCTAGATCAGTTACCATTGTGTAACATTGGAATCTCCATTACGATGAGCTTATCTAACTAATGAAGCAACACCTTACCATGTTAATGAGGGATCATTTTGTTGACATATTTCAATCCATACTATCGTCCAATCAAGATTTCTTGCATTATACAAATGTAGTACATCCCACTCTTGACCAACCGTATAAAAAAATAGACCAATTAGAAATAAATTATATTGAAGATTTCTAAGAATTAATTAACTACAATAACATCTTATAATTGTCTCCCACTTTCATCAATCTACTTTTCCCCATCAAGTACTCCCCTTCAAATTTGTTAATGGAGTTGGGATCCCAAATACGATCTACATGGATCTTTGCTGCAAACTTAGGAAGATATTCACTAATGTACACTATGGTCTAGTATATCATATATCCCTCCATCATAGAACCCTCGAGATGTGCTCTTTGTTGAACCAAGCCATTCAAAAAATTCAAGTTCCTCTCAACCATCCACATTGACCTAGTTTGTACAGGTCCACACAATTCAATCTCCTCAACTTGATGTATGAGGTAGTGTTCTTGTGCATTGAAAAAAGTTGAAGGTAGACACTTTTGCATTTCACACATAAGATGAGGAATTCTTCTCTTCCAATATTCAATATCTTCTTTATTGATTCCTTTCAATGAAAACCACCTCATGTATTTTCCAAGATTATATATAACTTGTTTGACAGTGTTGTTGAAGTGGTGTGGGAGAGATAGAGGTAGAACGTACTGCAATAATTATAAATTGATCTTTTTAATATATTATAAAATAATACAATAAAAACTACATGCAGTATACAAATATATAGTGAATACATGATAACATGAATTACCTTAATAAATGTATGCCAATCGTGTGTTTTCATCCTTGGCCCAAATTCACTTTTCTTTAATATGAGATTATTTATGTTCGCAACAAATCAAGTGGGAAATTGAATTTTTTGGATGACTTATTTTATAGCATTTCTCTTCTGCTCCGACAATAACCAAGGAAGGCAACTTATATCAATTTGGTCTCCATTTTTATTTGATCGAATGATATTTTTCATTGCATGGTTGGATTCTTCAATGTCACTACAAATTTTGATAATTTTGTCTTTATCACACCTTCTATCCAATATTTTCCATTATGTCTGTGTTACATTATTTTCAATATGCATAACATTAAACAAATGCACGATTCGGAGTTTCTCATAATATGAAAACTTAATAAATTATGTAAGACAACTTTTTGTTCCTTTTGGAAGTTGGTCATTAATTCCTTTACGAAATTCACGAGCATCAATTACATCATCAATAAATAAAATACAATATCAAAATATAAATTTCAAACATAAACCATTAGATGGAATGACATTACCTTAATGATTTATTCTACTATATTCCAACTTCCATAGGCAAGGTGTCATTCTCTGTGGCTTTGATGTAGTCTCTTCTTTCCCATTGAAAAGATGTTTTTTAGTAATTCAGTACTTATGATTTCTATGGAGAAAGTGTCTATAGTCACCAAACACATGCTTTCCTAAACTTTTTGAATGACGAGATTTTATATTTGGACCACAAATTGGACATGAAAATTTTCCCTTTGTCTGAAGAGCTACAAGATCATGTATAATTGGATTAAATATGTTAATTTTGATAATTAAAATTATCATGTGCAACTTAAACATACAAAAAAAATGTGTTAGCACTATAACATACCAAAAAAGAGGTGTTAATAAGAGAACATACCACAAAAATGTGTTAGCCTAAGGGCATCATGTATTTTCCATACAAGCATTACATGAAATTAAAATTTTATTTGTCCTATTGGTCTACAGATGTCATACATAGTGACCCCATTCCATAACACCATCAACTTGTCGATAAGGGGCTCAATATATACATTCATATATTTAACTTGGTACTTACCTAGTTGAATAAATAAAAACATTACATAATTATTATGACCATTTTGATGGGGCATTTATAAAAAAATTAATTTAGATGGCTATTAAATGAAAAAATACCTAGAACAATCATTGAGACTATCGCAAGGGCTGAGGGACTAACTGTCTTCAATGACAGATTTACTGCCATGGAGAAAAAAATTGATAACAGTGATGGAATGACCATGAAAATTGAGATTATGGAAAAAAGAATTGACAAGCTAGAGAAAACAATTGGGAATATTGCAAAGCAGAGCTATGTTATCCTTAAGGCATCAAATGAGCATGTGAAGATCCTGGTGGACAAGCTAGACCATGGGAAAGGGGACCAAGCAGTCACAGAGGCTAAAGATGATCAAGGTCCTAGTAGGCGTACTAGATCTAGGTTCAGGAAGATGGAGGATGACAAGAATAATGACATTGAAGATCTAAAAATGTCGGCAGCAAACATGTAGATTATAGTTGATCAGGTAGCAGAAATTATGAAATGTGTTTAGACAGCAGCTTGTTGTCTTGCTGTCCTTTTGTTATCCTTTGTCTTTTTTATATTCTTTTTGTTTAAGGACTCATTTGTGTGGTTTTTTTTGGTGTTGTTGCACTTGTCCTTTTGGAGCTTAAATGCCTATTATGTAATCTTATTGTAAAAAATTTTGGGTCCTTTCAAAACCTATTTTTACATAATCAAAACATTATGTGCTCCCTCTTTATGGACATCCAAGGAGGAATATTTTTGTTGATAACAAAAATAGGCCACATCGAGTAAATGAATCTCATCTCTCCAAATGGATTGACATCATCCACTTCCAATGAAAGCTTGAGATTATGAGGTTCTTCTTTAAAAGTGTGGACAAGTTTCCTCTATTTCCTTAAATGTTGAACCATCTATGGGCATTCATATAATTTCATCTCGACTTCTATTGTGTGTATTGTAATCCATAAATTATGCCAAGCTAGTGCACCTGAATAATCATTGCAGACATGGAATAATGGGAATATACTGAAGAACCTTTTGAGTCACCTTTTTTGTTATTTGATCTAATCAATATCTACTAATATGACAATCAGGGCATTTTGTTGCAAATTCATGTTGTTTATGATATATAATATGATCATTTGGACATGCATGTATTGTTTGATACTCCATTCCAACATCTTTCATCATGGTAGATAATTCTTAGTGCGAGTGAGGTAGAATGTTTGATGGTGTTAAAAAACACTCACCTGTCAACCTACAACAAAAAATATAATTTGTTAATATAAAGAATATTAATTATTACATGATTCACCCTTTGTTAACTATAAGAAAATTACAACTAAAAAATATGAAAAAATATGACATATACGACTTACCTTAACATATGTGTGATTGCTATGTTGGATAAACCATTCATAACCTTCAAGTTCACCAACAACAATATAGTAGCAAGAAGAGTTATTTGTGAGCCTTCATATAGCGGCTCGTATGTCTTCTCAAGTATAGGTACATCAAGGTCATCTTCATCATCATGATCATCATGATAATCTTGATCATCGTGATCATCGTGATCTTCTTCCATGGGATCATTACCTTCTGCTTTGATATTCACACCTCCATGTTCCCTCAGTTGGAAATCCACATTCTCTAGATTGTCATGGTCCATAACATGAAACCCGGGGTGGCTGACCTATATCAAAATGGTGACCTTAAATTAACCATGACCATGATGTACTTATCATCAATTCATTTATTATGTATATAAATTATTAAAATAATATATTGAAATACATACCAATGAATGAAATCCATTTCCCCCTTCAATGTCACCATGTTGCCTACAATGTTCCTTAGCAGTTTTGATTAGATATCTTCAAGTTTTTAATCCCTTGCAAATTTTGCAGGGACAATAACATTTTCCATCACCTTTTCTTTTAAAGTTAGACCACAATCTTTAGCAATTGCCTCCTTATTTTGTTTAGGGTTGATTTTGTCAGACATGGTCTTTCTTGAATGGAATGACTCGTTACTTGTACATTGACTATAATGTTGGTGGAAGAAGGATGATTTGGTTGCAACCTGCAGATACAGTCACTGAACAACCATTTTTTCAACTCTAATTTTCTCAACACAAAGGTACATTTATCATAGCCATAGATAGCCATAGAAACATGATTATTTTTAAATGGAATACACTAAGGAGTACCATTAGAAATATTGACTGTTTACAATCATGAACAGTAAACCCAAATCAAATAGCTCATTTTTTTATCAGCATGTGTAGTCTCTATGTATATGAAAAATGAATGAAATATCAAGCTGAAATAAAATAGTGAAAAAAATATTATTCCACATAGAGTGAATTAAAATACAATCAAAAGAAGGTTAACTCTACAATTGGCACAAATGCAGACATGGGAAAAGTCAAATTCAAGGCCTAATTTATCAAGATCAACAAACATTGCAAAACCCCACAATCAAAAACATGAAACCTAACAAAACATACTACAAAATTTAACTGGGGCAATGGAATTTGCAAAGTAAGGAAAGGTGAGAGGATTAATCAAATAATCAAAAAAAAAACACACTTTGTCAACAATGTTCAAAATCCTGTCACCAAGCATAGACATAGGAAATCAAAAAGGGACAAAAGACAAGAAACAAGAAAAATCATTAGGACTATATAAAAATCATTAAGACTATGGAAAATCAAGTTCTAGAAATGGACAGTTCTAATTCTTTGTCATTACAACAATTGAGCATTCATCATTTGGTACTTCTTGGTGTACTCCATTTAAGTATGTTAGGCACAAAGTATTCCATTTAAATATGTTTAAAATTTTGCCAATAATGATTTGGGGATGCAATCATGTAAAACACAAACTAATTTTATTATTGTTATGAGAAGAGGTCAAAATAATATTCAAAGTATTATTATGAAATTTTCATGTTTATCACCTATGCATATACCTTCTCTAATCACACCATCAATGAATAAAATTTCAAATGCCAGTTTATTTAACAATTTCATTAATAATTCAAATGTCTCAAGTAGACAAGATTCTCAGTGGAACTACTTTGATAGCATATAGATACAAATAGGATATTGGAGTTTGATCAGCCTTCACCTGTGCATATACATCCTTCACCTATGTATATACGAGTTGATTAGAGAAGGTATATGCACAAGTGAAAAACATGCAGATTTGACCAAGCATTACTAGGAACTAGAACCCACAACAAATGGACCTATGATGATTTTCACAATAGTACATGTGTTGCAGCGTAAGCTCCTAGTAGTGCTTAGGTAAATCTACATGTTCATCACCTGTGCATATAAGAGTTGATTAGAGAAGGTATATGCATAGGTGACAAACATGCAAATTTGACCAAGCAATATTGGGAGCTAGACCCCACAACAAAATGACTTGTGATTATTTTCACAATAGTACATGTGTTTCAAGGTAAGCTCTCATTAGTGCTTAGGAAAATCTACATGTTCATCACATGTGCATATAAGAGTTGGTTAAAGAAGGTAAATGCATAGGTGACAAACATGCAGATTTGACCAAGCAATACTAGGAGCTAGACCCCACAACAAATAGACTTGTGATGATTTTAACAATAGTACATGTGTTGCAGGGTAAGCTCCTAGTAGTGCTTAGGAAAATATGCATGTTCATCACCTATGCATATAAGATTTGATCAGAGAAGGTATATGCATGGGTGACAAACATGCAGATTTGACCAAGCAATACTAGGAGCTAGACCCAGTAGTGCTTAGGAAAACTTCTTGTCCCGAAACCTCATTAAGATAAACTTCTTACATCAACTTGGCCTCCTTGTCTTAGGCTTTCATAGCCTTGATAAATTCTTTTGAAAGTGTTCTAACTTCCTAAACTACCCAACTGATTGTTACCCTTAAGATATTGAACTCATCAATTGCCTATGATATCCCATTAATACATGTATTAGCCTTTATAGTCTTTTTTGAACCAATGTGACTTCATGACCTTTTGAAGTGGCTCTAATGGCACAATGACATCCATATAGGGTATTCCATTACAAATGACCTTTCACGGTCATTATTTGTCTTCAAAACTCCTTTAGTATCCATGAGTGACCCTAGTGTTCCTCCTTGGCCTTGGTGCTCTGGACCAATATGATAAGGTTAGTTGCATTGGGATAATTACCTATAAAGGTCCAAATGAATGTAAAATGGCCACTAGAGCCAGAAAAATGATAGGTAGGCATAGATGAATCAAGGAACAACAAAGGTTAACAATAAATTGTTTGCAAATAGTCAATAACTAACTGTTAATGGTCTAAGAATGTTTGTAACCAGTTTGTAAGAGGCTTATTTTCCTTGAGGATGTGTGAGTTTGGAGAGAGGATAGTTGGGGAGAGATAGGTAGGTGTGGATGAATCAAGGGACCAATGTAAAACCTATTTTGAACAATGTAATGTAAATTTATTGTAACATGTCTTGTCCTTGCCCATGAGGACACAATACATGTTTTGTGTTCTTAAATTCTTCTTTCAATGAAAGTATGGTTGGAATGGACTAAGATAATGGTGTTTAATAATTCCTATTCAAAGTAGATAGGTTTTTGTGAAGTTTGAAAGTGATTAGACCCCTGTTTCAATTGATTGTTCCTATCTAGTCAGGGTGTACAATAGTCAAATAAACTTGATACAATTGTGTAATAGTGTGATCCCTCACTACCATGAATGGTAGGGGATGTAGAGAGGGAATTTTTTATGTATTCAATGTTTTTAAAGATTTTTGTTTGCAACTTGGAATTGGGGAAGGAAGATTGGAACTCTGATTTCTTGGAAAGTGTCATGGAAGGGTCACTTGCCCTTGTGACAGTCAAGGTTTGAAGCATTTGTCCACATGAGGACCATGTTTTATGACATATAATGTCATAATATGTTGATTTCATGGTGTTTGAACCATTATTTTGGTTGGGAAGTGATTGGAGGGGTCACTTTGAGAAATCCCTAGGTGTGAAGGCCTTAAAAGGAGGGTTTAGTGATTTGGTTGTTAAAAATTGATGGCACCTTTTGTAAATCAGAAAATCATTTGTTTTGGTTTCTTTTAAAACTCTTTTGAAGGTTGGGAGGATTGGAGTTGTGAGAAACTAATAGTTTCTTTGTAATGGGAGGCCTAATGAAGAGTTAATAGGTAGAGAACCATTTTTTCGGGGGTAGATGGTCCAAAGAAGCTATAGTTACATTTTAGATATGTTATGTGACTCACAAAAGGGTATTCAGATATGCTCTTTGTTTCCCTAGTATTTTGGGGAAGTTTTGTGAAAACCTCATAAAACTAGTCTGGCAGGGCTACTTCAAGGCAACCATAAGCTCAATTTTGTCATTGGCTATTAGAGGTTTACTTGGGGCATTGGTGCAAGAGAAACAAGGCCAAGGAAAAGGCCTAGAGGATATACCAGGGTCACTAATAGACCTTGGAAGGATTTGAAGATAAACATGATCCTACAAGGTCATTGGCATTGCAATGATACCAATAATGGTCATTTAAATATGTTTTTCTTATGTTTTGGATTGTATGTAAATCCTTTTGTAAAGGATCAAAGCATTGTAAGCCATTGATGGCATGTGAAGGCTAGGAATACACTGATGCAAGGGTAGAAACCAGGAGGGGCCAAACAATAGCATGCCCTACAGATCTAGCCAACTCAACAATACGCGAAAGCAAAAACAACAATAGTGAGAGAGAGAATGCAAGATCAATGATATATTATTCATTCAATTTGATTCATACATGTCAAGTTGTAAGGCCTTCTCAGCTATGGATAGATATTATAATGAATTACAGAAGTCCTCAAACATGCGAGGATCAGTCAACATTCTCTAATCTTCTATCTTCTTCCTTCTATCAAAACTGACTCCCTAAACTCTAACCAAACAACTACATTTATACAAGAGGCTACTGAACTAATTCAGCCTTTAGATCCACAATCAATGGAAGGAACGGCCAAATCTAGGACCACATGCTTCCCATTGATGGATACCAACATTAAATTTGTAACCCATAATCAATGCACAAGTCAACCTCAACAGAAACTTAAAATAAACCACTCAGTAAGCAAGGATGGCCAAGCAATAGATAAGCATCACTGAGCACCAGTAAAACAACCAACCACCCAAGAGATAACCAACCATACTTGATAACCAAAGGAAACTAACCAACTATCGAACCAACTCGGTCAAAGAAGGAACCGAACAACATAGACAAGCTTCAAAATCTTTTTGGTGACATGGGATTGCCAAGGATCCAAGATGCTCCTACATTAGACACCTGGGGTTGTTTGAAATTATTCTCCAAATTATGAAATAGGTCTGGTTCGAGCCGCATCCAACTCAAACGATGAAATCCATGAACTATCTTCAATCAGTCTATTCTTCCACTTTACTAGATATTCTATATATTGTTTTCCTCTTGTACTCTTGTCAATTCTTTTCTCCAAAATCTACTCAACTTCCTCTTTCTGCTTCTTAGGATATTCCATCGGTTCTCCCATGTCTTCATTAGGTTCATGATACTCATACAAATTGGTAATGTTGAAAATAGGTGATATGTCCATGTCACTAGGTAACTCAATCTCATATGCATTTCCACTATCAAATTTCCTCAAAATCTTGCAAGGTCCAAACTTCTTCATCTTCAGCTTCCCATATGTTCCAATAGGAAATCGGCCTTTCTTCAATTGAACCATCACTTCATCACCAACATCAAAACTCTTATGTCTTCTTGATTTATCATCTTTGTCTTTGTATTTCTGATTACTCTTTTCCAGCTTGTATTTCACATCTTCATGTAATGTCTTCATATACTTAGAAAATTTCAATCCTTCAGCACTTCTCTTACTTTCATCAGCAATGTCCCTTAAATTAGATATACCTCTCAGCTGTATGCCACTCACAATCTCAAATGGTGTTTTTCCAGTACTCCTATTCACTGAATTATTATATGCAAACTCTTCTTATGCCAACACAAAATCCCAATTACTTGGTGTGTCTCCAACTAAACATCTCAAAAGATTTCCCAAACTTTTGTCTATCCATCAGTTTGTGGGTGAAATATAGAGCTATATTTCAACTCAATACCAAAATTCTTCCAAATATTTTTCCAAAAGTATCCAACAAACTTACTGTCTTAGTCAAAGATAATACTCCTCAATAATCCATGCAATCTGACAATTTCCTTAAAGAAAAGATCTGCTACACATACTATATCTGATGTCTTTCTACATGGTATAAAATGTGTCATCTTAGAAAATCTATCCACAACAACAAATATAGAATCATTACCTCTTACTATCTTCGTTAAGCCAAGAAAAAAATCTAAACTGATGTCACTCCAAGGTTTCTCAGGTACAACAATCGGTGTATACAATCTAGTATTCTGACTTACTCCTTTTGCAACTTGACAAACTCCACAACTTTTTACAAATTTCTAAACTTCTTTGTACAACTATGGCCAAAAGTATTTTTCCTTAAGCAAATTCCATGTCTTGTCAACACCAAAATGTCCAGCCAAATCACTAATATATTTCTCATTTATCATATTAGTTCTCATTGCTCCTCTTGGTATACACAATTGAATACCTTTAAACAACATACCATCCTGAATAAAATATTCATCACATTTAGTATTTTGTTGATCTTGAATAGGTGCTCTACACTTTCTCCATAGCTCAGAAAAATTAGGATCAAACTCATAAGAATCTCTCATCTCATCAAAACCAAGAACTTAAATTTTCATCTCGGTCATCAAAGATCTTCTTCTACTCAATGCATCAGCAACTCAGTTAGTGACTCCACTCTTATGCTTTATCACAAATGTATAACTTTGCAAATACTCAACCCATTTCATATGTCTCTGATTCAACTTATTCTGACTTCCCAAATACTGTAAAGCCTTATGATTAGTATACAACAAAAATTCACTTGGTATCAAATATTGTCTCTATTTCTTCAGTGCTTGGACAATAGCATAGAATTCTTGATCATACATAGAATATTTCCTTCTAGCATCATTCAACTTTTCACTAAAGAAAGCAACAGGTTTACCTTCTTGACTCAACACAACTCCAATTTTACTTCCACTTGCATCACATTCCACTTGAAATACCTTACTGAAATCAAGTAATGCCAAAAAAAGCAATTCAATAACCTTCTGCTTCAGAGTCTCAAAACTTTTATCAGCTCCATTTTTCCACTTGAATTCTCTTTTATCTCCTCTCATAGTCTCAGTCATAGCATTACAAATTGAACTGAAATTCCTTATGAACTTTTGGTAAAAACTTTCCAAACCATGAAATGATCTTACCTCACTAGCAGTCATAGGTGTAGACCAATTTAAAATAGCTTCAACCTTTTCAGGATCCATTTTCAAACCATCAGCTGAAATCACAAATCCCAAATACACAATCTCCTCTTTCATGAATGAATACTTTTTTAGATTAATAAGCAATTTTTCTTCTTTCAATCTCTACAAAACTTGTCTAACATGCAAAAAATGTTCTTCTCTAGTCTTACTAAATATTAGAATATCATCAAGATATACAATCACAAACTTACCCAAGAATTTCTTCAAAACTTCATTCATCAGCCTCATAAAAGTACTCGGTGCATTAGTTAAACCAAAAGGCATAACCAACCACTCATACAAACCTTCTTTTGTCTTGAAAGCAATATTCCATTCATCACCTTCTCTTATTCTAATATGATGATACCCACTTTTCAAATCAATTTTGGTAAAATACTTTGCTCCAGTCAAACTATCCATTATGTCATCCATTCTCGGTATAGGAAACCTATACTTCTTTGTTATCTTATTGATTTCTCTAGAATCAATACACATTCGCCATTCTCCATTATTCTTCGGTGCCAATATAGTAGGTATTGCACAAGGACTCAAACTTTCTCTGATCAAACCTTTCTCCAGCAACTCTTGAATCTGTTGGTTCAATTCTTGATTCTTGGTAGGTGTCAACCGATGAGGTGCCTTATTCGGTAAACTAGCTCCAGGGATTAGATCCATACAATGATCAATCCTTCTCTTTGGTTGCAAACTATTAGGTACATTATCTGAAATTATTTCACTATACTCAGTGAGTAACTTATCAATCTCCTCAAGGACACTATCCTCTATTTTCTTACTCAATTTATTAGGAATCACAGCAAAACATGCATCATTCCTCTTTAAATCCTTAACAAACTTTCTTTCTTCAATCAAGCAAACTTTCATAGATGTGCAAACATTACTAACAGGTTCTTCCAGCAAAGGTAACAAGATTTGTCTCTTTCCATCAACCAAAATAGTATACTTATGCAATCTCCCATCATATATAGCATGTCTATCATATTGCCAAGGTCTACCCAACAAAATATGACAACATTCCATAGGCATGATATCACATAATACCTTATCGTAGTACTTTCCAATCTTCACATTAACATAAAATTGTTCACTTACCAAGAGTGTATGCTCATCCTTGATCCATGAAATCTAATATGGTTTTAGATGTTCCAACCTTTTCTACTACAACTTTGTGACCATTTCCTCAGATGCCAGATTCTCTGAGCTACCATTGTCAATGATTACCTTTCAAACTTTGTCTGAAACTATACATATGGTCTTGAACAAACTTTTCCTTATCAGATCTTCCTTTTTTCTTTCATTCCATAATGTTCTTCTTACCATCAATTTATTTTCCTTCTCAGGTTCATTCGGTGACTCTTCTTGTACCAAATCATTTCTACTGTTACCATCCTTCTTACTTGCATGTGTACATTCAAAAGATCTATGTCCCTTCTTCTCCACAATTGTAACAAGTTCCTTGAAAACTTCCTCTGCTATAACCACCTCGGTAGTTACTACCTCTGCCTCTAGATGAACTTTTACCTTTCCACTCAATCTTGCCTTTATCCAGACTTGTCTTTTCTGGTTCAAATCTACCATTTTCACCATAGGATCTACCTCTTCCTCTAGGGAATCTACCACCTCTTCCTCTTTGTCTTTGCTCATGTCTCTTATTCAATTTCTCCTCAACTTTCAATGCAAATTGATAAGCTTCTTCAATGTTCACCAATTTAAACAAACTAATTTCTTCTTGGATGGAAATTCTCAAACCATTCAGGTATCTAGCAATTCTTTCCACATCATCTTCATCATGTCTAGATCTGATATCTAATCTATAGAATTCCTTAGTATATTCCTTTACCAAGCTATCTTTCTACTTTAGAATTTCCATTTGCCTAACTAGGTTAATCTAATAATCACAAGGTAAGAACTTTCCTTTCAATTTATTCACCATTTTATTCCATACCTTGATTTTGTCTTTTCCTTTCCTTTTTCTGTCCAACTGCAGATGTTCCCACCATAAGGATGCATAAATTTTCAACTTTGTGCTTACAATTTTAACATTCTTATCTTTAGGTATATTTTCATACTCAAAATACTTTTCCATCTCAATGATCCAATCTACCAATTTATCAAAATCCAATTTTCCACCATAGTCATGAGGATTAAAATGTGGTGTAGACTTCAAACTTTTCAAAGCTTTCAAGAATCTTTCTTCACCTTGATCCATCACAGGTGCAAGTTCTACATCACCTTGTTCCTCCTCAACTTCATCATCACTAACATCTTCAAGATGTCTTCCTCTTCTATGGGTTGTTTCAACAACTTCTAATCTAGCAGCAATTTGTCTCAACATGTCTATCAATCCTGGATCTGCATCTCACCTCCCACAAACCATCTTGAAAACCCTCTACAATTACAGGTCAAATTGCAATCTGCTATCCCACAATAATTCAAATAGGGCTTCACAAGAAGGAACCTTAAAATCTAGATTCGCAAACCTAGATCTAGATCTAACCTCACTCTAATACCACCTGACACAATGGTAGAGACCAGGAGGGGCCAAACAATGGCACACCCTACAAATTCAGCCAGCTCAATAATACATGGAAAAAAAACAACAGTGAGAGAGAGAATGCAGGATCAATGATATATTATTCATTCAATTTGATTCATACATGTTGAGCTATAAGGCCTTCCCAGTTACGGCTAGATATTACAATGAATTACATAAGTCCTCAAACATGTGAGGATCAGTCAACAATCTCTAATCTTCTATCTTCTTCCTTCTATCAAAACTGACTCCCTAAACTCTAACCAAACAACTACATTTATAAAAGAGACTACCAAACTGAGTCATCCTTCAAATCCACAATCAATGGAAGGAACGATCAAATCTGGGACCACATGCTTCCCAATGATGGATACCAACATTAAATCTATGACCCATAATCAATGCACAAGTCAGCCTCAACAGAAACTCAAAATAAACTACTCGGTAAGCAAGGATGATCGAGAAACAAATAAGCATCACCAAGCGCTAGTGAAACAACTGACCACCTAGGAGATAACTGACCATACTCGGTAACCAAAGGAAACCAACTAAGTCAAAGAAGGAACCGAGCAACATAGACAAGCTTCAAAATCTTTTTGGTGACACAGGATTGCCAAGGACCCAAGATGCTCCTGCATCATGCACCTAGGGGTCACTTGAGGATCATAGGTAGATATATTGGTTTAATGACCTATAAGGTCATTTATGATTGTAATATGTCCATTTGGGCCCATTAAAACATGTAAAAGCACTCAAAGTGCAAAAAGATGTAAATTTGCATTTGTATGCAAATATGGCCTAGAAGGCTCATGAAGGGGCTATGGGGCTAAGAGTAAGTTAAGAGGTTGTTTATAAACCTTTGAAATTCCCAAAAATGGTCATTGTTTGTCATGTTGTTGAGTTGACAACTTTTTTGTCAACTTGACAACAACAAATTAACATTTTTCTATGTTTGCATTAGAGGAACAATCGATTTTGACTGTTGTAGGAGTTAGAAGTCAGTTATTGGAGTTGGTTGTCGACTATTTGAGGGTTTTTTAGAGGAGATCCATGTGAGTGGATAATGTATGTAGAGTTTGGTGTGTTTTGGGACCATTGAAGATGGTCTTGAATCAATAAACAAAAAAGCTTTCTTTGTAATCATTGTTCATCCCGTGGGTACAGTCATCAAACCAATGAATTCAAATGCTTTGAATTAATATGTTTTGATTGGAAAATGGAGTAGAAACATTTTATTGTGATTTTATTATAGTTACATGATATTTTTGTATCATTTCATCTACATTTGAAGGTAGAGGAATCAACTTTGTGTTGACTATTCCTAGGTTTTGTTTTGCAATCAGCAATTTGGGATTGAAGTCTCCTTAAATGGATTGACTCCCCCACCCATGTGACTAAGGTGATTGGTAGAAGGGTTAAATTTTATGTATAATATCCTTGTAAGATAATGTTTAAATGTAGGGATATGGTGTATGGAGTTGAAGAGACCACACAAGGGTGGTGAAATGTTGATTGAAGGGTGCCTGATTTTGCACCAGTCATTATTGTGAGTGAATTCCCTTAAGAATGGGTGTATTTTATGATGAATCATTGTTATTGGGGTCCATATATGTGTTTTAGATCTAGTGGGTGGATATAGAGATATTTTATAAGGTCCTTTTGAAAAACCCCTAGCCTAATGACCCTAGTAATGAGGGTTTGGTGTCTAGAAGAAGAGGTGAGTAGTAAGGCCCTAAAAACTTAAATATATTTTGTTTCTAACCCTTATGAAATACTATTCCTTGGTTGGGATTCAAGGGAGTGATTTCTATGATGATTTTCTTTATAAATGGGGGTTTATTAGGCCTATTTGGTTGCTCAAGAAAAATATCACACCCCTCTGCATCATGTACCTTTATCTTGTTAGGAAATCCTAACATCAATCATTTTGATCTTCTTACTAGATGCTCCCATGTTGTTTTCAATGTTGATAGTTATGGTATAGGTATTTCTTAGAGTTTTAGGATTCTCATGTCCAAGGTGATACCCCAACTTTGTATCAAAAGCATAATAATGAAACACTAGGCACATAGACTTATTGGGCCCTAAATTAAATTTCACCTTCCTCATATTATTAATAAACCTATTAATCCACAACTATCTCATTGGTCCCTTTTCTTATGATTGTGAACTCAAGTATGGAAATTTTGAATCTATCCTATCACTAATTGCAACCCAAAGACCCTCATATATTCTTCCCATGAGTCAATTTTGTTTTTTATTGGACATATTTGTATTCCACTTCCTTGCACCATCCTCTAGGGACTACACAAATGTTTTATTATAACATCCTCAAGATCAATCTCATAATAATTTATTATATTAATAAAGTACCTAATTTGTTACTCTCCTAAGAATGCATTCTTCCCTTGAAACTCAAGAAATTTCCCTATGGTCTCCTTAAGATTTAGATTAGGATATTTAAGAATACCATAAAGGCTTAGTTGTATATATATGTCAATTAAAAGGGACTACCTTGCTGGCAGGAACCACTGATCCTATTTCTTGATCATGTCTATAATGAGACCTACCTCTATGCATAAGTCTTCTAGCATAATAAGTCAATCTAAAAGGTATTCTAGCATTGCTTACCACATTATTAGAAAAAAAATTAGAAGTGCATATCTATTGGTCTCTTAAGTACACAAAAATCTCTCCACATCACAAGTACTAGTTTCTTACATTTAAAAAGTGGTCCAACCAGACTTACCTATGTCTTTTACTCTCCATGTGGCTTGTTACTTCTTTACTTGCAAATATGTTTCTTCAAGGTCTTGAAGATCTCTTGATTTCTCATTCTCT
Source organism: Chamaecyparis obtusa (assembly GCA_027943335.1). Taxonomy (NCBI): domain Eukaryota; kingdom Viridiplantae; phylum Streptophyta; class Pinopsida; order Cupressales; family Cupressaceae; genus Chamaecyparis; species Chamaecyparis obtusa. Next base: position 494,994 of record BSBK01000899.1, read on the forward strand.
CCATCCTCAAATTCTTTTCCTGTTTACCTCATTAGGTTTGTATGAAAAAACCACCACTCTCACTAATGAAAAGAAACAAAACCTTGTATAATTAAGCAAAGTAACATAGTTCCAAAAAATTCTTGATAGGTAAAGTTGCATAATATTTCAAAGGAACTCTAGGTTAGTGTCTCCTTGACAATGGACATTTTTTGGAATAATTTGACAAAGTACCAACTACACTTGAGACAAGAACCAAAATTAATACATCCTCAACAATAGTGCCATTATGTTATCTCTCAAAGTAGTGGAACCCCAAACCCCTCATGAAAAATTGTACCTTAAGTACTTGGGATGCCAACTAAGGTGCATAGATTGAGGCTTATGGTTGGGAAATGAGAACAATAGACTAGTATATGTCATTTTTGGCTGCAACTAGACCACTAAGACCTCCAAATGACCTAATGATAACCTTTTAGCATATGCACCAAAAGATTATTTGTCTTATTTTGATTAGCCCCCTACTATTTTCTAGGGTGGATGGTTCTCCCATCGTATGTTGTAGATGTTTCATATCATGAAATAACAAATAACACAAATTGAAACCCAGATGATGGGCTTGGATATAGGGTTCATAAGGTGGCTTTGAAATGAAGATGGGAGCATTCTAAGGCCCAAAAAGATGACCACAAATATCTTGTAATGGTTCCTCGTCGTGTGCCTAGAATGTTGTTTTGGAGAAGGGCATTGAAACTAAATCTTTATGAACAAATATTGACCAAGATCATATAAAATTTTATCCCCAAAGAGAAGAAATAAGATACTATAAATGGATTCCACTAGGTATATAGTTTTTCTTAACACTTCATTCAAGATCATAGTTGTGGGTGTGGAAAAAACCTAAATGAAAATCCTTACAATGCAGATAATGCGATCCAAATGAAAATACAGATAATCCTCCTTCATGTGCTACCCTTCTTTATCATGGGGAATAATGAAGTGATAAATTAAACTTTTTTTAAGTTATGCCCATGTTGGTTGCAATTTCGACCACCATGGTATTGGTCAAAATTTTGACTGAAAAGGGCATGGATTAAAACAAATAAAAGTTTTCCTTCTATAATATGACCAGCCAAAACATTTTAATTTGTTGGTCAAAAGAATTGGTGGAAGAATAAGGTCAAATGTACTAGTGTACTTAAGATCTTTCTTGGAAATGATTTGGAAGAATATCAAGATTCTCATCCTTTGGCACCTCTAAGAGTTTTTCTCCATTGGATACATCTTTTTCTTTTACTATTTTTGAATCTGATACTGCCACAATATGGTTTTCACCAACATATTTATTTTTCTTTTTATTTTCCATTTTTAGACTAAGAAACTTTATATACTCATATATCATACTTATGCACCTTTCACTGGTGGAAGAGGTAAAGATTCCACAAGCATTTAGATAGCATGCTAGAGTATAGTCATTATCAAAGGATAATAGGCTCGTGGATGTGGATTCATTCTAGTCTATAAGCTCAAAATTCACAAAGGATAAGGATTCATAGGGTTCAAGAGACAACACTATGTTATTATCAATGTTATTGACTTGAAAGATGATTTATGTCAATTTAGCTTCCAAAGAGTTATTAAGATTATTAAAGTCATTATCGTTATTATTAGAGTTTACATTAGTATTATGTGAGTCTAACCCTAGAGACCTAGCATTAGAACTTTCTCCTTATTCAATTTGAACTCTAGGAATGTATTTATGCACCACATCTATCTATATGTCCATTGCAGCATCAGAGACTATGTCCCATTCATACTCATGTGAATTAGTCTGACTATCATTTGAGATAGCCAAGAAATGGGCTATATTCATTGGTACTTCTTCTTCTTCTTCAACATTATTTTCTTCTTGTTGACTGTCTCCTTCTTTCAAAGATGTTTGTAAAGATAATGGTATGTATTATTAATCTTCAAAATGAGGCATGTCAAGAATATGAGTGACAGTAACTAACTGCACCCAATTAGGATGACTTTCGTGTTGTTCTTCCTCTGGTTCTTCTTTTGATTCTTGTTTAGGTGCAGGATTGGTACTAATTACTAATAGGGGATCTCCTTGTAAGAGTAATAATCTCTCATGTAAGATTGGTTGTCCTTATGTCTCTTCTTCATCATCTAAATCTCATGATCTGTCAAATACAGGACCATCTTTAGCTATAGGATGAGATGTTTCTTCTTTAAAACCCAGTACAATTTTTTCTCTAGGGTAGAAATCCATATGTATTTGTTCTATGATTCCTTTCTTATTAAATTTATCATTTTCCTTTATAACCCATGTGTCTCATGATGTCATACCCTTTACCATATTTTTGGGGGGCTACTTCCATATTTTTTACATTTCCATCATGTTCATCTCCTTTATATAGCCATTGTAGGACAACTTTTTATTCATTTTCTTCTTCTAAATACACCTTCACTTTCACCATCCATGTTCCTTCATTAATTTTCAATGTATCAACTTTGGAGGGTGTGAATGTTGATGAAGATCTTCCTTGGGATCTAGGAGATAAGGGTAAATCTATCATGGACATCAAGAAATCTATCTTGTATTCTCCCATTCCTACCTCTTGAATATTCATCTTCTTTGTAAAAATCCTTAGGACAATTTCTTTGGAAGTTTCTTCTTTGTGATTACTTTCTTTGGTGTGAGGAACTCTACTATCCACTTGCTTGAGATTATTGCAAGGATAAGTTTTATCTGCTAGAATGGTTACTTCTATCCCCTTATGAGGAAATTTTATACATTGATGATAGGTAGAAGGTACCACTTTCATTGTATGGATCCATGACCTTCCAAGAATAATGTTGTAGGAAAGTGGTAGGTCAAGAAATTGACATATCACATCTTTTTCCATTGGTCCCACTCTGGTGGGTAAGACAATCAATCCTTTGAAAAATATTTCTTCTTCATCATAAGCTCTGATGGTTATCTTTCTTCTTGGATCAATCATGTATTCAAAGAACCCAAATTTATTCACCATATTATATGTACATATATTAAAAAAAGTGCCTCAATCTATCAAGACATGCTTGACTTGGTGTTTATGAATTAGTACCTCTAGATAAAATGGTTGATTATATAGATTATTTGAGGATTTATCATCTTCCTCAGAGAAAGATAAACAGTGTGGTGAATTTAGATGGCCAACCATAGTTTGGAATTTGTCTACATCTAAGTCCTTGGGTAAATTAGTGGTAAGAAAGGCTTGATCAAGAATCTTTTGATGGACCAAAGAGATATTTAATAGTTCCAAAATGGAAATTTGGGCCGGTGTACGTTGCAATTGGTCTACTAGATTGAACTTTGAAGACAATGTCAATTTTTTAGGAGCCATTATCATAGTAGGTTGGTTTGATGTAGAAGATTATTTAAGGATGAGCTTAGCTTGACTCCTTGCCAAGACATTGGAAGATTCTACTTTATCTTGTACTCCCTTGAGAGTAATCACATTGATGGATTATTTTCATGGTTCTACCATATGAATCACATTATCATTATCGGTGTATGTGTAATTAATTTTATTACTTTTAGAGGATTCACCTTTTTCATAGTTATGCAATGGAGTTTGAAATGCTTAATGATCATTATTTGTATGATCTCCATATATTTTAACCTTGCCTTAGTCAATTAAGTCTTGAATGACATGTCTTAACTTAATGCATCTATTGGTCTTGTGTCCTTTATTGTGATGAAAATCACAATATTCATTATCATTCCACCATTTTGGCTTCACTTCTGGTTCCTATGGTTTCGAATCAAGGATTGTAATAATCTTATTATCTTGAAGTGATTTGAAGACCACCTCTAGTGTATCTCCCAAATGTGTAAATGTATGCATATTTCTTGATAACCAAGGCTCGTTCCAATTATTAGGTTTATTGAAAGCCTTAGGAGTCATTGATGTCACTTTTATATTGGAACCCTTATTAGCTTGTAGGCTTGTGGAAATATTAAACACATCAAATTTCAACCTTGTATTAGGTGTGTCCACAACTCCATCATTGACCATATTCTTTTTTTTATTCCCATATTTGTACTTATCCTTATTGTTGTTAGAATAGTACTTGTCTTTAATTTCCTTGTAGATAGTGATTACTCCTTTCTTAATCAAGACTTCTTCAATCTTGATTGCACTATCTATCATCTTGTCAAAACTTTGTGGACCCTGATGTTGTATGGGATAATTCATTTTAGGTTCCAAATTGTTAATAAAGATGTCCATCTTCTCGCTCTTAGGTATTTGCCTTGAGTATCTTGTGAATATTTTTCTCCATCATTGTAGAAATTTTAGGAATGATTCTCCATTCTTCTGTTTCATATTACACAGGTCTAACACAGTCACTGTGTTATATGTTGTATGAATATTGTTGAATTAAATTATTGACCAATTCTTCAAATGTCTTAATGCTTGTGGGTAGTTTGGAAAATCAATTCATTACTTGTCCACCCAAGCTTCTTGGAAACAACCTCATTAATTAGGTTTGTTCATGCATAAATTCCATGCTCAATGTACAAAACTATCTTACATGATCCTAAGGATCTGAGTTGCCAGTATATTTATCGTACTTAGGAATCATGACATATGAAAATGGTTTCATTCTTATTTCCTTATCAAAAGGGAAGGGACAAATATGTTCTAATGAGTATTACCTTTTTGGTTTTTCCTTCTCCTTATTCAAATATTAAATTTAAGCTTGCATAGCATGCAACTGTCATGTTAATATAGATATGGGAATATCAAATTCTCTTTGTTTAAGTTGATTTACATCATATTCCTTTGGTATTTTGACTACTTAAGATGCTAGATCCAAAAAGTATTTCTCTTTGTTTTCTTCCAATGTTCTTTCGAGTAACTTTTAGAATCTTTTACTCTTTTGACATCTTATACAATCTTGTTCTTTCAAATATCCATCACTATCAAAACCAAAGTGATGTCTTTGATTATCTTCTTCACCCTAGTGAGCTTGTTCTTCTTGATCATTTTGTTTTTTATTTCTTTTTTCCCAATTATAATCATTAAGATTCAACATTTTGATAGTACCAGGAGTCACGGTATGAGTAGTACTTGGAGTAGTGATGAATAAAAGATTTACCCTTGAATTTTATTCTATATCTCGTTCGAAAATAGATTTTGTTTTAGATTACAAGACTTATGTCTTGTGTTAAACATGAAAGGTAATTGTTCGAGTGTCCTGATATGTCAAAATGTCTAAAAATTGTCCAATGTTGTAAATGTGGGTTTTAAAATGTAATAGGATCCAATGTCAAAGGGTTAAAATTCCATGTTTGTGAGCTGATAACCAAGAGAAAAGGTGTATTTGTATTTAAAAAGATCCAATGTCTAAGGGTTAGAATGCCCTATTTGTGAGCTAGGAACTAACTGGATGTGATCAGGGTTGGACTACATGACTTGATGAATACATATTAAGGACCAAGCAAGTAGGTAAAGTACACTCAAGAATTCACCATCCTAGATCTACATGTTTACCGGTTTTGATGATATAAGATTACAAAAGACTCAAAAGGGTATTCAAAAATAAAAAAATTTGGGTCCTAGCACATGCTCAATTTATCTCTGTCTAGATGTGATCCTCTACATGTGAGCTAACAAGGTATTTAACGAGATGTAATCTAGAAAATCCTAGATGTGATCCCTAATCCAAGTGTGACTCAAGATGAACCAAATGTGAACCTATCTTTAATTGGATGCAACTTAGGATACCAAAAATGACTATGAATACCAAATGTGATCTTTTGGTGTTTGGTTTGAGGGAAAAGTTTGTCAATTTTTGTCAAATATCAAAAAAAAATTGTTTGATTCCAGTGAGTCTGATTGTTTGAAAATGTCTCATTATTCATTATGGATGTTTATCTTTTGTTTTAATTCAAACACATCAAGAAGAGTTTTCTTTAGACCTCTAACACACCTAGTTTCCCTATGAACTTGGTTGAGATTTGAAATACTTGTTCACTATAGGAATACACTCACAAAATCCTTAGAATATGATGGTCCAACAACACACAATGGATGTTGAAGGCCATATTAGCCTAGTAGTATCATTTATGAGGGCTTGATATGGTAAAATTCTTGGGGCAATTACTATTTGCCTTGCACAAGCATTACTAACCTTTCAAGAGTAATCCAAGTGGTTTCTAGCATAGAGGATTTAATGAGGGAATCCATTCATAATCATTTCCCATAGTCTCAAAAGCGATGTTGATTCCTATATCCCTATGAGTGTTGGAAACTACAATTGAAACAATTTTTATATTTTCATTGATGTCAAACCTTAACTCGTAAGATAATTACTATCTAGTAGAGTACCATATCTTTTGATTGATGAAGAGGATTTTAAAAGATGAGATAACAAGAGGACCTAAGGAAAGCTTGAGTTATGAGATACTTCAATGGGTACTTGATTAGTTAGCACATTGGTAAGGTAATGTGTTGTTTATCTTTAACACTAAGTGAAGAAGTAAATTGATTTGAAGCATAGACTTAACCAAGAAAAAGAGAAGAAATTTAGTTTAAGCTTAGTGATGCTAGTGTCGACCAAGTGCCAATATGAGCCAAACAAATTTTAGTGTTGATTGAGCATCAGTAATTGTTGAGTATCAAAGAATTAACTGAGTGAAGATAGTGTTTGTCAAGTAGAACAGTTTTAGTGATGACCGAGTTATTCAGTGATGACCAAGTAGATGAACACAATATTGGCCGAGTGTCGATAATTTATAGTTTGTGAAGGATTTGAGAATCCCAGCTGACATAGTTGAATTCTTGGGATATGTAAAATGTGTTGACATTAAAGATGAATGACCTAGAGCATTTAATGCATGATAAACCATTTTATTATGGATTCAAGGAGAAGTTTTGTGAAGTATCTAGAAAGATAAGGAGGAGAACAAAATGATGGAAGGATTCGATGAGTCTGACCTAAACCTAAGATCTACAGAGATTATTAAGTGGCAAAAAATTAATCTACGTAATCAAGGAGGTATAAGGATGACCTAATTGTGGGTTATGGAGAGTGTGGAAGATGTTGATGTTATTGACTTACGAATCTAAGAATAAGGCTAAGAAGAGATGTGAAGAGCTTAATAGAGTTGAGGTGATTACTTGAGGGGATTTTTGAGCAAATCAAAGATGAAATGGTAATGAAGGTTCATCAGTAAATCAACATATGAGGGAATTAGATTTCTATTTGCAAAGTGAGTTGTATATTTTAGATCATAACCTATTATTACTTTCTAACCATTGTATCAGTTAAAATCCTTTAATCAAGGTTGACCTAATAGTCATTTTATAAACCCTTTAATCAAGGTGACATTCTAATGGAATTTTCTTAAGCCCTCTAACTAGGCCACTTTTAATAGGGTGATTAAATCCTTTAATAGGGTCACACCTAACAGTGTGTATTGTAACCTTTAACATGGTTGGCTTCTTACAGAGCTCACTTTAGAAGAGTGAAGATTTGGTAGCATGTTACTAGTGGTTTTCCCATATTGGGTTTCCACGTTAAATCCTGGTGTCATACTTGTGTGAATGTTATTTGATGTGTTATGTTGTTGAAAGTTTTATATTCTACAAGTTGATTACTTTTGGACAATGGACTATAAGTTTTATGTTACTCATATATTCTATAGAAACCGAGTGAATTTCTTATTAGATCTAAGTTTGTTGAAGTGTTTAAAAGTTGAATTGGTACATCTAGACTTGAGGATAACTAATTCACCCCCCTTATCAATTATTCTAAAATAATTCTAACAATTGGTATCAGAGCTTGTGGTTCTTGTAAGGAGAAATTTTAAAGGTACTTAAAGCTAATGATCAAGTTGTACAAAAATGAGGCATAAAAGATGAACAAGGAGAACTTCCATGTATGGAAGAGCTTGATGAAATTGCACCTAACTGGTATTGGTGATTCAATGAAATACTATGTGGAACATGACTAAGTACCATTTATTGCACCTATGAAATTGAGGAGATGAAGGAAAAGCAAGAACACAACTAGGCAATGTTGGAGATTAGATCAGCCCTAAGTTATCCTGAATTTGAAGACATCAAGGACTATACTAATGCAATGAAAATGTGGGACACACTGACAACTATCTATGGTTGGGACACAAATGCACTGAGAGCCAAATATAAAAGATTGAGAGGTAAGTTTGATGAAATGAAAATTCCAGAAGGTGAAAAAAATTTCAATATTGTGGAAGAGTTAAAGAGGTACTAAATTCTATTAGAGGAGATAATGGAAACATTGATGATGAAACTATTATTAGAAAAAAATTTAGAACCCTACTTCCTATCTATGTTATTAGAGTTTCTACAATACAAGAATCAAAATGTACTCCTGGTAACATCCTAACTTTGGAAGGTCTTGTTGGTAGGCTTACTTCTTTTAAGTTGTCAAATTTTGATAATTTCACTACACATAATATTGAATCTACATTCAAGTCTCAAATGGTTCTTTATAAGTCTAAGAAAGGAAAATAAAGATGTGTGAGAAGTGACACTGGCACTGACACTTCTAATGATGATCTAGATGATCTTGAGGCACTTATGTCTGGAAGGATATCGAGAGGAATAGGAAAATTCAAAGGTAAACCTCCTATAATCTATTTTTCATGTAAAAAAGTTGGCCATATTGCAGCAAGATGCCCTGACAGGAATGACAAGGACGAAAGAAGGGAAAACAAGTATAAAGATAAAAGGAATGACAGAGATCACAGAAGGTATAAGGACTACAAAGATAAAGGTAAGAAGTCTTGTTATATTTCTGAAGAAGAAACTGACAGTGAAACTAGTGAATTTGATGATTGTGATGTAGAAGTTGTTTATGTTGTGTTGAAAGATGATTCTGATGAAGATGAGAAAACTACACTTATTTCATATGTGAGTAAAGGTGATAAATGGATTATTGATAGTGGTTGCTCACATCACATGACTAGTGATAAAAGTAAGTTTGAAATCTTAAATCATTACAAAGGTAGGAGTATTAAGTTTGGTAATGATGCACCATGTCCTATAAAAGGAAAAGGATCAATAAGATTGATTGATAAGATCAGATGTGATAATGCTTATTGGTTTGAAGGTCTTAAATATAATTTGTTAAGTGTTGCATAATTGAAAATTATTGGTGTATCATCTTAAAATGGAAGCACTTCCATCTTGATAGGTTTAGAACCCTTTTTTAGTACATTTATCATGATAGACTTGCATTTAGGATGCATTTTGTACTTCATTTCTTCATTCTATGTGAAATTAGGGTTAGGATCCTAAGGATTCTCCTTAATTTCCCTTCTTCTATGGCTCTATTTTATAAGTAGGACTTAGAAACAAGTCCTCTTGGCCTTCATCACAATTATCATAGGATTGTATGCCTCTCCCTGGCATTCTATCCCATCCTAGCTTCTTTTCTAGGTCTTTAGGCACCCTTGGGACCTTCTATCCTCATTCTGGCTAGATCTAGGTCCACAAGGTCAAAGTTGAGGTCATCCCTAACCTAGGTCAGAGTTGAGCTTGACCCTGACCTAGGTCAGATTCAAGCTCATCCCTAACCTAGGTCAAAGATGAGGTTGTCTTTGACCTCCTCCAGAATCTGTGCCCCTCTTTCAAATTTGGTCTCGACGGGCCCTGAAATCAATTTTGGGCCCTTGGATCTGAGTGTGGAAAGGTTTTAATTTGAAATTAATTTAAATGTTTTCCCTCCTTATTTGGTTATTGTGATTGGACCTTAATTCAAGGTGAAATTTTAATTATGGGTCCTCACATTGCTCTAGGAGCCTCACCTTGAAACCTCTATATAAAGCCTCTCATTTGCATTCATTTTCACCAAGAAACATCAAGCAATTTCATGATCAAGTGCTCTCAAGGAGATGATTTCATGAACAAGAATATTCAAGCAAGCAAGGAATGGTGAAGATGCAAGGTTGCAAGAGGATGATATAGAAGATCAAGCCATTGTTGACATCAAGCATCTTTGTGAACACATACTTGGAGCAAGAGAGATCCTTTCTTCCTTGATCCACCATTACCAACTTTCAAGAATTCAAAGATACAATCATGGAGTAGAAATTATGGATTGTGAGTTTGGTAGAAGTACTTTAGCCTTGGGGGCTTGGTATGCTTTTCTATCTCATTCAAATCTATGCATTGTTGTTTCATACATATTCATGCTAGGGTTTTGATCTAGAGGAATAGATCTTGGCATTACACTTTCAATACATACACACACACACATTCTATTTCAATTGGCTATTCATGGAGGTGGAGATCACCAAAGCGGGGGTTTGACTAAGGCAAAACCCTATATAGCCACCCCAAAAACCCCCTTTTTCAAATATCCACAATCGTTGTTTCAAGAATTAGAGGATGGATCTGAGTACTCTTTTCGCTAAACTTTCAAGATCTACGAACAAAGTTAGAATCGACCTTTAGAATAAAAATGTATCCTTTGACCTTTTATGAGGGTCAAAGACTACCTACTACCAGAAAGATGAATTTTTTCTAGGTTTTCTCTATCTTAGCTTCTTGATTCCAGATCTGGTTGCAAAATCTTCCAAAACTCTGCACAAGCTTCAAAAAATAGGTATTTCTAAATCAATTTCATGATGAGGTATGTATCTTGACCTAATTAATTTCCAAGTATTTCCAGATTTACTTATGCTATTTCAATTCAAAACAAACATATTACAAATGAATAGTGTTGAGTGTTAGGTGCATTACTAAGCTTCCAATTTTAACTTATTCATTTTGGTGAACCCATTTATGACAACTCTTTCTTTTATGGTGTTAGATCTAAATCTTGCATGCTTATAAGATTAGATTTCTTGCATTTATTTCTTACCTTTATATCTCAAAAATACAAAACAAATTGCAAAATTCCTTTAAAAATACAAAAATATTTGCATTTTCATGCTTTTAGTTCTTTCTTTGTATTCAACATGTATGATTCTTATTTTGAGTACTTTGATGAGGCTTTTATTGTGCAAGATGATAGATTCCCTAATGAGGTACATGGTAGTGAGGATGAAAATGGTTTGAATGCAATCTCTATGGATCCTATTCCTATTTCACTCTCCTCCACAACCTCTCCAATTGACCTTTACCATAGGGTGTGTGCATGGTTACCTTCATGTCCCAGTATTTGTAATATTGATAAACCTAAAATGATATATCCTACACCTTTGATGATGGTAAAATAATGTCCTCGTATAACAATTAAGGGTAAACCAAGAGATCCTTTGGACTTCTTCAATAATACTGATTCCATTTCACATGCTTATCGCACATGGAATAACCCTCAGCCTACTGTTCTAGTTTCTTTACCTCCTTCTCAACCTATGCTTCCTCAAGCACCTAGGTATCCATCTACCTTTAAGGAGTATAACTTAGTTGACCAATTACATTCTACTCCTGCTAAGATATCCTTATGGGAATTACTTCAAACTTCCCCGACATATCATGAGGCATTGCAAAAAGCTTTATCTACTCTTCTTGCTTCACCTCCTAATCAAGAGAACATTCATTCTATTTTGGATTGTATGCATACTATGCCTTCTGTACATCCTATTATGTTTTCGGATAATGATTTACCTTCCCTAGAGGTGTAGAATCAATATGATGATCTCATGGTGGTTGTCTCTATTAATTAGAGTATCATTCAAAGAACATTAATTGATAATGGATCTAGGCTTAATGTTTGTAGCATGGATATGCTCAAAGCAATTAAGGCTGATCTTACTACTATTCAACCTGATAATGTTCCTATATGTGGATTTGACAATGTTGTGAAATGAACTTTGGGCATTACCTTACCTGTTAAAGTTGGTCCAGTTATCTTAAATACTCCTATTCATGTTATGCCTAGACCTCTCAATTATAACCTTCTTTTAGGAAGACCATGGTTACATACTATGCATGCAGTTCATTCTACTCTTCATCGCAAAGTTAGGTTCATCTATAACAACTTAATGCATACATTACATGCAGATGATGCTCTGAATCCTTCCTTAAATGCAAAATATGCCAAAATCTCTGAACCTCTTCAACTTAGTAAAGAGATTGAAAAACAAGCAGAGATACAACAATCTGAGATAAAACAACCTAAGATTCAACAACAAGAAGCTCCATCTTCTTCTTCTTTGACTGAGGATGATTGGGGGACATTGGATGTTAATCCTACATATATTGGAGAATACAAGGTCTCTAATTTGGAATTCATGAAGCAACAAAACAAATTTTAGAAAAAAGTTTTTATTTCTTCTCTACTCTATGAGGAACTAAAAAGTAATTTTGTTGCCGCTTTGATTAATTAAATGATTGAAACTATAAAGCCTGATTGTTATGACATTGTGACATATGTCACTCCTTGGACTCCTGACATGACTGATTGATATGGTCCCGGTTATCATTTTCTTAAGAAATTGGGATTTAATGGGAAAGGATGTGGTAAATATGAACAGGGTATACAAGTACCTTTGGATAATGAAGTTTATGATCATACATATGGATTAGGATTCAATCCTTATAGACAACCATCAACTTTTTCTCTTAATGTTAATCATATTTGCAGTGGACAGTTGAAGTTAGTTAACCCATTGCTTATTGACCTTAATCAACAATCCTCTTTGGATATTTTTCCTAAGGATGAAGCCTTAATGGAATTTTTAGGGGTTTATGAGGATTTACCTAAGTTTCATCACAAATGAGGAAAGCCTTATTGTTTGAAAACCGATGCTTATTTTGGAGAACATGATACTCTTTCTTTACCAATGGATTCTTTGATAAGAAGTGATTTGTTAATCACTGAAAATATTGATATTCAAGTAGATAAAAACAACTCTGAAAGGATGATAAAAATCAGGAAATGTTTGAATCAGGATGAACATGATCAGTTGGTTTCCCTTTTGCTTGGATTTAAGGACATCTTTGCTTGGAAATATTCAGATATGTTGGGTATAGATTCTAATATTGTTATGCATAACATCATTTTAAAACCGAATATGAAACTGGTGAAACAGAAAATTTGAAAGATGAATCCACAAATCGCTTTATTAGTCAAAGGTGAAATTGAGAAATCATTGGATTCTGGATTTATCTGTTCTATTGACTACTCAGATTGGATTTTAAACATTGTGCCTATGTCAAAAGGAGAAAATAAAATAAGGATGTGTACTAATTTTTGAGACTTAAATAAGGCATCCTTGAAACATGATTTCCCATTACCTAATATCAATATGATTGTGGATTCAACAGCGGGCCATGCCTTGTTATCTTTTATGGATGGTTTTTTGGGATATAATCAAATCTTTATCCCTCCTCAAGATCAATTTAAGGCTGCATTTATAACACCTTGGGGAACCTTTTGTTGGGTCATGATTCCCTTTGGATTAAAAAATGTGGGAGTGACTTATCAACGAGCTTTGACTTTGATTTTTCATGATTACATTCAGAAGATTCTTGAAGATTATGTGGATGATATTTTGGCAAAATCTATACAAAGAGAAGATCACATTACTATTTTATGATAGATATTTGAAAGGATTAGAAGGTATAATATGAGATTGAATCCTAACAAATGTGTCTTTGCAGTTGATTTTGGTAAGTTATTAGGATTTATAATCTCTAAGCAAGGCATCGAAGTAGATACTGAAAAGATTGAAGCTATTGTTAATATGCCTCCTCCAAAGAATATTTCTTAGTTACAAAGTTTAAAAGGAAAAATACAAGCTATTCTTCTCTTTATTTCTAATTTAGCAAACCGAACTATCCCTTTTACTTCCTTGCTTAGAAAGGATACTACTTTCTCTTGGAATGATGAGTGTAAACAAACTTTTGAGAAATTTAAGGAGTATCTTGTGAATCCTCCTATCTTGCAGCCTGCTAATTTTGATAAACCATTTCAATTATACACTTCAGTGACTCGTTGGGTCGTGAGTGTGTTGTTAGCTCAAATTGATGATAATGGTAAAGAAAGACCTATGTATTACATTAGTCAAACTTTACTTGATTATGAAACAAGATATATAGATTTGGAAAGACAATGTCTAGCTGTAGTTTATCCATGTCAAAAACTTAGGCATTATCTTATAAATGCTAAAGTTAATGTGATTGTCAAATTTGATCCTTTGAAACATCTTTTCTCACAAAATAATCTCTTTGGCCAGTTACAAAATGGGTGATGTTGCTTACCGAGTTTGATCTTGATTTTATTTCTTAGAAGTCTATTAAGGGACAAGAATTGATAGATTATCTAGCTGAAGCTCCTTGTCCTCACTCAGATAAATATTCTACATCAATAGAATTTCTTAATGATAATAGCCTAGCTATTCAACAAGATGATATTTGGGAATTATATTTTGATGGGTCTAAGTGTAAGATAGGTTTTGGTGTGGGTATCATCTTGATTCCGCCTATGAAAAAACCCATCCCTTTATCATATAAATTAACCTTTCCTTGTACCAATAATATTGCAGAGTATGAAGTTCTTATAGCTAGACTACAAGCAGCTTCATCCCTCAATATCAAACATTTACAAATATGTGGAGATTCACAACTGATTGTTGAACAAATTAAAGGAGGATATCATACTAAGAATGCTAAAATGACACAATATTGAGATTTAGCTCTTGACGTGATTTCACAATTCTCCTCTTATATGATTCAGACTTTACCTAGGAAGGATAATCGACATGGAGACACCATGGCAAGCGTAGCTTCCTTAGTTTGTCTCGAACACAATACTGAAAACTTTCAATTTACTATACAAACTCTTAAATGCCCTACAATTTTTGATAAGATTACCTCTAATTGTTTCAGTTTGCATTCAGATAAATGGTATTCACATATTTTTTATTTTTTGAAGGATGGTACTTTTCCTAAATTAGCAACAAGGAACACGTGTAATTGTATTAGGAAACTTGCAGCACGTTACATCATTTTAGGAGATACACTTTACAAACGCTCTTATGAACGATTATTATTAAGATGTCTCAATAGAACTGAAATTCCTGTAGCTTTAGCAGAAGCTCATTTTGGTTCTTGTGAGGGACATTTTGGTGGAAAATATCTGGTTAATAAGTTGCTTCGAATGGGATATTATTGGCAAACAATGGAACAAGATTCTTTCATGTTTGTTAAGAAATGTCCTCAATGTCAACAACATAGTAATTTGATTCATGCTCCTGCTTGTGAGCTTCATAATTGTATCATCTTAAAATGGAAGCACTTCCATGATAAGAGTGTTTATTCCTACAAGTAGGTGTTTTGGGATCATGTCAAGCACCTTGAATGGGTCCCCATCTTTGATCTGGCTCTTTCCCCATTTTCCACTTCATTTTTACACTTGATTCCTTCATTCTAGGTGAAATTAGGGTTAGGATCCTGAGGATTCTCCTTAATTACCCTCTTCTATGGCTCTATTTTCTAGGTAGGACTTAAAAATAGGTCCTCCTATCCTTCATCATGTTCATCATAGGATTGTGTGCCTCTCCCTAGCAATCTACCATGTTATGACATCATTTCTAGGTCTCTGGGCACCTCCAGGACCTATTTCTCATCCTAACAGAAATCCTAAAATCTATAACCTCAATGTCAATGATGACCTAAAGGGGTCAAAGTTGACCTTGACCCTGACCTGGGTTGGGGTTAGGCTTGTATTTGACCATGGGTTCAAGTTTCAAGGTCCCGTGAACTCTGGTTGTCAAATTTCAAAAAGAATTGTTTTCCCACTTCCAGGTCAGCTGTTTTGGTCTCTGAAATGGTAAATCCTTAAATTACATTTAATATGGGCCCATTTCTATAATTTAAGATTAATTGGGATTTAATTCCCCAATGTCAGCCTTCTCTAGAGGTTTGTGCCCTAGATCACTATAAAAGGAAGCCTTCCTCTCTCATTTTCTCATCCATTATTCACCAAGCAATTTCATGATCAAGGAGCTCTCAAGGATATATTCACAAGCCATCAAGTTCTCTCTCAAGAAAGCATCCATTCAAGAAAGAATCCATTCAAGCATTCAATCTCTCTTCTCCATTCAAGTTCTCCATTGAAGATCAAGAATTCAAGCACTCAAGCCTTTGAAGGGATTTGGCTCAAGCATGCAAGATTCATCATTAAAACCCTAGATCTAGCCATCATGATGGTGTGATCTTCCTTCAAGATCCTTTTGTTCATCTTCAAGATCCATTCATCCTTCCCTCACAGTGGATTCCAAGCATACAATCATGGAGGTTTGATTTACATTTATTAATGTTATGTTCAAGCTTTCATATTAACATACTTGATTACATTTCAAATAAAATTGCATATATATTGAATGTCATAGCTTCATTGTTAGATCTACTTCTACTACTTGCTAGCATTCTCCATTTCAATTTCAAAATTAAAGTTGATTCCAAACTAGGGTTTGACCAAGGCAAACCCCCCAAACAAACAAACAAAACCATTTTTCTTATAGGTACAGGTGCAAAACTACAGATCTGAGAGTAGATTTGGATACCCTTTTCGGTGAACTTTCGAGATCTGTGAACAAGGTCAAAATCAACCTTCAAAATAAAAATGTAGCCTTTGAACTTTTATGAGGGTCAAAGATGACCTCCCTCAGAATTGGAAAAGATTTATGGGTTTAGTAGATCTTGCAGTTTCATTTCAAGAACACGAAAATCAATAGTTTTTGAGACTATTTGACAAGTTTTTCAGTAGGTTCTTTTTCAGAGGTAAGTACCTTTATCTCTTCATTTCAACATTAGTCATCTACATTGACTTTCCATATCAATACAATTCAAATGTAAGTGTAAAATATTAGTTTTGGGGTCTCTTTTATGTGCAAACCATTGTTCTAGGACCCCATCCATATTTTATCCTATACATTTTGGTGAACCCGACATACTTACTCTCATTTCTTTTGTGGATTTCGACGCCCTATTGTGTTAGATTTGTGGTTAATCTTTTTTTTCATTAAGATTAGGTTTATTTATTCCCTTGCATTTATATTTCAAAAATCCAAAAAAATTGCAAAATTTCTTTAAAAATACAAAAACATTTACATTTTCATGCTTTTAGTATTAAACATGTATGGTTCTTGTTTTGAGTACTTTGATGAGGCTTTTGTTGTTCAAGATGATAGATCCCTTAATGAGGTACATGGAATTGAGGATGAAAATTATTCGAATGATATCTCCATTGATCCCATTCTGATTTCATCTTCCTCCACAACCTCTTCAATTGACCTTTACAAAGATGAGTTGGGGATTGATGTTCATTCTTCTCCTAATATATGTCTTTTCTATGAGCCTACTTTATAATATAATTTACCTTCTCTCCCCTATAGGGATCAAGCTTTAATGACTTATGACACTCCTATAATGTGCTTTATGGATAGGGATGATAGTCCTCCTATTTGGGATGAACCTTTGGATTTGGATATTGATTACTCTCTCCCTCATGAATCCATTGTGGATAATCCTCCTATTTGGGATGAACCTTTGGATTTGGATATTGATTACTCTCTCCCTCATCAATCCATTGTGGATAATCCTCCTATTTGGGATGAACCTTTGGATTTGGATGTTGATTACTCTCTTCCTTATGAATCCATTGTGGATAATTCTACTTTTTAGGATGAACCCTTTGATAAATACATTGATTTATCCCCTCCTTGTGAAGAATTTTTAATACAAAAGGATGACATATTCTCTAGAACACACTCCCCTTATGCAAAAGAAGATGGCATTGTAGATACTTAACCTCCATTTGGGATTCCTTCTAGTGATAAGACATTAGCAAAGAAAGATATGAATTCCCTTAATGCTCTTCCTCTTAGTGGTGATCTTATGGGAAATCAAGATCCTACCTCACAACCTTCTTACCATAGTATTACTTATATCTATTCAAATCCTTTTCTAACTGTGGTTCCAAGTGTTCCTCCAGTTGTGTCTTCCATTCATATCACTACCTACACTTTTACTAGTGTTCCTGATCTTCCTAATCCTAATCCTATCTTTCCTAATCTAATTCCTAATATTCATATTCCTAATTCTCCATCTGCTATTCCTAGTTCTTCCCCCACTTATGTTGAGGTTCAAACTATGGTTCATGATGTAGATGTGCAAAGATTCTTTAAAGAACCTTCTCCATATTATTTGATCCATAAAGATAAAAGAAAAGAAATTTCTCCTTTGAGATTTCTTCATAATTTTACCCCTCATTCGTATATAACATAGATCTTTTCTCCTTTAGACTACGGGGCAAGAGGTATATTTCTTCCTGTCTTCTAGAATCCATTATATTCCTGCTTTGAGCTTAATTGGTTATTTTTCATAGTGTGTATTATTATAGCTTTGCATCCATTGCTCTCTTCTATTATTCAAGATATCTCTTCTAAGACATTTTTTTTGCAAAGGTATACCTTTCCTTTCATCCCTGGGGGGCAAGGTTCTCCCTTCTTTCTCTTTATCTAGGGAACCACTTTCCTTAGCTTAGTGGTATTTATTTATATTACAATATTATTTCATCATATTGATAGATTTTTTGACTATGGATAACTTTCTTATATGAGAATTTGTTGTCCTAAGTTGGCACTTCTTCTCCATGTTGCAAATTATGTTCTTTATAAACTCTCACCCTTGCTTGGTGTTGGAGTTGTTTCCCTCATTCAAAGATTCCTCTTACTCTTGTTTGCAGGGGGATTCATGATTGAATCTTTGTTCTCACCTTTTGAAAGATGATATTTTATCTAAAGCACTCCTCTATGGTGGGGGTCTTGTTGATAAGATCTCTTTCATTGAGGATCCTTTTCCATGAGTGACATATCCTTTTCACAATTATCTATATTCTTGGATGTAGGGGTCAATATCCCTCACTAAGAATATGGTATACATTGTTGCTAAACAAGATATCTCCTTGAATTGTGAAGTAGGTATCCTCTTCCATCTTTGTTCCCACACTTGGGGGGAAAGGATGCCATCTCCTTCTTTCCTATCTTTTCAGGATTCACCTCTTTCCTTGGTTAAGTATTATCTATCTATTATGTGATATCCAATCATACATGAAAATTTTGGTTTGCATTGAGGATCTATCTCCTTGATAATAACCTCTTTTGTTGTTTGACATTGGGTTTCCATGGTTGATATATCTCTCATTTTTTAAATTGAACAGTGTGCTATCCCTCACAAGGGTTACTTTTTCATTTCCTGAATGATATCTCTTTGCATTCATCCCTTCCATGGCCTCATAGGAGTTGTGACCTTCTTGGCTTGGATTGGGTGTTGTATGTGGATATTGTCTTGATGTTGAAGAAGGCTTTATCCTTGTTCTTTTCTTTCCTTAACATGTCAAAATAGTATGTTTTTGCCATATTAAGGAGGGGGGCATATATAGGGTCTCCCTTGTACTATAGTTTTTTATTTTTATATGCTAAATCTTGGAAGGTAATGCACATAAGTTGATAAATCCTGAAAAGACATGCATTTATATGCTAAATCTTCCAAAGGTAATGCACATAAGTTGCTAAATCTTGAAAAGATAGGCATTCATATGCTAAATCTTCCAAAGGTAATGCACATAAGTTGCTAAATCCTAAGGAGACATGCATTTTTAATTTTTTCAATATGCTAAATCTTGGAAGGTAATGCACATAAGTTGCTAAATCCTGAAAAGACACGCATTCATATGCTAAATCTTCTGAAGGTAACACACATAAGTTGCTAAATCCTGAGGAGACATGCATTTCATATTCATAGTGAGACAAGAAGGTGGAACTATGGATATTTGAGAAGCCGTCAGAAGACACATTACAATTGCAAGCAAGTTTATGGGTGAACCTGTTGGGATCTCCCTCCAGGGTGATTCATGGTAAGGTGAGCATCTTACTAGGTGAGGTAATCACTTTCTCCTTTCTCTCTTTTTTTTTTCATGCTAGTAGGACGGGATCATGAAGCTATGTTATTTATAGTGTTTCTCTTGTCTTTCTTATGTAATCATTTATGCTTTTATGATAGCTTTCCAAATATGATATTAGTATGAGAAATATTTCTTAGCGAGGTTTCTTATGCTAATTGATTTGGGTTGTTTGTACTAACCCTTGTTATTTTGGCACCCTCATGCATGTATATTGAGTTAGAATCCTTAGTCTAGGGGCTTTTGTCCTTAGCTAAGTGTTATTTTATCTCATTGTGAATCCACTTGGATCTCCTCTTTCTTCTCTTTTACCAAGAGTTTGCATCGAGTCCATACTCTTGCTAAAGTGGGGGCTTAATGTATCATCTTAAAATGGAAGCACTTCCATGATAAGAGAATTTATCCCTCCAAGTAGGTGTTTTGAGATCATGTCAAGCACCTTGAATGGGTCCCTAGCTTTGATCTGGATTTTTCCCCATTTTCCACTTCATTTCTATACTTGATTCCTTCATTCTAGGTGAAATTAGGGTTAGGATCCTGAGGATTCTCCTTAATTCCCCTCTTCTATGGCTCTATTTTATAGGTAGGACTTAAAAATAGGTCCTCCTATCCTTCATCATGTTCATCATAGGATTTTGTGCCTCTCCCTAGCACTCTACCCTATTCTGACATCATTTATAGGTCTCCAAGCACCCCTAGGACATCCTTTTTCTCATCCTGACTGAAACCCTGAAATATGTAACCTGAAGGTCATTGATGACCTAAAGGGGTCAAATTTGACCTTAACCCTAACCTAGGTTTGGGTTGAGCTCATCTTTGACCCTGGGTTCAAGTTTCAAGGTCACGTGATCTCCGATTGTCAGGTTTCGGAAAGAATTGTTTTCCCGCTTCTGGGTCATCTGTTTTGGTCTCTAAAATGGTAAATCCTTAAATTACATTTAATATGGGCCCATTTCTAGGGGTTAAGGTTAATTCAGATTTAATTCCCCAATGTCAACCTTCTCTAGAGGTTTTTTTCATAGATCACTATAAAAGGAAGCCTTCCTCTCTCATTTTCTCATCCATTATTCACCAAGCAATTTCATGATCAAGGAGCTCTCAAGGAGATATTCACAAGCCATCAAGTTCTCTCTCAAGAAAGCATCCATTTAAGCAAGAATCCATTCAAGCATTCAATCTCTCTTCTCCATTGAAGATCAAGGATTCAAGCACTCAAGCCTTTGAAGGGATTTGGCTCAAGCATGTAAGATTCATCATTAAAACCCTAGATCTATCCATCATGATGGTGTGATCTTCCTTCAAGATCCTTTTGTTCATCTTCAAGATCCATTCATTCTTCCCTCAAGGTGGATTCCAAGCATACATTCATGGAGGTTTGATTTACATTTATTGATGTTATGTTCAAGCTTTCATATTAACATACTTGATTACATTTCAAATACAATTGCATATCTATTGAATGTCATAGCTTCATTATTAGATCTACTTCTACTACTTGCTTGCATTCTCCATTTTAATTTCAATATTAAGGTTGATTCCAAACCAGGGTTTGACCAAGGCAAACCCCCCAAACAAATAAACAAAACCATTTTTCTTGCAAGTACAAGTGTGAAACTATGGATCTGAGAGTAGATTTGGATGCCCTTTTCAGTGAACTTATGAGATCTGTGAACAAGGTCAAAATCGACCTTCAAAATAAAAATGTAGCCTTTGACCTTTTATGAGGGTCAAAGATGACCTCCCTTATAATTGGAAAATATTTCTGGGTTTTGTAGATCTCGCAGTTTCAGTTCAATATTGCGAAAATCAACAGTTTCTGAGACTGTTTGACAAGGTTTTCAGCATGTTCTTTTTTGGAGGTAAGTACCTTTATCTCTTCATTTCAATAGTAGTCATCTACATTTACCTTCCATATCAATACAATTCAAATGTAAGTGTAAAATATTAGTTTTGGGGTCTCTTTTATGTGAAAACCATTGTTCTAGGACCCCATCCATATTTTATCCTTTACAGTAATCAAGTTTCTCCATGGCCTTTTAGTGTTTGGGGTTTTGACCTTATTGGAAAAATCTCACCGGCTTCTTCTTAAGGACATACTTATATTCTCACTGGCACGGATCATTTCATGAAGTGGGTTGAAGATGTACCTCTTTGTTCAACAACATCAGATGTTATTTGTGATTTCATCCTTAATAATATCATAACAAGATTTGGTATTCCTTTGACGATAATTTCGGATAATGGAACCTCTTTTAAAAATAAAGAAGTCACGAAATTCTTGGAGAAATATAGGATTCAACATAGATTTTCAACTCTTTACTATCCTCAATCTAATGGACAAGTTGAAGCATCAAATAAAATTATTGAACAAATCTTGAGAAAAATAGTTAGTAAGCATGCAAAATATTGGCATACTCAACTGGCTTATGCTTTATGGGCCTATAGGACTAGTGTTCGTACTGCTACAGGTACTTCTCCTTACAACCTTGTATATAGTATTGACCCTATTATGCCTTTGGAACTAGAAATACCTTCTTTACGTGTTTTGTTTCATGGGATAATTGATAAAGATACTTTTCATGAACAATGCTTACAAGAATTAGAAATGTTGGATGAACAAAGAATACATGTGTTAGAACATATAAAATCTTATCATAAATCTCTTCAAAAACAATACAATCATAAGGTAATTGAATGAACATTTGCGGTTGGTGACTCAGTCCTTTATGAGAATCAACAAAATGTGAATGCTTTACTGGGCAAAAAAGGAAAATTTAGCCCTAATTGGCTTGGACCTTTTGTTGTTACTAAAGACTTTGGTTCAAGTGCTTATAAACTTGTTGATATGGATGGTTTTTCTTTTAAGGAACCCATTAATATTATGCATCTTAAACTTTATTATCCTTAATTTCATTTGTTTTCCTATGCATTTATGTATTCCTTGTAAAGATTTATTTTATAGGTTATGTAGTTTTAGCAAAATTACATATTGAATATATTTATGCACTTTCCTTCTTTCTTTCTTTCTTTCTATTAAGTTTTATATTGATGAAAGCATGGTAATCAAACATGGAACTAATTAGTAGAGAAATTTTTTCATTCATCAAAAAGAGTTTTTCAAGTTTTGATACATATGTGGCCAATGGCCCTATCTATCACTATGTCTATCACTACATCACTCTGATGGCCAATGGCTCCTAAATCTCTCGACTCTGTGATGGGAAGATAAAGATTTGTGTGTTTGTGTATGGCTCCTTGATATGCTCATACCATGTGAACATCCTCAGAGACTCTGTACCTCTGCCATCAGCTTCTCCTCTCTTTCTCTACACAATCTCAGCTCTCTCTAGATGCATGCAAAGATGTCCGCATGCCTGTTGGGATCTCTGTGACCGATGGAAGAATCTTTCTCATTGGTTGGTAGTCAGTAGGATATAATTGCATCCTTGAGAATATCAAATACAAAGCTCCTCCACTCCACTACGCTAGCTATAGAAAGAAAAACTTTTATCAGTCTAATGTCCTGTTTATCTCAAATTAAATCACATATTCAATCAAATTTCCTATTTTATACCTGGGTCTCCCTCCTGGATGTCACTAAAGCATCTAGATGGTGGGGGCATGGAGTGACTACTCTCTCCACACTTGCTATATCTAGGCCTCGATGGTGGTGTCTTTGTGTGGGGTCATGGGGGTCGTCATGATCTCAATGGTGATGCACGAGTGATAGGTATATCTACACTAGTATCACCAGCTGGGGCCATGTCATCAGCTCTCTCCTCCACTCTATCTGATCTCTCCTCCTCCATCGTATCTCCCTCAGAGATGTGCTCCTCCTCATCTCTGATATCCTCATCCTCCTCTATGGCTCCACTATCCCGATGTGTCCCCTCTATAAAGCCTAGATCACCTGTGAGATAATCCTTAGGAAAGATAGGATGGATCCCCTGCAAACTCCACTACCTAATGTAATCTTAGCTCACACCTAAATAGGTCACATCTAATGGTACCTCTATGTCCTTTGTCTCCTATGCAATGCTATCCTTTATGTCTTCTATCGATGGTCAGTGTATGGCGTCGAGTCTCTGATAGTATCTTGTTAGATGTATTTAGCAAGGTACTGCTCTAGGGACTCCCTGTAACAAGCTGAACTACTTCATCACCCGATCATAGTAGTAGAGCATCACTATATGACTCTAATGTCCCTCTAGCAGCTCACACTATTGTGAATGTCTCATTTGGAGTCGTGTATTAGGCCACTCTATCATCCAGTAGTAGGGTCTCCATATCACATCAGTACTCAAAATGCGGTCTAGATGTACTCTCCAGTAGAGCATATATCCAAACTACTAGACATCTCTCAAAGGATATGTGAAGGCTCTCACTGTGCTTGCATCTACCATCACTAGAACTCCCTATGGATGTGTACATGAGAAGTGCTCAAACATCCAAATCTATAGGAGCGTGCATATCGACAGACTCTCCCTCTGATACCTCACTAGCTGACCTAGCTCATGGTATAGCTGAGCTAACATGCTACGACCCCATGAGACCACAATCCTATCTCTCTCCATCCTCTATATGAGATGAGTAAGAGGTGAACAAAATATAGTACCCTTTGAGTTGGGTAACACAACCAAGGATATTATGCAAAGCATCACCTTTCATACTAAAGGTGTAGGGCCTGACAATATGGATGATAACATGACATGATCTGACTGGGTCCGCATTTGTGGAAGCTATCCTATATAATACTATGTGTCTGCATGGATCTCCTCACAAGCACACTATGCTCTAGGTCTGATGGTCTCACCTCAGACTAGAAGCCGCATGATCCTATAGACATCCTCTAATGTCACCATGATCTCACTAGAGGGAAGATGGAAGGAGCATGTATCCTCATCCCACCTCTCTATCAGAGCTGATAGCATGGCTCGGTGTAGTCTGATATGTGGAATGACTGATACCTAGTATAGTCTCACATCCCTCGATAACTACATCTCCTCATCATCAAGCTCAGAAAATCTCTCTCTGACCATGACTAGCAACTCCCCAAAGGGATGCTCTCATAAATAGACCAAGTCCTGCAAGCACAAACAAACATCATATCAGTCATCTACATCATTAAATCTACAAATCTAACTAAACTAGGTAAAATTTGACCTCAGTTAGGTCAAGGATGACCTTACTAGGTCAATGTCAACTTTTTTGGTTTAGGGTCGACCTTTTTGGGTCAAGGTCGACCTCATCCCAGAAACTAGCAAAAACCCTCTAGTCAAAGTCAACTTTACTGGGTCAAAGTTGACCTAGATGGGTCAATGTCGACCTAAATGGGTCAGGGTCAATCTAAAAGGGGTAAATTTGACCTTTCCTATTAAAAAAATAGGAATTTGGAAAGTACAAAGGCAGAAAGTAGCAATCTCACCTCAGGTGGTGACCGTCTGATAGCCAGGTTGTGTCTCAGGATCTCTAGGCATGTTGCTCGAAGTTCCTCTCTTCTCAACATCTTGCTTCCTAGTTTCAAATATATAAATGGTAAGAATGAGTAAGTATTTCTCTCTTTTCCTTATTTATAAGTTCAAATTAGGGTTTCTTTAAGGGTCTACTTAGGGTAAACTTGGATTTCCCTTCTTATGCATTTAGATAGGCATTCACTCTTTTCATCATAAATTGAGTTTGATAACTCTATTTTAGTGTCGTCAATAGCATTGGAATTGTGATTCAGATACCTAACTCCTTGACCTAATTTAGGAAGGTTAGGAATCCTTATAATTGGTTTAGGAAAGGACTTTTCAACATTCTTCATATCCAATATATAGAATTCTTCTTATCACCTTGTTTCACCCTTCTGAAGTAGAAAGATGAAACAGGGGGAGCATAAGGGGGCTCTATATACTTCCCACATTGTCATATAGTAAGACTTAGCTGATTTATGGATTTTCATTAACCTTGTGTGTTGCAGGTTCTAATATTTTTGTGTAGGATCTTTACATCGAGGACTTGGTTATATCCTTTTTATTTAATATGATGTTTTCTTACTTTAGCTTGCATATTCACATAGTGTCACATCTAAGATAAAGTGGGGGATAAATGTATCATCTTAAAATGGAAGAACTTCCATCTTGATAGTGTTAGCACCCTCTTTTAGTACATTTATCATGATAAACTTGCATTTAGGATGCATTATGCACTTCATTTCTTCATTCTAGGTGAAATTAGGGTTATGATCCTGAAGATTCTCCTTAATTTCCCTTCTTCTATGGCTCTATTTTATAGGTAGGACTTAGAAATAGGTCCTCTTTGCCTTCATCACAATCATCATAGGATGTTATTCCTCTCCATGGCATTATGTCCCCTCTTGGCTTCATTTCTAGGTCTCCAAGCACCCCGAGACCTTCTGTCCTGATTCTAGCTAGATCTGGGTCCACGAGGTCAAAGTCGAGGTTGACCCTAACCTAGGTCAGCATTGAGCTCAACCCTAACCTAGGTTATATTTGAGCTCATCCCTGACCTAGGTCAGAGACAAGGTCATCTTTGACCTCCTCCGAAATCTATGCCCCTCTTTCAAATTTGATCCTGACGGGCCCCGAAATCAATGTTGGACCCTCAGATCTGAGTGCAGAAAGGTTTTAATTTGAAATTAATTTAATTTTTTTCACTCCTTAGTTGGTTATTGTGATTTGACCTTAATTAAAAGTGACATTTGAATTATGGGTCCTCACATTGCTCTAGGAGCCTCACCTTGAAACCTCTATATAAAGACTCTCATTTGCATTCATTTTCACCAAGAAACATCAAGCAATTTCATCATCAAGTGCTCTTAAGGAGACAATTTCATGAACAAGAAGATTCAAGCAAGAAAGGAATGGTGAAGATGCAAGGTTGCAAGAGGATGATATAGAAGATCAAGCCATTGTTGACATCAAGCATCTTTGTGAACACATACTTGGAGCAAAAGAGATCCTTTCTTCCTTGATCCACCATTACCAACTTTCAAGCATTAAAAGATACAATCATGGAGTAGAAATTATGAATTGTGAGTTTGGTAGAAGTAATTTAGCCTTGGGGGCTTGGTATGCTTTTCTATCTCATTCAAATCTATGCATTGTTGTTTCATACATATTCATGCTAGGGTTTTGATCTAGAGGATTAGATCTTGGCATTACACTTTCAATACATACACACACACACACACATTCTATTTCAATTGGCTATTCATGGAGGTGGAGATCACCAAAATGGGGGCTTGACTAAGGAAAAACCCTATATAGCCAACCCAAAAACCCCCTTTTTTAGATATCCAAATTCATTGTTTCAGGAATTAGAGGATAGATATGAGTACCCTTTTCACTAAAAGTTGACCTTTAGAGTAAAAATGTAACCTTTGACCTTTTATGAGGGTCAAAGACTACCTGCTGCCAGAATGATGAAATTTTTCTAGGTTTTCTCTGTCTTGGCTTCCTGATTCCAGATCTGGTTGTAGAATCTTCTGAAACTCTGCACAAGCTTCAGAAAATAGGTATTTCTAAATCAATTTCATGATGAGGTGTGTATCTTGACCTAATTAATTTCCAAGTATTTCTAGATTTACTTATGCTATTTCAATTCAAAAAAAACATATTACAAATCAATAGTGTTGAGTGTTAGGTGCATTACTAAGCTTCCAATTTTAACTTATTCAATTGGTTACCAAGTTTAATTTCATCACAGGAAGGCTAAAATATTTGATGCCACTAGCGAACTAGTTGGAAGTGAAGAACATACAAGAGGTAATTTTTTCTATCTAGATCTATCTAAAGAAACATATTTGTTTGCACAATTTGATGATGTATGGTTATGGCATAAGAGATTGTGTCATGTGAAATTTGACAATTTGGTAAAGATTAGCAAAATGAAGAAAGTTAGAGGTTTGCCAAAATTCAAGAAACCTGATAATATCATGTGTAAACAATGTCAATTGGGAAAAAAGACAAAGTCTAGTTTCAAGAGCAAGGCATATACTTCTGATAATATTTTGGAATTGGTTCATACTAACCTTTGTGGACCTATTGGTCTGCAAAGTTATTGTGTTGATAAATATTTCATTCTATTTTTTAATGACTATTCTAGAATGATGACTCTGATAATTCTAAAAGAAAAATTTGATGCCTTTCAGTTGTTTAAGTGGTATTTGGAAAAAGTTGAGAAAGAAATAGGTAAAATCTTGAAATGTTTGAAATCAGACAAAGGAGGAGAGTTCATATCAAATGATTTCAACATATTTTGCAATGATAGAGGAATAAAGAGACAAATGTTTTCACCAAGGATACCTCCACAGAATGGTATAGCAGAGAGAAGAAATGGATCAATTATAGATTATGCTAGAACATTGATGATAAGGAAGAATGTTTCAAAAAATACTAGAGAGAAGCTATAAGTATAGTTGTTTATACCTTGAACTAAGTACAAATCAAGAAAGGTAAAAATGCTACACCTTTTGAATTATGGCATGGTTATGCACCCAATGTAAAATACTTTAAAGTTTTTTGAAGCAAATTTTATATACTGAAGGACAATAGGAATGGAAAACTTGATGCTAAAAGTGACAAAGGCATATTCCTAGGATATTCCACTAAGAACAAAGGTTACAAGTGTTTGAATTCTAAAAATAACAAAATTGTGGAAAGTGCAAATGTTAGAGTTGATGAATATGCAGAAAAGAATGAAGTTGAGTGCATGAAAGAACATGAAGATTATAGATCTATTGGATACATGGAAGAAGGAGAGTCCAATAATATACCTGAACCAAAAAACAAAGATGTCGAGCAATAACATGAACCTACCGAGTCACAACAAGAAAATGTCAAGCATCAGGAGGAGGATGTTGAGAAATCAGGAGAGGCAAAGAATCTACAAGATGAACCTAAAGATCAAGAACAAGAAGAAAGGAGATCTGAGCCTACATTAGCACAATATGTGAGAAGACATCATAAGCCAAAAAAAATCATTGGAGCTAAATAGTCTAGAGTCATGAAAATAAGTAATTTGAAAGATCAAACATGCTTGTTATGTGATTTTGAGCCTAAGACAGTGAAATATGCTTTGGAAAATGAAGATTGGATTCAAGCCATGAATGAAGAAATCAAGCAGATAGAAAGGAATAAAACTTGGACACTAGTGTTGAGACCAAAAGATAAGAATTATATTAGAACAAAGTGGGCATTCAAACAAAAGCTAAATGAACATGGAGAAGCCACTAGGAACAAAGCTAGATTGGTATGCAAGGGATACACACAAGAAGAAGGAATTGACTACAGGAAGAATTTTTCCCTAGTTGTGAGATTAGAAGGAGTGAGAACTCTACTTGCATATGCAACTTTCAAAGGATTCAAAGTGTATCAAATGGATATCAAATCTACATTTCTGAATGGAATATTGGAAGAAGAAGTATACATTGAACGACCAGAAGGATTTGTTGATTCAAAAAATAAGAACATGGTTTGTAAACTACACAAGGCACTTTATGGATTGAAACAAGCCCCCAGAGCATGGTATGAGAGATTGCACAACTACTTGATAAAGATTGGATTTGTAAGAATAAATGATAACAGTAATATATATTTGAAGACTGAAAAAGATGAAGGGATATTTTTAGCTAAAATATTTGTTGATGATATGATATTTGGAGGAAAAGATGCCCTATGTTAAAAAATTTCAAATGAAATGTAAACTGAATTTGAAATGTCTATGTTCAGATAGATCAAATTCTTTATTGGTTTGTAAGTTTATCAGATGAACAAAGGTATCTATATTACATAGTCTAAGTAAGTATGTCAAGGAGATATTGAAAAGTTTTGGTATGGAGGATTCTAGACCGGTAAGTACACCCATGGCTACTAGACAAAAACTATCAAAGAGTGATGATATAGTTGAAGTGAATCAAACCTTGTACAGGTCTATGATTGGAAAGTTACAATAAGTTGCTCGTAGTGGACCAGATATTTCCCTAGTAGTTGGGATTGTTGCAATATTTTTTGCAAATCCTAAGGAGAGTCACATGATGGTAGTGAAAAGGATATTGAGATATCTAAAAGGAATAGAGGACTATGAACTGTATTACAAGAAGAATGACAAGTTTGAACTAAAAGTTTACATTGATGTTGATTGGGTAGGAAATGTGGATGATAGAAAGAGTACAAGTGGTGGTGCATTTTTTCTAGGAAATAGATTAGTATCTTGGACAAGCAAGAAAAAAATTTGCATTTCCCAATCTACATCAAAAGTTGAGTATGTAGCAACAGCAGTGAATTGTTTAAATTTAGTGTGGATCAAGCAATTGTTAAAAGGTATGAAGGAAGAAATTACTGAGCTAGTTGTTATTTGTTGTGATAACACAAGTGTTATCAATGTATCAAATAATCTTGTGATACACACTAATACTAAACATATTACTATCAAATATCATTACTTGAGAGAGCTAGTTCAAGACAAAGAAGTGAGATTGGAGTATATGAATACAAAGGAACATTTAGCATATATATTCACAAAGGCATTACCTAAGGATGCTCATGAATATATAAGATGTAAATTAGGGGTGATTCCCCTAATTGAGGCTACCTAGAATCATATAGGAGCATTGCATAAAATGTATTAAAACAAAATATCTGACAAATTGATGCAAAAAAAGGTCACACTTTAGGAGTTGCCTAAAGTTGTGAAGAGTGAAGCACAAGATGTTGATCAGTCATAAGAAAGATGGCACAGGGAGAAAAAAAATTCAGAGAACTGACATGAAGATATCTACATGGTGAAGATGAATGTCTTTGGCATTGTTGTCAAATAGGGAGAGATTCAGTAAGACACAGAATAAGTTACCCCAAGAAAAGAGGGAGAGATTGAATAAGATGAGGGAGAGATTCGGTAAAATATTGAACAAACTAAATTGGATTGTATGGTGACTATGCAAATGGAGTTTATGGTAGAACATGTAAGTTTTTCCATCAATGCCAAAGAGTGAGATTGTTGGAAACTACAATTGAAACAATTTTTATATTGTCATTGATGTCAAACCTTAACTCGTAAGACAATTACTATCTAGTAGAGTACCGTATCTTTTGATTAATGAAGAGGATTTGAAAAGAGGAGCTAACAAGAGGACCTAAGGAAAGGTTGAGTTATGAGATACTACAATGGGTACTTGATTAGTTGGCACATTGGCAGGGTAACATGTTGTTTATATTTAACACTAAGTGAAGAAGTTAATTGATTTGAAGCATAGGCTTAACCAAGCAAAAGAGAAGAAATTTAGTTTAAGTTAAGTGATGCTAGTGTCGACTGAGCACGAGTATGAGATAAGAAAATTTTAGTGTTGACCGAGCATCATTAATTGCTAAGTATTAGAGAATTAATCGAGCAAAGATGGTGTTTTCCTAGTAGAACAATTTTAGCGATGACTGAGTTATTTAGTGATGACCAAGTTATTCAGTGATGACCAAGTAGATGAACATAGTATTGATTGAGTGTCAGTAATTTATAGTTTTTGAAGAAATTGAGAATTCTAGCTGACATAGTTGAATTCTTGGGATATGCAAAATGTGTTGACATTAAAGATGAATGACATGGAGCATTTAATGCATGGTAAACCATTTTCTTATGGATTTAAGGAGAAGTTTTGAGAAGTATCTAGAAAGATAAGGAGGAGAACAAAATGATGGAAGGATTCGATGAGTCTGACCTAAACCTAAGATCTACAGAGATTATTAAGCGGCAAAAAATTAATCTACGTAATTAAGGAGGTATAAGGATGACCTAACTCTGGGTTATGGAGAGTGTGGAAGAGGTTGATGTTATTGACTGATGAATCTAAGTAGAAAGCTAAGAAGAGATTAACAGAGTTGAGGTGATTGCTTGAAGGGATTTTTTAGTATATCAAAGATGGAGATGGTAATGAAGGTCAGTCAGTAAATCAACATATGAGCGAATTGGATCTTTATTTGAAAAGTGAGTTGTATATTTCAGATTAGAACCTACTATTACTTTCTAACCATTGTATCAATTAAAATCTTGTAATCAAGGTTGACTTAACAGTCATTTTGTAAACCATTTAATCAAGGTGACATTCTAATGGAATATACTTAAGCCCTCTAACCAGGCCACTCCTAACAAGGTGATTAAATCATTTAATAGGGTCACACCTAACAGTGTGTATTGTAACATTTAACAGAGTTGGCTTCTCACAGAGCTCACTTTATAAGAGTGAAAAATTGGTAGCATGTTACTGGTGGTTTTTCCCATATTGGGTTTCCATGTTAAATCCTGGTGTCATAGTTGTGTGAATGTTATTCTATGTGTTATGTTGTTGAAAGATTTATATTCTGCAAGTTGATTACTTTTGGATAGGGGACTGCAATTTTTATGTTACTGATATATTCTTGTATCATCTTAAAATGGAAGCACTTCCATGATAAGAGTGTTTAGCCCTCCGAGTAGGTGGTTTGGGGTCATGTTAAGCACCTTGATTGGGTCTTTGCATGTATTTGGCTCTTCTCCCTGCTTTCCACTTCTTTTATGCTTCATTCTAGGTGAAATTAGGGTTAGGATCTTAAGCATTCTCCTAAATTTCCCTCTTCCATGGCTCTATTTTCTAGGTAGGATTTAGAAATGGATCCTCCTAACCTTCATCATGATAATCATAGGATTTTATGTCTATCACTGACATTCTATCATGTTCTGGCATCAGTTCTAGGTTTATGGGCATCCCCGAGACCTCTTGACTTGGTTCTGAGTCAACCTGGGACTAGGGTCAAGGTCGAGTTAAAACCTGACTAGGTTAGGGTCAACCTCAACTTTGACCCCTTCTTTCAAAATTACAATTTCCAAAATTTTTGAGCTTCGGGCTTTCGGGAGATTTATTTTCCCGCCTTCAGGTCGGCTATTTCGGGTTTCAAGATGGTAAATCCTTTAATTACATTTAATCTAGGTATATTTTCTAAAGGTGAGGACCTACTTGGGATTTAATTCTCCAAGGTGGCTCGTCTAGAGGAGTGTGCCCTAGATCACTATAAAAGGAGGCCTTCCTCTCTCATTTTCACATCAAGTTTTCATATCTCATAATCAAGTTTTGCAATCTAGCATCTAGAGCTCTCAAGTGCAAGCAAGTCTTCAAGCATTCAAGTGTTCAAGCATCCATTCATCAAGGAGATCCATTGTTAGCTATTGAAGGATTCAATCTCTTTGGAGCCCCCTTTGATGATCCATCCTTCTCCATTCATTCAAGCCTTCTCATATGCAAAGATCAAGTCAAGATTGGTGTTGAAGATCAAATACCATTGATTGGAGACATACTACATCCATTGAAGCATTCCTACTTGTGGATTTGAGGATTCAAATCCTCTACAAGGACTTCAACATAAGCAAGGTGATTTGTTCCAATTATTTTGTTTATGCATACTACATTTCAATTCAATTTCAAGGTTAATTCCTAAATTGGGGTTTGACCAAGGAAAACCCCCCATACAACAAAAACCCCCATTTTCTTGTAGGTACAGGTGCAAAATTTCAAATCTGAGAGCGGATTTGGATACCCTTTTCGGAAAAATTTTGAGATCTATGAACAGAATTTGAATCAGACTTCAAATAAAGAATGTGGTATTTGACCTTTTATGAGGGTCAAACCTGAGCTGAGCCATCTTGAGGAAAGATTTATGGGTTTTCTCTATCTTGGCATTTCCAGTCCAGGATAGGTTTCAAATTTTCCCGAAAGTGTACATAGACATCAGAATTCAACATTTTCCAGATCTACCCTAATTTGAGGTTAGTGCTTGTATTTTAATTATTCTATATTCCAAACATAATATCCTCCATATAAGGAAATATTGGGTTTACTCTCTTTCTCTACTCTTTTCCATAAATTGATTCAATTGTGCATTAATCTTTTTGGTTGATCAAATCGGATCTCTTCTTTGGGGAATTTGGGTTTTGAGAATAGATCTCATATTTACCCCTTTACATTTGAATAGAGGTGAATCCATTTTACTTCTATTCAATTCTATAGAGACCAAGTGAATTTCTGATTAGATCTAAGTTTGTTGAAGTGTTTAAAATTTGAATTGGTACATCTAGACCTGAGGATAATTGATTCACCCCCCTCTCAGTTATTCTAAAATCATTCTAACAATGAGTACTCAAATGTGTGGTCTCACAAGTGAGATTTAAGTAGCTCTGCTCTACACAAGTCCAAGAATGTCCAAGGAATGATCAAATCAAGATTTCATGGACAAAACTAACTAACTCTTCTGAGATTTTTATCTCAAAGAAGCATCTTTATTATAGTGAACTGGAAGGGTTGGCTTCTACCTGTCCTCACTTGGGTCATTCATGGGAGCTTTTTACCTCAACTAGAAGACCCTCTAAAAATTATGACAATAAAGTAAATAGGATTGGTGACTTACAAGTCTATATTTCTGATTCTCCACTAGGGAGAAGAGTATACTCTCCTATCCATGTGGTTTTCTCCTATCAAACACATCATGCAAAATATTGTGAATTTACCCCAAATTTAACCTCAAATATCAACCTAGTGTATCGTCTTAAAATGGAAGCACTTCCATGGTAACAATTTTTATCCCTCTAAGTGGTTTGGGGTCATGTTGAATGCCTTGAATGGGTACTTGACTTGGATCTGGCTTTTTCCCTTATTCTACCCCATTTTCCACTTCTTCCTAGCATTTTGGACTGTAAACCTGAGATTCTTCACCTTAGGGTCAAGGTCGACCTTGACCCTAACCTAGGTCAAGGTCGACCTCATCCTTGACCCTAGGGTCTGAGATCCTCGGGGTTAGCTTCTAATTTTGGGGCTTCATCAAAATATTATTTTTTTCCCTCTTCGGGGCCACTATTTCTCAGATTAAGTGTTGAATTCTCAAATTAATATTTGAGGTGGACCTTTCTCAAAATTTGTATAGGATTCCTAATTTATTATTGGAGATTATCCTTTCTCAAGTTTTGTGCCTAATGCTCAAATTAATTTTGGGGTTGGCCTTACCTCAATTTTGTGATAAGGCTCTTAAATAATTATTGTATTTCTATATTAAGGGTGGTCCCCTCCTAGATTTTTGTGTCAAGACTTTAATTTAATTTCCTCTCCATGTGCACCTCTCTAGAGTTTTATGTCATGGGCCCTTAATTATTATTTTCTACAAGGCCTCTCTTGTGCCCTAGATCACTATAAAAGAGAGCCTTCCTCTCTCATTTTCTCCATCCACTTTCATAATCAAGCTCTCAAGTGCAAGCAAGTAAGAAGATCAAGCATTCAAGCATTCAATACTTCAAGCATTCAAGCATTAAATTCATCAAGGAGATCCATTAGAAGCCATTGAAGGATTCAAGCTCTATGGAGCCCTCTTGTTGAAGATCCATCCATTCAAGCCTTTTCCTATTTGAAGATCCATTCAAGATTGGTGTTGAAGATATAAA
This sequence comes from Chamaecyparis obtusa, assembly GCA_027943335.1. Lineage (NCBI taxonomy): Eukaryota > Viridiplantae > Streptophyta > Pinopsida > Cupressales > Cupressaceae > Chamaecyparis > Chamaecyparis obtusa. The sequence continues at coordinate 530,385 of BSBK01000899.1, forward strand.
GACAATTGATTGGAGACATCCTACATTCGATTCTACATTCATCAATTCTTGTGGAATCAAGGATTCGAATCCTCCACAAGGGTTTCAACATAAGCAAGGTGAATTATTCCATTTACTTTGTTTACTACTAAAATTTCAATTCAATTTCAAGGTTAATTCCTAAATTGGGGTTTGACTAAGGCAAACCCCTCCCCCCAACAAAAAAAACCATTTTTCTTGTAGGTACAAGTGCGGGATGGCAAATTAAAGTATAGATTTGGATACCCTTTTTGCCAAACTTCTGAGATCTGTGAACAAAGTCAAAGTCGACCTTCATTTTTCTGAGGTCATCCTTGACCTTTTATGAGGGTCAAAGATGACCTAATCTCAGATTGGAAAAAGATTTATGGGTTTTGTAGATCTCATAGTTTCAGTGCATGAGCATGAAAATCAACAATTTTTTAGACTGTTTGATAGGGTTTTCAACTGATTCTTTTTCAAAGGTAGGTACCTTTATTTCTTAATCTCAACATTAATCATCTAAATTTACTTTACATATCAATACAATCTCATGTATGTATAAAATATTGCTTTTGGGGTCTCTTTTATGTGCAAACCATTGTTCTAGGACCTCATCCATATTTTATCCTTTACATTGAGTTTCTAATTTTCCCAAAGGGAAAAGAGCATAATTCTCTAATCGGGTTGAAAATTGACCTCAAATTGTAATTAAATTCCTATTAAATAAATAAAAACAAGAATAATGTTTGGTTGAATTCATAAGGAAACCTATAAAACCACACATTAGTAGTTTTATTTGTTGGTTTTCTCTGTCAAACTGACCTGCAAACCATTGTCAAGCTAGAAAATCAATCAACATTATAAAATTCACCCATTAGTCATCAATAATCTTAAATTTGCAAATAAAGTCACTAAATGTGATCCTATTTTTAAACCAAATACGATCCTAAACCAAATATGATTCAATTTAAACAAAATGTGATCAACGGAACTAAATGCAATCCAGAATTAACTAAAGGTGACCTTTACTAAATACGATCTGGGAAAGACCGGATGCGACCTTGTTTCAACCTAATGCAATTGTGTTTCTTGTATGTGATCCAATATGCTAAATGTGACCCCGCATATGTAAATCAATAAAAAAAATTGCCTAAAATGTGAGAAATCTGGGGCTAGGCCCCATGGTGGGTGCCATAAATGTGTGTGTAAATTCTAGTAGCTATTATCCTGCAACACAACACTTCAATAAGACATTATATTGTTAGTTTCACAATCAAATTGAAATCAAGTAAACTAAGAAAAATCATCCTATTGCTCTCTAACTAGAAAAAGTTTATTTAAAGTCTATTTTTCTCTCAAATTTAAACTCTAAACAATGACATTACGCTACTAGAATGAGAGATTCAATGCAATTTAAATAAGAAATTGAGAAATGAAGCTAAATCATGAGATACCATTAATTCATTACCAAAGTTAAGATAATTAAGCTATGATTTGAAATGTTATTTAAGTCATGAATTCAAAATGACAGCATGTAAGTATAAATGCAATTAACTAGGTCATTTGTGAGTTTTGAAATTTCTCTTTTATAGAAACATTAGTGAATTCGATGATTGGGATTCAATTTGAGAGTGATTGAGATTCATCCTCATTTGACCCATGTGAGTTGATCCATGCGCTTAGCCTCTAATTGGTTGCATTTGTCCTTGTTGTCCCTTGAAAGGTGACATGTATTTTATATCTTTTTATTAATTGGTTTTAATTTTTTACTTTAGCCATGTATTTAAGTGGGATTGATTTAATTAATTGAGCTAGAGGTAATTGTTGATATTTGTAGCATCGGTCAGATAAATAATATTGACTATATGATTATTATGAGAAATTATTTATTATATATATTCATATATATCAATATATATAATAATTGATATTACTATATACATTGATATATATGTATATATAAAGTTAGACTATAATTATTCTCGTAATAACTAAATAGTTAAATTGATAAAATAAGAATAATAACAATTATTATGTAAATATTAGATAAATTAATATAATACTCAAGAGATATTATATTTGTGTGTGTGTGTGTGTGTAATAATAATTTTCATTATATTAATTACATATTAATGAATAGACATGTCTCATGAAGGGACATGTCTCTTCTTGGTTCATTCTCAATATAAATGCAAGAGATTGTTGCATTTGGAAAACACATACAATGAGATAGTGTTATTACATTTGCAATGATCCTAAAACTTTAACATGGTATCAAATCCAAGTTACAAATGTAAGAGAGAAATTTAGTGATGGTGAATGTGTGACTATCTCAGAAAATACAGTCTTGGTACAAGGACCATATCTCACAAATACACCATTGGATTTTGCTAAATTTTGGATATGTTGGTGATAAACAAATTTACAAGAATCTCACCGAAGAGATTGAAGATTAAATTTCAGGCTCAAAAGTTATGGTTGACTATGTACAGGTCTATTAAAAAAAAAATCTGTAAAAGAGCAAGGTTCCTTCTTTATAAGCCTAACCACTTGAAGAGATATCTGATCAAATTGAAGGTTTTAATAGTGTATAGAACCTTTGGACATTGAAGACAAGTCATGTGAATAATCAAGTAATGTTCGAGAATGACAAAATCATTCTTTGAATTTGCATGATATTTTCTATATGGGCTCACCTTACAAAATGAAATACTTGAAATTTATAAAAGATAATTTTTGAGTTTGTAATTCATGCTATACTATTGGTTAGTAAAATATTGTATGCTTCTATCATTGGTATTTTTGGTCGAGATAGTTTAGTGAGATATTTGTAATCTCTCTTTGACATACCTTTAGGACAAAAGCACAAGATAATTACATTCAAGGGAGAAATAACTTGATGCCTGTAAATGAATTGTTGATCGAGAGGGAGTTCACTATTGAAGGTGAAACACTTCTGAGGTAATCTTGATATAATTGATTATTATACTAATGAATCATGAATGTTTTTAATGGGCCTTCCCCTTGTGTAAATCATGAGGAAGTGACGACTTCCAAATGATTATCACTTTTATTTGTTAAAGTTATTGTAAGGTGATGATCTTACAATAACTTGACCTCTATTGTGATAGACATCTTGTGATGGCTTAAATCAATCATAATAGATAGAACTTGTGGATAGAATCGCTGATAGAGGCAATCCACACAAAAGCTCATGAGTTTGTGAATAGAATCATCAATGGAGGCACTTCACACGAGAGCTTGTGGATAGAATCGCCGATGGAGGCAATCCACACCAAAGCTCATGAGTTTGTGAATAGAATCACCGATGGAGGCAATTCACATGAGCTTTTGTGGATAGAATCACCGATGGAGGCAATCCACACCAAAGCTCATGAGTTTATGGATCAAATCACTGATGGAGGCAATCCACACGAGAGCTTGTGGATTGAATCGTCGATGAAGGTAATCCACCTGAGAACTTGTGGATAGAATCACTGATGGAGGCAATCCACATATTGAGACTATGTTTCTATTGACTACATCTTGAGGATGATGCCTTTATTGCTTACATCATATGATTGATGTTGCCAAGTGTCATAAGTGTTGACATTGGATTGATTTATCCTCCCTAGCTAAGAGGGAGTGTTGATATTTGTAGCATCAGTCAAATAAATAATATTGACTATATGATTATTATGAGAAATTATTTATTATATATATAATAATTGATATTACTATATACATTGATATATATGTATATATAAAGTTAGATTATAATTATTCTCATAATAACTAAATAGTTAAATTGAGAAAATAAGAATAATAACAATTATTATGTAAATATTAGATAAATTAATATAATACTCAAGAGATATTATATGTGTGTTTGTGTGTGTGTGTGTGTAATAATAATTATCATTATATTAATTACATATTAATGAATAAACATGTCTCATGAAGGGACATGTCTCTTCTTGGCTCATTCTCAATATAAATGCAAGAGATTGTTGCATTTGGAAAACACATACAATGAGATAGTGTTATTACATTTGCAATGATCCTAAACCTTTAACAATAATTAATAGGATTTTTTATCAATTGGTGATAATTAAATGCTTGATTAAGGAATTTCATTGATTTTAATGAATTATCCTAATAATTAGATGATCAGATTAACATAATTAGGAGATTATTCTGAATTAGGGAAAATAGGGCCTTTGGTTTTATTAGCCTGATTTAGGGTGATTACATGTATGACTAGAATTTTTCATCCTTATGACATGGTATTCTAGCTCCACATGGTTCCAGTTGTGGGTATGGGGTCTAGAGGGACCAGTATAGGGTAACTCAACTAGGTGATGCGTGAGGGTCTGGGGTCTAGAGGGACCAGTATAGGGTAACTCAACTAGGTGAAGCTTGAGGTTCTGGGGTCTAGAGAGGTCGGTCCAGGGTAACTCAAGATTACCATGTGATGACACTCCCATAGTATGTATCCTAAGTCCCCTCTGTAGTTTTTGCATTTACATCCGGTGGTTGGTGTTTGGGTATTTGGTATCCATTCTCTATTATCTGATATTTTGGTTAGTATTTGTTATGTGGTTGGTGGTTGGTGTTTGGGTATTTGGTATCCATTCTCTATTATCCTATATTTTGGTTGGTATTTGTTATGTGTTTGGTAGTTTGTATTTGATGTTTTGGTATTTTGGATATTTATTTTTTATCTTTGATTTATATACCCTTACGTTGACCTATGACCTATAGTGTGTCTCAATCATACTTATTTATCAAATTTTAACCTTACATCATTGTACATGGGCCTAATGTTATCTCCTCAACATGGTGGGAGTGTAATTTTTGGTTCCACATGGATGAGTGGTAGTGATTCTTTTACCATTAGAGATCCTGACATTTGTGATGGTGTTGTATGGTCATTTTTGTTGTTACTATAAGCTAGGAGAACCTGGATCTATTAGGAATAAGCGTAGACATTCAAATGAGTTAGCATATTTTAACAAATCAATCAAAAAAATAGCATATGTTCTCTAAACTACCTCAGATAGAGCTAAAATAGGTGCACCCAAGCACTGTTTTATTTTCTCTTAGATCAGGGATGTGGGTGTGCTCTCAAAGATGCATGGAGCTGGTCCTTAATGCATTTTGGGATAGATTGCGATGGATTAGGAACCATAAGAACCCCATATTGCCACACAATAAGGTATTAGACCACCTAATTTGTCCCTAGGGACCTAAGGATCCTAATGAAGATGAATTGCAAACTAGGCTACAAATGATTAATCTAGAGTTGATTTTAAAGCAAATGAAACATGATATGATGTTGAAATGATTAGAAAAGCTTAACAAAGAACTAGATTCAATCCATTAAGCTATTTTAAGATGATCTATAAAAGCATAAAAAAGAGTTAATCTAACAAATATGATTGAAAGCTTAAGATCTGGGAGTAATCTAGCATTATAACACTACTATGAAATGGTTATGTGAATTGATCTTTTGCTCATGGAAGAGGAGGGTATTTATAGGATTTGAGGAAGGGCTTGGGTTAGGAAGAGGAGTTAGGGTCAGAGGTAAGGTTTGGGGTAGAGTTTGGGGTTGAGTTAGGGGTAAGGTTAGATTGACCTTGGTTAAGGTTGCTCACATATGCGTGAGCAACACTAGGGAAGTGTGCTTAGGGAAAAAAGAGGAAAGAGGAGACATAGGCTTCATTAATGGCTTGTAAGAGTCATTAATGAGGATGTAAGGGTCATTTATGAGGGGATTTGACCAAAATGTCAAGGTTGAGGGTTAGGACTAAAAAGGGTAGGAATCACCTTTTAAGTAGGTTTAGGAAGGGTTTAGGAAATATTAGAAGAGGTTAGGGCTTTCTAGAACATTTCTAGGTTTTTAGGAGTTTTAAATAAATATTTCATTAATTTAAGGATTTTTGGTCAATTTATTAAATAATTAATAAATTTTGGGGGGAATGATGCTTAAATTAGATTTGAACATTTCTAGGAGGGATTCCTTAATTAAATATTTTTATTTAAGGTAAGAGGAATTAATGGCATAATAATAAATTAATTAATTAAATAAATGATTAATTAACAAATGATGATGTCATCAGGGGATTTTGGAGAATAAAAATACTTATATTTACCAAAGGATTTTTAGGTGTCTACATTTTGCCCCTCTGTGATGTAATGTCGCAAGTGGCATGGTGTCAAAGACAAGAAAATAAGATGCCTTAGGCTAAAATTTAGAGGATAAGGGGTTGTGCCCCCTTGAGAAAATAATGCAAAGAGAAAATGTTGTAGAAATTTCTCATAAAGAACAACGAAGGAAAAGGAATAAGTGAAAAAGATGAAGGAAGAAGGGAGGAGAAACAACCAAACTTCCAAGAGAAAAGATGGATGAATGCAATATGAGGCTAAATGTAGGATGCATGATGCAGCTACATGAAAGATGCAAGATGCAAGATTAATCTATATGATGCAGGATGGGGGATTGGGGAGCTCCAAGTGTAAATGTGGAGAGCACAACCTAATTTGATATAAAAACATTAGAGACCTGGCAAAGATACTGGAATCACAAGGCCTTGTCACCAGTGTTGCAGAGGACTGACGCAAAAAAGACATGCAGGGTTTCCCGAGCATCACGCATGAAGCCAAGAGGAAGCATGGTAGAAATGATGCTAGAGAAACCACAAATAAACAACATTTCCCAAGTGCACCAAGTAACCCATAAGATCACATGTGAACCATGTAAGGGTCATGTCTGACTGACTCGTAGGCAGAAGAAAAAGATCAAAAGACCTTTCCCCAGATTGGCCTCATTCGTAGCGCACCATGATATAAAAGATCATGGCAACTTTGAGGAGAGGAACAATGAGAAGCTGTAAAATTTTAACAAGATCCAAAGGACAAAATCCAAGACCAAAGTGATAACTCCAAAAGACATCCTTTGCCGAGGAGATAGATTGATTTGATTGATGGTGGGAAGATTGGTCAGAACATGAAAATGGATACATCAACACGGACCTGGTGTGATTGGTGGAAGATTAGGTCTGATAGTAGGAAGGATACATCCTCAAGGACGTATTGATTGATGAGGAAAATGTGTGTTGTTCGCTAGAAAATGAGGAATCAAGGATAATCATTGTGATCAAGAATAGTCGACAAAAGATGTTGCAGAAGTACAAGGCTGGATGGGATAAGTTATCTAATCAAATGTTGTTGTAGGATGGATGATGATATGTATAACAAGATGCAATGATATGTACAATAGATGAGGAGAGACTTACAATCGATATGTACAAAAGCTCAAGGATTTGGAACAAGAAGATCTCTCTATACAAGATAGATACATACAGGATTGCGCAATACAAGATATATAAAGGAAGCTCAGGATTGGGGATATGAAGCTAATTGTTGGATTGGATAGGCCTGAGAATATAACACCTTGGGATGAATGGGTGGGTGGTGGGGATAGAGATTGGATAAAGAGGACTAGGATTTGGGATGGGGGGATGGGAGTTTGATAGATAATGACAAAGTCCACTATGTGTGGTGCCTATTTTCTAGGTTTTCACCAACATAATTATCCAAGGTGCTTGAATTGCCAAGTTTTCACCATTGGATGATTATTTTTTCTTTGCTTTTTTTTCTTTTTTGATTTTTTTTGTATTTTTCTACTTTTTCCATTTTTTATGGATTTTCTGGAATATGTAGGATCTAGTTCAGACATAGAACCTCTTCAGATGTATGATGTTGATTGGATCATGTAGGATCTCACCTTCTGGTGTTGATAGATGATAGGATCTAAAGCCAAAGCATGTTGTGACAACATAAGGACCCAACCAAGTAGGTTCAAACTTGCCCTTTTCTCTTAGTGTGCTTGCACTTGCTGATTTTCCTTTAGGACTGTGTCCCCAACTTGGAACTATCTAGGATGGACCTTTTTGTTATAACTCCTTTTGAGTCAATTCTAGTTTGTAACCAGGTGATCATATGCTTTTTGTCTCTTTTCATCTAATAGCTCTAGCTGTGTGAGGCGTGCCACACAATAGTCTTCATTTGTAGTGTAGTTTTTCATGGAGACTCACAATGATGGGAGCTCGACCTCGATGGGTAGAACAGCTTCAGCACCATATACAAGGCAATATGGGATGGTTCCTATTAGAGTATGATAAGAAGTGCGGCAGGCCCAGAGGGCTAGATTTATTTGGAGGTACCAGTCACAACTAGAATCATTGACAACCTTCTTGAGGATTTTCAGGATGGTTTTGTTGGTTGCCTCTGCTTGGCCATTTCCTTGAAAGAAATATGGACTAGAGAAACGATGATGGATGTGGATTCTAGCACACATATCATCCACAAATTGGTTTTCAAAAGGTATTCCATGGTCTTTGAAGATGGTAGATGGTATGCCAAAGCGGAAGATGATGTGGTATAGGATGAACTTGGATATTTGGATGTCAGTAGTGAAGGTGAGAGGAATTTCTTCAACCCACTTTGTAAAGTACTTTGTGGATGTTATGATGTATTTATGTCCATTTGAGGAAAGTGGAGTGATTAACCCAATGAGGTCGAATCCCCAACATGTAAATGGCCAAGGTGGTGCAATGTGTTGTAAGTCTTGTGCTAATGCATGAATCAAATTTGCATGCTGTTAACATGGTAGACATTTCCTGATGAACTCACAAGCATCATGTTCCATTGTAGGCCAATAGTACCTAACTTGAAGAAACTTCTTTTCTATAACCATGCCACTTGTGTGGACACTGCAAAGTCCAACGTGGACCTCTTGTAAATCCAAGACAACCTCATTTGAATCTAAACACTTAGAGAGGATGTTGTGATATCCTCGATGATAAAGGGTGTTGTCTACTAGAGTGGAGTGGGAAGCTCTTCGAATTAGGTTTTGGCATTGGTTATTGGTGAGATGGGGAGATATGATATCATTTTTAATATATGCATGTATGTCATGGTACCATGGGGACTAAGGACCAACCAAGACACACACCATTTCTACATTGACATTCTCATAAGCAGGCGGGTGTAGCTGCTCAACTAAGAATTCATACTATGATGAGTCACATGGGATTTCCAATAAGGATCCTATGGTTTCCATTGCATCGGATGCTTTGTTCTGAAGCCTTGGTATCTGTGTGAACTATAGATTCAGGAAATGCTCTTTTAGTTTTTCCACTAGTTCCTTGTAGGGTAACAACTTGTCATCCTTTGTCTAAAATTCATCTAGGACTTTCTTGATAATCAACTGTGAATCTCCAAACACTTGTAGTTTTGTTATGTTCCACTAGATGGTTGTTTTGAGGCTTGAGATGAGTGCCTCATATTCTACAATGTTATTAGTACATGGGAATCCTAATTTGAATGATTTTGGAATATAGTCACCTTGAGGTGTCACAAATATGATTCCTGCCCCTAATCTATGTGACGTATAGGAGCCATCAAAGTCTAGCTTCCATGTGGGTTGTTCTTTGATCATACATAGATGCTCATCAGGGAATCCCATGATTAGTGGATATGCATCCACCAGAGGTGCTTATGCTAGTTAATCAATAATTACTTTCCCTTTGACTACTTTCTGATCTATGTACTGGATGTCAAACTCGCTGAGTAGCATGACCCAATTTTCCATACGTCTTGTGAGACTTATCCTTGATTACAGATACTTGAGAGGGTCCACCTTTGAGATGAAGTTAATTATGTGGCTAAGCATGTAATGTCTAAGCTTTTGAGTGGAAAATACCACTGCAAGGCATGCTTTCTCTATTGGGGAATAATTGAGCTCATAGCCGACTAGAGTTTGGCTGATATAGTAGATGGATCTCTCTTTGTTGTCATCATCATACTGTGCTAATAGTACCCCCAATTTTGTGGTGGTCACCAAAATGTAGAGTATGAGATGGCATCCTGAAACTGGCAGTACAAGGATGGGAGAGTTATCTAGATATTGTTTTATTTTTTCAAAGCTTCTCTGATAGATAGGATCCCATTTGAAGCTTGTGTCTTTATGAAGTAGGTGCATGAAAGGTTGGCACTTATCTACCAATTGTGAGATAAATCGACTCATTGATTGGAGCTTTCCTTGTAGGCTCCTGAGTTGCTTGAGTATTCTAGGAGGAGGCATTTTTGTAATGGCTTTGACCTTTTTGGGTTCAATCTCTATGTCACATCGTGATACTATAAAGCCTAGAAACTTTCCAGATGTTACACCAAAGACACACTTCTTTGGGTTAAGCTTCAAGCCATAATGATCCAGACGATCGAACACACTTTCAAGGATGTCTAAGTGTTCATGTCATGTCTTATATTTTGCAATAATATCATCCACATAGTCTTCCAAGATTTTGTGGATCATATCATAGAATATTGTTGTCATTGCTCTCTAATATGTAGCTCCTGCATTCTTGAGCCCAAATGGCATCATGTTGTAGTAGAAAGTTCCCCATGGTGTGGTGAATGATGTTTTGTGTTGATCTTCTTCTATTATCTTGATCTGATTGTATCCTAAAAATCCATCCATGAGTGACAACATCTCATGGCCTGTTGTGAGGTCTATGATCATGTCTATGTTGGGAAGCAGAAAATCATCTTTGGGACATGCTTTGTTGAGATCTCTAAAGTTAGTACACATTCTGATCTCTCCTAGGCTTGACATTAGGGTCCACTACAAGATTGTGCACAACAAGACTTGGATCAAGCCCGAGCATGTGCGTGTATGACCACGCAAAGTTGATAGTGGCTTCTTGGAGAAGTGCAATGAAAGCCATTTCTTCACCCTCTGTTAAAGATGGTGCAATGTAGGTGATTCTCAAACATTCTTCTGCGTCCAAGTTAACTAGCTTGGTTTCCTCAATGATGATAGGTGACTGCTCTGGTTTGTAATCCTAGATGGGAGGAAGAGGCAAGTCTTCATCTTCTAGCACCTCAGAGAGGTTTTCACCAAAAGATACACCCTTTATTTTCTCTTTTTCAAAGTCAAAATGTGCCCTAGAGGGGTTTTCACATAAGGACATGTTCTTTTCTTTTTTGTTTTCATTTTGTGGCTAAATCTTGCCTCTTCCCCAAAATGTCCTTTAGGGTCGATCTTGCATATGTGAGTTGATCCTTGTCCTTGATCTATTTGTTGGCCCGATGCTCCCATGAACCTTAGGAGAACTTATTTTCTTTGGAACTCATCAATATGTGTGACACTTGGTTGGTCCCAGTCTATGAGTTTAGGATAGAGGAGGGGAAGTTATATGAAATTAATGACAAGTTGATGGAGGACAGAAGTTCCCATGAGGGTATCATCATCAAAGATGTCATTATAGGATTTCATATCTTCCTCGTCAATGATGCCTTTGATCTCTATTAGGTCATCTTGGTTATTCAAGAAGGGAACATTGGTCATGTTGGTGCTCCTAGTTGCAGTATTGGGCTCTTGTATGCGCAGGTGAGGGGTATTAAAGCCAAGACCTTGATTCTTTGGATTCTTTGATGATGTGATTGGGTCTTTGTTTCCACCTTATTGTGGTCCTATACCACCGCCTTGATATTTCCATTATTCAGTGGCATACTTGTGTGATGTTGGATATTTCTCTTTGAATTAGCTAAGAAGTTCAGTGTCAGGAGGTGGGGGATCTCTACACAACCACTTATTAATATCAAGGTATATCTCTTGATTGTTTGTATTACCATGGGAGACAAATGTCAATGGCCCCAATTGCTTAATTTCATGTTTGGTTTCAGTGGGCTTGCTTTGGTGGCTTGGGCACCCTTGTGTATGTTGATCAAGAGGTAGGGCCCCTACTACAAATGCATTAGTTAAGTTGTATTCACCATAGCCCTGGTTGTTGATCTTGATAGAGGAGAGAGTGGAGGCAAGGATAGTCTTTGGAATTCTATGGGATCAAGAAGAGCTGGCAACAGAAGTGCCAATTTCAGTTCTAGGACAATGAGTGGAATGAGGGAAGGATGCTTCCATCACATGATAGTATGTAAAGGGTTGGGGGTCTACATGGATGGTAACCTCAGTGCCTTGATGCAGAAATTTGATGCACTGATGATAAGTAGATGGTACAATCTTGATGGAATGGATCCATGGTCAGTCAAGGAGGATGCTAAATAGTAGCTCAAGATCAACATGAACATGGAAAATGGTGTCTTGAGTCACTAGTTCTAGCTTGATAGGAAAAATAATGGTACCTTCAGAGGTATGCTCCAAGTTATCATATGCCTTGATGGTGATGACTTCATGTGATATATTAGCTTATGTGAACCCTATCTGCTGTATGAATTTCAAAGTGTACAAGTTTAGGGTTGAGCCATTATCTATCATGACCCTTTTAATAACAAAATCTCTAATCGTAACAATGATGCAAAGAGCGATATTATGGTTAGGTACAAAAGATGGTATATTAGATGGCTTGAAGGATAAAGCATGAAATGTGGATAGATGTCCCACAAGGTTTTCAAACTGGATGGTGTTAATGTCTGTGGGGACATGCCCTTCATGGAGGGCTCAGTTGAGGATTTCTTGATGGATGGGTAAAGTGGGGAGAAGGTCGAGGATGGAGATTTGGACAGGTGTATTCCCAAGATGTTCTATAAGGTTGTATTGTGCATTGTGTGATGGCCTTGGAGTGGCACCGATGATATATATCTAGCCCTAGCATGTTGTAATAGCACATTGACTTTCTGCTCCTTTAACATGGATGACATTGATTGTGGGCTTGACTTGGGTTAGACATCCAACAAATTTTTCATAGTTGATATGGGAAATTGTATAGTCTTTGTGGTTAGCATGGTCTCCATGCTTGCCTTTTCCTTGGTTCTGAGGTGGAGAATTAACATTGGCTTGGTTCTTCCAAGCATTTTATTGCGGGAATACATTCTAATAAATCTGCAAATTGGCATTAGGCAAGGCCTGTGCTGGTGTGTCCACTTGGATCTCCTTTTTGTCAATGAGATATTGGATGTAATGCTTCAGTTTCATGCACCTTAGGGTAGTGTGTCCTTTGACATCATGATAATCATAGTAGTCATGATCTTTGTACCAGTTAGGTTTGGAAGTGGCATCATCAAATTGTTGAGTTGGTGGGTACATGATTAGATTGGCCTTAGCCATGCAATGAAAGATTACGTCCAGAGGCTCACCAAGAGGTGTGAAAATTCTCTTTTGGTGGGTCTAGGCTCGAGGCCTATTCTAATTGGAGGTAGTGGATATGGCATTGACCTAATTGGTTGGATTTAGGTGTTGGTTTTGAGCATGCAACATGGGTTTCTAATTGTTTGGTGCTTGTTGCTAATATTAGTGTTGATTGTTTTGGGGTTGATATTGCTACATAGATTGTTGATTGATATGAGGTTGTTGTTGTTGATATGCGGGAATAGGTGTAGGACCAGCCATAAAAATTTAGACATGGTTGGTGTTAGTGGCTCCATCAGTAACAACATTCTTATTTTGATTCCAGTAATGGGGCTTGTCATTAATGGGCTTGTTGTGAGAATCATCTTTATAGTGTCAGATTGTGCCTTCATCGAGGAGGCCTCTTTCGATATCTATCCCCTTGCCTTTGATATCTTGGTAGGTTTGGATGTAGTTCATCCTCATGAAGTGGGATAGTTTGGGATGTAGGTTATCGATAAAGATATTGGTTAGATGCTTCTTAGGTGGTTGATATAATAACCTAGTAGTGAGGTTCTGCCATCATTGAAAATAGTTAACTAGTCTTTCTCCTCCTTTCTGCTTTGAGTTGAAAAGGTCCAATAAAGAAAACTCATTCTTGATATTATGGCCATATTGGGAAATGAACTTCTTAGAGAGCTTGGAAAATGTTGAGACTACCCTATAGGGTATCTTGTAAAACCACTCAATAGAATCTCCTCCCAAGATTTTGGGGAATAGGTGCATAAGGTAGTTATCACTATATGTCACTTCTTGGCATGCCATATAGAACTCTTTGACATGATTTACAGGGTCTCCTTTCCCTTGATATTTATTGAATTTGGGTGTCTCAAAGTGCTTAGGGAAAGGGACAGTCATGATTAATTGATCAAAAGGATAGTGACGTACCTCTTCAAATTTGAATGTTTTGTTCTATGTTCCGGCTTTTAGCTCCTTAAGAGCATTCTTCATTTCTTCCTACTCGGCATTGATCGGTGTTTGAGTGGGTAATCTCATTTGGAATGGATCTAGTGGTGCTAGTGAATAAGGGTGATTTTGTGGTGGATATTGTGGAGTGGGATATGGAGACTACCCAAAAAGATATGCAAATTGGAATGGATGTTGAGGTGATGATTGCTGGGGAGGATACTATTGCTAAGGTGCAGGAGAGTATTGTTGTGGAGGATATGGAACTACATATTGTTGCTGGGGGATGATGGGATGTTTCTATTGAGATGGGTAGGATGATGCAAGTTTTTGTTGTGAAACAATGAGATGTACCTATTGTTGTGATGGGAAGTACTGCTACTATGGGGGAGGCAAGTGGAATGGTGCATCTTTTTGGTAGGCTTGGCCTTAATGCACTTAGCTCTGGGCTTGGTTGATGTATGTTGGATGCATTCCTACATTTCTTAAGGGTGGAACGAATGTTGGAAAGCTGGAAGAAGGAGGTGGTTGGGCAAGGTAGCTTGTGAGATGGGAAGAACTTTGTTGTTAAGGTGGTGGAACCATTTGAGATACAGTGGTGGTGTGGATAGATAGTTAGTGTATGAAGGAAAGGATGAAGCTGGAAGAGGTTGGGATGGTTATCGTTGCACTGCTTGAGGGAATGTGGCTTGTTGGTTTGTAGGCATGGATATGGGAGATTGGGTTAGTATTCCCAAGGCTTGCATTTCTACTTGAGTGAGGCCCCAACAAGAATCGGTTCGGGGTGGGAGTTGTGATGTAGAGAACGCTAGGAATGTAGATGAGGTGGTGGATTCTAAGATCCCATGGATGACATCCCTGTTGTGAAGGTAGTTTTTTGTGCTTGCAGATTGGAAGTGAAAGGTGGAAGTGGAACATACAGTTGGGCAAATCCTGATTGAGAAATGGAAGAAGATGCTTGTGTTCCCCACAAAAAAGGTGGTGCTAATGTGGAAGTTTGCTAAGTAGAAAAGGGGAATGATTGCATTGTCCCTGGAAATGATGATGTTGATGTAGAGGTTTGTTGGGAAAAAGAAGGAAATGATTGTGTTTCCCCCATAAATGATGGTGTTGATGCAGATGCTTGTTGGGCAAAAGAAGGAAATGATTGTGTTCCCCCAAAAATGATGATGTTGCTTGGCCTATGGAAGGTGGAGGAATTGCTTGTGTGGTAGCTTGTGTGGGAGGTGGAGGTTGATTTTGTGGAAAGCTTTGAGCTTGAGTGATGACTTGGGATATTATAGAAGATGATGGTGTTCCCATGATGGGAAATGGAGTGGATTATGTTACTGCTTGTGTTGTGGGACTTGCGAAGCTACTTTGCAAGAAATGGAGAATGGATGAAGTTTCTTGAGACATTTATAAGTTAGGATCAAGGATTTTTTGGATGATGGGCATGTAGGCTTCTGCTAGGTTTCAGATGGTGTTTATGGGATGTGAGGTTGGGGATATGGTGGAATGGGAGTACCTTCTTTGGAAAAATTAGCCAATATGTTTTATCAATTCTGATCAATAAGTGCACTAACTATTTGTACATGCCTTGGATGGCTCATGAATATTTCCATGGAAAATGGAGCAAGGGGTCCGATGGGATCATCCCATACATTATCAACTTGCAGGATCTATGGATTGTAAGTTACCATCACGCTAGTAGGACTATTAGGATCACATGAAGTAGTGGCCTAATTGGGATCCATGTTCCTTCTCCTCTTGGATCTCATCTCAACAGGCATGGAATACAGATCTAAGGATAAAAATGAAAATGATGGGTGGATGCAAGATTGCTTTCTAAAAACTTTGAAGGATGATGGATGCAATCCTAAATAAACTCTATGGATGGTGGAAGTCTAGGATGTGATGCAAGGATTTGGATCTATGCTTGAAGGATGATAAGATGGTGAAGGATTAGTGAGACACTTGAAGGATGGTGGGAGGCTCTAATTTGGACCAAGGATGATGGAATATTTGGAAAAAGATGGTGGAATATTGGTAGAATTCTCAAAGATGATGGGGGATTTGTGGAGGATGGTGAAGGATTTAGTAAGTATCGGTCAAATGAGTTGCTCACTACTACATTTGGGGCCAAATTTTGACAGACACTTCTGATGGGTAATTTTTTATTATGAATTTGGTGTTTTTTTTATAATAAGCCTCGATGGTGTCAGTATTTCAATGGGTTTTAAATTGACCGTCAAAATTCTAATAGTTTCAGGGTATAGATGAAAAAAAAGTGAAATGCCCAAATCATTTTTATTTCGATTGAAGAGAAAATGAGCAAAAGTTGAGAATGAGAGAAGGTATGTGATTTCTTCATCTATTCTCCCTCTAGCATCATATTTGACCACAAATTTCAAATGCATTGACTTTTATTTGATCATGAATGCTCTATGAAATGACCACATTCTATTGGTGTCATGCCCTAGCCAGTGCTTTATCTCTATTATTTGATGTTATTGGTGCTTGTGCTCAAGGATATTGATTCACTATTTTAAAATGTTTGGATTCACATTTGTTGATATTACCAACATGTTTAATGACACCATTGTATATTGTCGAGATGCTCACTAAAATGACTGCATTCTACTAGTTTCATGCCCTAGCCCGTGCTTTAACTCCATTATTTGATGTTATTGGTTATCAATTTTTTTTGAAATGTTGACTGTGGTTATCAAATGGACATCCCATGAGCTTCTAGCTAGGCACCATTTGTATTGATAGCTTAGGGAATCAAATGTATTGTATCACTGATAGTTGAGACTTTGTTAAAAGGAAATAGAACAAAGAATGATTTTGATATATTTTCTCTATTTTGATCCCTAAGTGGCTTACAACCCTAGAGAAGTATATGCAGATTTACAGATGCAGTTGTAGGATACATAGAAGCTGATAATTCACAAGAAATCCATGCGTCCAATTTGGATAGCAATTAATACAAAGAAATAGGGTCCTCCAATGGCCCAATCATCTGAACCTTAATTGTCCCCTCAACCAATGACCCTTCAAAACTGGGCTATCATGCAATCAATGAGTGACCCTTCATTCTCCTGGTCTTCCCTACATCCAAACATATTGGAAATACACAATACAATGTCTACCCTACCCTTCATTCTCCTGGTCTGCCTTGCATCCCCTTACTCCCTTTCTTATCAACTATATCCAATGTTTCATTGAAGTCACGACCAAGAATGAAGGTCACCTTACCCATACCATTCATGGATTTTGTCATGTCCCTTCTCAGAAGTAAGATTTAATAATAAATAAAATTAAACTATAAAAATAAATAAGTAAATAATAATAAATTATAATATAATATTAAGTGTTTCAATTTTGAGAAGTCTTTAAAGAATAAAATTACAGTAGATTTGTAGAGCAATATGATAGAAGCATTACTCGCATGAAGAAACAATACAATATAATCATTATCATTGTCATGAAGAATAAAGTTTACTTAGACCAAATATGTTTATCAACAGAGAAGAATAATTAATTATTAACTTCATCCAAGTAAGTCACGACATTGAGGAAGGATGATTAATTGATACTGATCATTTATGTGACAATAATGAAATAGTTTTTATTGATGACCAATAGATAAATGAATATAAAGATACAACATTTACCATGCATGGTGAAATACAATAGGAACATCAACGGACTTAGCAAACATTACTAATTAATATTAATAGTAATGATCAATAACAATGGTTTGATAAGAAGTGGACAAGTATGGATTAATGCTCAATATCGAGTGTTAACAGTGATTAATATTGTTGAGCATCGATAATGACAACAATTAATTGTTGGAGATTTTCCAGCAAGCCAATGCTGAATGTATGTTTGTCATTGATGACAACATATGGTAAGTAGCATGCATGGAAGACTTATGCAGTAAGATTCTATTATATAAAGCATGGACATGTTATCAGCATGATATCATGGATGTAGAGGTTAACTGTTAGTATAGACAGTTATATAGCAGCTTGTGTCAGTAGTGTTCTTGACAGAGTTACAAATAGTTTTCTATGTGTGATTGTCTGTATAGTTATCATGGAGCCTTGCACATTTGGATATATGATGGACACATGTTAGTGATGTTACATTTATGGACATAGAGTCTGATGATCAATAGAACTGAAGTTATGTAGTCGTTATCCACCAGTAGTAGTTTCCTATGTTTAGTCAGAAGAGCCAATAGAGATTATATTGGTTCAGGAGTTGCACCTATCATTTTGGTATGTGCCCTTGGATTAGTGCTTGGAGAAGAGTTAGTAATGTTCGGTTAAGAGAACATGATTATATCATTTAGAGGAAAGATATTTATATGCAATCATTTGTGATTGCTAAAGCATGGTTCAGAGTTGATTGTGAAGAGAAGAGCAGAGTGTGCAAAGTATTGAGCCATCAGCAGAAGGTCTATGTGACCAAGTAAAGAGTTTGTGCTATACATTGGAACTTCAGACAATAGGTCAAAGCGCAGTTCACCAAGATCCACATATAGTGTGTATCTATTATTCAGAAGGTTGTAGCCTTCACCCCTTTGAGAAGTGTGCTCTAGGATAGTGCATCCTCACCCCTAACAGGGTTAATTGTAAAAGAGTCCTAACAGGGTCTGACCCTTGAGCAGGTCACTGTACTAAATGTATTGTAAAGACAACTCCTAACAAGGATAAGGATCTTCTAACAAGGATCATAAAACACTAGTGCAGATTATTAGTGGGTGTCAATTCCCACTGGGGTTTTTACCTATTTGGGTTTCCCTATAACCAAATATTGGTGTTGTGTTCAAGTGTTATTTCATTGTGTTTATGCTTTATGTTTAAGTATACTTAATTGGATAAAGAATTGAAACTTGTAGATAATTGATTCACCCCCCCCCCCCCTCTCAGTTATCTCTTGGGAATATTCCTAACAATTGGTATCAGAGACAAGTACCTTGGAGAAAAAGTTTAACAGCTTGAGGTTGATCAGATGGCATTCTTAAGAAAAGAAAGTCCTAAGTTTGATGGAGAAAATTATTGACTGGAAGAACAAGATCGTGACACATTTACAATGCATTGCTTTTGAAGTTTTAGATGTAACTATCAAAGAAGTCAAGATCCATACTTTAGCAAACCTTGCAAAGGATGATGCTACTGAAAATAAAAAGGAATTGTTTCATCAGAATGCAATAGCTAAAGAAGCCCTTATCAGCGCCCTATCTAATAGTGAGTTTTCAAAAATTAAAAAAGTAGATTCAGCCCACAAGATATGGAAGTACCTTAAAGACATATTTGAAGGAGACAAACAAGTAAAGGATGCACGCAGAAAAACTTGGAAGAAAATATACAATGCATTAGAGATGCTACCTGAAGAAAACATCAGAGCTTATAATCAAAGGATTAATGAAGCATTTGCGGGAATCAAGAAAAATGGTGGAGAGATCTCGGAAGAAGACATTATGGATAAGTTGATGACCACTCTCACAATAGAGTATGAAAACAAGATCAACATCCTTGATGAGACCATGCAACTTACATCAAATTTCAAAAGAGAGACCTTGATCAGAAAAATCTCAGCTTTTGAGATTTCAAGATTGAAGACAGAACCTAAAAGTGAGACAACCTTCAAAGCATCAGTCCATGGTAAGAAATCTGCAAGCACTTCTAGTAATTTTGATGATGATGATGAAGAGAAAGCACTAGATGATTTCATTTCTATGATTTCCAAAAGAGAAAAGAAAGGAAAAGGGAAATATGAAGGTCAATTGCCATTTAAATGTTTTTCATGTAATAAGATTGGTCACTTTGCATCTAAGTGTCCTACTAGAGATAAAAAGTCCAAAAATGACTACAAGCCTAAGTACTCAAAGGAATGTTACTATGCTGGAGATGGAGTATCAGATGATGATTCAACTAAAGATGAAATTGGATTCATTTCTATTATAGAGAAAATGAATAATGATGAGAAAGAGGAAGAAAAGTTAGCATTGATCTCACAAGCAGACATAAGGACAGATTGGATCATGGATAGTGGTTGTTCACATCACATGACAGGTGATAAGGACAAGTTTGTTCATTTAGACAAGTAAAATGGTGGGATGGTTAGATTTGGAGATAACACTCCTAAACCTATCATTGGTAGAGGAGCTATCACATTGGATGGGAAGAACAACACTACCAATGTTCTCTATGTAGATGGTTTGAAGCATAACCTTCTTAGTGTCAGATAGTTACTTGAAAAAGGTTATCAGTTAGAGTTCAAAGACAACTAGTGCATCATTAACAACAAGGATGGTGTTATGATTGCATCAGGCTCAAAGACTAAAGGTAATGTTTTTCAACTTAATTCTGAAGCAAGTTGTTTTGTTGCTAAAGTTGATGACAGTTGGTTGTGGCATAAAAGACTATGTCATATCAACTTTGATAACATAGTAAAGATAAGCAATTTTAAGGTAGTAAGAGATCTACCTAGCATAGCAAAGCCAGTTGATACTATATGCAGGGAATGTGTGATGGGAAAGCATGTAAGAAATTCATTTAGAAGCAAGCATAATTTAGCAGAGAACAAGTTGGATCTGATTCATACAAACCTATGTGGACCAACTCAAACAAGATCATACTATGGTGAAAGTTATTTCATTTTGTTTGTAGATGATTATTCTAGAATGATGTGGGTTGCATTCTTGAAAGATAAGTCAGAAGCCTTTGAGAAGTTTAAAATATTCAAAGCCAAGGTTGAGAATGAATATGGACTAAAGATAAAGTGTCTAAGATTATATAGAAGAGGAGAATTCACCTCTGATAGATTCTATGAATACTATGAAGAACATGGCATAAAGAGATAGTTGAGTGCACCTAGAACCCCTCAGCAGAATGGGATTGTAGAGAGAAGGAATAGGATCATCCTTGACATAGCGCACACCATCATGATTGAAGAAAAAGTTGCTCACACCTATTAAAGAGATGCAATCAATACAATAGTCTACACCATCAATAGAATACAATTGAGACCAAGCGTGAACAAGACACATTATGAGCTATGGTTTGGTAATGTTCCCACAGTAAAATACTTTAGAATCTTTGGAAGCAAGTGCTACATCATGAGGGATGAAGTAGTAGGAAAGTTTGATGCAAGAAGTGATGAAGGTATTTTCCTTGGTTACTCTACTAAAAGAAAAGCTTCAAGATGTTTCAATTTAAGATTGAAGAAGATCATTGAAAGTGCTCATGTTAAGATTGATGAAAATTTTATGGTTCAAGAAAGATATCATGATTACTCACCTATGATTGAAGAAGAACCTAGACCCTTCACTAGTGAGATAGTTGTTGAAGAAATGTTTGACAGTATTGATGTGTTATTCAATGACCCTGAGACAAGTGAAGAAGAAAATCCGAAGGCAGATGAGACAATATCACCTAAAGCTCCAAAATTATCTAGATATCATTATAAGGATGACATCATTGGAGATCAGAGCTGAAAAGTCACAACAAGATCAAAAGCAAAGAATTTTGCAAGCAATGAGGAAGTATGTTTACTATCTCAGATTGAACCCTTAAGTGTGGAAGATGCATGAAATGATTTTGATTGGCATGATGCTATGAAAGAAGAACTAGATCAGATTATCAAGAATGATACTTGGGAACTGGTCCCAAGACCTAGTGATAAGAATGTGATTGGAACAAAATGGATATTCAAAAACAAGATGAATGAAGATGGTACAGTAGTAAGAAATAAGGCAAGGTTAGTATGTAAGGGATATGTGCAGAGAGAAGGCATTGATTATTCAGACACTTTTTCACTAGTGAGCGAATTAGAAGCTATTAAGTTGTTTCTAGCTTATGCAACATTCAAAAACTTTAAAGTTTATCAGATGGATGTTAAGTCAGCATTCCTGAATGGAGAGTTAAAAGAAGAAGTATACATTGAGCAACTAGAAGGATTCACCCTATCAGACAGACCTGATATGGTATGTAGATTGAAGAAAGCCCTCTATGGACTTAAGCAAGCCCCTAGAGCTTGGAATGAGAGACTTGATGGTTATCTAACAAAGTTTGGATTCAAGAAAGGAGCAACATAGTATAATCTATTCATAAGAGAGACATCTGAAGGTTTACTACTTGTAGCTATATTTGTTGATGACATTATCTTTGGAGGTAATGACAAACTAAGTGTTGAATTTGCTAAAGAGATGTAGAATGAATTTAAGATGAGCATGATTGGACCTATCAAATACTTTTTGGGATTGAATGTATAGCAGACAGAGAAAGGAATTTTCATTAATCAATCCAAGTATGTGAAAGAGATATTGAAGAAATTCAAGATGGATGATTGCAAGCCAGTAGGGATGCCTATGATAACTGGATGAAAGCTTACAAAGGAAGATAACTCACCAGTAGTAGATATAACATTGTACAAGTCTATGATTGGTAAACTCATTTATCTTACTCAAACTAGACCTGATATTTCCAATGCAGTTGGCATAGTTGGAAGATTTATAGTAGAGCCTAAACAAAGTCACCTCATGGCAATAAAAAGGATATTCAAATACTTGCAAGGCACTATAGACTATGGTCTGTGGTATCCTAATTTAGAAAATGTTGAGCTTCATGTGTATACTAATGCATATTGGGCAGGATGTGTTGATGATAGAAAGAGTACATCAAGTGGAGCATTGTTTCTTGGTGACAGACCTGTCACTTGGACAAGAAAGAAACAAAATTCCATTTCTCAGTCAACAGCAAAAGCAGAGTATGTTGCAGCAGCCTTGAATTGTTCTACAATTGTTTGGATCAAGCATATGATAAAGGATTTTGGAATTCAGATTGATTATCCTATTGTTATTCATTGTGATAACACTAGCACTATCAACATGTCAAAGAACCCTATGATGCATGCAAAGACAAAACACATTGAGATCAAGTATCACTTCCGAAGAGAGAAAGTGGCAGAGAAAGAAGTCAAGGTGGACTATGTGAGTACTAAAGATCAGTTAACAGACATATTCACAAAGCCCTTGCCAAAGGATACTTTTGAGTATCTTAGGGAGAAGTTGGGAGTAATTCCCTTCCCTGATTCTACTTAGAAGAAAGAAGAAAGAGCATCAGTCCACAGGGACAGATGGATGGTTGAATACTCTACTTCAGGAGTAGTACCAGTGCTTAAACTGATTGGTGCCCTTTTCCATTGATGTCAAAGGGGGAGTAATATATAGTTATGAAAAATATAAGTAAAAGGAGTAATATACTAAGGGGGAGTAGTATTTAGTTATGGAAGCAGTCCAGTTAAGGAAATGGAGAATGTTGAAGAATATTACAGAAGATGGAGGATTCATCTTTGGGGGAGTTTTAAAGAGGAAATGGAGAATGTTATAAAAGAAATGTTCATTTGGATTGGTGGAGTTTTTCATTCCATATGTTGCCATTAATGCCAAAGGGGGAGATTGTTGGAGATTTTCTAGCAAGCCAGTGCTGATTGTATGTTTTCATTGATGATAACATATGGTAAGTAGCATGCATAGAAGACTTATGCAATAAGCTTCTATTATATATAGCATGGACATGTTATCAACATGATATCATGAATGCAGAGGTTAACTATTTGTACAGACAGTTATATAGCAACTTGTGTCAGCAGTGTTCCTGACAAAGTTACAGACAATGTTCTATGAGTGACAGTCCGTACAGTTATCATGGAGCCTTGTGCATTTGGATATATGATAGAGACGTGTTATTTATGTTACATTAATGGGTGCAAAGTCTGATGATCAGTAGAAGTGAATTTATGCAGTCTCTATCTACCAGTAACAGTTTCCTATGTTTAGTCAGAAGAGCCGACAAAGATTATATTGGTTCAGGAGTTGCGCCTCTCATTTCGGTATGTTCCCTTGGATTAGTGCTTGGAGAAGAGTTAGTAATGTTTTTTTAAGAGCACATGATGTAATTCAGCTTGAGGAGAAAGTTTCAGTTACTTTGGTAGAGCTAACAGTGTGTAGCATGCGTCTACATTTATTATTATTGGATAGGTCCCAAAATGTGTTGCGTGCTTAGTAGAGCTGACAAAATTATTGTTGGAGTATGTTATGGTTTCTCTAATATGATTTCAAGGTGGTTTTAATAGGCCGATTGGATTATATCATTTAGAGGAAAAATATTTATATGCAGTCATTTGTGATTGCTAAAGCATGGTTCAGAGTTGATTGTGAAGAGCAAAGAAGAGTGTGTGAAGTATTGAGCCATCAACAGAAGGTCTATGTGACCAAGTAAAGAGTTTGTGCTATACATTAGAACTAATGTAGACAATATGTCAAAGCACAGTTCACCAAGATCCAAATATATTGTGTATCTATTATTCAGAAGGTTGTAGCCTTCACCCCTTTGAGCAGTGTGCTCTCGGATAGTGCATCCTCACCTCTAACAAGGTAAATTTGAAAAGAGTCCTAACAGGGTCTGACCCTTGACTAGGTCACTATACGAAATGTATTGTAAAGACAACTCCTAATAGGGTTAAGGATCTTCTAACAAGGATCATAAAACACTAGTGCAGATTATTAGTGGGTGTCAATTCCCACCAGGGTTTTTACCTATTTGGGTTTCCCTGTAGCCAAAATATTGGTGTTGTGTTCAAGTGTTATTTCATTGTGTTTATGCTTTATGTTTAAGTATACTTAATTGGATAAATAATTGAAACTTGTAGATAACTGATTCACCCCCCCCCCACCCTCTCAGTTATCTCTTGGGACTATTCCTAACATTAATAACATAAGGCATTAAACTAATTAGTATCAAATGTATAAACTAATCTAGCTATGTTATGAATAGGAATGAAGTTGAACAAACATGTCTCTCCAATTACACCCATTCTCACCGCACAAGATATAAATTGGAAACCAATCTCATTCTACCAAGGGATAATAGATGGAGGAAGAATTGATTTGAGAGAATTTGAGGAATGACTATTTAATAATTTATTCATGAGAGGAGATTGGATAATATAAATTAAGCAAGACATTTATCAAGACATGGGAGGTTGTTGGAATCAACACAAATAGTTGGAACCCATATAAAGGAAATGAATTATTACAATGCTGGTAAGAATTGTATGACACCAAATTATGATGTAATGTATCTCTGAGTTAAATACTAATTCACATGATATTATATTAAAACTTATTAAAAATAGGGAACTACAATTAGCATTGGCATTACAATTATCTTGATTTGGGATTGATTTGATCATTTTATTTGAGATTTAGGGTATCTAGTTTAGCTAGACCATTTTTAGGTGATTATAGACCTTATTAGGAAATACAGTGATATCATGAATCATTTCACTAGTGATCTTAAGAGGATTACCTCCAAGCCAAAAGAATTGGTCATGGAAGTGGCTTAGTGTAATCTCCATCCATTTATTTTTGTCAAACTCATGAAATTTTGCAAACTTTATGATCCCTAGATCATCCAAAAATGCATATTCAAGCTTCAACTATTCATCATCATCATACATTTCTTCAAAGTCCTTGTAAATTTCTCATAAACCTATCTCCTCATACCTACAATGTATGTATGCCCCAATATCTTCTACATGAAGTACACCAAGAAGCGTATGTGAGAACGTACCTTCAAGATCATCCTCACTTGACTTATGAGGGTGTCTTTTGAAATTATACCTTGTTATATCCTTAATATAAAACACCTTGGGTGCTTCCATTCTTAACACACTTCTAGAAATTAAACTGTGCGAGATTAAACTAGGGTTTCACAAATACCTTCACCACAACGTTGTAGAACTAGGGCTCACCTTCTGAATTTATAAAGATCTTTTCTCATAGAACTTCAATCAATTCACTCCTTTAGCTCCAATACTCTTCTTACAACTGCTCTCTGATTGCAATGGTGACAAAATCATCTAAGTGTCACAAGTTATACTATACAAATCACAAAAATCTATGCAACTCCATAAAGTTGTTTCAATCTAGAAGATCTACAAATCTTCTATGACCATAGATCTGACAATGTAGATCCATGTGGTGACTACTAAAGTCATAACATTTCTAAATATATCTATATTTGAGATTTCATAGCTCCAAACACTAATTCAGGGGAAAAATGGGATTTTGGTGTCATTTTAGCAATGCTCCCCTTAAGGCCTACAAGTCACTTCATGCTGATAATACAGAATTAAACATTTATAATTGTATATAGAATAATAAGTTGGGCCTTTCTCGAGTAGTGTCTATATAGCCCAATATCAGATACTGCACCAGAGCTTGGGAGCTGTTATGTACAAGGGCAGAATGATAATGGTTTGTAAAGTTGAGCCACGCCAACTCCCAACATATACAAATGCTTTGATTTTTTATAATTTTGATGAGCATGATGGAAACTAGAGATCTTTATATGAAGGAGTGGTATTGCCCATAAATTTGTTTCCTGGAGTAATTTGTGTTGGGGGGGATTATATTTGGGTAATTCAGAAAACCCAGGGCCATATAATTTGTATAGATATAGATAGCAGGGAGCTGAAAATAAGGCCAGAAGTTTACCCATTTATGTTCAATGTGAGAAAATGTCTATCCATGCCACTGAGCTTTTTCCCATGCTCTTTTGATCTAGGACTCCTTGATCAATGAAATCTATCTGTTGCTCCATCAATATTTTATGATGTTTCATCATCAAGTTATATGAATTTGTATGGAAAATGTGAAAGAATAGACATGACAGGTAATGTATTCAGACAAAATATATTAGGAGGTTTAATAAAGCCAAATAAACCCATCTTTATAATCTTTGAAACACTATTTGAAGGGATTTATTTTAGATGTTGAAGCTAGAAAGGTAGTTACAAAAATATATACTGAAAATGCTATTCGTGACTATAAAACTAGACTTTGTAATCTTTGTCAATGTTTCTTTCAACATGTGTTAAAATTAGAGCTTTCAACAAAGTCGTATATCCAAAGTATGAAAGCATTTGATCATTGTCTCAAGGAAATGAATGTAGACTGTTTCATGGCTGTTATGCAGCTCTTTTTTGAACTATTCTGCTTTGTTTTTCATGAAGGAAATGAATGTAGACTGTTTCATGGTTGTTTTGCAGCTCTCTTTTGAACTGTTCATATGGATCATTTTATAAAAGGATTTAGGCTCTTTTACAATTCTATTTATCTAATCAGACAAGATTTTTGATGCAAGACTATAAAATATTTTATTAGATGGAACAAAGAATTTTATTAGACGAAACAAAGACATTTTTTATAAATGTAGGATTTGTCATAGCATCTAATTCAAGCTAACATACAATAAATTCTAGTATTGCTTTGGATTATGATATGTAGTTTGATGATGAGTTTTATATGATAGGTTATTGATCAAAATTGGTGTAATTTATTTTAATGGGAAACAATCTTTGACAATGAATTATTAGTCTCTTAATGAGCAGATTAAATTAGTAATAGTGTCCTTGTGATATACAAAAGAGGGTATGATATAATTAGTTTGTCTTATCATCTTATCATATTAACAATCTAATATCTTATTGTTCAAAGATGGGAAATATATTTTTGAAAATATTGCACATTCTATTAGATAAATAACATATGATATTGAAAATTTTATTTTTTTATTTGAAAGAAGTATAAAAAGAAAACTAAAGGGAAGCACATACGTAGTTGTAACACTTACAGATGTAACATTAAGCTGTAAACAAAAAGCATTGATGTTATTTATGAGGCATTGTAATCCTTTAATCATATAATTTTTAATTGTCTTTTTTGCAAAAGAAATTTGCTCTATCTTTCTATCTGGACTGAATGCTTGGATTTCAAATAAGAGTAAGTGCATGTTTGATATTATCACAGGTTGCATTAAAGGTCTGTGTAAAGTTCATAACTTTTTTGATATGGACCTGTGCATGATTGATAATATGCATAGAAATCATGGGAAGTGTAGTGATTACTGCTCAGTACTCACAGAATGCTACATGCCCTGTTGTTGTAAGAAAAAAGGGGCCATGTTGAGGCTTTTCAACTTTCTTCCCTCTTTGAAACACTCTGATACAGCCTGTAATCAGGTTTTTTTTTATATTATAGATCATTTATAAACCTTGTGCTCATTCAAACATGATTGACATAGAGTCACAACTTAGAATTCCATAAAGATGTCCCTCTTGGGATTTGAACCAGGGTCTCCACAATGCAAACTGATTGCTTCAACCAACTAAGCTAAACCCCTTGGACCCCGTAATCAGGTTTCAAGTCATGAGTATAGTTTAATGGACCAGCTAAATGAGAGTACTTTTTCAATTTTTCTTATTGGGCATGCATCATCTTCAGTCTTGAAGTTACAACAATTAAGCATGTTGCATAGCTAGGCATTAGTCTTTGGATCCAATCCATTGTAATAAGTCTGTTAGGCACAAAAGGAAGATCATGTAGATGCATTGATTTATTATTTTCAGTACTAGAGATCAATGGAGAACTGAAAATGATAGAATCTGGTCTGATCCAAAGCACCTTTGGACAGGTCCAAATTTAGAAATGTTTGTTTGTGGATTGCTTCTAAAGGCAATGAAGTGTTCTTGAAGGCACTCCTTGATTAAGACCCCCCTCATCCTCAACATGGTCTTCATCACCTATAGTCTTGATTTCACGGATAGGGGACATGTAAATATCTTTAAATACTTCTTCTACCACAATGTCACCCTTAAAAGTATGATCCTCCTGCTCCATCTTCTCGATCTTCCTGGTTAAAGCGGATGAATCATCCCCATTCTCTAGTCTTTCATCCCTCTCTTCCACACTCACTTATATTACTAATATATCTATTCCTTTTTTAACTTAAGCTTGTGGAGTAAATGTGTTCACAATCAAGTCTATTGTATTATGCTTTATTTCCTCTATGATATTTCTAGAATCTCCACTATTCCTATCCTTACCAACAATTCTTAAACATACTTTATTTTATATGATAATAACATGCTAAACTGAACCAATGGCATGTTCTTCATGTGGTACAAGGAAGATTTGTCTATCAAATCTTCCTTCGTCAAAGCTGAGCACGAGAGAAGGTATGTGATTTCTTCATCTTTGATTGGTATCTTTGACGGGTAACGTCTTTCGAGCCTCTGACATCATATTCAACTGCAAATTTCAAATGCATTGCTTTTTATTTGATCATGAATGCTCACTAAAATGACCGCATTCTACTGGTGTTGTGCCCTAGCCCTTGCTTTATCCTCTCAACTTCCCCAACCACTCCTAATCAATTAGAGGGATTAGTTGAGTGTTTAGACACTAAAACTTCTCATGCAACTCCCAAAATTTCACATACAAAATAAAATTAAATATATTTATGAATTAAATCCAGTATGCCAAAGGACTAGTCCCAACAATTCTTAAACATACTTTATCTGATATAATAAATTATTAATAAAGGTCTAATATACAATAGTCATGCCAGAATGCGGTCATTTTAGTGAGCATTCATGATCAAATAAAATGCTTTTTCTCAAGGATATCGATTCACTATTTTGAAATGTTTGGATTCATGTTTATTGATATTACTGGCATGACCATTGTATATTAGACCTTTATTAACAATTCATCATATCAGATAAAGTATGTTTAAGAATTGTTGGGACTAGTCCTTTGGCATACTAGATTTAATTCATAAATGGATTTAATTTTATTTTGTATGTGAAATTTTGGGAGTTGCATGAGAAGTTTTAGTGTCTAAACACTCAACTAATCCCTCTAACCGATTAGGAGTGGTTGGGGAAGTTGAGAGGAAAGTTTTAAAAAATTCATATTTACTTATTAAATGCTTTGGAGACTACTGGTTTTACTATCCATGCATTACTAGTTATTGAGATTCATTAGAGGATACAAAACACTTCATTTTGGGTTATTGTGTGTGGATTCAAATGTAGGTTTGATTTGGTTAATGTTTAGAAGAGATCAATAAAGTATTTAAAGACAATCTTACATGTTTGGAGAGGTTTGAGAGGCACTTATCATGATTGTACCCTCACAAATAGCGACATAGATTGGTTTTACTAAGTTTCATTTCTCTATTTTGAGGTTTCCTTTCTCTACCGCAGGGGTACAGTCAAAGGGTTCATTGACAAAATGATCCTTTGAATGGTTACTATGAATATGAATGATTTGATATAGTATATTTCTCATTTTACTTGAAGTTTGGAATAGCTTGTGCAAGGGTGAAAGTACTTTTGATCATTTTGGTCGTGACTATTCCTGTACAAAGTCAGGAAATGTAATTGTCTAATGAATATATGTAATGTTGAATGGATTAAATGCTTTATTCTTGGTAGAAGTGAATGGAAGGAATAGTGTTGGTGTTAGGTTTTATTTATTATTGAATTCAATGGTTTCCAAGATGTGTTGAGGAGTTTGCTCCTTGTTCAATGTTAACTATTCCTGCACAATCCACTCATACAACAATGAAATGATATGTGATTGACAATTTCTATTTTTTCTATTTGATAACCACATTCAACATTTCAAAATAGTGAATTGTCCTTGACCACAAGCACCAATAACATCAAATAATAGAGATAAAGCATGGGCTAGGGCACGACACCAGTAGATTAAAACTGAACCAATGTCATGTTTACAACAAAGAAATAGAATTATAATAATATACTAAAAATTCTATTATGTTTAATACACGCCAAAGGACCAGTCCCAACAATTCTTAAACATACTTTATCTAATATGATGAATTGTTAATAAAGGTCTAATTTTGTAGACTGCTAGCAAGAAGGAAGATTTGACCTAGCCAAATCTTCCTTGTACCACACAAAAAAGTGTGTGATAACTATGTCTACTCCAACCTTAATTGTTTAACAATTGTTGGGAGTTCTATTACACCTGTGTTGTAAACATGCCATTGGTTTAGTTTTGTAAATTTGTTTTTTATGTTAAATGCATTTAAATAAAACATTAAGCATAGTATAATATGCTTAATCAATTAGTAATTGGAAGATTAAATTCAGATTAGACCATTGTATATTAGACCTTTATTAGCAATTCATCATATCAGATAAAGTATGTTTAAGAATTGTTGGGACTAGTCCTTTGGCATACTGGATTGAATTCATAAATGGATTTAATTTTATTTTGTATGTGAAATTTTGGGAGTTGCATGAGAAGTTTTAGTGTCTAAATACTCAACTAATCCCTCTAACTAATTTAATTTTATTATGCTTTCAAATCAATTACCTATCGATGTATCCCTTGCGAGGGAGAGAAGCCAAACACATAAAGAACATGCACATAAATACGACAGCTGAAAAACTTAAATGGAATACGCCAAGAAGTACCAAATGATGAATGCTCAGTTGTTGTAATGGAAAAGTATCAGAACCATCCATTTCTAGAACTTGATTTTCTAATCTAAATGATTTTTCTATAGTCATAATGATTTTTCTAAAACTTGATTTTTTAGTCTTAATGATTTTTCTATAGTCCTAATGATTTTTCTATAGTCTTAA
This sequence comes from Chamaecyparis obtusa, assembly GCA_027943335.1. Taxonomy (NCBI): domain Eukaryota; kingdom Viridiplantae; phylum Streptophyta; class Pinopsida; order Cupressales; family Cupressaceae; genus Chamaecyparis; species Chamaecyparis obtusa. Next base: position 562,009 of record BSBK01000899.1, read on the forward strand.
TGATTTTTCTTTCGTCCTAATATTTTTTGCTCTTCATAAATTAGGCCTTGTATTTAAATTTTTGTTCACTATTTTATTTTAGCTTGATATTTCATTCATTTTTCATATACACAGAGACTACACATGCTGATAAAAAAATGAGCTATTTGATTTAGGTTAACTATTCATGATTGTAAATGGTCAATATTTCTTATGGTACTTCTTGGTGTATTCCATTTTAAAATAATCATGTTTCTATGGCTATGATAAATGTCCCTTTGTGTTGAGAAAATTAGAGTTGAAAAAATGGTTGTTCAATGTTTGTATATGCAGGTTGCAAACAAATCATCCTTCTTCCACCAACATTCTAGTCAATGTACAAGTAACGATTCATTCCATTCAAGAAAGACCATGTCTGACAATATCAACCCAAAACAAAAATAAGAAGTATGCAAAATTTAGTGATTGTATCTTCCATTAGAGCCACTTCATATGCACAGGTGATGAACATGCAGATTTTCCTAAGCACTACTAGGAGCTTACCCAACAACACATGTACTATTGTGAAAATCACCACAAATCTATTTGTTGTTGGGTCTAGCTCCTAGTATTGCTTGGTCAAATATGCATGTTTTTCACCTATGAATATACCTTCTATGATCAACTCTTATATGCACAGGTGATGAACATTCATATTTTCCTAAGTAGTATTGTGAGCTTTCCTCCAACACATGTACTATTGTGAAAATCATCACAAGTCCATTTTTTGGAGGAAATCTCACAGTACACATGTTTGGAGGTCTGAAGGAAACAAGATAAGTTGAAGAGTCGTGAGTCTTAAGATTTTACTTAATATAGCCAAGCTTCATTCAATGGTACATTCAAACATGAAACAAACCATTCTTAAACCAAATTAAACTAGTAAACCAAAGGACATACTGATTATAAGTAAACTAGTAAACCAAAGGACATGCTTTTACTACTAAGTCTTTGTTTGTTGGGCATACTGATTATAAGTACTTGACATATATCACAAATGTTGCTAGTTAAGGTTGGCAAGATGATTATGCCTATCCTGAAAAAAAGACTGTCAAATCATTATGCTTCAAATCAATTACCTATCGATGTATCCCTTACGAGGGAGAGAAGCCAAACACATAAAGAACATGCACATAAACATGGTAGCTAAAAAAATTAAATGGAATACACCAAGAAGTACCAAATGATGAATGCTCAATTGTTGTAATGGCAAAGCATCAAAACCGTCCATTTCTAGAACTTGATTTTCTAGTCTAAATGATTTTTCTATAGTCGTAATGATTTTTCTAGATCTTGATTTTCTAGTCTTAATGATTTTTCTGTAGTCCTAATTATTTTTCTATAGTCTTAATGATTTTTATTTTGTCCTAATGTTTGTTTCTCTTGATAAATTAGGCCTTGAATTTGAATTTTTGTTCACTGTTTTATTTCAGCTTGATATTTCATTCATTTTTCATATACACAAAGACTACACATGCTGATAAAAAATGAGCTATTTGATTATTCACTATTCATGATTATAAATGTTCAGTATTTCTGATGGTACTCCTTGGTGTATTCCATTTAAAAATAATCATATTTCTATGACTATGATAAATGTCCCTCTGTGGGCCTATGAACTATGGGCTTAGTTCCATGTTTTCTTCATTCTTGCATTTGAAATGTTGAATATGGGCTGCATACAGAGGTATTATGTGGATCGTTGTTGGGGATTATTTAGTTGCAAAATTTTCTTTTTTGTTTCTTTTTCTTTTTTTTCTTGTTGTTTGTTTTCCATTTCTACAATATGGACATGTACTTTTCTTTGAGCATTGTGCTTTATGTTGTGGGATACAAGGCAGAGCCTATAGGCCTCTGTGATAGTCTTAAGCTATTTAGCCTATTGATACCCTTGGTATTTTGGGCCACCCCTTAGAGGATAGGAACACCATAGAGATGCTCAATATTATTACCTTGGCTCATTTAAAGGTGGTTGTTTTGTTTTTCCTTGATTTTTCAGGGTCCCATGGTTATAGTATTGCGCAACAGGCAACTCTATTTCACAGCATAAAACCTCTATTTGCCAATAAGCCTCTTATTGTAGTTTGTAATAAGATTGATTTGCAACCACTAGAGACTACTCTACAAGCTTGAAGAAGTGGTATATTTTGGAAAATGAAGAGTGGAAATAAGATGATATTCTTGAGATCATGGATGGACACAATGTTGCAGACTTTATTGATCTAGATATCTTGCAGAGGCTTGAAGAACTTGAGAGAGAAGAAGGGCTTATGATGGTAGCTGAGGGTGACGAGGATGATGAGATGGGGGAAGTGGAGTTGAATCCTGATGAAAAGGAAGCTCTGGCTACAATTAGGAAGAAGAAGAAGATGCTTATCATCAAACATAGATTGAAGAAGAGTACTGCAAAGAGCACGCCTACCATACCAAGGAAGTTTGACAAGAACAAGGAATGTAGCTTAAACAGAATGGGAAGACATATTTATAGCCTAGGCTTGGATCCTTCGACAATTAGCTTGATAATAAATGAAGCAGATGAGAGCTAAGCAATTAGTTTCCAAGAAAAATCTTGTAAATGAATTGTGTGTACCCTAATTCTTGTGCCCTCTATGCGTACCCAAAGGATATATTTGAAACAAGGGTAAGGCTTAAATATATCCTTTGGGTACACATAGAGACCATAGGAATTTGGGTACACATAGTTCATTTATGTAATTTTTCTTGGGAAGCTAATTGCTCATCTGTCATCTACTTCATTGTTATGAAGCTAATTGTCGAAGGATCCAGGCCCAGGCTAGAAATATGTCTTCCCAAACACATAAAAAACATGCACATAAACACGATAGCTGAGAAACATAAATGTAGATATCACAACAGCTAAGAAACATAAATGTAGGCATCATGGTCACAATTTTTTGGAGACAACATAATTGAGTTGTATACCAAGATAACGCAAAGCAACTACTACTCCTCTGGTTCCAAAGGAGTAGTGGTTGCTTTGCATCATCTGGGTATACCACTCAATTATGTTGTCTCCAAAAACTTGTGAACATGATGCCTACATTTATGTTTCTTAGCTGTTGTGTCCCAGGACCCCTTATGACCCTTTACGACCCTTAAGAATACACATCTTAGAGGTCTTAAAATGTCATAAGGGGCCAGATGAGCTTCCACCTTCACGTGGTTGGCCCTGTTAAGTAGATAATGTTAAACTATTCTCGAAACAAACAGAAGCTCAATAATTTAAGGTCTCAGTCCACGAAGATGGTGAAAAATAATGGGAATCAATGATGGAGATTTTTTAGATACTGAGAAGACGTATATGCAGTCGAGGCCAGAAGGGATTTTTGTGGAGATTTGATAGAGAGGGTTTCCAGATTGAGTACCAGTGCAGAGATGATGATTCAGTACTACGTCTATAAAACCTTCACAAATATCCCTTTTTTGGCCTCCACTCATACATCTTCTCATAATCTAGAAACTTTGGATATTGTTTCTCATCCATGCACGAAATGTGCTAGTGATCATATAAAATTAATTTTGCGAGACTGGGATCAATTATGAGAAGGTAAACAACAAGATAATTTTATTGTATCTTTCATTTCTTTTATCAATTCATATTTTCTACCTTCTCTTATATTGGATATTGTGTAGTGTACATAAACTATTTTTTGACAGATCGGTCACATAGTAAAATTGTTATTCATGTGGCCATTTTCGATAGGTAATGATGTTAGAATACCGATGATTGGCACTTTCGTTACCATTTACAATGCAAAAATGTTGATGAACACATGTGTCGAGGTTCCAACAAATAGGTGTTGCAAATCTGACACATGGCCATCTGAATTTGGCCTCAAATGTACTAGTGTTAGGATCAATGAGGATTGTCAACCTAAGATAGACTAATGATCTTTGGAAGACTAGATTCTTATCAATGTACGCCAATCTCTTGCTCGAGATGATGAGGCTTACAAGGACAAGTATGGATTCCCTAGACAATGCTTTGTCAAAGGGTGGAGACTTCTAATTTGGGATAAGGATTTGAAGCAACTCAAAGGATAGGACATGAAGTGGATGGACTTAGTTTACTAGATTTGGTTCAAAGGTGATGGGTTTCTGACTTGGATTGTGAATTCTAGATTTTGGATCAAGGATTATGGACAATGACAAGGATGATGGATCAAGGATTTGGGATTATGATTGGTGGATTGCTGATGGAAGGATGATGAAGGATGACTAAATGATGCTTTTCCTAAGAGGATGATCTAGATGCAGTTGAAAAGGATAACCTATGATGCAACTTAGGATGATGATAGAGAATGTAGCTAAGAATGATTTAGGATGTAACTAAGGATGGATGGTGATGCAATGATGCAACTAGGGATGATTTAGGATGCAAATGAAGCTAAGATTGGATTGTAGGATTATGAAGGAATAGTGGATATATGATGGGCTACACTAGTCTTCTCTCTCTAGATTGATATAGTGATGATTAACTTAAAATCGGTAAGCAAACTATTTTACTGTTACGTTATATTCCACGTTGTCAAGCTTCTCCTGATACTTCTCTTCTGCTTGGATTGCGTTTAGAGAAGGTTGGTGATCTTTGAGGTTTCTCTATGTAACTTTCATCTCTTGATAAACTTGGGAATTGTGTAGCTTAGCTTTCTTGTGCTTCATCAAATCGGTCATAGCTTGTGAAGATTTTGGTAATTGGGTTTGGAGCAAAGCTCTAAGTGTCTGATTTTGAAGGATCTCTTTGCAAGTATGTCTGAATGATTTTGGCCAAGTTTTGGATCAATTTGTTGTCTCCAATGGCAAAGGATAGACTCAAAAAAAGGTACTCTAAAAGAAATCCCAATAAAGGACAAATAAATTTTGTGGGATATAAGAAAATGACCGATCACTGACTCTGATAATGCTTTCAAAAGATGTGTACATTTTGATAAATTTTTTTCACTGAGTATGTAACTTTGAAAAATACTTCAAACAGAACTACCTAAAGGAAGGCTAGTATCAAAATCTTTTCCCACAACTTGATGCCCCAAAAAGGGATACATATGGTGAGTGTCTTAAGGTGATCTAAGAAACTATAGGGATTTGTCCTTGCACAAAGATCTTGATACCTTTAGGAGTGGATCGGGTAGCTTCTGATTTAACAAGTCTCTAATTTGATCTGTGGAGTTCTCCCAATCATTTTGTACATGTGTGACTCACTTAAGAGCCTAGTTGACCATGCCAAAATAGTAGAGATATTCACCTAACTTGGGCTACTATCAAAACGCATCGCTCGAGCTTGAGGGGATGAAGTGAGAGTTTGCTCAATGCTTTATTTCTATACCGGTACAGGAAGTACCAGTTTGAAGTCATTCTCCAAAGAGGAAGTGCTTTTCTCTTTGGACAGGCTTCGCTAGAAGTAAGAAAAATGAACTTGTCTGAGTTCAAGTGTTTTACGTCACTTAGTTTAACAAGGATTTTCTAAAATGAGAAACTCTTAGAAACACACCAAGAAGATTGTTCTTTTCCCAATTTTGATTAAGTGAGTTTGAAAATGAAATCTTTTTGCCAAACACATGTGTTTAAGATTTTGGTTTGTTCATTCCTTGAAGACACAAAAAAGCTTTGAAAGAGATTTGTAATTTTTACCTTTTCACTCAAGATTGTGTTTTTGCAAGATTTGAATTTGAACTTTGAAATGAAAAGAGTGCTTTGTTTTTGTTTTAAGGCATTCAAGAATGATTTGTATTTTGCTTTTAGAATGGAAGGAAAATATTCTTTGCACTTTGGTTCACTTTTTTTTAACTTCATTCAAGATTTGATTATCTAGTATTCAATTTTTAGACCAAAAAGAGAAATTCCTAGATTGATTTCATGCATGAAAACTTGGAAAAACATTTAGGATTTTGCAACAAGACATTAGTTTTCATCAAGATTTAAAGCCTTTAGGATTGACTTAGGAACAAAATAGAAATGATAATGCAATTTTGTGGTTCTTTTTAAGCTTCCAAAGTTTGAAGTGTTCCTAGCTTGCATAAATGAACTCCCAAAACCTTAGATTTTGCATAAATGATGTTCTTTTTAGCTCTATTACAGATAATAACAAATACACAATGGTGAATAATAGATGTGCAATAGAAAGAAATAAATGTGCAACAGTTCTAAAAAAATGTGCATGAATACTTACAAATGTGCATTTGTTTCCCATGGATGCGCCACCGTTTTGCTGATGTTTGGGCAACTATTATGGACAAATGCGCAACTTTACTTTTCTACTAAAGTTGCATTATTGCAACTTTAGCAGACACAACAAAAAAGTGTGTTTTGGTCCAATAAATGCGCAGCCTGAATAATCGTATGTGCAATAGGAAATAATGGATGCGCAACACGATCTCACAGAAGCGTAGTTCCGGTGAACTGATGCACAAATATATAATTTTTTTCATAGATGCACATTTGTGGACAACAAATGTGCAGGTGCGATAGAGGAAAAAATAGCATGGCCCAAAATTAAAGCACCTGATTTGTCCCTAGGGCCCTAAGGATCCTAATGAATATGAAATGCAAACTAGGCTACAAACAATTAATCTAAAGTTGATTTTAATCCAAATGAAACATGATATGATGCTGAAATGATTAGAAAAGCTTAACAAAGAACTAGATTCAATCCATTAAGCTATTCTAAGATTATCTATAAAAGCATAAAATAGAGTTAATCTAACAAATATGATTAAAAGCTTAAGATCTAGGAGTAATCTAGCATTATAACACTACTATGAAATGGTTATGTGAATTGGTCTTTTGCTCTTGGAAGAGGGGGGTATTTATAGGATTTGAGGAAGGGTTTGGGTTAGGAAGAGGAGTTAGGGTCAGAGGTAAGGTTTGGAGTAGAGTTTGGGGTTGAGTTAGGGGTAAGGTTAGATTGACCTTGGTTAAGGTTGCTCACACATGTGTGAGCAACACTAGGGAAGTGTAGGACTAGGAAAGTGTAGGACTAAAAAGGGTAGGAATCACCTTTTAAGTAGGTTTAGGAAGGGTTTAGGAAAGATTAGAAGAGGTTAGGGATTTCTAGAACATTTCTAGGTTTTTAGGAGTTTTAAATAAATATTTCATTTATTTAAGGTTTTTGGTCAATTTATTAAATAATTAATTAATTTTGGGGGGAATGATTTTTAAATTAGATTTAAACATTTCTGGGAGGGATACCTTAATTAAATATTTTTAATTAAGATAAGAGGAATTAATGGCATAATAATAAATTAATTAACAAATGATGATGTCATCAGGGGATTTTAGAGAATAAAAATACTTTTATTTACCAAAGGATTTTTAGGTGTCTACAGTTACCTTCTTCTTTATCTTCATTAGAGGCTTGTTCATATATATCTTATGATGTTTGTATTTGTATCTTGTATCAGTGTATTAGATGTAAGATCTTAGGATGTTGTCTATGTACTTTGTATTTGGTTATTAGTGCATACCCTATGACTTGTGTAGTGGATGTTGTTTCATTATGTATACCTTATGGTATCAATTGTATCTATGTTTCATTTATATGATGTACTTGTTATTCATTTCCATTAGGTGGAGATTATATATTATTTATTGTACTTAGTGGATTAATTAATGTATATGTAATTCTACATCATGTAACTTTTGAGAGTTGTTAACTGTAATTGAGTTATACTTATGTACTTATTTATATCGTATGTTGTATTTCTTTCTCATTGTTATCATTATTATTTTGTAAACTCTTAAGAAAAAAATATTCTATAAATTTAGTGTCATGTTTTAGTTTAATATCTCTTCGGTTCCCTGGTGGGGCGTTGTAGTATACATCCTAATGAAATTTCTAGGTACAACACATTAGGATCAAGGGCAATAATTTGAGACTTATTTTTTTAATGCTTTGAAATAATGTGATATAACACATTGTCTGAAAGAGGGAAAAAATGTATACACCTAAAAGTGGCTTGAGAAAATTAATTAAATATTATTTATTTAATTAATGATTATTTAATTCCTTTACATGATTCATGACCAAGTTATTCTTCTAAGGACACTGAGTCTTGTAAATTCCCTAATAATTAAATAATCTTAAATTATTGAATTTCTCATCAACACATGAGAAAGTCAATTCCTCTAGAGTCCACTTCATCTTGCTATGTCATTTGCCACCTCACTAACACGTGACTAGGGAACTTAAATATTTTTAATATTTAATTGCTTAATTATCATCAACCATCATCCCTGGTCATAAGGAGGGAGAATTGTAATGTCACCATACCCCCTAGCATTTTTCCATATTCCCTATTTTCAAGACATTGGTCTCCCCTCACCTTATTCAAAGGAAACTCATAAGACACACATCTCATTAGACCTATTATTTCTCTCATATTATAGCAATTTGGAATGTTTCTCCCTAATTATTCTCATAGTCATGGAGAGGATCATGATAAATTTTCTCTCCTCCCATCTTTCTCTCCACCTTGTTAATGTAGGAGGAATACTCTCTTTACTTTTCTCTCACAATATAGCCATCTTCCTACTTTCTCTCTCAAAACTCAACCAATTTAATCTTAGCCATCCATTTCCTCAAAACTTATTCTCAACCATTGATTTTTTCCACCTAGGATCAAAGTCATGAATTACCTATTAAATGAGACCATTTTCATCCATTTTAGACTAATTAGAGATTTTGGATAATATTTGTGATTTGTGCATTTTTTTATTTGAGTTCTAATTGTGTGCCTTTGGATTTTATTGTCTTCATCTTAATATCATTTTAGCATCACCTTAGCATTATCATCTTAGCTTTATCATTTTCAATCATCTTTGTGCATTAGAAATTGATTTCTATGTTTGGGGGTGGAGTGTGTTAATAAATCAATGCTTCTATTTGAGAGTGGGCTCCAATAAGACTCCAAGTTCAGAAATTTCTCATTCAAATAAGGAAAATAATATACAGGGGAGTGGTATGCAAATTTCCTTCTTTTTTGTGGAGGCTTTGTTTTTAGAGGAGTGGGGGTGCACAATTTTTTTTGGCATGGTTTAGTGTGTGAGTAGAGAGTGTTTTTTTAGGGAGAATTTTTTAGTTTTTTTCTCAAGTCTAAGAATAGACCAAAATAAATTGGTTTTTTTATTTAGAATTTAATTGCCTTGGCTCATTGTTTTGTAAACCCATTTTAGCTTTCAATAAGAAATTCAATGAGTTTTTTACATAAGTTGGTGTTTGAATCTATCTAATTTGTTGTTGTAGATAATATTTATTGTGTGTTTGAAGTGTGTTGCAGATGTTTTCTAAGGGGTTTGTTCATCTATCTCATTAGTGGTATTAGAGCCAAAATATTTTGTGTGTGAGGGCATATTCACCAAAGGGATAAAGTTTGCACTAAGATCAAGCTTGTGGGGGTTGTGAAAATGTATGCAAGAAGAGCCCCATGTGGTTGGGGAAGAGTTGGAGCTAGAATTGGAGGAAGAAATACTCCATATGTTACCCATACTAATAATTTTAGAGCCCTTAGTAGGTAGGTTGAAGCCTTGCAAGAAGAAATTAGAAGAGGGTTTTCTCATAATAGAGAACCTAAAAGTGAAGATGATGAGACTAAAGAAAATTCAAAAGAAGAATAAAATGTTGAAGATGAAGTAGAAATAGTAGCTCTAAATGATCCTATTGTTGAAGCATTGACAAGGATTGGGATAAACCAAAGGTTGAAGCTCCTTTCTTCAATGGGAACTTGGATCTAGAATAATTAATAGACTGAATATATAATATGGAAGAGTATTTCAAGTTTGAATAAATTGAGGATATAGACAAAGTGAGGTTTCCTAAAAACCAAACTAAAAGGGCATGCTACAATATGGCGAAATGTGGTACATATTGGAAGAGGAAGAAGAAGAAAAAGAAAGATTTGTAAATGGGATAAAATGGTTAAAATGATGAAGAGAAAATTTATTCTTATTGATTATGAGTTACATTTTTTGAGGATAAAGTAAAGCATGAAACAAGGAAGTAGGACAATAAGAGAATATACAAAAGAGTTCCACAAAATCCTAATAAGAATAGGCCATTCTAAAGTAGAAAAGGAGAAGATAGCAATTATAATAAGGTTATAGATGCTTTGAGTAGGGGACAAAATTTGTTGATTGAAATGTAGGTTGAAGTTGTTGGTTTTGATGAACTAAATGAGTTATATGAAGAGGATCCTAATTTTAGAGAGGCATGGAAGACTTGAATAGAACCTATTGCAGAAGATAGAATGAGATGGTTTGATTATTTGTTCCAAGATGTTATATTGTTCAAAGGTAATCAGTTATACATTCCTAGAAGTTCTATGAGATTGAATTTGATTAAAGAAAAAACATAGTGGAGGACTTGTTGAACATTTTGGTTTTGATAAGACTATAACACTTGTTGGAGAAAAGTAGTATTGGTCTCAAATGTAGAAAGATTTAAGAAAATATCTTCAAGGATGTAGGATATGCCAAGTGGAAAAAGGTTTCATCCAAAACACCAGTTTATATCAACCATTACTTATACATGAGAGGTCATGGGAGGAGATTAATATGGATTTTGGTCTTGGTTTTCCAAGGACATGAAGGGGTTATGACTCTATATTTGTGGTGGAAGATAGATTTTTCAAGATGACTTATTTTATCTCATGTAAAAATACTAATGATGTTTTGATTACTAGAAAAAGTAGGTTTTGAAGGGGCCCCAAAAATACTAATGATGTTGTTCATATTGTAGAATTATTTTTAGAGAAATTATGAGGCTTTATGGTCTATTAAAGAGAATAGTTTTAGACATAGACAAATATTGTTGGCTACTTTTGGAGAACATTATGGAAGAAGATGAAAACTAATCTAAAGTTTTGTTCAACATAACATCCACAAATAGATGGACAAAATGAAGTTGTAAATATGAGCTTGGGTAATCTGCTAAGAAGCTTAGTTGGTGACAAGCCAAAGGGGTGGGATTTGATTCTACCTCAAGATGAGTTTAAAAATAACAACTCCACCAATAGAACCATAGATGAAAAAAACCATTTTAGATTGTTATGGAAGAATCCCAAAGGATGTTTTAGAATTAAAAATAATTGGAGAGAAGTGGCAAAATAAGTGCAGATGTGAATGACTTTGTTGAACACATGAAGAGCCTACATGACAAGGTAAGAAGGCACACTAATATAATAAATTTTTAGTATAAGTCTAAGATGATTTAAAGTGGAGACATAAGGAATTTCATACTGGAGATGATGTTATGGATCCTTTATGGAAGGAAATATTTCTACTGGGACTTACAACAAGATTAAAATGAAGAGATTTGGTCTGTGTACAATTGTAACTAAGCATGATTCATGTAATTTCTATGAGGTAGAGTTTCCTAATGGATTTAATATATCTCCTATTTTTAATGTTTCAAAGTTGACAAAGAATTATGAAAGAGAGTTTCAAGGAGATGTCATAAAGGCATAGTTGAGAATTCTAGAATCCACTTCAAATAGGTGCAAACTAGAGATAGACTTGGATAATAGGGAGAGGAAGAGTACCTAAAATAAGGACTACTTCGAATAACTAGTAAAATGGATTGGTATGTAATGCCTTGCCAAGGAACCCATGATAGATTAACCTAAATATTGTTACTAAGTCTACATAATAAATTTTTCTTAAGAGTTTAAAATCAACAAGTACATTAATGCAGAAGCAAAACAATGTAATACAAAACATACTCATAAAAGTAACTCAACACATATTACAAATCTCAAGGATTCCTTGACATAGATTACGTAATTTAAGCTAATTAATCTACTTAATATAACAACCATACAAATATCTACATAATGTAAATAAATACTTCATCTTATACATGGATACATAGAACAACTTATACTACCAGGTATACATAGTGAAACGACGTCCTCTGCACATGTCGTAGGGTTTGCAAACAATAACGAAATACAAAGTACAATATGAAATCACAAGAGTAACCAATAAAATGATACAAGAACATAATATAAGAAAGACACACATATACATCCCCAACAATGATGAATAAGATAGTTTTTTAGAACGTTGGGATCTTAATGGTAAAAGAATCACTACCACTCAACCTCGTGGAAACCAATGGTTCCACTCCCACCATGCTGAGGAGATAACAAAAGACCCCACTTAGATAAAAATACCAAAATAAAACACGAGGTAGAACTAAGCAAGGGATATTGAAATCTCTCTATCTCAAGAGGCACAACTCAATTGTAAAGGTAAACATACTAACCTAGAGGCAACTAACACATATAGGAAACCTAAGATGTATATAGGGAAGTGTCATCACATACATCTAGCCCTTGAGTTTTGTCCTACAAGTCTCTCTAGACCCCTACACTCAAGTGACCATATGCGGCATCCATAGACCTCTCATATGGACAAGGCTACTAATCATGCAAGACCTCAATCAAGCATCTTCTCCCACTCTCATCCTAGTTAAGACCTAAATCAACTACTTAGGTATGGGTGATGAACATATCTTATTAATTCATTTTAAAACCCCCCATTTAATGTAACATGTTATCACTTTATTAAGTTAATTACAATAAGTGATCCTGACAACCACCTGTGAGCCCTGGCACTTATTGCAAGCCACTCCCATCTATACACCTAGATAACCTACCCTAAGCTCATAATTCATAAAAATATCTCATAAATCCAAAAGACATGATAAATGAATTTAGTTCCATAAAGGGTGCCTGGAACACAAACTAGTCCTCAAACCTTAAACTCATACATATTGGTCCTCAAACCATCTCATTACAATCTCTACTAGTCCTCAAACTAAAACATCACAAAATAAACTCTCAAGGAGTCCACAAAATAAAGAGCTTAGACAACTTGGTTGGACAAAGAAAATAAATTAATACAACTTTATAATGCATAACAAATAAGCACAAAATCATCAACAAAGAAATACACCCCCAAGCCTTTGGTACGCTGTTCCCTAAAGCCAACATAGTTTTCCCCAACAACCATAACCAAGCAACAATGTGTACAAACACCCAATTCAAATAATGTCACAGTTGACTAAAGTTCAATTTGACTATAATTATACTCATATAAACTCTCGTGCCCATAAATATACATTTTGTAATTTAATAATTTAAATTGGAAAAACTACCATGTGTACTAAACACCCATATTTGAATATACAAATTATTAACCATTAATTAATAAAGTCTATCAAATAATAACTAATCAACATATATATATATATATATATATATATATATATATATATATATATATATATATATATATATATATATATATATATTAATATAACAAATATTTAATAATACATAATAATTAAATTTATACTTAAATAAATTAAATTTTTATTATTTTTTTACTAAAATAATTTTTTTAATTTATTATTTAAATAAAATAAAATAAAATTTAATAACCTAATAGGGGGGGCAAATGCGCACCCCTGGTTGTCGTCCAGCAACAACATTTGTCATCTGATAGCCCCGGTGATGTCCAACAACATTGACTGACATGCCGATAACTTAGTTGCCACCAACAATAAGGAATGTCATGGGTGGGGGATGGTGTCCCCACCCACTATATATATATATATATATATATATATATATATATATATATATATATATATATATATATATATATATATATATATATATATATATATATATATATATATATATATATATATATATATATATATATATATATATATATATATATATAACAATTGATTTTCAAGAACCTAGTTTTGCTATTTAATTTCAATTGGGTTTTCATATTCAATTGTTTTGATGATTTCAATTTCTATTGTTCTCTCGATTATTCTGTTCAATAATTCAATCAAACTCTTATTAGCTCTAAACTTCATATTTTTCTAAATCAACTGTCTGTAGATTTTCACCTTGAACAACATAGGGCTTTAACCAAAACATAATCTTATTTTGAATTTAAACACAAGGGTTTCTAGAATACTATAAAAGATTATGCTCATATGCATAATAAATACCAGAATTTCTTCTCACACAACAAAACCTAAAAAGCCTTTCCAATCCAAAACCTCCAATAATAAAAATCATAAAACTTTCAATTCAAAACCCTACAACAAACTAACAAAAATGAAGAGAACAATATTTTGGAAAGAAATATTTGCAAAGGAAAATACATACCCTACCTCAAATTCAATAGATTTGTAATGACACAAGTCCACAATTCAAGCTCCCAAAAACCAAGCTTTCAAAAAAATTCTTCAATTCCAAAATCCAAGAAAAACCTATGATCTCCAAATCTGTGTGTGCAATAATGGTTAAAATGATTTCTAATATAGAAAACCCAATAGACAGAACTCAAACATGCAACTCCCAATCAGGAATTAGAACTCAACTTCATAACCTTATTTTAATCAATTTTTTTTGGCATATTTAATTAATTATTATAATAATTATATGTACTTTAATAAGCCTTTAACTCAACTTTCAACTTAAATTTCTAATTCAATTTTCTTAAACTGAAAATGCAACTTAAATTGCATATTAATAATTATGAAATTAATAATTAATTAATTATGCTTTTAATTTCAATTTTAGATTTAATAATTAATTAAATCTTTTATTCACAAAATTAAACTTTTTAATCAAGTTTTTTAAATTTGACAAATGTATTTGATTAATTCCTATTAATTAAATACTCTCATATTAATATTTCTATATTTAATACGATTTAAGTATTTAATCACTTAATTAACTTTAATTAAATTCTTTATCTATTTTAACACAAAAATCACATCAAACCAATAGACATACAAACCTGAAGAAACTGACTACATCAAAAAATGATAATCAAGAACAAAGGAGGGTTCATGAATTCATGTCACCTTAACGAATTTAGAGAGTAGTAAAACAAATACTTGTCCACTATTTCAGGACAATTATTGACTTAAGATTGGGATTTGAACATGTCTATTATCTCCCTTCTCTAACCATTGAGATATTGCAATAAGGCACGTTCTTTCATACCAATTCAGGGAAGACGTTGCCCGATACTTGCAATCCTACCATCACAAAGATGAGCACACAAACACGCACACATAAAACATACAATGGTTGGGAATGGTACACCGTGTAGATCTCATATGCTAGTAACTACAACTCCATCCCATACCATATCAAACACATCAAACAGAAATGTAAAACATACATATGATCAATGTGCATACAAATAAAGTGTTAGTATTGTCAGTAATCCATAATCATAAATGTCATAATAACATGTATATAACCACCACGAAATAACCATAAAAGTAACTGTAAACACATGATATCACACACTATCCAATTGTTCATATATCAAATCCAATATAAAGTCATATCAATAAACTAAAATCACTAAAATAACCAACACACACATACACGTGGCCTAAAAGAGTTTGGCAACAAGAATTGAAAAGAAAACTATAAGAGGGGTATTATATGGTAGACCTATTGAACACCCATCTCGGTTATCAAAAGCCAAAGTTAAAGGCCTTGGTTTTCCTTTTGAGAAGTGACAAGGTCACTTTTCTTTCTTGCTTGGGAGTCTAATGCAGGGGCATCTATGAGGAGGCCTCAACTCAGAAATTTTTTTAAAAAACAAAGTTTTGTGATTTGTGCGTTAGAAATTGATTGTTATGTTTGGGGGTGGTGTGCATTAATAAAGGAATGCATTTGAGAGTGGGCTCCCATAAGACTAAGTTTAGAAATTTCTCATTTAAATTTGGAAAATAATGTATGAAGAAGTGGGTTGCAAATTTCTTTCTTTTTTTGGAGGCTTTGTTTTTAGAGGTGTGGGGGTGATTTTTTTTGGGGTGTGGCTGAGTGTGTGGGTAGAGAGGTTTTTTTTAGGGGAGAAGTTTTTAGTTTTTTCTCAAGTCTAGAAACATACCAAAATAAATTAGTTATGTATTGAGAAGCCAATTGCCTTGACTTACTGTTTTGTAAATTCGTTTCAACTTTCAATAAGAAATTCAACAAGTTTGGTTGGATAAGTTGATGTTTGAATCTATCTAAGTATGTGTGTTACAAATGTTTGCTAAGAGATTTGTTCAACCATTCTTTCACAAACTCAAAAGTAAAATATCATCAAATGACTCAAAAGAACCTTCCAAAAATAAGTCTTAAAAAATAAGATAGTGGGAAGATCACGAACAATATCATCTTGTAACAAAATTGAATAACTCAAAAGAACCCTCCAAAAATAAGTCTTAAAAATGCAAAATCCTATCATACTCTATAAAATGAAGATCAAAACTATACCTTTTTCTTTCATAATGAATTACCATTAATTAGGTTGCTTGGCCAAAAAGTATCCTCCTAATATCCAACACGAGGATAAAATATAGCAATAATTTAATAATTCGAAAGGGAAAGAAAAGAAAAACACTTACCGAAAAAAAAAGCACACAAAATTCAACACTGTCGGCTACGGATTTACGCTATAAATTGTCTTCCTTGTAATAATAAGCCTATGCTCCGTTTTCCTCCTGGGAAATTCATTCGAATTGTATTCATTTGGTATCCCGCCCGCTTTTGCCTGGAGTGGACTTGCTGCACTCAAGAATCGGTTAATTTTTCTCCAAACTCTGAATAAGGTACATCATATCCACCCTATTTTTGTTGTCTGTATTTTTAATCAGAAATCGCTGTATATTGATTCTATGGATTCTCTGAACAGAGTCGTGTGTAAATCAAACCCACACATTTCACTAGTACAGGGTGTGGGTTTAATTGATATGGAAATGGGTGTTAGCGCAGAGAATGTAGAATTAACTAATGGCAATGTTAGGCAAAACTCGCATGGAAATAATGGGCGCAGGGTATGGATGCCTAGAGGTAGAGGAAACCATAATCAAAACCCTAACCCGAACCTCAATCCCAATTCTCTTGCCAAACCCAGGAGTGGAAGTAGAGAAAAACCTATTTCTAATCCAAAACCTGCTAAAAATTCTAACCTCGATTGCATTAGTGAGACCTATCCCTTTCAAAATCCAAACTCCACCTTTAGTTCAGACCTTGATTCCATTTCCGAAAGTAATGCAAATCTCCATCGGAGTTCCAATCACAACTTGCATGAAGACAGACGTTTTAACCGGAATGCCTCGAATGACAGTCCAGATATCAGGAATCCGTTTCAGGGTTCCGGTCGGCGCCATCTAGTGGGTTCACAAGTGGTTGAGAGGACTAAAAAGGCCAGTCATTTGTCGGCTAGTAAACAAATTGTGGGTGGGAATTCTGTGAGCTCGCAGATACAAGATTTACAATTGGCTGAAAGCAGTTCTGTAAGGAGTGGGGCGCAATCGCATATGGAAAATCAGCACCACAGACCAGTAAGATGGCAAAGCAGGAAACAATTTGACAGAAACAATCTCTATAGAAGGATTGAGGCTTCCAGCGATAAGCAGAATGGCGTGGAAATTGCTGGGGTAACTACTATTGACAGGAATGCCAATGATCATAATGACAGCTATAGTGAGGCATCCAACCGCGGATCAAATTCTACAAACGAAGATTTAGTTGCTTCATTCAATGTTGGGAAAAATCAGTCACAATCGACGCAGCAGCAAAGACAGGAAATAAAGCATCTTAGTGCTGGGATTTCTGGCAAAAATACTCAAATGATTGAAAGTGATAATGGGCCATCCACCAGTAGACAAGATTCTACAAATAAGGATATAATTGAGCCGTCCAATCAAATAAAATCTTCACATTTTATGCAGCAGCAGAGAGGACAAATGGAAGATCCTGGCTTAGCGATCACTGAAAGAAACGACAATTATTATAATGTTAAAGAAAATGGAGCATCGAAGTCTGGGCAGAATTCATCATCTCAGGATTTAATGCTCCCCTTGAATGACAGGAATCATCCTTCGCAATCTATACATCATAAGAGATCAGAAATTGAAGATGTTGGACATATGAACAGAAGGAGCCTCCAGGATTGGAGGTATCATGCTCCATTGTCAGTGGCTTATGCTCGGCCACTATTAAAGCAGGAAGGTGAGGAGGTTATTCATTTGGAGAGACCAAATTTGCCAAATCTTGTGCAGGAGATTGAACAGAAGCTTCAAAAGAGTAAGGTGGAATGCATGATTTGCTATGAAATGGTGGGAAGATCAGCGGCAATATGGTCTTGTAATAGCTGCTATGCACTCTTTCACCTACATTGCATAAGGAAGTGGGCACGAGCACCAACTTCCACAGATTTGTCTGCTGGGCAAAGCCAGAGTTCAAATTGGAGATGTCCAGGTTGTCAATCAGTGCAGTATTCAAGACCGGAGGATATTCAGTATTATTGTTTCTGTGGGAAAATGCAAAACCCATCCAAGGATTTCTATCTGACTCCTCACTCATGTGGAGAGCCATGTGGAAAGTCACTTGATAAAGGGAAGGAAATGTCTCGTTGCCCTCATAGTTGCACACTCCAATGTCACCCAGGCCCATGTCCTCCTTGCACAGCAATGGCTGCACCTCAGCCATGCCCATGTGGGAAAAAAACCATTACAAGGAGATGTTCTGATAAGAAATCAGCTGAATCATGTGGACAAGTGTGTGAGAAGCTTCTTACCTGTGGTCGACATCGTTGTGATAAAATATGTCACGAGGGTCCTTGTGATTCATGCACTATTTTGATAAATGCCTCATGCTTTTGTGGGAAAAAAGAGCAGATGATGCTTTGTGGGAATCTGCAGTTACATGGTGAAGTAGAGTGGAAAAGTGGTGTATATGCATGTGAGAATCTTTGTATGAAGATGCTTTCCTGTCAAAATCACAATTGCAGCTTGGGATGTCATCCTGGAGAATGTAAAGAATGTGAATTATTACCTGAGAAGTTAAAAACATGCCCCTGTGGTAAGACACAAATGCTAAATCAAAGGAAGAGTTGCCTGGACCCTGTGCCAACATGCTCAGAAGTATGTGAAAAGTTTCTTCCTTGTGGGAAACACACGTGCTTAAATACTTGTCACCAGGGCATCTGCCCTCCTTGTCTGGTTTCTGTGGATCAGAAATGTCGATGTGGATCTTCTTCCAGAAAAATAAGTTGCTGGAAAACCACATCAGTCACGGAGGACAACAAAGAACTTTTGTGTGAAAAGGTTTGTGGACAGAAGAAAAGCTGTGGTAGACACAGATGCAATGAAAAATGCTGCCCTCTGTCACATCGAGGTCAGTCTGATATTCAAACAGGGGACTGGGATCCACATTTATGTTTTATGCCTTGTGGGAAAAAGATGAGATGTGGTCAACATTACTGCCAGGAACTTTGTCATAGTGGCCACTGCCCTCCATGTCTTGAAACTATTTTTACTGATCTGTCTTGTGCATGTGGGAAGACGTCAATTCCTCCTCCAGTACCTTGTGGGACACCTATTCCTTCGTGCACATATCCTTGCTCCATTCCTCAGCCATGTGGACATCCTGCAACTCATAATTGCCATCTTGGAGAGTGCCCTCCTTGCACAGTGAGTGTTGCAAAAGGATGTGTAGGAAGTCATGTAATCCTTGGAAATGTTCCATGCGGTTCACGAGAAATAAGATGCAATAAGCTTTGTGGTAAAACAAGGCAATGTGGAATGCATGCTTGTACCAGGACATGCCATATACCACCCTGTGATACAGTTTCCATGGAAAGTTCATCATCTAAAGCCAGAATCTCATGTGGGCAAACTTGTGGAGCCTCTCGTAGAGACTGTAAACACACATGTAGCTCTCCATGTCACCCATCTAGCCCTTGCCCTGATACCAGATGCACATTTCCAGTGACTATTACTTGCTCATGTGGTCGATTGACTGCACAAGTCCCATGTGATGCCGGAGGTAACAATATCAGAGCTGATCCAGTCTTTGAAGCTTCTATTTATCACAAATTGCCTGCTCCCCTTCAGCCTACAGAGTCACATTTGACCAGAGTTCCCATGGGCCAGAGAAAGCTTTCATGTGATGATGAATGTGCAAAGTTGGAGAGGAAGAAGACTCTAGCAAATGCCTTTGACATTTCAACAACGGTTGATCTACCAGGGGTGAATGGAGCAACGTCAGAAATGATTGCTGACTTGATTCGGAGAGAGCCTCAATGGGTCTCAGCTGTTGAGGACAGGTTTAAGTATTTAGTTCTGGGAAGGACAAAAATAAACACAAGCATTATTCGTGTCCACATTTTCTGTGCCGTGCCAAAGGAGAAAAGGGACATATTGAGGCTACTTGCGGGAAGGTGGAACCTTTCTGTGTTTTGTGCTGGATGGGAACCAAGACGCTTTTTAATTGTACAGGCCACACAAAAGTCAAGAGCTCCTGCACGCAACCTGTTACTTAAAGGTCCATTTCAAACCACAGGGCAGGTGCAACCTCCCATTTTCAATTCATTGGTAGACATGGATCCAAGGCTTGTACTTGCCTTATTTGATTTACCAAGAGAAACAGATGTCAGTGTAAGTTCACTGATTCTAAGATTTGGTGGGGAGTGTGAACTTGTTTGGCTGAATGACAAGAATGCATTAGCCATATTTACAGATGTGGCAAGGGCTGCAACGGCTATGAGACGTGTGGACCATGCAACTGCATATCGGGGTGCTGTTTTAGTCCCTCAAAATGGTGGATTGCCCAGCTGCAGTGCTTGGGGAGCTAAGGAAGTGGGGAATGCAGAGAAAGAAAATGCATGCAAAAAGAAGGTACGGGAATCTGCATGGATGGAGGATTCATGGGGTGAGGATTGGTCAACTACTGAAGTATCCAATTCAGTGTGGCAGTTAAACAAAAATCCCATTATTGCTTCGAAAAATCCATGGGGAGCTCTTGAGAAAGAGAGTGGAGGTACAAATTCTTTACAAAGTGAGGCTCAGTTGACTTGTGAGCCTCCCATAATTGAGGGTTCTAGTGAAGTTTCTGCAATTCAAAAAATTCAAAATGAGGAGTCTGAGGTAGATGACTGGGAGGAGGCTTATTAGTGGGCTAGTGCTTGTTGACCTCCTTGCTGAGTTGATAAGGTTCATCAAGAGTAACGGTGAAGAATATCCATTTGGTGTAATGTTTTGTCACTATTTTTTGGTATGGTGTATAAGCACCAGAATCGTTGAATGTTTCTGAATAGCAGTAGGATATGAAGGCCAAAGATGCTTTAGTCATTTTTTTTAGTGTCACTGGTGATTTCAGTGTTCTAGGCTCTTCTTTTATGGAGAGCTGATTGTTACGCACAGTCTGTCCTCAAAGCAGTTAATGGACACAGAAAACATTAATGAGAAAAGTGTATCTTTTTCTGGCTAAAATTAAAATGCTTGCCATTTTTGTGCATTGTGTTATATGGTTTTATGGCAGGTAGTTTATAAAAGAAATAAAATTTCATGATCCTGTAAGCTTAAGATCTATTCAGGAACATTTAGAGTAATACTGCGCTATTCTATGCATTGAATTTTTGCAAGCTGGTACTCATTTGCTGTGAAACATGCATGCCCTTATCTGTACACTACCAAATTCCTGATTGCCTCTGAAATTCTGGTTTCCTAGTTATGAGACAAGTTAACTTGATTTTGTTTTGTGGTTTGTGCATTCAAGCATGACAATTGTTTTTAAAAATGAAGATTAAATATGTAAATGATTGAAGTAGTTACCTGATAGGCCATGTTGTGTGAGGTTATGATTTGCCAAATTCAGCCTCAAGAAATTGCAGGGTGCTGTTAATTGTTCTTAGACAGGGTAAACAAAATCTATTTAAATAAATGCATTTAGAGACCCAAACTTCTAGTCAATACAGTGGTAAAATCTCTTGGCACAATCTATTTGAATGTGCTAAAGACGGGCAATATTGTCTGAGCTTGCAAACTCCCGAAGTCAGTCCTGGGAAATTGCAGGAGGTCGGTAAATTGTTCAATTTGTTTAAATAATTGCATGGGGAGACTCAAATTTCTGATCATTATGGTGATGAAATCTCTCTGCACAATCTATTTGGAAGTATACTCATAAGATACATTTTTATTTGACTGAATGCATTCTTGAGAGCTTTAACTGCATGTACTCTGTAATGCTGTCTCTCCCACTGACCTAAATACTGCAGCCTCTTCTGTTGGCCCTAAGTGTAGCTAAATACGCTCATATAAAATTTATCTGCAGAAGTTTTTATTAGTCCAACACTGGTTGCTCAATCCAAGTCCAAATCCAAGGTTTGCAAGGATTCCAAGCAACCAAAGCAGCTAATCTCTAATCTCCCATGGAAATAAGCTTGCAAGCTTTCTGAATTCTCTGTTTATGGCCGGAGGTACAAATTTTGCTAACCTTTCTTCATTATTAGCGGGTCTAATTCATGCTTTACTTCTCAGACAAAACATGCTTCTTCGATTTGCCTATCTTCTTCAGTCCACGGAAGGCCATCTCTGAGCAAAACATCTATAGAGGGAAGCCCTCCCGACATTTGTTGCCCCTGGGAAATTGTCAGTATGTTGGGCAAAACAAAAAAATGATAATTCAATTCCAGGAAGTTGAGTCGTGCTGAATATTCTGTGATGGGAATAATCAGTTGCTGGATTGTTAGTAGCATGGTGTGATGATTAAGTTGCAGTAGTGGTGTTCTTGTCATCAAGGTTCAAACTCTATTGGGTTGTATTGTTGAATTTTTAAATGGGGTTGAGGTCCCTCGTTTGTGACCTCAGTGGTTCATAGACCCAATCAAATTTGTTTACTCCTTTTTAAAAAAATCAGTCACTAGATGTGTATATGATAAGCATTGCGTTTTGAATACATTGTTTAACAGGTGGTCGGAGACAGAAACAATGTTGCATATGCTCTAGGAAAATAAAAAATGAGGAACAGTCCAAGGTACACAAGATCCCGTTTACTTGAATAGTGGCATCTCTTGCCACCATCAACTTCAGTGCCATCCAATAGAGAACAATACATCCTTATTATTCCGTTATACTTTTTGAAATATTTTCAAAATGTATTTTTATTACAGAATTATTTTAGAAACATATATGCAAATCCTCCCGTACAAAGTTTGGAACATAAGCATCATACTCGCCCACAATATTTAGTGAGGAAGTCCTTTTAACAGATTAGCAAGCCACTAAGAAAGGTGGAATCTTGATAATCAGGCTTTCCCTATCTATGAGAATTTTTTTTTAAATTGACCTATTTAGCTACAAAGGACACTACTTTTGCCACTTGGGAAACTATGAATGAATGAATGTTTTTAATGACAATTATGAGCCCAAATAGTCTATGGGACCCATGGTTAGCCAGGAAAATAGATAAACACGAAAAGTCCACAATAGGAAAGCCAGGGTCACCGCACCATTTAATTTATTTTCTTTCTGCATCTTGGATGTGCTACTGTGTATTTTGATGAGGCAATCTATAACTTTTGTTATCTTTTTCAAACAGATTACTCAAGCTGCTCACATTTAGTGTCGTAATGTAATTGTTTCCAACATCCTCGGAAGTCCACTATTCTTTAAGTGCTCACATTTAGTGTCTTAATGTAATTGTTTCCAACATCCTCGTAAGTCCACTCTTCTTTAAGTATCAACCATCTTACGATTTCACATATAAGTTGATGCGAAGTAGTTCTTCCCTGAACCATTAACATTTTTGCATTACATTTTATTTTCACTCCTATGTAGTTCTTTTGCGTATGGCCATATGTGGGAATGAAATGTTTGATATAGTTTTCTCTTTTCCTCTCATGTTGTTCTATCCATGTGCTTTCTTTAAATTTATTTTACATATGCTTTATATTTCTCTTTTGTTATATGGGCACTCTTTTCTGCTAATAGCCCATTTATTCATCCACTTGGTGTTTTGTTTCATCCACATTCTTTAACTTCTATCTAAGTTCTCTTTTACTGCCATTTTTGGCCAACAATGCAACTCCATGTTCTCTAATCTTCTTTGTTAACTTAGCAATTGGATCATAGCTATCGCCTCTATAGGAAAATACCTCGACTTTAGCTAAGACAATCTCATATGGAACAAATGATTTTATCTCGAGGCTGTGTGACTAAATGTTTATGTAATCTTTTTATTTGTCTCCACTTTCTTGCTAATGTGTTGATAGCAAAGACATCTCACTTGATCGATCTTGTGTAGTACCATCAAAACCACTAGCAGCCCAAAACAAAGTTCTTAGTTTTCTAGTACCATAATGCAATACTTCAACATCTATTTTATAATAAGGCTTTTCATTCACCTAATATCCCTTCTCTACATGTTTCCCAGCTGAGTTTATTGCGAAATTTGAGAGCTTTCAGGTGTTCTCTTAAATCATGTGTTGTTTTTGCCATTAAAATAAGATCATCTACATATAGAAGCAGTTTTATTACATAACAAGTCAAGTAAGTCCCACCACTGCCAAACTTGTCTATCCATTCTTCTAATTAGTCAATATACATCCCAAATAACGTAGCAGATAATAGGCAACCTTGCTTGACCCCAATGTCACTTACAAAAGATTAAGATAATCCTTGCTTGCTTTGTCTGAAACTTGGTTATAGAACATACAAACAACAACCTTATATTGTTCTAAAATTCCCAATTCTTCCATTCTATTCCATAATTTGATTCTAGGTATCATTTCAAAGGCTTTCTCAAAGTCAATGAAGCAACATAAGACCTCAACTCCCTATTTAACGAAAACCTTCTCAATCAAGTGTCTGTGAGTGTAAATCAATGATCAATGGTAGAATGTTTTGGCCTAAAGTCTGCTTGCTCTTTTGCCCTTTATCTCCTTTTCAGTCCAAATAATGATTTGTCTTTGTATCATGCTCTCAAAAAGTTTAATGAAAAGATGATTGATAATTATAGTACAGTAGTCTAGTAGTCTGAAGGATTGTTGAAGTAAACACTTTTGAGCAAAGGGATGACAACACTAGTCATGCAATTTGTCAGAAATTCATTTAAATGACTATTAAATATTCTTTTGATGTGTGCTGTAAGGACTTCCAAGCCCCATAAAAAATAGGATGCGGCTATCCTCTCGAAGGAATGCACCGTCGTACCATTTTAGAAAATTCGAAAATGCAGTGGATTTTTTCAAAAATTTCAGGATCTGTTTTTCTTCATATGCTCATTTTGGATTGAAAACAACCAACAAATTTCGAAAAAAAACTGTACATTTTTGCAGATTTGAGAAAAAAAAAATTTCATTAGTGGTGCATTCCTTCAGGAGGATAGCCACCGCCTTAAAAATATTCTACTTGTATACCATCTATATGTTGTACTTTGCGCACAACAAGCTTTTGAATTGATTACAGGAAGAGTGTCTTTAACTTGCCCTTTCTCATTTAACTACTTTTAAATGAAGAATATCATGGTTTTTCTAATATTTTCTTTTAAGATTTGCTTGGTTGTGTTTTACATTTTTTTGGCCAGTCTTATTAATCTGTTTTGCCATTAATCAGCCTATTAGAATAAACAAGACATAACCTTATTCTAAGAATATTAAATTTTTAAATTACAATTAAGTCTTCAAAATTAAGACTTCATTTCTAATATTTATCTTGCTTTTCTCTTATAGTAGTTGTTTGTTTATAAATATTGTTTTTCTCTTGTAGTAGATGTTTGTCTATATAAAAGGTTTTAAATTATGATAAGTGATGTGAATTTGTTAGGTTTGGAATAATTGTTAGGAATAATTAATCAAGGAATCAAGAAGTTTGTCTCAAGTTTTTGATGAAATAGTATTTAAAAAAAATTAAATGTACTTCACTTTATTTTGTATTTTAAAAATGTATTTAAATTTATGTTTATTAAATTAAATTATAATTATTTAATATGTAAGTGTTTGTCAAACTAAAGTGTTTTTTACATTTACATGATCGGGATTTTTCAAGATATATCATTTATTATGTAAATATAGATACTTATTCAATATATATATAAATATACTGAATGCTTAATATATATATCTACTAGTTTGATCTATTCACGTTATTATTAATTTGATTAATCTTATTTCTAAATATTGTAAGCGTTTAAATGAATATGATTTGAAGCCTAGCTAAATAGAGAATAAATAATGGATATTATTTTAAAAAAATTTAATATTTTTTAATTTTATTATACTTTGAGAGGAAAACAATTGTACACTAATTATTAGCTTAAGTTTGTAAGGTTTTTTGTTTGTAAGGTGCTCATGAAGCTTCACTTTCTTTCTCAAAAGTGTTATGAGACTCCTTTCTTTAGATTGGGAATTGCATATTATAGACAATGATGGTTGAAGAAGTTGGTGCTTGTGGGGCTTGGTACTATATCCTCTTTAGTTCTTGGGTGTTCGGATTTTGGGTGGGGTGGCTCATTTTAAGTTGTAATTAGTTAGGGCAAGTGACCCAATAACCATTAGGGGGTCCAATAACCGTGACCTTTTTGTCATGTTTACCCTCCAATTACTACTATTAAAAGAGCCCTAAAAATGAAAACACATGTACTAATAGTCGATCACATATGTACTAATAGTTGATCATTTTTTAGCTTTTTTGGGTTGGTGATTAGCTCATTTGTGCACCACTATTGGGACATTTCATAAAAACTACTGGGACATTTGGTCACAAGTACTGGCATTTTTGAGTGAATGACTATTGGTGCAAGAACATAGTGGGTACCAGGCAACACATTTGAAATGCCACTTTTTGACCACTTTGCGCTCAACGATCTCTATAGAGAGATCCGCGAATATCCAAAAGCCGAAACCTTAACTTTAATCTCTTAACTCACCTACTGATTTAGGAGTTCTACGTGCACAAAGTTAGCCTGGGTGGCTACTGGGTCATCTCCCCTAATTTTTGGTTATGAGCTTGATCAATGCTTTTGGGGCGTTTTGACCTAGATCCTAAGTTAGACCCAAATTTTTGAGCAGTTAGATTTTGTTGATGATACTTTGTGATGACCTAGCCAATAGGATGAGAATTGTCACTGGGTACCGGGGTACTTGTCAACTTACCTAGTCGGATCACAACGGTGCAGAGATGGTTTGGTTGGGCAGGTGATTGTTTTATAATAAGGGGCTTGTTGGTTTTATACTCATCAAATATTAGAGACTTGGAACAGGGATTAGGTTTCCTGCAAGTAGTCGTTAGCTTCAACAAATTAAACACAAAAGATAAACCAGGGACAAAACAAGACAAAAACAACGAGACTTTGTGACAACCTCGCCAACAGGGTGAGAGTTGTCACCGGGTACTGGGGTATCAACCAACTTCACCTGAAGAGGTTTATTAGAGAGCGAGCTCTCCTGGCCTCCAAGCACCTGGTAATCGGGTCATGACAGTGCAAGGATGGTTTAGTTGGGCAAGTGACTATTTTATAATAAGGGGCATGCTAGTTTTATACTCATCAAATATCGAAGACTTAGAACATGGATTAGGTTGCTTGCAAGTAGTCGTTAGTTTCAACAAAGAAAACACAAAAGATAGACCAAGGACAAAACAAGACAAAAACAAAGGGGGACCCAACATTTTGCCGCACAAAATGTAGGGACGAGTATGCAAAGCATAACAAAATGGTCACTCAATGGGACAAATGCAGAATCTGACCTATCTATAGAGCATACTAGGGTCTTATCATCATTCAAGTGATTTGTCAGTGTGATTTCAGGTTTTGGTGAATCTGACTCACCATGATTCAGACATTCATACCTGCCAAGTTGTGAGATGTGTGCTTTGAAAGAGATGTACCTTACAGTTTTCGAGAGAAATAGAGAAATTGCACTCAAACCAAACAGACTTAATGCTTTTATGTGTTATCGTGCAATCCGGGCTCTAGGATTTTGTCCTCTTCTAAGATTTTTTTAGGAGATAGCGAAGGCGGTACTCATTTCACCAGAGTCTTCAAGTTTAACTTGTTACTGCAGTGGTACTTCTTTCACCTTGCCATCTATTTTGCTTTCTTAGAAGGAGAGGAGATTCTCGGTCCAGGATAACGCTTTTGGTTTTTCATGTGCAATCTGTCAGGAGTATAATCGATCTATTCTCGAGTTGCTTTGTGGTCCCTTCCCTTTGTCTTGCTAACTTGGTTAGCTATTATCTTTTAGTTTGTCACGAGCATGAATTTATCCAGACCTGATAAAGATTCACCACTATCCTATGTCACACTTCCAAAATACTTCTCAGTTGAAAATATGACCAATCATCACCCAAGTGGCAGATTTAGGACTACCAAAATGCATGAGGCAAGTCTCCCAATGAGTAGCGGTATGCTATGCAAAACATTCCCACCTACAAAATGAGGCAAAATGTTGGGGTCCGGGATGAACTGAAGTAAGCAACATAAAGAGAAAAATAGGAGACAATAAACAAGACAACCCGAAACTATTTACACAAAGGACACACTAGCGAGGGGTGCTAGGGCTATTTTCAAGCTAACTATACACATGATACAACAAAGGGGAGGAATCCTCCTCCGCCTTACTCAAAGTAGTGCTTGAGGAACTGTCCATTGATGGACAATGAGATGACTTCTCCTGTTAAGGAACTGAGGCGGAAGGCGTTGGCCCGACAAATCTCGGATATCTGATATGGCCCAAACCAGAGCCTCTGGAATTTGGTGTACTTACCCTTCTTTTCCCGAGCTTTGTCCCATAAGAGGACTAAGTCTGAGATCCGGAAAGCCTTATATTGGGCTCTCTTGTCAAACTAGCGCTTAACGATTGCTTGGTGTTTTGCAAAATTTTCGAGGGCGTTATCTCTTTGCTCTTCTAAGCGGACTAAGTTAAGGAGGCATACCTCCATAATGTTATCCCTCGTATCGAATTCCTATGTGAACTCCAAGACTAGGATCTGTAAGTTCATCGAAAATCCAAATTTTGGCCATAGACCAGATAAAATGGGGAAGTTCCCAAGGCAACTTTAATTCGGATGTGATCCTCCCAAAGGGTGAACCTAAGTTTTTGGTGCCAATCCTGGGGGCTCCTCTTGAGTAGATGTTTGATTACCTCCAAGATGTTCTTGTTTCTTGATTTTCCTACTCCATTACCTTGTGGATAGTAATTGCTTGAGAATTTAAGATTTCGGTGGTAAGACCACTCCAATAATTGGGCAGAGGAAAATGTCAAACTATTATCACGCACAAGGGTGAATGACATTCAAAATCTAGTGACAATGTTTTCCTCAATGAGATTGATTACTACATTCGCTGTGTTATTTTTTCATGATATGGCTTCAAACCATCGAGTGCAATAGTCTATGGTAGTCAAGATGTAGCAGTGTCTGATGAACAAGTTGGGGTTTATTTTTCTGATAAAATCAAATACCCATTGGGAAAAGGGTTTGGCCACGAAGACAGGTTGAAGAGGCATTGACAGGTTCCTCTCTCGAGAGGCATCGGTTTGATAGGTGTGGCACTTCCTCGCATGAGTATAGACGTCCTTAAAAATATGGGGCCAATAGTAGCTAACCCATATAATTTGATAGGCAGTGGTGTTAGCTGAGTAATGCCCGATTTTGAATTTTCCATGAAACTCATCGACCATCCTTGTAGCATGTTCTCGATCGAGGCACCAAAGGTATACACCTTCATAATTCTTACGGAATGAAGTCCGATTCTTGATCATGAAATGTACACTCTTTAGCTGGAGTGCTCAGCGCTTGTTGGATGGAAGTCCCTTAGGGCATCAATTATTCAACAAGAGTTACACCAAGTCGTTGTACCAAAGATCTTGAGTGAGAGACTCCACTGTGTAAGCTTGACATTCAATTTGTAGACTAGTGTCAACTATGACCTGACACAATCCCTGTCCACATACTAGCCTCATAGGATGCATCTTTAGATCAATTCTTGGAGGATAGCCATCAATTTCCCCTAACGTTCTCCCAA
The DNA here is from genome assembly GCA_027943335.1 of Chamaecyparis obtusa. NCBI lineage: Eukaryota > Viridiplantae > Streptophyta > Pinopsida > Cupressales > Cupressaceae > Chamaecyparis > Chamaecyparis obtusa. Next base: position 591,888 of record BSBK01000899.1, read on the forward strand.
TTCGCTTTACATCAGCAAGGATTTTACAGCTTGATTTGACACAATTGCGTATACCTTTCTCAAGAGGATATAGTGACATAATGTCTTTACTGCCCGAACAAGGGAAAATGCTTGCTTCTCAAGAGGTGAATACCGCACTTCGGTAATCTTAAAAGTGGAACTCATAAAAGCGATGGGTCGCTCTTCCCCTTCAACCTTTCTGGTTAAGACTGTGACAGTAGAGTGGGTGGAGATGAAAGAGTATATATAAAATGGGAGGGTTTAGTTTGGACATGCCAAGACTGGGGCTTCTGTAATGGCCTATTTAATTTGAGCGAATTCCTCCTTTTCTTCCGGACTCCACTCAATATTCACATCTTTCTTCATTATATCATTTAGATTCTTAACAACCTTGGCAAATCTTGTGATGAAGCGTTGGACAAATTTGATCTTCTTGAAGAAGGATCACATTTCCTTCTTGCGACCTAACATCTGCAATTGTAGCAATGCCTCTACTCTTTCATGGTCAATAGTGATTCCCTTCTCAGAGAAGATATGCCCTAGAAAATTCCCCTCCATGACCTCAAATATACATTTCTTAGGGTTGAGGGAAGTGTCGAACTAGCGACATTTCTCATAAATTCTGGTGATGGGTGTAATTGTCATGCCTATTTCGGGAGAAGACTGTTAGATCATCCATGTAGATGATTATACACTTGTTAACCAACCCTTCGAAGGCGATGTCCATTGCCTTCTGGAATGTAGCTCTGACATTAATCAATCCAAAGGGCATTTTCTTGTAAGAAAATGTCCCCCACTTGGTGGTGAACACGGTTTTGATCTGGTCTTCAAATTTCACCATGACCTAGTTATAACCCGAGTATCCATCCAAGAAGGACATCATCTATGAGCCATTTACGATCTAGAGCACCTCATCGAGCGAGGGAAATGTATGGTTGTCCTTTTTCAAAGCCTTATTCAGGTTTCAAAAATCTACGCAAAGTTGAATTTCCCTATTTTTCTTCCAAACTGGGAATAAGTTGGCAACCCAAGTAGTAAGTTGGATAGGGAAGATTATTCTAGTAGATAGTAGCTTCTGAACCTCTTGGTAGATCAACGGTTAGATCAGTGCATTGAGTGGTCACTATTTTTTTTGAAAGGCTTAACATTGGGCTTCAGGGGAATAGCATGTGTCATAATGGATGTGTCATATGTGTTGAGGTCCTCGTATCCCCAAGCAATCATGTTGATCTATTATCAAAGAAGCGCGAGGGTCTTCTCTTTCTCCTCTGGGGAACCAGATGTACATATTTATACACATTTTTCCTTGGTGCCCACTCCAATGTTGGTTTTCTCATATTTTCCTCCTTCTAAAGACTAGGGAATTCTGCTCTTGACCCGAGGATCTAAGTCAAAAATCCATTCAAGCACAACCATTCCCTTCGAGATGGTGTTGGTTAGCAGATCGAGGATACCATCCTCATCTCCACCTTGTCCCATATCATTGTACTCTCCCTCCTCTATGATATGATCTTCAAAGACACTTGTGTTCTCCAAGAAAGAAAGGATGTTCTTATCGTCTTCAAATACTTGGAAGTGGTTATGTTGTCGGGGACAAAGAGGGTGGGGAACATTTATACCGAAAGTCGCCAGAGCTGAGAGCCAACCATGGGTTCAAGAGTATCGACAGACACAACAAGAGCGTCCAAAACATAATTTCATTTCCAGGGAATCACCTCAATGTCGAAGGCATCAAAGTCCTGTATTAAACTCCACTCTCAATCGTGATATGTCGCCAATCGTTTGTCATGGCATGTATATTGACTCCAGTCTTGTTTGACTATTAGTTCTGAGTCACCCATTGTCGGGAGACATGTGACTCCCTTTTTCAGAGAAAATAGAAGGCCTAGGACCAAGGTCTCGTATTCAGTGATGTTGTTTTTGTAGTCAAACTGCAACCAGTAGGATGTGAGAAAAGATCTCTCTCGGGGATTAATCAACTCTACTCTAGCTCCACACCCTTGTTTGGATTAGGATCCATCAAAACTTTAGGATCCATAGGCCATTGTCAGTATGCTGGGGTTTTACAAGCTAGTCGACGTGTGGTACTGGTTTGGGAATGAGAGGGGGTTCTGGCACGTCCTTTGGGACAAGAGATGCATGGGCCAACATGACCTCTGAGGGTGACACCATTAGGAGCTCTTCAACTATGATATACCTTGTAAATTATAAATTTTAATAAATAAATAATTAAATAGTTATATATATTGATTATGTTAATCAATGTTATTGTTAAAATAACTAATTAACAAATATATAAATTAATCAGGAATAATTAATAAGCATTTATTATAAATTATTCAGGAATTGTTAAACACCTTAATTATGCAAATAAATATTAATAAAATCACACGGAATAACAAATAAGTGATATATTAATTAAATAAGCATTTAAATAAGCCGCAACACCTATACAAGTTACACGCATTATAAACAAGCGACGTAAATAATACACGGTTGTGTCTCACGCAGGAGATAGTTGAACACCGCATAACAAAGGGAGATTACACGGGATGGTCAAGACTCACGACGGGTAATATGTGCGGCTAAACAACGGGATCAATACACAAGGGATGTGCTAGTATAAACTGTCATTCGGGATTAATAAATCAATAGTAATGGACTATGAGAAAACATAAGCTGCACCATTTGGAAAAGACGCATATTAAAACAAGACACCATTCGAAAATCATGGACGGCTGAGAAAGAGGATCATTATCGAATCCTGTTATAAATAAGAGGACTACAAGTTATTGTCTCTTGTCATTGGAACAGGGACAACCCGGATTGTGAGTAGTTCAATCTCTGTTATGAACAAATAGAATATTCTGTCGTGTAATCAATTAGTAGCAATTCCTTGCTCATATGTACATAAGGAATCGAGATGATTAGAAAATCCCAAACGTAATATAAAATTGGTTTCTATCACTGCTACAGACTTAAGAAGGGAAGGGCAGAGGCTGCCAAAGAGGGGCAGTCTAAATTCAGTAGGGTAGCGCCCAAGATAGGGTAGGGACCAACCCCTCTTTAACCTTGAGAGCTTGAGCTTGAGACAGGTTAAAGGCTGATTCTGTAAACTTTGAGGGAGTCTATCAAGGGTCTTTAAGCGCTTTGGTTTGCCTCCAATGCCTTCCCCCTTCTTAAGAATTGAAGAAATAATAGGATCAGTCTTATAATACGGATTGGAAATAGTCAAAATTCTTAATTTGTTATTAGGCATTTATTTTTACTACAAAGATTATTGTTAAATTAGCAGGGGACATTACATCAACAAGCAGTCCTTCAGTTATGTCCATGGGTGGACTACGTCAAGTGGGAATCTCTTCCTTACATCCTCTCTCTTAAATGTCTCAGAGACATATTTTAGCAACATCAACACAAAGTTTGCACTCCAACTCAGAATGTTCTTAACAATGCACCCTACACCACATATCAGATAGGAGAGTGGTCAAGGAGGTGCCATTACCCTAAAGGATAACATCATGCTTCAACCTCATAATGAGGTCTCAAACTCTCTGGGTAATAACAAGGTCCTCACTGAGGAGCCTCCTATCTAGAATGAAGTCTAAGGTCAAGATCTCATTGGCCTGATACAAGGCGGGCTCGAGTTAAGTGTATATTACCTCACTCATCTGACCGTATTCAATGAGGGTTTGTTTCATCCTGGGTTCACTGTCCACCTTGATCTAATTAGTCTCTCCTCTCCAAGGAAGCCACAAGTAGGAGAAGTCGATCAAGATATACACATTAAGGGCCTTAGACCAGTTGTGACTTAAGAACATCCCATAGGTTTCAGGGATGTCGACCGCTTGGATGTCGATGACACTGGACACCCAAGGTTCTTGGATGAGCTGAATTTGGATATTTTTTAATTCACCCACCATCTTGATAACAATTTTGTCAAGTTGAAATACAACACCCTTTGATGGTGTGGGGACCAACCCGAGCTTCTTACAAATGGACAAGGGCATGACATTACCCAAAGTTCTAGAATCCACCAAGCATTTTTGTAAGTTCTTACCATAGATTTTTCAGACTAAGCAGGAAGGGATGGTCCTCGGTATTTCCTCGGAATACGATCACATTGGCATTATCAAAGGTGACGGTCTTGGGTGGGTTATGGTGGGCTTCTGGATTCCCGAAATGTAGCAGTAGGGCCTTGTTCTACTCAAGACAACTAAGCAATACTTCCATCAAGGTCATGGTGGTGGCGGTGTTTTCCATCACCTTCGTGATGTCAAACCCTCCCTTCAGAATTCTTGGGCTCTTTACCATGGAGTCATGGGTAATGTAGAAGATAGGTCCCTTTGGAGGGAAGGTTGACGTTTGCATGAGGGTTTGGAGGAACTTTGGTGTTCCTTGGGGGAATTGACATTGTGAAGGGGCCTTTATTAGACTGGCTCCTAGTTTTGTAAGGAGCCCATGAACTAGTGAAGGTGTTAGCCTCAAAGGTAGGGATGGAACCATCAAAGACCCCCTACGGATCAGGTTCTTCTTTGTCTTCTTTGTCTGCCTCAAAAATTATGGTTTCACAAATAAAGGCAAAATTATGAGATTTTGTCAGAGGTCTTGGAGGATTCAGATTAGTATGTAGTTGACAGTTTGACTGGGAGATATGAATGATCTTCTCTAGAGTGGCACAATTCACCTCAGAATTTGAGCTAGTATCATGTAGCCTGCACTAAGTGGTCAAGGGATGAAATTCAACAAGATGTGCGAAATGACTAGGACCCACACTCCCTTGAGTGCTAGACTAATTTGGGGCTACACCCTCATTATTTGGTGTATTGTTCCACTATTAATTGTTTGGCCGAGAATTGTTATGGAAATTTCGAGGCCCAGAGTTGTTGGAACTCCATTGTCCTGAGAAGACATATCCCTGCTGAGAGGGGCTAGGAATCTGGGATATAGAGGGTCCCATTTTTTAGTTGGCCCATGTCTGTAGAGAGTGTAGACATGAGTCATCTATGAGATTTGACCTCTATGGACAACTAGGTTGTTTGGTCATAGTGTGATGATTGGGATAGCGGATTTATCATGCTAGCTGAAGTTGCAGAAGGTTGTTGATTGGACGTGACTATTTGGAAAAAAAGGATCCCCCTCGTGTGATGGTCCATCCAAAGTAGTTGTTGGGAAGAAAGCGATCCTAGGTGATTAAGGCACCGAATGTTGTGATGGTGTCCAAGGCGAATACTCAAGAGCTAGAGGAACATGAAAAAGGGTGGGATATACATAATGGGGTACCATACTCATCATCAAAGCGTCCATGGCCACGTTAGGATTGTACTCACCCATGTAGACATTTCCCCCAAGCTGTATGTTGTAATGCACACTTTGTCTGATTCCACCGACAATCTTGTTCAGTATTTGAGACAATTCGAGGGCAAGGTTGTAGACTTTCGCCAGTGTTTCTCTTTCATTGGCAGTGATGGTCCTCTAGAGAAGGGTTGCGAAAAAAGGTCCAAAGCATTGAGGTAAGTATGAATCATCAACTCTGTAGAGGGGACAAAAAGACTTGTGCATCATTTCAAAGTTCTTTGGAACCAGTGGTTGAAGACAGCTAGTGGCTCATTGGGTTCCTTCTTTATGGAGATGAACTGACTATGGGACCAAGCTGGATCAACATGAACCCAAAATTCTTCTAAGAAGGCATCCTCCATATCTTTCCAATCGTTGATGAAGTTGGCGGGTAGGTTCAAATGCCAATTTAACTCATTTCCCCAAGGGATACTAGAAACATCCTACATACTACATCTTCATGTTGAATACAATGCCTGTTCATGACATATGTTAAATTTTTAGGATCATTGCAAATGTAATAGCACTATATGATTGTATGTATTTTCTAAATACAACAATCTCTTGCATATATATATATATATATATATATATATATATATATATATATATATATATATATATATACACATGTATATATATGTATACACATATATATATGTGTATACATATATATATATGTGTATACATATATATATGTGTATACATATATATATGTATATATATACATATACATATACATATATGTATATATACACATATATATATATATATGTATATATATATATATACATATACATACATATACATATATATATATATACATATACATACATATATATATATATATATATATATATATATATATATATATATATATATATATATATATATATATATATATATATATATTATATTAATTTCTATAATATTTACATTATATATATATCTCATATATACTATATATATATACATATCTTCACTAGTATTGACTCGTAGTGTTTATCTGATTGAAGCTACAAAACATTAACACTCCCTCTTAGCTAGGGAGGATATATGCGTGTATGTGTGTGTGTGTGTGTGTGTATACATGTATACATATATAGATATATACATGTATACATGTATAGATATATACATGTATACATGTATAGATATATACATGTATACATGTATACATATATACATGTATATATATATAGAGATACATACATACATACATACATACATACATACATATATATATATATATATATATATATATATATATATATATATATATATATATATTACCTCAATGTAATGTGTGAGTATAGCTAATCATTTAAAGTTTATATCATTTTACTGATATTACGAGCAATGGTCTCCAAGTATCAAGTCCATGATACTCACCAAGTACTCAGAGCAATGATCTCCAAATATCAACTCACAAGATATTCACCAATTGCTCAAAATGATTATCATGAGTAATGGTCTCCAAGTATCAAATCCATGATACTCACCCAAGTACTTAGAGTAATGGTCTCCAAATATCAAGTCCATGATATTCACCAAGTACTCAATGTGAGTTTAGATAATCATTTTAAATTTATATCATTTTATTGATAATACGAGTAATGGCCCTCAAGTAACAAGTCCATTATACTTACCAAGTACTCAGAGCAATGGTCTCCAAATATCAACTCACAAGATATTCACCAATTGCTCAAAATGATTATCATGAGTAATGGCCTCCAAGTATCAAATCCATGATACTCATCCAAGTACTTAGAGTAATGGTCTCCAAATATCGAGTCCGTGATATTCACCAAGTAGCAATATGAGTATAGATAATCATTTTACTGATATTATGAGTGATGGCCCTCAAGTATCAAGTCCATGATACTTACCAAGTACTCAGAGAAATGGTCTCCAAATATCAACTCACGAGATATTCACCAATTGCTCAAAATGATTATCATGAGTAATGGTCTCCAAGAATCAAGTCCATGATACTCACCCAAGTACTCAAAATATATAGTATGGTATGTGCACTAGTATCACATATGTGATACTTACCATATAGACTGATCATGGCATGTCTACGGATATTACATCACATAATATCCACCATGAAGATCTCTAAATAATCTATGGTTTATTTAATGACATCAGTCTTATGATATCTACCATGATGTCTAAGAGACCCTAACCATCATGAAATGTCCACGGATATCAAGTCACATGATATCCATCATGATGGAGATGTTGCAAAGTGGTCACCTCACAACATCAATCAAATACAAGTCTTCATTGTCGAAAAGTCATCACCTTTCTCCAATGTTCACAAGAGGGCCCATAAGTCCTAGAGTTACACATATGAAATCCACCTTGACTCATCTCAGAGGGTGGATCCATCATGGCTCATCGCAAAGGGGGAAACAAGGGCTTTCACCTTAGACTTCTCTCTCAAAGAGAAGAATTCAATAACATACAAGATAATAGATCACAAATGTTGAAACTCCTTTTCATCTAAGGCTTCATTCTCCAACATACCAAGTTTATCTTGAAGGTACACAATCTTCCCTCTAGAAAGTAACTTGGTGAGAATATCAACCATATGTTTTGTAGTGATAATGTACCTTTAATAGAATACTTATGGACTATATCTCTTATATAGTTTGCATCACTCTAGGTGAACCCCAAGTTATGTAGGAGTTAAGATAAAGGCATTTCAGCCAGCACACATGAGACTCAATCTCATGATCATAGTCCTCTGGATGCTTCCTTTAAGCTCTTATAACAACCTCTACAGCTCCTCATCCAAGGTTGTTTTTAGATGAACTATCATACTCCCTCTGAATCTAATATCAACCTTCTGTGAGCAAGTCGTGTCTTTGTTCTTTAGTATGCATTAAGCTCTTTTCTTGAATGCCCAACCATCTATCTAGGAATATCATGACCTAGATATCTACATAAAATCCTTCTATCTCACATATATGGAACTACATCATTTGAATCACAATTCTTTTTCCTTTTATAGTTTCATGGTCACTAGGGAAACTATCTGGATATAGTTTACTCCCTTTGAATCAATGTGACCAAGATCCTTGGAAATTAAATAAGGCAGATCCTCTAGATGTTGTATTGACTCCCTCTAAAGCTTTGAGTACTAACATCAACATTTAACCTTCTCGTTCAAGGCTGCCTTTGATAGTTCGTCAGACTTCTTTTGAATGTGATATCAACCTTCTGACCTTCTCATCCAAGGTAGCTTTTATAGGTTTGTCCCTCTAAATGACATTTTCTTTCTTTGAAGTAATGTTTAAGCCATCAACTCAATTCCATGACTGCAAGCATCAAGCTCTTTCTCTCTTGAATGCAATCACATATGCCTCTTCATTCATCCTGAAAGTATTTCAAATAGAGATATTATAAATAGTTCATAAAACTAAACCATCTCAAAGGAAAATACCATTGATAGAAGTATAAAATATTTACTATCCCAATGTTAAAGCATGAATTACAAACTCAAAAATTGTGTGCATTAATAAAACATGAAATAATTAACCTTTATAAATTTCAAATATTTCATTCTGTAAGGTGAGCCCATTTATAAAATATCATGCAAATTCACAAAATGATGTCTCCATTCTTGAACATTATCATAATTCTTCACATGACCTTTCTTGAATATCGAAAGGTTCTATACACTATGCCAACCTTCAATATGATTGGATCTCCCTTCAAGCGATTAGACTTTTAAAGAAGGAACCTCACTTTTTTTTACAGATTGTTTTTGCATAGACCCGTACGTAGTCGATAAAAAATTTTGAACCTAAAATTTTCTCTTTGATCGCTCCAATGAGATTCTTCTAAATTCGATTGTCACCAACATATCCAAAATTTAGCAAAATCCAACGTTGTAGTTGTGAGATATGGTCCTTGTACTGAGACTGTATTTTTTGGGACAGTCACACATTCACCATCAACAAACTACTCTCTTACATTTGCAACTTGGCTCTGATACCATGTTAAAGTTTCAAGATCATCGAAAATGTAATAGTACTATTTGATTGTATGTATTTTCCAAATGCAACAATCTCTTGCATTTATATTTAGAATGAGCCAAGAACAGACATGTCCCTTCATGGGACATGTCTATTCATTATTATCTAATTAATATAATGACAATTATGATTATGATTATATATATATATATATATATATATATATATATGCATATCTTCACTACTGTTGACTTGTAGTGTTTATCCAACTGAAGCTACAAAACATTAACAACATATTTATAGGCTTGCAGGTGTTCCTTTGTGGTCCAGGGACCTAGGTGTTCGTATTTAGGACATATCTTCTCCGGGTGTGGAGAAAGATTGTTCACTACATTGAGGAGTTACCCCATTAGGGAGCCGATGTTGTTGAAATACACAACCATTGGGAGTGTTGGATTGGGGAGGGACGTTTGTCCCCACTCTTGACTGGGAAATTGGAGTACTCTGAGCAGTTGTAGATCTAGACACATGGTTCGAGATCTATTGTTTCTGATGTGTCCTTTTCCCTCAGACAAGAGGTCCAAGCTCAACAAACTCTCTGGGATTTGAGGTTGATTGGATGATTCTTTTAGATCTCAAAGGTGAGAATGACGGGCCAACTGATGGAAAGATTGGCTCCTAAAACTACTACTCGGGGAACCATCTAGAGGTGTGGTCTCGAAGTGTTCTGAAAAGGATGAGCTCATGCCCTCCTAGCGCTAGTTTTTGTTGATGGGACTTTGTGATGACCTTGCCAATAGGGTGAGAGTTGTCACTAGGTATCAGCCAACTTCGCCTGAAGAGGTTTATCGGAGATCAAGCTCTCCTAGCCTCCAAGTACCTGGTAGTCAAGTCATGATGGTGCAGGGATGGTTCAGTTGGGCAGGTGACTTTTATAATAAGGTCCCTACTGGTTTTATACTTATCCAATATCAAAGACTTAGAATATGGATTAGGTTTCTTGCAAGTAATTGTTAGCTTCAACAAAGAAAGAACAAAAGATAGACCAGGGCCAAACAAGACAAAAAAAGGGGGACCTGAAATTTTCCTGCATAAAATATAGAGTTGGGTACGCAAAGCATAAAAAATTCTTGAGTTAGGTTCCTTTTAACATCTCCATTTTGTGTGGTGGGTCATGTCACTAATATGGCCTTCTTCTTCTAGGCCTACTAATCTGGTGCTCATCAGACTTAGCGTCTAATCTATTTGGCACCCCATCATTGTAATGATGGTGTTTGCACACATTATATCCTCACCAAGATTCATTCCATTGATTCTCATTATATTTTCAAAAAACTTTTCATTCAAAAATGATGGGACTTTGGTAGTTGGTGTATGATTCTTTCGCCATTGTTTCATAACTTGTATCTTTGTCTCTAAGAGATGCGATTGGCGATTAATTGGGATGGTGCTTAGTAATAATGCCTATTACTATGAGACACATCTCAAAATTTTATTTGTTTCCATATTATGTCTCTAATGCTCTTGGATTGTTGATCTCAAATCCTTGTGTTTTGGTTGGAGATTGCTCAGTTTGCATTAGTGTTGGCTACTAGTTTCAAAGTGGGAGGTGATGGAGTTTGTATTGAACCCAATATTTTTGATGAAAAATAATGCAAATGTTGGACATATTTTTTCTGAGGATAGGGTGTCCCAATTCTCAAAGTTCTTTAATGGGTATGAAAAATGTATGTTGTTTAAATATGCTACTCTTCAGATAATCAGAGGGTGTCGGTTGCATGAATTTTATTTGAGATTAATGAAGAGGTCATTATGAAGGCTACTAGAATGTGTTCTAGAGGCATAAAATTGAAGACGTGGAACAAAGTTTCTAATAAAGACAAATTGTCCTTGTGTTTTGAGGAGGGAGAAAAAAACCATCAGGACTCACATAGGGTTTAATAAAGGAAAAGATTAAGCCTCAGGGTTGGGGCTAGGCCTGATTAATGCTTGAATTTTTTTCTCTTTGGAGGGGTGTTGTGAAGTCTATTATTTCTATTATTTACCCTTGGTCAACCATTTCCACCACAACTTGTTGATTTGCCTTTCTTTTTTTATCTTATCCTCTTTGGAAAGCTCTAGTAAAGATGCCCTGAAGATGACTAAAAACCGTGATAAAATGTCCATCCCTCTTCACCAAGGGCTTATTTTCTTGTCTCTAATACTTCCATCTTGCTTTGTGTTCCCTTAAGCCTATTGTTGTTGTTGATGACCCTCTGCTTTTTTGAATCTCCTCTTGCTGCTACTTTTTTGGAAGCTTTTGGCAACCTTAACAACAACAACAAGCATATTTGACACATGGGCTCTATTCAGGCCTCCCCCTTTGCTAAAAATTTGGATGGTAAAGTTCTTTCCCAATTGGCCACTATTACTACATTTGTTCTTCATAGCTCTAATTGGAAATTTCATGCCAAAAACTCTCCACATTGGACATAGCTTGGTAATTCAAGGTATTTATGACCTAAAAGATAACCCTTCGTAAAATTTGGGTAAAAGAGGCAAGCTGGAGAAACAAAAAATTCCTCCTTCCAAGAAAATGGAGACCCAATTGTGGATTAAGGAAATTAATATTGAGGAGACGATTCAAGGTAACAGAGAGGAGGAGGTTAAAGATGTCAATGGTACTAACCCTTGAAGGTCCAACAGACTTGTAGTTGATCCAATGACTAAAGGAAAGACATTGGTTAATGTTGATATTGTTAATGATGGAGTTTGGATACTAAGGAAGACTATGATGAAATTGGGGATGACGAGGAAAGCTTGGAAAATACTATAATCAACTAGTCCAAGAAGAATAGCTTACAAGATTCTGACAATATGAAGATTGTCCCCAATAGACCTACCTAGAGATACCCACACATGTACTAAATGTGATACTATTATTGTTGAGCTCGTGACACTCTAGGTTAAGGTGTTGGACATGAAAAAGAAATTGGTGAGTGTTTGCAAATTCAACTCAAAAGTCATGCACAGATTGGCCACAACTCTCTGTTTGCTACAAGATGAGGAGATTGGAAACTGTGGTAACAAGGAAGATAATCATAAGGAACTATTCAAGTTCCTCAATGAAGACTAGGGCCAACTCTTTGGCTAGCCCCCTATTGTCTATTTTTTTATCTTTTTGTTTAAAGGTCTATATGATGTTGTTGCTTTTATACTCTTAAGGTATTTTTTGATATAAAAAATTTATTAACAATTTTATGTAATATTAATGTGTTAATGGAATTATGAACAAGCTAAATTATCTCTGGGTTATTTTGTTATTGGCACTTGTTACGTTTCTTTTAATATAAATAATAATATTTTTTTAAATACTATTATATTTTTATTAAATCATGGTTAATCAGAATATAAATTTAAATCATTAATGGAGAGTGAGAGTGAGAATTGGAGTGGGTGTGCTTCAAATCCCTTAAGGATGGGAAGGCCTTTGAAGGTGGAGATAGATGATCCAAATGATTAGGATACAGATGGCATTTGGGATATTGAGGAGAGTGAACTTATGTGCGACATACTACTCAAGGCTCAATCGTTATGCAAAAAAATTACTTTCATTATGTTTATTCAATAAGACTACGAGGTAGAATCTATTATGGCTTCAAATGGTTGTATGACTTTGGATTCTATAAGGGTTTCCTTTCCCAAGTGATTACCCCTACAACCCTATTGATCAAGGTGTTAGCTAGGGATGAGTTTATTACATGAATAAACATTGGGGACGTGCTTATGTATGGTAGGAGTCATGAAAGGTCTACATCAAGCGTGCTTTCTCCTCTACAACATATGGATTTTGTGAAAGGTTTTGGTGTTGATGTCACCTTTTTTGAGGAACAACAAGATCATGGCTATAAGGGATTTTGAGTCCCCTTTCCATCATTTTCTTGTAGAGTTCATAAATGAACTTTCATTCTTTTTTTGGCCTTGGAGGAGTGAATTTTTTCCTATATTTGATGTATAGGTAGTGATTCCTTTGGATGAACAAATGTTTGGTGGCTCTAGCATAATTGTCCTTGATCATTGCTAGGTAGATGCACGTCTCACCTTGGATGTTACTTGTACTTTGTTTAAAGTTCCCAATCCTATGGTGGATAGAGCATCTACTTTTATGATGAATTCTTTCATTGGGAGGTGTATTGTCAAAAAATGGAATCACTTCCATTTAGGATTGGTTTAGCCCTCTGAGTAAGTGGTTTGGGGTCATGTCAAATGCCTTGATTGAGTCTCTGGCTTGGATCTAGCATTTTCCCCTATTCTGCCCCTTTTTACACTTCTTTCCTACCTAATTATGACATCCTAACTTGAAACTTTGAGATTCTTGACCTCGGGGTCAAGGTTGACATCGACCCTAACCCAGGGTCCAGATTTCAAATTCCAAAAGTTTCTAGATGTTGAGTTTTCAAAAAGTTTTATTTCCCGCTTCCAGGTCAGTTATTTTGGGCTTCGAAATGGTAAACTCTTAAATTATATTTAATTTAGGTCCACTTCCAAGGCTAAAGGCTTAAATTGGAATTTAATTATCCTATGTAGGCCTCTCTAGAAGTTTTTCCCCTAAACTTGTATAAAAGGAAGCCTTCTCCTCTCATTTTCTTCATCTCTCAATCACAAATCAGGTATCAAGAATTATCACAAATCAAGACATCAAGTAGCTACATGATCAAGTATCCATTATTCATCTTCACTCAAGAATGATAAGGAAATTATTCTCAGTCAAGGAAGCATTCAAGCCATCATCCATATTCAAGCATTCAAGTTCTCCATTGTAGATCAAGGATTCAAGCATTCAAGCCTTTGAAGGGATTTGGTTCAAGCATTCAAGATTCATCATTCAAACCCTAGATCTATCCATCATGATGGTGTGATCTTCCTTCAAGATCCTTTGTTCATCTTCGAGATCCATTCATTCCTCTTTCAAGGTGGATTTCAATCATACAATCATGGAGGTTTTCATTTACATTTATGGTTTTTAGTGTTGAGTCCAATCTTTCATATTAACATGTTTATATTTCAAATACAATTGCATATCTATTGAATAGCATAGCTTTGTTGTTAGATCTACTTCTACTACTTGCTAGCATTCTCCATTTCAATTCTATTTCAAGGTTGATTCCAAAATTGGGGTTTGACCAAGGCAAACCCCTCATCCAAACAACAAAACCCTTTTTCTTGCAAGTACAGGTTCGGGACAACAAATTATAGATCAAATCTTAGTACCCTTTTCAACAAACTTTTAGGATCCACGAACAAAATTTCTGTCGGAGCTGTGCAGGTCAAGGTCGACATAAAGGGGTCAAGGTCAACCTTTATCTGGGTCAAGGTCAACCTTTCTTAGAAAAGAAAAATATTTTTGGGTTTCTCTATCTCTGTGTTTCTGTTCCAAATTTGGTTGCAGAACTTCTTGAAACTCAGTATAGTCATAAGAAAACAAGTATTTCTAGATCTGCTATATTTCAAGATAAGTGTTTCATTGCTTTACTTTTTTAGATCCCCTTTTCTCTCTTTATCCATACCTAGTTGATTCCTCTTTGCATTGATTGTGCCTTTTCAATTAATCAATTGGAATCTCCTTGTCTTGGATTAGGAGGTAATATATCCACAACACATTCCACATCTCACAACCCATATATATATATATATATATATATATATATATATATATATATATATATATATATATATATATATATATATATATATATATATACACACCTTACATTTTGGTGAAACCATGATAGACAACTCTTTCTTTTTGGTGTTGGATGATTTGCTTAAGATAATCTTACATTAGTTTTGTTTTATGCTCTTACATCTTAAATTCAAAAAAAATAATCATATAAAGCAAAAAAAAAAAAAAAAAACATTTCTTACATTTCATTCACTATGAAGATCGTTAAGATGCTTTGGTGTATGGTTATTTTTTTCATTACTCTCCTCTTAGCATCCCTTTATAGTACTTATGATGTTTATGAGGGTATCATTCATTTCATTATGTTTTTCATTCTTCATATTTCACTTGCTTATGCTATTATGAGATTGACTAATACTAGCCTTCCTACATTCAAAACTTTCATTAAGAATTTGTGTGGTGAACTTATTGCTCTTTTGGATTACGTAAAGAATTTGGTAGATGATACACCATCTCCTAATCTTCCTAATCCTAATCCTATCCTTCATAATTTAGTTCCTAATCTTCCTAATCCCATCCTTCCTAATCCAATCCCTAATATTTGCATTCTCATTTCTTCATCTGATAATCCTAGTTCTTCCCATACTTATGATGGGGTTCAAACTGTGGTTCATGATGCAGATGTGCAAGAATTATTTGATTTACCTTCTCCTCCGATCTCTAATGATATCAAAGGGAAGGATAAAGAAACTTCTTCTAAACCTATCATTCCACGTCATACGTCATTTTCTCGTGATCACAATAAACAATGACCTCCTGCAGAAGATTTACAAGATATGTACACTACATGATACAATATGATGGCTAAACAAGGTTATAAGGGTTTAGGGCTTGGTGTTAATTAACATGGTATTAAATATCTGGTTCATCTATCCCCTAAACAAGATATGTGCGGTCTTGGTTGTCCGCTATCTCAATTTAAGGTGGTTGATTTTGATCGTCGCTCTTCTCTTCATGTTCTCCTTCCAACACCTTCCTTAGATTACCCTGATACTCCTCAAGATGTGGCTAAGAAGGTGTATGTTCAATTAATGAATTCTAAAAAGGAAATCTTTAAACCTATGTCGAAAGATTCTCTCTCCAAGTACAAATGTCCTTTTTACTATAGTAATACACATTTACTTGTTGATTGTGTGCATTTCAAGTTGTGTGTTAAGAGAAAGAGCTGCTTTAGGAATTATATCTCACTCTCGTGCAGTTTTACAATTCCTTCATAATTTTGATACGGGAAATTCCCCTCATCCTTCTATATTATAGATATTTTCTCCTCTTGTCTCTTGACTAGGGGGCAAGAGGTATTTCATCCAGTCTTCTAGGATCCATTATGCTCTTAGCATATATTTTGTTTTGAGCTTAATTGGTATTCTTTCTATCTTCTACCCCTATGGTTTTGTATTATGCTCATAATCATCCATAGCTCTCTTCTAATATTCATGATATCTTTTCTAAAGAAATTTTCTTTGCAAAGGTATCCCTTTCTTTCCTCCTTGGGGGGCAAGGTTTACCTTCTTTCTCTCTATCTAGGAATCTACTTTCTTTATCTTAGTGGATTTTGTTTATTCTGCAATATTATTTCATTATACTGACTGATGTTTAGCTATGGATGTCCTTTCATGTGAGAGGTTGTTGTCCTAGGTCATCACCTCTTCTTTATTTTGAAAATTATGTTCTTTATAAATTCTTGCCCTGGTTGTAGGGTTAGAGTTTGCTTCCTTCATTCCAAGATTCCTCTTCCTCTTGATCATAGGGGGCTTGATGATTGAATCTTTGGTCCCTCCTTGCTTCTCTTTGAAAGATGATATTTTATCCAAAGCACTCCTCTATGGTTGGGGTCTTGTTGATAAGATCTCTTCTCTTTGAGGATCCTTTTTCCATAAGTGACATATCATTTTTCATGATTATCTATGCTCTTTGATGTAAGGGTCAATACCCTTGGCTAAGAATATAGTGTACATTGTTGTTAACAAGATATATCCTTACTTTTTGAAGTAGATATCCTCCTTTCTCTTCCTTATCTTTGCTAGTAGGTAGCCATGATAAAGAGGGGGGCATATATAGGGTCTCCCTTATGCTATGGTTTTTAATTTTCAATATGCTAGATCCTCATAAGGTAATGCACATAAGTTGCTAAATCCTGAAGAGACGCACATTTTCAATTTCAATATGCCAAATCCTCAGAAGGTAACACACATAAGTTGCTAATTCTTGAAGAGACACACATTTTCAATATGCTAAATCCTTGGAAAGTAACGCAATAAGTTGCTAAATCCTAAAGGGACACACATTTTATATTCCATAGTGATACAAGAATGTGGATCTATGGGTATTCCAAAAGCTGTCATAAGATGTATTACAATTTCAAAGCACATTTTATGGGTGAACTATCAGGTTTAGCTACCTATTTGGCTCTTCCTCTTTGGTGATTCATGGTAAGGTGGGCTTCTTACTGGGCGAGGTAATCACTCTTTCTCTTTTCTCTCTTTTCTCTTTAATGCTAGTAGGATTAGATCATGAAGTTATGTTATTTATAGTGTTGCTCTTGTCTTTCTTATGTAATCGTTTAGGCTTTTATGATAGTTTTCCAAATATGATATTAGTATAGGAAGCATTTCTTAGCAAGGTTTCCTTTGCTAGTTGATTTGGGTTTGTTTTTGTACCAACCCCTATTTTTGTGTCCTTTGGATTTCTCTTTATTTTTCTTTTTTTTCATGCCCCTATACGTGTATGTTGAGTTAGAATCCTTATCATGGGGGATCATGTCCTTAACTAAGTGTTATTCTATCTTGTTGTGAATCCACTTGAATCTTTCTTCTAACTTTACCAAGAGTTTGTATTGAACCCATACTCTTGCTAAAGTGGGGGCTAAATGTATCATCATAAAATGGAAGCACTTCCATTTAGGACTGGTTTAGCCCTTCGAGTAAGTGGTTTGGGGTCATGTCAAACACTTTGGTTGAGTCTGTGGCTTGGATCTGGCTTTTTCCCCTGTTCTACCCCTTTTTCCACTTCTTTCCTACCTAATTCTGGCATCCTAACTTGAAACTTTGAGATTCTTGACCTCAAGGTCAAGGTCAACCTCGACCCTGACCTAGGTCAAGGTTGACCTCGACCTTGACCTAGGTCAGAGTCAACCTCCACCCTGACCCAAGGTCCAGATTTTAAATTCCAAAAGTTTCTAGATGTTGGGTTTTCAAAAAGTTTTATTTCCCGCTTCCAGGTCGATTGCTTCAGGCTTTGAAACGGTAAACTCTTAAATTATATTTAACTTAGGTCCACTTCCAAGGGTAATGGCTTAAATTGGAATTTAATTCTCCTATTTAGGCCTCTCTAGAAGTTTGTGCCCTAAACTTGTATAAAAGGAATCCTTCTCCTCTCATTTTCTCCATCTCTCAATCACAAATAAGGTATCAAGCATTATTTCAAATCAAGACATCAAGAAACTACATGATCAAGTATCCATTATTCATCTTCACTCAAGCAAGATCAAGCAAGCATTCTCAATCAAGGAAGCATTCAAGCCATCATCCATATTGAAGCATTCAAGTTATCCATTGTAGATCAAGGATTCAAGAATTCAAGTCTTTGAAGCGATTTGGCTCAAGCATTCAAGATTCATCATTCAAACCCTATATCTATCCATCATGATGGAGTGATCTTCCTTCAAGATCCTTTTTTCATCTTCAATATCCATTCATTCCTCTTTCAAGGTGGATTTCAAGCATACAATCATTAAGGTTTTGATTTACATTTATGATTTTTAGTGTCAAATCCAAGCTTTCATATTAACATACTTGTTTACATTTCAAATACAATTGCATATCTATTGAATATCATAGCTTCGTTGTTAGATCTACTTCTACTACTTGCTAGCATTCTCCATTTCAATTCTATTTCAAGGTTGATTCCAAAACTAGGGTTTGACAAAGGCACAATTTGCAATGCAACTATTGAGAGGAGGTGCTTCCACCTGGTAGAAGTAGGAGGAATTTAAGAACAACACTACCATGGACACTATCACTTGGGAGATCTTCCTAGAGAGATTCAGAGACAGGTATTTGTCAGAGCATTACAGGTAGCATTGTATAGATGAGTTTCATGATCTCCACCAGAGGGGACTCATAGTACTCCAGTATGAGAGTCATTTCCTTGAGTTATTACCATATGTTGACTATATGAAGGATGAAAAATTGTGTGTTAACCATTTTGTCAAGGGACTCAATGATTGGATATTAGGACAGATTCGCATGACCACTCCAGGGAACCTTTGAGAGGCTGTAGAGATGGAATTGATTACAAAGGAGATTTGGGGTAGGTCATGAGACATTCGTGATAGGTCTCAAAACCATAACTCTACATCTTAGTCTCATGGTTTCCAGAAGAATCATTGGAAAGGTAACAACAAATATTCTTCGGGGTCTTTTAATAAGAACCCACAGTAGTAGACTTAGAAAAATCAAAGGTAGAAACCACCACAGGGACAACATGGCTCTAAGCCCAAATAGTGGCAGGCATAGGGTCCTAGGAAGGATCAACATCCATAGAATTCTGAAGCACCTCTAGCACAGATTCAATAGTACTCTCAAGGGGGTTACAGTGGGTCTAGTAGGACCAGTAGATAGGAGTACTCTAGGCCACAAGGAGTTTAGACTCATACACGTGGTCTTTGTTATGCCATGGGGCACTTAGCTCGAGATTTTCCTCAGGGTCAGATGGTAGGTAGTTAGCGTATGGAAGCATCAGAGCCTACAATTGGAGGCTTTGGAAAGTCTCATAGAGTTTTTATAGCGATTGATAACCGCCAGGCAGAGCATCAGGCCACAATTATTGAGTTTGTAGGTATGATCAGAGGTAGTAGCATTACCATTTGTTTTAATTCAAGAGCTACTAATTCTTATATATCTCCATTAGTAGTGGAGCGTTGCGGGCTAGTTGCAGCTAGGTAGGAAGTTAGTTGGGAAGTCGAGTTGGCATCAGGATCTAGAGTGTCATTCAACTCCTTAGTAAGGGATTGTCAGGTGCAGATTGGTGGTTTGACCACCACTTTAGACCTTCATATCACACCTCTTGGATCTTATGGCATAGTACTTGTCATGGATTGACTTTATGACCACAAAGCTAAGTTAGATTGTCATCAAAAGAGGATTGAATGTTTAGATGATCATGGCACACCTATTGTGATTTGCGAGATTCAGAGAGGTATATCTCTTTGTATGATCTCTGTCATGCAGCTTAAGAAGAGCATGAGAAATGGATGTCAATTATTTTCCATTACCATTAGTGACAAAGAGGATGAGGAGGAAAGGGAACTATCTCTTAATGATTATCCTATACTTTAGGATTTTGCAGATGTGTTTCCTACTGATCTTCAAGGTATGCCTCCTCGTAGAGTAGTAGATTCCACATTGATCTCATGCCAGGAGCTGCTCCATTTTTAGGGCACCTTACAGAATGACCACTAATGAGCTTAATGATCTCAAGATATAGCTAGAAGAACTTTTGGAGAAAGGACACATTCATCCTAGTGTTTCACCTTGGGGTGCACCCATCATCTTTGTTAATAAGAAGAATGGATCCTTGTGATTATGTATGGATTATCGACAGTTGAATAAGTTGACCATCGAGAATCGGTATCCGCTTCCCAGGATTGATGATTTATTTGATCAGCTTCATGGTGCTAAAGTGTTTTCTAAGATCGATCTTAAGTTAGGATACCACCATTTACGGATAGTGGATAGCGATACCCCCAAAACTTGCTTCCATACCAGATATGGACATTACAAATTCACAGTGGTACCATTTGGTCTCACGAATGCTCCAGCTATTTTCATGAGCCTTATGAATAGGTTATTTTGTACCTTTCTTGATAAGTTTATAGCTGTGTTCCTTGATGATATTTTGATATATTCTTGGGATGAGGAGGAGCACGAAGAGCACTTGAGGTAGGTATTGTAGTGTCTAAGGGACAATCAATTTTATGGAAGTTTGTCTAAATGTGCTTTTTATAGATCTGAGATTCATTACCTTGGGCATGTTATTTCAAGAGATGGAATCTCAGTTGATCCATCTAAGATTAGAGCCATCATGGATTGGCTTGTGCCTACTTTTGTGACTGAGGTCAGGAGTTTTATAGGATTTGCAGGCTACTATAGGCATTTTGTAGAGGAATTTTCTAGGGTGACTCGTCCAATTACTTCTCTTCAATGAAAGGGAAAGAATTTTGAGTGGACCGAGAAGTGGGAGAGGGCCTTTCATGAACTCAAGAAAACACTTACTAGCGCACCTATTCTTGCAGCGTTTGATCCTTCAATGGATTTCATTGTATGCACAGATGCTTCCTTGGATGGTTTGGGAGTAGTTCTTATGTAGAATGGGTGAGCCATTGCATATGAGTCTAGGAAACTTAAGACTCACGAGCTTAATTACCCCACCCATGACCTTGAGTTAGCTGCAATGGTTCATGCATTAGTGAGATGGCAGCATTTTATTTTGGGTCATTGGTTTGAGCTCCATTCAGATCATCAAAGGTTGCAATACATTTTCACTCAGCCAGACCT
This sequence comes from Chamaecyparis obtusa, assembly GCA_027943335.1. Lineage (NCBI taxonomy): Eukaryota > Viridiplantae > Streptophyta > Pinopsida > Cupressales > Cupressaceae > Chamaecyparis > Chamaecyparis obtusa. The sequence continues at coordinate 613,490 of BSBK01000899.1, forward strand.
GAATGCACGTCAATGGAGGTGGATGGAATTTCTTTGTGAGTACAATTTTGATGTCCACTACATCAAGGGCAAGGAGAATGTGGTTGTCAATGCTTTGAGTAGGAGACGTCATGGGGCCTACTCTATGACTACAAGTACAGAGTTGAGGGATTGGATATTGCACCATTTGCATGAGGATGTTTGGTATGTAGAGGTAAGTCAGATTATTCAGTCTTAGGGTATCCTTGAGGGTAAGTTTTCAAGATATTCTCTACATTATGATGGGATTTTACACCATCGAGGATGCATCTATATACCTTCCTTTAGAGATTTGCGAGTGTTTATCATGTTAGAGGCTCATAGAGCACCATATGCAGCACATCCTAGAGTCAACAAGATGCATGCAGATTTGGGGCAATTATACTATTGGCTAGGGATGAGGTAGGATATAGCTGAGATAGTGGCTTGATGTCTTGAGTGTCAGAGGGTTAAGGCAGAGCATCATCACCTTGGTAGTTTGCTTCAGCCTCATGAGATACCAAAGTGTAAGTGGGATGTTATTTCTTTGGATTTCATTATTGGTCTCCCTATGTCATCTCGACACCATGATGCCATCATGGTGACAGTTGACAAGTTGACGAAGGTGGCCCACTTCTCACCTATTTAGACCACTTTTACAGCCCCACCAGTAGCTTAGGTTTTATTGCGGGATATTGTCAGACTTTATGGCATACCTCATAAGATTATTTTAGATCGAGATTCTCTCTTTACATCATCCTTCTAGAAGGGATTACAGTCAGCTTTGGGCATTAAGCTCAATTTTAGCACCTCTTATCACCGAGAGATAGATGGTCAGGCAGAGAGGGTAAATCAGGTGTTGGAGGATATGCTATGCATGTATGTCATGGATCATCAAACTAGGTGGGAGTAGTACCTTCATTTGGTTGAGTTTGCCTACAATAATGGGCATCACACTTCTCTAGGGATGCCTCCCTATCACACATTATATGAAAGACCATGCAGGACACCTTTGAGTTGGGACCACATTGAGGATAGAGTTTCTTTAGGTTCTGAGTTAGTGTGAGAGTTGGAGTAGCAGGTGACCTTGATTAGACAATGTCTTAAGGAAGTGTAGGATAGACAGAAGAAGTATGTAGACACGAAAAGAGAGGATCGTAGTTATATGGTTGGGGATAGAGTCTTTCTGAGAGTGTGACCACATAAGAGTCCAATTTTTTATGGAAAGGGTTCTAAGCTTGCACCCAGATTTATTGGTCCTTTTGAGATTCTTGAGCGGATAGGTTTTGCCACCTATCGTCTAGCTTTTCCACCTAGCCTATCACACATTCACAATGTCTTTCATGTATCATCTTTGAGTAAGTATATATTTGATGAGTCTCATATAATAGATTGTAATGATCCCTTCTAAATGTTTAAGTTAGGTGTGCATTAAATTGTTATGATTCCAACTCATGAGACTTCCTCCAACTATAATTTGTAGATTATTCTCTTATTCTATAGTATGCTGACTCTTACGTTGTATTTGCTGACTGTTATAAATCCCTTACTAATTTATATACAATGTCAATTTAAATGATGATGTGCTCACCGTCTCTTCTAAACATGTCAGGTTCTGATTTGTTGTTCTCTATAGATCCCTGATCAATAATTGATTTGGTCCACAGAGTCCATAAGCCATGAAGAGTTCTTATATTTTCCTTTCTCCTCTATTGATATGATTTAGAATGTATTCTATGTTGTCTCCCCGTTGAGCTTGCTCTGTCTGTTGGTATGATCTAAAACATATTCCTCCTCCCTTGCAATGATACAATATTCATATATATACATGATCAAGATTAAGTGACAAGGTGTGATGGAATGGTCGCCTTTCATAACAAATAATAATAATGAAGAGTCACAACATATCACCGTAATAATCAGATTGATGGTAATCATATTAATCATAACCTTCCATCATTATGTAATCTGTCTACACTTAACAATTCTTACTAATGGTTGTCTGTGATTATCGACGCTTGGTAACAACATATCCGGACAACGTTTATTTACTATTAACAATGCCTTGAGTAATCCTTAAGTCCATACTAACTTCCATCGACCCTTATGTATTTTGTTAATATGATGTTGTTGTATTTATCTTCTCAGTCGACTTGCCTCCCACGTCTCCAATTTGTATTTGCCATCGATGTACTCTGTGGAGACTCAATATACTATGTCATCGGTGACATTGGAAGTCGACGATTTATATATTGTTACATTTTATATTTTATATTTTATATGATATTCTTATATTATTTTATTGTATTATATCATTTTAAAATATATTTTATATTATTTAATCACATATTATTTTATTATTTTAACAATATAATATACTATAATAATATATTTAATTTTATTAATTAATTTATTAATTATTATCATTTATATTGTTAATTATATATAATTATGATCTATATTGTTTTTTATTAATATTCACAATTATTTCAATAATATATTATTATATATTATATATTAATATTTTAATAATATGTTATTATATGGATTGATATTAATGATATTGATTATTATTATTAAGTAATATATTTAAGATTATTATTATAATAATGTTATTATTAATATTAATAATTAATAATTATTAATATTATATATAAAAATTATTTGTATGAATTGATTCCATAAGAATTCATATATTTATTATTAAAATAATATTAAAATCGAGTTTACTCATTTGCATTGTCAATTAGGGCTTGTGACAGTCCGCCCCTCTAGAATTTGCTTGTCCTCAAGCAACAATAAATTTTCTACTTAAGAGAGATTGGTGAGGGAAAATCTTTTAGACTATCTCATGGTGGTGCCTATTCGAATTTGCCCAACACTATGTTTGCATGATAACATGCCTCTAATTCATTTCTCTCCAGTTATTCTATTATTCTAGATAAATCAAATAGAGTATACAATTGGAAATACAAAATATGCACATGAATATATGCTAAAACATGTCAGAAGTATATACTTGAATGTATGAAGACACAAAGCAAACACGAAGCATACACATTAATGCATGAAGACACAAAGTATACATGATGCAGACACACAATGCTTGAATTCTTGATAAAACCCTACAATTTACAATTTTCAATTAGCTAGGGTTAGGAAAATGGTTTACAAAAATTACTTCTTCATTAGGCTTTTGATTATGAGCCCTACAACCACAAAATGAGCATAAGTACATACATATGTATATATAGGCTTCAAAGAAAACTTGAGTTAGGGTAAGTTAGTTCAAGCCAATCCCATACTAAGCCCAAGAGTGAAACTTTTGGCCCCCTTGGCCTTGGTGGCAGGTGTTAGGCATCCACACGAGGTGGTCTACTTAGCGGATTTCTTGTTTTGGTTATCTATTTATACTTCATCTCCTTTGTCTAAGGAATCAGAGAGGTTCTTGTGAAAGGGTTCCCTTACTGTCTTTCCCTTAACTAGAACTGCAATAGGGTGCCCTAGTAGCCCTCCCTTAATTACAAACTCCATAGGAAAGCTATTTTCAATAGGGTACCCTTACTATCTTTCCCTTAACTAGTACTGCAATAGGGTGTCTTAGCAGTTCTCCCTTGATTACAAACTCCATAGGAAAGATACTTATAGACTTTCCCTTAACTAGTACTGCAATAGGGTGTCTTAGCAGTTCTCCCTTAATTGCAGACTCCATAGGAAAGATACTTATAGCCTTTCCCTTAACTAGTACTGCAATAGGGTGTCTTAGCAGTTCTCCCTTGATTGCAGGCTCCATAGGAAAGATACTTATAGCCTTTCCCTTAACTAGTACTGCAATAGGGTGTCCTAACAGTTTTCCCTTGATTGCAGACTCCATAGGAAAGCTACAATGTAGGATGGTGGAATTACTGTGCCTAGGGTGCGTGAAACAGTCTACAAGAGGCTCCCTCATGGTTCATACTCATTTTAGGACTCTCCACCACAATGTGACTGGATTACTCCACCTTTCCCTCCACAAACCCCCTATCCTATGTTCTTCAACATGTTGCTCATCAGGTTTATCTCCTACCTAGGGTAATGCATGTATCATCATACATATAAATTTATCTAAAATAATGAAATTTATATTAATATTCAACATAATAATACTATGCATAATCTGAAATGATAACTTATCTTTGTTCATTGTTGTGACATGACATTATTGATCGTAGATCTCTTTATACAATATAATAATGAGTTCTCTTTTATCGATTCAATGCTAGGTGGTAGGATCGTGATAAGTTTTTCGCTGCTCCATAGCTTTGATCTTTAATATTAATTTCTCATGGCGAATGATTTTTTTTTATTATTTTATTTTATATATATTCTTCTATTCTACCCTACAAGATGGTAGGATCATGCTCTGATACCACTTGTAATGATCCCTTCTAAATGCTTAAGTTAGGTGTGCATTAAATTGTTATGATTCCAACTCATGAGACTTCCTCCAACTATAATTTGTAGATTATTCTCTTATTCTGTAGTATGTTGACTCTTACGTTGTATTTGCTGACTGTTATAAATCCCTTACTAATTTAGATACAATGTCAATTTAAATGATGATGTGCTCACCGTCTCTTCTAAACATGTCAGGTTCTGATTTGTTGTTCTTTATAGAGCCCTGATCGATAATTGATTTGGTCCACAGAGTCCATAAGCCATGAAGAGTTCTTATATTTTCCTTTCTCCTCTATTGATATGATGTAGAACGTATTCTATGTTGTCTCCCCGCTGAGCTTGCTCTGTTTGTTGGCATGATCTAAAACGTATTCCTCCTCCCTTGCAATGATACAATATTCATATATATATACATGATCAAGATTAAGTGACGAGGTGTGATGGAATGGTCGCCGTTCATAACAAATAATAATAATGAAGAGTCACAACATATCACCGTAATAATCAGAATGACGGTAATCATATTAATCATAACCTTCCATCATTATGTAATCCGTCTACACTTAACAATTCTTACTAATGGTTGTCTGTGATTATCGACGCTTGGTAACATCATAATCGGACAACGTTTATTTACTATTAATGATGCCTTGAGTAATCCTTAAGTCCATACTAACTTCCATCGACCCTTATGTATTTTGTTAATACAGTGTTGTTGTATTTATCTTCTCAGTCCACTTGCCTCCCACGTCTCCAATTCGTATTTGCCATCGATGTACTCTGTCGAGACTCAATACTATGACGTCGGTGACATTGGAAGTCGACTATTTATATATTTTTACATTTTATATTTTATATTTTATATGATATTCTTATATTATTTTATTGTATTATATCATTTTAAAATATATTTTATATTATTTAATCACATATTATTTTAACAATATAATATATTATAATAATATATTTAATTTTATTAATTTATTTATTAATTATTATCATTTATATTCTTAATTATATATCATTATGATCTATATTATTTTTTATTAATATTCACAATTATTTCAATAATATATTATTATATATTATATATTATATATTAATATTTTAATAATATGTTATTATATGGATTGATATTAATGATATTGATTATTATTATTAAGTAATATATTTAAGATTAATATTATAATAATGTTATTATTAATATTAATAATTATTAATTATTAATATTATATATAACAATTATTTGTATGAATTGATTCCATAAGAATTCATATATTTATTATTAAAATTGAGTTTACTCATTTGCATTGTCAATTAGGGCTCATGACATAGATTGGGATGCCTTGCTAGTGGAGTTAGACGACCAGCTGGCTTTGGAGCCCATTTGCATTTTGGCACGCCGGACGCTAGCCTTTCGAGGCCGATAATTGGACCATGTTAGTGTCTAGTGGGATTGCTATGATAAGGTTATGGCATCATGGGAGGACGCAGTGCAGATGAGAGAACAGTACCCCCATCTTTTTGATGAACTCTGGGAGGAATTTCATGCCTAGGGGGGGGATGTGAGGCCTCACCCTGAGCCTGTCATAGATTCTCAGTTTCTGCATTTGAGATAGACTTATTTGATACTATATTTTGATGCATTATAGTTTTTAGACACTTTATGTTATGGATTTTATCACCATAGAGGCTAGATGCACATTATGATATGTTTATTGTGATGATTACTTGTGACATCATTATGGTTCTACATTTATGGTTAATATGGTTTTATGAATGCTAGGATGTCATGATGATATTTTATTATGCAAATTAATTAGGAAATGAATAATTGATGCAATTATGATGCTAGGAGCTTTATTAAGTGTTAAAATTATTTTATTACATGATGAGTTATATATGTTTTCACAAATGAATTATTATGCTATGTGAATTGTAATTTTTTTATGAGATGTTGCAAATGAATTGTTAAGATTGAGTGTAATGGAATCATGTATGTTATGAATTTATATTCCTTGGACTACTGATGTTGGACTTTAGTGTGCAGGGAATTAAACCATGGTTTATATCGGGGAACCAAAGCAGAGACCCATGTTTAATTTAGTTCGAGGCCAAGGTTGTGTCTAATGAGAGACAAAACCTCATTGTAATAGTATTTTATTTTTTAAACATGATGAGCTTATATGTCTCAATTTAATTTATAAAAGTGGGATCATCAGACTAGGTGGGAGTAGTACCTTCATTTGGTTGAGTTTGCCTACAATAATGGGCATCACACTTCTCTAGGGATGCCTCCCTATCAGGCATTATATGGCAGACCATGCAGGATACCTTTGAGTTGGGACCGCATTGAGGATAGAGTTTCTTTAGGTCTTGAGTAAGTGCGAGAGTTGGAGCAGCAGGTGACGTTGATTAGACAACGTCGTAAGGAAGTGCGGGATAGACAAAAGAAGTATGTAGACACGAAGAGAGAGGATTGTAGTTATATGGTTGGGGATAGAGTCTTTCAGAGAGTGTGACCACATAAGAGTCCAATCTATTATGGAAAGGGCTCTAAGCTTGCACCCAAATTTATTGGTCCTTCTGAGATTCTTGAGCGGATAGGTTTTGTCACCTATCGTCTAGCTTTTCCACCTAGCCTGTCACACATTCATGATGTCTTTCATGTATCATCTTTGAGTAAGTATATATTTGATGAGTCTCATATAATAGATTGGGATGCCTTGCCGGTGGACTTAGATGACCAGCTGGCTTTGGAGCCCATCCGCATTTTGGCACGCTGGATGCTAGCCTTTCGAGGCCAATAACTGGACCATGTTAGTGTCCAGTGGGATTGCTATGATGAAGTTATGACATCATGGGAGGACATAGCACAAATGAGAGAACAGTACCCCCATCTTTTTGATGAACTCTAGGAGGAATTTCATGCCTAGGGGGGGATGTGAGGCCTCACCCTAAGCCTGTCATAGCTTCTCAGTTTCTGCATTTGAGATAGACTTATTTGATACTATATTTTGATGCATTATGGTTTTTAGACACTTTATGTTATGGATTTTATCACCATAGAGGCTAGATGCACATTATGATATGTTTATTGTGATGATTACTTGTGACATCATTATGGTTCTACATTTATGGTTAATATGATTTTATGAATTCTAGGATGTCATGATGATATTTTATTATGAAAATTAATTAGGAAATGAATAATTGATGCAATTATGATGCGAAGAGCTTTGTTAAGTGTTAAAATTATTTTATTACATGATGAGTTATATATGTATTCACAAATGAATTATTATGCTATGTGAATTGTAATTTTTTTAATGAGATGTTGCAAATGAATTGTTAAGATTGAGTGTAATGGAATCATGTATGTTAAGAATTTATATTCCTTGGACTACTGATGTTGGACTTTAGTGTGCAGGGAATTAAACCATGGTTTATATCGGGGAACCAAAGCATAGACCCATGTTAATTCAGCTCGAGCCAAGGTTGCGTCTAATGAGAGACAAAACCTCATTGTAATAGTATTTTATTTTTTAAATGTGATGAGCTTGTATGTCTCAATTTAATTTATAAAATTGTGATTTCATTATTGTTTATGTGAATGCTCAAGTGGAAATGGCATGTGCCCTGTGATGTGTGATTTGAGTGTTGTGTCACTTGATACTTGTAATGTGGCCATGACATGTTCCACTTGAGGATTGGTTTTCCACCAACCTAGGATAGTACCCCTTTAGGATCCCCATGTGAATCCCTTGGTTAGGGAGCTTGAGGTAGTGTCTTATCATAGAATTTCGAATTTGACTTTGTCATGAGCTTTTGGGGGGGTTAGAAAGGTGCCTAGGGGTGTTTTTATGCCATTTTTAGTTAGCCCACTTTGTATACCTATGGGTAAGGGTCATTTCTAACCATAGGACAACTCATACTTGACCAAAAGACCCTTTCAAAAGATGAATTTTCAAAATGACCGAAAATCAACTTTTGAAGTAAGGTCTTGGTAAGAACACCATCCATTAGGATGCAAGTCCTTTGCCCACTTTTTGGCCAACCTTTGTAAGAGCCCATTTTTAAAAATCTTGTAAGGGGCTTAGGGAAGACCAACCAATGAGAAATGAGACCTTATCCCTAGGGGTTGTGGGAAGATGTGTGGAGGTCCTTTTAGTGGGGACTTTTCATTGTGAAGAGTTTGAACACCCACTCTCTATCTTAGAGACATAGCTAGTTTGGAGAAGGAGAGTTCGGAAAGATGAGGCTCTTCATCAAATATCTTCCATAAGCTTGGGATCTAGGTTGGTGGTTCTCATTCTTGATTTTTGTTTTGTTAATGGAAAGAAAATGTAATTTGTGTTTTCTTCGTGTGTTGTGATGAGAATGGTATGCTTGAAATTTTTTTTCATTTTAGTTGTTTCTTACTTCCTTGAATGTGTTTTGTGTTGGGGAGTCACAAGGCCACACTCACCCTTGGGAGGGAAGAGTAACATTGAGGGTGAAGGGCATTTGGACAGCCCAAGGGTGAAGAGTGTCTCCTCGTGGAGGAGAGGGATAAACAAGGAGTATGGGCTCCTTGAAACCATTGTTATTTTTTTTTTTATGGGGGCCACAAGGGAGTATTTTTGGGCATGTTTTCCATGGGGCCATAAGGGAGTTGGGATGGGATTTTGAAAGTAGTTTGTGAATATTGATTCTTGATGCCTTGTGAGGGCATGATCCTTGAGATGGTTTTTCTCCCCTTAGGGTATTTTGTCCACCTTCACCCCCAATGTAAGGGACAATGAGTCTCTTGAGTAAATCCTTGGGAGGGAATTTTCTTGTTTTTTGTTTGCTTCAATAGTATGTGTTTATTGGTTATGAATGTTGTAACCCCATCTATGCTTGGTTCCCCTAGCTCGAGGGTGGCCTCTTAGAGGCCTTGGTTAGGAGGTGAGCATTCCCATGGTCCATTAATATATTTATTGTAGGCTTTGAAGCTCTTGTTACTTGAAGTTAAATGCTTAGCTCTTGAAGAAAGTAGAGGAACAAGGGAAGCTAGTGAATGTATTGAAAGATGTATCTTTCTCCTTTATGAATTTGTAAATAAGCTATCTTTTGTAAAGAGATCCTAAAGGAAACCTTGTAGATATGTGTACGAGAGAGCAACATGAAAGATGTATTATTTAGTTTTCATGTTGCAGATTTGTAAATGTTAGTTCTTCTTTCTACAGGAAAGTCATGCATTTGATATGTTACTTAATGTGAAATGTATTTCTCTATATATTTTTTTAAATCTGTTTTCAATTTATTAGATATTGAAAGTATTGCATTGGGCATAATAGTATGTTTACTTGATGTTGTAATGCATAAGAAAGAAAAAGAAATTCGTTTCCTTTATGAGTGGATTTTTAGAAGCATAAATAAACTTTATAACAATCATTTGTTAGTTCTTTTGAAAATGCATGTAAATCTATACATTATTTATGATAATATGATTTCTTGCATAACAGAGCTATTTTTCCATAGCATGCATGATATTAGGATGTTTAAGGAAAGTACTAGTTATTACACTAGAATATGCATATCTATCTAAGAGAAAAAGAGGTTATCTATATTCTTTTTTTTTTTTATTTTTTTTTTCCTATCTCAGCTTTTAAAAATAAATATATATTAAAAAGAGGAGTTTATTGGTTAACTGGTAAAATATTATTTACTGTTTATTTTTTTCTTGAATGAGAAATATATGTAACATTTTTAAAATATATATATATAACCTATCATGTAGCATTTAAATATTTTAAAGTTGCTTTTATATTGTTTTAAAAATAGGGGTGACTGATATTTTTCTTATGAAACCTGCATTCTTTAAATATAAAATTGTTAGCAAGCACTATTTTAAATAAAATAAAATTTATTATTATTTTTATAAAAAAAATTAAATAAATTTTTTTAAAAAAAATAAGGTTGGGGGTCGACACTGTTGTACCCCCTCCCTTCTTCCCACCACAGTCGTGGGTCGAGACCCACGACTGTGGTACCACAGCCATGGGCAAACCCCACGGGGCTATGGGTGCACACGACAGGGCCACGACCCTTAAAATTTAAAAAAACAAAAAAACTAATTTGTTATTTCATATAAAAAAAGAAAAATAAACACAACAAAAAAAAGAACAAGCACATACCAACAACATTAGATTTGAAGCAAGCTGAGACAGCTCCATTTGTTGGTTATTCTTTGATATGTAATATATATAACACATATTTATAGGCATATATACATTAAGTTTATATGAATATAAATATACCTCACAGATGAGTCTTGCAAGACCATTGTTGGCCTCTCCAAACCCCTGCAACAAGAAAACACAAGAAAAAATGGTAGCACCCATCTAGAGTTTGGGCGAGGGAGAGATTAGATAATGAAATGAGTGGTTGGGAGTGTTTTTTGGGGATTGACATATTCACCCTAACCCTAATTTCAAAATTAGGGTTAGGGCAAGGAATAGTCAACTCCCATATTTGAATTTAGTCTTTTCCCACTTTTTTTATCACATGATATTTTATGATTTATTTTCTTCATTGTGATATGGATTTAAATTAAGACCTGTAATATTCCTTTATTACTATTGTTGAAGTGGATGTTTTTTTTTAAATGAAATTATGATTATGAAAGTTACTCTTGGACAATATGATAAATAATTTCCTTGGGTAAATTTAATTTAACTAATTTTAATGTAGGTGATAATATAATAAGTATTTTATTGGTAGGATAAACAGTTAAACTTTTTTTTATTGGTCTAATAAATATATTGAAAATTGTCTCTTTTTATTTCGTAGAGGGGTAAATAAATCAAGTTGTATATAGGGATCAGATGTATAGATGTTAAGTTAGTGTTTTTATGGTAAACATTTAATTTAAGAAAAATTTAGAGTTTATTAACCAAATAATAATGTTTGATTATATTTAATTTGTTGACAACCAAAAAAAAATTAGTAGAGAGATTTTGGATATAAATAATGGTTATATAAATTTTAATTAAGTTATCCCTTGGGATTTTGTGGTTGGGATATTATGATGTAGATTAGACTTAATGTAAAATATTAGATTAAACTTAATAATTCATGTCTTTATTTTTGATAAATATTAATATTAAATTCCATTTAATTATTTAAAAGAAAGAAACGGTCTAGACCTCAAACAAGAAATTAGTATTTTATTAAGATTTTATTTAGCAATTTTATTTGTCAAATTTTCTATGTTAATAATAATCAATCTAGGGTGGACCTAGTTAGATTACGCTAGACTTGTGATGATTATTTTCACACAAGGGATGTTGGTGGGATCGATAACCCCCTTTCCATGATTTCCCCTCAAACAATAGAAATCTTGACCACTCATTAGTTTATCAAGCCAACTGTTTTCACCCTTTTATACTTCATGCATTAAAATAATATTATAACCCTAAACTTTAAACTATTAACTTTTAATTAACCTTTAAAAAAAATTGATGGTGTGTTTTGCCTGATAATTTTGGGCATGATAGGAAACAAGTGCAAAAGTCTTATAGTATTCAATTACCTAGGAGAATCCTTTAGAAAATAATCAAGCCTTATGTTATTGACCAATTCATTTGATTCAAATTTTGTCCTATGTGTCCACTTGTATGGAACAATCTTTCTTCCCTTAAAAAGGGGACAAGATCCAAAGTGTGATTCCTCTCCCAGGTATTTAACTCTTCCTACATAGTTACATCCTACTTAAGGATGTCTGCACCTTTCCAAAAAGACTATGGATGAGAAGATGAAGCAATGAAGAGATGTAGAGCCTATTGAAATTGTAACATTATTCTTCTAACATCTAAAGGATTGTCAATCCAATCACCTACTGACTCTAATGTTTGACAAGCCCAAAGAGGCCCTAAGACTAGAGAATTTGTTAGGAAAACTAATTATGAACCCTTTCATTTACATAAGGTTACCATTTATAGTAAGTTTACATTTGAGCATGGATTAGTTCAAAATTTTCTTCAAAGCTACAGATTCGCTAGATAGGCATGCAGATAACTTTTTGTTGTAATATCGTGTATCGATTTGAATTTATTAAAGTTTTTATTTTTTATAGTTTTGTTTGAGACTTTTAGAGTCATTTTTAAGGACTTAAAGGATTTGGATACTCCCAAAAGTGGTTGTAATTGACATAGAATGTTAAACATCGATAGAATTCATGAGATTTCTAGCACTTCAAATAGTTTTTCAATTGGACACCCAAATTGATGGAAAACTTCCAAACCAAAATTGAGATGGATTGACAACACCTACAAATTGATGTAGTTTGATTTAAAAAATGAAGGATTATCAAATCATTTGAATGTTCGAAGTAAATGATGGATTTTAAACATGTCTTAATTTAAAATAACCTTACTCCAAAAAGGGTATCCAGAAGTGTTTTTAGTTTTGATTTTTGTTTGTGTTTTTGGTTTTGAATGAATAATTTCTTTTGATTATCAGGATCATAAACACAACAAACACACCTCAAATAGTTTTTTTGGCCCTTAAATCTATACATTGAGTGTATGTTCTTGATCATTTCTATAGGTCTTTCACATAGAAAACAATTCAATCAAGCTACCTATGGTCAATTTTGGCTTCAATGGATAATCAAGTAATCTTGCTACTTAACCAGGTTCTATTTAGTATTCCATTTGAAAAAAAAATTACCTCCCATTATATGAGCCTCCTGCCATCATAAAAACAAGGTTTCACGCAATACCAAAGGACTACTAGAGGAGGTCTATTATCAAAATATTTTTTCGCTCACCCTATTAAGGATGAATGCATTTTATTTTTTATTGGGTTAGATTACCATGGCTTAAATGGTTATGTCCCACTTGGGTCATTCCCTCTCACCACCATCATTTAGGCAAATCTAGGGAGGTAGGCCCTTTATGGGTAAGAATGCACTAAATTAAAATTGAAAGTAAGGTATAGATGGGTCTAGTATTTTGATCACCTAGAAAAGTGAAAGTTTATCCCTACCATCTTTGGTCTCCAAACACATAGAGAACACAGTTCATTTTTTGACCTTATCTAACTAAGTGGGATTCTTGATAGGTTTGGCATTCTCGTCACCCAAGATAGGGGAAACAATAGGCCTACTATCTCAAATCCATAAATAAAGAAGGTTTTTAATTAATATATGTGTTGAAAGTAAATAGCCACAATATCAATTCCAAATGAAGGTAACATCAAAGATTAAGAGTTTAGGAGTGTGCACCTTTGACAATTATTGCACATTTTTTATTTTTTTACAATTTACCTTAATAGTAGCCCCAACTCCTTAGCATCCTCAATAGCTTCCATAAACGTCAGTCTCAATGCATATAATGAAAAGTTAAGGAAATAAATAAGATCAAATGAAATTTAAAAAGGATAAGCATTAAGGTTGATTTCTACTCCATACCTAGCTTGATACAAGTTAAGGATTCTATTATATCCATCAAAATATTTTCCTTCTTCACTAAGTTTAACCATTTCATTAGCCCAATGTACCTATTTAGTGTAAGCATTAATCTTCTTTATATCCTTTTGGATGTAATAATCAGGTGGTTTACAAACAACCTTCCTCACTTTATGAGATTTTTCCATCTGTAATTCATCACAAAACACAAATTATCTCTTTGTTTTATTTTATTTTAATCAGGTTAAAAGCGACATAACAAAAAGTAAAAGTGATGTGCTTTGAATAAAAAATGATATTATTTAATTCAAAAGCAATGTTTGACTAATCTAAATTGACCCCCTTTCATGCAAAAGTGACAACCTTTTCTTTAAAGGTAATGTTATTTCAGACAAAAGTGATGATCTTTGTTGCAGACACGTGAATCTTTAGTGAAGAAGCCATAACATTTGTTGCAGAAGTGATAATATTCAATTCCTATCAGAAGACCTGCAATGGAGAAAAAAAAATGTCATAAAACAACAAATTTATTGTGATGTTATTCACTTAAAATCGATGCCAGAATAGTCCTAAGTGATATGATTTCTATTAAATGAGATATTTTCCTGCTTATAAGTAATGTTATGTTTATAAGGAGCGATATTCTTTGAAGTAGAAGTAATGAGATTAGTTGTAGAAGCAGTAGTCTTTTGTGCAATAGCAATAATATTCAATGTAAAAGTGACATAATTCTATCAAAGGCGGTCTTGTGCGTAATTTGTAACATGAAAGTGCAAAATATACAAAAAAAAGAAGCTCAAAAACACATTAAGATCAGTGAGGCATGGGCCCCACTATGGGTGTCATTTGTGTGTAATCTAAATACAAACCTTCATATAACATTAGTATAATCATCCAAATAAACTTGATAAACTATATAAAATAAAGAAATGAAAGATTAGGAGCATTCTATGGCTCTCTAGTTCTAAGGACTTGAATTATTCTCTTATCTACAAATATGATCCTCAAGTGACAACCTAGAAAAATGAGATGTTTATGATATGAGATGAAATTCTATTTTGAATGATCTAGTTCTCATTATTATCTTGTTATAAATGATGAATCTAATTACAATTGCCTATAATAACAATTCTCCCAATGATAAATTGCACAAACTAGCGATACTCTAAATGAAGTGGACCTATCTATTGCTCTAATTATGCATCCTATTTATAGCATTTCTCAAGGTGTAGGGGGTGAGTTTATGTAACCATGATCAAGGTTTGATTATGATTTGGGGTTGATGAGTGCCCCCTTTGGATGGTCTTGAGATTGATTTTAACAAATGAATGGTCAAGATAGCAATACTTATTATTGATCCATGTGTTCTCATTCCTCATCTCCCATTGGTCAATTCAATTTTGTCATGTAGTGGTAGGTGAGACAATTTAGGAGTAATTAATTAAAAGAATTAATTAAATTAGCCATGTATGAAATTTGAATAGGTTAGATTTAATTAATTAAAGAACCATATAATCAAATGATTAATTCAATCATATAGTTGATCAATTTTTTATTTTAATTAATCCAAATGGCTTGAATCTAATTAATGTTTCTTTGACCATTTTTAGGTGTATACACATTCTTATAATTAAAAATTGCCATTATTTTGAATATATACATACGTATAAAACATTTTTATCTTATTTTACTCTTGTAGGTAACACCCAATACAAGGGAGGTACAACACCAATGATTCGCTGATAACCTACAACTGATTGCATATCTTGATGAAAAGAATGGACAAGCGAAAGACAGTGATTGATGGTCACCGAGCTACTAAAGTATGTGTAAGATAATTAAATCAATCAATATATTGTCATTGATGTCAACTAGTTTTGACTGTACTTATCATGATGGGTACAAACATCTAAAGAAATAAAATGGTAAAGGAATGAGATATCTACTTGAAGATGAGATGGATATGAAAGATATGGATATGGTATACATTAGGTAACTTATTGATGAGTCTATGGCATTATGTTGTTGACTTGATTGTATTACATGATTTTTTATGTATTGAAGATCAGAACTGAACAAGTTCATGTGGTCGGTAAATGAAGATTTTTGTATACACCAAGCTAGTGTAGTGTATATCAAGTATAGTATTAACTGAGCAAGTAATCACTAGTATTGACCGAGTGAAAGAAAGAAATAAAGCTTAATTATAGCTGACTAAAATGATGAGTTGGATAGATGCTTATGATTTCGAGGTAGAAGATAATATTTTTTATGATGATCCAATGGCTGACAAAATTAAAGATTGATCGAATGAAGGAAAATGAAATGTATTAATGACACAACTGTCGAGGAAGGTTAAAGTGTTAAAAATGAACGATGGAGATTGAAAGGAAAAATCAACGGATGTAAAGAAAATGGTTTATGATGTCTATGTAAGGAGACATGGGATTCATTATTGAGTCTAGGATTTTGTATAATGCAGGATAATTCATGTGAAAGGTTTATTTTCATGCACCATTGATCAAACTGGTTGAAGCCAGAATCGAGTTGAACTGCAGACATTACTAAGCATCAGAGAAGCATACACTGAGTGGAATAAAGTTGGAGGATATGAAGGATTGAATTGATTATTGATCAGAGGAAGTATTTTGAGCTTAGGATAGATCTGAAAATCTACAAATCATAGTTGTATTTGTATCAAATCATCATTGTATCAGTTTAACCATTGTTATAGATAAATCTCTTAACCGGGTGAGACTTAACAGTATTTTTGTATTTCAATATGACATTCAATGAATTTTGTTTATTTTCTTGCTGACTCCATAGTGAATGTTGGTCAAGGAAGAACTGTTAGTGATAAATCCTATAACTAGGTCACACCTTATAGTGTATTTTGTAACCTTTAATAGGGTTGTCTCCTAACTGATCTCACTTTAGAAGAGTGAATTATTTTCAGTTACCAGTCCTAGGTGGTTTTTCCCCTAACAGGGTTTCCATGTTAAAAATCTATGTGTTATGTGTGAATGATGTGTTGAATTATTATTTTCCTTTACACATTTCATAACTGGATAGATCCATAAACATAGTATTGAATTTACTGGCAATCAGTAGAAAAAGAGAAAGATATAGTTGATATCTTATCGAGTTGATTATTAAATTGAAAAGTTTTTATATATACATCTGGGAGATTTGGGACTGTAGTATAACTGAAATTAACTGATTCACCCCCCCCCCCCCCCCCCCCGCTTCTCAGTTATCTAACAATTGGTTTCAAAGCTAGGTTGCTTGGAAGGAAAAGTTTGAAGGACTTAAGCGAAAGATCACAAGATGTATAACAGAGAGGTGCCAAAGCTGAATAAAGCTAACTTCTTGAAATGGAAAATCAAAATGAGATTGCATATATCTAAAATTGGAGAATCTTCTATATACTACTTGGATCATGATTTCATTCTATCGACTAGACCTTTGACTATTGATCAGATGAGAGATAGACATGAACATAATGTCACAATGATAGAGATTTTTGTTGCCTTATCAGATGTTGAATTTGAAGATGTCAAGACATGCACTACTACTAAATAAATGTGGGACAAACTTGCACTAGTTCACAGAGGAGATGTAAATCTGTTGAGGGCAAAAGCTAAGAGTCTTAGAGGAAATTTTGATGACATGAAAATAAAAGGAGAAAATTTTTCATAATACAACAACTGAATCAAGGATATTGTCAATGCTATCCGAGGAGCGAGAGGTATTATTGAAGAAGACATTGTTGTAAGTAAAATTCTTAGAACCTTGATGCCTATCTATGCTTTTAGAATCTCTTCAATCCATGAAATGAGATCAACTCCGGGCAATCATCTTACACTTGATAGCCTAATTGGTAAGTTGACTACTTTTGAATTGAATAACTTTGATAGCAATATTGTTCCTAATGTTGAGTCTGCATTTATGTCATCTTTGAAAATTGGTAAATCAAGTAGTAAACACATGATAAGAAATGAGAGTGACACTAAAAGTGATGAAGATGAACTTGATGAGCTTGAAGCATTAATGGCTAAAAGACTGTCGAAAGGTAAAGGAAGATATAAAGGGAAATTACCTTTGGTATATTTTAACTATAAATGAATTGGCCATATTGTAGCTAGATTTCCTAATGGGAAAGGAGATGAAAAAGACAATGAATGATCTGATGAAAGAAGGTTTGACAGGAGAGATAACTGAGAACATAGAGGAAACTGACAATATGACAGAAGAGGCAACTGAGACTACAAAGACAAAGGCAAGAAATTATGTTACCTTGTTGAAGATGATGATGACACTGACACTAACACCGACACCGACATTGATGAAGATATTGAGGTGGTATTTGTGGCTTTGATAGAATATTTAGAAGAAGAAGAAAGGTATGTTGAAATAGCACTTATTTCTAAAGTTAGCAAGAATGATACTTGGATTATTGATAGTGGTTGTACACATCATATGAATGGTGATGAAGATAATTTTGAATACCTTGAACATTATAATGGTGGATCTGTTAAAATAGGAAATGATACACCTTGTCTAGTAAAAGGAAAAGGATCTATCTTTTTGAACAATAAGATCAGATGTGAGAATGCATATTGGATGAAGGGACGTAACTATAACTTGTTGAGTGTAGCACACCTGAATAACATAGGTCAACGAGTTGCATTTGAAAATAGAAAGGTGAAGATCTATGATGAGACTAGAAACTTGGTCGGTATTGGTGAACAATCTAAAGGTAATCTATTTTATCTTGAGAATGTTGAAACTTTTGTTTATTGGCTAGAACTGAAGATTTGTGGTTATGACACAAAAGTCTATGTCATGTGAATTTTGACAACATGGTTAAAATCAGTAAGAAGAGGAGAGTTAGAGGCTTATCGAGCTTATCTAACCTTGACCATGTCATATGCAAACAATGTCAAATGGGAAAAATGTCAAAATCTAGTTTCAAGAGAAAAAAAACTTTTCATCTAATACTATTTTGGAGTTGGTTCATACCAACTTGTGTGGTCATATGAGAGCTCAGAGTTATTATGGAGATAATTATTTTATCTTATTTGTTGATGACTACTCTAGGATGATGGTTGTCATGTTTTTGAAAGAACAATCTAAAGTCTTTAAGATGTTTAAATTGTATAAAGCTAAAGTGGAAAAGGAAAGTGGAAAATAGTTAGAATGATTGAGATCAGATAAAGGTGGCGAGTTTATTTCTGATGAGTTCACTAAAATTTGTAATGAGCATGGAATCAAAAGACAAGTTTCTACACCGAGAACATCACAGCAGAATGGAATTGCTGAAAGGGGGAATAGATCATCTATTGTTGATTGTGCTAGAATACTAATGATTTAAAAAGATGTTGCACAAACATACTGGAGATAAGTTGTTAGTACTACTGTATACACATTGAACTGAGTACAACTAAAGAAATATTCAAATAAAACACCCTATGAGTTATGGTATGGTTACCATCGAATGTAAGTTATTTTAGAATATTTGGAAGTAGATGTTACATTCTGAAAGATGATAGAAATGGGAAATTTGATTCAAAAGGTGATGAAGGAATATTCTTAGGATATTCTACTAAAATCAAAGGTTACAAATGTTTGAATTGTGTGTGTGAAATTTGTACCTAGTTGTAAACACAACACTTCAGTAAAACATTAAAGGTTAGCAAATTAGAAATCTATAATAAATGAAAACTAAGCTAACCATGTGATTTACTGCCTTCTAGTAGGTGCGAGTATGGTATTCTCATATTCAGACCAATATCAATGATGATGCAACACCTAAACGAAGGATTTGAATGCAAATGATAATGAGTGCAAATTAATCTTTTTTTCTTTTTTTTTGATGCAATAAGATGAAAAACTGTATGAATCTAATCTAGAATGGATGAAATTGATATGCAGATTATTCTAACGATGCTATGAATTGATATGAAAATGGATGCAAAGCTATGAAAAATAATGAAAGATCTCACAAATTGCCTATTCGCAAAAACTTTATTCTTCAGATGCACTTTTGCCAGAGTAATTGTGCAAATTCGAGAGATGTAATTGTGAAGAGCTAAGCCTTGATTTTATAGAAATCCAAGGCTAGAGGATGCATTGAGAAAATCCATAAATCACTCTTGATAAACTCAGGTTAATTTTTGAGTTAACAAGAAATCAGAATTAATTAACTCATAAAATCATGCAAAAGCACTTTTTATCTCAAAATAGAGCTTTAGTTCACTATTTCAACTCACAATCAGATGTTGAGTTTGGAAAGTTAACAAATTGAAATTGATAATTGATTTAAAGTTGACTACTTTTTTGATTGTGCGTGATTTAATTTTAATTAATTTAAAAGTAAAGTGATTTATTCTCAACTTAACTGATTTTTGAATTAAAATAACTGATTTATGGGTTAATTAATTATTAAATCAAACTTTATTCCAAAACTATATCATTAAATCTAACAAATTAATTTAATTAATTAAATAAGAATTTAATCAATTATTCATAGGATTTTTGATTTATTGTCAAATAAAAATAATATTAATTAAGAATAAATCTAATTAAATCTAATTAAATAATTTAATGGAAGAATTAATCTAATTAATTAAATATTTATCATATTCAATTAATCAAATTTAGGATAAATGAGATTTATCGCCAAATAATATTTAATTAAAGATAATTAGGATAAATCAAGAATATTCCCCGATGCAGAATTAGGATAAAATCAATTAGGTTTCGATGACTTGATGTGTAGATGTACCTTAGGTTTAGGACTTTGATGTCAATTTCGATCGATTTGATGATATAGGAGGTCAATGAACCTATAGCCCATTTTTGGGGTATTACATTTTGCCCCTCTTTGAATTACTATGCAAAGCGTAATGGTTCAAAAATTAATCTATGTTTGATGTTGAAGCTGATTTGAGAGATTTACTGATTCCGAGATAGAAACCGATCAAAAGATTTGAAGATGTTGATTCAGGTCCTAATTGACCAAGAATCGAGATGATGTTAACTATAGCAACAATGAATCGGTGATTATGAAAAAGTATCAAAACACCTGATTCTTAACCTTATGATTATGAAGAAGTGATTGTTCTGACCCCAGACCTGATTGTCAAAAAGGGAATCGAAAGGATGTCAAATCTGAACCCTTCAGTTATGAAGAACCAAGGAAATAATACTAATGAACCGATGGTTATGAAAAGTTGATACAGTTTACAAGATAGATTAGGATACCATATTGATATGGATCTTGATGAACCTAATATGCCCCAAGCGATGTGCACCACATGACGAGGTCTTTTGATGAATCAACAACTAGATGTGGTTGTTGTCTTGATTACTAAGGAAAGAAATTTGATTTACATATTTGATTGATATGCAATACCATGCCCCCTTCGGGATGAAAATCAAAATCTAGCAAGAAAATCCAGCGTTGAATAGTTTAGAAGCATGTTAATTGATTTGAGAATTGGTTGTACACATCTGGAAACACGTTCTACATCGTTTAGAGGTCCTGAAGACCAAGTTTGACTAAGTTTGACCATGAGTTGACCATGGTTGACCAAGTTGAAATTTTGATAGTTTGATGTGAGATAATTAGTTAAGTTGAATTCTGGATTTCTATGAGGATTGAAGGTTAATTATGCAAGCAATCAGTCGTCCTGGATCTGAAAATTTTTAATCGCGATTTTGACAAAGGAAATGATTTCAGATTTTGATTTTGATCCCAAAAATGGGTTCAAAATGTCAAAATTAGCTAGGGGTGCACTTTTCATGGAAAATGGAGCACTTTGAAAAATTAGGTCAAAACTTATCTAAGGCCCAAAAGGTCATTTTCATTTCATTATTCACTTTTGTCTTTTGTGAGCCTTATGGAGCCCTCTGAGAAAATGTATAAGGTGCATGTCTCCTCTCATCGATTTGAGCGCAGCTGGTGATACCAGTGACCTCCCCAGTATGGGAACCCAATAAGTGGACCTCTGTGCCTCTCTGTGAATTCAATTTTTCCTTTTTTGTAGCATTTTAGGATCTTTTTCATACGTATTTGAATTTTTGAATTTTGCTAGCATATAAACTCGTATGACAGTCCCCTAGGACTTGTACAACTTTTGAAATTAGTTTAAAGTGTCATGCCAGGTCTATAGGAAACTCGTATGAGAGGGACCCATGTATCGTACGACATTTTGTCAGGTCCCTCCAATGTTGTACGACAACCTCTATATTGTCATGTACTCATGGAATGTTGTATGGGAACCCCTGGAAACTCATACGAGTTTTGACACTAGTCTAAAAACTCATATGGAAAATAGCGAGCATTTTTCACATCCTGAGGTCAAATTTTTTAATTTTTTGATTTCTTAGGCTGATTTCTTAGCTTTTAATGCACCTTCTGAAGTGTTCAACTTTTCAATTCTTGTACTGATAGCCTGATTTTTTACCAAATTACTGATAGGATACCCTGTGTTGTGTAGGTCATCTAACCTGATGTTCATGTTCATATATCACACCCAGCTACTCAGAGATTGTGCATGTCACTACCCGATCCGATGAGAGTGCACCTTGCTTCATGTGGATTTGAGTACCTGATCTATTTTCCTGAGATTTAGGTGAACCACGGTCTACTGACTGCTTTGATAGAGCAGTTTCATTTAGAGACATAGACTTTCCACTTACCCACTGGAGAGATTACTGTTACACTTAAGGACATATATAGGATATTATGTATACCATTCCATGGTCATCGTCTTGATTATGTGAGTGCGGGGAATTCTGGTCTTCTTGCCTTTCGGAGAGTGTTTGGTGATGATACTCAGTTGACTCAATCTATCTCATGTGAGACTTTAGTTGAGAGATATGGGTAGACCCATAGATTAGAGTGCATTATAGCAAGGATGATCAGTGGGATCATCTTGTTTGACCATCAGTAAAATGGTCTTCTGATAGGCTGGGCCCCGATGGTAGCTCATCTAATGGCTACTCCTTCTGAGTTGGGTTGGGGATAGTGTATGCTTGCACACTTGTTCTCCAAGATGCATGAGATAGTGTATCAGGAGAGAAAATATTTTGCTTCTGGTGCATTAGTTCTATAGATTTGGGCATGGGAGCACATCCCGATATGTCATCTGGTATGTTAGACTCAGAGACAGCCGCAGGAGCCCATGATATATGTATATTATGGATATGTGACACAGGTTCGTATGGGTATTACTAAGTATTAGAGGCATGTCTTGGATGACATGACTTATTGTATTTGTAGACCATATTTACAAGTTGAGGCTTGGCCAACTGTATGGTCTCAATTTAGTTACTTTTGTCAGAGTCGGGTATTGATTGGTGTTTATAGCTGAATGTGGACCTCTAATCCAGCCATAGACACAACATAGTCATTGCTTGATCATCAAATCATGAAGAGGAGTATGAATTACTCCTTTCATAAGATTCTATCGATTCAACCTGTTGCCTCCTAATTGACTAGGGTGTTTGAATTGCTCTCAGAACGAGAGCCAACAACCAAAAGACCAAGCTAATACGGAGGATTTGAAAGCTTGAAAGATGAACAAAATAAAATTAATCTGAGATGAATGTGCAATTAATCTAAGAATGAAGATGCAATTTTTGAGCTAAGAACTTGAAAGGAATGTGCAAATTAAGCTAATAACAATAAGCAAATTACTCTACTATGAAAGTGCAATTATACTAAATGAGAAGTAAGCTAATTATGCAATGATAAAGCTTGAAAATATGAATATAATTGAGAGAAAATTTCACTATAGTTTATGTGCTCTCAAATTGCCTCCTTTTTTGAATGAAGAAGAAGGTTCATAATATAGACAAGCCTGGAGGAAGGGTGACGAGTTTCTTGAAATGAAATGGTTGACTCTTCATTCCCCTTTGAGACAAATATTGAAGAATTACTTAATTTTAAAAAATGAATTACCCTTTGAATAATTTGAATTATTAATTCAAATAAAGGTGTCCATTCAAATAACAAAATAATTATTAATTCCTTTTATGTGTATTAGCTAAAGGGGGTGGATTTTAATTTCATTTAAAGTACTTAGGACTTTAGAATTAAATTAATTTATCATAGGGATTATTTAGCCAATAAAGTCAAAAACTTAGGAATTAATTATAGTGTGAGATTAATACAAATTTACGTCTTTTGCAATTGACATCTAGTCAAATAAAGTCAGGTAGGAGAGAGAAAATTGCCTAGCAAAGTAGGACTTCGATGATGTGAAATTTGAGGAATGCATCAAAATTGATTGAAATTGCAAGGTGCCAATTTTGGGGTATTACATTTGCCCCTCTTTAAATCGATGTGTGAACGGCATGTTGATTCAAAGAATAGTCTGATGTGACAGATGAGTGAAGATTTTAGAATTCTAGGTTAGATTGCCAAGACACCGATCGGATTGAGATTCAGAACCATCTTCAGAGCGAAGCATGATTCTCCGAAGTCTAAGTTAGACTGCGAAGATGATGGTCCAAATACCACTTGAGAGAGAACTAGAATCGGGGTTAGATTGCCCCAATACCGATTGATTGAAAGATCACTGATGCATATTTAGGACTATTTCTAGAATCAGGGTTAGATTGCCCCAATACAAAGCTTAGCCCTCCGAGACCCAGGTTAGATTGCCCAGATAACGGTCCAAAAGAGTTTTCAAGAGCCATCTCCATAATGAAGCTTAACTCCCAGGAATTAGGGTTAGATTGCCCCAATACCTAATGAGATTTAAAGAACCATCTCCAGAATGAAGCTTGATCCTTGAGGATCCGAGCTAGATTGCTCAGATACCTAGAAGATAGATGACAGGATAACTAAATGCGAGGCACAAAGATGCCCCTAGCGATGAGAACTTGTTGATTAAGATTAGACTGATTCAAGAATTGATTCGACAAGATTCAAATGATGAAATCATCCTACCCCTCGGGAGCGAAATCAAAAGATGACATGTCAGAAACATGATTGATAGCAAGAGGTTGCAAATAGAGATAAGATCAAAGATCTAGAAGAACTTAGAACAGATTAAGGAAGCATCAAGAAGATGCAGAATCGATTTGGAGTGATCCAGAGGTCCTGTTGACCAAGTTTGACTATGGTTGACCATGGTTGACTAGATTTGACTAGAGTTGATGTTAGATGAAAAGATTGAAGATCTCAAGAAAATGATGAAGAGATGAGAATCTGGCAGGAAAATGATGCCAGAAGGCTGACTGCACAAGCGACCAATCCCAAAGGATTCCAAAATTTAAAACATGATTTTGAGCCATCTAGAGATGTCAAATTTCAATTTTGATCTCAAAAATGGATTCAGAATGGCCAAAGGTGCAATGTTTGCATGAAACGGAGCACTTTTGAAAATTAGGTCAAAAGCCATATAAGGCAGGGAGGGGTCATTTTAAATCATTATTCACTTTGACTTCTTGCGAATTGAGAGCTCTGAGTGAGATGGAGGGAGTTCCTATGCATACACATCATTTTGAGCACTTCCGACGACACGCCCAGCCACTGGAGTATGAGCCACCTATGAGTAGTCAATAAACCATCTTGCATTTCAATTTTTAATCACTTTCTAGGTTAATTTAGGCTAGATTTAGCACGTTTTAAGCCTTGTTCTTCCAATATCGCGTGAGGAAACAGTTTCCTTGCACTAGCCTAGGTCGCCTCTCACATGAGGAAATAGTTTCCTCACGTAGCTTAGGGCTTCTTTGCCTAGAGCCTCTCTACAGTCTCGCGTGAAGCACTATCTTATTTCGTGCAAAATTTCTTCTTCTCGTGTAGGAAGAGATCCTATCTCGTGCAAGGGAACAATTTCCTCATGCGGGAAACTACTGCAACATTCAGAATCTTCACCCAAATTTGCATAAAATCAGCCAATTTAAACATTCTAGAGTCCTATTAGGATAGATGTGTAGCTTCATTTTTTGTTATTACTCTGAAAACCACCATATTGAGATACTAATCCAATGTCGTCGCTTTCTTTGTAGGTTGACTTCCTAGATGTCACTTTCTAGTCACACCATCCAGCCATTACCACATTAGTTCAAAGATTGATAGATGCTGAGGGTGCCCACATTGATGGGCTAGGATTATCTTATTTACGTGATATACCCGACATTTGGGTAAATCACGGTCTCTTAGGTGCACTTGTCAAGCGTTTCCTTTCAGAGATGAACACCTTCCACCTATCGATGGGAGAGATGATAGTCACTCTTGAGGACATCTACAGGATCCTCAGGATACCCTTCCACGACACCCAAGTTGAGTACGATGTTTAGCCGAGGGCAGGCACACTGGCACTAAGAGCCATATTCAGGGATGAGTTAGTGATGGGTCAGGCCATCTCCTGGGAGAACTTGATCTACAGATATGGAGCTGGTCATGGATTAGCGATCATCTTGGCTTGCTTCCTGAGCTGCTACCTGGTACTAGATCAAGGACAACACAGTTTGGAGTGCAGTTGGGGATTGATGTTGTAGTGGATGTTGGCTAGACTAGCAGTCAGATTCAGATGGGGCGAGTGCATGCTCACCCAGATGTACCATGGGATGCATGAGATCATGTATCAAAGTGCAAGGACCATGGTGGTAGGGGTATTTGTTTTATAGATCTGGGCCTGGGACCATCTCCCTGTTTGTAGGCTGATATTCCATGGTACACGACAGGCCCTTGAGCCTTACATATACAGGTACGTAGGTCCTATGACCCAGCCCATAGTGGGTAAGACATATCAGTGGCATAGTTAGCTTGATGATATGGCAGAAATTATATAGAGACCATGGATAGCCACAAAGCCATGGGATGATGCTCAACAGGAGCTTTCTCACATGTTCATCTCGTGTCTAGTGATCAGACATAGCATTTATGTCATTGAGCACTTCATGCTCACATGTTTGATGAGACAGTTTGGGAGACAACAAGTCATCTCTCAGGAGTACTACCCCTATGCCTACTTTTCTGATGAGGCAAAGAATAGGTGGCACTCGAGATTAGATCTAGGCAGGTGTGCGATTGAGGCTCGAGTACCTCTAGCTAGATGGGACTATATGGTGGATGTCACCAATGCAGGGATGATGCCTGCATACCAAGATCACTTCTTGGCACACCCATTTCCTAGGTTTATAGATCTAGTGGGCATGGGAGAGAGAGCACAGTAGCAGCCTGCACAAGAGAGCAACAGCAACAGGTACCTACCTAGCAGCAGATACCAGTATAGCAGCCTGCACAGCAAGGGCCACAATAGCAACAGAGGCAGAGGGTACTAAGGACAAGGCAGGTAGACATCCCTACCAGGACTATGGGATCAAATGTAGGTGCTAGGAGTAGTGGGACCCAACAGAGGTCCATGAGACAGAGAACAGGTGATACTTCATAGCAGATGCCTCTTGATAAGGATTCAAAGGTTGAGGATGTTGATATGTCAGATCAAGCCACATAGGGGTGAGTACAGCTGGCATAGGTACAGGAGGCTCTCAAGAAGAGCCAAGAGAGAGTGATATAGGTGTAGTAGGAGCAAGATGATTACCACACATAAGTGATCATTCAGGAGACAGGGTGACTGATAGGGAGCGAGAGATCAAAGAGCTCCAAGAGGAGCTAGAGAGGTCACGATTGGAGACCAGATATGAGTCTTCTCAGGCAGCCTATTACTACGTGGCATATGTTGGTGTTGTCCCAAATTTATCAGAGTAGGTGCCTCCATTTTCTAAGTACACTAGAGCACCACAAGGACCTCCACCGTAGGCACCTCCATAGGCACCACCACAAAGACTGATGCCTCCTTCGCAGGGACCACCACCTCAGATTCCTCCACCTCCACCTCCTCTAGGTGGCAGTGGATCATGATGTATACTATAGCCCATTTTTTATACTATGCTCAAGTAGCACCCTTTTGTACATTGACATTGATTTGACCAATATATATATATATATATATATATATATATATATATATATAGTACTTGTTTATATATTTCTTTAATGTTGATGTTCATGAGATGTTCCCTAAGTGATTTAGATGTATGGATTAGATATGTATGAGATGCACATGCTTTCTTTTATGATATGAATATGCAATGTGAAATGTGATGATAGATAGTAGATGGATATGTATGATGTAGAATGTATGCATATAGTGAATGAAATGCAAAGTGTAATGTATGATTTGATTTATGCTTATAATGGATGCACATGTTAGGAATATGAAAATGTAGAAGAATGTATATGGATTTATGGATGCAAATGGAAATGGTACTAATCATCTCATGTAGTATGTAGCAATATATGATAGGTACTAACCAAAAGAATGTTTCAAAGATCGGGAACAAGGACCAGACACTTGTGCAGCCAAGAGGAACCTAAGACAAAAGATAAGAGCCTTTGATGAATAGATCCAGAAGAAGACAATCAAGAGAGCACCAAAACACCATCTCAATACAAGCCTAGAATGAAAATGCAAGCCAAAGCTAGATGCAACCCTAGGACTTGGTTGTTAGACTCATCGTATTATCATCATAGATATTTTTAGGTATGGATGATCGCAAGATGCCATAGAACTCTCAATGACATGAGAATATGAATATGACATAAGTCTTAGATTCATCGGAATGAGGTGTAAGCATTAAGGCACAAGAAGCTAGAATGACCTGAACACCTATTCCTTTTTAATTTAGCAAGTTAACATAAGCATCAAAGCATAATTTCTATCATGACCTGAATGTTGCTTGCATACAAACATGCTAGACACACATGAGTTTCTTCTTTTTGCTGGGTAAAAGATAAGCACTTCAAGATGCTCAAAGTGACCCTTACATTCACTTAGTAGGACGAGCATTTGCAATTTCACTTATAGCAGAAAGAAGTCACTCAAACAAACAAGGAGAAGAACCAACCTCACCAAAGTTTCCATATAAAAGGAGTCAAGGTACACATGGTCATCCAAAACAAGATGAAGACTCTCATAGTGGACACCCCTCTTAGATGAATTCTTTGGATCATTGGAACTAAACCAGCAAATAGAAAGCAAGAAAAAGAACAAGCACTCAAAGAAAATCTCAGCATGCTTCAGAGAACTAAAAAACTAGTTTCAATTTTAGTTTAAGTTTGTGTTCAAGTGGATTGAAGTCAGATCAGAAGAATTTAGTGCGAGAAGTCGCAACAAGATGGTGATAGTAGACAGACACAGTGAGAACCACTGGTGGCTATCGTGAGAGACAAAAAGTATCAAGGAGATATCAGAGCGTGGAATGAAGTATCGATAGGCAGACACAATAAGAAATGTTGGTGACCGATACAAGAGAGATCCTCAAGAAGAGAGATCTCAGAGATACTAGCAAAACATCAGTAGGCAGACACAGTGAGAACCACTGGTGACTAATGTAAAAGGGATCCACAAAAAGAGAGATCCAAGCGGTAGCCAGGTATCAGTAGGCAGATGCAATGAGAACCACTAGTGACTGATATGTAGGAGATTCTCAAGGAGAGAAGTCTCAAAAATGGCTAAGCATCAGCAGGCAGACGTAGTGGGAACCATTGGTGACTGATGCAAGAAAGTGTCTCTGAAAATGATAGGACAATTCCCCCTAGACCAGGGAGGTACCCCCAAGTGTGACCAGTTCCAATCCATGAAGAGTTGAGAAAAATCTCGAGGAATGACTGAAAGAAAATGCATGAGCTAGCAAACCAAAGTAGGAAACAAACTAAAGCAGGAAACAAGGAAAGCAAACTAAAGCAGGAATGCAGGAAAGTGGGAAACAACTAAGGCAAACTAACAGAGCCAAGCGATGTTGCAATAGGTATAGCATTGGGGAACAAGAGGCACCTATTTACCAAGTTTTCACCATTTTGGCAGAGATTCTATTTTTGCTACCATGACGCCTGTTTACCAAGTTTTTATCAATGACACATTTTTCTTCTTTTTCACTTTTTTTTATTTTTTTATATTTTTGAATATTTCATTTTTTTGTATTTTTTCAAATTTTCTATTTTTTTGAGTATTATCAAGGCACTTGTTTGCCAAGTTTTCACCAGGATAATAAATACATCAAAGCACCTATTTACCAAGTTTTCACTAAGATGATCATTTTTTTAGGACATTTTGCAATTTTTAGGATTTTTGAGAATATATCATTTTTAGGATTTTTTTCAAGATCAATAAGTATGTACATGAGCATATAGAGAATGTCTCATCTGTATAACTTCTTCAGATGAAGAGTGTTGATCAGCTCTTTGAGTTGTTCTCCTTTAGTAGTAATCTCTGAGAGCACAATATTTTGTAGTAGTAGTCAACTAAGAAGTTGTAGAATCGGAACCAGTAGTATCCAACTGTCGAGAGATCCATAGTCAAGGAAAGATCACTTAAGAGAGACCCAAAAATATCCTCGTGGACGCATCTTAACTCTTTGTCAAATTTTCCCACGCTCTAAACACTTAGGAAGAGCAATTTCTAGATTTCTCTTAATCATGTCATTAGAGATGAGGAGATGCTGATATGCACTGGGACAAGGCAAGATGGAGTGAAAAGTGTAAAGTATGAGAGGCAAGGGTGATGAAATGGAGGGAAGCATGAGAATTTTGGAAGCTTGAATGGCAACTTTGATTTTCCTTTTTTTTTTTTGGAATCCACATAGCTTTTGATTTTGATTTTTTTTACTTTGAGGTGCTTTTGATGACAATTCCTATAAGATGGACTTCAAGATCCATTTAATTTATTTTTTTGGCTTTTGGTTGTCTTCTTCTTTTTGAGGACCTTTGTGGTCTTCTGAACACCTCTATTGCTTTTCTTTCTTTGTAGTCACATGTCAATTATATGGGACATGGTGACCTTGAGATATAAGTGGATTCTTATTATTTTTGTTTTTATGTTGCACATCCAAGTTACTTCTAAAAGACTCATGAATTATGGATGAAAGAGGTTTAAATGACTGGTTTAGGTGGAGAGGCAAAAATGGTAGTGGATGAGCCACTCATCTCAGGGGAAAGAGGGAAGAGAAGTCAATGGGATGGGCTCAAGTGCAAAGATATCAGCATCATCCTCATCATTCATGAGTGAATCAAATAGACCAAGAAAGTTATCTTCCATAGAACATCGTCAATTGGGAGTTGTATTAGAAGACTCAGATAATTTTGGAGGAAAATTATGTGAGCCTAACTGAGATGACCTATTCCAAGAATTAGGTCCCCTTTCAGGTGGTAAGAGCACACAAAGATTCCATGAGACTATAACAGGATGGGGTCTTACACACCCATGATTTGCTAGAGTAGTAGAAGTATAACTTGGAGTAGATGGCCTAGGAGCCATCGGAATGATCTCCATAGGAGGGTGGAAAGGATCATCATCAGTTTCTTGATCTAGAGGATTAGAACCTCCTTCTCTTCCAAGGTTGGTAGGAGCAACATCTTTGTGTATAACATCAACTGGTATTTTTGTAGTGGTATATGATATGGAGTCCCATTCATGTTCCTTTGAGTTCATTTCACTGCAGCAACACTATTTGATGTAATCAGCTAGAGATATAGTAGGCGACAGATCCTCTTTATCACTGTCATCTGTCATAGGAAGTGTTTCTTTGACAACATGATCTTTCTTAGTAAAAGAAGTGGATTAATCAAGAATAGGCATACCCAAGATAAGGGAGACATCAGCTAGTTTCCCCCATTCAATATGTGTGTTGTTAGAGTCAGCAATAGTAGGAGTCTATTCAGTAAAGTAGATAAAATCCTCTTGGTGAGGATCGGGATCATGTTCTTGAGGCACTTGAGAAGGTAGATAATACTCTCTTTGTTAGTCTGGATTAGGATGTTGAATATTTAAGAACCCTTCATGTGTCATAGGCTAGATTTTTGTGTCTTCATCATTTCAATCCTTGCATGAGTGAAAGCTACAACTAGGTTGGTCAAGCTCATGACCCTGATAGCCAATACCAAATCTATCTTTAGAGGGTTCTTCACAAGAATGTGGAGATGTGGGGATAGCGGTCAATAACAAGATAGACTCAATCTGATATTCCCCCATGCCAGTATCTTTGATCTTTAGGGTCTTTTCCATTTCTTTAAGTTTGGTATCATAATATTTAGTAAATTCCCCATTGGTCGAAACAAAGCTATCACCAAATTCTATGAGTATATTGTAAGTATGATTCATAGTAGTAGGTACTATCACTTCTATCCCTTGAAATGGAAACTTTATACACTGATGATAAGTTGAAGAGACCGCCTGCATCTCGTGGAGCCAAGATCTTCCCAATAGGATATTGTATACAAGAGGAATATCCAAGACTTGACAAATAACATCTCTCTCAATAGGTCCAAAATGGATAGGTAGCACAACTAAGCCTTGGGATTTTCACTCTTCTTCATCATAAGCTTTGATGGTGATCTTCTTGCGGGAGTCTATGCAACCCTCATCATAACCTAGTTGGGTAAGCAATTTAGTGGAACTAATATTGAGACCAACACCATTGTCAATAAGAACACAACGAACACCTTTGGGACCTATCATGACCTCTATGTGGAAAGGACCATTATGCAGATGGCTCAAAGAGTGATCATCTTCTTCAGAGAAAAATAAATAATGCGGTGAGGTTAAATGACCCACCATAGATTGGACCTGGTCGAGATCAAGATCTTTGGGGACATTTGCCTCAGTGACGGCCTTATCCAGAATCTCCCTTTGGGCAGGTGAGATCTTCAACAACTCAAAAATGGTTATCTAAGCATTGGTTTATTGGAGCTGATCCAAGATGCTATAACTAGCAGTGCTAGGCACAGGAGCTGATTTTGCCGCTTTTTTGGTAGGACCAATGG
Source organism: Chamaecyparis obtusa (assembly GCA_027943335.1). Taxonomy (NCBI): domain Eukaryota; kingdom Viridiplantae; phylum Streptophyta; class Pinopsida; order Cupressales; family Cupressaceae; genus Chamaecyparis; species Chamaecyparis obtusa. The sequence goes on from BSBK01000899.1 coordinate 646,204, forward strand.
TAGTCTTATCCATAGTTTGCTTAGGAGCAGATGTAGGAGGATCGGAACCTTTCAAAAAAAATCTTCCACGTGATCAAGTAACAACATTGGCACAATCCTGAGGTTGTTTAGATTTAGACGAGCGAGATGTGGAGCTATGAAAGATGAAAGGAGTCTTAGGTTTGGGAGCATTGCCACTCCCTCTGAAAGTGATCACATCGCAGTACTCAAACTCAATAGGTTCGATCATGTTGATGATATTATCATTAGTGGTGTACATGTAATTAACCTTGGCATTAGTATTCTTAGCTTTAGAAGACTCACCTTTCTCATGAGGAGGGAAAGGATCCTTAAACACCTGATGGTCCAAATTCTTGTTGTGGTTATCTACAACAATGTCACCATTTTCAATTAAATCTTCAACCTTATGCTTCATCTAAAGACAAGTAGAAGTCTTATGACCAATGTTTTGGTGGTAGTCACAGTATGCATTGTCGTTCCACTAGTGAGGTCATGGTTGCGGGTCATAAGAATGCTTTTCCAAAGGAGTGAGAATCTAATTCTGCACAAGAGTCTTATAGACTACATCAAGAGGCTCTCCGAGAGAGGTGAATTAATGCTTGGGTCGAGAGGCCCAAGGTTTATTCTTAGCGAATCTTGAAGTTTGTTGATTATCTGTTGTGGTCTTTTCAATAGCCTTAGCCGCTTGTATGCTAGAAGTGAGATTAAAACCAGATTTTGAAGGATTTGCAGACACATTATCAACCACTCCATCATTTACCACATCTATGTTCTTGTTGACAGCCTTTCCCTTATCTTTGTTTGAGGAGAGTCCTTTCTTATTATCCTTATTCAAATTTAATTCTCCTTTCTTAACCATAAAGGCTTCTATCCTCACAGCTTGCTTGATCATGTTACCAAAACTCAAAGGACCTTGTAGTTGCACTTGATATCTGAAATCTGGGACAAGATTGTCCAAAAAGATGTCAAGTTTCTCAAAATTGGGTAATTTGCTAGGATACTTCATCCAAAGTTGTCTTCGCCTTTGGAGAAAAGACAAGAAAGGCTCTCCCAATCGTTGTTTTAGATTACACAAATTGTAGATGTTGACAAGGTGTTGAATGTTGTGCAAATAATGTTGGAGAAATAGATTAGCGATCTCTTCAAAAGTCTTAATCCCAGGGAGTAATCATCAAAACCATTCCATAGCTGGACCACCCAAGCTATGGGGAAAGAGTCTCATAAAATAAGTTTGATCATGCATGAATTCCATGGACAAAGCACCAAACTCCCTCAAGTGATCTTGGGGATCAGTTGTACCCATGTACTTGTCATATTTGGGCAACTCCACTCCTTTTGGGAAAGGAGGCATGCAAAGACTCTTGTCAAATGGAAAAGGGCATATGCTGTCCATTGTGAATTGTTGTGTGGGCTTATATTTTTCCTTTGTAAATTGAGTAATTTGATCTTGCATAGTCTGAATCATCTTTTGTAGCTTAGCGGTTTCAGTCTCTTCCTCTTTAGCCACAAGTGTTTCAACTTGGTAGTTTGGGGGTAACTTGGCCCCTTATTAAGATAACTCAATAAAGTACTTCTCCTTGTCTTCTAGAAGGAGGATCTCCATCATTTTAATAAGACTTTTATTAACTTTGGTAGGATTTAAGTCATTCTAAGTTATTACATCATCTTCATTTCCAAGGATCTCATAAATGCTCAGAAATTGGTCTTGTTGTTGATCATCTTGGTTTTGGTTGAATGGAGGAGGGTGATATAAGTATGGTTGTCAATCACCTTGAGGTTTGTTTCAAGATTGATCATCCTTGTGAGACTTATTTTGGTCATGTTGAGATTGACCATGATGTTGCTCATTTCAAGGTTGAGCATGGCATTGGTCCTTAGAAGATTGACCATGATACTGGTTGTTTTGAGATTGGTTGTGAGTTTGGTCATATTTTCCTGATTGGAAGTCAAATGGATCTCCCATCTTATCAACGTAGGACTATGTAGTAAATGAAGACTTAGTAAAATGATATGACCTATGTCAAAAGGGTGCAGCTAAGGTAACTTTTGGTCCATGAATAGGATCAAAAGGATCAACAAGTTCAAATGAGTCACTATCTTCAGCAAGATCAATAGATTCAATAATAGGAGTAGTCTAAGGAAGTGGTCTTCCAATGTTATGAAACAATGAGTTATTTTGGAAGAATGAGTTGTTCTGTTCTTGAAATGAGAAACCAGGTTGCACTTCAAACAATAGATTAAAACACTCTTGGAACAACAGAGGTGATGATTGAGATGGGCTATCTTTCAAAGTAGTCAACAAAGAACTTGAGGATCCCTCACAATGTTCAGGTTTCACGAAAAATTCAGGATGATCTATTTCTTGATTACGAGGTTTACCTCTACCTTGACTAGCATTTTGAATGGGAAAAATTTTTCCAATTGTAGTCGTAACAGTCATAGATGAAGATGCGATGAGAGAAGACTCGGGATAATGCTAAAACTCTATCTCTAAGATAGCTAAAAGGAGATAAACGGCTAGAATAGCCAAGATGCGAGATGGACCTGGCATGAATCATCAAGAGGGTGGCTAGAACAGCTGAGATAAGACTATCATGACATGAGGTAAAAAATCACAATGAGATAAGGTAAACAAAGGAGAGACAAAATGATTCAAAGCAAAAAAAAATGATCGGTTCTCAACTCGAGACACTCAGTTTCTGATAGTAAATGACAAGAAAATAGACAAATAGACCTCAGACAAAAAGTAGATCAAGTAGGAGTTTGACCAGTCAATGGGAATTTAGTCATTTTTTTTAAAATTTGGGTACAAGTTCACATGAGAAAGTACCAGGCCGTGCGAGAGAACGCCAAACTTTGTGCAAGAGAATGAAATATCGTGTGAGCAAATGCTCTGAAAAATGAAATTTCATGGGGGAAAAATCTAAGGTTCGACAATTTGACATAGTTTTTGAGATAAAAAGTCAATTTATGAGACACGGCCTGAACTATTCTCTGATAGAAAATCCAGTTTCTAGACAGGTTTGAAGGACAATTTAATCAACAATCTCAGTTTGAAGGTTTCAAGCATTCATTTACAATCACAAAGTTTTGATCAAGCAATGGTGACACAAGAAGTAGTCACAAACAGACCTACCAAGGACAAAGCAACTTGGTAGTATCATGGGATTCTTTGTTTAATTGTGATGGACAAGTTTACCTTTGCCCCACTACTTATGTGCATGCATGCACCTCACACAGCCGTGTCAACCCCTAGAGGGTGCCCATGTTTTTGGTGTTTCCAAGGACTCAATAATATATGTTCAAAGGTTAACCTTGTAGCAAGGGTCAATGTCATATACCAGCTTCAAACATCTAGGTGCATGCCTATGGTGGGAATCTACGGGAGAGATTCTTCCCCCTCCCTGCGCAAAGATTATGCCTCCTTTCGGAGGTGATCCAAGTAGGCAACTAACTAGGGAAAGTTTTTAGTGGGCTTCCATTCACACTAACCTTTGGTGCCCCTGATACAGGGTTGAGGCCTCGCAACCACACCAACACTTGAAAGTCATACACCCCCACAAGCAAGGCTAGGAGCAGCCCCGCTCAATACAATAGACAAGGCCTTCTCAAGATGATAGTCAAAATCATGAGAAGGAAGCTAACATGGCTTTGGAGTCTTTAGACTCAACAAAGAATTCTTTATTATAGTGAGGTGGAATCACCAGTGAAAGGTGTGTACTCACTTGGGTCATTCCTGGAGGTTCAACTTCTGGCAGGCCCTCTAAAGGTGACTCAGGACTTGGCTCAGATTCAAGGGTCAGATTTTTTAGTTCTCTCAAAGAGAGAAGAGCATACTTCTCGACCTCTTCACCTTACCCAAACACATCAAGCATACTCATCACCAAGTTAGCTTCACTCCACCAAATCTAAAAGCTTTTGGGTTTCTAGTTCTCTCAAAGAGAGAAGAGCATAATCCCCTAACAAGTAGAAGTGCTAATGATTCACTACCTTTCCCCGCTTCCCCAGGTATCCATCATTCTAGCAACATCTGGGTCTTGGTTTCATTCATGGGCATCACTTCCATGTAATGAAGAGCCTATTCCCCTACTTTGCTATCGGGGCCCTTAAGAAATTTTAACGAAGCCCTAGTTAGACTATGTGAATGAAAAATAGTAAACAAGCACAATGTTTTTAAATGATCTTTGACAACTGTCCTGCAAGAAAACTGTTAGAAGGTTTTGATGATCTTGGACAAGTGACCTCCAGACCACTGTTACGCTGTGATAGAAATAGATATATCAAATCAATCAGTAGAAAGTAAATGTCAGGAAAATGTAACAGTAAATTATAGAATTTGGAAAATTTAAATGACTGACAGCACAACTTTCCGTGAGAAAGTACTGCCCAATGCACGAGAAAGTGCAAAGGGTTGCGCAAGAAAAAGTTTCTTCGCACGACGCTATTGGGAGTGAATCTTCACATGGCATGCTCTAGAATCTCGCGCAAAATTTCATACATAAAGAAGTATGGACGCACGACAAAGTTCAAATTCCTTATCAGAAAAAATCAAGAATGAGGTCAGAAATCATTTTTTTTTCCCCATGGTGGGCGCCAAAATGTTTATAGCTGAACATGGACCTCTAATCCAACCATAGACACAAAATAGTCATTGCTCAATCATCGAATCATGAAGAGGAGTATGAATTACTCATTTCATAAGATTCTATCGATTCGACCTATTGCCTCCTAATTAACTGGGGTGTTTGAATTGCTCTCAGAACGAGAGCCAACAACCAAAAGACCAAGCTAATATGGAGGAATTGAAAGCTTGAAAGATGAACAAAATGAAATTAATCTGAGATGAATGTGCAATTAATCTAAGAATGAAGATGCAATTTTTGAGCTAAGAACATGAAAGGAATGTGCAAATTAAGATAATAACAATAAGCAAATTACTCTACTATGAAAGTGCAATTACACTAAATGAGAAGTAAGCTAATTATGCAATGACAAAGCTTGAAAATATGAATATAATTGAGACAATAAATTTCTATAGCTTATGTGCTCTCAAATTGCCTCCTTTTTTGAATGAAGAAGAAGGTTCATAATATAGACAAGCCCAAAGGAAGGGTGAAGAGTTTCTTGAAATGAAACGGTTGACTCTTCATTCCCCTTTGAGACAAATATTGAAGAATTACTTAATTAAAAGAATGAACTATTGCCACATATGGGTGACCCTTCAAATAATTTGAATTATTAATTCAAATAAAGGTGTCCATTCAAATAACCAAATAATTATTAATTCCTTTTATGTGTATTAGCTAAAGAGGGTGGATTTTAATTTAATTTAAAGCACTTAGGACTTTAAAATTAAATTAATTTATCATAGGGATTATTTAGCCAATAAAGTTGAAAACTTAGGAATTAATTATAGTGTGAGATTAATGCAAATTTAGGTCTTTTACAATTGACATCTAATCAAATAAAGTTGGGTAGGAGAGAGAAAATTGCCTAGCAAAGTAGGACTTCGATGATGTGAAATTTGAGGAATGCACCAAAATTGATTGAAATTGCAAGGTACCAATTTTGGGGTATTACAATTGGTCAATCCACCACTGTTCTTGAGCATTTTCTCATTACACAAGTGTGGAGATAGTATGGCATCATCCAGGATGCACCACAGGAGTATGCTACATATGCATGGTTAGTCTGAGAGCTAGGAGTGGGATAGAGCACTCAATTATCTTATGCTCTTTGTAGTTAGGAGTATAGTGGATATGTGCCAAGAGATTGGGACTACCCACCATAGGTAGCTGATGCTAGGGTTATCGATCCATTCATTGCTTGGTTGGCGGAGCATCCCATGTGCAGATTCTATGATCCTACAAAGCTGATTTCTTCCATAGAGGAGGCATTAGATGTGACAGGTGCACCTATGGGTCGAGGCTTGAGATGTCGAGATGCACAGATTCTGATGGTGTAGCCTACACCACCAAGATCGAGGGTAGTTATTACTCTACAGAGGCCAACATGATACATGAGACCACCTCACCCTTCTAGTTCTACAGCGGGGAGACCTGCAGTTTTACAGAGAAGATCCACTAGAGGAGAGGGTGGTACACTTGGCAGTATTGGTAGTGTCGATGAGGTACTTGGAGCATAGTAGGATGTAGGCCTTGATACTGATACCACACAGGTAGATCCAGATTTTGATCTTGGTGCAGAGGTTAGACACTGCAAGGCACGTAGGGCAGAGGCTGTTGATCAGCTAGCTGAGGACATAGATATGCCATTTGCAGATGTAGATCATGTATTGGGGTAGAGTTCTCAGGATATTACCATATGACTCAGGTTGTAGAATAGGTATTTGAGAGTATAGAGAGCTACCCTTGAGACATAGCTCAAGGATTCTAAGAGACAGCATTTAGCACGTGAGGTAGATTACAGATGGTTGCAGGCAAAGGTTACACATCAGACTACACAAAGTGCTTAATATTTTTTTGCATACTATGTTGTTGTTCTTGTTGCACAGAGAGTGCCTACATATTCGCAGTACATGATTGCTTCAGAGGGAGCTAGAGCACCACGGGCTAACCCCATTCTAGATGCACCTACCCCACCACCACCTAATGTAGAGGATCAGGCGGACAACTGATATGACCTTTTGTTCTATTTTTTTTCTTTCTATTTATACACATTGTTCTTATCTGATAACTCTGAGGAGCCCATTCTTTTGTACCTTGTGCCAGTAGTGCACCTCTGAATATTTTGAGTTTTATGATATATATGAGATCGATTGATTTTGGTTATGACTTCATTTGTACTTGTCAATTTGTGTATGATGATATATCATGTGATTTAAATGCTATGAGTAGTGTAGAATGTATGTAATATGCAATGCAATGATTTCTTTCAAATGTATGGATTTATGCAAATGCATGTGATTATGGAAAATGTATGATTTTCTTATGGTATGCCATGATAAATGTGCATGTAGATAATGCAATAAATGTAATGAAATGATTATGATATGTAAGTGCAATGATACACATGATATGTTTTGCAGGTATTGATGAAGAAAAGTACTCGGTCGTTTGTCAAAGGATGTTTAATCCAAGATGGTGAATCCTTGCAGTTTTGTGAAGAAACCTTTGTGTGAGATTCAGCTCTTGTGAGACATTTGAAGAATCATTTAAGCATTCAATTTTATTCAACAATTGTGAGATCATGCAATCATGCAAAGTGCAAAATGACATGCAAAATGAGATGCAAACCTAAGACCTAAGACTTAGTCACTGATCATGTGTCGGTCATTTACATCACTAAATTTTTAGGTAACTGAATACATCAATACAGCATCCACTAGTTAGGAAACTATAGACATATGAATATTGATTTGTATGCTCAAAAGTCAATATAACACCCACTAGCTAGACAACCATGGACATATGAATATTGATTTTGTTTTTAGAATGTCGGATTAGATATAAGCACCAAGGCAAAAATGCCAGGATGACCTGAATATCATGTCCATTTTGATATAGAAATTTGTATAAGCATCAGAACATAAACATCGTGATGACCTAAATATGCCTTGCGGTGCAAACACATCAAGCAATCAAGAGATCATTCTGAATCCAATGTGAATTACCCTTAGTGACCCTTTATCGTTCACATCCTTAGGTAAGATCATGTTTCACAGTAGGAGTAAGAACTCACTCAAAAAGACAATAGTTAGATCAAACTTCTTTGAATTTTCCAGGTATCAATGGTCAAGGTACACATGGCCATCCAATATGTGATGGAGGCTCTTATAGATGGACACCATTTCAATCTAGAATTTTCTAAAGTTGTTAGATTTTCACTCAAAGCAAAAAAAAAAAAAAAAGATTATGCCCCCATTCATCACTCTCTAAATCCAATAAAAGACATCATCGAAGAGCTTGAAAGGACATAATATGCAAAAATCCCAATGTGAATCAGTAAGCATACAAGGAGATAAAAGCATGTGAATCATAGATTGTTTTCAGTTTTTTTATTGTTGATGTTCATTTGTGTTTGATTAAAAAATCCTTTCTGGTAAAGAGACTGACTGACTAACTCAGATATAGCTTCGAAAGGACCTTGACTAGATATGACTCACCTGAGGTATACTAGAGACCATAAGATATGACACTGATTGCCCCCAAGTTTGAACATGGATAGGATACAGATGTTTTTGCTGATTGGTGTACAGACCAACTTTATGGAAAATAGGAATGCAGAAATAAACCAGGATATATGTACAAACTAAAGCAGGACTAAAAGCTGGGAAAGACCAAGATTGTGCTGATAGATGGAACATTTTGAACAAGTGGTGCTTGTTTTCTAGGTTTTCACCATCTTGGGAGAGATTCTATTTTTTCTACCAAGGTGCCTGTTTCCAGGTTTTCACCAAGGCACTTTTTCTTTTTCTTCTTTTTTTGTATTTTTATCTTTTCAAAAAAAAATTGTACTTTTTCATTTTTTTATTTTTGTGATATTTTTCAATTTTTTTGTGAATCATCAAGGTGCCTATTGCTAGGTTTTCACCAAGATATTCATTTTTTCAGGACTTTTTCCAATTTTTAAGATTTTTTCAAGACATTTAACCATACACTGAATGCCTTAGGCGTAGAATTTCTTTAGATGGAGAATGTTGATTGGTTCTCGGAGCTGTTCTCCTGAAGTCATTGAGAGTTGATAGGCTCTAGAGCCAAAAGTAGCAGTGATAACAAAGAGACCCAACTAGTTGGGTTCAAACTTCCCCTTGCGTTCTCTATGTGATTGATTTTTAGGATTCTCTCTCAAGACTAGATCACCAACCTGAAATTCTATGTCTGACTTTCTTGTTATAGCCTTTAGACATTCTTATCTGACATACTCTGAGATGATCATATGCTTCTTGTTTGCACTCATCTAGTAGTTCAAGCTCTTGCAACCTAGACATTTTGTAGTCATCATCAGTTACTAGACCCTGCATTCTGATTCTTAGTGATGGGATTTCAACCTCAATAGGTAGTACCACTTTAGACCCATAAACTAAAGCAAATGGTGTAGCCCCAATGGATGTTCTGATACTTGTTCTGTAGGCCCAGAGAGATAAATTGATCATGAGATTCTAGTCTCTTCCTATTTTATTAACTGACCGATGCAAGATTTTCAATAGATTCTTATTTGAAGCCTCTACTTTTCCATTACCTTGAGGATAGTAAATGGATGACCAATGTTGTGTTATCTTGAATTTTGAACATAAGGAATCTAGGTCCTTGTTCTTGAATTGGCCACAATTATCTGTGAATATTGAATGTGGAATCCCATACCAACATATGATGTAGTTCAGGATGAACATTGAAATTTTTTTGTTGGTTTCTTGAGTCAAAGGAACTGCTTCTACCCATTTTGTGAAATAGTTTGTAGCTATAATGATATGGGTATGTCCATTAGAAGAATGTGGATATATAGCACCAATCAAATCAAATGCCCATTGTTGAAAAGGCCATTGTGTAGTAAAGGGAATCAGATCTCTCCCTGGTGTATGAATTAAGTTACCATGTACTTGGCACTTTTGACAGTTCTTAGCATACTTGATTGCATATTTTTCCATTTCAGGCCAATAGTACCTAGCCCTAATAAGTTTTTAAGCTAGTGTTAAACCATTGGAATTTTATCCACATATACCATCGTGGACTTCCTCTAATGCGCACTGAGATTCCTCGCATTCTAAACATCTGAGGAGTGTACCATCTAGACCTCATTTGTATAGATCATTACCAATGATGACATATCAGGATGCATTTTGGATAAGGTATCATTTATCATGGTGATTGAAGGTATCAAGGATGATTTGGTCTTGAAGGTATGAGAAAAGGTTTTTGTATTTGGATGAATCATGACCAAAAATAGTGCAGATCATGTGGGTTTTGGGGGAATCGTATGCAAGATACAACAATGCTTCCACCAGGAACTCGTAGCGTAGCTCATATTTAGGTTGTTGTAGTAGAGATGATAAAGTTGACATAGCATCAGCAGCCTTGTTCTCCATTCTAGGAATCTTCTCAAAAGTGACTGAGATGAAATACTTCTTAAGGTCATCAACCATTCTTTTGTATGGAACTAGTTTGTAATCTTTTGTTTGGTACACATCATTGACTTGGTGTATTACAAGCTATGAGTCTCCATGAATGTGTAATTTTGTCACTCACCACTCAATTTCTATCTTCATACCATTAAGGAGAGCTTCATACTCAGCAATATTGTTTGTGCAAGGGAACTTTATTCTGAATGCTTTAGGTATTGAGTATCCTTGAGGTGTGATGAACAATATGCCTGCTCCAGATCCATTCTGTGTATAGGATCCATCAAAGAAAATTTTCCAAGTCCTAGAAGATATGTGCATGATGGATGAATTAGAAAATTCCATCTGTAATAGTGTATCATCAAACAATGGTGCTTCAGCTAGTTGATCTGCAATGACTTGGCCTTTAATAGCTTTCCTTTCAACATATTCTATGTCAAATTCACTCAATAGCATCACCCATTTAGCTAGTCTACCTGTGAGGGCAGCTTTGCTTAGTAGGTACTTTAGTGGATCAATCTTAGCTATTATTTGTGTTGTGTGAGCTAACATGTAATGTCTCAATTTTTGTGATGCAAAGAGCATAGCTAGACAAGCTTTCTCAATCATTGAATAGTTCTTCTCATATGCTACCAATGTTCTACTAATATAATAAATAGCTCTTTCCTTTTTGTGTTCATCATGTTGTGCTAATAATGCCCCTAGTGATGTATCTATGGTGGAGACATAAAGGATCAATGGCTTCCCTTGAATAGGAGGCATTGGAATAGGAGGATTCACCAAATATTGTTTGATATGGTTGAAGTTGTTTTCACATTCCTCGTTCCATGGAAAAGTCACACCTTTATGTAATGTTTTTATGAAAGGTTGTGATATGTCTACTAGCTAAGATATGAAACATCTGATTGATTGCACTCTTCCTTGTAAGGTTCTCATTTGACTGATATTTTTGGGAGGTTGCATCTCCATGATAGCTTTGACTTTAGTAAGATCTACTTAAATGCCTTTCTTTGAAACAATGTAGCCTAGGAGATTTCTAGAAGTGATACCAAAACACACTTTTTAGGGTTCATTCTAAGACTAAACTTCTCCATTCTATCCAGTATTTTTCTTAAGTCATTCAAATGTTCTAATCTTATCATAGACTTAGCTAAGGTATCATCAACATAATCTTCCATGGTTCAATGCATCATGTTATGAAAGATTGATGTCATAGAGCATTGATATGTGGCACCAGCATTTTTAGGGCCAAATGGCATGACATTCCAACAAAAGGTACCCCATGCACATGCGAAAGTAGTTTTCTCTTGATCTTCTAGAGTAATTTTGATCAAATTGTAGCCCAAGAATCCATCCATCAAAGAATACATCTCAAAACCCACAGTCATGTCCACTATCATATCTATGTTTGGTAGTGGAAAATCATTCTTAGGGCATGCTTTGTTAACATCTCTAAAATCTGTACACACTTTGATTGATTTGACTGGTTTTGAAACTGGAACTATGTTAGAGATCCATTCTACATAATCAATAACTCAGATAAATTTGGTTTTTAGTAGTTTCCCTAGTTCAGCTTTGACTAAGAGTGCAACATGGGGATGCATCTTTCTCAACTTTTGTTTAACAGGTTTGACTCCTAGAGCAATAGATAAATGGTGCATTATGAGATCAGGATCTAATATAGGCATATTTGAATATTTCCATGCAAAGTTGATCTTCTTTTCTGTTAAGAATTTAGTGAATGCTTTTTTCTCTTCCTCTGATAAGGATTGTGCTACATGAATCGATTGTGGTTCCTTTGTTGTACCCAAGCTGATAGATTCAGTGGGCTCTATCAATACTAGAGATATTTTCTATAAATGACTCAGAAGGACATCAAATATCTCATCCTTAGGCACCTCAGAGAGGTTTCACCTTCGGATACATTTTTTTTTTTTACTATTTTAGGTTCTAAGACTGCCACATAGTGGTTTTCACCCTTAGAACTCCTTTTATTTTTATTCTTGTACTTTTGACTTGGGTATTTGATATCTGACTTTGTCATGCTAACACTAGGTTCACTGATGGAAGTCATCATAGGCTCCACTGCATTGAGGTAGAAAGCAAGGGCATAGTCATTTTGAAAGATATGGATATCTTGGCTCGAATTAGTAGATGTTTGGTCAATAAGCTCTAGATGTTGGATAGTCAAGTTATAGGAGGATTGGGAAATGGTGTTTAAGCATATCGTGTTGTCATCAATGGTCCTAACCTGACTCTCAAATTAAAAGGTGATACCACTACTTAGAATATTCAGTTCACAAATTATCCCAACATCATTATTGGATTCCACTTCAGCCATAGGTGGATCAGACTTGTTAAATTCATCATTTCGCTCTAGCCTCACTTTGGATTTAGGCACATATTGGTTAATAACATCAACATGTTTCTCAGTGATAAGTTCATCTTCTTCATGAATAACTCCCCATTCATAGTCATTTGATTCATCTTCTAATCTTTCATCTAGACCTTTAGGAAATCTGAGAACATGTGTAAAGTTAGGACGGATCCCCCAAGAAGGGTTACCCTTTGATTCTAATTTGAATTCATACTCATGAGAGTCTATTTCAGAATCACTATGATATCCCAAATGTTCAGCTATGGTGATAGGTTTACCTTCTTGTTTAGTAGTAGGTTCTTATGTGTCTACCACATTGATATTCTCCTTAGGCTTCTCTTCATCCTTAAGAAGATCTAGTATTTCTTTAGGTAAACATTCATAAGGAATAATATTAGTGGTGTCTAAATCATCACTGTCTGATTGTTGTGTATCTTCCTTTAGCTGAATTTCTGTGAATGGTTCAATCTACTCTAAGACATGTGGAGAGTTTTTGCTAAGATGAAAAGGCTTCTTCTGATATCCCAGACCTATAGTATCTTTGGTTGTTCTTCCACAATGTTCAACTGGTTTTATAATACCTATTCCTCTTGTTCCTATAGGTCCTTGTCCAGTGTATCCCATTTTGGACATCAGTTGGTGACTTGGTCCATAAGACTTGACAGGGATTTTCAGTGTTTTAGAATCACATTTCTGAACTGTTTGGGATTGAGACTCATCTTTGTATAACCATGCTAGGATAGCTTCTTCATCAGATTCTTTCTTGGACACTTTTTCTATAACAAAAATCCCATTAAATATGAGCTGGGATTCTTTAGCTGTAGGTTTTACCTTGTTTGAAGGTTGTCTGTAAGATGTTGGGGACAATGGGAGAGATATGAGAGATGGGACTGGTTCCATTGTGTATTCTCCCATAACTATGTCCTTAATTTTGACCTTTTTTGCAATGTCTTCCATCTTGGATGTAGATGCAATGTCTGTCTATTTGTTTGGTGAAAGACTCTCTATTATGTGGGACAAGCTTGTCAACACTCTCCTTCAATGCATTGCAAGATGTGGATATGTCAGTTGTAATCATGACCTCTACTCCATCATAAGGAAACTTCACACATTGATGGTATGTGGATGGAATAGCTTGCATTTCATGTATCCATGGTCTCCCTAGAAGAATTTTGTAAGCCAAAGGAAGATCTAGAACCTGACATGTGATATCTCTGGTAACAAGTCCTATTCTGATAAGTAGGACAATGGTTCCTTTTGAAGATCTTTCTTGCTCATCATATGCCTTTATAGTTATTTTCTTCTTAGGATCAATAGCATCTTCTAATAATCCTAGTTGTGTGACCAATTTGTAAGAATAGATGTTTAAACCAGCACCTCCATCTATCAACACATGTTTGACATAACAGTTTTGGATCAAGACTTCAATGTGCAAAGGCTGGTTATGCAGATGACTCAATGAGTTATCATCTTCTTCTGAAAAGGAGATATACTAGGGTGACATTAGATGACCAACCATAGTCTGGAATCTATCTAGATCAAGATTGTCAGGAACGTTGGAACCAAGAAAAGCTTTATCCAGAATAGCCCTATGAGAAATCCGAAGCAACTAAAACATTGATATTTTTGCATTGGTATGTTGGAGTTGTTGGAAAATATTGTATGATGTTTCTCTAGTCTCTTTAGGTTCTTTAGGAGTCAATTTTGAGGCAGCCCTCTATTTTGAAGTAGATGAAAGATTAAGAAGCACCTTAGGGGAATTTGATGAGCCTGATTTTTGTCCTTGTAGATGTGCCTGAGCTTGTGATCGAGTTATTGCATTTGTTGATTGATTATCTCTATCCTTTCTTACAATTGTGATGACATTGAAATGTTCAGATAGGCCTAGTTCAACCATGTTTATGACATCATTATTTCTAGAGTAAGTGTAATTGACTTTAGCACCCATATTAGGTTGAGTAGTAGAAACTCCTTGATTCTATTTCAGAAATGGTTCTATGAATGTTGTATGATAATTGTTCATTTTATGATTATCAATTACAATCTCTCCATTATCAATTTTGTCTTGTATGAGATGCTTCAAGTGGATGCAATTATTCATTTTATGACCCTTGTTCTGATGGAAGTCACATAAATCAATCTCTTTCCACCATTTTGGTTTAGGTTCAAGATCAAATGTTTTTATCTCGGGTAGTGTGATGATATTGTTTGCCAACAAAGTTTTCATGGAAAATTCCAAGGACTCTCCCAAAGGAGTGAACTCATGTTTTGGTGTTGTAACCCATGGTTTATAGTCTTTCAACTTTTGAGATGGTTCAGATGCCTTTTGTTCAAAATTTTTGATGGTCTGAGTGCCCATGGTAAGATTGAATGCAGGTGCCTTTGATGGAGCACTGATATGATCCACAACACCATCTGTTATAACATTCTTGTTCTTGTTCCAGAATTTGTTTTTATCTTTGTTGTTGTTGGAAGTAGAACCAGATTCATACTTGCTATCTTTGTTAATGGATATGTCTCCCTTTTGAGAAAGCACATTTTCAATCTTTATGGCATTTTCTACCATTTTCTCAAAAGAAGTATGATTTTGCATTTGTAGATGATAATTGAGTTCTAAAATCAAATTTTTGATGAAGATTTTGAGTTTTTCAATTTCCAGAATGGATCTAGCATAAAGCGAGAATTTCTTCCTCCATCGTTTCAAGAAAATTAGGAATGATTCTCTTGTTTTCTGTTTCAAATTGCATATATCGATCATGGTGACTAGATGTTGAATATTGTAGGAGCAGTGTTGATAGAATAGTTTGATTAACTCCTCAAAAGTTTTGATTGTGGGAGGCATTTTTTAGAACCAATGAATGGATAACCCTCCCAAAAATCGAGGGAAAAGATGCATTAGATAGGTTGGTTCATGCATAAACTCCATAGATTGAGTACAAAATTCCCTGACATGATCTTGAGGATCAGAGTTTCCATCATACTTATCATATATAGGAATCTCTCCTTTCTTTGGAAATGGTGGCATGTATAATTTTTTATCAAATGGAAAGGAGCATAGATCCTCCATAGAAAATTCCTTGGGTTCTTTCTCTTTTTCCATCTTGTTTAGTTTAACTTGCATAGCATGCATCTGTTTCATCATAGATGAGATAGGAGTTTCTTCCTTTGGAATAATGATATCTTCCACATTAAAGGTGTGAGGAAGCTTGTCTCCTTGTCTTGCCAATTCCAAGAAGTATGTCTCTTTCTCTTCTTGCAAGAAATGTTTCATCATTCTTCGAAAGTGCTCATCATTTCTATATCGTTCTATTTCAGAAGGAGTTGGTTTAGGATCTTCATGAGTAGATTGATGACCTTGGGATCCTTGGTTTCCTTGGTTTCCTCCTGCTTGAGACATTGTGTTGTTGCTAGGACTACCATGGATTGATTGATGTTGAGTTGTTTGATTACCTCCGTGAACAGACACAGGAGGGGTGACATAACAACCCTTCAAGAAGAGATTACCAAGAGTGTCTTCTCTAAATTTGTTTGTGTCGTAGGGTTGATGAAATGTCTGAGCAATCACAGAAGATGTTGTTGAAGAGGGTTTGGGTTTTTCTCTTTGTTTTCTTTGTGATGAAGCTCTAGTTTCCACCATTAACCTTTGGTGAAGCAAAAGAGAAAGATGAAGATAACTGAAGAATGACCTGATTCAATAAAATCAAATGATGCAACCTTGTCAAGATTGGGTGAGTTTGATGAAAATATTTATTGGATGTAAATGGAGGATATTGTGCCCTAGTTGTATGGGTAGACACCCAAAATATGGCAGACATGAGCTCACAACACTTAGTCATTTTGATGAAGATTAAATTGAAGATGATGATTGACAAGGTTTTGACACGAGATGGAACTGAGATCAAATCAATAAATCAGAAGGCTAGATCAAACTGAAGAGACCACCTTTGGAAAATGGGTTGGATTCTTCTAGTTTCTACTATGTTCCTGATACAGTGAATTTTCTGACAGAATCTGGAAATAGGCTGTAAAAACTAGATTTCTGACAAATTTGGCAAGTTTCTAGAAGATTTTGAAAATTTTGATACAAGTTTCTCCAGGCTCGTACAAGTTTGGCTGAGGTCTGGAATGATAGTTGGCAACACTTGTACAAAAATTATAACACTCGTACAATAGTTGACAACAGGGATTTAATTTTTTCTTGAGTTTTTCTAAAAACACTTGTACAATAGTATACAGGCTACCGTATGACAATCTAGGGGTTCTGGCATGATAATTAGACAAAACTCATATGACTTTCTGAGACTATGGGACGACATTGGACTCCAGAAAGGAATTTTTCTTCAGATTTTCTATTTTTTAGTTTGCAGAATTAGTTTGTTTGCAATATTTTCTGTCCAAGTTTGTAGATTCATGTAAAAATTCATCTCAGGTTCATTCATTTCCAATAACCAAGTAGATAACAAGCACGCAGAACAACAAGTAAGTGATTTCAAGCAGGTTTGAAAATAATGAGAAAGGGACAAAGCAACCTTGCACATGAACAATCAAGTGACTTATTGTTCTAACCCTAGGAATGCTACTTGTGTATGTTCTCAAAAAAATTTCTAATCATGCACAAAGACCTAGAAAATAAAAATTTGGCAGCACTAGGGTTTTTAGTAATGGTCTGACTCTGCAACCTTTGTAATCTCAAGAGGGTGAAATCCAATCCAGGCACACCGGGGTTTTGACACAGTCTGAGAATTTAATTAATCAGGAGCTGCTGAGGAGATCTGACATCCCAACAAGAGACTACACTTGTGAAGGTTTCTTCCACAAAGACATTTATATAGCGGTTGTTACTACCACGGTGAAAATGGCTATTACCGCTTGAGGTTCCATCCATGTGGTTGACCCAATAAAGGGAATGTCCACTATGGTTAACCCTCTCTAAAGGTGACTCACAAAATATACCACATGGGGACTTGGTCCATATCCAAGGATTTGAGTTTTTGATACTACCCAAAAAGGGAGTAGAGCATAGTCCTCTAGCCTTCTCACTTTTGTCCAAACACAGTAGACAGATTCTTTGACATGCTAAGACTAAAATTACCTCACCAAGGTTTGTGATGTCAACAACAATGTCTACCAAGCTCTCTAAGTGTGACCAAGAGAGAAAGTACCGATCAAAGTTGAGGACCAAACCAAGTAGAACGTGAGATAATCACAGTATCCTCCCTACCTACAAGGGGATCTATCATCAAGAAGGACTTTGCATACAAAGCTAGCGAATGAAGTCCAATCTCTCAAGAACTCCACAAATAGTGTTCATAGGGCCTATTTACTATGTGTAATAGATATGCAAAAAGAAAATCTATGTTCATTTTAGAGCCCAAAATTGAAGTGTGTTTTATGAAAGCAGGAAAGACACTCAGGCTTGACAAGTGAGTTCATTTTATGTCCCAAATTGAAGTGTTATCAGATGCAATAGAATACCTGAGTTCCTTTGCAATGCGCTTAGTAGATTTTACCTGTTTTGCAATTTTTGTTGCACTTTTTCAATCAGAATCAGCAAGTACCAATTAGAAATAGAAGAACTCAATTATTAGAGTTAGCTGTTAGTCCAAATCCAAAAATCAAATCTGGAAAACTACCTAAAAATTTGAAATGACAATTAAAATCTTGATGCCAAAACTCGTACAACAATGGGTTACCTCTCATACGACAATCCAATCCTAATACGACAGTGGGTCTGTGCACACATGACAAAATAGCCTCCAAATGATAATGTGTAACAACAAGCATGAGTCTTGAAAACACCAACTGTCATACGACAGTCAGGGGGTCCTAACATGACACTGCCAAAACTCGTATGAAAAATGTATAGATAGAAAGTAAAAATCATAGTTTTGATAGAAAACAACAGAAAATTGATAGAAATTGTTAGAAATGAAATGAAAACCCATTTCAGGGCCCCATGGTGGGCGCCAAAAATGCATATGTGAAATTTGTACCTAACTGTGGACACAACACTTCAGTAAAACATTAGAGGTTAGCAAATCAGAAATTTGCAATGAATGAAAACTAAGCTAACCAGATGATTTATTGCCTTCTAGTAGGTGTGAGTATGGTATTCTTAGATTCAGACCGAGATCAGTGACGATGAAACACCTAAACAAAGGATTTGAATGCAAATGATAATGAGTGTAGATTAATCTTTTTTTTTCAATTTTTGATACAATAAGATGAAAAATTGTATGAATCTAATCTAGAATGGATGAAATTGATATGCAGATTATTCTAACAATGCTATGAATTGATATGAAAATGGATGCAAAGCTATGAAAAATAATGAAAGATCTCATAAATCACCTATTTGCAAAAGCTTGATTCTTCAGATGCACTTTTGCCAGAGTAATTGTGCAAATTCGAGAGATGTAATTGGGAAGAGCTGAGCCTTGATTTTATAGAAATCCAGGGCTTGAGGATGGATTGAGAAAAGCCATAAATCACTCTTGATAAACTCGGGTTGATTTTTGAGTTAACAAGAAATTAGAATTAATTAACTCATAAAATCATGCAAAAGCACTTTTTATCTCAAAATAGAGCTTTAGTTCACTTTTTCAACTCACAATCGAATGTTGAGTTTAAAAAGTTAACAAATTGAAATTGATAATTGATTTAAAGTTGACTTCTTTTCTGATTGTGCACGATTTAATTTGAATTAATTTAAAAATAAAGTGATTTATTCTCAACTTAACTAAGTTTTGAATTAAAATAATTGATTTATGGGTTAATCAATTATTAAATCAAACTTTATTCCAAAACTATATCATTAAATTTGATAAATAAATTTAATTAATTAAATAAGAATTTAATCAATTATTCATAGGATTTTTTATTTATTGTCAAATAAAAATAATATTAATTAGGAATAAATCGAATTAAATCTAATTAAATAATTAAGTGGTAGAATTAATCTAATTAATTAAATATTTATCATATTCAATTAATCAAATTTAGGATAAATGAGATTTATTGCCAAATAATATTTAATTAAAGATAATTAGGATAAATTAAGAATATCCCCCAATGCAGAATTAGGATAAAATCAATTAGGTTTCGATGACTTGATGTGCAGATGTGCCTTAGGTTTAGGACTTTGATGTCAATTTTGATCGATTTGATGTTGTAGAAGGTCAATGAACCTATAGCCCATTTTTGGGGTATTACATGAATAAGGTTACTAACAAAATGATTAAAAGTGCCAATGTGAGGGTTGATGAGTTTTCTAAGAAAAATGATGAAGAAAGTAGAAAGGAACCAGAAGACTATGGTAGATTTACATGCATTGAGCAACGTAAAACTCTACTTGAGCAACTGCCTAGCATTATCGAGCAACATAATAATGATACCGAGCATCAGCCAATAGAGACTAAGAATTAGGAAAAAGTTACAGAGGAAGATATTGATCCTACACCGAATGAAGAACAAAGAAGAGAGAAAGTACTAGCAAAATTTGTGAGAAGACACCATCCACAGAATCAGATTATTGGAGACAAGCAAGCTGGCATGATGACACGAACTAAGTTGAGAAACAACACATGTTTAGTTTGTGATTTTGAACCTAAAAATATTAGAGATCAACTTGAAAATGATGAATGGATTAAAGCCATGAATGAAGAAATAGATTAGATACTAAAAAAAACATGGACATTGGTACTGAGACCGAATGATAAAAATGTAATTGGAACCAAATGGATATTTAGAAACAAGTTGAATGAGAATGGTGAAGTCACTAGGAATAAGGCAAGACTTGTATGCATAAGAAGAAGGTATTGATTATGGTTAGACTTTTGCACCAGTTTCTAGACTTGAAGGAGTTAGAATATTGCTTGCATATTTTGCCTACAAAGGATTTAAAGTAGATCAAATGGATGTCAAATTTGCATTTTTGGATGGAATACTTGAGGAAGAGGTATACATTGAACAACCTAAAGGTTTTGTTGATCCAAATCATAAAAATATGGTATGTATGTTGCACAAATCACTCTATGGACTAAAACAAGCACCGAGAGCATGGTATGAAAGACTGCATTCATATCTTATCAATATTGGATTTGTTAGAACAAGTGGCAACAACTTATATTTGAAAGGTGAAACTGATGATAAGATTCTTATTGCTGAAATTTTTGTTGATGATATCATATTTCGAAGACATGATAATCTATGCAAATCATTTGTTGATGAAATGAGAAAAGAATTTGAAATGTCAATGTTTGGAGAGATTAAATTCTTTCTTGGTTTGCAAATTTTACAGCAAAGTGAAGGTATATTAATTACACAATAAAAGTATATCAAAGAAGTGTTGAAGACATTTGGTATGGAAGATTCAAAATTGTTTGGTACACCTATGGTCACATAATGTAAATTAACAAAGTATGATCAATCAACTAAGGTAAATCAAACATTATACAAATCAATGATTGGTAAATTGATGTATGTTGTGCATAGTAGACTGGATATTGCACATGCAGTTGGAATTGTAGCAAGATTTTCTGCTAATCTGAAAGAATCACATATGACTGTTGTTAAAAGGATCTTGAGATATTTGAAGAACACATAAAATTATGGTTTATGGTACAAGAAAAAGGGCAATTTTGAACTACAAGTTTACATCGATGCAGATTGGGCTAGAAACATTGATGACCGAAAGAGCACTACTGGTGGAGCATTCTTTTTGGGAGAAAGATTAGTAACTTGGATAAGAAAGAAACAAAGATGAATTTCTCATTCTATTGTTGAAGTAGAATATGTTGTTAATGCTGCTAATTGTTCAAACATTGCATGGATAAAACAACTTTTGAAAGGAATGAATGAGGAGATCACTAATCCAGTGATAATATATTGTGATAACACACGTACTATAAATATTTCTAAGAATCCAGCAATGCATGCAAAGATAAAGAATATATCTATAAAGTATCACTACTTGAGGGAACAAGTACAAGATAAGAAAGTAAAATTGGATTTTTGAAATCAAAAGAACAACTTGCAGATATATTTACCAAACCCTTACCTAAGGATACATTTGAGTACTTGAGGACTAGACTAGGGGTCCATACACTGTCTTTCAATCACTAAGGTGATCAGGAGGTTGTATCAACCTATACTTTATCATAATATCAAATGATGGTGATGCATATTTCTCACACTTTAGGTTTCCTAAGGTTGTGAAAGCTAGAAGCTATAGAACAAACCGACACTGCATATAGGTACATGAAAGGTACTTCATCTAAACCGAATACCAGAGATAATATTTTGGCTATTGAAGAGTTGTTTACTCTTTTTGGAATTGATGTCAAAGGGAGAGGAGAATCAATGAAATATTATAAGAGAGAAGAGAGAATCAAATCAATGATAAATGAAGAAGATCGAATCCACAAGGAAAGTATGCATGATAATGTTGTGTAGTGATTAAACATATTAAATATACAAGCTAGGGAGATCTTACCAAGCTAACGAATTTTTTTATATAGTTGTAGAACGTATGTTTTGTATTCTATGGAATATTTCATAATATTGTTTCCATCAATGCCAAAGGGAGAGATTGATAATGTACAACTGATTTAATATCTTGATGGAAAGAATGGACAAGTGAAAGACAATCATTGATGGTCACTGAGCTACTAAAGTAAGTGTAAGATAATTAAATCAGTCAATATATTGTCATTGATGTCAACTAGTTTTGATTGCACTTATCATGATGGTTACAAACATATAAAGAAATAAAATGGTAAAGGAATGAGATATCTACTTGAAGATGAGATGGATATGAAAGATATGGCTATGGTACATACATTGGGTAACTTATTGATGAGTCTATGGCATCATGTTGTTGACTTGATTATATTACATGATTTTGTTATGTATTAAAGATCAGAATTGAACAAGTTTATGTGGTTGGTAAATGAATATTTTTGTATACACTGAGCTAGTGTAGTGTATACCGAGTATAGTATTAACCGAGCAGGTAATCGCTGATAGATTATGGTATTGACCAAGTGAAAGAAATAAATAAAGTTTTATTACAAGTGACTGAAATGATGAGCTCGACAGATGCTTATGATTTTGAGGTGGAAGATAATGTTTTTTATGATGATCCAACGGCTGACAAAATTCAAGATTGATCGAATGAAGGAGAATGAAACATGTTAATGACACAACTGTTAAGGAAGGTTAAAGCAGTAAAAATGAATGATGGAGATTGAGAGGCAAAATCAACAGATAAAAAGAAAATAGTTTATGATGTCTATATAAGGAGACATGGGATTCATTATTGAGTTTGGAATTTTTTATACTACAAGAGAATTCATGTGAAAGGTTTATTTTCATGCACCACTGATCAAACCAGTTGAAGACAGAACTGAGTTGAACTGTATACATTATTGAGAATTAGAGAAGCATACACTGAGTGGAATAAAGTTGGAGGTTATGAAGGATTGAATTGATTATTGATCAAAGGAGGTATTTTGAGCTTAGCATAGATCTAAAAATATACAAATCATAGTTGTATTTGAATCAAATCATTACTATATCAATTTAACCATTGTTATAGATAAATCTCTTAACCGAGTGAGACTTAACAGTCTTTTTGTATTTCAATATGATGTATTCAATGAATGAAAATTATTTTCTTGTTGACCCCATAGTGAATGTTGGTCAAGGGAGAATTGTTAGTGATAACTCCTCTAACTAGGTCACGCCTTATAGTGTGTTTTGTAACCTTTAACAGGGTTGGCTCCTAACCAAGCTCACCCCAAAAGAGTGAATTATTTTGGGTTATCAGTCCCAGGTGGTTTTTCCCCTAATAGGGTTTTCATGTTAAAAATCTATGTGTTATGTGTGAAAGATGTGTTGAATTATTATTTTTCTTTACACATTTCATAACTGGATAGATCGGTAAACACAATATTAAATTTACTAGCAATCGGTAGAAAAAGAGAAAGACATAATTGATATCTTACCGAGTTGATTATTTGATTGAAAAAAATGTATATATAGATCTGGGAGATTTGGGACTGTAGTATAATTGTACTTAACTAATTCACCCCCCCTCTCAGTTATCTAACAATTCATATCCTTCTTGACGGCACCAACATTGCCCGAAGAAGACCTACCACAAGTAAGTTTTTATTTTAATTTAGGTGCTTAGTAAATTTATTTTTCTATCACCAACAAATTTATAGGATAACTTGTATCAATTTTATGCTTGTGAGCACATATAGGTCAACATTTCCACTATTAGTGGCATCCCTTTTCTACCAATGATATATTCTAGGACTCCTAACTGTATTAGGAGACATAGAGTCCAGGTATATGAGAACTCAATTTTAAATTTCAATCATAGTTCGATGTATATTAATTTTAGGTTAATTTTGTATTTATAAATCATATTATTTGAGTAATCATAATTATGGTTTGAATTTTATTTTTTCATGCAAGATCCTCTAGAGCCAATTACTACTTTAAAGAGGCTCCATTTTGATGATCCACTAGTATCCTAGGATGTCATAGAGACATTTAGTTTTCACATGTATATTTTGTAAATATTTTGAGATGGCATATGCCACATTTTGTAAAACTTTGTTCGAGTTGGCATTTATGTGATTTTTATATGGACATACATACTTATTAAAAATAATTTGATATATATACTATGATTTTTCATATAGTTTCTTCCTCATGTGCACTATATGTATTATTCATTTTTATGAAATCATTACATATTTTTTATTGTGTGAGTGTCATTGTTATTATGTTTCAATAATATTTGATGTGTTTGGATAATACTTATAATGTCCCCTACTAGGAGGCTATCAATTTTCAATGATTAGCAAACATCACTATACATTTAAATCATATCAATTAAGAAATAATGAATGATCCATTACACATTTGGTCTTCAGATTCACCTACTTTGGTATGTTCGTGAATGATTTGATATGTTAGTTAATGATGATTGATCGACTATGGAATTCATAGATTGTGGAGTGATGATTGGGTGTGTGATGATTTGATGTATTGGTTAGTGATAATAGATAAATGATCCTTGAATTATTGGAATGATTTCTCCTTTATACTTTATTAATGAAAGGGTGAACACATTTCATAAGAATTGATTCACCACATTCTATTGTGACCTTTGAGATTAATTTATTATTCCCCAACTTCATTACTCTTGGATGCCCTCCTCAAATAAAATATTCTCCTATTTACCATATATGCCACTATTAGTGGCATCCCTTTTCTACCAATGACATATTCTAGAACTCCTAACTGCATTAGGAGACATAGAGTCCAAGCATACGAGAACTCAATTTTAAATTTCAATCATAGTTCGATGTATATTAATTTTGATGTTAATTTTGTATTTGTAAATCATATTATTTGAGTAATCATAATTGTTGTTTGAATTTTATTTTTTCGTGCAAGATCCTCTAGAGCCAAATACTACTTTAAAGAGGCTCCATTTTGATGATCCACCAATATCCTAGGATGTCATAGAGACATTTAGTTTTCACATGTATATTTTGTAAATATTTTAAGATGGCATATGCCACATTTTGTAAAACTTTGTTCAAGTTGGCATTTATGTCATTTTTATATGGACATACATACTTATTAAAAATAATTTCATATATAGACTATGAGTTTTAATATAATTTCTTCCTCATGTGCACTATATGTATTATTCATTTTTATGAAATCATTACATATATTTTTTTGTGTGAGTGTCTCCGTTATTATGTTTCAATAATATTTGATGTGTTTGGATGATACTTATAATGTCCCCTACTAGGAGGCTATCAATTTTCAATGATTAGCATACATCACTATACATTTAAATCATATCAATTAAGAAATAATGAATGATCCATTACACATTTGGTCTTCAGAATCACCTACTTTGTTATGTTAGTGAATGATTTGATATGTTAGTTAATGATGATTGAATGAATATGGAATTCATAGATTGTGGAGTGATAATTAGGTTTGTGATGATTTGATGTATTGGTTAGTGATAATAGATACATGATCCTTGAATGCTTGGAATGATTTCTCCTTTATACATTATTGATGAAAGGGTGAACACCTTTCATAAGAATTGATTCACCACATTCTATTGTGGCCTTTGAGAATAATTTATTATTCCTCAACTTCATCACTCTCGGATGCCCTCCTCAAATAAAACATTCTCCTCTTCACCATAGATGCCCCTTGCAATGGTCAAACCCTTTCACAACTACCACCTTATGAAAGGGTGACAACTCTTCATCATTTTTTCCCCTTTGGAAGGCACTTCCTTATTATCTTCTCCTTCCTTCTCTTCCTTCCTTAATTCATATCCTCCCTTTATGTAGATTAGAACTATGTTCTATCTTGGGGAAAAAATTACTACAATTATCTTATGATGATCCTTTTTCCCATGACTTCAACAAATGACTTTCCTCCTATTTATATCTTCATGATGGGAGAGTTATAACCTTTCATTATTACAACCTTTCTAGAGAGTCACAATCCTTCATCCTTTATTCCCTTTGAAAGAGTCACAATATTTCATAACTACCACCTTTTGAAATATTCACAATCCTTAAAAAAATTCCTTTTGAAGGAGTCACTGATGCAAGGGAATTAAGATCTTTATAGAAATAAAAGTCATCATTAATTTTGGTTCTAGGTTAAATAGGTGTTTTTGAGCTAATATCGAGAAGAATATGAAGTTGGCATAGGATTTGATATTGGGTCCTTTAGACTTTTGATCTCATGGGTGTTATTAAAATTCCTTCCTTTGTTCATTCATCTAAATAAAATATACTTACTCTTGCAAGTAGATGATAGAAGCACGTGCTCCTCATCCACCCCATTTCTAGTCTTGCTTCATCTTCTAACCAATAGCATATCAATTAAGTGCCCTAAGTACACAAAATTGAAAATATTTGATGGCATGTCTCCCACAATATGTGGCACTTGTAAAGGATCTATTTGAATTTATATAGTTATAGGAGGCCCCTCTACAATAACCTATGTCATATTTTCAAGACTCAAAGTTATTTTTGTAGGAAAATGATTTTTTTGTTGATGCAAAAATAGTTAGATGCATTCAATGAAAAGTTGCAAGGTAGCCTAAATGTCACTTTATTTTTCATGGATTAAAATCATCTACATGAAAACATATGAGTGGCTGGGTTTACCCTTGGCATGGTCCCAATTTGGATCCCTACTCATTAGAATGTTCAATGTCATACCCTACAGGCAATGTCCTTTCAGTGCCTTAAATACACAAAATTGAAAAAAATTAACGGTTAATTTCTTCCAATCTCTGGAAATTGCAAAGTATCATTTTGAACCTATATAATTTTTGGAGGCCCTTCTACAATAACCTATCTCATATTTTTATGACTCTAAGTGGTTTTCATAGGGTAGCAATTGTTTATTGATGCAAAAATTGTCAGATGCTTATAATGAAAAGTTGCAAGATATCTTAAATATCATTTTGTTCATTGTGAGAACAAACTATAAAAGATTAAATGTTTGATTAGATAGGTTTACCCTAAGCATGATCTCATTTTGGCTTCACACTCGACGTAATGCTCGGTGCCATACCCTACCTGCAATGTCCCTTAAGTACCCTAAGTGCACAAAACTATAAAAAAATTGATAGGATATTTCTCCAAATTTATGACACTTGTGAAGGACCTTTCAGAACCTATAGGATTATAGGAGGCCCCACTACAATAATCTATCTCATATTTTCAAAACTCATAGTAGTTTTTGCTACTGCGATGATTTTTTTGTTGATACAAAATTGTCAGATGCATTCAATTAAAATTTACAAGGTAGCCTAAATATTGTTATGTTTGTCATGGGCATGAACCGTCAGTGCAAAAGTGTCCACTTAGGTGGGTTTACCCTAGGCATGATCAAGTTTTGGCTCCACAATCACCAGAATGCTCAATGCTAGACCCTACTAGAAATGTCCCTTAAGTGCCCTAAGTGTACAAAAATAATGAACTTTGCAGGGTTATTTCTTGCAATTTGTAGCACTTTTGAATGATTCATCTAAACCTATAGGATTGCAGGACGCTCCTCTACAATAACCTATCTCATATTTTCAAGACTCAAAGTAATTTTGGCAGGGTATTAATTTTTTTTTATGCAAAAATAATCAGATGTATTCAATGAAAAGTTGCAAGGTATCCTAAATCTCACTCTATTTGTCATGGGCATGAATTGTTGATGCGAACGCATCCAACTAGGAAATTTTACCCTAGGCATGGCCTTTTTTGTCTTCTCGCTGGCCAAAATACTCATCACCATACCTTATTGGTGATGTCCTTAAGTGCCCTACGTGTATTAAATATTCCTAATGACCCTAAGTAATTTCTAGAACCTAGGGTAACTATAATGAACCTAAGACAATCACAATGGACCTCAGATAACCCTAATGAACCTAGGACAACCTATCAATATCCATAATAAAATAGGGTAGCCATAATGAACAATTATAAGAGCTTAATCAACACATTAGAAGATATTAATCAATAGATTAGGTTACATAATGAACACTTTATAAGAGCTTCATCATGTTGGAATTAATAGGTACTGAGAGGGGGGGTGAATCAGTACTTACAAACTTATCACATTTTTATGGATTAACCTTAATAGCAATAAAATTGAACTTGTAAATAAACAATGAATGTAACTATAATCAAAATATAAACGTGTAAATCAGCCACATAAGCAACATTTACACATAACACCAAATTTTTATCATGGAAACCCTTTCTTAAAGGGAAAAACTATTGTGGGAATTATCACCCATGAATCTTCTCACTATAGTTATGAATTTTTCCTTGTTAAAGGTTTACAATGTCTCTTCTGGAGACTCACTCTATTAGAACTGATTAATACCATGTTAGGAGTATTGAAAGACCTATTAAAGTCTACCTTTCTAGAGGATTTTTACAACTCTGTCAAGAGTGCACCCAGTTAATGGATTTACAATTAAGTCCTGCTAAGAACTACCTTATTAGAGGATTTTTGTAATAGTTAAGGAACAACAAGATTAATGACTTGAATAGTATCCTATACTTTTTGAATTAGATTCTTTAAGCTCATACACTACTCCGCATCAACCTTCTTTGATCGCTCCACTGAATCACTTGATCGTACCTTCAAATATGTCTAATATTGTACTCTTATATTTCTCCAACACTCCTCTTATCTATCTAGATAAAACATTAAATAAATTTCATACCTTTTCTCAATAACATTTTTAGGGTTCATATCATCAACCCTAATCACCATCAAAAATCTTTTCTTTAACCATAACACATTTTACCTTCACCTCCTTATTTAATTCTTACATCTTTGTTTTCATTCCCAAGAAAACAAACTTATTTCCTATTTTCTCTAAATCCACCTATGAATCATACACATTCAATTTTTTGATCCCAATAAGTGTAATGGAATGATTCCTTATTGACCATACTTTACTTCCTGAATGTCTGGATTCACTACATCTCCAAAACTCGTTACTACTCACCAATCTATCCAAGTCAACATGATAAACTATGAACTTTATTGTTGATCAGTTGAAACATAACCAAACTAGCTACTTGTCTACCATACTAAGTTGCAGTCATAAAATTGTGTTCGGCTATTGCCAATACACTTATCCCTTTAACCGCTTTGTACTAGAAGTCAATTTCCTTTACCGATTCCAATATCTGACTTCACTCTATTCACTAATTTGTACTTAGTCAATTTTCCAGTTTACCTATCTTATTCTCTATTTACTAGTTGAATCAACCTACTCACCAATTTGACTAACATCTTGTACTTTGCAATATTCTTTGTACCTATTCATCTTATGACATCAAATTATTGTGATTCACTAACTATTTGATTGCTTCATCTAATTAACTATGTGTTTCTCAAAGTACTCAACCAAGTGCTCAACTTGTTGACTGCTTGATTTCCATCAATGACAACCAACATCAAATATGCACTAAGTGTTCAAACCAACTTCTCCTTACATCATCTAGAATGCCAAAGATATATAACCAACACACACACACACACACACATATATATATATATCAAAATTTTCATCTCATAATATACTTACAGTTTTTCAAAAATATCCTTGTAGTTTACTTTTTCAAAATCTATAAATTGTTGCCAAGACTCCTTTAGTGTCTCCAAAGATATAATATGTCCATTTAGTCCACATGCTAAATCCTCCATACTCTCTAAGATAATCATATCAGGTGTTTTTATGAGTCCTACCTTTTTGATGCTCTATTGCAATATGTTCATAGTGGGTGTTAAGAATGATAGTAACTCTAATAGAGTGATTACCCTTGTGTCTTCTTCTTCTTGCAGATGTCTCATCTTATACGTAGTCTCTTTGACCTTAAAGCTACAAAATGATACTGAACTGGTTGTAGGATCCATAGTATTTTTTAGGTTCACCAATTCCTATTGTGTTTGTTCTTTTTTGTCCTTTATCTCCTTATTGAAATGAGAGATATTTTCTATTTTTTCAAGTGACTGATTGGCTTCTTGCAAGTTCTCCTTTAATTGTTTGACAAGACCAAACAATGTCACTTTATCAATGGAAATTTTCTCACGTAAATTTTCCAAAATTTTCTTTGTCACTCTTTTCTCATCCATTTATATCATTTCCTCCTCCACATCATGATCAGGATCATTGATTTCTTTTAAAAGTGTTTCAAGATGATCAATGATGAAGGCATCATCATCATAGTCAAAATCGGGGACTATGTCAGATAGTATATCTTTGGCCTTTCTCAAAACTTTTGCCTTCCTCTTATTTTGTTTTGCTTTGTCTTTCTCTACCTTGAGCATAAGTTACTCAAAATACTTCCTTAGATCCTTTGGTTTAATTTTAGTGATATCAATGGTTGGTATCAGTATCTCATCTTCAAACTCTTCTTCTTCCTCCTCTTCATCTTTAGCTCTCTTCCTTTTCTTCTTTTAACTTGATTTCTCACTGGTTTTGGTTTTACATTGAGATGCAATAGGTGTATATAAGTAAATTGTGACTCTCCTTTTTCCTTAATTGGATTCAACACTTCAGTATTCTTTTGTTCACTCTCCTTATATGGTACCTTTTGCTCAGTGGTATTATTATTATGTTGTTGTGTAGTAGGAGATATTTGAGAGGTGAAAATATCCACAACATGTTGTGGATTCACCACACTTGTATTGTCCATCGGTTTAGCATTATTTTCCTTGTCTTCTTCTTCCACTTGTGTACTTTTCACAATTGTATCCACATCCATCACATTGGTATCCAAAAAACTTTGCATGGATGATAAATTACCAATGTTCAAAGTATCATCAGGAGATGGTGGTTTTTCTGTGATGTCCTCAATGATAAATTTATTTTTGGTATCTTCTGTAAAATCAATCATTTCAATTTCTTCAATATGACATGGTATACTTGACATTACATTTCCAATCAATTGATTTAGGGTAAAGGTGTCATCCACCTATTGCGTACTCACATATATGTCATGTTAGGGTTCCTCTTGATCAATGTCGAAAGCTTTCTTCCATATGTCAATTGCCTCATTTTCCACTTCCTATAATTTGTTTACCAAGATTCTGGTAGCTCTATTTTTCACTTTGATTTCATTGATATTATTCTTTAGAGCTTCATCAATTTCTAATGTTTAAAGATTAGGGACAGTTATTACAAGATTCATTTATATGATCTCCTTGTCTTTTTGCAAAACATATTTCCATCTTGCATCAACATTTTGATATAGTTCCTCAGGAATATGATCTTGTAGCTCTAGTGGCACTCTGTGAAATATATATAGATATTTAATGATAGCATATTCTAATCATTTCTTCTATTCATTAGTCATAACTTTTTATTTATACTCACTAATATTTCCAATTCTTCCATGTTCAACTATCCCTTTAGCCACTTCTTCAACTATGGGTATTATCCTATAAGCACTACCCTTCTTGGCTAGTTGAGATATTTCCTTATCAGAATTAGTTCTCTCATCATCTACTATTTTCTTTGTCTTTTTCTTTTTATATTTTTGGGGGACAGGTTTCACTAGTACCTGTGCTTCTTCTACTACATCTAAAATAGAGGGTAAGGATTTATTTGTCACCGCTTTTCCTTTTTTCTTGGCATATATATTTAGAATGTTTTGTGACTCTCCCTCTGCACTACTACCTTCACCTGTGACAAATTTCTACTCAAGTTCATTGATCATTTTCCTTGTTTTTCTCTCAATTCTAGGTTTCTTCAGTTTTGACAGTATCCTTTCATAGGCCTCTTCATATATTTCAAACCTAGGTGTTAATTGGTCTAATGGTTTCATCAGCATTGAATCTACGTGTAGTACTAATAGATTATTATCCACTTCATATCCCATAGGAGGTACCTATGAAGTTCTAGGATCTACTACTTGGATGATACAAGAATCAGTATCAAATATGAAATACATTGTGTCCTTGTACTTTTCAACTATATGTGATGGGATCCTAAGCATCATATACATTCTATCTTGAAAGTCTTTGAAGTATTCCTACATGGTATTATTAATTTTATCTCCTAAATCATTAATATACTCACTCATTTGATAAATAGAAGGTCTATTAGTTTTCCAAGTTACATGACCTTTACCAAGAAATAAATTTTGCACATAAAAGAATAAACATACCAAAAGTGTGCCATACTTTAGTGATTTCTTTTTGTCCTTTTGGATTCTTTGCAGATTTGCAAATAGATAACTTCGCACCATATCATCTAGGTCATATTTTATCTCTTCCTTCACAATTTCATATGCAACATGAATTTCACCGCTTGGTATAGTATTCAATCTACTGGATTGATACACTTTGTAGCCTATTATCATTAATGCAAATCTTCATTCTAGGTCTTCAATGTCAACTATCATCATGGTTCTATGATCTTGTCTTGATTTTTTCAACTATGATACTTCATTGGTTGTGACTTGCCTTAGTGTGCAGGGCTCCCCATCGGTCATGAATCCTGCGACCATATGGATCATTTCCTTTGTGATTTTACAGTTCTATCCAACCAAATGAATTGGTCATAGACTCTGCTCAAAACATATCGTACCTATTCTATGTTGAACTCCATCTCCATATGCACATAACACATTAAACTCTTAGTTTCCAAGTGTTTGTATTCATCCTTTAATACTCCAATGACACACATGTTGAATTCCTTCACAATTTTCTCATTTTCCAGCTCCTTGATCTTGCAATGGATAAAATTCTTGATGTCTTTGACTAACAGCACTTGAGGAGGTATGGAAGATAGGGCTCCAGCTTTATCAACCCTGAAAACTTTCATTGGATGCAACTTGTACTTTTTTTGCACTTTCTCACCAATGTCAATCAATTTGGGGTTTGCTACATTGTCATCCATGATGATTAACATGATCGCACTTGAATTTTTCTTGACAAGGTTAATCTCACACCACTCTACTCAACCAACGGCTAGGGTTCCTTCAAATTCTCAATTTGATTTCAAAAATCAACTGCTCCACCTCATATTGCACTTAGTATTTTCTTTGAAATTCATTCAGAATCTCTCAAGTAATTTCACCAAATTGCAAAGTTTCAAATGACTTTATCTTTCACAATTCTATTGTAACAAAGAGTTCTAATGTTTATAAGATAGTACAATAAATTCTCTTAACCTGTTAACCTTACTCATTCCCTCTACCAGTTGATACGTGAACTAACTTATTCTTTCAAACAATTTTTAGTAGTCATATCTATTTTTATAGATCATAAACCTATCATCATAACTTCACGAAATCATAATACTGTATTGTAATACATCTCAAAATGTTGATAGATCTTACCACATATATTCATAAGGGGATCGGTTTACTGATTTTACAATCAAGTTCTCCCCCTCAATATTACTAATTTCTTAATTTGATGAAGAATTATCCACACTTCTTGATGTTGTGGAGGTCTCTATAGATTCGAAAGAATTGAGTTCACCTTTCTTAATCCATATTGTCTTCATCTCATTCCCCGCTTCTTCGGGATTAACAATCTTTTTACCTTTCCTATCCTCATTTCTTGGTGACCAATTCTTGTACCTACAATCTCTTTCTAGATGTCCAACCTTGTGACAATGAAAATATGTCATACCTATTGTCCTCCATGGTCCAACATTACCCTTGGGCTTTATTAATCTACAATTCATAATCATATGTCCATAGTTCCCATGGATAGTGCATGTGGCATTCATGTTTCCTTCTCTTCTTAGAACACTCACTGGTTTGTTAAGCACTCTTGGTGATGGTAGCCTTAATCTGCAATGTTCTACCTCATGTCAAAAATTTTTGCATGTGTAACAGTATCCATTAAAACTCCCTTCAGATGATCTACTATTGGTTCTTGATCTATACTCATAATTTTGATGACCATACTTGTTATAGTTATGATAGTAACCATCAAATCAAGTAGTCATTAGAACATTCACTAGTTTTCTCCTACATACATTAGTAGTGTGTCTAGGATTTCCACAACTGTAGCAAATGGGTTTAGTAGGATTCTTACCTTGTAGACTTGTATGCAATTTAGGTGATTGCTAAGATGGCTTAAAATTAGATTTTGAAGATTCACCTTTCTCAAATATTCCACCGATGTATCCTCTCAAATATTCCACCGATGTATCCTCGACCAGGTGTATCTTTAGGGTGTCTTTGATTCTTCAATTGCTCATCAAATTTTTGCATGATTTAATCAAACTATTTCAACTTCTCATTGACGTCCTTTTCAATTTTTAAATCCTTCTTGAGTTTTTCATTTTCTTTCCTCAATCTTTCATTTCCAATTCTCATTTGCATGTTTTCATCATTTATGTCACTTAGTTGTTCATTCATTGCATGGTTCTCATGTATCAACCTCTGAAATATAGCATCCTTATCTCTTATTAGATCTTCAACATTCTTCTTTGCAATTTCAGCAGTCCTTTTTGCATCTTCAACAACTCTCATGCCTTCAAGCACTTCACACATCCTTATGGCTTGACTTTATTGTTCTCTTTTTATCTTGGTTACTTCTTATGTTACGATCTTGTTCTTTTCCATCAAATCTACTATTTTTGCATTAGCTTCCTCAGAGTTAACACTTTCTTCAAATAGTTCATCAATTCTATCCAGAATATTTTTTAGTTTTTCAGACAATTATTTTCTTTTTGTAAATGAAGCCCTTAGCTTGTTATTCAACTCTTCAATTATCTTATTAGCTGCCTCCAATTATTTCTCATACCTATAGCTTTCCATCTCCTCAGATCTACTCCAAAGTTGTCAAACTTTTTCTCTAGAGAGCCAGAGCTCTAATACCAATTATTGGAATTAATAGGTACAGAGAGGGGGGTGAATTAGTACTTACAAACTTATCACCTTTTTACTTATTAACCTTAATATAAATAAAACTGAACTTGTAAATAAATAATGCATGCAACTATAATCAAAATATAAACATGTAACTCAACCACACAAGCAACATTTACACATAACACTAGATTTCTATCATGGAAACCCTTGGTCGGAGGGGAAAAAACCACGGTGGGAATTGTCACCCATGAATCTTCTCACTATAATTATGAATTTTGTCATGTTAAAGGCTTACAATGTCTCTTCTAGAGACTCGCTCTATTAGAAGTAATTAATACCTTTTTAGGAGTATTGAAAGGCCTATTAAAGTCTACCTTGCTAGAGGATTTTTACAATTTTGTCAAGAGTGCACCTAGTTAATGGATTTACAATTAAGTCTTGCTAAGAACTACCTTGTTAGAGGATTTATAAAATTGTTGTAACAATTAAGGAACAACAAGATTAATGACCTGAATAGTAGCCCATACTTTTTGAATCAAATCCTTTAAATTCATACAGTACTCTACATCGACCTTCTATGATTGCTCCACTGAATCACTTGATCGCACCTTCAAATATATCTGATATTGTATTATTTTATTTCTCTAACACCCTTCTTGTCTATCTAACCCAAAATATTGAATAAAATTCATACCTTTTCTCAATAACACGTTTAAGGTTTCGATCATCAACCCTAATCACCATCAAAAAGCTTTTCTTCAACCATAACACATTTTACCTTCACCACCTTATTTAATTCTTGCATCTTGTTTTTTCATTCCCAAGAAAACAAACTTATTTCCTATTTTCTATAAATCCACCTAAGAATCATACACATTCAAGGTTCTAATCCCAATAAGTGTAATGGAATGATTCCTTATTAACCATACTTTACTTCATGAATATATCGATTTGCTACATCTACAAAACTCGTTACCACTCACTGATCTATCCAAGTTGGCTTAATAAACTATGAACTTTATTGTTGACTGATTGAAACATAACCAAACTAGCTACTTGTCTTCCATACTGAGTTACGGTCACAAAATTGTGTTCACTCTATTCACCTTTTTGTACTTAGTCAATTTCCCAGTTTACCTATCTTACTCTCTTTTTACCAATTGAATCAACCTACTCACTAGTTTGAATAACATCTTGTACTTTGAAATATTCTTTGTACTTGTTCATCTTATGACATCAAATGACTATGATTCACTAACTATCTGATTGCTTCATATGATTAACTATTTGATGCTCAAAGTAATCAACCAAGTACTCAACCGGTTGATTGCTTGATTTCTATCAATGACAACCAACATAAAATATGCGCTAAGTGTTCACACCAACTTCTCCTTACATCATCTACAATGCCAACACATCAACACATTAGCAGGAAATACTATTAGAGATTTTTGTTTTTTCATTTCACATCAAAAATAAAAATGTACTACATTAATGCTACCAAAAAATCTTAGATACTCATGCTCATGTCCTTATGTACAAATACATCACATATCATCAATACAACTACATCATGTGCAAATATGTCAATGCTATCAAAAAATCCTA
Source organism: Chamaecyparis obtusa (assembly GCA_027943335.1). Classification (NCBI taxonomy): domain Eukaryota; kingdom Viridiplantae; phylum Streptophyta; class Pinopsida; order Cupressales; family Cupressaceae; genus Chamaecyparis; species Chamaecyparis obtusa. Next base: position 682,691 of record BSBK01000899.1, read on the forward strand.
GATACTCGTGTCTTTATTCTTTCGTGTTCCCTCATATACAGATACATTGCATATCATCAATACAACTACATTATGTACAAATACATTAATGTGTCCTTTTACTTTTATGTGTCCTCATGTACAAATACATAGTATATTATTAATACAATTGCATCATGTACAAATACATCAATGCTATCCGAAAATCCTAGATACATAGTTAATACATTTGGTTTTGATATTTGTGTTTTGTAATGTATAGCTCCAACCACGGGTACTCTCAAAGACATCTACATTGCAATAGTGTACAAAATATGTGTATTAAAAAAAGAATACTAACTAAATGTACAAACAAATAATGAAAATAAGATAAACTACAAAACATGATAGTTGAATCTCGTATGTCCATCATATATGTAATTGCTACATTCCCAAGCCATGAAAAGACTAATTTTATTGACCAAAAATGTTAATGAACCAAAGAATATGATGAACCTAAGCATAATGAATCAAAGAACATGATAAACCAAAGCATAATGAACAATATCATCATTTTATATGAGATACTCATGTGTGATTGAATCTTGTATGCCCATCATATTTATAACCAATTGCATTTGCAAGCCATGAGAGGACTAATTTTATTATACAAAAAAATTAAAGAACCAAAGCATAATGTATGTAATAACTCAAAACACAATGAATGTAATAAACCTTATAGTCATTTGGTATGTGATGCAAGAGCATCTCAGGTCCTTGGCAATCTTGTGTCACCAAAAAGATGTTTCAAGCTTTCTTTGTTGCTCAGTTCCTTCTTTGATCGAGTTGGTTCGGTGTTGTTCAGTTTCCTTTGTTTACCAGCATTGGTCGGTTATCTCTCTGGCACTCAGTTATTTTCCTGGTGCTCGGTGATGCCTATTTAGCACTTGGTTGTCTTTCTTACCGATTTGTTTATTTTTTATTTCTTTTGAGGCTGCTCTTGCAATTAATTATGGTCGTGGATTTAATGATGGTATCTATCATTGGGAAGCATGTGGACCTAGATCTAGTCATTCGTTCCATTAATTTTGGATCTGAAGGCCAACTTGGCTCGGTAGCCTCTTGTATAAATGTAGTTTTTTGGTTAGAGTTTAGGGGAGAGTTCAATAAGGATATAGAAGATAGAAGATTAGAGATTATTTGCAGATCCTCGCATGTTGGAGGGCTTCTGTACTTGATTGTAATATCTGGCCTAAATCGGGAAGGCCTTACAGCCTAGCATGTATGAATCAATTGAGATAAATATATGAAAGTTTTTGCATTCTCTCCCTCACTTTTGTGTGTTGTTGCTTTCGTGTGTGATCTCTGCAAGGTGGATTTGGTTAGGGTGTGTCTTTGGCCCCTCTCCCCATCCTCCCTTGCATCAGGTGGTATCAAAGCTGAGGTGAGATCTGGATCTAGGTTTGCGAATCTAGGTTTGAGGGTTCCTTCTTGTCAAACCCTAGTTGATTTTTTGTGGGGTAGCAGATTGCGATCTGGCCTACAATTGTAGAGGGTTTCAAGATGGTTCATGGGAAGCAAGATGCGGATCCAAGATTGGTAGACGTGTTGAGAAAACTTGCTACTAGGTTAGAAGCTATTGAAACAACCTAGAGAAGAGGAAGACATCTTGAAGATGTTAGTGATGATGAAGTGGAGGAAAAACAAGGTGATGTAGAACCTGCACATGTGATGGATCAAGGTGAGAAAAGATTGTTGAAGGCTTTGACAAATCTGGAGTCTACACCACACTTTAATCCTCTTGAGTATAGTGGAAAATTAGAATCTAATGAATTGGTGGACTAGATCACCAAGATGGAAAAGTACTTTGAGTATGAAAATGTACCTGAGGAAAAAAAAGGTGAAAATTGCAAGAACAAAGTTGAAAAGTCATGCATCCTTGTGGTGGGAACATCTACAGTTGGAAAAAAAGAGGAAAGGAAAAGACAAAATTAAGGTATGGAATAATGTGGTGAATAAATTGAAAGGAAAATTCTTACCTTGTGATTATCAAATTAACCTAGTTAGGCAAATGCAAATTTTGAGGTAGAAAGATAGCTCGGTAAAAGAATATACTGAGGAATTCTATAGATTAGATATCAAATCTGGACATGATGAAGATGATGTAGAAATAATTGCTAGGTATCTGAATGGTTTGAGATTTTCCATCTAAGAAGAAATCAGTTTGGTCAAATTGGAGAACATTGAAGAGGCTTATCATTTTGCATTGAAAGTTAAGGAGAAATTAAATAAGAGACATCAGCAGAGACAAAGAGGTAGAGGTGGTAGATTCCCTAGAGGAAGAGGTAGATCCTATGGTGAAAATACTAGATCTGAACCTGAAAAGATAAATCCAGATAAAGGCAAGACCAAGTGGAAAGTTGAAATTTCATCTAGAGGCAGAGGCAGTAACTACCGAGGTGGTTATAACAGAGGTGGTTTCTGATGAACTTGTTACAATTGTGGAGAAGAAGGACATAGATCATTTGAGTGTACACATGCAAGTAAGAAGGTCAATAACAATAGAAATTCTTTGGTGCAAGAAGAGTCACCGAATGAACCTAAGAAGGAAAATAACTTGATGATAAGGAGAGCACTTTGGAGTGAAAGTAATAAGGAAGATCTGATAAGGAAAGTTTGTTCAAGACTAGATGTAGAGTTTCTAATGAATTTTGGAAGGTAATCATTGATAGTGGTAGCTCAGAGAATATAGCATCTGAGGAAATGGTTACAAAGTTGCAATTGAAAAGGTTGGAACATCTGAAGCCCTATTAGATTTCATGGATCAAAGATGAGCATACACTCTTGATAAGTGAACAATGTTATGTGAATTTGAAAATTGGAAAGTACTATGATAAGGTGTTATGTGATATCATGTCTATGGACTGTTGTCATATTTTGTTGGGAAGACCTTGGCAATATAATAGACATACTATATATGATGGGAGATTGCATAAATATACTATTTGGGTTGATGGGAGAAGACAAATCTTGTTACCTTTGATTGAAAAACCTATGAGTAATGTTTGTACATCTATGAAAGTTTGTGTGATGGAAGGAAGAAGGTTTGTTAAGGATTTAAAGAAGAATGATGTATGTTTTATTATGATTCCTAACAAACTGAGTAAGAAAATAGAGGAAAGTATCCCTGAGGAGATTGATAAGTTACTCACCGAGTATAGTGAAATCATTTCTGACAATGTACCTGATGGTTTTCCACCAAAGAGAAGCATTGATCATTGCATGGATCTAATCCCTGGAGCTAGTTTACCGAATAAGGCACCTCATCGGTTGACACCTTCCAAGAATCGAGAATTGAACTGATCAATAGATTCAAGAATTGTTGGAGAAAAGTTTGATCAAAGAAAATTTCAATCCTTGTGGAGTACCTGTTGTATTGGCACCTAAGAAGAATGGAGAATGGTGAATGTGTACTGATTCCACAGAAATCAACAAGATAACAGTGAAATAAAGGTTTCCTATACCAAGAATGGATGACATAATGGATAGTTTGACTGGAGCAAAGTATTTTACCAAAATAGATTTGAAAAGTGGGTATCATCATATCAGAATCAGAGAAGGTGATGAGTGGAAGACTGCTTTCAAGACAAAAGAAGGTTTGTATGAGTGGTTGGTTATGCCCTTTGGTTTAACTAATGCACTGAGTACTTTTATGAGATTGATGAATGAAGTTTTGAAAAAATTCCTAGGAAAGTTTGTGATTGTATACCTTGATGATATTCTAATATTCAGTAAGACCAAAGAAAAATATTTGTTGCATGTTAAACAAGTATTGCAAAGATTAAAAGAAGAAAAGTTGTTGATAAATCTGAAAAAGTGTTCATTCATGAAAGAGGAGATTGTGTATTTGGGATTTGTGATTTTAGTTGATGGTTTGAAAATGGATCTTGAAAAGGTTGAAGCTATTTTGAATTGGCCTACACCTAAGAATGCTAGTGAGGTAAGATCGTTTCATGGTTTGGCAAGTTTTTACTAAAAGATCATTAGGAATTTCAGTTCAATTTGTAATGCTATGATTGAGACTATGAGAGGAGATAAAAGAGAATTCAAGTGGACACATGGAGCTGATAAAAGTTTTGAGACTCTGAAGCAGAAGGTTGTTGAATTGCCTATTTTGGCATTGCCTGATTTCAATAAGGTATTTCAAGTGGAATGTGATGCAAGTGGAAGTGCAATAGGAGCTATGTTGAGTCAAGAAGGTAAACTTGTTGCTTTCTTTAGTGAAAAGTTGAATGATGCAAAAAGGAAATATTTTGTGTATGATCAAGAATTATATGTTATTGTTCAAGCCCTGAAGAAATGGAGACATTATTTGATACCGAGTGAATTTTTGTTGTATACCGATCATAAGGCTTTACAATATCTAGGTAGTCAGAATAAGTTGAACCAGAGACATATGAAATGGGTTGAGTATTTGCAGAGTTATACATTTGTGATAAAGCATAAGAGTGGAGTCACTAACCGAGTTGTTGATGCATTGAGTAGAAGGAGATCCTTGATGACTAAGATGAAAATTGAAGTTCTTTGCTTTGATGACATGAGATATGCTTATGAATTTGATCTTGATTTTTTTGAGCTATGGAGAAAGTGCAGAGCACCTATTCCAGATCAACTGAGTACTAAATGGGAAGAATATTTTATGCAAGGAGGTATGTTGTTTAAAGGTAATCAGTTGTGTATACCGAGAGGATCAATGAGAACTAACTTGATAAAGGAGAAACATAGTGGTGGTTTAGCTGGACACTTTGGTGTTGATAAAACATTGAATTTGCTTAAGGAGAAATACTTTTGGCCGCAGTTGTATAAAGATGTTTAGAAATTTGTGAAAAGTTGTAGAATTTATCAAGTTGCAAAAGGAGTAAGTCAGAATACTGGATTGTATAAACCGATTTCTATTCCTGAGAAACCTTGGATTGACATCAGTGTGGATTTTGTTCTTGGCTTACCAAAGACAGTAACAGGTAATAATTCTATATTTGTTTTTGTGGATAGATTTTCTAAAATGACACATTTTATACCTTGTAGAAAGACATCAGATGCAGTACATATAGTAGATCTTTTCTTTAAGGAAATTGTCAGAATGCATGGATTACTGAGGAGTATTATCTCTGACCGAGACTGTAAATTTGTTGAATACTTTTGGAAGACCCTTTGGAGGAAGTTTGACACCAAGTTGAAATATAGTTCTACATTTCACCCACAGACCGATGGACAGATAGAAGTTGTGAATAGAATTTTGGGTAATCTTTTGAGATGCTTAGTTGGAGATACACCGAGTAGTTGGGATTCTATTTTGGCACAAGCAGAGTTTGCATACAATAATTCAGTGAATAGGAGTACTGGAAAAATGCCTTTTGAGATTGTAAATGGCATACAACCAAGAGGTATATCAAATTTGAGAGACATTGTTGATGAAGGAAAGAGAAGTGTTGAAGGAGTAAAGTTTGATGAGTACATGAAGACATTGCATGAAGATGTGAAACAGAAGTTGGATAAAAGTAATCAAAAATACAAAGACAAAGCTGATAGATCAAGAAGACATAAAACTTTTGATATTGGTGATGAAGTAATGATTCATTTGAAGAAAGGCATATTTCCTATCGGAACATATGGGAAGCTGAAAATGAAGAAGTTTGGACCTTGCAAGATTTTGAGGAAATTCGACAATGGAAATGCTTATGAGATTGAGTTACCTGATGTCATAGATATATCACCTATTTTCAACATTGCTGGTTTGTATGAGTATCATGAACCTGATGAAGAAATGACAATACCAAATGATTATCCTAAGAAATAGACAAAAGAAGTTGAGCAAATTTTGGAGCAAAGAGTTGGAAAAAGTACAAGAGGTAAACAATATATGAAATATCTGGTAAAGTGGAAGAATAGACTGATTGAAGATAGTTCATGGATTTCACAATCTGAGTTGGATTTAGCTCGGGTTGGACCTGCTTCATGATTCGGAGAATCATTCCAAATAACCCCAGGTGTCTGATGCAGGAGCATCTCGGGTCCTTGGCCATCTTGTGTCACCAAAAAGATGTTTGAAGCTTTATTTGTTGCTTAGTTCCTCCTTTGACTGAGTTGGTTCGGTGTTGCTCGGTTTCCTTTGTTTACCAGTGTCGGTCGGTTATCTCTATGGCGCTTGATTATTTCCCTGGTGCTTGGTGATGCCTGTCTAGCGCTTGGTTGTCTTTCTTACCGAGTTGTTTATTTTGGATTTTTGTTGAGGCAAACTCTTGCAATTAATTATGGTCATCGATTTAATGCTGGTATCTATCATTGGGAAGCGTTTGGACCTAGATCTGGTCATTCTTTCTGTTGATTATGGATTTGAAGGTCGACTTGGCTCAGTAGCCTCTTGTATAAATGTAGTTGTTTGGTTAGAGTTTAGGGGAGAGTTCAGTAAGGAGGTAGAAGACTTAACATGTGTTTCTATAGCAAGGTGTGAATACATGAGAATGGTTTTGTGCTTCTCATAGTATTCAAATGTAGTTATGTCATTCTCTCTAATCATGTGTGTTCACAGCCATGTTCTAGCAACAACAACTAAACCATTAAGATACATGATCTCATCATGATTTGTCATTAGTTGTGCTAGTTTTTGTTTCATGTACACATCATACCAACCAATAGTCTGATCTCTCATCATTCCCTTACGGTGCAACAAGTGCAAAAACATGTCCTGGCCATAGAAAATTTGAAAGATGGTCATACTCAACTAAACTTTCAAATTCATCATTTGTCATGCATATTATTTGAAATAAGGGAGTTAGATACTATGGAACCCATGCATCCACCCACTTATTGTACTCACATTGATCTAGTCATTCTAAAAATAGATAGGACAAAAACAAGCCAACTCTTGTGTCCAAATGGTTCATGTACTTGCATCTGAGCTTTGAAGAATCTCTATATGTCTAACAATCCAATCTTTCTCCCACTATCCCCTCCTCAACCAACCAAAAATATCTATGCACTATTGAATCAAGTGTCCCTCTCTATGACAATGTTGAACTACACCAATCAACAATAGAATGACCATTATGTAGTACCTAAAATCCTCAATTGCTCCTTAACTAGAGATCTCTTCACACATGCAACTTCTCCATCATGCTCTCTTTCCCATGTCCAACTTCAAAAAAATCCAAATATGAGGTACCCCTCTCTGCATACATTCCACTCAACCAACAAAATATACGAGCATTCTTGAATTGACCCATGCAGTTATCTAACCAAATGAGATGTCTATCCACTATAATATCTTTTTCCTGCAAGAATTCAAAAGCATTCTCAAAACAATGTTGCACATACTTGGAAGAGTGAGATCTATCATCACTCATATTAAAATGGTACTCTGATTATCTTCTTATCTAGTTATGTAATGTTAGGGGCATGACCATATGTTATGTGGACAAAAATACCAATTTGAATAAAATTGTAATACTAAGAAAACAACTCATTATGTGGTTCTAATGTGTAGTTTTCTACAAAATCAACCATCAATATAATAGTGTTAATCAGGAAAGAGTTCTTACACATCCTGAATTGTTGATTGAACGACCAAGCCATGTGACTATGCCTTGCATACTTGTAGAAAAGATATTCCTTGAGATGTGAAATAAAATCAGCAACATTGGACTCCTTTGTAACCAACTCACATCCAGAACCTTCACCTCCACTCTTCAAAGTATATTTAATCATCTTGTATATCTTTTTATGAACAAGTTTCTTTCCAAAATCATGTTCACTACACTCATGAAACAAATTTCAAAAGTCATAACATTGTGAGCACTTATCATTTAAGAAATCATTTCTATAGAAGAAATAATCATCATCTCTATAACATAAAAATTGATCTAGCGAGTCTCTCGATGATTTCAAAAGATGACTTGCACCACACTCTTGCAACATTTCGTTAGTATGCAAAGTAGAATGAATGTAGCATAATAGTTCAAGGTGCATTGAAAACTCTACATGATATTTGTAACAAGTATTTTGTATCTTAAGAGGTACACAAAAGGGTTTCAAGATTCAAAAGTCCTTTGTGATATTTGCAATGTTGGGTGTGTCTCACAAAAAATTTTGAACAACATTGTTTGACTTACTTTCAAATAATGTTTAGGATGCAGTATGCAGTCTCGATCGCCAATTCTTAACTTCAAGACATCCTTAACATTGGATGACACTCTTGAGTTAGAGTTCCAAAATGGTTGAGTTTCCTCCTTCACACTATCAGTTAGCTTCTTATCAACACATGGAAGCCTCCCACTAAAATCCCATGTATCATTTTGAAGAGGATCCTCAATTCTTTCTCTTCTTGCAAGTTTTATATCCAAAGTTTTACGATTTATGTTGAAATCAACACAAGTTTGTCTCATAAAGTGAGCATTTCTCAAATGATGACTTACTAAGAAGGTTATAATAACCCTCTAATAAATTATCTTATTTTTTTCCTTCCTATCCTTCTAATAAAATTGAGAGCATTAAAAGATTCTTCACAATAATAGTATTTTTGTCCATTTTCTTGTTCACACAAATCTTCAATTTTGCTAGCATAGGTCTCATATTTTGTCTTTAGCAAGTGTACAAAAAGTTGGTATTTCTCGGTCAATGTCTTCTTTCTAAAAAATTCATTAAAATTTTTGAAGCCCACAATCAAACAACTCTTGTTAATCTCTTGCCTTCGAAATTGTTCATAATATTCTCATCGATTTAAAGTAACCATTTTGGGGTTCTTGAATGTCTTGAATTTGAATTTTGTCTTTCTTCCACACGAGGAACTTCATTTCTTATGTAATTTGGAGTTGTATAATGTTCATTTGGTTCATCAACATCATTTTCTATGCCAATTCTAACATTTTCAATTCTATGTCAATTCCAACATTCTCTATTTCAACCTCATTTTCTATTGCAATTTCAATTCTACTCATTGATTTCAACTTTTTCATTCCCAAATTGAATATCTTGTGCAACATTTTCATTCCCAGACTCTACATTTTCATTCTCATTGTCAAAATCATGCTCAATATTTTCAAATTCAGTCTCCTCTTCACTTGAAATAACATTTACATATAGACAGGAGGCCACACCTTCACTAATATTTAACATACATTGTCTCCTCTTCCTAAGACTTTCTCTATCTGTTTGTCAATATGCTTCAATTTTTTCTTTTGTAAGCTTTCTCTTTTGTTTATGCTTTTGACGTATGTTGCTCTCCATTATAACTATAAAAAAATGATGAAAAATGATTGTCAATTAATAATTTGTGAAAAGGATGCTCAAAAAAGTCTTATTCTACCTCCTGTTGTTTGAAAACCAATGATTGTTGCCTACAAAAGAATATAGGGACTATTGGGTTGAGCAAAATGGCCCAATGCCCAATTTTAAGTAGCAATGTCTCGGATATTTGATTGGTATATCTGAGACCAATCTAATATCTGATACCTAGACATGTGCTCAAAATTTCACAATGGCGCCAAGATTTTACCATTGGCGCCATTGTTGAAACGTATCTAATATCAAATTCATATCCGATATTCGATAAATCTTTCATACACATATAATGCATTATATACAATGTATTGCATAAATAATCAAGGAGACAACATAATAGGATCAACGAGAGGGAGAGATGGAGACAAGGGAATAGGATCAAGGAGAGGGAGATACAGACATAGAGGGGGGAGAGGGAGAGAGATGGGGACGAGAGAGAGAGAGTGATGCAGGAGCATCCTGGGTGTAAGAGCAATCTTGCATCACCCAAAAAAAAAAATTTCTATTTTTGTATTCAATAAGGGCTATTTTGTGCAGAGCTACTATTTATTAAAAGTTACTATTTTTGGTAATTTTCGTATGTTCTTAGAATGATCTGATTTCTTTCTTGGAGGTTCATTTTGGTCATATAAGTCTGCCAGTAAAGTTTCATTGCCAGATCAAGTGTATATTGGAAGATATTGAAGATTTTCGGTATTGGCAGCAGGGTACAGAAACTTTGAACTCAGTTTTGAAGGCTTTAGAGGCCCCGGATGAGGTCGAAAATTTGAGTGACAAGTGCTTCCGTCAGTCAAGCCTGTAGAGCGCTTCGTGGCGTTTCCGAAATGGGGTTATAATAGTCGATCGGGTCAACTAGTGATGACTTATGGTCTTCGAAAATTGGGCCACCTGAAATGGCGAAAAATAATTTTCTTCAAAAATTTTGTTCGGGTTTCAAAGGTTATCTTGAGCCGACTATGATGTAATAAAATGTAAAATAAAATAATTCTAAGTTTGGTCGGCCTTATTGGCTAAAAATTCTGGAACCTTCCCAGGCGGTGGAAAATTGCCTATATAAGGAAGGCTGTATTATTGTCTTAGGTAGTTCAGAATAGTTCTGGGTAGTAGATCTGGGTAATAGTTCAAGGCTTTGTCCTACAGAATATTGTAAGGGAATGCCCATGTGGCTTTGCATATTGTAATTCTGAAAGTTTGTAATTCCACATTTGTGGAGATAATAAGAAGCCAATTTTCTGTTATTGCATATTGTTGCTGTTTCTCTATATCTGTTATGTGTTTGTGGTATTAAGGGGAGCACCCTTCATCAGGTGGTATCAGAGCAGGATTTCTTGAGTGTGTAAATAGATCGCCGACTGTGAGGCAGTTTGCACCAGGACCGTGGCTAGGGTTTCAGCGCGCATCGCGAAAATGCCTCCACGAAAGGAACGTGGCGGAAGAGCTGGTGTTGTAACACCTGAGGTTAGAGAGCTGCAGAGATAAGTGCGAGCATTGCAAGAAGAGATTCGTAGAGGAATGAATCTTAATGTCAGAGATGAAAGCGAGGATGAAGCCGAAGAAGAATATCAAGAAGGAGAAGCTGAAATTGTGAACCAGGAGGAAGAAAGACTTTTTCGGGCGATTTTCAAGATTGAGAAAAGACCTAAGATTGAGGTTCCTACATTTTCTAAAAATCTTAACCCAGAAGAATTGATCGACTGGATCAATGAATGTGAGGAATATTTTGAGTACGAAGATGTTGAGGATCCTGATAGGGTCAAATTTGCGAAGGCCTGATTGAAAGGTCATGCGAAGATCTGGTGGCAAGAAATTCAATTAGAGCGAAATAGAAAAGGGAAAGATAAAATCACAAGATGGGATCGGATGGTGGATAAATTGAAGCGACAGTTCATTCCTGTTGATTATGAGCTTGACCTACTGAAGAAAATGCAGAATTTGAAGCAAGCAGGAAGATCTGTTCAGGAGTATACAGAGGAGTTCTACCGACTTCTCATCAGAACAGGCCATGCAGAAGCTGATAAGGAGAAAGTTGCCCGATACCTTAATGGGTTAAGGCCAAGCATTCAGGAGGAGCTAAATCTGGTTCGAATGAACAGTATTGAAGAGGCATACCAGTTTTCCCTAAAAGTAGAGGAAAAGCTGAACAAGAAGTTTGAGAGCAGACAAAACGGAAGAGGTCGCGGTGGACGATCTGGTGGACGGTCATATGGTGGCCGAAATGAAGATCCGAAAAAGAAGGATGAGGCCAGTAGCAGTCAGAATCAGCAAGGAAATAATTCCAATCGTTTCCAAGATCAGAATAATAGAGATCAGAGAGGAAGAGGAAGAGGACAAGGATCTGGAAGAGGTGGCTTCCGTGGAACATGTTTTCACTGTGGAGAAGAAGGTCATAGGGCATTTGAATGTCCTCAGCGCCAAGGAAGAACAGACAGGAGAAATGAAGGCCAGGCCAGAGTTGCACATGTAGATGAAGATGCCAGATCATCAAATTCTAAAGATGCTGAAAGAGGAGAAACGTTGATTAACAGAAGAGTCCTGTTGAGTGGTGAGAATGAACCTGAGCAAAGAAGGAGCCTGTTTCGCACCAGGTGCAAGTGCGAAGGTAAATGTTGTGATGTGATTATTGATAGTGGAAGCACTGACAATTTGGTGTCAGAAGAGATGGTGACAAAGTTGAAGCTCAAGAGACAGAAACACCCACATCCATATCGGATTGCCTAGGTACAGGATGACCACAAGGTCATGGTCAATGAACAATGCCTGGTGAAGTTCAAGATTGGTGGATACCAAGATAAGGTATTGTGTGATATCATATCTATGGATGCATGTCATATGTTGTTGGGTAGACCATGGCAGTTTGACAGATGTGTTGTACATGATGGTCGTGCGAATACCTATTCCCTGACAAAGGATGGAGTGCGACATAAAAGCTAAAACCATTGAAGGAGACTGAAGAAAAGGTATGTGGTAATGCAAGGATAACTTTTGTTGATGGAAGAAATTTCTTAGATAGTATGAGGCATGAGCATGTATGTTTTGCTTTAATTCCAAAAGCTGGTAAAGAGGAAGTAGAAGATGTTCCTGTAGAAGTTGCAGATTTGTTGAATGAGTTTCAAGATATTGTATCCGATAACGTGCCTGATGGATTACCACCAGTCAGGAAGATCAGTCATCAGATGGACTTGATCCCAGGAGCAAGTTTGCCGAATAAGGCAGCACACAGAATGACACCTGTAGAAAGTGAGGAGTTGAACAGACAAGTACATGAACTATTACAGAAAGGATTGATCCGTGAGAGTCTGAGTCCCTGTGCTGTACCAACAGTATTAGCACCAAAGAAGAATGGAGAATGGAGGATGTGTACAGATTTTAGGGCAATAAACAAGATCACAATCAAGTACAAGTTTCCATTACCACGAATGGATGATATTATGGACTGTTTGAGTGGAGCTGTGTATTTCTCAAAGATAGATCTGAAAAGTGGATATCATCAGATTCAGATCAGAGAAGGAGATGAATGGAAGATTGCCTTCAAGACAAAGGAATGACTATATGAGTGGTTAGTCATGCCTTTTGGGCTAACCAATGCACCGAGCACTTTCATGCGGCTCATGAACGAGGTTCTGAAAGAATTTCTGGGTAAGTTTGTCATTGTTTACCTAGATGATATTTTGATCTTTAGTAAGACATTGGATGAGCATATGATGCATATTCGTATGGTATTTGAGAAGTTGAGAAAAGAGAAATTGTTGATTAATTCGAAGAAGTGCAGTTTTGTGAAGAAAGAGTTGGTGTATTTGGGATTTGTAGTTTCAGCAGAAGGTCTAAAAATGGACCCAGAAAAGGTACAGGCTATCCTTGAATGGCCTACTCCGAGGAGTGCTACTGAGGTAAGATCTTTTCATGGTCTAGCTAGCTTTTACAGAAAGTTTATCAGAAATTTTAGCAGTATTTGTGGACCCTTGACTGAAACAATGAGAGGGGATAGAAAAGAGTTTAAGTGGACTAATGGGGCAGAAAAGAGTTTTCAATTGTTGAAACAAAAAGTTACAGAACAACCAGTTTTAGCACTTCCAGATTTTAATAAGGTGTTTCAAGTAGATTGTGATGCTAGTGGTACTGCAATAGGAGCTGTTATGAGCCAAGAAGGTAAACCTGTTGCTTATTTCAGTGAGAAATTAAATGATGCCAAGAGAAAATATTATGTTTATGATCAGGAATTTTATGCTATAGTTCAGGCATTGAAAAAGTGGAGGCACTATCTACTTCCTAAGGAGTTTGTTTTGTATACTGATCATCAAGCTTTGCAATATTTGAATAGTCAAGGAAAATTGAATCAAAGACATTTGAAATGGGTTGAGTTTTTGCAGAGTTATACATTTGTTTTGAAACACAGGAGTGGAAAGTCTAATAGGGTTGCAGATGCTCTTAGCAGAAGGCAACTATTGATGATAGAAATGCAGATTGAAGTGGTTGGGTTCAAGGAACTCAAGAATTTGTATCTAGAGGATCCTGATTTTGGTGAAGCTTGGAAGGCTTGTACAGAACCTGTTACTCTAGACAGGACGAAATGGCTGGATTTTATCATCCAAGATGATATGCTATTCAGAGGGAGTCAGTTGTGCATTCCACGAAGTTCTATGAGGGAGAATCTCATCAAGGAGAAGCATAGTGGAGGATTGGCTGGACATTTTGGTCGTGATAAAACCCTTGCTTTGGTTGGTGAGAATTATTATTGGCCACAATTGCAGCAAGATGTGAAGAAGTTTGTACAGAGTTGCAGAGTATGTCAGATGGCGAAAGAAGTGAAGCAGAATACAGGGTTGTATCAGCCATTACCTATACCAGAGAAGCCTTGGGAGGATATCAGTATGGACTTTGTTCTTGGTTTACCGAGGACACAGCGGGGACATGATTCAATTTTTGTAGTAGTTGACCGATTTTCAAAGATGGCACATTTCATTCCCTGCAAGAAGACTAATGATGATGTTCATGTAGCACAATTGTTTTTCAGAGAAGTAGTGAGACTTCATGGTTTGCCAAAGACCATAGTTTCAGATCGGGACACTAAGTTTGTTGGATATTTCTGGCGTACATTATGGAAGAAGTTGAAGACAGATTTGAAGTTCAGTTCATCACATCATCCACAGACTGATGGACAGACAGAGGTGGTGAATAGAAGTTTGGGAAATTTGCTGAGATGTTTGGTTGGAGATAAGCCAACAGGATGGGATTTGATTTTACCACAGGTAGAATTTGCATACAATAATTCTGTCAATAGAAGCACTGGCAAATCACCATTCCAGATTGTATATGGAAGTAGTCCAAGAAATGCATCTGAATTGAGGAAGATAGATAAAGGAGAAATAAGTAGTGCTGAAGCTGAAGATTTTGCAGAACACTTGAAGAACATCCATGGGGAGGTGAGGAAGCATATTACCAAGATGAACGCACAGTATAAGGCTAAGGCAGATGAGGAAAGGAGGTATAAGGAATTTCAAGTTGGTGATGAAGTCATGGTTCATTTGCGGAAGGAGCGGTTTCCAGTTGGTACATATAACAAGCTGAAAATAAAGAATTTTGGACCATGTAGGATACTGAAGAAACATGATTCAAGAAACGCATATGAGGTAGAATTGCCTACTAAGGTAAATATTTCACCAGTGTTTAACATTTCAGATCTGACAGAGTATCATGAAGGAGGTGTTGAAGATGAGATCACAGCAGCACAGTGGAGTATTCCAGCAACTAGTTCAGACACTAAGGAGATCGAAAATATACTAGACAGTCGTGTTGGCAGAAGCACAAGGAACAGGACATATGAAGAATATCTGGTCAAGTGGAAAGGACGACCTGTTGAAGATTCATCATGGCTGACAAAGGAGGAGGTTAGCCATCTTGGCTTTCCTCTGCACACCTGAGTCGTGACAGGGTCACTTCTCAAATTACCCTAGGTGTCTGATGCAGGAGCATCCTGGGTGTAAGAGCAATCTTGCATCACCCAAAAAAAATATTTCTATTTTTGTATTCAATAAGGGCTATTTTTTGCAGAGCTACTATTTATGGAAAGTTACTATTTTTGGTAATTTTCGTATGTTCTCAGAATGATCTGATTTCTTTCTTGGAGGTTCATTTTGGTCATATAAGTCTGCCAGTAAAGTTTCATTGCCAGATCAAGTGTATATTGGAAGATATTGAAAATTTTCGGTATTGGCAGCAGAGTACAGAAACTTTGAACTCAGTTTTGAAGGCTTTAGAGGCCCCGGATGAGGTCGAAAATTTGAGTGACGGGCGCTTGCGCCAATTAAGCCTGTAGAGCGCTTCGTGGCGTTTCCGAAATGGGGTTATAATAGCCGATCGGGTCAACTGGTGATAACTTATGGTCTTCGGAAGTTGGGCCACCTGAAATGGCGGAAAATAATTTTCTTCAAAATTTTTGTTCGGGTTTCAAAGGTTATCTTGAGCCGACTATGATGTAATAAAATGTAAAATAAAATAATTCTAAGTTTGGTCGGCCTTATTGGCTAAAAATTTTGGAACCTTCCCAGGCGGTGGAAAATTGTCTATATAAGGAAGGCTGTATTATTGTCTTAGGCAATTCAGAATAGTTCTGGGTAGTAGATCTGGGTAATAGTTCGAGGCTTTGTCCTACAGAATATTGTAAGGGAATGCCCATGTGGCTTTGCATATTGTAATTCTGAAAGTTTGTAATTCCACATTTGTGGAGATAATAAGAAGCCAATTTTTTGTTCTTGCATATTGTTGTTGTTTCTCTATATCTGTTATGTGTTTGTGGTATTAAGGGGAGCACCCTTCATCAGAGAGAGAGAGAGAGAGAGAGAGAGAGAGAGAGATTATATATGATCATTAAATATGATATATATATATAGTTTGATAGTATTATATATATTATATGATATTATATATAATTTGATATATTATATTAGTTTAATAATAAACTAAATATATCAAATATCAAATCTGTATCTGATATTAGATATAGATTCAATATCCAATACCTTTGACACAAATCTGCAAACATTGGATTTGCCTCAGGATTTCTATGGGATAAGGCTTGTTCAACAATTGGTATTAGAGCTTGGTCCCTTGTTGATAAAACTTAACCGCTTGAGGGAGATCTTGGTTGCTTGAATATATGGAAGGATATATATAGTTTGATCTAGTATTATACATATTATATGATATTATATATAATTTGATATATTATATAATTTAATAATAAACTAAATACATCAGATATCAGATCTGTATCCGATATTAGATATAGATATGATGTCCAATACCTCTGACACAAATCTGCAGACTTGGGATTTGCCTCAGGATTTCTATGGCATTTGGCTTGGGAATTGTTAAATCTAGATAGTCAACCCAAAAGACTTGTTTATGAGATTTCTTTGCATTTCCAAACTTCAACCATATAGCTGATGGTGTTTTTTAACCCAAAATTGATTAAATGAAAAGGGTTTTTTAAGGAGATTCTCAGCTTTCCACCAATATAAATTCTATCTAGTTTTGAGTTTAATTAATAATTATTATTCATTTTCTAATTGAATTACGTTTAAAGTCCTTATTGATAGGCTAATTAAAAAATATCTATAACTTTCAAACAATATAACATTTTTCAAATTTGAAACATATGTCACATTCTATGATTCGCATATTATAAAAAAAAAAAAAATTAAATTTAAAATTTATCATGTTTTGACCAAGTTATGGTGGTCAGACACACAGGTCTTTATATTCCAAAAAAATTGTAAAAATCATAATTAATTATTTACTTGAAAAAATTATAAAAAAATGTGTCACGTCTAGACATGAATCTTCTACTTAAATTTAAAATCTTATAAAAAAATATTATCATTTTAGTTAGGGTGGTCAAACATACACCTACTTCTCACACAATCAAATTAAAAAACAAGATCATTATTCCTATAAAATGTAAAAATTCAATAACTTTAAAATTTTTACTAAAATTTATGTATTACAATATAAAAATTTCAACTTTTTCACTAAATAAATTTTTATTTTTTTTAAATAATTAATAACTAAAAAACTACATTCAATTTCTTAGAGATTATATTCTTAAATATTTTTGATAAAAAGTTGATAACTAATCATATAATTTGACCCATGATCAAGTGCCTCAAAGGTTTTGTTTTCTCACTTATTTTACCTTTGCCATCGCTTTCTCGCACTCCTCTAAGCACTCCTTTGAAGAAGCCGAGGAAAGCACAAAGCCCCTTGAGAGAGTTCTCTCTTTGTTCTCTTGCTGCAAGACCACTCAAAGGTTGAAACCATCCGTGCAATCCTCTGTCCCTCTCCTCTGAACTGACGTAGCTCCCGCCTTGAATATTTGAAAACCCTCTCCCACTCATCTTCATTATTTTAACTGAGAGTCGGCAATCTTATAAGTTGTTGCTCATCTTATCATACAAGAAAAGCTTCCAACACGGACATAATGCACCACATATGGAGTTCCGTGAAATTGATTAATAGTTTGTTCCGTAGACTGTTGTAGTTCTCGGTCCAATAGGCTGTTTGGTCTCATTTCATTTCATTTCCAACTTGTTATGCACATTGATGTCATCGTTTTATCTGGCATTACATAAGAAGTTTCAACTTAAGAAATCCACTTCCAAGAGAACTTGGATTGAGTATAAAACTAGAAATGTTGATGGTACGGACTCCATCCCTAATTAACGTTCCATAGTTCAAATACTTTTAAGTGGCAAAAGGCCGTGATCGAACCTGAGACCACCTGCACTCAGAAAAGCGAGCTTATGAATCCATCTCGCTTCATTCATGCACAACAGTATTAAATAGTTGGTTTATTCTAAACTGAAAAAAAATGCTGTTGACCTTGAAGTAGTGGATTGTTCGTAGTGGCCATGTACTCCTGACAAATGGGCAGCAGTCAATTTTTATGTATGCACTGTCTGCTTGCAGTTGCAAACTCCTCCTCAAGCAATAAGATCAACTGTTGTTATGGGCAGCCAAAAGTCTTTTACAGCAAATCATTTGAAATTCTCACAAACGTTCAGTGCTAAATTATAGACACCGGGGTGCATTTTGAAGTCAAATTTCTAGCACATTTTAATGAGATTTCAGCAGTGTCATCATTGGAAAGGGAGACACGATGACAGGGGATCCTCCTTTACTTCAGTTAGAAAAAGTTTCCTCCGTTAACAAGGAAATTAAAAATAATATGATTTCTTCAATTTGCATTACCAATAATCTCCACAAGAACATAACCCATTATTAAAATGGTGGTATCGGTTGGAATCCCTAACAACAATTTTCCGTCCTGCGATCTTGGAAATTAGCTTAATGGCAGAATGACAATCACCACAAACACGGAGGTTTTTAATAACTCGGATAGGAACACCAGCAGGTGTACGAATAAGCCCAAAAGCAATGGCCAACTTCTCACTATGGTATGATAGAAAATGCTCCTTCTGCTCCTGCTCTACATCATGCAATGTAAAGTTTGTATCCGGCATATAACCAATCTCCTTCATTTGCTCTGATAAGCTAGCCAACTTTGCGTAGATCTCCTCTGTTTGCGGATGTGAACTGTCCCCCACCAGAAATCCATGTACTTCACTCCTCAGTTTAATCCAGCTCCACCCTGGGTCCTTTTTAACCCTTCTGCCTTTCATCATTGTTCTCACCTCTATTGCATCATCCCATTTGCCAGAAGAAGCATAAATATTTGATAAAAGCACATAAATTGCTGAATCTTGTGGTTCCAAGTTCAGAAGACACTGAGCTGCTCGTTTTCCTATCTCTATATTACCATAGACTCGGCAAGCACCAAGCAAAGTTCGCCAAATAAAAGCATTAGGTTGTAAAGGCATTCTGTTAATAAAGTCCTCTGCCTCAACCAGGGATCCGGCTCGCCCAAGAAGATCAACAATACAGGCATAGTGCTCCAGTTTTGGCGTGATGCCATAAATTGAGTTCATAGAATCAAAATACTTACGACCTTCATCTACTAGCCCTGCGTGGCTGCAGGCAGATAGAACACCAACGAAGGTGATGTGGCTTGGTTTCAGGCCCTCCATTTGCATTAGGTCAAAGTGTTGCAAAGCTTCCTTGGCATCCCCATGTCGAGCATATCCTGAAATCATGGCATTCCATGAGAAATCATTTCGATCGGTCATTTTGTCAAACACGGTACGTGCACCTTCTATGCTCCCACATTTAGCATACATGTCCACAAGGGCACTACCTACAACAATATCTGAATCAAAACCTGCTCTGATGATGTTGGCATGGATCTCCTCGCCATGTTCCAGAGCTGCTACACTGGCGCATGCCCTTAGAACAGTGGCAAAGGTGAAATGGTCTAACTTCAGGCCTTTCTCTTGCATTTTGCATACTAAATTCAAGGCCTCCTCACCATGCTCATTAAGGGCATATCCTGAAATCATTGCATTCCATGAAACCAAGTCTTGTTTTTCCATTTGATAAAACAATTTACTTGCTTCCTCCATTCTTCCTGATTTGGCATACATTGTAACAAGGGAATTTTTAACACAAATATCCTTCCCAAATCCAGAACAGATCATATGGGAATGGATTTCTTTTCCAAAGTCAAGGGTTTCAGGACAGATGAGTACACTTAGGATGCTAACAAAGGTGACATCGTTCATGGGTACGTTTGCCTTTCGCATATACTGAAAGAATTCAATGGCCTCTGAATTGAGCTCGTTCTGGGCATAACCTCCAATTATAGCATTCCATGACACTAAATCTTTTTTATTCATTCTCTCGAACACTTGGCGGGAGTGCATAATGCTTCTACATTTAGCATATAATGTAATCAAAGCATTCCCTACAGACACATCTAATTCTAATCCACATGTAAATACAAAAGCATGAATTTGTTTTCCAATTTCTAAAGAATTTAAATTGGCACAAGAACTGAGGACACTAATTAATGTAACACAATCTGGCTTCAAGCCATCCTGTTGAAATACAGTAAAAAGTTTCACAGCCTCATCATGGTTTTCGTTCTGGGTGTATCCAGAAATTATGGCGTTCCATGAGATCAAATCTAGTTGAGGCATAAGATCAAATTCCCTCCGCGCCCCGTCTATGTATCTACATTTAGCATACATGTTGACG
Source organism: Chamaecyparis obtusa (assembly GCA_027943335.1). Lineage (NCBI taxonomy): Eukaryota > Viridiplantae > Streptophyta > Pinopsida > Cupressales > Cupressaceae > Chamaecyparis > Chamaecyparis obtusa. The sequence continues at coordinate 703,133 of BSBK01000899.1, forward strand.
AGCCCGTTACCCACAGAAACATCTGATTCAAATCCAGTTTTGACCGCATGGGCATGGATTTGTGTCCCTTGAACAAGCGCTTCAATACTAGCACAAGCACTAAGTACAATGGCAAATGAATTGTAATTTGGGTTTATTCCAGCGCGCTGCATTTCAACAAAAATTTCAATAGCCTCCTCTCCATAGTTATTTAGCACGTATCCGACCATCATGGCAGTCCAGGAAACCACATTCTTGTCAGGCATTCTGTCAAACACTTTTCGTGCACACTTTGGCGTCCCGCATTTAGCATACATGTTCACGATAGCACTCCCAACAAACACATTTGATGTGCACCCAATTTTCATAGCCTGAACATGGACCTGCTTGCCCTGTTCCCTCATTAATTCAGCGGCACACGCTGTGATGACACTTGCAAAGGTGAAGTGGTTTGGCTTCATACCCAGTTGTTGCATTTCACTAAAAAGTTTGAAAGCGTCATCATTGCGGTCATGTTGTGAGCTTACCGAAATCATGGCATTCCATGAAATCAAATTTCGTTGAGGCATTTTGTCAAACACTCGGTGTGCATCCACTATGCTACCACATTCTGCATACATATGAACCAACACATTGCTGAGAACATCATTCCAGTACAAACCCGTTTTGATAATGTGGGTATGGAGTTGCTGGCCCATACCCAATCCATTAACTTGCAGATCAGCGCATGCTCTCATGGCACTCCCAAGGGCAAAGCAGGAAACCTCCATACTTGTTCTCGCCATTGCACGAAAAAGCTCGAGAGCTTCATCTCCGTGGCCGTGCTGGACATATCCAGCCATCATCGCACTCCACGAAACTGCATTTCGATGGGGTATTTCATCAAACACATTGCGGGCATTTTCCAAACTTTTACATTTAACGTACATGTTAACAAGGCAGTTCATTTGAAAGAGGGTGGGTTCAAAACCAGTGGATTTCATATGTTCATGGATTATCTTGCCTTGATCCAAGGATTTCAAGTGTATGCAACACTGCAAAAGACTAGTGTATGTGTTAGAGTCTATAACAATCCCATTCGTCTTCATCTCGTGAAAAAATTGCAGGGCTTCAATGAATCTCCCCTGGCCGCACAACTCGCCTACACTCAAACAATAATTGTGCTCTCTGCCTTTACCCAATGTGCTCACACGCAAACATCTCCAATTGCGAAGCCTGTAAGTATTCGGAACTTCGAAAATAACATTAAGGAAGTTGAAATTGTTTAGCAGTTTCATTTTTAATCATCCATGGCGGATCTAAGGTTTTAATAGCGCATGTTCATGCGCATAATCCAACTGGTTGCGAAGAAGGATGTGTACAGGAAAGTACGAAATTGCTGGAAGCTGAGAGTTTTGATCCGATTTATATTGAAGTACGTTTGTATGATGAGATGGCATCACCTTGGGGGTTCTGGAATTATTGAAAACAATGACACACGGTTCTACAATATATTTTCTATTTCTTTTATTTTCTTATTATTTGCTAATAGGCTAGGCAAGTACTATTGATTAAAAAATCACATTTCTACCAATTAAAATTATTATTAATTTATATAGTATACATGCACTCTTTTTTTTTTTTATAATTTAACAAAAATAATTTAGAGCTCTTTTATTGGCTTAAAAATTTAGTCTCTTATTACAATTTTCAAGGGACAAATACTTTACCATGCCCTTAAAATAATTTATATTTATTTTTAAAAATATGTTATAAATAAATGCATGATTTTAGATATCGATTATTTATTAACTAATGTATATTAAATTGAATAATAAAATTTGTTATATGTATTATAATTAGATGTTATATATTTAGATTATATAACATAAATTATTTATAATCTAAATATTAATAAACTTAACTTTTTCATTATATATTTTATATTAATTAACTTATGAATTAGTGATAATAATATCTATTATATATAAAAAATAATTATAAGTTATATTTTAAAATACTAAATAATATGATTTGACATAAGTTATATGAATTATATAAAATATTATTAAAATTGTTCCTTGTTCTTAAATTAATATTTTAGAAATAATTTATTTACTAACCAAATTTCTATTTTAAACTATAGGTTAATTTTTAATTTATAATTAAATAATTTTCCTAATTAAAATAATTATTCTCCTTCCTTATATTTATTACTTTTATTACCATATTATATTATCGGCAAGTACTGGCCACTACGTGGCACTTGTTAGTAATTGTAGATATGCTAAGCAAGTACTATTGCATCATTTTTGGATTTCCTTACTTAATTAGTGATTAAAAAATTCTATTTCTACCAATTAAAATCTATTATTTTTAATATTTAATTATAAATTTGATGTTCTTTATTGTATAAGTGCAATTTTTTAAAATTTATAATTCATAAAAATTATTTTTTTATAATATGATTGGCTAATTTGATTGAGCCTTATAAACTAATACGAAACTCTGAATATGACTTTCCATCACTTTTTTCTCATACAATTTTGTTGTTGATTTATTATATTTAAATTATTAATTATAATAATAGATAAATAATGTTAATATTATTTTATAATTATAAAAATAATATTATATATAATTATTTTATTTTTAAATAATTAATCAATAATATATATTATTATATATTTTTAATAAGAAATAGATAAAAAAGAATAATTTAGATTTAACTTAATGTGACTAATTTTAAATTATTTATATTAATATTAATATTATTGTAATTTAATTTAAATAAATCAATGAATTTAACATTTAAAAAAATTAACATTCTTTACAATTAATTAATAATAAATATTCAACTAAAATATAGTAAAGTGATTTTTAAATAATTTTAAAATAAAATAGAATTTTATTTTTTTATCGGTAAAAGGTCGTAGCCAGAAGTTTATTATTATATAAATCAAAATTTATAAAAAGATGCCCTGCTCTGTGCAGGCACTGGTAGAAAAGAGCGGGGTTGAGAAAACCTCCAGCCTTGCCTGGGACCGAAGTCCAGAATCTGATACAAAATAGTTTTAGGAGGGCATACCCCCCATTATTTAATACAACATACGCATAAGCCGTGCTTAGTACAAGACTATTCTAAAATAGAAAATTTTGAAAAAATCTTAAGGTCCTTGTGGGCCATCCTTTGGGAGATATTATTGGTTTTGACTATATCTTCTCTTCTGAAGATGCTCTTATGTAGGAGCCAAAATCTGTCTTAGGGATGCCTTCCCTGGTAGTGCACCTGAGAGGTGCTTCCAAACGTCGATACTTGAACCTATCAATTCAGAGTTCTAACTACTAACCTTGTTAAAAAATCCACATAATATTTGTTAATTCGAGCTTTGGAGAGCTATTAATAGGGGAGTTAATTATTTAGAAATGAAATCTTTGCTAGATGAAAGAAGATACTTATACCTTTACCTGTGATGCATGTTTCAGCGTAAAGAGTTGGAGTTGTAGCCCTATATCCTTAATATGATCTAAAAAAGTGTTGTCTACATTTATTGGTATATATATCTCCCTTATAATAATGCATTTAATACTCAATGTTGAGAGGTATGCTATTTAACTTAACAATAAATGCATTATCCATAGATCTTTTAAAAAAATGGAATTGTGCATTCTAATATATACTTAGCATGGGGGGTTTGATTTCAAAGGGTCAACCATACTCCAATCTTGGAGAGAAATTAAACATATAATAAACAAAGCTTCTGGATATATTTACTTAATCTATCAATCTGGACGAAGCATTTTTACTAGAGTCTGTTAATCAAAAATAGGGTGATCTACCAATAGTCAGACCGAACTTAGATCCATAATAATAAATAGGGCCTAGTAAATGAAATCCTATATCCTCACTATTGAACATTTAAAATAGGATACCAAACCATTTGTAATTGGAAGAAGATCTGAACCTTAGGCATTGGTCATGAACAGTTCTGAACTTAAATTGCCAAACATACTATGAGGCGGAATATTATCATCCATACCATGCAAATGATGTACCATTAAACAGAAATATATTAGATATAACTAAAAAGATCTTAGAATTCATAATAGCAAATGGGGCCCACTAGATGAATTCTTGAATCCACATTATTGTACATATCAAATTCAATACGATATTAAACATCTATATATGACAAAAAGGAGGTCATGATCAATCCTAAACTAATATTGCCATAAAAACATGGAATAGTAAATTAACACCACTTTTGTGCACATGATGTAACATTGATTACACAGACAGAAGGTCTTTCCAACTCAGTTTATACTTGAAGGCCGTCTAGTATTAAGTTAGGGATGGAAATTTGAGATCGGATAGTATGGTGCTTATATAATGATTGTAAAGTGAAGGGAGTGACAGATTATCATATAGTTTTTATGCTAGACATAAGAATTTGGTATGCATCCTTAGCTGATCATGGATAGCCTAGAGTCTAAGCTTTTAATATGGGTGGTGCCTATGTTCTACCACAACCCTCCTAGCTAATATGAGATATCATAAAAGTAAACTCAAACCCTAAACTTTGCATACTTATGTGGCATTTGACACAATGCTGAGATGCGCGAGGAAGACATTTCTAATTCCAAACCATCCTTCCATTAGGCTGACTATTAAGGAAGCCAAAAATGAATTTATAAGTGAGGTTGTAAATAGACTGAGTCAGATATAATTATGATTGCCTTATACCTTTATAATCTATTTAAATGTTGGCCTTGATAATATTAATAAGAACATGCTACTGCAAAATCTTTTGGCTCCTATAGTTCATGGATCTATAGATAAGTAAAAACATTAAAACTTGATTGAGATATATACATTAGCCTTTCTTTGGCCCTCTTAATCTACATCAAAAGGTCATATTATTTCCTTATTGTGATACTTTCCTTCATTTAGCCATAGGTCAATAAGAGATTTGGAACCAGTTTCTGCAAAGCTCTTCGTATCTGTGATTCCAACTTCATCAATGTGCCAGTAGTTGTAAAACTAGCCTTCCTTCTCAGGCTTTTGGAGATGTAAATAATGTAACAGGAAGGTTGTGTTTCTAATGACTATGTCCTTTCTCTCCTTGAAGTCTTCCAAGTTTTGAGTATCAATAATAGATGAGGAAGTGTGGAAGGATGCCCTTTCACAACTATTTGGTTTGGCTGCATAAGGATCCCTTTTAATCAATAGAAGGGCTTTATCAAAGTTGCCTAGAAATTTACGTTTAAAAATTGTGACTGAGTCTCCAAATATCTTATTTGTGGAGACCCCAAAAAGAAATGATGGCTACAAACATGGAGGATATACTGGACAAGACCCTATAACTATCTTCTAGATTGATAAATTCTGGCCCTATGATTTGGAGGATAGCTCTGATAAGGAGGGGATGCTTATTAATTAACATCTTTTTGACATATTTTGGCATAATCTTTCCTTTAAAGGCCAGCTGACCCCTTTTACAGGATAGTTTAATAGAAGTTTCCATGTTATCCTTCACTTCTATGATTCAACGGGGCCAATATGAGAAGGTTATAGGGCCAAGGGTTATTTATAAGGTTAAACTTCAAATAGCCTGACTGTTGGATGTCTACGACTGATCTATTTTCCTGGCTTCTATTTAAATGTGCTACTATGTCTTCTTAGGGGAGGTGAAACGTTTTCTATATATTTTTAAAAATTAATATGGGGTTTCTCCCCTCTTTTTACTTTCTTTCTCTATTAAACCCATTATTCAAACAAAAAATGATGTATATAGTAATTGACTTAAGTTCAAAGAACTGAAACGCCAGACATAGTAGTGTTCCCACTCTTCAAATTCTTAAATAAAGTACAGGAAAGGTCGCAGAGCTTCATAAAGAAGAAATTACTTGTTTGTAATGAGATCCTGACTCAAATTAGTTGCTAGCAACTATAAATTAATAGAACCCATACTATTCTATTCTTTTACATACAAAAGTGAGTTGTTCATATGTAGATATATAATGATTGTTTTAAGCTGTTTTTAATACCAAAGACCATAATGCCCTGCCTTCTGAGATGATTTAAAACTTGCAAATAATATACTAACTATTATTACATTGAGAGGCTAACTATAGTGATTAATAGACATTGACGTCGGTATTAGAATCCTCGTGCAATATCGAGTATACTCTTCCTTACCTCTGGCGCTACAATATTCTATTGGAACCATCTCCTTCGCAAAATATCTATATCTTTGAAGCTCAGGATTCATAAAGTGTATCTAAGATGCCTCTACTCTATCTATTTTAACCAGGATATGAGAACTCTTACTATTTTGCTACAGAACATACTACTATTAATTTGCTTAAAGAAAGATAAGCATGAACATATCCTCCTGGATCTAATCAATTTTCTTGAAGAGAATTAACTGAGAATATACCTCCACGTACACAGTAAGAAATATACTTCAAACTATAACATATTGCTATATAGCCATGAGTTTGTGTACATAGTTTGCAAAAAACTAGAAACTATAAACTGTATAAACAGAGTTTATGGTGAAGTCTGAACCTTATGTATCTAAGTAAAGTGTTCATACGCTATCTAGCTATTAAGATATACATCATTCTACATTAACAGACACTTGATACCAATGATCAGTTGGCTCCATCTTTCTGGATTGCACTGCACTTCCAAATATTCTTATTTTTTACCATCACCACGATACATTCAACTTCTTCTGCTTCCTTTCTTGAATGTCGAGTACATCTGGTGACTTTCAGAGCCATAATATGAAGGTTTGATGACTCAAATTGATCAAGGTTTCTTGGTATATTGAAACCCTCCTTTCGCCAATAATTAAGGAGCCATTCCGTTTCCACCTCCTCAGACAAGATCTCATGGAAGAAGAAGTCCAAGTTTCTTAGCATCTCCGGCCAGTGATTGTCAAACCTTCCTTCATCTTTGAAGGTTAACATGGGTATGCGATGTGACTGGGGGACTTCATCAAGCTTGGATAGCTTAGTTTTCATTGTAATCTCTGGATATGGGATTGTAAGTTGGTTTTCGACACAATTTACTATGTTTTCCAGTCCACCAAGATGATCTTCGACAAAGATTTTCCTTGCCACCTGAATAATATCTTCTTTTGTCTTGCCTGCAAAAATTGAGATTGCAATGAACTGTCCTATAATTTCTCTATTGGTTCTAAATGTATAATCATTATCAAAGTATTGGTCGCCCAAAGCTCTCTCTACAGCCCTTCTAGACGACTCTGGCAGGGGATTTAGGACTTGGTTCCACCATTTAGGCAAAATGTGTCCTCTAAAAGCCATCGCTTTGTTTCCTTTAGTGTAGAAAGTGATCAATCTCGATTCCATCGCTTGGTGAAATCTTGGGACTTGGTGAAGTTTTGTGAGAGATAGGTTTGTGTCGAACTGTGGGTTGCTTATAAATCTTGGGACTATACCTGAAGTAATTTCCATGATTAATTTTCTATCCATCTGTGCATCATCATATATTGTATTTGAAACATCTCGATAACTAATGATCTATTTCCTGAGAACTATTATGATAGAGCTCTTCTACTAGGACGAGGTGACCATATTAATTAATAATTGCTTGCTAGTATTCTAAGGGAGTAGTGCTTCTTAATAAGTAATCATAGTGATCTTGTGGTTTTTTTAATAATTCAGATTTAACTTTGGCAGATAGTAATGATGGTCATTGATGTTGTAGCTTACCATTTTCTCGATAACTGGAATGTTCTATCTGGATAACTAATTATGGGTTTAATAGGTTAGTAGTAATAATTTAAGACATCATTTAGAGCATATGAACTCAATTCAGGGTTAATCATTAAATCTTAACTCTATTTACAAGTAATCTGTTAAGATTGGAATGGGCTAAAAAGCTTATTATCATAGATTATTACTAGAATTAGGCAGTATGTTTACTTATCCAAGGAGGAGGACCTATAATGATCTAGAGGATATCTTGTTGGGTTCTCAGCCTATTTCCAAGGGCCGAAGGTAATGAAGAGTATAGAAACTTAGGAGAAATCTAGACAGTCAATGCTATTCTTAGACACTACTATGTTAGGGGAAGATCCTAAGAGTAATTCTACTAATGCTGGGGAGGTTATCCTATTCCAAGCTAGCCTACCCCTATATATGATTTCTAAGAATTCTAAACAACGGAGCTACTCCACTGGAGCTTGAGGAAACAGAGGAGAGGTGACATACAAGCCCTACTCATGAAATCATAAGATTCTTAGGCCTGTGGTGTCTAACAGCTGCTAATAAGTTATATGAGGTTTTCAAAAACTCATAAATGTGGTTAGTATATAATTAGTTAAAATTGCAGAATGCGTCATATCTCTTGCTCATATATATTTTTTCGAGGAGGATTATATTAATAAGTTCGAGTCCGCTCTAGTTTATATCATTAGGGGATGTTATACCTAAATGGGACCAGATATCCAAAATTAACTACAGATATCCTCATGATGATAAAGCTATGCTAAAAGGCGTAGTTGTACTTAAGGATTTATCATCCTGTGACTATTTCCACATATACCTTCATTCCAAGAAGTCTAATTATGCATTTTGTACCCAATATCAAAATTATTCTCTAAAACTATAATACTAAGTAGATGATGCATAAACTTATAAATGTAATAGTCTAAAATTTTTCATTTCAAACTCATGATGATGCTTAGATTTTGCTATGAGGGACCTATAGATAATCTACTAATATTAGAATGTTTACACAATATCCCCATTAGCACCCTGATTAGCAAGCTTGTCCGCATTTGTATTACCTTCCCTATAAATATGTTTGATTTCAACTTGGGGAATGGTGTCAAGGATTTCAATGATATCTTCTAATTTTGAGTTGAGATTCCAATTTGAAGTCTTTCTAGTTCTGATAGCATTAATTATAATTTGAGAATCTCCTTCAATTTCGACCTTAGAGAGGCCTAGTTGTTTACATAATTTGAGTCCTTCTAATACCGCCTTACATTCCGCCATGTTATTAGTTGTAGGTTTGATGGGCCTAGCAAATTTGGATATGATTTCTCTATTCCAATTGTGTATTATCCTGCCAATACTTGCTATGTCAGGGTTGCCTCGAGAGGCCCCGTCGAAATTAAGTTTATACCATCCTTCTTTGGGGGGTGACCATTTGCATATGCTTCTATCTGATTTTGATTTGTTACCCCCTCTTCCATATAATGGTGGGATTGCTAATCAAGGCCAGAGGTTTCTAATCTTATTGTCCCATTTTTTAAATGAATTTTCCATACTCATCTTATCTCTAAGTTTATTATTTATTACTTCAATGATTGATGCTTCTATTATGTTAATAATCATTGTCCAGGCAAGCTTTTGGTCAGTAAAGATTCTTATATTTTGTTCTTTCCATATTTCCCATACTAGAATAGAGGGGGAGATGACCCACATATCTTTATACAGGCTATCCTTATTAAGAGAGGGCCAAGCTCTAAGGAAATCCACAAGATCAAAAGGCATAGCTGCATGCCAATCTAGACATTAACACAGCCATTTCTAGCAATTATGGGTCAATGTACAATTTATGAGTAGGTGGTTGGCATCTTCTTCTTGAGATTCGCATAAAGGGCATCTTGAGGGGCCCTCATAACCTAGCCTCCTTAATCTATCTGCGGTTAGGATTTTCTTTTGTAATGTTGTCCACAGGAACATTCCTGCTTTAGGAAGGCATGTTTTATGCCAACATAAGTTCAAAGGGATATCTAGGGAATCTAAATTATGTTCCTGCACAATTGTTTTATAACCATCCTTCACATTATATAATCCATTGTTTGAACCGGCCCAAATAAGATTATCTTCCCTATTTTTGATAGTAACTACTCTATCTTTTAAAATGTCAATGAGCTTTAGTTTTTCGTCATTCTCTATTGGTATATCATTTACTATTTTCCAAACTAGATCCTCTTCAAGAAGAATATAATCCTTCATAAGAGTGCCTCTAATATTTTTACAGGAGTCTATGAAACCTTGAGAGAAACTGAACTTAGTAAGGGGGGTATAACCGCCCCAAGAGTCTTCCCAAAAAAGGGCCTTGTCCCCTTTTCCAATATCCCATGTGAGTAAATTATTAATAACTCCTCTAGATTCTTTAATAAAGTTCCAAATACGGGATCCTTTTACATGGGACCGGGATCTAAAGATATTGATAGGGTCCGCATTTGGGATATATTTGTGCATAAGGATTATGGCCCATTTGCTACTAGAATCCTTGTATAGCCTCCAGATGAGTTTAGCACCTAGTGCTCTATTCTGCCATTGAAGATTTTTTTATACCTAATCCACCTAGGGAAATCAATTTACACAAATTATCCCATTTTATGAGGGCTAACTTTTTTTCTTCTGATGGTCCTTTCTAGTAGAAATCTCTAAAGAGCTTGTCTAGACTAGCTTTAACATTGACAAGAAGAGGTAGTACAGACATCTGATATGTGGGTATGGCTGTCAAAATAGACTTAATCATTGTTGCCCTTCCAGCTTTTGTGAGCCATTTACCTTTCAAGTTTCCTTTTTTGGATTGGATTTTGGAAATCACTTGTTCCCATAATTTTGTGATGTGAACTCCCTTATCTAGGGGTATCCCTAGGAATTTCCAAGGGAACTTGCCAATTTTATAGCCTAGGGTATTGCAAATCTGTCTTGCTCTAGCTAGGGGTGTGTTAATGAAAAAAACTTAAGATTTATTAGGATTGACTATCTGCCCTGATGCCTTCATATAAACATCCAAAACATCTTTGAATGCTTTAGCTTCCCTACATGTGGATGCTCCTGGAAGTATGGTATCATCGGTGAATTGCTGGTGTGTTATATTAGGGACATGTTCTATAACTTTGATTCCTAAAATTTTACCCTCTAAGTGAGCCTTTGTTGTATATCTACCTAAGGCTTCAACCATGATTACATAAAGGAAGGGAGAGAGGGGGTCCCCTTGTCTAATACCTCAGGAAATTTTAAAGAAACCTTCAGGGGTACCATTGATAAGGAGTGAAATTTTGGGTGTAGATATACAACTAAAAATTAAATGAATCCATTGTTTAGAAAATCCAAAAGTTGCTAAGCATTTGCATAAAAATCTTCAGTCTACTTTAGCATACGCTTTTTGGATGTCGATTTTAATTAGCATACAAGCTTCTTTGTTATATTGTGTTGAGTGTACTATTTCTTGGGCTATTACAATTCCATCTAAGATTGAGCAGTTAGGGACAAAGCCAATTTGTTCTTCTAAGATAATCAAGGGCAGAAAGGTTTTAAGTCTATTTGCTAAACATTTAGAGAGGATTTTATAAATGGTGTTACAAAAGGATATAGGGCGAAAGTCCCTTGCTTCGATACAATCATTATTTTTAGGGATGAGAGTTAAGAAGGTATTGTTGATTTCGGATAAAAGTGTGCCAAAGTTTTTGGTGGCTTCCACTGCTTGCCATAAATCTTCCCCCAAAAAGTGCCAACATTTTTGGAAGAATTCTGCCTAAAAACCATTTGGTCCTGGGGCTTTTTCTGGGTGTAATTGGAATAATGCTTTTTTAACTTCTTCAATGGTAAATTTGTTGTTCAACCATTTGTTATCTGCATCAGAAATTAGTTTGGCAATGGATGAGAGCATTTCATTTTGTGCTCTAAGATCACAAATTCATGATTGTTAAAAAGGTTGTGATAGAAGTTAATGAACTGTTCAGCAATGAGGTTGGGGTCATCTATAAGATTGCCATTGTTGTCACGTATTTTGGATATTCTATTTATACTTCTTTTTCTGTTTGTGTTGTTATGAAAAAAATTTGTATTGCAGTCCCCTTCTTTCAACCAATTTTCTCTAGATTTATGTTTCCAATATATTTCTTCCTTTAATAGGATCTCTGCATGTTCCACCATAAGCTCTTTTTCTCTTAAATAAATTGTTTCATTCATCCCATGTTCTATGACTAGATTGTTTAGATAGTCTATTTCATATTCTATATTGTTTTTTTGTTCAAAAATATTATTAAATTTATCCTTGTTCTAGTCCAAGATTTCGTGCTTCATGGTCTTTAGTTTTGCCACTAGGCAATACATCTTTGATCTACTAATTTTGATATGTTTCCACCATTGTTCTAGAAGTAGCAAAAAATCCTTATCTTGAAACCACATGAATTCAAATTTGAATGGGTTTCTAGGGGGTTTATAGTTTTCCGTAATGAAGAGTCTTACAGGAAAGTGGTCTGACCCTGCATTGGTGAGGATTTATGTGTTTATATTATGATTAAGATTACCCATGTCTCCAGTAATCAAGAATCTATATAGTCTTTCAGCAATGTGGCTGAAGCCTGATCTTTTGTTATTCCAGGTGAAGATGCCATTATTGGTGTTAATATCTATTAAATTATTGTCCAAGACCCATTGACTAAAGTCCTTCTGTGATTGTGAAATATATTGTGAACCACCAAAATTTTTGTTGTTCTCTAGAATTGCATTAAAGTCACCACCTAATATATGGGTGTCATTGGGGGAGGATGACAATTGAGTCTGAATTTCCTACCAAACTTTCCTCTTATCTACATTGTGGGTAGGACCATGTATATTAATGAGTTTAAATTTTAAATTTGTCCTTAAACTATTAACTGTAATTAATAGCCAATTATTATTTTTTGAAATTACCTCAATCGCTACTTTCCTAGGATCCCATATGGCAACTAGTCCCCCAGATGCTTCTGCTAAGTGTACTATTTCTAATTTCTAGATACCTAGTTTGAGACTGAACTTCAAGCTTTCCTCCTTATTTAACTTAGTTTCCTATAATATTATTATTTCTTATTCAAATGTTTTAAGATATCTTTTAATTAACCTTTGTTTGTTAGGGGCATTAAGGCCCCTAACATTCCAGGTGGTTATTTTCATTGCTCTTTGGGAAGGCTCTTCCCCTTCCCAGCATATAGGATATCAGATAATTTTTGCTGATTGTCAGCATTACCATCTAAAGTTCTCAACTCGTTAATAGATTTTTTGCCTCATTTTTTCTTATTCTTGAGGGTAATTGGATAGGATAGACCCTCCCTATTCATGGCAATACCTAGTTGTCTATCCTTGTTAGTTATCCCATTCATACAGCTGAGGATATCTTGTCCAGCTTATGTCTATTCATTGTTCCCAAGAGTCTTCTCTGTAATGCCATTATGTACAAACTCTCCCTGGTCCATAGCTAAATTAATGAGTGAATCTTCATGATCTATAATATCTTTTATGTAATCCTCTAAGATGTTTTTGGATTTAAATCCAAATTCCTCATTGAGAGATTCTAATTTGATAGGCATAGAAATGGGTGAAGCTCTGACATCCTGAGGTTCTATCCCCTGGTGTTTCTCAAGCACTTCTTCTAATCTGTCCCAACTTCCTTACCTGACTTAATAATTTTTATTAAAAGATTTCTTTTTAAAGCTAGTTCATCCCTATCACAAGTTTCATCCAGAAGTAAATCCATTAATTCACCTGTAACTCTTTCGCCCAAATACTCTAAAATTTCAATGACCTCTCTCTCACATTTCTATTCTTTGTCTTCTATATCAGTCAGAGAATCTTCCTCATAAATTCTTGTATTTACTGAATTTTCTATGACCTTGTTTTCAATTGTTATGCTCTGATTGGGTGTTTGATCCTTATTGATCATGGAGACTTTACCTACCTCAATCGTTGATTCCTATTTTTTCTCATCTTTACTTATATATACAACTAAATCTTGGTTCTCAATGATTTTTACAACAGAAGTAGCAAATTCACTTTCTTGAGGTGTTGCTAGTAACATATCTGAATTGTGAGGTTTATTATTTGATTTATTGATACAATGTGCTACTTCTTCACTATCATCTTTGAGCACGTCCACACTATTATCGTCCCTTTTTTCTTCAGAGATTTGTACAGGAACAAGTGCTTTTCCAGGGTTGTGTTCTACCATCATGGTCTTATTCTGATCCTCCTTTACGAATCCTGCGGCTAGGGGTTCAGAGAATCTGAGTATATTGTTAGAATTGAGCGCAAGGGAATCTAATACATTATGAGGGTTATTCTGCTTAGGAGATGAGGGTACATTTTCCACAACCTTGCGATGAATGTTATTCATAACAAAACCTCTCTTGTGCTCAAGGAAATCTATCTTAATGTCCATATTCTCCATATGGTAATTAGGGATTACTGTAGAACTGATAGGACATGCAAGGGTATCTTCCATCTCCTCTAGGTAATCATCAACAATAGTGGGATTGATGACCACCGTGCTTGATTTACAGCATAATCTGATAGGAGGGATGGTTTTTTTTATGTAAATTCATTTTGACTATAATTATTTTTTCTACTTGATTATGCTCATTTTGAACTGTCCTTATGAACTTACCAATAGTATTACCTATTTTACTAAGGGTTTCCTGCCATGTGCATTCTAGAGGAAGATTTTTCAAGAGAACTACCTTATCAACCATAAAGTCAGAGAGTTTTTCAGGGTTAAAAAATGAGATCCAGTCAAAAATAGTAAATGATATATTTCTGTATTTAGGGCATCCTTTCGATAGTATCTACTTTTTAAGTGTTTTATTGCTGAAATCTAAATAAATGAAATACTCAGCAAGAATTGAGACAACTACCTTTTTTTGCCAGTGAGATTTCAACCAAGTTTCTATATCAAAAATTGAGGCTCTGACTCCGTTCCATCTGCAAATTATCCCAAAACCTGCGCAGACACTCTGAATTCTTTCTATGCAACCATCTTTAAGATCTAGATTAGTGGTCTCCAGTTTGGGGTGTAATTGATTTGGACATGTAGGGGCATCGTTAAGTCGGGTGAGGTCATCAAATTCACAAGAAAATTTCCTTGCTATATTAGATCTCCTATGAGGGGGAGAATAAACAGAGCTATTCTTCTCTAATGTGTGCTAATGAAATTCATTAAATCTAAGTTTACTATTTACTACCGTAGACCTAGTACAGAGATCTTCTAAAAATTTATAGTCAGAGTGGAAGTGTTTAAACTTACCGTTATAACTTCGATGTGGGGGCGTGTAGGGCTTCACAACCTACTAGCTCTGGTTTCTTTTGTGGATTTCTTTCCTGTTGGTAGGGCTTTGTGCCTTTTGGAATTTAACCGAGGTTTTCCATATAGCATCAGTGTTAGGTTCATTGTCTTTTGGAACATATCTAGGAAGACATTTATGGGGTGGAGAGTAGATGGTATCCTTCCCTGAACTAAGCTTCTCAAATTTGTTGTTAAGAGGCATAACGAAAGGTTCTTTAAGATGAGAGTGATGTTGCATTCGAAACTTCATTTCATGTTGCTTTTCCCTCCTGGCATTTTGTTTGTGCACCGACAACCACAGATTGTCCTGGGCCAAATTAAGCAACTCCCGTGGTAGTGCCCTAGAAGTGATTCTAGGGGAAGATTGTTGAATTTCCCTGGCATCTTTGAACACTGAGGCCGAAGGTCACTTAATGCTCTGAGCGTATTTGGTTTTTTTGAAATATTGCAGTTGAGCGTCCAAGGAAGTCGTAGTAAAAATTCGCAACTTAGCACCAAAAGACAGGGTCATTTTTTGCCAGAGTAGAGCAGAGGTAAAAAATAAAAACTTATTATACAATCTTTAAAATAAAATAGAATAATTATTTCTTTAATAATATCTAAATAATTCAAAAATTTAATATGTAATTTAATTTTGTTGATTTTTTTTATTTTTATTATGTTTATATTTTATTATAATTAGTATACATATAATTTAATTAATACATTAAGTTATATTACGTAATGTTATAACGTATTTAACTTCTACATACATAAAATTTATCATGATCGATCATACTCTCTTAAACTTAAATTCCACTAATTAAATCAAGTATCAATATGCTTCTATTTACATGTATTGTATTTTTACTAAAATACTACAAAGGCAAGTACTAGATGCATTTATCCAACATTAATCAATCGGCATCTAAAATTAAAATATGTTAACCAAGTTTTTTTAAAGTTTACTTTTTTTCAAATTTATTTTAAAATATAAGTTGCTTTATCTTTTATACTATTGGATGATAGTGTTCTAATAGTGCTCTAAAGTCTTATTAGGATGACATAAGCCTTTAAATGTCAAACTATCAACCAATAAAAATCAAGAATTAAAATCAATTGACTAAATGTTCTAATGTTTGTATTTTTATTTCATTTTCATACAATAGACATTTTACTTTTTAATAATTGTCACTCCTTTTGTCCTATTTCTATTGACAATGCAATAGGTGAAAAGATGACTTATTTTTTTGCAATAATAATTGAACAAATACATACATTTATAAATATCAAACATACAATATATTCAATGTATTGCTTTAATTAACTTTTAGTAATGATAAGATAGTACTTACTTATATAATATTATATAATAAATATTATATAATTGTGACTCTTTTTATCCTATTTCTATTGAGAATGTGTCACAACCCATTTGCCCAGTCAAGATTAAGTTCCTTAAATTTAGGATTAATAGTTTGTTTAGTTATTTAATAGGGAGTGATTTCGGGAGTGGTAACTCCACCTAGATATGTGTTGATTGGGGAATAGGGTCAGTCAAATAAAATTGAGAAGTAACACGAAGGTAGAGATTTGAAAGGACTTAGTTCGGTAGAGTAAAGAAAACAAAATTTTAAACCACCTTGCATTTGTAAAGAAGTAGATTTAGATTGGGAGTGGTTGTCAAGTATTTGATTATCCATAGTATACTGTGGGGATGTGGAAATCTATTAAAGAGTGGACAATGAGTTTGATTGGGCACACATATGTCGATCCCCATCTCTTGGCACAGTTAATGGTAGTTGAAAGAGTCTTTTGATATAGGGTAAATATACATAGCTACGCAAGAGAGAACAATCGATATGCACGCAAGTTAAGGAAAGGAGGAGTAGTTAAGAAGTATGCGAGTGGTAAATAAAGGGGAACTCATCAACTTGGAGAAGGTAGGAAAAATCAATGTAGAGTGCTTGGGTGTACTTGAAAGTTAAGAAAGGGGAATCGCATGCGTTGCATGTGCATTTTGGAGGTGACAAATATTTTGAAGGGAGTGGAGAGTTAAAGGGGTGAAAAGGGAATGAAGAAGACTAGTTTTGAGAGATGCATGTAAGAGGAAGAAAAAGAGAGTTTAGAAGAGAAGGAGAGCACATGGGTGAGAAGGAACAAAAAAATGCACTGGTAAGAAGGGAAGGACAGTGAATAGAGAAGGTGGAATAGAAAGGAAAGGGATAGAATAGAGGAAGCACACAAAACAGAGGAAGCGCGCGACAGAGGCTGGATTTGATACTCCCTTAATATAAATAAAAATCAGGTTCTTTTCTGAGTTTGACTTCATGTTTTTTTTTAAATGATATTGCATATCGCAAGATGTTTATCTTCGAAAACCCAAAATTATTCTCAAAATTTTGATTTGACTGCTTTGTAAAGAATAGAAATCTACTTCCATATGTAAAAATCATTCTTTAGCATCTATGATAAATATAGGAAAATACCGGATTGATAACCATGTGTTTGTTATGTAAAGTTGAATTGATATTTCAGTTGACTGCACACAGATATTTTCATGATTGAATTTGTGAGAAATTTAGGATGTTGTTCGCTAAATATTAAAAAAAATGTGAATGTAAAACTGTTATTAATTTGCAGCCTATCATGTGTTTAGACCTATCTACTTTTATATTTCTTTAACTGGAAGAGATTTGAATAAACTTTAGTTGGGAACCAAATCAGTTGTTGTCTTCAAAACCAGTCATTAGTAATAGACTATAATCACTAAAACAAAATCTGTTAAATTTCCTTCACATCAAACACTTGGTTGAAAATAGTAAGAATGCTTATTGTTTTATATTTAATCTGTGATAAGAACTGTGTAAATTCTTGTAGCTTGGGCAATAATGTTGACTTTCTATTTAATCTATGACAGGAATTGTGTAAATTCTTGTAGCTTTTGGTGTAAAAAGGAAAAATCTATTTTTATAAAAAAAAGGGAGAAATTGAAAAAAAAAAAGTCATTTAAAATCAAATTAGTTGTTATCTTAGAACCCATTCACTGTTTTAAAAAAAAATAGTAAACAAAATCAAATTTTGTGATAGCCTTCGCATTGGACTTATGGTAAAAAAAAACTTAGGAATATGTTGTTATTCTGCTTATTTAACTATGACAGAAATTTGAAGAACTTCCTAAAGCAGTGGATTATGTTGATGTTTTTCTTATTTAAATTGTATCAGGAACTTGATAAACTTTCTATAGCAGTGGAATGATATATGAAATATGAAATATGAAATATGAAATATGAAATACAAGTATAAAATATGAAATATGGTTTTACTTTATTGTATGATTTTCCAAGGTTGAGTATTTGTGGCTATTTCAGTAAGAAGTGAATTCTATTAGGAAAGGATAAACTTGGATTTTATGTTGTTTTGTGATTGATCCATGTCGAAAGGAGGAATCAAAATCTTAGCTATTAGGTGGATAATATATCATTTTATGGGAGATTTTATTGCTAAAATTAGGGCAACATAGAACTTCATTCGTTCAAACTTTAAACATGGATTTATAAGTGGGAGCTAACCACTTTATTGAATGGAATAAGTTAATTTAGTATATCCTAGAAATTATACGCTAAAATTATATTGAATTAAATACTTGTGTATGTGTTGGTGAAACTTGATATTATTAAAGTATCGTAAAATCTAGTTGCTTCCTATCCCATTATTGCACGTTCCTTCTTTAATCTCCTGGTATATCTATATATGTCAATGAGAAAGAATTGAGATCTCAACATGTTGTTTAAGAAAAGGGTTGATGCTTCAGATTTTATATACCTGACTGATGCATTTGGTTTATCAATGTTTTGATGGTAAGGATTTAGGATATGGTTATCACTTATTACACTACCACAGAAAATAAAAGAGGTGAAAGTCAAATCTTAATGAGTAGACATGTGAAGGAAAGATTAGACATGTAAATTCATTAGACCTATTTACGAAGTACCTCTTAATCATTGTTATAGTTTATGCTTCCTAAATGAAATAAATTTGTTATATGTGTATATCTTGGGTTTGCTCCATGTACTATAAAGAATTCAATTATATTTATCATTTGAACTAAAAGAGATATTAGCGGATATTATGAGCTTGACATGTTTTGTATAGTTACGAGAAGGATTTTTGTTATGTTCCTTTATATATGTTGAATGCACCATAGAAATTTGATGTTCTATGCATAAAATGTGAATCTTTGCATGCTATAATTTTCCATATGTATGAAATGGAAGTAGATTTACAAGGTTTGCTTTTAGAAGTCCATGACATGTTATATTGAAAATTGAATGTGGATGTATCAAGTAGCACATATTCCATTACTCCTTAGTTTTACTTGATTAGATTTCTTCTACCTGGGCTGGGTATCTTTCATGTCAGGAAAGATTCTGGGGAAGCGTTATTGCTTTGTGGTAGGGTGGAAACACACTCCCACAATATTATTTTCCTAGCTAACTTAAGTGAATGGGTTTTTGAAGTTTCTTACAGGAAAAGTTTCCTTTACAGTGTTATACGCTTCTTTGTATTCGACATGGTGGTATTTGGTAATTTTTTTTACTTTTGTCATTGAAATAGAAGTACATATTTGATCTAATCTTTATCCTTTTGTTGATGTGATTCAACAATTGGTCAAAAATCTATTGGGTTGTTATATTGACTTGATAGTTTGTACTTGCTTATACTTGATGGTAAATCTCTTATTGTGAGTCCATTACTACGTTCGACATATGGTCGACATTCCACATATATTTGGATATAGTTATGCTTTATCATTTCTATAGTTATGGTCATATTTGTACTTCTTTTATTCCTAAATTATAGGGAATCTATTGGTATTATGATGACTTATGCATTCGACCTTTAACTTGTTGATTGATTCCTTTGTCTTTATTGCAAATTGTTGATGTGGCCTTTGTGTCGGAAGTTCAGTCTTTACATATGGTATCAGAGCTTTGGATTCTATACTAGGGCCTTGAATTCACTATGCTTAGTTTCAACCCTTAGTCGCATAAATTATGATTCGATTAATACTTGGTCTATGAACGTAAGTGTGGTTCTGTGGACTGACTAGAGTGTCTTCCAATTTCAGTTTATTTTGGTAGAAAATGATAGGACGTTCCTTGTTTTATGGGAAATAGACACTTGAGGGACAATATTTCTTATGTGTATGAAATTTTTTGAATGTCCTTGGTTTCTCTTGAAACTATAAAATTTTGAAACAGTTATGTGAGATTGACAACTGTCTACCTTTGAGTGGTGTGATTGCTTTCTATTTCATATTGCAAAATGTTAGAATATGTAAAAATTATGAGGTACATTATTGTTGACAAAATGGTCAGCACTCACCTTGCGATTCATGACATGGCTTAACCACCTCATGTGTCTTCTATAAGTCTAGTGGTTGTATCGGGCATTAATAGGTCAATCTTTTGGTACAACGACAACCACTACTTGTAACAAGTGGTATCACAGCTTGGTCACAAGTTCGAATCCCCTTGGGTAATGATGAGGGGGAGATTTTTGACAAAATGGTTAGCACTCCCCTCAGGATTCGTGACATGGCTTAACCGCCTCCTATGTCTTCTATAAGTCTAGTGGTTGTATCAGACATTAACAAGTTGATCTTTTGGTGCAACGACAACCACTACTTGTAACAATTGTGTGTGGGATAAACTTTAAAATTTAATTTATTTTTCTCTATATTAGTATAGCAATGAAAGAAGATAAATTTCTATGAGAAATTGTGTAGTTAAATAATGATGGTTATGCAATAAAGGTATGAGAGCTTGCCATAATTTAACACTTGGCTTGTGATAAATGATGGAAATATGTATTATCTTAAGGTATACTTTTCAAGTGTTTTGAAATGATTTTAATACTAGAAACTTATGAAATTCTTGGGGAAACATAATTCAACATGTTTGATATGAAACATAAATTTGTAGAAAATTTGTGAAAATATATTTATGTCTCACCATGCATGGCAAGAGCTTTACAAAAGAAAAGAGAGAATTAACAATCCATGTGGGTTGGCTTTAGTGGATAGAGTGATGTTGTTTAAGGTAATTAAATGTATTATTATATGATGATGTAAACTTTGAGATTTATGTTCTAGAAGTATGGTCATGTTCTTAGCGTACCTTGGGCACAAGGTGACATGTAGCTTTTACTCCCTTCTTGTGGCTAGTGGTAGTCACACTGTAAATGTTATTTTGGTTTTCAATTGATGTTTTATTTTGAAATCTGATGAACTTTGGAAGTGGTGAAGGACTAGCATGAAGTTTTAAGTTTCTCTTGTGACCATCTAGCCACCAAATTTGAGTTTTTCAATCAATTGAGAATTTTTTCGCACTTCTTTGATTTTTCTTATGACCATTGCAGATTTGAATTGAAATTTGCAACTTTGAATATTGTAATTTCTCATGATCTTATGGTGGCTAGAATATGTGTTTTATGTTGCTAGTTTTGTGATGAGAAGAGATGTCATCTATCATGTTTAGTGTACAACATTGATAGAAGTTAAAAGGGAGTAGATTGCAAAGAACATACTATTTTTAATCTTGCATTCATATGTTACCTAAAATATGTTTCAACTATTATGAAATGATCAAACTAAATCGACATGAAAAATGGTTGTGTATATTAGAAATGCATTTTATGAAATAATTAACATTGGTTGATATTCTTTGATGTCATTTTTGGATGCTATGAGGAGCATTGCATGGATACTCAAGAAATGATGAAATCCATAGAAAATACATGTTTTTGACATTAATATGATATTACTAGTACATGGGTGATTGTATTTGAGACCTTGCATGAAATTATTATGAGGTGATTGAAATAGATGTACTATTTGATGCATTTGATGATTGAAGAGTAGGTCGACATATTTTTATGGAAATAGAATAGAATTATTTGGTTATGAAGCACTATTGGTGTTTTTGACAGAATGGTCAACACCTCCTACTTTGTATGATTTACATGCTCTTGTTTAATGTATTGTTGCAGGAAAGGAAATTATATGAATTGCATCTTTTTTCTTATTTTGTATGAGAAAATTAGAAAGCTTACCTTCTGGTAAGGGGTCGGGTGTCGAATGTGGGAAAAATAGGGAAAGGTAGAAGATTCACTCTACCTGGTGGTAGAAATATGATATTAAAATGCTTTGGCCAAAGCTTGTTCACATATGTCTCTATAAATATGTTTCCCATGTTCCATCTCCCTGCCACATCCATGATTAGTTCTACTTAGATGTATGTGGAAAGTAGTTAGTTTCATGGTTGCACTAGATACCCCCTACCATTTATTTGTTGGGCATTACAGGGTTGGGAATTCTACGAGTAGGTAGAATACAAAGGAAGTGTAAGACTTTGTGGATAGAATAGACAAGTATTTGAGCCACACTCTCGTCTCGAGATTTGTGGATGGATGATTGATTGTTTGATTGCATAGGAGATAAGGACTTATAGAAGGATATATGCCCAATTACAATTAAGTGTCTTATTTCATGATTGACCTTTATGGTTATTGTATCATCTTAAAATGGAAGCACTTCTATCTTGGTAGGTTTAGCACCCTCATTTAGTGCATTTTCATGATAGATTTGTATTTAGGATGCATTTGTACTTGATTCTTCATTTCTAGGTGAAATTAGGGTTAGGATCCTGAGGATTCTCCTTGATTCTCTTCTTTGTGGCTCTATTTTCTAGGTAGGACCTATGTAATGGTCCCCCTAGCCTTCATCACATTTATTCTAGGACTTTGTGCCCTTTTCCAGCATTATGTTCTATTTTCCCATCATTCTAAGTCTCTGGCCGACCCAAAAACTTCACTGAAACTCTAAGTTGACTGGCCTGAAATCTTAGGTCAAGGTTAAGGTCGACCCTAACCTTTGTCAGGTTTTGGTTCCCGCTTTAAAATTTGGATCATAACAAGGCCCTAAATTAAAAATGGGCCTCCAGATCTGAATGCGAAAGGGTTTTTATTCAAAATTCATTTAATACATTTCCTCCTTAGTTGGCTATTGTGATTGGACCATAAATTGAGGTGAAATTTGAATTAGGGGCCCTTACATTTCCCTAGGAACCTTGCCTTGAAATCTCTATATAAGCACTCTCTTTTACCTTTATTTGAACAAGAAAGAAGTTATGAGGAGATGACATAATAATGAGATGATGATGCAAGATTGCAAGAGGATGATATAGGAGAAAAAGATATGATGATGCCTCGATGCAAGAAAGCATTTTGTGGACAAGTTATTGTGGACATTCATTTGGAGCAAGAAATATTCCTTCTTCCTCGATCTACCATTTTCAACATTCAATCATTCTAAAGATACAATCATGGGTAGCAACTATGGATTGTGAGTTTGGTAGGAGTACTTTAGCCTTGGGTGCTTGGTATGCTTTATTTATCATATTCAAATCTATGCATTGCTCTCTCATTTCAATTCATGCTAGGGTTTCAATTTAGAGGATTAGATCTTGGCATTGCACATTCAAAGCTCTTCTTATGAGAAACACACACACACACACACATATTCTATTACATCCGACTATTTGTGGAGGTGGAAATCGCCAAAATGGTGGTTTGACTAAGGCAAAACCCTATATAGCCACCCCAAAACACCATTTTTAGATACCTACAGTCGTTGTTTTGGGAGTTGTAGAGTAGATTTGGATACCCTTTTCGATAAACTTTCAGGATTCGTGAACAGAATTTTTGTCGGAGCAGTGCAAATCAAGGTCGACATAAAGGGGCACAATTGTGCCCCCATATTTGGGTCAAGGTCGACCTGGTTTAGAAAAGAAAAAGATTCCTAGGTCTTCTTTGTCTCTGTGTTTCTATTCCAGATCTAGTTGTAGAATTTCCAAAAATATGATACAGACACTAGAAAATAGGTATTTCTATATCTGCTATGTTATGAGGTATGTATTTCATTTTATTTGATTTCATTATTCTTTGCAAGCATTTCCGGATTTATATTCCTTATCATGAGAATTTCATGTTTGTATTAAATATTGGTTTAAGGTCTCTTTCATGTGCAAACCCCCATTGTTCTAAACCCTATCCATATTTTACACCAAAACAGTTATGTTTTTTGATGCATTATTATAGATGTATAATAGACATTGATGTGCTGATTTTATATGGTGATGAATTATCATGATTAAATTTGGATGCTTATGCTTAGATGAAGCACACTTACATTACATTGATGAAAATGTGAATGCTTAATCATAATAAGAGGTAAGACTTGTAGGACTAATATTTTTTTTAGAGATGAAATATAAATTCTATGATGAAATGAGTTAAAATTTTCTCTTTGAAATATTGTTGTGATGAGACGGGTATGAGGGCCTAGTCACATAAATGGAAAATGGATCTACTGATCCTTTTAGGTGATTGAAAAGGATATGTGAATGATTTTCTTATTTAGTGAGTATCACATATTAGATGGTACATATGAATGATTTACTTACTTGTGATCAATTTGTGATTTAAAGAATATTTTACTTGAAATCTTGCAATCTTCAAATGACTCTTTTCTCTTGAATATAGACTATTAGAAATTTTATTTTCTAAATTATTAACACTATGATTGGGCTAAAAATATTGTGAGTATATAAATATGAGTATACTAAGAATGTGGATCCAAGGCAACCATAAATGTGCTCAATTTATTGTGATACCATGGTAAGGTATAGTAAGCACAGGTATGTGGGTATGTAGGTACTTTGTTGCTACTTTAGAGTAATCATGTAAGTTATTTCTGAAAGCATTGAGTATGAAAATGTTAGATTTTAAATTTTGATTATCATAGCGACATGAGCTAATGCTTTGATGTTATTCCTATGTCTCATAGATGGAATGACACATTATAATAGAGGGGGAATATTGTCAGAGAGATGTAACTCTAACCTTGTAAAACTGAAAGGTAGTACTAGAATATGATTGCAAATTTTGAATTATGCATCGAGAAGATGCATTCTTAAGGGGGAAGGATGTCACTACCCATTTTCCCAGTCAAGATAAAGCTCCTTAAATTCAGGATTAACTATTTGTTTAGTTATATAATTGGGAGTGATTTCAGGTGTGGTAAATCCACCTAGATATGTGTTGATTGGGGAATAGGGTCATTCAAATGAAATTGAGAAGTGACACGAAGGTAGAGATTTGAAAGGACTTAGTTTGGTAGAGTAAAGAAAACAAAATTTTAAACCACCTTGCATTTTTAAAGGAGAGGATTTAGATTGGGATTGGTTGTTGAGTGTTTGATTATCCATAGTATATTGTCGAGATGTGGAAATCTATTAAAGAGTGGATGGTGAGTTTGATTGGGCACACATACGTTGATCCCCATCTTTTGGCATAGTTAATGATAGTTGAAAGAGTCTTTTGAAATAGGGTAAATATACATAGTTACGCAAGAGAGATCAACCAGTACACATGCAAGTTAAGGAAAGGAGGATAAGTTAAGAAGCACACAAGTGGTAAATAAAGGGGAACTCATCAACTTGGAGAAGGTAGGAAAAATCAGGGTAGAGCGCTTGGGCATGCTTGAAAGTTAAGAAAGGGGAATCGCATGGGTTACCTGTGCATTTTGGAGGTGACAAACCTTTTGAAGGCAGAAGAGAGTTAAAGGGGTAAAAAGGGAACAAAGAAGACTAGTTTTGAGAGACACATGTAAGAGGAAGAAAAAGGGAGTTTAGAAGAGAAGGAGAGTGCGTGGGTGAGAAGGAAGAAAAAAAAACAATACACTGGTAAGAAGGGAAGGATAGTGAATAGAGAAGGTGGAATAGAAAGGAAAGGGACAGAATAGAAGGAAATGCACAAAACATAGGAAGCACACAACAGAGGCTAGATTTGATACTCCCTTAATATAAATTAAAAATAGGTTCTTTTCTGAGTTTGACTTCATGTTTTTAAAAAAATGATATTGCGTATCGCAAGATGTTTATCTTCGAAAACCCAAAATTATTCTCAAAATTTTGATTTGACTACTTTGTAAAGATAGAAATCTACTTCCATATGTAAAAATCATTCTTTAGCATCTATGATAAATATAGGAAAATATCGGATTGATAACCATGTGTTTTTTATGTAAAGTTGAATTGATATTTTGGTTGATTGTGTAATCATCCAAAAATAGTCATCTAGACTATTAGCCCCTTTTGCTAAACATCAATTGCTTATTCTTGATCAAATCCTAGCTCCATCATTTATCTAATTTTATTCTATGGGCTAACCATCTTATCCTAAGTCTTTATTTAATTAAAAGGAATTTCCTCCCCTTTTATCAAATAAAAAGCCCCCACTTTTCCTCTTATCCTAAGTTGCACAAATAAAGCATTATTCCTATTTTATAAAAAAAGAAAAAAAACACTTTTTGTCTCTTATGGACACAAAAGTCAACTCTTATTTTCTCATTGGAGAATACTTGTGCACATGGATTGCTCCTCTTTGATGCTCCACCCTTGATTAAATCTTTTGCCTCTTAATCTCCATGGTCCATTCTTTCTCATTTCCTCTAAAAGGAGAGCTCTCTTCTCATTTTAGCATCCATCTTTTGAATACTAACCTTATGTTGCAAGATTGCTAGGAGACTTTGAAGCTTTTTGAAGACATTCTTGCATCCATCTTTCATTCCTTACATCATAGCTTCATATTTATGCTTTCTTAGATTAGCTTCATTTCTATTCTCTAGATTAGCTCACATAGATTAATTAGCTTGGATTGTAACACTTACATCTTTCTTTTCATAGCTTAGCTTGCATTCTCATTTCTAGCATAGTTTCATTTCATTCTCATCTTGATTCTTGAGGATATTGGCATTGTTTCCCTTGTCAACATTGAATCTCCCATTGCATAGTTTACTAGCAAGGTCATAGGCTTAATAGCTCTAGCTAAGAGCACACTTAATATCCTTGCACTCCATGCCTGGGGAGCTCTAGGTCATTTTTCAAGGTTTCCCTTTCATGGATTCCCTTGGAAGCAAAGACTTAGAGAAGTGCACATCTTAGTGTGTAAATTTTTGGCACCCACCATGGGGTAGAACAACTTTGTTTTGTCCTTCTTTTTATGCATTTCAACACTTTATTTTCGTCATTTTTAGCTTGTTGTTTTCGGCTCTATGGTTTTTTTTTAACAAATTATCGTATGACAGTTTTCCAATATCGTGTGATACTTTATTCTATAGCTGTGCGATATTTTTCCAGTAAAAATATTGCATGCCTTTGTAGGATCTGTCACCTAGTCATACATTACTCTGTTGCCCGAGCACAGTGAGAAGTGTCACCCAGAAAGAAAATATCACACCAGTGGCCTGGAAAATATCGTACGATTCTTCTGGTGACTATACTGTCACTCAGGTCTGGCAGTGACTGGTTTTGATCATTTCTTTGCAAAGTTTGGCTTGATTGTTTCGGTTTTCTGATTTGTTGTAGCTAGACAGTGATTTATTTGTAGATTATACTTTCTTTTATTGTGCTAACTCTTTGTGGGGCTAACAAGTTGTGCTTGTAGGTACCACCATTGCTTGAAAAATTTTCTTTAAAAGATCACATGTCAAAGCTCCAAAGGCAAAAGGGCTACTAATTATGTCTTGTAGGGTTGCCCAACACCTAAAAACAACCAATTGCTTGTTTATTACTTTCCTTTTAAGTGTGGCATATACTAGTTGTTTTATTTCTTAGGCACTTAAGATCTTGTTGTAGGAGTTTTTGGGTGGTAGGAAATTATGCTCTTCACCCTTGTGGTGAACCAGAAATCCTGACCCACTTTTAGATTTTGAAAACAAGAGGGTAATTGAACTCTTTGTTTGGTGTGTTTGGGAGAGATTTTTGAGCTAGGAGATTATGCTCTTCACCCTTGAGGTGAACCAGAAATCCTGACACTCAAAAGTTAATCCACTCTTTGTTTAGCATTAGGATCCTTTAGCGGGCCTGCTCTTGAGCAATCAAGAGGAACGACCCAAGTGGGGACAAGCTTATTGCCAACTATTTCGACCCACTATAATCTCAAGGCTATCAAGGACACAAAACCTTGGTAGACGTATTACCTGTCTTCGCTTAATGTGAGTACTTGTGGGATTGTGACCATGAGGAAAATATTGAGCAAGAATGCTTAAGGTACTCTTGTGGCCATGAGGTCTGTTACTTGCCACAAGGTAAGGAGTCCCTTAGGGGAGAAAGGGGGGTATTACGAATGGAATCCCTTACTAAGAACCATAGGTAGAGGCCACCCTATTTTTTCACTTAGCTTCTTGGTGCAAGGATTGATCCAAGTGGAATAATCCAGATCACCCCAAGATTACTCACCATTTGTGTTCCTTTGGTTGTGTCATTGACACCTCCATGACAAAGCCAACATCTATTGTGGGAAACCACTTTGTGTGAGGTGATGGTACATCAAGTGTGGGCCAAGTTGCTAAGTATTGAGCCTTTTTCCTTTTAGGCTAGTAAGTTCTTGAAGTGTTCTCACTGTGATCTACCCATGCAAACATTCTCGAACATACAAACATCGCGGTAGTGCTCATAGAATTTTCATTTTTGATAGCACAATTGTTTTTCTTGGCAAGGTTGCTTTTGCTCTTGCACAAGTGTTTGATGACATGTTCAATCACCTACTATTTGGAAACCTTCCTGAATATTGTTGTCACTGTGTTTGAAATCAACAAATTACCGATCAAATTGCAAAATTGACAAAATTACCTTAAAAAATTGAGACTTTTTACACTCCTTGGTCAAGAGTCATGCGACACTGAAAACCCATCGCATACTATTTCAAGTTTTATCGTGCGATATTTCTCTTCTGATTTTTTATCGCCCTGCTTGCCTGGATTCTATCACACAGGCTACCTGGAAAATATCACCCAACCTATGTCAAAAGTATCGCCTGGTAAAAATCTATCACCCTAGTACCCTGCAAACTATGGCGTAGAATCCTTTTGCTGTCTCACTATTGTCGAACTTGAAATTTCATTTGTTGAGTGTCTTTTCCTATTCTTACTCAACCCTAGTCTATTATCTACATGTTTAAGTATGTTCTAAACTGAGAAAATGAGTTAAAACTATTGGATTTGAGTTTCTCAAATGCTACTTTTGATCACTTGTCACATTATGGTTACCTCTCTAGCTACTTGCTAATCGAGCTTCTTGCTCATATCTCAGCTTGAATCAATTGATTGTTGTAAGTTCTTGAGCACTTTGACTAGCTATTTTTATTCTTCTATCTTGACAAGTGATCTTCTTTGGCTTTGCTTATCTCAATATCTAAAAAACTTTATCTCATTTTATTAGTCAACCAACATTCCTTTTTCATGCCGGTTTCAACTCGGTCTCAATTCGAACAAGGGAGTCACCCTCCATTCAACTATATGCAGTTACCCTCACCTACAAGATGCTCACGAGTGCTAGTTAGCAATGACAGTTCTAGTCCCAACCAATCTGAGGATTCTAAAGTCACCCCATGGTACAAAGGAGGCTTCCTCTTTTCCACATTCAAGACCTCCAAAAGCACAAATAGTGTCTCACTCACTTTGACTGAACAAGAAAAGTTCCATCATTTTCAAGAACATTTTGAGCATAAGGACAACCAAGCGCATTTAGAGAAAATGGATGCTACTAGGTGCATGGCTATGAAGGGGATGTCTCAAGAACAACCTGAGATTAGTGGTTACGAATATAGACCCTCTCCTTTTGGTACTATTGGCAACTATGGCAACAACATGCCACCAAGATCTCCTCCAAGATGGACTTTTGTTTCTCCTTCTTCACCTCCTAGACCTCCTCCCTCTCAGCATGAGGAAGAAGCCAATGATGAGGTTTCTAGTGAAGAACTTATGAGATTTGAACAAGATGAAGCCTCCCAATGTATGATGCTTAAAGTTTTAGAGCGAAATGGAGATTAATACTTTTAATACATGACCTCTAGGGGATACATGTTAGATTAGGTGAAATACTAATCTCCCAAGAACACCTGCATGCATAACCCTGTCACATGGAAGAAGCAAAGCACAGAAGCAAGAAAAATCATGGAGGCCAAAAAGCCAGAGACATCTTATGGACATTCAAAAAGAAATTGCTATTATGATCCAATAAGTGAATTATCTAAAAAGAATATACAAAGGGTTCAACCATATAGGTGAACAATAAAACCCTAAAGCTATAAAGCAAAAAATAAAGCTAGGTTGCACATTATAATTAATAAATATATTAATTATAATGCACCTAAAAGATAGCTTAAGTAAATAGAGTAATAAATGACTTAATTAATTAAATCAAAGTGATTTAATTAATAAGCATAAAGTATGATTACTCTAACACCCCCCCTTAAGCGTAGCTCAAGAGGGAAGCTAACCTAGCACAGCTATGAAAGCAGAAAATGGGTCCCGGCAACAAGGCCTGATCAGGTACCCAAGTACAAGAAATAAACTAGATGAAGGAAACAAAGCCTCCAATCTAGGGAATGTCCCAAAGAAAGGAACAAGAAAGAGCATGAAGCATCTCTGAAGCATGTCTGAAAACTCTGTCAGAAGATACTGCTGGAACCCCCACTGAAGTGCATGACCAGGTAGAGAAGATAAAGTCTGAAGAGCTGATCAATCGAAGAGGTGACCTCCAAAAAAAGGAATGAACGAGTGTCTATATAGTAGATGAACCATCTCACCGAAATGCATAGGTGCCTAGCCACTACATCCGCCTAGTACATAGGAACAAAAAATGAATACGTAGATCACTCAACCAAACCAAGGAAGCAATAGAACCAACAGGTGAACCCCCCCATAATGCTGAACTGGGAGAGGGGTGACAGGAACACTGAAATGCAATGCCAGAAACATCTGCAAGAAGAAGAATCAGGAACACCAACAGTGCAACAGAAGTACACACACAGGATGAAGGGCGGTGTCGAAGAAGAAGAATAGATCTTCTGGACACACAGCATGGGCTAATGTCATGGAAGGTACACTCACTTGACAAAGGTGGATGAGCACAAAAGGCAAAACATCATAACCCCCCATGGCACTTTATAACTGAGTGCGTATACAAACAAACACATAGTGTTCAAGATCCCAGATATGCAGAAGAGGGCACTTTATCTCAGTGCGTTTACAAAACAAAGATACATCAGAAAGAGCATGCAAGCTCAGAAGTCAGAAAGAAGAGTGCACTAAGAAACCAGAAGAAGAGATCCCCGGACCTGTAGAACCAAGCACACCACCAGAGGGCATAAACTGCATAACTCAGAGGAGTGAAAACCTGGAGTAGAATCTGGAAAAATAACCTCTACCACTGAATAGCACACTGAACCAGCTTTCCGACGATATCTTGTTTGCTGAAAACTGAGCCCGAATGTGAGAGATATAGTGTCTGGAATGCAAAAAGTACCCGTGACTTTGACTGGAAGAAAACCCCTGAAAAAGGAAAAATCAAACAACCAAACTGAAAAAAACAGAACGGTCTCGGAACCAGCTTTCCGTCGATATCTCGTTTGGAAAAAAATGCCATCGTATGCTCAAGTTATGGCAAAAACAGTGACAGGTGCTCTGGCAGGCACCTGAAAAAGAAAACCTCTAAATTCAACAGCCTGGTGCGAAAAATGGAAGAAGAATCTGGAAAAAAGCTATGCATATAAAACGACCGTCTCAGAATCATCTTTCTGATGATGTCTCGTTCGCCCACTAACTCCTCCGTATGAGCAAGTTATGCCAAAAAAAGCATCAGGTGCTCCAGGAAGGCAAAAAAGTAGTCCTGCCTTCGAAAGCATGGTATGAAAAACGAGGCAAAAAACTCGGAATAAAACCTCCATAATTGCGTTCGTCTCAGAAAGAGCTTTCCGATGATATAAAAAACTCCCAAATACGCCTCCAGATGAAGAAGATATGGCAAAAAAGGCCCAATTACCCTTAAAAATAGAGCCCTAAAAAAACATGCAAATTTTTTTAAAAAAATTAAAAAGCATGTCCGCTGACGTCATGCTGACATCAGCAGAGGGCCTGGGGGCTGAATCAGGAAACCCCAGGTCATGTGGGGGACCAGGGGCTGGTGCTGGTGCCGGCGGTGGGCGGGCCGGCGGAGCGGAGGGCGCGGGCGCGGGCAGCGGGGCCGGGAGCGGCGGAGGCCGCAGACTGGCGGAGCGGAGGGAGCCCGGTGGCTTGCAGCTGCAAGCGGCTCGGCGGAGGCCCGGGAGGCCGCCCCTTAAAAAATTTTAATTAATTTTTTTTTGAAAATCGCCGTCTCAGAGTGCGTGCCAGGGCCGTACGGCTCTGGTATGCAAAAAAAATTTGCCTCAGATGCCACTGTGTCCAAAATGGACAAGTTTTATATGGATTTAGGGGTTCTTGGGCCTTCCGGACACAATGGTGGTGTCCGTTTTTGCCCAAGGTGAGCCAAATTTTGGCTCCCCTCCAGATCCACAAAAAAAAACCCTAAAACCCTTGAAAACCTCCTGCTTCTGAAACACTTCAACAAAACACGAACAGCGAGCAGCAAGATGGCTCTGATACCATGTTAGATTAGGTGAAATACTAATCTCCCAAGAACACCTGCATGCATAACCCTGTCACATGGAAGAAGCAAAGCACAGAAGCAAGAAAAATCATGGAGGCCAAAAAGCCAAAGACATCTTATGGACATTCAAAAAGAAATTGCTATTATGATCCAATAAGTGAATTATCTAAAAAGAATATACAAAGGGTTCAACCATATAGGTGAACAATAAAACCCTAAAGCTATAAAGCAAAAAATAAAGCTAGGTTGCACATTATAATTAATAAATATATTAATTATAATGCACCTAAAAGATAGCTTAAGTAAATAGAGTAATAAATGACTTAATTAATTAAATCAAAGTGATTTAATTAATAAGCATAAAGTATGATTACTCTAACAATACAAGCTCCCTCCTGGCTATGATGTACGCCAGATCATTCAAGAAAGAGTACCAACTAAATTGGAAATCCTTAGGGATGAATTATAATGAATGAATCAACACCTTGCTCAACTTGCAATAGAAAAGGAACCTCCAAAGGTTTCTTTCGTACAATCTATTTGTGCTCTTGCTTTTGATAAGAGTCTATACATGGTCCCATTTCCTAGGGATATTGAGGTTCCCAAATATGACAAGTATGATGGAAACGGTGACCTCCATGACCATGTGCATCACTTTTATGCTCTTAGCATGGACTTCCTTCATGAAGACATGTTTCTTCTATGGTTGTTCCCTAGAAGTTTAAGAGTACAAGCTTCAAAATGGTTTGTGAAGTTGACACCACCTCTTAAAACTTTTGATGAGTTGGCTCAGCACTTCACCCATCATTATTCATACAACATCCAATAGCCTATCACCATGATAGATCTCAGTGCTCTAAAGCAAAATCAAGGGAAGTCATTTTCCACTTACTTATAACATTGGAGGTCATTGTATTCTCGATATCCTCGATAGCTACCCGAAAGGGAAAAGATTGACATTTTCGTCAACACTCTTGTGCCATAACTGTATTATGATCTAAGGAAACAACTGTTCTCATCTTTCAACAACATGGTTGAAAGTGCATATCAGATTGAAGATGTGGCCATAAGAAAGGGGGATATTGTTATTAATAAAGATACTAGGGGCAATGGAAAGGACAAAAGCAAACCTTGGAATAAAAACAAGTATGTTGTCAATGATGGTGTTGTGGATGTCCCAAAAGCCAAAGAACCTACTTTCAATCTCTCTAATGCTATATACATAGCAAAAAAACAAGAGGTTGCCAATGCTCATAGTACTCCTAAGCCTCAACATACAGACAAGCCAAAAAAGACATTTCAATGATGAGTCTACACTAAGTTGGCTGAACCATATGATGTTATTCTTAAGACTCTAGTTGCCGACAAGTATCTTACGCTTCCTGACAATTCTCATCCCTATGATCCACCAGTTAAGCTTGATTGGTGGAGAGAAGATTATTTCTACCATTATCACAGGAATAAGGGACATAAGATAGATAATTGTTTTAAGTTTAAAGATGGCATTCAAGATCTTATTGATGGAGGTACAGTTCTCACAGATGGCTTAGTTAAAAATTCTGATCACAAAGCTTTCAAGACTCCTCTACCTAAATATGAGAAATTAGAATTGTCTCAAGAAAATAAGAAGAATCATGATGCAAAGATCAACTATACATATACTCCTGATTCACCTCTAATCAATATGATAGAGCCTGTTGAGAGTGTTCTTATGGTGAGATCTCCAGATGATAATAACACCAATCATGGTATGCCAAAGTTGGTCTTGCAAACACTAAATGGTTCATCTTCTCGAAGTGAAACACTGAATGTTGTTACTAGGGGGCAAGCCAAAATTGTCCTTAAAACTGCGCATGATCCCAAGCAAGCTTCTTCTTCCAAACAAGCGGTTCCTTTAGTTTTGTCTAGCTATGACCTTGTGCACCAATTACAATAGACACCCACTCAAATATCCATTTTTGAGTTGCTTGAGCTATCCCCTTTGCATAAAGAGATCCTTGAGAAAGCTCTTTGTACAAAAAATGTTCCCAATGATATCGATCCAAATCGATTCCATGCTATGGTCAACCACATCGCATCTCCCCACTACCTATCCTTTTCTGCAAAAGATGACAGATCTCTTAGTCACCCTCATAATCTGGCTTTACGCATTGAAGTCCTAGTCTACCATACCCGAGTCCACCAAGTCCTGATAGACAATGGTGTTGGGTTAAATATTGTTTCTTTCCATGTGGTGCAATAGTTGGGATTGTCTAAATTGGCCATAGATCCTAGGCAAAAGATTACCATAAAGGAATATGATGAAGTGGAAAGATCTTCCAAAGGTCTTGTTGTGCTACATGTCTGAGTAGGCCCTGTCATGAAAGATGTTGTTTTCCAAGTGTTAGACATCCCACTCACATATAAAATTCTTCTGGGTCGACCTTGGATCCATGAAATGCAAGCTGTCCCTTCCACCTATCATCAGTGTGTCAAGTTTCCACACAATGGAGCTGAGATTGTGATTCCTAGGGACAATGCTATCACTATCAATACTCTAACTATTGCTGAGATGTTTGTTCCTCACAAAAAATCTTCTCATGATCATAATGCATCCCTTATTGTTGCTGAACAAAAATTAAAGATGATGAGTATTGGTATGGGGGAATATACATTGGACTCTACTGCTGCTATGTCTGCTTCTCCTAATTCCTATGGTAGACCTTCAGACAAGACAAAGCCTTCAGCTTCTACCATGATAGTTTTTGGTACATTTGTTCAATCATCCATACCCTTAGAGGCTGAAAAAGAAGAACAAGCTGTCAGGGAATGGATTTATAGAGAAGAAGAAGACAGTATGACAATTGCTGCTCCCATTTCTCCTAAACGCTATGGTAAAGGCTATAAATTTCTGTAACAAATGAGCTATCAAGGTCATGGACCTTTAAATAACAATGGGCATGCTCTATTTGAACCTTTGAGTCATACTAATGGCCGGTCTTCTAAAGATACCATAGGTCTAGGATATGGTGTTGACAATGACATTCCTAAATGTTCTATAAATACTCCCGTGCTTAGTGACTCAGATACAAATGTCAAGGAATCGCCACTATGCACTATGGCTCAAGTGGAAGACTGTATTCCTTCTACTTCACTTCTTTGGGGAGGAGAATGCATGCCTACTGATGATATAGCTAAAGCTTCCACATCTTGAAATTTTGTGCCTAATGAGTCATTGAGCTTTGATAGATAGCGTAGAAATCTTGCACAGTTGATGGAAAGAGGAGATCTCACACATAATGACATGAGTACCTCTACTTCTAGGCATCCTAATCCTTCTTGGTGTAAACATCCCAGGAGAAGTTCCACGACCGATTCAAATGAGTATGAATGGGACACTCTCTCAGATGGATCTTCTACAGTAGATATGGATGGTGATGTGATTCATACCTATAGTGACTAACCCAACGTAGTTGATGAGTCTTGCGTAGGGTCTGACAAGTTCAATCCACATATTGCTTTAATAGACCATGCTGGTCCTTCCATGACAAATTTAGATCTCGATACTTTTGGAGCCTACCCTATAGGCTTGACTTCTCTTGTCACCAGAGATGATATCCCCCGCATCGATAACCTTGAACCTATCATTTCACTCTCCCTCATACACTCAGATCTCATAGATTGGTCTACCCAAGATCAAAGACCTATATTGCCTTCCTTTCAAAATGACTATGAGATCACCTGCTACCTCAATGCCATTGAACTTGTTACTTCTTCCACTAGTGAACTAGCAACAAACATGACTGAATCAGATATCAAGTACCTCAATCATAAAATTAAAAGAAAAAAGCAATGGTCAGATGGCAAAAACCACATTGTGGCAGTGTCTAAACCTCAAAATAGTAAAAATAAAGACATATCTAAGGGTGAAAACCTCACTGAGGCGCCCAAGGATGAGGTACTTGGTAGTCTACCAAGCTATTTTCAAAAAAGGTCTTTAGTTCTAGTAGAACCTACACAGCCCATCAACTTAGGGATAGAAGAATCTCCTAAAATCATACATGTGGCTCAGTCCCTCTCAACAGAAGAAAAAGAACAATTTGCTACATTCTTTCAAGAGAAAAAGATCAATTTTGCATGGACATACTCAGACATGCTAGGTTTAGATACTGAGCTCATTATGCATCATCTCTCTATTGCTCCAAAGGTCAAACCTGTCAAACAAAAATTGAGAAATATGCATCCCCATGTGGCACTACTAATTAAGGCTGAACTTGAGAAGCTCCTAAAAGCCAATTTCATCAGAGCTATTGATTAGGCTAAGTGGATTTCTAACATTGTCCCTATTTCCAAACATGAAAAGTCCATTCGTGTATGCACTGATTTTTGAGACTTGAATAAAGCATGCCCTAAGGATGATTTTCCACTTCTGAACATTGACATGATAGTAGACATGACGGTGGGCTATGAAATGTATTCCCTTATGGATGGCTTCTCTGGATATAACCAAATTAAGATCGCCCCTAAGGACCAAGAGAAGATAGCCTTCACATGTGCATGGGGTACCTTTTGCTGGAATGTCATGCCGTTTGGGCTTAAAAATGCTAGTGTAACCTATCAAAGAGCCATGACTACCATCTTTCATGATATAATGCACAAAAACATGGAGGACTATGTTGATGACACGCTTGCCAAATCACAACAAAGAAGCACCCATTTGTTTGATTTGAGTTTGATATTAGACCGCATGGAATGATTTCAACTCAGATTAAATCCAAAAAAATGTGCTTTTGGTGTCACTTCTGGGAAAATGCTAGGATACATAATATCAGCAAAGGGAATAGAAGTAGACCTAGAAAAGGTGCAAGCTATCATAGAGATGTCACCTCCTTGTAACATCAAACAATTAAGGAGTCTTCAAGGCCATCTCCAATCTATCAGGTGGTTCATTTCTTAGCTACCTGACAGAGCTCAACCATTCAATCAAAATTTGCATAAGGGAGCTACTTGTGTATGGAATGAGGAGTATCAAAAGAACCTGGACCAGTTCAAGGATTACCTAGCACAACCTCCTATCCTTATGCCACCTATCCAAGGAAAACCCTTGATATTATACATTTCTGCAACAGTAAATTCCTTAGGGGCTCTCATTGCACAACATGATGATAAGGGAAAAGAATGAACTATCTATTATATCAGTCACACTCTGGTTGCTTATGAACTCAATTACACCAGTATTGAAAAGACTTGTTTAGCTATGGTGTTTGCATCCCAAAAACTCAAAAATTACATGCTTGCACATACTACATAGCTAGTTGCTAAAATTGATCCTTTAAAATATCTCCTAAGTAAAGATGCACTTACTGGATGCCTTGCCAAGTGGATGTTGATTCTTTCAGAATTTGACATTCAGTACATTGAGAGAAAATCTATTAAAGGCAAAGAAATTGTGGATCAATTAGCTAAGTTTCCCATGATTGATAATGCTCCTCTTCAAATAGATTTCCTAGATGCCTCAATCATGAATATCACAGGACGTACATGGAAAATGTTTTTTGATGGTTCTCATACATAGAATGGTGTTGGTGTTGGAATCCTATTTGTTACCCCTCATGGATACACCATTCCTAAAGCATACAAACTTCTCTTTTCATGCACCAATAACATAGCTGAATATGAAGCCTTGCTGAATGGTGTTAAGCTTGCCCTTGAATGGAGGATTTCTAAGTTGCATATTTTTGGAGATTCTCAACTTGTCATAAACCAAGTAAATAATGATTACCAAACCAAAGATGACAAGTTAATTCCCTACAAGAGGATGATAGACTCACTCAAGAATTATTTTACATTTGTCCTATTCCTGGAGCTGAGAACAAGGTTGTTGATGCCATGGCTACTTTGGCATCCATCCTGCAATTGGAAGAGCATGAACCGTGCTTTGAGTTCCTAGTGGAAGAATTGCGCTACCCTACCTACAATTCCCCTGCTGACCATGTCATTTACACTATGGTCGGTCATGACTCCTCCTGCTATGCCACCATCTTTTCCTATCTCTAAGACCAAGTTATCCCTAAAAATCTAATGTGTAATGAGAAGCACCAGCTCATTTGTAATGCCTCACACTGTACCCTCATCTTTGGTGACTTGTATAGGAAGGGTCTAGATGGAACTCTCCTTAGGTGCCTAGAAATAGAGGAGTCAGAAAAGGTGCTAGCCGAAGTTCATGATGGCATATTTGGGTCACACTCTAACGGTCTTACGCTCACTCAGAAATTGCTTAGGGCTGGCTATTATTGGCCTACTATGCAAGCTGATGCTATTTGATATGCCAAGTCCTGCAAAAAATGTCAACTACATCGGAACCTCATTCATGCTCCTAGACGTGATTTCATTCCATTTCAACAATGGGCCTTTGACTTGGTAGGCAAGATTTGTCCTAGTTCTTCGAGTGGGCATAAGTTCATCATTACAGCTACTGAATATTTCACCAAATGGGTTGAAGTTGTCTCTCTATCTGCAACTACCGAAAAACATGTTGCCTTGTTTATTTTGAATCACATCATTTGTCGCTATGGTATTCCTTCCTCCATAGTCATGAATAATGGTGACCAATTTAAGAACAAAGACCTGAAGCACTTGTGCAAAAAGTTCAAAATCAAACAGCATTGGTCTTTTGTCTACTACCCTTAAGGGAATGGCCAAGCTGAGGCCTCAAACAAAACATTGCTAAAAATTTTCCATAGAACAGTGCACAAATCAGGAAAGGATTGGCATCTACAGATCAATCCTGCACTATGGGCTTACAAAATGTCTATTTGCACTCCTACAAGTGCAACACCTTTTTCCTTGGTCCATGGTTCTGAGGTTTTTTTACCATTAGAGGTTGAAATACCTTCACTAAGAGTCTCTCTTCATGGTTTGATTACCGATGAAGACCAAAGGGCCATGAGAGTGCATGAGCTCACTACTTTGGAAG
The DNA here is from genome assembly GCA_027943335.1 of Chamaecyparis obtusa. NCBI lineage: Eukaryota > Viridiplantae > Streptophyta > Pinopsida > Cupressales > Cupressaceae > Chamaecyparis > Chamaecyparis obtusa. The sequence goes on from BSBK01000899.1 coordinate 742,683, forward strand.
AATGCCGCAAGGCCACTTTTGAACACATGTGCACTTATCAGAAGAGAATGTCTACTGCCTACAATAAGAAAGTTCATCCTAGAGAATTCCAAGTGGGTGAACTAGTTCTCAGAGAAAATCCCAAAAATCAAAAAAATAGGTAGCAGAAAGGCAAGTTTGAGCCAAATTGGTTAGGGCCTTATATTATCATAGTGGCATTTGGGTCTAAAGCCTATCAGTTATCTACACCTGAGGGAGAAGAGTTTACTGAGCCTATCAATGTTCTACATCTGAAAAAGTTCTATGCCTAAGGTTCTTAAACTCTTTGTACATATTCTTATTGATCCCGAAAAAATCTCAAAAAAAAAAATTCATATATGATGCTGAAAAAATCCTAAAAAGCATAAAAAAGTACTGAAAAAAATGAGCATCCTAGTGAAAACCTAGCACTAGGTGCTTTGATGTCTCACCAAAAAAAAAAAGGTCAAAAAATTCAAAAAATTCAAAAAAAATAGAAAAGTGCCTTGGTGAAAACTTGGAAACATGGGCCTTGGTAGCAAAAATACAAAAAATTGAAAAAAGTCCTAAAAAAATCTATCAAGTGGTGAAAACTTGGAAACAGGTGCTGCTTGAAACCCTTGCACCTATGTCTATCAGTCTTACATGGCGCTCCTTTGCTCCACTTCTCGCTTTGCCTCTCCTAGCCTGGAATTAACTCTTGTCTTAGTCTAGGGGGCATATGTTGTTTTAGCTTATCTTGGGTCTCTTTCTATGTCGGGGTTTTTCAGGCCACTTGGTTCAAACAGTGTTTCTCAACACTCCCCAAACTGTGTTTTTCAACACTACCCTAGCATCAAGTTTTTTTCAACACTTATCATATGTTTACCCATAGTCTAGAATGATGCTATATTTCCATTGGTAGCAGTGATACTCAAAGATTGACTCTATGACCTACACACACACACTTAAACCACTTGACTTGCTAAGACTTGTTGGACTTTCTCTCTTTGTGTGCTATCTATGATGATTTCTTTGCGGAGTGTCCTTTCCCTAATGGTTTTCAATGATGCATAGCTAGAAGACTGGGGGCATGAGGACATGTTTTATTTCTTTCTCTGCTTGTGGATATATTTTGTCGGTCTTCATTGTCATTAGCATTTATGTTGGTTCTACTTGACAATAGGACTTACAAGGTATTGTCCTTGACTGTGTTCACAAGTGCGTACTTATAGCCATCTTGACTTTCCTTGTGTCTTGATGCGAGTATAATCTTGTTATATTAAACTTAGGTAATCTCACTGCACTAGTCATCTTGACCTATATGTCTTTGATGCCTAGGTGGGATTCCCACATATCTATTTGATATAGATCATATTCAGATTCACATAGTCATACTAGTGTGCATTATATGGTCTTGCAACACTACCAATAATGCTCGATGATGAATATTAGATTCTAATAGCTTTGTGACCTTGCAAGTAAACCACTTTTCATAGTAGCTTACATTCTTAGGTTCATGTTAGATTAGTTTTGCATCTTGCATATGGAGAGAGCTCTCCTTTCATCTTTCGTGGACCTGTCGGTCAACTACACTCACCTTTTCTTCTCTCAATCTTGTCTTTTGATCCTTGTCCTTTTCATCATGTCCTTTTCCTATCATCATAAGGGGTTAATCTTATCATCATATCTATCCTAAAGAGATCATTTTCAAAAACATGAGTCTATATCATAAACATGAGAACTAAAACATACATCTATAAGAGAGATTATACATGAGCATATATGACATACATTTTGAGCAAAATGACAAGACAATATAAAAATTGAAACATCCATCACAAGTGGGATAAGTACAAAAGATATATTGCCAATCGAGTAATCTCATATATAAAAATGTCATGATACAATGTGGGATACAAAAATCTAGATAAAATCCCAGGATATGTCTCTATACATCTATCTAACCTAGACCTAGGACTCGCTACCACCATCATGTGGTGTTGGTGGTGGAGGAGGTGGTTCCATGTCTGGTACCATATTAGATCTCCTAATTATAGTATATTAGGGTGGTGCTATTTGACCCTGTGGAACAACCTGTATATAGAGACCATGATAATATGCAACTCGTGCTACCTCTCTCTAGCTCTTTGCAGTGGTAACCTGTATGGCCCTCTCTCACTGCTTGATCTCTACTCTCAAATTAGTCACCTACTAATCTCTGATAGCTATGGTGATCTACAGCTACTGCATCTCTGTCTCCAGGACCTGGATCCTAGCCCTCAGATCCTCTCCCCCCGTAGGCTGATCCTGCCTAGCATCCACCCGGTGGTGAGCTGGCCTTGCCCAGTCATCACCCTCATTTGCAAAACCCTATCCCCATGGCCATTTCTAGCCACCTGATCATGAGCTCTATCTAGTCTCTCTCCCTCTCCCTCTCCCTCCTCCATCCCCTCTGTCCCCGTCATCATCATTGCCCCCCTGTGCTGCTAGTTGTGCATCAAGTATAGTGAACCTTGGGAATGGATGCCTCTGCTGCTCTGCCCTATAGGCCACATCACCCCCTGCATCTTCCATATCTGGGAGGTAGTCCCATGGCTCCTGGCATATCGTAGCTATATCCTATACTTCCTACTGGTAATCTAGCATCAACAGCAGACCCTGGCCCTCCTCATCCCTAACCCGAGCATAAGTGGTAGTCTCAGTAGGTACTCTTTGCTAGGGCCTGCACTGTCTCCAGACATGGGTGACCACAAATCTCTCCATAATATTTGAGTGCCGACCTACTAGTGGCTGACTACATATCATATAATCTAACTCATCTCGGTCACCCCATTGCTCACATGTCCTGTATGGTCTCCACTAGAATGAGGTGAGCTCATCCAATACCCGATGGTAATACGTGACATCTCCGCTATGTGGCTGGGAGATGAACTCTGTGTACCTGTATATGTAGGGGTGTCTCCGCTCCCTTGACTGCACTCATGGTTGCACTATAGCAATGTGCTCCCATGCCCATATCTGAGCAAGAATGGCTCCGCACGCCCAGATCTTACTCTCCCGATAGACTATCTCATGGAGCTTGTGGTACATGTCTAGAAGGATGGCTGGCCCCCATACCATCCATCATGGGTGAGCAATCAAACCTACCACTAAGCTCCCCTAGCCCAATGGAAAACCCTTCTGACTCTTATCAGTAATAAGGGCTTGTGCAACAATAGAAAAAACGATGCATGGCATTGGAAAATCCCTACCAAATTCCTTGACTAACCGATCCCAGCTCAGATGCCTGTCAGTAATAGTAACATCCTGAAACATATCCTACATGATCTGCCTCCCCTCTGTCAGATCCTGATCATAGTACACCTATGCCAAAAACAATCATTTTAGTTTCTATCATATGGAAACTTTACATCTATGACTATCTATAAACATGATTATACTTACATGATCCCCGTGGCTTGAAACTCATAAATTTTGATAGACATCCTCTAGGCTAATCATAGCCTCTCCAGTGGGCAAATGGAAGGTGTCATGCTCACTGTGCCATCTCTCAGCCAATGGTGTAAGCAACCCATGATCAGCCTGAATATGGGGCATCTGCAGCAAGTAGCCAAACCCCATCTCCCTCAGGTCCGCTCATCGTGGATTGTCGAGATCCTGAATGCATCGTAATCCAGTCACTTGAGGTGCTCTAATGAGTAGTGCTGGAAAGTGCTCTTGCAAACCATTAACCCAAACCGAATGTTAGAACATATCATGATGGATGCATAAAATCAATATAAAACATCTTAAAAGAAAACATTGTCAGGACCCATGTCATTTTGCTCAAAAACATTAAAACATGTCATTTTCTATACTGTGCGATACTATTTTTTTGACTAAGTATCGTGTGATACTTTCTTCAATAGAAGTGAGATGGTATCTTTTCCTATGATACTTCACATAGCATCGCACAATATTTCATCCAATATCATGCGATTTTGGATTCAATATCAATGCGACACTATTTTGACCCACGAAGTATTACATGATAGAGATCCTCAAAGGGTGCGATACTTGGAAAGTAACGTACGACTTTTTGTATGAAGAAAATTTAAAAAGTTTTTAAAAACTTTTAAAATGTGTTTTAAATTAACATTAATTCTCATAAATGACCAACAAAGTGAGTTTTTCTACAAACATACTGGGGCACCATACTGCGGAGGCCGGTTGTGCAACCAGATGAGCTCAAATTGATGCCTATGGACCAGGATCACTGCTTGCTGAGCCATTTTCTCTCTCTAAGCTCTCGAGACTCTCAAATCACTAAAAGATAAATGATTTTGAAAATGACCTTTTTACCCCCTTTTATAGCATTTTGACTTTTTGACCTAATTTTCAAAACACCTTGGAATTGTGCAAAAATTGCACCACTAGCTAATTTCGACATCCTGGATCCATTTTTGGGATTGAAATCAAAATATGAGTTCATCTTGATAGTCAAAATTGCATTTCAAATTTTTCACCTTCTCCTACGTAGTTGGCTGACCATTTGAGGCTTGATCCTTCGATCTTTGTTGGGGCATCTTTATTTCTTCATCCCCATCTCTTTCAATCTTCTTTTCTTTCATTAATTTTCCTTTGCTTCATCTCTCTAAGGTTTGACTTCATCTTTATCCTATATCTTTCTCAGTCAAACTTAGTCAAATTGGGGCATATCTTCACTACTTGATGGTTACCCTATCATCCTTCTCTTCGATTATGATTTCTAGTGATTTGATCATGTTGTTGTTGCTTCTACCTTCCCTTTACCTAATTTGGATTTCAATCCCAAGGGGGCAGACACATCATATCCTATTGGCTATTCTGCAGAGCATATGCTTGATCATTCTATTTTCTTTGATCAATCTATCTTTGCGCTTGACATGTTAGTTCTCATCTCAAGTCCTGATATTATCCATCTCTTTCCTAAGTGTTCAGTACTATCGCTACCAGGCTGACCATGCAGGATTTGCTATCTCTCTGCACTTCATTCTTTGGAGTCAGATCTCTATCTATTTGCCTTCTTAGCTAATCTATTCTTTGACGTAATGTGTTCCCAGATCGATCACACATTAGTCAAAGAGGGGAAAATGTAATCATCCAAAAATAGTCATCTAGACTATTAGCCCCTTTTGCTAAACATCAATTGCTTATTCTTGATCAAATCCTAGCTCCATCATTTATCCAATTTTATTCTAAGGGGTAATCATCTTATCTTAAGTCTTTATTTAATTAAAAGAAATTTCCTCCCCTTTTATCAAATAAAAATCCCCCACTTTTCCTCTTATCCTAAGTTGCACAAATAAAGCATTATTTCTATTTTATAAAAAAAGGAAAAAAACATTTTTTATCTCATATGGACACAAAAGTCAACTCTTATTTTCTCATTGGAGGATACTTGTGCACATGGATTGCTCCTCTTTGATGCTCCACCCTTGATTAAATCTTTTGCCTCTTAATCTCCATGGTCCATTCTTTCTCATTTCCTTTAAAAGGAGAGCTCTCTTCTCATTTTAGCATCCATCTTTTGAATACTAACCTTATGTTGTAGGATTGCTAGGAGACTTTGAAGCTTTTTGAAGACATTCTTGCATCCATCTTTCATTCCTTACATCATAGCTTCGTATTTATGCTTTCTTAGATTAGCTTCATTTCTATGCTCTAGATTAGCTCACATAGATTAATTAGCTTGGATTGTAACACTTGCATCTTTCTTTTCATAGCTTAACTTGCATTCTCATTTCTAGCATAGTTGCATTTCATTCTCATCTTGATTCTTGAGGATATTGGCATTCTTGCCCTTGTCTTCATTGAATCTCCCATTGCATGGTTTACTAGCAAGGTCATAGGCTTAATAGCTCTAGCTGAGAGCACACTTAATATCCTTGCACTCCATGCCTAGGGAGCTCTAGGTCATTTTTCAAGGTTTCCCTTTCATGGATTCCCTTGGAAGCAAAGACTTAGAGAAGTGCACATCTTATTGTGTACAGACTGCACAGAGATATTTTCATGATTGAATTTATGAGAAATTTAGCATGTTGTTTGCTAAATATAAAAAAAAATGTGACTGTAAAACTATTATTAATTTGTAGCCTATCATGTGTTTAGACCTATCTACTTTTATATTTCTTTAGTTGGAAGAGATTTGAATAAACTTTAGTTGGAAACCAAATTAGTTGTTGTCTTCAAAACCAGTCACTGGTAATAGACTATAATCACTATAAAAAAAATCTATTAAATTTCCTTCACGTCAAACACTTGGGTGAAATTAGTAAGAATTCTTGTTGTTTTAATATTTAATCTATGACAGGAACTGTGTAAATTCTTGTAGCTTGGGAAATAATTGTTGACTATCTATTTAATCTATGAGACGAACTGTGTAAATTTCTATAGCTTTTGGTGTAAAAAGGAAAAATTTGTTTTTGTAAAAGAAGGGAGAAATTGAAAAAAAAAAACTTTGTTTAAAATCAAATTAGTTGCTATCTTAGAACCCATTCACTGTTTAAAAAAATTAGTAAATAAAATCAAATTTTGTGACAACCTTCGCATTGGACTTATGGTAAAAAAAAACCTAGGAATATGTTGTTGTTCTGCTTATTTAATTGTGATAGAAATTTGAAGAACTTCTTGAAGCAGTGGATTATGCTATTGTTTTTCTTATTTAAACTATATCAAGAACTTGATAAACTTTTTGTAGCAGTGGAATGATTGTATAAAATATGAATATGGTTTTACTTTATTTTATGATTTTCTGAGGTTGAGTATTTGTGGCTATTTTGGTAAGAAGTGAATTCTATTATGAAAGGATAAACTTGGATTTTATGTTATTTTGTGATTGATCCATGTTGAAAGGAGGAATCAAAACCTTAGCTATTAGGTGGATAATATATCATTTTATGGGAGATTTTATTGCTAAAATTAGAGCAGCATAGAACTTTATTCATTCAAACTTTAAACATGGATTTATAAGTGGGAGCTAACTACTTTGTTGAATGGAATCAATTTAATTTAGTATATCCTAGAAATTCTACACTAAAATTATATTAAAATAAATACTTGTGTACGTGTTGGTAAACTTGATATGATTAAAGTATCATAAAATCTAGTTGCTTCCTATCCCTTTATTGCACATTCCTTCTTTAATCTCCTGGTATATCTATATATGTGAATGAGAAATAATTGAGATCTCAACATGTTGTTTAAGTAAAGGATTGATGCTTCTGATTTTATATAACTGACTAATGTATTTGGTTTATCAATGTTTTGATGATAAGGATTTAGGATATGGTTATTACTTATTACACTATTGTAGAAAATAAAAGAGGTGAAAGTCAAATCTTAATGGGTAGACATGTGGAGGAAAGCTTAGACATGTAAATTTGTTAGACCTGATTACAAAGTACCTGTTAATCATTGTTATAGTTTATGCTTCCTAAATGAAATGAATTTGTTATATGTGTATATCTTGGGTTTTCTCCATATACTATGAAGAATTCAAGTTATATTTATCATTTGAACTAAAAGAGATATTGGCGAATATTATGAGCTTGACATGTTTTTGATAGTTAAGAGAATGATTTTTGTAATGTTCCTTTATATGTGTTGAATGCACCATGGAAACTTGATGTTTTGTGCATAAAATGTGAATCTTTGTATGTTATTTTTAATATTTATGAAATGGAAGTAGATTTACAAGGTTTGATTTTGCAAGTCCATGACATGTTATATTTGAAATTGAATGTGGATGTATCAAGTAGCACATATTCCATTACTCCTTAGTTTTACTTGATTAGATTTCTTCCAGTTGGGTTGGGTATCTTTCATGTCAGGAAAGATTTTGGGGAAGTGTTACTACTTTGTAGTAGGGTGGAAACGCACTCCCATAATATTCTCACCCTAGCTAACTTCTATGAATAGGTTTCTGAAGTTTCTTATAGGAAGAGTTTCCTTTATAGTGCTATACGCTTCTTTGTATTTGACATGGTGGTATTTGGTAATTTTGTTGTTTACTTTTGTCATTGAAATAGAAGTATATATTCGATCTAGTCTTTATCTTTTGTTGATGTGATTCGATAGTTGGTCAAAAATCTCTTGGGTTTTTATCCTGACTTTATATTTTGTACTTGCTTGTACTTGATGGGAAATCTCTTATTGTGACTCCATTACTACGTTCGACAGATGGTCGACATTCTACATATCTTTGGACATAGGTATGCTTTATCATTTTGACATTTATGGTCGTATTTGTACTTATTTTATTCCTAAATTATAGGGAATCTATTGGTATTGTAATGACTTATGCATTTAACCTTTGACTTTTAGACTAACTCCTTTGTCTTTATTGCAAATTGCTGATGTGGCCTTTGTGTCAGAAGTTTAGTCTTTACATATGGTATCAGAGCTCTAGGTTCCATACTAGAACCTTGAGTTCACTATGCTTAGTTGCAACCCTTAGTCACGTAAATTGTGAGTTGAGTAATGCTTGGTCTATGAACGTAATTGTGGTTCCCTGGACTAACTAGAGTGTCTTCCAATTTCAGTTTATTTTGATATAAAAGGATAGAATGTATGTGTGTGTGTGTATCTTAGTTATATTTATGGTTCAATGTTTAGTTAATTATGTGATGAATGAATATATATTTTTTTTCATATATGTGTGCTTGTTAACATCTGTGATGCAGAAACATTTAATGAAGCAATGATAAGATGGCACTCAAGACTAAGTTCGTACAGCTCAGAAAGAAGTGGTGGTTGAAGAAGTCTTTTGTTGAGCCAATTAGTTCATATTGATTTGGTTTGTTGAGTACCTTTAATGAATCAATCAAGGGAGTAGTGGAGGTTATATCTATTGTGTATGTTGTTGAATGAGTCATATGTTCTTCATGTAGCAAATGTCTTCATTCTTTCTAGCTTTGTAATAAGTTTGATCCACATATTTTTGGCATTAATATGTTAGTTAGTTCGTAGTTATCTTTATAGATAAGCAATTGATATTCCTTATAAGTTAGCTTTTTTATTTTTGATCTAAGTTCTATGTATCGGTATTATCTTAGTTTCAATATAGTTTTTAGTTATTTTTCCAAAAATGACCTGTAATCAACATATTGTGCAAGTATGAATAAAGAAATCATGTTTTGATTTATAAATGTGTGATCAATCTCTGAGTACTCACTAAAGGGGGGGCTACTTGGTGAGTAAATCATATTAGTTTCTTTCTACTTCAGTAGCAAGATTTAGAGGTTGATTGTTCCTACAACTGTAATCGCCTAAAATTGGTCTAGTAGAACTTGAGCCCCCCCTTTTTGATCGAATTGCCTCTTTACTAGACATAATTGTGTGGAGTAACCTTTAAAATCCCCTTTGCATAATTAAATCAAAAATCTTATATGAAGCTTATACTATGGTTTAATTTCTAGAGCTTGCATATTTATTTAATTGTTATAACCTTACTTTTATTATAAAGTTCCTACACTTTTATTAAAAAAACACATTCACATGTGTGCACACACTTAATCTTGATTAATTAGAAATTAAAAGGGATTTGTGCTTTCAAAATTTCTATTTCATCTTATTCTATCTAACATTTCCCTTTTGCCTCTTAATCCTCACGACTCATTTCTACCTAACCTTGCATCTCATTTTTCCTCTTCATCTCAATCACTCATTCTTTTGCCTCTTAATCTCCACCCTCTATTCTTGAGTCAATTCCTTTAAAAGGAAGCTCTTCCTTGGCTCAAGGGTTCCATCAGTGCCTTTGTTGCATCTTGATCATTTTTTAAGTCCACTCTCTTGCATTCTTAGATTACTCTTGCTAATTTGAATTCTTAGCTCTTAGTTACTCTCATTTCTTAGCTTAGCTTCATTTCTAGCCTAATATTGCATTGTTGATCTAGTTTATTTTCTTGTATTGGTTCAATATAATAGCTATTGCATCTTCATTCTAGAATACTAACTACTTGCATACATTCTTAGCTTAATCTCTCATTCTTAGCTGGCATTCTTGCATCTTATCTTTGAATCTTCTATTTTGGAGAAGTCAAGTCACTAATCCTCCATGCCAATTTGATGAGCATCATGAGAAGGATTAAACTCACTTCAACTTGGAAGCTATGAGCCACTTATTGAGATTTCCTCTTCCATGGATTCTCTCAAGTGTAAGTGTTTATAGAAGTGTGTCACACTTTTGACCACACAACAGTCACTAAGAACTATTTTCTATGATTATTCTTGCAACCAAAGCAAGTAGAGTAATCCCTATCTAAAAACTTTAAACTTTCTTGTATTATCTATAATAGAATTAATGTTAGCATTTCCATTCTTCAAAGCATTTGAATTCAATTAAATTCTTTCATTTACTTCCAAGAACTTACTTTTCAAGTATCACTTTCTTGTAGCTATAGGTTAGCATGGATTTAGTAGGAACTTAGTGCATATACTTTGCAGTCCCATTTCAAGTTCACACACCCTGGTTTGATAAGAAAATGAGAATTTATCATATATAAGATAACTTCTTAATCTAGATTTCTAATCGTTGAGTAGAGTTATGAATTCTACTTATCAACCCTATAAGAATTTTCCTAAGGCAAAGAATAAAACACCAAGATCTAGAAGCTCAAGAGATAGCACAAGAGAGACAATATGATCAAATGAATATCTCAATAATGATCAAATAATAATAGAATAAATACAAAGTAGGAGTGCCTGAATATATAGGCAATATGATAAGATTACATGATAAGGAGATGATAAGCTATCAACCACACTAGGTGAAATCACATGTCCACCAAAGGTGGATCATCCTCCATTGTACATCAAAGTATGTGAAACAATGAGAGGATGACAATGTGATAAGAGCACTATAGGTGGATCTCACACAAAGAGGTATGAGATGACAAATATCACCATCTAAAGTGGAATTTCTCCTAATCATGTGCTAAAATAAAATGCAAACTCCTAGGTGTCTTAATGACAACTAATATGAAAATGCATTATCCTAAGTAAACTTAAGTAAAGTGTAATTAGTAAATACTTAACTACACCATCACCCCCCCTTAAGTGAAACTTAGGGGAATGCACTTAAGCTCACAATGCTAGATGACAATGTAGTATAGGTCCCGACTACTAGGCCATGTGAGGTACCCATGTACAATATGCAAGAGTAATGCAATGCAATTCGATCTCTCATAAAGAAGAGGAGGGAAAACCTCATGGGAAAAACCCTCCCCTAAAAAGAGAGATGAAAAAACAAGATGCATGGATGGATGGAGTAATAAAGACCCCCCCCCTTCCCATTATGACATACATCATGCATATACAATAAAGAATCCCTGCTAGGAAGGAAACAAGGAGACATGATATCCCCCCCATAATGAATAATCTCCTCTAAGGATGGTGAGTGCTTGAAGGAAAAACATAGTCCAATGCCTACAAAAAACATTCCTCCCCTTGGGAAGAAGATACACCAAGTATAGATGCAAGAAGGCTTCTCATTTTGGATAGGAAGTAGGAATGGTAATCCAAATGAAGTATGACATCTCTGAAGTATGCTCATATGTTTCCATGTCCTTGGTTGATGAAGATTCCATGAACCAATAAAAAACAAGTCCAATAGAAGGTGACAAACAAGGAACCAATGGTAACTAATCCATATAAGAATTTGGATCAAACTCCAAAGACAAAGATGCCTCCTCAAATGAAGAAGTAGGAAGAGAAGCAAAGAACCCCCTTTAATGTAGAATGTACACCCATGATAGATGCACTTCAATCAATGTAGAAACAGCACCAAGAAAACTAAATGATGTTCCACCCCTTAGGAAGAAACAAGTCCATAGGTGTATCAATGAATCCTCCCCAATCTCTAGGAAGAATCCTCAAAATGTATGATGTCTCAAAAAATTGAATAGGAATCTACAACACATGAGTTTAAACAACATAAACCATGCAATGTGACATCTCAAGTGAAGTTTGATACTTATGAAAACCAATCTCCAAAGACTCAAATGTCTTCTCTAAAGTTAAAGAGACCTCCTCCAAATGATGTATCAAAGGATCCACAATCATGTCAATCTCGAAAGAAGGATCAAGTGGAGAGTGAAGATGAGGGTCAGAGTGTTCCCTCGCAACAACTAAAGAAGGATCATCCTCAACAAAGAGAAGATGAATGTCATCAATGGTTTCTCCCAAATCATCAATGTAGTACTCCATAAACAAACATGTAATGTCTATCAAGTAGTCATCCCATGGAACTATAAATAGAAGACAAGGATAATCCTGCTACACTAAATCACAAGAACCAATGGTGATAGGAAGGCAAACATCATCAGGAGAAACAATAGATGTGATCTTTATAGGAGAAGTAGCAGCTGCAACTCGAGGCTCTAGACCTTTTGGGAGTGGAGGAACATGAGGATCTCTATATATTTGCCAAAGAACCCCCAAAAATTCAATGAATCAAAGAACCCCCCCAAAAAAAAAAAAAAAAAAATAATGATGCTTTTGGCACTTTATATGTAGTGCGTGTACAATTGCCACTTGCCAAAATGGGCCAAAGTGGACTTCTAATTTTATTTTTTACAACCACTTCAATGAGGCCAAATCAAACTCAAATAAATATAGCTCAGAATCAAATCAAATCCTAAGCATTACAATGATCATACAAGGCCAAAAAGGACCTAGATCTGAAAGTGATATTTTTGCCCAAATAAGGCTACAATCTAATAGTAGATCTAGAAAGTAATCAAAAAATTATACACTTTCAAAAACAACAACACCTAAAAATGTGTTTGTATGAGCCTGAATAGAGCCTCTGAAGTTGCAAAAATAGGGATTAGATTGGTACAATCACCAAAATCTATAATTTCTATCAAATCTGTGCACCAAAACTAGAAAATAACACCACCACTAAAAAGTTTAGGAAATTCTAGCCAAAATCAAAAAACATTGCACTTAATTTGGAGATTGCATGACCAAGTTATGGCCTCCCAAAGTCATACTACAAAAATGAAAATGAAAATGGTGAGGGCTGTAAATTTTCCAAGTCTAATAATATTAGAAAACCAGTAGGTTACATTTGACAGTCAAAGGACCATCATAGAAGTGCAAAAATGCTAGAAAATGATGGTTAAACGATCATCAATTTTAATGCCAAATGATCATCAATTTTAATGCCACCAAATGTTGATGTAAGGAGTATATTAAATTTGAAGGTTAAAGGATCATCAATGCATAACAAAAAATTGCCTTTGTAATAGTTGGATGGATGTCAAATTTAACTCAACAAAAACTACCAAAAATGTAATTTTTAAAAAAAAAATACATGTTTTGGTTTGTGGACATGTGTCAAAGATGGATTGGTCGATAGGTTTGTCAATGTGTCAAAATGGTTGTTGGCATGGTGGTGCATGTGGAAGCTATGTGGATGGAGGAGCCATGTGCGGAGGTGGTGCTCTGGATAGCTCAGTGGTGGTGGGCTCGACTAGTGTTGCGTAGTGGCAGGGATGTGGGACTATTTAGTCCCACATTCATGTGGAAGGGGGAGTATGGCTTTTTAAATAGCCAAACCCTCACTTGGTTGAATGAAGAGCATGGACTCAGGTCAGGTCATGTTCAGCTTGGTTCTATTGGTCATGTCCTACTCAGATCGCATCAGGGTTAATCAGTCTGGCTCGGCTCAGGACTAGGTGGTTTAGTATTGTCGAGTTGTTTATGTTGGGTCAGTTTAGCTGAGTTGGTATTTTGAATTGTTTCAGACTATTAGTCCCACATGCACCCTATTGGAGAGTACTTTGGATTTTAAAGACAATGTTCTGCACAACCTAATGCAAAGAAGCTCTTGGGATTTCTATGTTGCGCTTATCATGGAGTTGTTTAATCGTTGATGTGATCAATTATGTGCTCTATCTATTGATTGGTTGGTCTATCACGATGGCCAAGATTTGATCGCTCATTCCTCGAGCCCCATCGCCTATAGATTGCCTAACAAATACTAGGGGTGGGGACTCTAAAAAAACCCCAAATATTTTGTCAAAAAAAAATTCGACATAAATAATTAAAAAACTAGATCTGAAAAATGGATTTAAAAACTCAAATCTGTACTATCAATGCAAATTGGGTTGCCCAAGTCCGATTCGCAAATTTTTTTTTGCCTTAGATTTGACTTTTGCCCAAGGTAGGCAAATTTATAGTAAAAATTTATAGAAATAACCACTCGAATGCAATGGCAAGGTCAGATCTTGCTCTAAATGCTCCCACAAGCTACTGCACCTGCAAATCTAAATCATGGCCCTCCAAAAGTTGAAGCAACAAACTCTCCAATGACTATGCAATGAAATATTCTATGGCTCTGATACCATGTAAGAATTTTCCTAAGGAAAAGAATAAAATGTCAAGATTTGGAAGCTCAAGAGATAGCACAAGAGAGACAAGATGATCAAATAAATATCTCAATAATGATCAAATGATAATATAATAAATACAAATTAGGAGTGCCTAAATATATAGGCAATGCAATAAGACTACATGATAAGGAGATGATAAGCTATCAACCACACTAGGTGGAATTACATGTCCACCAAAGATGGATAATCCTCCATTGTACATCAATGTATGTGAAACATGTGCAACAATGAGAGGATGATAGTGTGATAAGAGCACTATAGGTGGATCTCACACAAAGAGGTATGAGGTGACAACTATCACCATCTAAAGTGGAATTTATCCTAACCATGTTCTAAAATGAAATGTAAACTCTCAGGTGTCTCAATAACAACTAATATGCAAATACATTATCCTAAGCAAACTTAAGTAAAGTGTAATTAGTAAATACTTAATTACACCAACAAACCCATTTGGGAATCAAGCATTTTTGGCATCATTTTCAGGAATGGTCTCAAGATAAGAACCTATTGCATCCATGAGTTCAATTTCTAGTTTATTTCATGTTATCCTTAGTTTTATTTTATTCTAGTTAGTTTTTAAAATTTAGTTCAACCTGAGCCAGTTCAAAGTCATCAATCTACATGCATACAAGAAGAGATGTCTTGAGAAGATTCCTTTCTAACCACCATAACAATCAATTAGGTGATATTTTTTTTCATTAAGAAGAAGAAGAAGAAGATAATCCTTATGTTGATGTTGCACAAAACCTACCCCCCTCTTCATCCTCCTCCTTAGAAGAACCAGTTGGTCTAAATATATTTAAAGAGAGACTCAACCCAAATCCTTTTGTTGACATCTTGGTCAATTTTCATATTCCTCCACCTTCTAACCCATTTTCTCAAAATTAATTTGACAATCCAATGGCTTTGATAGTCTATCAACTAGGTGTTCAGCTAGGGACTCGACCAAGAATGGCAGGAAATCCTCCTCCTACCTTTCCATTTTCCATTACTGATCAACATGACAATAACAATCTTAAGAACATACCTCCTTCAGCCCTTCCCAATTTTTATGGCCTGGTCAATAAGGGACCTGATACATTCCTCTTTGAATTTGACATCCTTTCTCGAAGCTATAAATATACCACTAATGCTCATAGGCTTAAGTTATTCCTTGGTACTTTGAAGGATCCATCCCTGAGATGGTTTATGGGTATGAGAGGTGATGTTTTGCATAATTGGGATGAGATGGAGATAACCTTCTTGGATAAGAATAAAGAATATTGTAGAGGAAATGATATGATAGGGGATGATATTTTTAGAATGCATCAAAAAGAAGATGAAATTTTGGAGGATTACATGTCAAGGTTCTTGATTAGTCTACAAAATGCCACACACCATAAGCTAAATAAAGAATCACAAAAGTTTCTCTTTCTAAGAGGAATTAATGATGGTTGTAATGAAGCCTTAGACTAAATGGTGGGAGGAGATATCACCATAACAACTTGGGATGATATAAAAAATATGTCTCGACAACTCAAGAGAAGTTGTTAAAAAGGGAAAAGGTTATTGCTTTGCTATGGGAAAATCAATTGGGAATGGAGTATCAATAACATAAATCACTCACCTACTACCATACTTCAAGTAGGATATTATCAACAACATGGCCATGCAACTGGATACCATGCAAGAAAAAATGAAGCATGTGGAGGCAGAGGTAATGTTGGTAGAATATTTCCCTCACTACAGACAAAATAAGAAAGATTACAGGTGCAAGAAGTGGCTAATTTGGAGACTAATCAATTACCTAGTGAGTTCAAGTCAGTAGAGGTAGATGATGATCAAGTTTTTTACATTTCTCAAATAAATCCATCACATGGTATGCCACAAGACCCCTTAAATTTTTGTGGTCCTTATTCAAATTCTTATAATAGTCAGTGGAAATCCCATTATAATCCTAATCTTGGATATAATCAATATCAACCAGGGAATAATCCATAGTCTAAATGGCCCAATTATCAAAATCCTCTACCCCAATGGAAAAATCCTTGAGGGAACTAGAATCAACCTTAAGGAAGCTAACAACAACCTCAAGGGGCTTGGCAACCACCTCAAGGTAATTGGGAAAAAAATACACAGTGGAGAGAAAACCAACAATGGAAAAACTAACCTATTGGATACCTTCTACCACCTCCTCAACAACCATAATAGCAAGCCTTAGTGCCACCTCTTACAGCCAATGCTAACTCACCCAAACCAACTTAGCTACCTACTCAACCTATTTTTAATCATAACAACAAGTTACCACAACAACAACATCATGTTTACTCTACATATCCTACTCAATGCTCTGCCTATTCTATGAACATAAGTGATATCATTTAAGGTCTGGAATAACTTTTCTTACACCATCTTCATCGATCATAACTTAAATGCCTATTGATGACCAAGATAAAAGTAGTACTCTTGATACTATTCAACCAGAATCGATCCAAGATACTACAATTTTAATGTAGTCTACTACTACTCCTCCATTCCCACAGAGGATAGATCTTGAGGTAATAAGACCCATAGAGGAATCAACCTTTGATATCATAGATTAGATAAAACACATTTGTGTTAAGATACCCCTCTTTCAAGCCATAAAGGATGTCCCTATTTATGGAAAATATATTAGAGAGGCTTGTCAGAAGAAACCAGGAAGAAAGAGGAAAGATCCTCAAGTAGTTCATGTCCTTGGTCAATTAGTAGATATTATGCTTGGAAAATTTACAGTGCCTAAATATTTTGACCTTGGAAGCCCTGGAGTTGGAGTTATCATCAATGGTATAAAAGTCAAAAATGCCTTGATAGACTTAGGGGTAGCCATAAATATCATGAAAAAGGATACCATACAACATCTTCAGATCACCAACCTAAGGTCAACACCTATTGTTATGAAGCTAGCCAATAGTTCCATTGTCAAACAAGATGGGATGGTAGAGGACTTAGTGATCACCTTAGATTCTAGGGAATATCTAGCTAATTTCATGATACTTTCCACTATAGAAACATTGAGAGGATACACTATCATTCTAGGAAGGCCTTGGTTAGCTACTCAAATGTCAATCATAGGATATGACTATCTCAAATGGTTTGACCATAAAGAAACTTTCCCTATATCCTCATGTGTAACCTCAATCTAAAATAGTAAAACCAATATGGCCATACCTAGGGGAGGAAGTAGGAGAGGCAAACTCTATTGTGCAACTCATGATGATGGACATAGATCCTTTACTTCACCTAGAAGAAGAATATGATGTACTCACATGCATAATGTAGAATAATTATGGACCTATTGAGCAACTGAACAAAAAGTGAAGGAATTTTTCATAAAATGCTTCCACATGAAAGTCAGATGTCATGCATTACAAAAGCATCCATGGTTGAGTTAACAAAGCAAGTAGAAATATCACTTGGATGAATGTTGAATATAAATAATAGACTCAGTCAAGGTGAACAACTAACATTAACAAAATTGCTCCAAGATCACAAACAAGATTTTTCTTTGGATTATAGTGACAAGAATGGTTTGGACCCTAAACTATGCACTCATAGAATCTACATCAAATAAGATAGTATGCTAGTTAGACAGTCTCAAAGAAGATTTAACCCTTCCCTTAGAGAGATAGTAAAAACTAAGTTGCATAAATTACTTAATACTAGTTTTATCTATCCTATATCAGACAGTCAATGGGTTTCACCTCTTGTTATTGTTCCCCAAAAAGGAGAAAAATGGAGATTTTGTGTAGATTACAAAGAATTGAATATTGCAACAAAAAAGAATCATTTCCTACTATCATTTATAGATTAGGTCTTAGACTCTTTAGTAGGAAATAAGTATTTCTCATTCTTGGATGGGTATAGTGGTTCTATCAAGACACCTTGGTATGGAGATATTGCAAACTATATAGCTACAAATAAAATTCCTACTCACTTCTCACCCAAGGAGAAGATATTGTTGGTTGAGAAGAGTTTAAACTTTTCTTGGATAAATAATTGCCTATTCTATATAGGACCAGACCAAATTATGAAGATATGTGTAAGGGAGGATGAGACATATGATATCCTTCATGCCTATCATGATGAACCATGTAGAGGTCACTTTGTAGGAAAGAAGACAAAAATGAAAATATTAACTACATGTTATTACTGGCTCAACTTACATAAGCATGCAATGAATTATACTAGGAAATGTGATAGATGCCAAAGTGGTAAGACCCACTAAGTCTGATGAGATTCTCATGTTGTTGGAAATCTAATATGGGAAAGTAAGATACTGAGAGGGGGGGGGGGGTGAATCAGATATCTCCAATATTTTAACTTTGAAACTAATTCCACATACATACCATTAACATGAATTTCAATACTAAAATAGATCATTATAACTTCATCCATCAAATGAAACACATAACACAAAGATTTTGGTTACCTAGAAACCCTTGAAGGTAAATTTGGGGTGGGGATGACACACAAAAATCTTTACTACTACAATATTAAAGTGTTCCTGTTAGCGCTACAATGTTTGATCACTTTAGATGATCTATCCTGTGAGGGGTCTACCCTGTTAAGAGCTTACAGACTTATACAATGTACCTTGATTAAGGGATTTGAAACTTACAACTGAGTAAGTACTCGGTTAAGAGATTTATGAAAGCCTGTTAGGACTACTATGCAAAGAGATTTACCCTTTCACCTGCTAAACTATATCATTACCTAGTCCTTCTATTTGCACTATAGATGTTGATAATAGATCACCTCTTTCCAATACTTATCTAATCTCAAAATCAAATATAGTTATGTTTTGTCCTTCACTACTTTGTTAGGTCACTCTTCCTGATCTCTGCATCTGATAATAATAATAAAACTTCTTTGTTCCGTGTACATGAGATCTCATCCTTTCTACTTTCTTACATACATCATTTTAGGGTTTAGATATCACCTTATATAAATATATGATCAAGCTTCTAGATCAAGATCAATGATCTAGATCCATTACTTGTATCACTTAAGCATTCCCTTTTTTCTAATAGGTTACATGGCTTGCATAGGGATTAAAAATAATAATTACAAGATGTAATCAACTCCTTGATTCCCTCAACAATCGTTAAATCTTGCATAGAAGTTAGCCAAAATGGTTTACCTTGGTGTTTTTTCTATAACAAACACATGTCAAAACTGGCTTGCTTGGCATATGAAGGCTCTAATACTCAACAATTACTATTCTTCATATACTGGTGCTTGACACTAACTCTTCTATAAAACTCAGCATATACCCTACTCAGTAACTACTGAAGTACTTGATGACCTTTGACTTGCTTAGTAGTAACTACTACTTGGTAACTATACAGAATACAAGTATAAACATAACTCGACCTTTACAAGATGGCTTGGTCATAGTGATGACCAACCAGCATTGCCTTGAAAATCACTAAGTGTTAGACACTAATAGACAATATAACATAGTGATCAACAATCTCCCCCTTTGATATTAGTGACAAAAACACTTTGTCATTACAATTACTTTGTATAACCAAAATAGTACTTAGTATTTTGAGTACTCCCCCTAAAACTTTGACTCAGTCTTCAAAAAGACTATACTATATATATATACATGACTCTTGACATACAATGAATAAATTTACATTACAAAATAGTATGTCATACTTTTCTAATTTATATTTCTATTGTGATGATCACTATATAAACTGACTCATATCTTCCTTATTGTTTCCCCCTTTGTATTGCTCATGACATATCATTTCCCCATTATTTTTCTCACTTGAAGTTGTTGAGGTGTAGGGGTAATAAAATAATTGTCCAAGAATGGTTTGTGGAGCTGCATAATCATTGCTAAGGCATTGTCCCATCTGGACCTTATAGACTCCAAAGCTTGTATCTTGATCTCTAGCTGGGAAACTAGATCAACCACTCTCGACAATAGAGAGATGAGGATCTCTCTGTACTAACTCCTTTGTCAACACCAATTATTTTTGCATAACCTCTAGATGAAGTGTTAACATTATCTAAATAGATATTGGTTTGGCTCTAATTCTCCCATTATTAGCCATCAACTCATCTAATCTCCCTTGTGCATGAAGTAATCGTGTGAAATGAATGGAGCCGGAGGTTGCATCTATGCTTAGTGAATGACTAGTAGACTTTAAGGCTAATTGCAATTTATCAATCAAATATTTATTTTCCTTAGTGAAGGTTTATAAATTACATATTTTCTTGTACAAAGAATAGACATTATGTACAACCTCTTCTAAATTATTCACTAAGGCATAAAGTTCTACCTGTTTGATTGCTATTTTAGTTGAGACCGTTTCAAGCACCTTTGTCTCAAACTTTCTTTCTGACCACTGCATGAGTTTTTCATTGGCTTCAATATTATCATTGTTCACCTTCTTAATAATATAAACCAATTATTCCAATATAGGTGAAGTCTCATTCACATCATCCATTTCAAAAGTGTGTATAAATATACATTTTATTTCATGTAGTACCTGCTTCTATTGATGTTCTCTCCTTAATTATTCTTGATTGCTCTTCTTCTTCAAGAGATCTTGCAAAATTTTCATTTTATCATATGTCAAGTTAACAGTGTTCCACTTCTGAATCACTATAACTTCATTTAATGTTACCTATGTGGCAAAAGACTTCTCCTTTTTCTTATGAACTTTCTTCTTTGGTGTATTGCCACTCGACATCTATACTAAGGCTTGGATAGCCTCTTGCTCTTTGGGCTTTGGATGCTCCTTTGTTATTGCCTCCTTAGTCTTCTTCTCTTCCTCCATATGAGGTCCTATGACTACTATTTCAGATTTGTCTTCTTGATCTTTTAAGTTCTTCTCTCATTGCCCTTTATTATCTTCCTCGGTAGGTATATTATCTATTGTTTTTGTTGGCTTGTTCTTTTACTTGGCATTGGTACTCTTTAAGACTCATTGTTACACTATGACCATGTAGGATCTTGAAGGTTCAGTGTCAATTCTTGATGTACACTCAATCCTTGTATAGTCATGTACCTGGATGAGAATGAGATTGGTACTTGGTAAAAAGAGATCTCAGGTTGCCTCCTTAAGAATTTGGTTCTTTATTTCTTCCTCAGCCAATGCATTGATATTAACTTGTGTGTCCTCAGGGATGTCCTCAATAGTGATCACATCCTATGATCCACTCACTTCTACCATATTTCTTTATGCTTCCTCAAGGTTATGAGGCTCATCAATGTCTTATTTGTTATCCAGTTCCACTTGGTTGGATGTTCCTTCACCTTGTTGTGCACTCTTATCCACTAATGACCCAAAAATGATTTTCCACAACCTTTTACTTTGGGTGAAAAATTCATCAACATTATGTTTTAAAAAGGAATAGGCCCTGAGATTAGGTACAAACCTATTTCTATATTTCTCCATATAGGCGTTTATTTGCTTGCGTGATAATTTAGGCATGATATGAGCTAAAGTACCTTCCCTTATCTATCTTTTGATCATGATGGCATACTGTATGGTGAAAATGTGACCACACTTCTATGAATCATTGCAAGCAAGGAAACTCAAAAATGAGCCCTCACAAATCGATCCATAGCTCTCTATGCATGGAGTTGCAAGATTATGGATTTGCTCTCAGTTAGAGCTATGAAGCATATGACCTTGCTAGTTAACCACACAATGAGAGATTCCAAATCAAAGACAAGGGAAAGAGTGCCAATATCTCCAATGAAATCAATATGAATGCAATGTAATGCAACCTATATGAGTATGCAAATTACTCTATGAAAGTGCTAGTACAAATTATGCTCTGAAAGGAAAGTACAAAGATTACAACCTTCCTAATTAGGCTATGTTAGATTAATCTATTACATAAAAAGGAAATCTAAGCTAAGAATGCATTATCATGCAACTATGAAAGCAAATATGAAACTAAATGAAATGCAACAAAAGGCTCCAAAGCTTGGGTGCAAAAGCGTCTTCAAGAAAGCTCCAAATAGACCTAGAAAATCTGCAACATAACAATAGCATAAAAACATGATACTAAAATGAGGAGGAGAGCTCTCCTTTTATAAGAAATGAGGTGAAATAGACCATTGAGATTAAGAGGCAAAAGACTTAATCAATGATGGAGCTTGAAAGAGGAGCAATCCATGTGCACAAGTATCCTCCAATAGGAAAATAGGAGTTGACTTTTGTGTCCATATGAGACAAAAAGTACTTTTTCCCTTTTTATAAAATAAGAATAATGCTTTATTTGTGCAACTTAGGATAAGAGAAAAAGTGGGGGCTTTTTATTTATTAAAAGGGGAGGAAATATTCTTTTTAAATAAATAAAGACTTAGGATAAAATGGTTAGCCGAAGGAATAATCAAAAATGATAAAATAGGATTTGATCAAGGAAATTGATATAATGCAAAATGTTAATTTTTGAAAATATTATTCAGGGATTTGATAAATTGCAGAATGGGGACCCAAAGTCTAGGCGACCATTTTAGGGTGCATATATTTGCCCCTCTTTGACTAATGTGTGATCGATCTGAGAACACATACAGTCAAAGAAGAATTGAAATGTGAGATCGATCTGGGATCACAAAACAACTTAGATGTGAGGTCGATTCAAGATCACACCTGGACAAACATAAACAAAGGATTCTGGACATGAGGTTGATTTGGGATCATATCCAAAATAAGAGATAAGAATCTCAAGCTTGAGTGAAAGCTCACCAAAGATTTTTGAACCAAGAGAATCAGGGATGAGAATCCCATAGATACTACCCCCTTGGAATTGAAATCGAAATCAGGTAGGGGAGAACAACAGATTGATAAAAGATGATCAAATCATAATCAATCATAATCGAAGATAACTGATAACAAGATAACCATCAAACAGTGAAGGTATGCCCCAGGTTGACTAGGTTTGACTAAAAAATATATAGGATAAAGATTAAGTCAACCTCGGAGAGAGGAAGTGAAAGGGGTGAAGGAAAGACTAGAAGTTTGGAAGACATGGAAATGAAGATGCCCCAAGAAAGATCGAAGGATTATGCCTCAAAAGGTCAATCAACTGCACGGAAGAAGGGAAAATTTTGAAACATGATTTTGACTATCAAGATGACCTCGAATTTTAATTTTGAGTCTGAAAATGGATCTAGGATGTCAAAATTAGCTAGGGTTTCTATTTGCACGCAATTCTGAGGTATTTTGAAAATTAGGTCAAAAAGTCAAAATGCTATATAAGGGGTAAAAAGGGTCTTTTTAAAATCATTTGTCATTTAGCAACTTTGAGAATCTTGAGAGCTTAAAGAGAGAAAATGGCCTAGTAGGCAGCAATTCTTGTCCACAGGCATCGATTTGAGCGCTCCTAGTTGCACAACCGGCCTCCACATTATGGTGCCCCGGTATGTTTCTGAAAACTAGCCATTTTTTGAGTCATTTATTGCACTTAGGACATATTTAGCACATTTTTGAGATTTTGAAATTCTTAATTTTAGGTGAACTATCGCGCAATACTTTAAAGTATCGCGCCCTTTGGGGAGGAACATCGCACAATACATCAAAGGTCCCCAAAGTATCGTGCACGTATAGACACCAGTATTGCATGATAACTGGCAAACTATCGCGTGATACTGGGTGAAGTATCGCACAGTCAAAGATGTATCGTACCACTATAGGGAGAAGTATCGCATGATACTTCTCCTTAAAACTTAAGAATTTTAAGTATTTTGAGCAAAGTAAGAAATGGGTCCAGACAATTTTTATGCTTTAGATGTCATGTACTAATTTTCATCATGGTATGTACTAACATATGGCTTGGTTGAATGGTTTGCAGGAGAATTTTCCAGTGTTGATTATCAGAGCACCGAAGGTGGTGGGGCTGAGATGTGTTCATGATCTAGATGATCTAGGTGAGGATGACATCAGGGCGATGGGATTTTGATATCTGTTGTGATTCCTATATGTCCAGGCTGATCATGGGCTACTAACAGCCTTGGCTAAGCGATGGCATAGTGAGCATAACACATTTCACTTGCTAACAAGAGAGGCATCCATCACACTGGAGGATGTCTATAGGATACTACGGGTTCCATGCCACGACGAGCCTATAAGTATAATCATGCCTTATGGATAGTCATGAATGTAATGTTTCCAAGTAATAGAAATTGACATGATTTTTGTGTGATGACACATGTATACTATGATTAGGATGTCACCGAGGGGCAACAAGTCATCTAGGAGATGTTTCAGGATGTGACCATTATGGATCAGCATGTCAATTGGGAGTGGCTCATGGATGACTTTGGATGAGATTTTCTAGTGCCATGTATTATGGCATCATTTATTAGACAGGCCCTGATGACTGATCATAGTCAGAAGGGATTTCCACTTGGATGGGGCAAGTTGCTTGTAGATTTGGTAGGCAGACCTCGTCATATGGCATGGGGACCAGCCATACTTGCAAAGATGTATTATGAGCTTCACGAGATCGTCTACAAGGATGGTCAGACATGGGCGTGTGGTGCCATCCTAACACAAGTGTGGGCATGGGAGCACATCATTGTGGCGTGCCCTAGGGTTCAGCCGAGAGAGTGGAGATACCCATACATATATAGGTACGGAGGATATATATCACATGCTCATACTGGGGATGTGATACATTACAGCGGATCTTGGATGAGATGACCTCATTCACATGGAGGCCATACAAGGATGTGGAGGCATGGGGAGACGTAGAGGATGAGCTAAGTTATATGCTATGCACTCAGCCACTGGTAGGCTGACACTCAGAGATTGTGGAGATATTCTACATCACTCGAGTATGGCGATAGTTTGGGAGACAATAACGAGTCTCCATAGAGACCACTACCTATGTGAGGGCTAGAGATGAGGAGGGACATGGGTGGCTACCCATGTTGGATTATTAGCGAGCTATCAAGGAGATAGATGCGATTAGGAGGGAGCCCTAGGAGTATCTCCCAGATATGGCTGATGCAGGTTCTAATGCAGCATATAGGACTGAGTGGCAGAGGGCCCCATTCCCTCAATTCACTGTACCAAATGTAGCGCAAGTTTCCCTGGGAGGAGGAGACAAAGGGGATGATGAGGATAGAGGTGGAGGAAGAGGTCAGGCAAGAGAGGTTGGAGAGGGATCCAGAGCTGGTGGCTAGAGATGACCATGAGGTCAAAGCTCAGGGAGTGAGGAGGTATAAAGACCTTCACAGGGGCAGGGACAGGTACCACCACAAGGAGACTCGGCTGTAGGAGATGATTTGAGAGCCTGCATTCAGACTCTTGAGGTAGAGATTTAGTAGCTAAGGATCACCATAGCGATATGGGAGTAGCAGTTAGTGGACCTGAGGACAGAGAGAGATCAACAGATAGCTGATCTTAGAGTCAAGATAGCCCGCCAAGAGCAAATAGCACAGGCAGATGCTGTTGAGATCAAGAGAGAGTCAGCTTGATCAGCCTACTACCATGGCCTATATCTATAGGTAGTACCAGCAGGGTAGAGAGCTCCCAGCTACACCGAGGTGGCACCTGGTGCACCACCTCAGCCTCCAGCTACCGGTCCTCAGGATGGTAGTGGTTCTTAGGTTTAGGCTAGGTTTATACCATTAAGACTTTGATCCAGTTGGGATCTCATGTGTACGGTTTATATCATTGATGACATTGTACCATGACTTTTCTCTTTATATATTGAGATATACTAGATGTTTGATATATCATGTTTGATTATCTCACTTGGATGTGTATATCAGTTTGCATATGTATTGTCTTGTCATATTTGCTCAAAATGTTTATGTATGTGCTTATGTATGTTATCTCTCATAGATGGATGTGTAGATTCTCATGTATATGATATAGACTCATGGTTCTAAAAATGATAGTTTTGAGATATAGATATGATGATAAGATTAACCACTTGTGATGACAGGAACAGGTTGTGATGAAAGACAAAAGAGTGAAATATATGATCAAGAAAAAGGAAGATGAGCATAGTTGACTGACAGGTCCATGTGAGATGAAAAGGAGCTCTCTCCATATGAAAAATGAAAATTTAATCTAACATGACCCTAAAAATGCAAGCTACTATGAAAACTGGTTGACTTGCAAGGTCACAACACTTATAGACATCTAATTATCATCATCAAGTGTTATTGGTAGTGTCGTAAGATCATACAATGCACACTAGCATAACTATGTGGATATGAATATGATCTTTATCAGATAGAAATGTGGAAATCCCACCTAGGCATCAAAGACATGGAGGTCAAGATGACTAATGCAGTGAGATTACCTAAGTTTGATATGGCGAGATTATGCTTGTATCAAGACACATGAAAGTCAGGATAACTAGAAGCATGCACTCGCAAAATAGTCAAGGGTAATACCTTGTCAATCCATAGTGTCAAGTAAGACCAGCATAAATACTCATGATAGTTAGGACCAACAAAATATACCCACAAGCAGATAAAGAAATAAAACATGTTCGCATGCCCTCAGTCTTCTAGCTATGCATCATCGAAAACTTCTCAGGGAGAGACCACTCATCAAAGAAATCATCATAGACAACACACAAAATAAATAAAGTCAACATATCTCAATGAGTCAAGTGTTTAAGTGCGTGTGTGTTGGTCATAGAGTTAGACTCTAGTTATCACATATGCCAATGAGAAATATCACATCATACTAGACTGTTGGGTAAGACATCTGATAAGTGTTAAGAAACACTCGACGCAAGGGTAGTGTTGAAAAACATTATTTGGGGTGGTGTTGAAAAACACCTATTGTGAAATGCCCCAAGAGACAAACACACCTAAAGGACCTATGCTAATAGGTATGCCCCTAGAGAAAGACAAAGACCAATTCCAGACCAAGTCAAATAAGGTCAAGGCATGATGGAGAAAGACTAAGTGTCGAGGACGCATGCTAACAAATAGGAGTGCAAAGGCCTCAAGTAGCACCTATTTCTAGGTTTTCACCACTTGGAATCTTTTTTCATTTTTTGATTTGTTTTCTTTTTTGTATTTTTTCTACCAAGGCACTTGTTTCCAGGTTTTCACCAAGGCACTTTTTCTATTTTTTTTTGTATTTTTTCAATTTTTTGATTTTTTTGTATTTTTTTTAGGACTTTTTATGCTTTTTAGGATCTTTTTAGCATCATATATCAATTTTTTTGGAATTTTTTTAGGATCATAAAATATGTACAAAGGATTGCCCCAGACAAAATAGGCATCATGGATAGAACTTCTTAAGGTGCAAAACATTGATGGGATCAGGGAGCTGCTCTCCCTCTTCATCAGTTAACAAATAAGCACCTATCCCAAAAGCCACAGTAATAACATATGGTCCAAGCCAATTAGGTTCAAATTTTCCCTTTTGTTCTCTGTTCTATTGATTCTTAGGATTCTCATGCAAGACAAGATCTCCTACTTGAAATTCCCTAGGGCAAACCTTCTTGTTGAATGCCTTAGACATATGCTTCTGATACACTCTCATGTGATCAAAGGAAGCCTTGCGCTTCTCATCTAGAAGTTCTAATTCCTATAACCTCATGGCGCGGTAATCCTCATATGTAATCAAACCTTTGAGAGAGACTCTAAGTGAAGGGATCTCTACTTCTAAAGGCAATACTACTTCAACGCCATAGGTAAGGGCAAAAAGATTAGCCCCTATAGGTGTGTGAATACTTGTCCTGTAAGCCCATAGTGCTGGATTGATTTGCAAGTGCCAATCCCTACCATTCTTGTGAACTGTCCTATGAAGAATCTTGAGAATGGTTTTATTAGAGGCTTTTGCTTGTCCATTTCCTTGTGGAAAATAAATAGAGGACCAATGTTGCTTGATTTTAAACTTTTTGCATAAATGTTTTAGGTCCTTATTCTTGAATTGACCTCCATTGTCAGTGATGATCTCAGAAGGCACTCCAAATTAGCAAATAATATGATTTAGAACAAAGAGTGAAACTATTTTTCCTGAGGCAATAGAAAGAGGGACTACCTCTACCCATTTCATGAAATAATTAGTAGCTATGATGATAAACTTATGTCCACCTGATGAGTTGGGGTGAATTTTCCCAACAAGGTCAAAGGCCCAGCACTGAAATGGCCAATGAGAAATAGAAGGAATTAGCTCCCTACCTAGAGCATGAATCAGGTTTCCATGTTTTTGACATTTCTCACAAGATTTAGAGAAAGCTACTACATCAATTTTCATTATGGGCCAGTAATACCCCGCCCTAAGCAACCTTTGGGCCATGGAAAGACCATTGGAATGTCCACCACAAATGCCCTAATGGATGTCAACTAACACTTGGTCAGATTCCTCCTTTTCCAAGCACCTAAGAAGTGTCCCATCTAAACCCCTCCTATACATATCACCAAAAATAAGGGTGTGGCAAGAGGCATTATGGATGAGAATTCTGCATTCAGAATGGTTGAAAGTGTCAGGGATGATGCCATCATGAAGATATGAATAGATAGCACCATATTGGGAAGACTCATGTGTGACAAGGGTACAAATGATATGGCTTTTAGATGAGTCAAATATGGGATGGTGTAGCTCTTCGACCAGGAATTCAAATCTAGACTTGTGTTGTTCCAACTGTAGGAGTGAAGCTAATGTAGCCATAGCATCTGCAACTTTGTTTTCTACTCTAGGGATTTGTTGAAATGTCACCAATGTAAAGTAACATCTCAATGAATCAACCATCTTTTTGTAAGGTATCAACTTGTCATCCTTGGTTTGATACTCCTCATTGACTTGGTTGATAATTAATTGTGAATCCCCAAAGACATGCAACTATGTTATGTTCCACTTTATAGCTAGTTTCAATCCATTGGTTAAAGCTTCATACTCTGTAATATTGTCAGTACATGGGAATAGAAGTTTGTAAGAATTAAGTATGTTGTACCCATGTGGAGAGACAAACAATACTCTAGCACCTGATCCATTTTGCATGTTGGAACCATCAAAGAACATCTTCCAAGTGCAAGAGGTCATATACAGTATATGTTCATTTGGGAATTCCACCTGAATAGGCATACTATCCTTAACTGGAAAATTAGCTAATTGGTCAGTGATAGCTTGTCCCTTTATGGCCTTTCTCTCAACGTACTCTATATCAAACTTAGATAAAACCATCATCCACTTAGCAAGTCTACCCGTGAGGGCAGCCTTACTAAGTAAATATTTAAGAGGATCAATTTTTGCAACCAAATGTATAGTGTGAGAAAACATATAGTGTCACAACTTTTGGGAATCAAACACTACTGCAAGACAAGATTTTTCAGTGCTATTATAATTGATCTCAAGATATGAGAGTATGACTAATGTAGTAAATAGCCCTTTCTTTCCCAGTGTCATCCAATTGAGCCAACAATGCCCCCAAGGAAGAATCTGTCACTGAAATGTACAAAATCAAAGGTTTCCCTAGAATAGGAGGCATCAAAATTAGAGGATTAGCAAAATAATATTTTATTTGATCAAGGCTCTTTCGGCAATCCTCATTCCATATACATGTGGCTCTTTTATTCAATGTTTTATTAAAAGGTTGTGCTCTATCTGCAAGCTATGAAATAAACCTCCTTATGGATTGGAGGTGTCCCTGAAGACTTCTCATTTGACTAATGTTTCTTGGAGGTGGCAAATCTAATATAGCTTGGACCTTTTCAAGATCAACCTCTATTCCTTTTGTTGAAATTATGAATCCTAGAAGTTTGCCTGAGGCAACTCCAAATGCACACTTTTTCGGATTCAATCTAAGCTGAAATTGTTCCATGTAATCTAGAATTACTTCCAAATCGTCGAGGTGTGTATCCCATTTCCTAGACTTAGCCAAGGTGTCATCCACATAAGCTTCCATGTTCTTATGCATCATATCATGAAAAATCATGGTCATAGCTCATTGGTATGTTGTGCCTACATTCTTTAGGCCAAATGGCATGACGTTCCAACAATAGGTTCCCCATGCACATGTGAAAGTTTTTTTCTCTTGATCTTCGGGAGCTATTTTTATTTGGTTATATCGATAAAAACTATCCATTAAGGAATATATCTCATAACCTGCCATCATATCCACTATCATGTCTATGTTTGGGAGTGGAAAGTCATCCTTTGGGCATGCTTTGTTGAGATCTCTGAAGTCTATACATACGTGAATGGATCCATCATGTTTTGAAACTGGAACAATATTTGAGATCCACTCAACATAGTCAATAGCTCTAATAAATCTAGCTCTTAAGAGCTTCTCTAATTCTACTTTTACAAGGAGAGCTACGTGAGGGTGCATTTTCCTCAACCTTTTTTTGACTGGTTTTATTCTTGGAGCTATAGATAGATGATGCATAATAAGATTAGTGTCAAGCCCTAGCATGTCTGAATATGTCCAAGCAAAGTTGATTTTCTTCTTTTGCAAAAACTTTGTATATGCCTCTTTTTCTTCAATTGATAGAGACTGAGCTAGGTGCACTATTTGAGGAGCATCTTCTGGATTCAAATTCACTGGTTGTGTAGGCTCAATGAGAACTAATGACCTGTCTTGGAAGTAGCTTGGCAAGTTATTAAGTACCCCATGCTTAGGTGCCTCGAAGAGGTTTTCACCCTCGGATACATCATTTATTTTTACTATTCTGGGTTCTGACACTACGACAAAGTGGTTTTCACCATCAAGACCATTTTTCTTTTTCTCTTTTTCTTTTATTTTTAGATTGAGGTACTTAATATCGGGCTTTGTCATACATGTTGTAGGTTCACTGGTGGAAGAGACTATGAGTTCAAGAGCATTGAGGTAACAAGCAATTTCGTAGTCATTCTAAAATGTGAGGAGTTGTGGCTCTTGAGAGAGTTGAGACCAATCAATCAAAGGACGGTTGATGAGGGGTAAGTCAATGACTGGTTCAACATTGTTTATGTAGAAAGTGTTATTTCTGGTGACTATATAATTGGGATTCATCAAGTCTTCTTCTAAGATACCGGAATCAGGATTTGTCCTACTAAACAAAGCGTCATCCACTAAGGCAATTTGGGAAGTCCAATCCTCTAGTCCTATGCTAGGCTCGTCGGTCACATTGGGTTGGGTACTATAAGTATGGACAACATCCATGTCTAAATCAACTATTGCATCTGAGAGTGAGTCCCATTCAAACTCATGTGATTCTGTCTCTGAATCATTATTGGGGCCTCATGATGTAGAAGCCTTGAGGTTGGGAAGGGTTTCCCCTTCCCTAATACTAGCATTGTTATTATCCGTCGCAGCTAGGATAGAAACTATTTCCATTGTCAATCTAGCATTCATATAGTCACTATCTGTCGTAGCTAGGATAGGAAGACTATCAATTTTCAAATCTTTTGAATCTCCCCAAAGGAGAATTGTTGAAGGCACCCAATCATCAGACATGTCTTGTTGATTAGAAAGATTAGGTGTGTAGTCTGAGTCATTGTCACTATCCATCATAGCTAAGATAGGGACGCTTGTTTGTTTCTCATTTTCAACACCTAGGCCAACTGTTGACTTATTCCTTCATCCAAAAAGGGCATGGTTAAGAGGTTCAACTTTAGCATCCAACCTATGAGTAAGGGGACCATGTCCTGGATAACTCATATTCTTGACCAATGTATACCCTCTCCCATAAGCTCTAGGAGAAGGTGCAAAATTCTCATTATGTCAGTATTTCTCTTCTCGATAAATCCAGTCCCTAATGACAACCTCTTCTTTTTCCTCTTGAATCGAAACTGAGGACTCTACAAATTTATCGAACAATGTCATGGCTAAAGATGAGGGCTTCATTTCTTGAGAAGGTTTGCCATAAGACCTAGGGGAAATTGGCAATTTTGTGAATGAATCTATTTTGTAATCCCCCATACCAAGGTCTACAATCTTGAATTTATTCTTGCATTGTTCAAATGTAGTAGCAAAAGTATCAGCCTCCCTATTCAAAGGAATATGAGACCCTACCGAAATTGTGTTGACTGATAATGTGTTGTCCCCTGGTATGCAAATTTCTACTCCATTATAAGGGAA
This sequence comes from Chamaecyparis obtusa, assembly GCA_027943335.1. Taxonomy (NCBI): domain Eukaryota; kingdom Viridiplantae; phylum Streptophyta; class Pinopsida; order Cupressales; family Cupressaceae; genus Chamaecyparis; species Chamaecyparis obtusa. The sequence continues at coordinate 775,115 of BSBK01000899.1, forward strand.
CTTCACACATTGATGATAAGTAGATGGGACTACTTGCATCTCATGTATCCATGGTCTACCCAAAAAAATATTGTAAGCCAAAGGACCAGCGTCAACAATCTAAAACAAAATATCTTTCTCTATAGGACTAATTCGAATAGGAAGAACAACCAACCCTTTAGAGTTGTGTTCTGCTTCATCATAAGCCTTAATGGTGATCTTCTTTCTTTTATCAATGACTTCTTCTAAATAACCCAAGGCCATTAATAAGCTCAAAGAGCAGATATTAAGCCCAGAACCCCCATCTATCAACATGTGCCTCACACAGGTCTTGTGGATCATAACCTCTATATGAAGGGCCAAATTGTGTGGGTGGCTTAGTGACTTGTCAACTTCTTCTGAGAATGTAAGGTAGTGAGGACTAGCCAAGTGGTTGACCATATTCTAGAATTGGTCTACATCTATATCATTAGGGACATTAGCTGATCGCAGAGCATCCTCAAGGACACGCTTATGCTTAGGAGACAATTCCAAAAGCTCAAAAATAGATATCTACGCTGGTGTCCATTGTAATTGATCAACAAGGTTATATTTCAAATCAGGACCAACGACGGGCTTAGGAAGAACACCCTTTGTCATTGGCTGTTTAGATTTGCTAGATTTAGGACCTCTAATAACAATGGGAGCTTGAAACTAACTCCTAGTGACAGCATTGAGGGGTTGAGACATCCTTTGTGAGTGAGGACCTCTAAGCACAACAATGGGTTCTTCATCAAATATGGGAGGTGAGTCATAACCATAGGGGTCTCTCCCTCTCATCATGTTGACATTATCATCAACAACTTCAAGCATATTAATGACATTCTCAGTAGCTATGTAAGTATAGTTGATAGCGGCCTTGCCATTCTTACCCTTAGAGTTGTCTCCTTTCTCATATTTTGGCAAGGGTTCTTTAAAAGCTTTTTGGTTAGCGTTTGTGGTCAACCCATCAACTTGTAATCTTCCACTTTCAATAAGATCTTGGACAAGATGCTTAAGTCTAAAGCAATTTTCTATATCGTGTCCAATTCCATTGTGAAAGACACAAAAAGCCTTCTCATCCCACCAATGAGGCTTAGGATCCGGTATGTGGTGTTTGGCAGGATCTTGAGGTTGTGCCAAATTATGAGCAATCAATGTTTTGAAAATGTCTGCATATGAGTCTCCAAGTTTGGTAAATTGTCTCTTTTATGTTTTAGGTCTCCCTTGATACTTGGGTTTATTCTCTTGTTGTTCTAAGGATGTTTGTAACTTCATGGCTTAGACTGCATTAGAGAGATTAAGAACTCCTTCAATCTTAGGTTGTGATGAGTCAACAACTCCATCATTGACCACTTGCTTATTCTTATTCCAATAAGAGTTCTTTTTGTCCTTATTACCATTATTATTATTGTTTTGGCCATTGTTGTTATTAGTTGTTTTGGCCAAAATGCCTTGTTCTTTTAGGACATCTTCTATGCGACATGCATTCTCTACCATGGTATCAAAAGAGTTAAAAACCATTTTCCTCACTTCATATCTTAGGTCTGGTATTAAATTGCTCACAATTATGTCTATTTGTTCTTCCTTAGGAATTGTTCTAGGATACTTCGAGCACAACCTTCTCCTTCTTTGCAAGAAGGTGACAAAAAGTTCTCCTTGATTTTGTTTGAGTTTACACAAATCAAGCATTGTGACTGACCTTGATAGATTGTAAGCAAAATGTTGGACAAATCTTTGGACAAGTTCTTTAAATGTCCTCACTAGAGGAGTAAGGTTGGTGAACCACTCCATAGCTTGGCCTTTTAGATTGCTTGGGAATAATCTCATTAAGTAGGAGTCTTCATGATGAAAAGCAAAGCTCATTATATAAAATTGTCTAACATGGTCATGAAGGTCACCACTGCCATCATATTTGTCATAAGTTGGGAACTCAACCTTCTTAGGAAATTCAATCATCACCACACTTTTGTCTATAGGGTTGGGACATACGGAGTCCAAGTTGAATGTACTCTTAGGAGCTCTCATTTTCTCTATGTCCCTTTGCATTTGCATGATCACCTCATTGGTTGAAGGACTTTGTTTCTTAATTTTTTGGTGCACATCAAAATCATATGGGACCTTAGCACCTTTTTTGATGACACTTTCTAGAAACTGATCCTTGTTTTGTTCCACATATCTTTCTACATATGCTTGGAAAGATAGTTCTTGCTGCATAGTCATAAAATCTATATGATCAAAGTTGGTATAACTTCCTCCATGTTGTGAGCCATGATGTGCTCATTGGGAGGGTTGCTATGAACATCTAGGAGGTGACTGTCTCCTATGGTGATCATATCTTGAAGTCCTTCTACCCCTAGGACTTGGGGATCTTGAGGGTGTCCTTGACCTTCTTCTAGGACTTGGTGAGGGGGTAGATGGGGGTGAGTTGGTCCCACTATTGGTACCCCTCCTATTGAATCGATTTTGGAGTTGTTGTGCATAGAGCCTATCTTGTTCTTCTTGAGCGACTCTTTTTCTTATGTCCAATAATGCACGTTCCTCTTCTTCTAGTTGTCTAAATTTCTCCCTTTTGGTAGCTTGTTCATCTAGATAGGCTTGCTTCTCCCTTTCAATGCTTTTCAATCTTGTACTTTCATATCAAGAGGTATCTTTTAGTGGAGAAGATTGCCTTGAATGTCTAATTGCATTAGCTGCATTGATATGGTGGTCACTAGATTCATTGTTCTGGTCTTCATGTTGTGACCCTGAATCTGAGTGAGTTTTTTGGTAATGTCTCTCAGCTCATTAGTGAGCATCAAGATATCTTGTATTGATAGGAGGTGATCCAGGTGAACTAGCATATGCAAACCCAACAGACGTCATGTTACCCCTATGCCGTTGAAATATGTCATCAAGAGTTTGGTTCATTGCTTCTCTTTGTTGTCAAGTGAAAGTGTAACTCATGTTCATACTTGATGAAAGAGGTACTCACTTTACTGGGATTAAAACATACCTTGGGTTCACTTTTAGGAGATTGATTGAAAAGTGGTTCTTTTCCCTTGTGTTGTTGATGAGTCTTAACTGGTGGTAACTAGCTAAAGACAACAGGGGGTCTCTTCCCTGGACTGACTTGGTACCTTGTTGTCACTGACATGAAAGAAAAAAATTCTTAATGATAGGGTGACCTCTCAAATTGTCAACACCAAACTAGGATAATCAAAGTTCTCTAATGTCCAAAAGAGATGAAAAGATAGAAATATCAAAAGGGGCTTTACCAACACTGTCAAAGAGGTGCTTCAAATCAAAGGGTGACTACCCTTGCACTTTTGAACCAAGAGGTTGGACTAGGCCAAAATATAATTGAAATTGAGATTAAATGAAAATGATTTGGACAATAAGAGTACTAAAAATTTTCCAAGAATGTAGCTGACAATTCTAGAGATAAACTTTTTCACCAAGAATATCCTTCTAACTTGACAACTATTTCCAAAGTGACCTTGTAAATCAATTGATGCTGTCCCAAGAGGGAAAAAGCTAGAGATCTAGAGCCAAGACAGGTCCCCAACAATAGAGTAAACAACCTACTCAAAGACCTAATCTAACTAATAACAACTGAAGCTGACTAAACTGGAAACACAGCAGACACTACCCAAGCGATAGACTCTAGGCTAACCGGATGATATACCTATATCAGGGTGATATTTCACCTTTTACTAGGTGATAGACCTGATAATTTCTAGGAGATAAACACCAGGCAAGGCAGGCGATAGTCCAATAAGTGCGAACTATCGCGTGATATAACTTCTCACTGCAGGCGATACTGTTGCAGAATTATTCAAATCTTGACCAGAATTGTGTAAAATTTGCATTTTTGGGTTTGTTTGAACAAAGTTTTCAATCTGAGGGTTGATGTTTTCAATTTTAATCCCAATATCAACAAAAATTTGACAGGTTTGCAAATAGCATGGGATCAAACATGTCTTAAAACACTTGAAACAAGGGCAAAAGCAACCTTGCCAAGACAAACACTTGTGATATCAAAATTGAAAAAGCACCCTATGGATGCTACCGATTGTTTGTATGTTGAGAATGTTTATACTGGTATCACACAATCGAAGACACTTCAAGCAAATCTATCCTAAAAAGTCAAGGCTCAATACTTACCAACTTAACCCACAACTTGATGTTCCCTTGCCTCACACAAAGTGGTTACCCACAATAGATATTGGCTTTGTCATGGAAGTGCCAAAGAAACAACCAAAGGAACACATATGGTGAGTATCTTAAGGTGATCCGGGCTGTTCCACTTGGATCAATCCTTGCACTAAGAAGATAAGCAGCAAAATAAGGTGGCTTCTATCTAATGGTTTGTAGTTAGGGCTTCCGTTCACAACACCCCTCTTGCTCCTCATAGAGGACTCAGACCTCGCAGCCTCAAGAGTACCTTAAGCATTCTTGCTCAATGCTTTCCCCATGGTCGCAATCCCATGAGCTACTCACATCAAGTGAAGACAAGTGTTATGTCTACCAACATTTTTTGTCCTCGATAGCCTTGAGTTTATAGTGAGTCGAAATAGCTCGGTATTAGCTTGTCCCCACTTGGGTCATTCCTCTTGATTGCTCAAGAGAAGGCCCACTAAAGGATTCTAATGCTAAATAAAGAATGGATTAACTCTTGAGGTTCAAGGATTTTGGTTCACCACAAGGGTGAAGAGCATACTCCCCTATCTCAAGAATTTCTCCCAAACACACCAAAAAGAGGTTCAATTACCCTCTTGCTTCCAAAATTCCAAGATGGGTCAAGATTTTATGGTTCACCAAAAGGGTGAAGAGCATACTTCTCCTACCACCTCAAAATCCCTTCCACGAGATATTAAGATTCCTATGAAAATGAACAACTAGTGATTGCCACACTTGAAATGAAATAAAACACAAGCACTTGATTTGGTTTTTATGCTTAGGGCAGCCCTGCAAAAATTGTTAGTAGCCCTGCAAAAACTATTAGTAGCCCTCTTTGACATGCATTCTTTTAGAAAAATATTCAAGCAAGAGACACCTACAAGCACAACTTGTTAAACCAACAAGAGGTTAGGAAAAAAAACCAAAATCTAAGTGAAACAATGCAAGATCTAACTAGAAGATGTAAATAAACTCTGTCTAAATGCAGTGAATAGAAACAACAAGCTATCTAAGATCAAAATCAGCTAAATAACTCAAATTAAAGCTCTTTGCTGGTACAGGTGATACACTACACACGCCAAAAATATCACACGATACAATTCTGTATAATAGTGCGATATTTTAAGTTTGAGCGATATTTCACCTTAAGCCAAGTGATACTTCAATCAGGAGAAGTATCACACGATATGGAGTGAACTATCGCATGAGATACTGGAACAATATCGTATGATATACTGAGACCAACAAAAAAAAGACTGGGAATTAAGATGAAATTAATTCAAAAAATTGATGGAAATGAAAAAATGAAAGGACAAAGTTAAGCTACTCTGCCCCATGGTGGGTGCCAAAAATGTATGGTGAAAATGTGACCACACTTCTATGAATCATTGCATGCAAGGAAACTCAAGAATGAGCCCTCACAAATGTATGGAGCTTGAAAGAGGAGCAATTCATGTGCACAAGTATCCTCCAATAGGAAAATAGGAGTTGACTTTTGTGTCCATATGAGACAAAAAGTATTTTTTCCCTTTTTATAAAATAAGAATAATGTTTTATTTGTGCAACTTAGGATAAGAGAAAAAGTGGGGGCTTTTTATTTATTAAAAGGTGAGGAAATATTCCTTTTAAATAAATAAAGACTTAGGATAAAATGGTTAGCCCAAGGAATAATAAAAAATGATAAAATAGGATTTGATCAAGGAAATTGATATAATGCAAAATGTTAATTTTTGAAAATATTGATTCAGGGATTTGATAAATTGCAGAATGGGGACCCAAAGTCTAGGCGACCATTTTAGGGTGCATACATTGGTGCCAAAAATGTATGGTGAAAATGTGACCACACTTCTATGAATCATTGCATGCAAGGAAACTCAAGAATGAGCCCTCACAAATTGATCCATAGCTCTTTATGCATGGAGTTGCAAGATTATGGAATTGCTCTTAGTTAGAGCTATGAAGCATATGACCTTGCTAGTTAACCACACAATGAGAGATTCCAAATCAAAGACAAGGGCAAGAGTGCCAATATCTCCAATGAAGTCAATATGAATGCAATGCAATGCAACCTATATGAGTATGCAAATTACTCTATGAAAGTGCTAGTACAAATTATGCTCTGAAAGGAAAGTACAAAGATTACAACCTTCCTAATTGGGCTATGTTAGATTAATCTATTACATAAAAAGGAAATCTAAGCTAAGAATGCCATTATCATGCAACTATGAAAGCAAATATGAAACTAGATGAAATGCAACAAAAGGCTCCCAAGCTCGGGTGCAAAAGTGTCTTAAGAAAGCTCCAAATAGACCTAGAAAACCTGCAGCATAACAATAGCATAAAAACATGATACTAAAATGAAGAGGAGAGCTCTCCTTTTATAAGAAATGAGGTGAAATGGACCATTGAGATTAAGAGGCAAAAGACTTAATCAATGATGGAGCTTGAAAGAGGAGCAATCCATGTGCACAAGTATCCTCCAATAGGAAAATAGGAGTTGACTTTTGTGTCCATATGAGACAAAAAGTATTTTTTCCCTTTTTATAAAATAAGAATAATGTTTTATTTGTGCAACTTAGGATAAGAGAAAAAGTGGGGGCTTTTTATTTATTAAAATGGGAGGAAATATTCCTTTTAAATAAATAAAGACTTAGGATAAAATGGTTAGCCCAAGGAATAATAAAAAATGATAAAATAGGATTTGATCAAAGAAATTGATATAATGCAAAATGTTAATTTTTGAAAATATTGATTCAGGGATTTGATAAATTGTAGAATGGGGGCCCAAAGTCTAGGCGACCATTTTAGGGTGCATACACATACTACCATTTCTAATCAATTCTGGTAAAAATTCCTCTAGGGATGAGATTCCCAATCTCTAGAGGTTTCATCTTGAATGTCCATATCATTTCTAACATTGTCTCTTCAATCTTATCTTTGTCATCTCTGCTTAGTTTCTCCAATTTGATAAATTTTAATCCTGTTAATCCTATTGTGCTCTTGAAATTTTGGTATATTTCATCCACACTAGTTGGATGTCTACGTGATGTCAATTTCAATTTGGTATTATCATCGATGTTAGTCATTTCTTCATCATCATTATCCTTCTGCAATACTAATCTCCTTCTCAGTTTCTCCTTAGGATGACTCAGCACAACTTTAGTTTGTACTTGTTTACTTTTACTTGACCCTTCCGCTTATGTTTTCTTTGCTAGCATTTTTCTTTGGGGCTCGGTAGCTATGGCATATGAAGCTTCCCTAGTTCTTGGTCTAAGTGCTACAAGAGGAGTAGGCTTTTGTCTCTATATCTTTTTCTTACTGGACTCAACAACTATTGCCTTCTTGTCCTTCTTTTGAATTTCAACTTCCTCCTCTTTACTACCTTTAGATTCACTGGACCGATCTTCTCCCAGGCCTTGTATAATTTCAAGAGGTGCATTTGCATTTTCCTCTTCACGTTCTCCTAGAATCCTCTCTATATTCTTGACTATTTTCTTTCTTTTCCTTTCCAGGATTGTAGACTTTAATCCCATAGTAATTTTGGACTTAGCCTCTTCATAAGTTCCAAAAGGTTTGGCCTTCCTATCAATCTCCTTAGCTAGCAAAGTAGTTATTGTTGGTGATGTCTCATCTATATTGACCTCATAAGGTAATGGCCTTAGCCATGCTACCCTAGTCATAACAGCCTGAACATAAGTATTGTCAGTATCCACTAGAAAGCATATTTCATTGTAGTGCTTTTCTACTAGGGATACAAGAATTCTACTTCTTTTTCTCATCTTTTTCTTAAAATCAACAAAATAACTACCCATCACACTATCAAAATTTTCACCTAATTGCTCAATAAACTCATTGATTTGTTGAGTTACTAGTTGGTCCTTACTCTGTACTACATCTCCTATAGTAGGAAAACTATTTTGTACATAGAAGAATAAACAAACTATCAGGGAACTGAACTTACACATTGAATTCTTAGCCAACCTGATTGATGTTAGGTTCTCAGCAAGTTGAGTCAACTGTAACTCAACAAGATCATAAGTATGATATTTCTTTACTATCTTCCATACTTGATCAACTGCAATGCAGGGAACACTATCCATCCTACTTGACTGATGAAATTTGTGAGCTATGACTCTCACTGCAAAATCTATATCTGGATCTATAATCATATAGATTTTCATTCCTATTTTGTTTCATACTATCAATGTGTTAGCTTGAATGACCTCTTTGCTTTGGCATCTCATACTTTTCTTCCTAGTAAGAATGGGATAATTGGTGACTATGTGAATCATTTCTTTGGTGATATTTACTAGCCCATTCTCCAACCACACTTGCATATTGTGTACTCTTCTCAAAACAATCTTAATCCAATCAACTTTGAAATTATGAGGGAAATCTAGCGCACATACTAACCCTTTATTGGCAACATCTTGGTGCTCTACCTTCAACACTCCATTGATACACAACCTATTCTAAGCTTCCCTCAACTCATAATCTCCAATCTCTCCAATCTTTCACATGTAGCATGCACACTCATCGTGTATCATCAAGACTTTAGATGGAATTGATGACAAGGTTCCCATGAGATCTCCCTTCACCATGCTTTCTGGTACAACTTGGAATTTCAGTGGCTTACATGCATCACTCCCTACAAGTTAAATATTTAGAAATTATTTCCCTTTCTTCATTACTATTGCAAATGAGGTAGACACCATATCTCTAATCTAGGGTTCAAAAGATAGATTCAGGTTGCTCGATAATACCTTGTTACAATGGTTCTTCACACTATTTATCAATGACACATTGTATGAATCTTCACAAAATTGACTTAGCACAGATTTATCTTCTCAATTACCTTAAAATCTCTTTGCAAATTCTTAAGTCACTGGGTGAAATGAGAATGAATGGTAATATTTCACTTTATAGACTCAAACGGTCGGATTAGGTCTTCATTAAATGATCTATACACTTTGTAGGTGAATATAGTTGTCTCATCCTTCACACAACAACTTGGTTACCATGTACTCATACTTAGTTGAAACCATGACTCAGATGATACTACCATTTATAGTTCAGTTGGGTACATATAATATCTCAACTATTATAGGAGCTTGGCACAGATTGAGTGACTCGGTCACTATAGACTTAAATATTAATGCTTGGCATCAATTATGTATTTTTTACTCTTTTATCAAATTTTTCCTAATACATCTTAATTCATGCAGATATGAACTTTAACATATCAAGTGTCAGGAACCGATGTAAAATATGACATTTGAAAATTCAATTCCTTACATACCTTCTTTGCTTAGTTAGAAGTAGTGTGATCACCTGATCTATTGGATTGGGTGACATCGGGTTCACTAGATCCACTACTGTTTGCTTCCTCTTTCTTTCTCCATGTCATGTTCATTTGATCCCTTATTTGTTCAACAATTTATTCATTTCTAAATTGTTCACTGCTTGGTGCTTGTGCTTTGAAGTCTCTCTTTGTGTGACCAATCTTGTGGCATTTATAATAGACTAGACTTCCACTCATCCAAATTTTGGATTTACCTCTAAAATGTGTCTTCATATAGTTTGCTCCAATATGACCATACTCTCCACAATAATGACAACTATACCATGTGTTGTAGTCCCAATTAAATGTTTTACCTTTCCTAGGTGCTTTATTTTGCTTATTAGATGTCCACTTTGGTTTAGCATTGGATCTACATTCTTGTGCTCTATGACCATATTTCTAACAGTTAAAACAATGTCCTTGAAATCTAGGTGTAGTAGGTGCCTTACTAACCTTTGACCTACATTCATGTGCCTGATGTCCATTCTTCTTACATTTAAAATAATTTTTATTAAATTTTGGTTTGGATTAGACTTACCATTCTTTATTCTACAGATGTTTGTTGTGTGTCCTAGCTTTCCACAATGATGACATGTAGGTTTGTTGTTCTTTGACTTTACATTCCTATGTTCTTTATTCTTTGATGAGTCTTCTTCTTCAATAGATGATAGGTGCTCATCATGTCCAAGTCTAGAAGTGTCACTGGATCTTCTTAGTCACCTCAATAGTTATTCAAATTATTTCACTTCATTTGGTTTGTTCATCCTTTCATTAAATTCCTTTTCAAATCTCAGTTCATTCTTTAGTTGACTATTCTTTGTTCTCATATTTGTGATTTCCATATCTTTTTTTCTCAACTCTTGATTTGCAAGGAAAAATTGATTTATCATGTCAAATTGATTGTTTTTCAGCCTTTGTATATCACATGTCCTCTCATCAAGTCTTATATTCATTTGTCTTTTGTCTTCTTCTTCCATTGTCTTGTCTTCTTCATCTTTCTTTTTTTTGTTCAATCACTTCACATAATCTAACTGATTGAATTTCATGTTCTCTCTTTAGACTTCTAACATCTTCATTCAGTGAATTATTTCTCTATAACAGATCTGCTATAGCTACATCACTTTTAGTAGAATTTCCATTGTCAAATATACCTTTAGTATCCTCTTCTTGATATTTTGTGTCATTCAATTGGATTGTCAATTATTTCCTTCTACTTAAGGATTTCTTCAATTCTCCTCTGGCTGCTTCAAGCTAGTGTAATTCAAGCTAAATGTGAATCTTTCAATTCTCTATGGTCTTTCCCAACTTTATAAACCTCCATCTCCAAGACCTTAACTCTCAAGTGATTAGACTCCTTTTAAGAGAACTTGACTCTAATACCAATTGTTGGAAATCTAATATGTGAAAGTAAAATACTGAGAGGGGGGTGAATCAGATATCTCCAATATTTGATACTTTAAAAGTAATTCCACAAACATACCATAAACATGAATTTCAATACTAAAATAGATCTATCATTCTAATTTCATCCATTAAATAAAACACATAACACAAAGATTTTGGTTACCCAGAAACCCTTGAAAGGTAAAACTACGGTGGGGATGACACCCACAAATATTTACTACTAGAGTATTAAAGTATTCCTATTAGGGCTACAATGTTTGATCACTTCATTTGATCTACCCTACCAGGGGTCTTCCCTATTAAGAGTTTACAGACTTATACAATCTACCTTGATTAAAGGATTTGAAACTTACAGCTAAGTAAGCACTCAGTTAAGAGATTTATGAAAGCCTATTAGGACTACTTTGTAAAGAGATTTGCCCTGATTTACCTACTAAAATGTATCAGTACTTGATCCTTCAATTTTCACTATAGATTATGATAACAAATCTCCTCTTTCCAATAGTTATCTAATCTCAAAATAAAATATAGCTTTGCTATGTCCTTCACTGCTCTGCTCGATCACTCTGCCTGATCTCTGCATCTGATAATAGTAAAAAACTTATTCATTCTGCGTACATGAGATCTCCTCCTTTCTACTTTATTACATACATCATTTAAGGGTTTAGATCTCACCTTATATAAATAGCTAATCAAGCTTCTAGATCAAGATCAATGATCTAGATTCATTACTTATGTCTCTTAAGCATTCCCTTTTTCTAATAGGCTACATGGCTTGCATAGGGATTACTAATAATAATTACAAAATGTAATCAACTCCTTGATTCCCTCAACAATCCTTAAATCTCACATAGAATTCGGCCAAAATAGTTTACCTTGGTGTTTGTGCCATAACAAACACATATGTCAAAACTGTCTTGCTCAACATATGAAGTCTCTGATACTCGACAATTACTATTCTTCATATACTAGTGCTCGACACTGGCTCTTCTATACAACTCGACATATACCTTTCTTGGTAACTACTGAAGTACTCAACAACATTTGACTTGCTCGGTAGTAACTATTGCTTGGTAACTATATAAAATACAAGTCTAAACATAACTCAGCCTTTACAAGATGGCTTGGTCGTAGTGATGACTGACCAACATTGCCTTGAAATCGTAGTGATGACCGACCAACATTGCCTTGAAAATGACTAAGTGTTAGACAATAATAGACAAAATAACATAGGGATCAACACATGTATCCTCAAGTTGTAGTAATACCATTTGAAAAATGGGGTCTAGATTTTGTTAGACCCATTGATCCACCTTCAAATGGTAACTCTTACATCCTAGTATGCACAAACTATGTGACAAAATAGGTAGAAGTCAAACCTATGAAGTATGTTGGAGAAAATAAAGTTGTAGAGTTTTTATATGAAGATATATTCACAAGATATGGTTTGCCAAGGGATCTTGTCATTGGTTAAGGAGATTAATTTACCTCCACATTGATCACAAACTTGATCAATGAGTACAATATAAGGCACAGGAAATCAAGCCCCTATCATCCACAGGCCAATGGTTAGGCAAAAATAAAAAAACAAAGAGATTGAGTCAATCCTAATCAAAACAGTATACATTATTAGAAAGGATTCGACCAATAGACTCTCTGAAGTAGTTTGGGCATATAGAAAAACTTATAAAACAACTACAGGATTCACACCATTTGAAATTCTATATGGAAAGACAGTTATCAGGCCCATTGAGTTTGAACATAAAACTCTGAAAACAACATTAGAATTTCAAATGGATCTTGCTATAGAACAAAGAGACAACATCCTATAGTTTAATGCATTGTATGAAATCAAAAAAGTACTCCTACATCACACGAAGTTAGTCCAAAGTCAAAGGAAGAAATAACATGATAAGCATATCAAAACAAAGAAGTTTTCTCCTAGAGATTTGGTATTGTTGTAAAACTCCAGGTATAGTGAGAACATAGGTAAATTGCACACAAGATGGCTTGGGCCATATGAAATAGTGGAAGTCTTTGATAATGGAGCAGTCCAATTGTCCATAATTGATTTTATACAGTTTAAATTATTGGTGAATGATCATAAACTTAGATTATATTATAAGCCTTCCACCAAGTAGGAGTTCCTGCAAGAATTTGACATGCAACATAAAGGCGAGAATCCTACAATTGAAGGTGTAAGACTTTAGGTCATGTTTTCTCTTTAACTTTAGATTGCATGAAAATCATAATAAATATTTATATTTCTCATGGAAGTACTTTTTCTTCATTTTAATCATCCATTGTCATTCATGTCGCTTATCTTTCGTACCACCTCAAAATCCACTTCAAAAACTGATTCCTTCGTACCTCCAATAATGATGTCATGACTAATCCAACTCAAAAAAGATCATCACATCTTCATTTAATAAAATTTTTGCATGATTATCCAAGGTACATAATTGTATTTATTTCTCACATGATTTATTAATTACTGCTAACTTAATTAGGATATATTTATTGCATTTGTGGAGTCCAGCTTGTCCTACTGTGTCTATAAGTGGAGACACATGTCAAAGTTTAAGTAGGGGATAGGGATGTCATCATGTCCACATTAATCCAAGTTCTACAAAAGTGTAGAGAGTGTCAAACCATTAATCAAGCCACGTTACGCCTAGAAATTTTCAAACTTATAAGAATTACTAATGCGACCATTGAGAGATTTGAAATATTTTTAAAATATTTTTAAATCATTTTGTGAGATTTCATATGATTTACCTAATTAATTCTTCTTGCATCTATTAAAAGCCACCAAAAATCTTGAGAAGCCTAGTTTGCCATAATTATGAGTTCTAAAATTTCCAAATTTAGGAAAGAACGCATAACAAAGGATTTTTCCAAGAAGAGTGGAAGTTGCAGAAAAAGCTGATTGCAAGAAGGAATCAAAGTTGTTTGAGCCACATTTTCCAAATTTGCAGAAAGCCTTAGGTGGTAGAAAGTTGGTGATATAGTTCTTTGGAGAATGTTAGAAGAGTTACATAATTTTCTGTGTGCGGTCACCATGGGAGGACCTCTAGTAAGGCATGAGTCTTTGGTTCATACCATGCTTCAACGTGACCAATTTTGTATTGGGCCATTTACAAATTGTGGATGGATAAATTATTTTTTGTAGCTACATGGGTTTGACAATGACATTGCAAGGGAAGTTTCTAGCACATTCTCCAATGATGAAGCCAGAGTGAAGGGTTTGATATTTTTTGCTATAGAGGAAATAATTACAAAATTAAAAGGACTTCCAACCACATGTGAGAGATATCATGAAGACTATAATGCTAAAACAACAAGGGCACAATTCACACATCCTTTAAACCCCCCTCTTTAGGTTGACAAGCAAGGTATGAGAAGGCTCTCATTACCTCGATCACTTGGGAAGAAATAGTTTTCTATATTATTCAGTATTTGACCTATGAGGGTAGGTTTTCTTGCTTATATTTTGTGCTTTTTAAACTAATGATCCATATGTGTCATAAGCATTTGGTAAATGTGCCAAATTACCTATATAATTTTCTTTCCATTAGTACTTGGGAAACTCAAAGGGGAAAACCTCATTCTTTTAGTCATCATGGGTTGATTAAATTTCTAGTAGAAAGTTCATTGATATATGTCTCTCACACAACCTAGGATGAGTTTGTAGTTTCTATAAGGGCCCAATTTGGAGATATAGGACCTAGAGGTTGAACTATAATGCAAAGAATGAAAAATGCTAAGGGACTGCTAAAATAATTGCAATAGCTTCATCTTCTAGGGAATCCCCTATTGTTGAAACTCCTATAGCCACAACATCCCATGAACCAAAGTCCATAGAGCTGACTATTGTTAATACTAAAGAAACTCCTATTTTAGACCCTACTCCTAGTACTTTGCCACAAACTCCTACAAGAACTAGGGTAGCTACTAGAAAAGAAAAGAGGAAACATAAAATTGATAAAAGTACTTAGGAGGTTGAGGAAGAAAAAAACCTTTAATCTGCTACCCCTAGCTCTAAGAGATGGAAGAGAGAAGATACAGAACCTCCTACAACACCCACTCCTACAGTCAGGTCTACTATCAAGAGAAGCAAAATGAAAACTCCCACAACCACTAAAGAATCTCCCAAACAGAGGAGTTCCCAGCTTTGTAAGAAATTTTTAGTGTAGAATGTGGGATCTACGATAGAAGTTCCTATTGGAACTTCCGAATCTATCCCTAAAGTTCCATAAGAATAAATATATTCTATTAATATTTTAGAATAGGATCAGCCACAAGAAACATCTCCCATGGATATTGAAGAATCTAATGAACACAGGGAAATGAAAGAAGTAGAAAGAACAAAAAGGAATCCTATGGGTTCACCTTTGGAGAAAAATGATCCCAAAATGACAATAGATATTGATCCCATTATAGAACATGATGATACAACTGAGGAACTACCTGATGATGCTTCTCTTGAAGCAATGTATGTTAATAAGGTTTGAGAGGAAATTATAGCCATGCAAAAGAAATAAAAAACTCAAGAGATAGAAAGCCAATCAGTTGAAGGTATTGATATGCTAGGAGTAGACAATTTGGTTTCTATAGTAGAAAGGATGGCAGAGCCAGAGATACCTTAACCTATTTTTTAGCTAAAATTGCATGATTTGTAGCAAAAACTACAAGAAGAACAATCAAGAGAGGGTACCAACAACTTAGGTACTAAGGGAAAAATTTATGATCATTGTCCTCCTAATTATTTAACTTGTCAGTAAATATCTTTTGATTTTTCCAAGCACGTGCAATATAAACAAGTTGAGTGGTAAATTGAGAAGAATAAAGTTCAAAAGATCGTTAATAAACAAAAATAAGAGATAGATTATCTTAAACACAAGGTAGATACTATTACATATATAATCGCACAAATTATGGAGTGTAGACCACCTCCCAGGGTCAATGCTTTGTGCATCTAAAAGAAAAACATATGTTATTCAGATTGATGAGGATAATCAGGGATCTTAATCCTAATTTAGACACACCTAGCATGAGTTCTACCATGTTTTTTGATCATCTCCTACAACCATTAGAAAATTTTTGTGTGAAATTTATCTCCATAAGTATGGAGTACCATTAGACGTAGAATGGAATCCTCTACTCTATATACGTGACATTCATCTTAGAGCCCTCATGTCTTGAATTAAAAATGAGCTCAACATGGGCGAGAAACTTAGAACCTACAAGGAGCAAGAAAGACATGTTATGCTACCCCTAAGGCCTAAAAGTAGGAATCCTAGGACCCTCTACTATAACTGGTTGAAGTTTACTTACAAATTGCTACTAATAACTAAAGAAATATAATTCTTCCTTTGTGTGAAGAAGTGCATAGAGAATTTGAGGGTATGGCAGCTAATGAAGGGTAGATTGTCATAGAGGCCCTTATCCAGCATTGGAGTAGACTCATATTGGAACTCAAAAATTCAAAGCCTCATAATATTTTCAATTTTAGGACTGTTATGTAGAGGGGACCTAGATACATTACCTTGGGTAAAGTTAGGCAGGAGCACTTTTTACATTGACATTCCAACCACCAACATTGCTATGGCCCTTTTATAGTTACAGTGAAGTAGAGCTAGGGTATAACGAGGAAGCATAAAGTTCTAGGTAGTCTAGGTTGGATAAGAATAAAAGGATCTATTAGAGTCTTGAGCATGGAGGTACATGTAGCAACAACATGGGAGATTTTAGGATTAATGCTAAAGTCAAGAATTTTGCAATACTAGAGGACCTAAAATAGTCTTAGTAGGGGGAAAATGATGAGCTTGAATATTGTCTCCTTAATGATGATATTTTGTTGTCTTTACTGAGTCTTTATCCTTAGATATCCTCTAGTATGTTTATGAACTTCACTCTCTAGTTATTTTGAAGTCAGTTTCCTGAACTTGGTTGCAAAAAACTTTAATTACTACTCTTATCCTTGATATGGTCTAGAGAGACTCTTTCTATGTTAATTATGTAATGAGTGAATATAAATTGTGTTGCATATTTATGTACTTGTTAAAATCTATGATGCAAAAATATTTAATGAAGCAATGAACAGATGGTTCTCAAGACTAAGTCCCTACAACTTAGTAAGGAGTGGTGGTTAAAGAAGGCTTATGTTGAGTTGATCACAACTCATATTGAGCTAGTCTGTTGAGTGCCTTTAATGAGGATTCAATATAGGGAGTAGTGGAGTCTATATTTGTTGTGTATGTTGTTAAGGGAGTCCTATGTTCTTCATGCAGTGAATGTCTTCCTTCTTTGTAGCTTTATAATAAGTCTAATCCACCTATTTTTGGCATTGATATGCTAGTTAGTTCATAGTTGTCTTTATAAATAAATATCTGATCTCCCTTACAAGTTATATTTTTATTTTTAATAATTTATATGTATTAGCATTATCTTAGTTTCAATACACTTTTTAGTTGTTTTCCCAACAATGACTCATAATCAACGTATTAAGCAAGTATGGATAAAGCAATCATATTTTGAGTTATAAGTGTATGATCAATCTCTAAGTACTTACTCAAGGGGGGCCACTTGTTGAGTAACTCATGTTAGTTTTGGTATTAGTTTCTTTCTAGTTCAGTAATAAGATTCATAGGTTGAGTGTTCCTACAACCACTAGGAACTATTTCCTATGACTATTCGTGTAGCCAAAGCAGGTAGAGTAATATTTGTCTAAAAACTTTGAACTTTCTTGTAAAAACTAGAATATAATTAATGTTATCATTTACATTCTACAAAGCATTTGAATCCAGTTCAATTCCTGCAGTTACTTCCAAGGACTAAGTATCACTTTCTTGCAGCTATAGGTTAGCATGTCTTTAGCAAGAACTTAGTACATATACTTTTCAGTCCTATTTCAATTCTACACGCCCTGTTTTGAGAACTAATTGAGACTTTACCATGAAGAAGATAACTACTTAGTCTGGATGTCCAATCCATGAGTAAAGTTATGCAACTTAGTTATCAACCTATTTGAGAAGTCAAGCACTCCTTCCTTGCTAGTCCTTTGGACACCCTTGGCCCGAGTAGGAAGAAACATATAAAAAAATCTAGGGTTAAAATCCTGCCAAAGTTCTATTGAAAATCCTACCCATATTTCTAATGAGATGGAGTTAGCTAATTGCAAACAAAAAATCCAACCCTTTAACAAGAAAAAAAGGGAAAGCTTCTACTAGAAATCCAAAATCACCATACAAGAGATTGATTCTGAGGATGAAGTTTTGGAATAAACTAGCACCCCTAGAAGCTCTAATAGGGTAGCTACCTACCCTACTAGTAAGGGGAAAACAATTATTGTGGAGTTGAACACTGATGAAGATGAGGGTCATGAGACTAAGGAGAATGAACAAAAAATTAAAGTGGTGGAAGTTGAAAAAGAGAGGGACATGGAGATGGAAGACAATTCTGAGACTACTAACAATTCTACCCATGTATCAAAAAGCATCAAAGTTAGGCCCGTTGATCTCATAAATGAGATGATGTTGGAAGAAGGGGGTACTAAAAAATTGAGAACCATCAGGACCTATGATGGCATTCAGTTGTGCACCACTAAAAGAAATAAGATGGAAAAAACTAAAGCTAGGGTGGTCGAGCTCAAAAGGAAAACTATTAGCATCAACATATTTGATCATATTCAAAGAAGTAATTGCATTCACAAGGTATGATATGCTTCATTTTCTAGATCTAGCCTTTGCTACATGACAAAAAACACTTTCCTTTAATTTATTTCATTTCAAAGTTGATTCCTAAAGAGGGTTTTAACTAAGGAAAACCCCCTTTCCAACCTTCTTTCCCTATTTTTCTATGTAGAAGTAGGTTACAAAGCCGTTGAATGTTTTTGGGTAGTGTAAGAGATGTTACAAATTCCATGAAAGTTTCATTTGAAAGTCTCGAGAACATGTCACAAAAATTGACCTATCCTTGGGTACAAGTCAACTTTCACACTTTCACTACCATTTTTAGTAGAAATTTCTAGAGAAGGTGTGTTTTATATTTGAATTTCTATTTCTATTAGTTTTAGCTCAATATTAGTTTGTATGAGTCTATTTTGATCAGCTTTTAGTTACTTTCTTAACATTTCTATTCCATTACTTTATTTCATTCACTTTCATAATTTACACATCCAAGGAAGAACATATCTTATTCCCACTAAGAGATTAAGTCAACCCTTGAGCCTAGTGGGGATATCCTTTCTTCGTAATGTGTAAATTGTGAAGCAGGGATTAATTTACATCATAGAATTGCTTCCCATTTCCTATTGTTAATTTTGGTGAACCTAATGCATGAAATTTCCATTCTAATTTCATGTTTAGATCTACTTTGTGTGAATTTCAATAATCACTATTAACATCACATCTTTGCTACATTATATGCATTTAGATATATAGGTTCACTATTATACATTTTGGTGAACCCAACTTCTAACATTTCTATTCTGATTTTGATGTTAGATCCCACATTTTCCTTACTAAATTTTACTAGCTATAGTGTTTACTAAGTTGGGTTGGTGTGTGATAACCTATGTTGTTACATTTTATTCTTACCTCTCTTTATCAAACACATGGCATGAATCATAATTTCTTGCATTTCATTATGTTTGTATTCCTTCATGGTTTTCTTATATATGGAATTATGAAGTTAACAAACATTTTTCTTCCTTGTAAGGCATATCTCGAGAACTTTATCAATATTGCATGTTTTTTTCTTATTCAAAATTTAACAAAATGCATAGAGTATGTAGATAATATAAGGGTCTTTGTGAATGAACCTAAAGATAATATAAATCCTCCTAATTCTACTCATATGGAACCTACTAATCTCAATGATATAGATCTACCTTCTAATGATCCTATTGTAGGAGACCTAGATCTCCTCTTCCACAACCCACTCTCATATATAGTTGCAAAGAGGCTAGTATGTGCAATTCCTTTGATGTCCCTAGAAACTTATACTTCTATCAAGACATTATTCATAATCTGGATGTTAAACATTTCTTAGATTATTTCTCTCTGAGAATATTGAGTAAACAAGAGAATTTAGATATTCCTTCTTCTTCTTCACAAACCAAGGATGATAAGAATAGTGATGGAGCACCTAATAAAGAGAATATTCATTCTCTTATTCTTTCTTATACCATATACTTTCACAAACCTCAAGATGAATCTCCCTCACCTTCTGCACTAAAGGCCAATTACAATATGGGATATGATATCACTATTTAACAAGGTTATAATGGTTTAGCACATGGTATTAACAAACAAGGCATTATGGTTCCTATTGATCCTCCTTCACAAAACACTAAATTTGGCATAGGGTTTACTCCTTAAGACACCACTATACCTTCCTCATCTCAACCAAAACCTCCCCTTGACATTATTTTTCCACAACCTTATGATGAACAATTATCTCTAGCCAAAAGAATCTTTTGGAGAATCAGATATTACTCACTGATAGACATTTTACAACAAATCAAAGACCTATTAATGGTGAGTTTTTGTGCTTCTTTCATCATAGTAACAAGAATTATATTTTTGATTATTTTGAGTTTAGATAAAATGTTCAATATTTGGTGGATAAATGTCTTCTTTTTTTAACACCAGGTCTTTTAAATTTCCTTGACATAAAAAATATACCTTAGCATCTCCTTTTTCATATTATGTTGTTCTTCGTTATGCAATGCTCTTTGCATAATGTGCATCAAGGGAATCATGATATGAATTGCTTATTTCTTCCTCACTTGGGAGACAATTTATTATCTTCATTTTAAGGATCCATTATCTCTTTGTTGATCCTCTCTTTTGTATTATGATTTACTCCCATACACGAACTTGTTGATCAAGATTTTTCTCCTTAATGAAATTGATATCCTTCTTCCAATTTCTTCCTTATTTGGAAGTGCATATCTTTTATAATTGGTGTCATCACTAAGTTGACATAATGTTACATCCTTTCTCCTTTAATAATCTTCCATCTCTCTCCTTGATAATTTTCTTATTGTATGATGTGATTCCCTTTGGGTGTAGATATGTTTGTCTTATATTAAGAAACTTCTTTGGTTTCCAACTTATTCTACTTATAATTTTATGTTCATTATGAAGTGACTATTATCAAGGGTGCATTACATATTTTATTTTTCCTTAACACTTGGGAGGGAAAGGTTTCATTTTATTTCTTTTCTTTCTTTTTCTAAGGATCTGCTTTCCTTAGTATAGTGGAACTTATTTATTATGTGACATTCTTTTCTTATAAATAATTTCTTGTTTTGATTAGCGATTCTCTCTTATACAAGAGGTGTGTATCCTTGATCACAACCTCTTCTTTATTTGTTAACCTATGTTCATTATAAGAAAATTCTATCACTTTGGGTCTTAAAGTATGTCATCCTTCATCAAGAATCCCTTTTTCACCTAGCAATAGGGGGCTAAAAGGGTATATTCTTGTTGTCTTCCCCTCTTTGTCTTGAACACATTGTATTTGTTCAAAAAATCCTCTTGAAGGTATATTTATTGCAACCAAGATCTCTTTCTTTAAAGGTCCTCTTCCCACTTGTAAAATATCCTTTCATGATTATCTATTTTCTTAATTAACAAGAGTTACCACTCTTTGCTAAGTTTATAGCATACATTATTGTCTCAAGGGTATCTTGTTGTTGCTGGAGGTAGGTATCCTTATTCTCTTTCCTTATGATTCCACCTATGTTGCGATCATAAGGAGGGGGCATACATGTACCCTCCCTTGTATAGTATATGCATCTTTTTGTTTGTTTGTTTGATCCCTAAGGAGATAATGCTTTCTTTAAGCTTGATCATTTTTATGGATCCACATGGAGACAATGATTTCCATAGGACTGATCCCTTAAGTAGCCCATGTGTGAAAAACATTTTCAAAGCCTTTGTTGAGCACAAAATTTTCAAAGTGACCCTTGAGCGCAAAATTTTCAAAGTTGCCCTTGTATGCAAAACATTTTCAAAGTTACCCTATGTGCAAATTTTCAATGTAGAATTGATTAGCATAACATAAATTTCTAGACCATCAATTCCTCTCTCTCTCTCTCTCTTTGAGAATTGTGGAACTAGCATAATGCAACTTGCTATTCCTTCTACTCTTCTCCTCCTCCTTTTCTTCCCATAGATCACCTAACATAACACAACTTGCTAGCATATTGGATTCCTGGTATCTCTCTCCTTTTTATGCTCTCGTAGCTATGCTAGTGGGTTAGATCATGGAGTCTTGTGTCATATTTTGTGGTACTCTTACCCTTTATATGTGGTCACTTATGCTCTTGCAATAGCTTTTTTAATGTGATATTATTGGATGAGACATTTTCAATTGAGATCTCTTTCACTACTTGATTTGGAGTTTTGTTTTTAGTACTAACCCCTTTTGTGTGTTGTGTCTTTTGTCTTTGTTTTTCCTTTTGTTTTCATGTCCTTATGCATATATGTTTAGGTTGAGATCCTTTATTTTGGGGGCTTGTCTCCTTAAAACTTAGTGGTCTCATCTCTTTACAATTCACCTGTGATCCTCTCTCTTTTTATCTCTTTCTTCATTTATCATGAGCATGAGCATGATCTTGTCTCATACTCTTGCTCAATTGGGGTCCTAAATTGTAAGCACATAACTTGTGCTTAATTCTAGGATTATTTTGTTTCTACTTTAGTGTAATTTATATGGTAGGGCTTCATATAGAACTTAAAGGTACTTAAATTCAAATATGGGTCCTCCACCTCCTTTAATCTTTCTTAAACTTGAGGTTGATCCTTATTTCTATGCATGTTTTCTCATTTTCCATCCAATCACATAATTCATTGCATCATCCAGGACCATTCACCTATTTTTGGCCCTTGGGATATGCTCTGACCCTAAAATGAGTTGTCCTTACTTTTCCCACACCTATTCTATTTCCCTGGCACCCATATCAAATATGGGCCAGTTCTTCTAAGGAAAGGTTTCCAAAACTAACCTCTCCCCTAGGAATTGGGCCCAAATTTATCTTAGAGCCCTATATTAGGATTTGAGAGGGAAATTAGGACTCGTAGTCAACCTGCTCAGGTTTAACTCCCTAAAATGATGCAAAATGTATATAAATCCCCTATCTCACCTCATTTTTGAGACCAAGATCATCCATTATAGCCAAGCAATCAAGTGTTCAAGATATCAAGTGCAAGGTAGCAAATCAAGAAATCAAGATCTGTTAAGCTCAAGCATCTAAGTCTTCATCCTTCTTAAGAAATCAAGGTGTTGTCTTCCATAGAACTAGCTCCTTTCCCCCATTGGAGGCCAAGAAAAGGAATTTGTATCAAGGAAGGAGATTCAAATTCATCTCATAGAGCTTCACTCTTCTATTTGTTCTCCTCAATTAAACATTGTCACGAGTTATGATAACCATTCCATAAGGTTTCATCTTTTCATGATTTCTTTTTGGTTTTTTTTGTTTAGTCAAAGCTATTGCATCAACATATTTGATCACATTCAAAGAAGTAATTGCATTCAAAGGTATGATATGTTTCATTTTTTATATCTATCCTCTACTACATGAAAAAACACTTTCCTTTATTTCATTTAATTTCAAGGTTGATTCCTAAATAGGGGTTGACTGAGGAAAACTCCTTTTTCAACCTTCTTTCCCCATTTTTTGTGTGCATGAATAGGTTACAAACCTATCAGAACTTTTCTAGGTAGTGCAAAAGAAATTATAGATTCTGTGAAAGTTTCATCTAAAAGTGTCGAGAACACATCACAAAAATTGACATGTCCTTGGGTACAGGTCAACTTTTAGCTTGTCCCTACCATCTTTAGCATAAACTTTTGGAGTAGATGTGTTCTATCTTCCAATTTCCATTTCTATCAGTTTCAGCTCAATATCATTTTGTATCAGTCTATTTTGATCATCTTTTTAGTGACTTTCTTAATAGATCTATTGCATAACTTTATTTCCTCCACTTTCATCTTTTACACATCCAAGGAAGAACATATCTTATTCCCACTAAGAGCTTAAGTCAACCATTGGGCCTAGTAGAGGCATCCTTTCTTCCTAATGTGAAAATTGTGAAGTGGGGAGTAATTTACAACATAGCATTGCTTCCCATTTCCTATTGTACAAAGCACATAAAGACTAAAAAGGTTTATTAGATGGATATGAAATCTACAATCATAAATAGAGAACTAAAAGAAGAAGTATGAATAGAACAATTGGAAGGACTTAAGCTATTAGATACACCAAATATGCTCTTCAAATTGAAGAAGGCACTATATAGATTAAAGCAAGCTTCCAAAGCTTGGTATGCAAGGCTTGACAAGTATTTATTGAAGTAGTGATTTTAAAAAGGTACCAGTGATAGTAATCTCTCTTTTAAGGTTGAAGAAAATGAAATTATAATTATAGTTATTTAAGTGGATGATATAATCTTTGGAGGAAATGATGGTATGTGAAAGAAATTTTTTGATGAGATAAATATAAATTTGAAATGTCTTTGATCAGGGACTTGAATTTATTTATTGGGTTACAAGTCAATCCAAAAAATGAAAGTATATTTATTTCACAATCAAAATATGTTAAGGAACTGTTGAGAAAGTTTGGAATGGATAGTGTTAAATAGGTATGTACTCCTATGATTACTAGTTGTAAGTTGAGTAAAGATTTTGAATATCCCAAAACTAATGAGAGTAGATAGAGATCAACGATTGGAGGATTACTATATTTGACATAGACTAGACCATATATCATGCATGTAGTTTGTCTTGTAGCTAGATTTTAGAAAGATTCAAGAGAAACACATGTTGCTATGAAAAGATTTTTCAAATACTTGAAAGGCACAAATAGCAATGGATTATGGTATCCCAAGAAATCTGAATTTACTCTGATTGCTTATACCAATGTAGACTGGGTTGGTTGTGTGGATGAAAGGAAGAGTACAAGAAGAGGCACATTTTTCCTTGGACCCTGGTTGCTTGCTTAGTTGAGAAAGAAATAGGATTCAATATCTTTGTCTATCGTAGAGGCTGAATATATTGCTATTGCATTGTGCTATACGCATGTACAATAGATAAAATATATTTTGAAGGATATTAGAATGCTATTTGATGAGCCTATTTCTATTCTTTGTGACAATACCACTGCAATTAATATTTCAAAGATTTTAGTACTATATTCAAGGACAAAATACAGTTCAATTTGGTATAAATTTTTGAGAGAGAGTTTTGGAGAATGAGGTGAAACTTGAGTATGTGCATACAAAAGAATATATTACTAACATCTTTACCAAGGTGCTTTCTAAGGATACTTTTGAGCATCTTTGAGAGAGATTGGGGGTTATTGCCCCTCCTTTTCAAAACTAGATGCATATAGAGGTGCACTAGTCCAATGGAATCTGTGTACAATATTAATATGAACTAATGATGTAGGCTTCCTCTCAAGAGGAGCTAAGTGTAGTTGTGAGATGCTATGTGCTCTTTATAGGGAGATGAGTAGAATGAGAAAGTAGTTTTTGAGACTAGCTTTTTCCATTGATGTTAAAGGGGGAGAGAATTAGTAGAATTATGCATGGTAGATTTTTTGTTATGTTGTTGTTATGATGTGTTTCCATCAATTACAAGGTGGGAGATTGTTATAGATTTGAGTAGAATGAGTAGTTGGTTGAGTTATTAATATTGTCATTGATGTCAACATTTTTTTGCTGCCATTAGTGACTGGTTGTTTCAAATCTTATTGAGTTTCCTGTACAGTGGTGTTGAGAGATTGAAAATCTATTGATACAATTTGGATATGTTGTTAAGCAATGTTTAGAGGTATTAGATTCAAGTTTTTGTGCCTCATATCATAGTGCAAAATAATTGGTGTTTATTTCTTTATGTGTTGGTTTTTGGTGTTGTGAGTTTTGGAATTGGGATTAGGTAAACTATACCCTTAATAATTCAATCTTTAATGTTTACACATTTCTATTACAAGCTTGGGATAAACCTAGATTAACACAATATAAAAATGCTACACCTAGAAGCTATAACTCTTGAAAACAATAACTTCCTCTAGAAAAGCTCTCTTTTATTGGTTCTACACCGCTCTTTCTTCTTCAATCATTATTCTCTCTCCTCATTTTTTTCTCTCCTTTTGTTATAATATGTACATTTTTTGAGCAATGAAATCCAACTAGTTAACCTATAGTATGTTAGAGGTGCACATATTACACCTACAAACCTAGTCACCAATTCCTTCAAATGACATTTGTGTTAAAATTTCCAATCTAGCCATTGGAAGATGTGAGAAAATAATCTTTTAACAAGGACAACACATTAATAACTAATGACCTACCCAAGGAAATGCATCCAACAAAACCTCTCATAACTTATGTTTAAGAAAGTATTCCTATAATAAAAGAGTGTTTGTACATCATTAATAAGAGATAAACACAATTTTGTTCATTCTTGCACGTAAA
The DNA here is from genome assembly GCA_027943335.1 of Chamaecyparis obtusa. NCBI lineage: Eukaryota > Viridiplantae > Streptophyta > Pinopsida > Cupressales > Cupressaceae > Chamaecyparis > Chamaecyparis obtusa. Next base: position 801,506 of record BSBK01000899.1, read on the forward strand.
TCATTTATGATCCTCCATAGTAGCTCTACAAAAGAGATACATACAATTCAATGATGTAGAAAGGATGGTAGGTGTACATAATTATACCTGTGGCCATCTAGCCATACACCCAGGACATTACATTAAGGAGTTAAAAAAAACTAAGTAAATTTAGGACATTATATAAAAGATTTAAAAAAAACTAAGTGTCTCCTTGGTAAGAAGCAATAAATATATGCCTGGATAGATAGTGCACATCAACACCTTTGACAACCTCTTGCAACATGTTGGCAAGGAAATAATCGTCAGACCTCAAAAACACCTAAAAAATAAGGCATGTGCAAAAATGGACATAAGAAGGTCTTAGTTAATAAATATTGTTGACCCCTATCAAAGCATATCACCAATAGGGTTGTTAGGGGACCACCATCATGATTGTCCTCTCACTCATCTCATCTTCAAATTCTAGAGATTCTTCACATTCCTTGTCACACATTCTCTTCTTTATTTTCTTATCATGATTTTTCCTACCTTAGCCCATCAAATGTTGGTCCTTGGGCTTGATCTGATCTCCACACCCCATCTCTTTATGGCTTTAATTTTTTTTTTTATGGATAGAGGAACTACTAGAAGCTATGACTTGTTATGAATTGAACAAATTTTCTAGGAAACTCACCAAATTAAAAATAGAGGCATCCATTAAGACGATCTATAAGATGACGCTCTCAAATTATTCATAGCTTGTCTAACTTGCCCAAAATTGGTGATAAGAGGTTCACTGAGAAGTGAGAATCTTCAACATTTTTAGTAATTCTAAGAACCACCAAAAACTCCATCTTTGCATAATTTCACCATTTTTTCTTGAAATTGGAAGTACCCATTGAGCTTTTCTACAAGTTAACCTTGAAATTTTCCCATAAATGGGCATGCCAATAATTTGGTCCCATCAAGGAAAAATCAATGTTATAAAGAATTTTGGGAGCTACATCAAAAGTCGACCATGGTTTTAAAACCATGAGAAAGTCTTGATAAGCACTTCATAGAAAATTTACTAGGGCACAAAGGAATAAATCAATAATAAAAAACAAAGAAGGAGCTAGGAACATGTCTATGATTTTGATAGTTCTCAGAATAGTTGTTGACACCAACAAAGGTTCCAAGAACAAAAAAACCTCTAACAATCCATGAATTGGATAATTCATGTCTATAAATTTTTATCATAGATACTCATTTAGCTATTCAATAACATCCAATGCTTAGAAAATTCCCAAACTTAAGCCAATTTTTGAAATTTTCAGTTTTGAGGATTTAGCTAAGGGAAGGGAACACTCAATTAGTAATACATCTCAACATGTTGACCTATTTGAAGTATCTTAGATTAGTCATCATCATAGGGCACATAACCTATAGGTAAAATAAGGCAAAATACACATTGAAAAATGAGGTGCTAATAGATTTAATATATTTACATATTGATAGATGACAAAATCTTATGCAAAGTCAGGGTTATTCTGATAGCCTTCACCTATCCCATTCATATATGTTTCCATACATTTACTAACACCTTATCCATTTTGCACATTTCGCTATATAGATCACATTCATTACCTCCATCATGGTTACATATTCCTTATTTATGCAAACTTTACTATTTCATCACCTTGGATCATTTTTCCAGATGTAGGATTGATCTTGTGTTTGTGAATCTTGTCCTGGAATCTCAAAAATTCAAATTTAGTATTTGACTAGCTCTCGTCCATTTCCTTCTTGCAAGCTAACCAAACACACATTTACATAATTGATTACCATGCATTTTATTTAAATACATTTAATTACATTTATTTTATCATTCAAGCCTATCATATCCAACTCTCTCTTATTCAAGAACATTTAAGGAGCGTTGGAAAAACATTTTAGTTTGGTGCATGAAATGAATCAAGGCCTACATATTCAACTTAGGATATTACTTGTTGTTTGTTGATCTTTTGCATAATCATAAAACTAGTCTTTATTGGAGGTTGGCCTAGGAGCATATGTCTCATAGTGATTTATAAAATCCTATAAAGACAATTATAAAATATTGTCTTGAGAGTAGAGTAGAGAGCAATAACTTTGATAGATCAGAAAACAAAAACACATTATTAGATCTACATGTGAGAAGACAATTCTATAATACATGTGATTGAAATTTATAGACTTGATTGCTTGTTATTTGTTGATCTTTTGCATATTTGAAAAACTAATCTTTAATGGAAATTGACATAAGAAAATGTGTCCTCTAGTGATTTAGAAAACCTTATAAAGACAATTTAAATGTTGTCTTTATAAGAAAGTAAAGATCAATAGCTCCAATTTAAACAATACTAGCCCTAAATTAAATACATGAAAAGATAAATTTAAGATAAAACTCATCTTGCAAGAATCTTATAAATAAACAAGAGACGCAAGCGTCAAAGTTCCTGCCAATGATGTAATGCTTTTAGGGTTAAGATGAAGTGAAATAATAAGAAACTTCTAAAAATAAAATAGAGGTAAAATACATTTATATTACAATTTTGACAACAAAAGCTACTAAAATTTGATGGCAATGGTGCACATGAGAGTCAAATGAATAGAGGAAAAGTGTGATAGCTATGGAAGCTGGAAGGTGCATTTTAAAAATATTACTCATTTTCAAGAAATATATAAACTTAGAATTGATATGTGGATATTGGGTATTATAATGTGCATAATTTTAAATAATATAAATAAAGTAAATGTACCTTTATGATGACTACTTCAAAGAATATAACATTTAGAAGATAAATGTATTAAATTTGCTTAAGTTATTTGCTATTTGCATAAGATTTGGAATTGCAATTCTTTTACGGTAGCTTGGTAGACATTATTTTTCTATTATTTTTGTATTTCAGTGTCATTTTGAAACAAAAGTTTGTTGGGTTGGTTAAGTAAATCGCTAGCTAAATTGATTTAGAAATGTGCTAGATTTTACAACCGAATGGTTGACATTTCTAAAAACTTACAATTAAATAATATATCATTAACATATCTAAAATGTGCTAGCTAAATTGATCTAGAAAAGAATGGAATAGCAATGCTAGTTTTGTAACTCCAAGTTGGAAATGAGATGTTGAACCTAATTTTAGATTTTGTCAGACTCCATCTGTGCTATAAAATTAGATTTGTGTATAGAATTTGAACATGACTAAAATGAAAATTAAAACAATCTAAAAAAAACTACTAAAATAGTTAAATCAATTCAATGAACCAATAAGAAATGAACAAATCTATTTAACTAACATGAAACTACATGCCTACTTTTTTAAGAATGAGGAATAATGGGTGTCTTCTCCCCATATCATAGCTTTGACTTATTAGCAACAGAGTGTGAATACACTGGTTCTAGATTGTCTTCCAAACAACCCATTGAGATTTGGTCCTACAAAAAAATAAAAATTAACACAATAAATTTTATAGATCTAACCAAAACAAAAAATACCCAAATAATCTGCAGCTTTGATATTATATTATCAGAAATTTAAATTCTATTATATTCTATTGTTTATAATTTTAATAACAAATTTAAGAATAAAATTATAATTCTTGAAAATTCAAAGATATTATATGGGAAATTAAGTAATTACTAAATTAATACTAATTAATTTATTATTTCTTTTCTAAAATAATGTATTCTTTAATTATCTACAATAATATATTTAAGATATATTTACTTATCTAATATTATGTTAAAATTCTGTAAAAAATAATATTCAAAAGTTGAAATCATTAAATATATTCATTCTAAATAAAATAATATTTTTACCAATCTAATATTATTTTCAAATTATTTATAAAAATTAATACTATTTAAATATATTCATTAATGAAAAACAGTAATCTAAATAAGCAGGTTAATAAAAATATTTTTAAATAAATTTATTTAAATGAAAATTATTTTTAATTAAAAAATATTATGTTTTTTTTATCAATTAACTATTATATTGAAACTACTGTTTTTACAATATATTAAAAAATAAGATAAGATATACCTGCACGTATATATCTTTCCACTTAATTTCACTTAATTTTTATTAAACGGATTTACATAAATTTAAGTATTAAATATTCAACAAAGTTGTATAAGTGACAAATGTTTTGTCATAATTAACAGTGCATAGTAGAGCACTGACAGTGAGACGCGCGGTGGATATGGATGCAGCTCCGTTAAATGATCTCATTAAATTTGCATTAAATGCTATAATACTCTGTCACCATGCGGTTTTTTTAATTTCTTCTAATTAAAGTTTTAAAATATCATTTTTCTCCTTGCCTTTTTTGGCCACAGCCAATAAGAATATAAATAATTAGCATTATTTAACTTTCTTAAATATGTTAAATTATTGAACTTTAGGAAATACAACCAGACTTCAAAAATCCTCAATCTTGATTGGTCAAATTAAATAAAATTTGCGTCTAACGGATGCAGTAGTTTACCTGCCTTTGGCAGGAACTAATAAATAGAAGGGAATCATTCCCAAATATGAAACATACATTTCCAAAGCTTTCATCAAACTTTCATCGTCATGACCAAAACTATACACACCTTGTCCGCTTTGTGTTTTCTTCCCTATGTCAACTTTTCTAGAATTTCAAATGTTCATGTTCCTTCGTAAACCCTTATTTCTCCATCCAAAAACCCCAAACGCAGGCTTACTTAATTCGACATTGTAGCATTTGACTACCTTAGACCATTAAGATCCCGTCAAGTGCCACCATGTGTAGATTAATCAGTGCAGTGTGATGGCGGTTCACTCTAGAGGAAGTTCATCCCAGAAGCAAGTAGCATCAACGCAGAACAAATTTATTTAGTTGATTTTGAGGATTCATAAATATATATAATACGGCAATGTCCTATAGATTATTGGGCATTCGTTTCCTGGCTGGAATGGCAAAGAAGACTGTTCCTCGTTCAGGTAAATGTACATCTCTAAATGAATTTGTAGAAATAACTACATGTCTTTTAGGTACTTTTAGTTATTTATATTGGAATTGATTTCTGTATGGCATCGAATCCTTGGTTAGAAGCCACTGACATTGAATTTAATGAAAAAAGATTAACGATGTCTACAAGACAAGCATTCTAAGAGATCATGAGTTGCATTCTTTATATATTTTCAATTTTCCAATGTATGAATGAATGAATGATTTTAATGACGTCCACGAGGCCAAACAGTCCAAGGGACCAAAAGAAAAGCTCACAGTCTTAAATAATTTCCATATTCCTTTCCATCTGCGATCTTCTTTTAGGAATCTTAACCAGCAAACCAGCAGTCTGGTTGACCTTATCCTCTTCAAATAAACTGTGCATGTTGTCAACTTTCAAGATGATTTCATATTGAGCTCGAATATTGTCATAAGCTGCGCATTCTGTGAGAAAGTGCCATTCTTTGATATTGGTTCTTCTACTATTCTTTTGTCAAGCTTTGCCTCCATGAATAACTCATTTAAACTACCCACCTTCAAATTGCTTTCATACTGAATACAAATATTCTCATATTGAATATATATATATATATATATATATATATATATATATATATATATATATATATATATATATATATATATATTCTCATACACTGCACATTCTATGACGAAGCATTATTCAGTTTCAACCAACCTTTTCCTTGATAACCATCCATTTACCAATCTCCCTTGAGAACCATCCATTTACTAGTCTCACACCAACAACTGGTCCTCAACTGTGCAACTTAAATCTTAAGATTTCCCTCAATTTAGCCCACACATAGGCTTTTTCATCACAGAGTAACTGAATTTTGATTTTGTAAATTGGAATTACTTTTTTGGAGTGTTACATCCAGTTGAGCAATTAAAATTTGGAGAGCAGGCTTGGTAAAAAACCATTTTCAGTAGGAACTGAATTGTTATTTTTTGAATTGAAGTTTCTTTTTGGAGCATTGTATTGAGTTGGGCAGTTAGAGCTTAAAGAGTGAGCTTCCTAAGGCACTGTCAACACTTGGAAGAGATGTCTAACTTATTTTTAAAATTATATTTGCTTTTTGAGTATAACATTTAGCTTGGTAGTAATAGTTTGGGGAGTGGGCTTGGTAAGCCATTATTCACACTTTGAGCATATGAATAACAGCAGCCACAATTATACATGGACATGCAAGCACCTGAGATTTGTCAATTGGGTTTGAGTCTATGTCTTGAGGCTTGTCATCGTAAGGATTGCATCTTATCATTCCTCCTGAACTTTTTTGAAAATTGACATTTTCTGTCTTGTTATTTTAGTTTTAGTGAGGGAGGCTAGAGACCTTGTTTTGCTTGTTTCCGAAAGGTTCTTCGTGTCAAACACTTGAATTTAACCCATATACCAAAATGTCCCAAGTACTGAAAAACCAAAAAAATTTGCAGAGACAACACTGAATTTAGAGCATAAATCAGAGATCCATCATTATTATCAGAGCAAATTACAATCAGAGATAATACTGAAACAGTGATATGTTTCCCAACAATGTGTATCCGTGTTGGAAGGCATGGATACAAATGATATGCAATTGGATTCAAACAGATATCTGTGGCAGATTGAAGCATACAGTTGCTGAAGTACATTTAATTTGCAGCATAATCTACATTGTTGTATCAGGAATAGCAGAATTGCAGATTGGAGTTTAGCAAGAGATCATCATTGCATAGTCCACACACAGTTCATATCAGAGATAGCGAAGATTTCTTTACTTTATTGCAGATCTGAATATCCAAGATATTCATTGCATCCCATCACTCTTGAATAGCATATTGTGATTAAGATTGTCAAATTTATTGAGAAGTGATATATTATATAGTGATCAAGATCACCATAGGATAATCACTTATAGTCTTAGTTGCCGATTTGGGTTTGGGGACGGATTCGGGTTCGCGAATCCGGTTCGTGGATTCGTGAAATTTTTTTTTCCCGTTTTGGATTTGTGAGGATTTGTGAGTATATATATATATATATATATATATATATATATATAAATATATATATATGCATTATATATCCAAAAATATAAGAGAAATATACATAATTCTAAAACTAAATCATTTTATACTATGAATCTATTATGCTTGATCATTAAAACTTCAAATAGCATACTTGATCATTGATCTATGATTCTATGTTGACGATTCTTAAGAAAATCAGCACATTGAATTAGTATTACTGAATTACAAAATGACATTTCAAAATATTGTTCATTAAAGTTTGAGACATGATTCAATGACATGTTCAATGGTTCATCAATCAAATGGATTATCAAAAAAATCTGGATCAATGGGGTCTCCAGTAGCTGCAAATGTTGGATCAAAATCATCATTAATGGAACCCAAAGTTCCACTAGCACTAGAGGGTGCTGTCTCATCATCATCATCATCACCATCATAATCCACATCAGCCAAAGTGCTTCTAGCAAGATCCTGAATGGTCATGTCTAGGTTCGCAGACTCGGGTGCTACATCCCAAAGCTTCGCTGGCCCCTTCTTGTACTTTGGATCCTTCCGTGATAGGAGACGCAAGTTATTGTGAACATACACCAAATCTTCTGCTTTTTTTGCAGCCAACCGGTTACGCTTGACTGAGTGGATAAAGGAGTAAGTACTCCAATTCCGCTCAGCAGCAGAAGAGCTCGCAACCTAGAGAGAAAACCAACAAAATTAAAAAAATACAAGATAAATTCAAGAGTGTTAAGTATTAAATTCTACAATGCAAGTGACAAAACAAAAAGGAAAAAAAGTTAAAACTTAAAAACTTACTTGTGATAGAACCTTAATCGCAAGAGGTTGGAGGTATAGATAATCTTGCCCATGAAGATACCACCATGTAACAGCATCCATTTTGCTTTGGTCATTGATAGCAGTAGGGTGGAAATCTCTTCCTGAGATAAATGATCCAAATTCTCTCCTAACATTTACCCCAATATCTGGATCGCAGAAGATTTTATCAAATGCCTTCTTATACCCACTGGCAACCTCAGCATCTCTATATGGTGCCACTCTACCTGGAATACCAAGTACTTGTGCGCTATAGTACCTGGGAGAAAGAGCATATGCTAGGAGGTGCAAAGGTGTGGTCATCTTGTTCCAATGATGAAGAACCATTGCTTCCACCTTTTTGTATAAGGTGTCCTCAGGATCATTCTCTCTCCTATGTATGACCTGGGATATCAAATGATGTACATGTAAGTTATCATTATATCAATTTTGAATTTAAATAACTCTCAATAAACAAAGATAAAGGAATGTATTAAATTTATAACTTACCATTTTTATCTTCTCCAACATTGTGTCCATGCTATCATAGATATCCCCTATGCATGGTAAATCAGTGTCGGCAAATCGAAGCATAGCCATGATGGGATCAGTGAATTCCAAGACATACTCCACACGAGTCCACCAATCATCATCTAATATCAATGTCTTCACCTTTTGGGCCCTGACTGTACTGGACTTGTTCCAGATGCTCCATTGGTTACTAATAACCATTTGTGATAAGGCCTCCTTCACCTTAACAAGCCGTCTCAACACAATTGTGTGAGAGGCAAACCGGGTTTCAGCCACCTAAAACATGTTAGTAGAAAGTTAAAACATGACATAAAAATTATAAAATGATAAATGAAACTAAATAAGTTATAAATTAAATTTTAAAATTTACCTTCAACAATTCCAAGTTTGAGTAAGTTCTGAAAATTGCTTGTGACATATGGTGATTTGTCACAAACATTTGAATCTCCTCACCCTCCTCATACACCTGTTTCACCCAATCTATTTCGGTGCCGATTGCCTTCATCACTAGATTGAGAGAATGGACGGTGCACGGTGTCCAAAAGATGTGATCATATCTAGCCTCTATCAAAGCACCTGCAGCCTTGCAAACTTTTGCATTGTCCGTAATTACTTGGACAACATTGTGATGACCCATGGACTCTATGGATTCAATGAGAATCTGGGCAATGAACTCTACATTTTTTACTTCACCTTCACAATCAACCGCCTTCAAAAACATTGACCCCTTGGGGGATACAACAATTACATTAATTAAAGGACGGTTTTTGCAATTTTTCCATCCATCTGAAACAATAGACACACCTGATTGGATCCAAGAATCTCTTATTGGTTGTAGTAGGTTCTCTAAATTTTTTCTCTCATTTTGTAATATGGTGGTGCGCAACTTTTCATATTTAGGGCCACGGTAACCAGAAGGTGCTTCATTTATTCCTTCACACATGTCACTAAAATAAGGTGATCTCACAAAGTTGAATGGAACACCATTTGCAAAGAGGCAACGTCCAACTTTGGCATCAGCAATTTCTCTTAACTCATTTTGAAATGCCCTATCTAATGGGCCTCTCTTGCGGGGGATGTGTGGTTGATCTACATCTTCATCCCTAGAAGGCATAGGCAAGAATGGATGTGATCTAGATTGCATTTGAGTGGGTGGCTGCATTGTTTTCTGTTTACTGGTATAAGAAACTTGTTTCCCTTTTGCACATATTCTGTCAGCTTCTTCTTGTTCTCTTACCAAAGCTGCTATTTGTGCAGTTGGCAATCCCTTCTTATCTTCCCCCTCACACATGTTAATCCCTTGACCCCCAGGGCCTAAAAGATGATATTTTACCCGGGAGTAGGAGCTTCTATATTGCGTTTTGCAAAAATTACATTTCCATACATACCTCCCACCTCCAACACATTGAGAAATTCTTGTGGTGTGTCTCCATAAAGGAGACCCTTTATCAATTTTAAATCTTTGAGATCCCTCCCCACCCACTGAACCTTGACTACTCATTGTTGCAATCTATAACAAAAATGAAAAAAGAAAACTTCAAAACTTATACAAAATGAAAAACTTATACTTCAAAACTTATCAAAAAACTTGAGAATATGGTTCAAATGCATACCTTAATCACTCAAATAGACTGAATAGTGCTTCTTGATAGGTGTTTGCCACTCCACAATCGAGCTCCTTCGAATTCAATCACCTCACTTCAAGCTTGCATGAATGGGAGAGCAAAATGAGAGAGAATAATAGAGAGCACGATGAGAAATAAAATGTGTTTGGAGACTCATAAAAGGGGTCGTTTTAGGGTTAGAAGTAAAAAAAATAATATAAAAATGTCTTTTTGAAGTCATTGTTTGACTTTTCAACTTGCAAATGTCGCGGGTCCTTGAGGATTCGCGCAGATCTGCGCAAGATCCTCTTGGATCCGCCTGGATCCTCCCGGGTCCGGACCAAACCCTGTGGATCCGTCCGGATCCGCGAGCTGCGGATCCGGACGGATCCACAGGGTTTGGTCTGGACCCTGCTCGGATCCGTCCCGGATCGGACCCGGATCCGGGGTTGCCTGGGCGAATCCGGCAACTAAGCTTATAGTTATAATTATACTAAGTGGTATCAATTATCATCAATTTAAGTTTTATAAAGGATTTCTAGAGTCCTTTTTGGAAAGAAGTCCCTTGCAATTGATTTTGCAAGTTCATATTCCCTAATTCCTAACAATTAACATAAGGGGACATTACAATTTTCGTGCCCAATTCCACTAGGATGAAGAGGAACTAGCAACCTAGTGAGGCAAAGTGAGAGAGTTTTATATCAAACTTCTGATTTGAAAATTAGTTTAAAATGAAAAATACAAATTTAGATAGTGCAATCAAAATTAAGAAACTTGTAATAAAATTTTAATTGCCAGAGTCTGGAGGTTTGTGGATGTATGGCCATTGAGGTACCAACTAGTGTGAGCATCCTTTTTATGCTTTTTATAGAGAGTGGAAATAGTTTGATCATTGGAGGCTTTGAAATCAAAAAACTCAGTTGTAACTAAATCCTCCATTCTAGGATCCGTGAAGAGTTTAGTAAGTGCTTTACTATACCCTTTATTGAATTGTTTATCTCTATATGGTGGCACCCTTGATGGCATATTAAGCATCTCCTCACTATAAAATTTGGTTGTCAATGTAAAGGAAATAAGATGTAGTGAGGTGGTTATTTTGTTCCATTGGCCATCACAAATTGAATGCACCTTGTTGAAGAATTTTTCTTCAAGATCTATTTTTTTAAAATTTTTTTGATGGACTTCATCTTCTCAACCATTGAGTTGATGCCATCATATACCTCTTCCAAACATGGCTTACCCATGTCGGTAAAATGGATCATACTCATAGTGGGCTTGTTGAAGTTAAGAAGATATTCTATGTGTTCTCACTGAGTGTCATCTAAGATCATTTGCATTACACCTGATGCCTTCTCGCTATTGGATTGCCTCCAAAGGGCCAACTTGGCTAATGACCAAACTTGGCTAATGACCATGTTAGAAAATGATTTCTGCACCTTCATAAGTCGTCTCAAGATGATTGTGTGGAATGCAAACTGGGTTCATTAATGTACTAAAAAATAAAAAACGAAGATGAAATCATACTTAAATTAAAAAATAAATTAGTACTTACTAAAGTGAAATGTAAAACTTTAAAAATTGTAATGTTTTTATTTACCTTCAACAACTACAGTTATAAGAATTATTTGAAAATTGCCTGCAGCGTGTGGTGGTCTGTGATGAACATTTAGATCTCTTCAACTTGGACATAGAATGTTTTGATCCAATTTATTGTCATGCCCAATTCCGCTAGGATGAAGAGGAACTAGCAGCCTAGTGAGGCAAAGCGAGAGGGTTTTAGTTATAAAATTGTATATAAAACTTCAGATTTGAAAAATAATACTTTTATTAGTTTAAAATGAAAAATCCAAATTTAGATAGTGCAATAAAACTTAAGAAACTTCCAATAAATTTTGACTGCTAGAGTCTAGAGGTTTGGTGATGTATGGCCATCGAGATACCACCAAGTGTGAGCATCCTTCTTATATTTTTCATAGAGAGTGGAAACAACTTGATCATTGGAGTCTTTGAAATCAACAAACTCATTTGTAACGAAATCCTCCATTTTAGGATCTGTGAAGAGTTTAGCAAATGCTTTTCTATACCCTTTGTTGAATTGTGCATCTCTATATGGTGTCACCCTTGATGGCATAGCAAGCATCTCATCACTGTAAATTTTGGTCGGTTGTCCATGTAAAGGCAATAAGATATAGTGGGGTGGTTGTTTTATTCCATTGGCCATCACAAGTTGAATGCACCTTGTTGAAGAAAGTTTCTTCAAGATATTTCTTTTTTCATTTTTGATAGAATTAATTCATCTTCTCAGTCATTGAGGTGATGTCATCATATACCTCTCCCAAATATGGGCTACCCATGTCAATAAAGTGAATCATACTCATAATGGGCTTGTTGCAGTTAAGAAGATATTCTATATGATTTCATTGAGTGTCATCTAAGATTATTTGCATTACATCTGTTGCCTTCTCACTATTGGATTGCCTCGAAAGGGTCCAACTTTGGCTAATGACCATGTTAAGATGGCTTTTGCACCTTCACAAGTCATCTCAAGATGATAGTGGGGAATGTGAATCAAGTCTCAACAACATATTAAAAATTGAAAAACAAAAAACAAAGAAGAAATCACACTTAAATTTTAAAAGATAATTTAGTAATTACTAAAGTGAAATGTAAAATTTTAAAAATTGTAATTTTTTGTTTACCTTCAAAAATTCCAATTACAAGAATTATTTGAAAATGGCTTGTGACATGTGGTGGCTTTTGATGAACATTTGTTTAAGAACCCTGCTGGTTCTAACTCCTGGAAACTCAGATCTAGATGTTTGACATTTTGTCAGACAGTTGGTATGAAATGTTTGGGTTCTGATTTCTAAGTGTGTAAGGCTTGCCTTGTTTGTAATTTAATGATTCTTTTGCAACTTCAAACACATACAATGCATGGAATCTAAAATGACCTTGCTAGCTGTGCACATTTGTCTCATTTTATAAATTCCATATATTTGCAATTACTTACAAGGATCAACAAGAAACATTGAAACAATTATTAATTGCAAAAATATTGGAACCTGGAATTGGCTGAGAAGATGGTAGCTATCCTCTAGACAATTGCTTCTCATTAGAATGCTGTCTTAAATTTACATGAAAGCTTAGGAAGGTAAAGTGACATCCAAATAAGCAAAACGAGCCTTCCAGAATTAATGCAGGCCCTGACTTCTGAAACACAGTTCCCTCTCTAACGATAACACTGCCTCCAAACGCTGTCTTGAACCATGACAGCCACGGGATAACTAAGGTGTAGCCCTCCTAGAATAGTTGTGATCAACAATGCAAGCCGTCCCACAGATATCCACAGCATGCTATTAAATCAAACACAGCTTAAGAGTAGTGCTGCGATCTACAATTTAAGCCCTTCAAGCCCAGTATAAATTCCCTGCCAAAAACGCTGAATTTCCCCTTGTGGTTCGATCTCAATTCAAGCACAATGGGTGGCTCTGTATGAGACACCTCAAGGCACAATTCACCTTGTGTTTCACAAATTCAAAGTGCTCAATGATCTACATAGAGTTTACAATTCTATCAGATTGGTACTGTTCCTCAAACCCTTGACAAGTTCTCCCAAATAACAATGAAATTACATGACCAGAATGATGGTTCGATTACCATCCAAACAAATATAATATCCTCATAACTATTGAACCAGTAGCTTCAAGAATACACCACGCATAACTTGAAATGCTTTGGCTTTGCAAAAACATAGTCTTTCTATCATTTGAAATAATATAAAATATTATGCCTTCCCTCCTTGAGTAGGCGCCATATAATAAGCTCTTAAATAGATATTTAATGACTTGGTCATATTATATAGTTATAAACCATATCATTAATTAAGTTAGACTTAATTAATGAACACTAAACCATTAATCTTTTCAATCAACAAATAACCAAGTGACCAAGTCAAACTCCAGAACTTTCCTGACAGAGCCAGTGCCTGAACGTCCCGCCACAAATAGTCACTCACCAATAATGGACTTACTATAAATAGTAAGTTTCTTTAAATGAAAGCTCTGCAGATGTCCCCACAACTCCATACTGATACCAACTGCTCAGGTGCCCTGCTAAATGTAGAAAACGTGACTATCCCGAAATAAACACTTACTATAAATAGTAAGTGTGCCGATCTGACTCAAACGAAGAGCAAACCTGAACATCCCCGACCGTTGGAGTGGGAAAATAGCCATTGGCTCAACCAACCGAGACCCCCTATCCATAAAATTAGCCGTCAAGGATAAAATAGTAGGCTAACACCTCAAACACTGATGCTCGCGAAAATGGGACATTACAATTTGGATCTCTTAAACTTGGACATAGAATGTTTTGATCCAATTCATTTTTGTGCCCAACTTTTGTGCCATGAGGTTAAGCAAGTGGATAACACAAGGTGTCCAAAATATATGTGAAAACCATGTCTCAACCAACATACCAGCCCCTCTACAACTCTTTGCATTGTCCATTATAATTTGAACAACATTTTTGAGGACCTATTTCACAAATCCATTGTATAAGGATGTGAACAATAAATTGTGCATCCTTAATTTTCCCTTTATAATCCTTGTATTTGAAAAACATTTCCCCTCTAGGGGACACTTCAATCACATTGATTAATGGCCAATTTCTTGCATCCTTCCATCCATCGAAAAAATGGAAACCTTCATTTGTTTCTATGAATTTCTAATGGGAGCTAGTAAATTCTCTATCTTTTTTTTTCCTCCTCTTGTAGTAAGGGGTTGCTTGCCTTCTCATAACTTGGGCCCATGTACTCTTATGGAGCCTCATATACTCTTCTCAACATATCTTGCCAATATGGTGATCAAACAACATTGAAGGGCAAACCATTTGCATATTGGCATCTTGCAACAGTTTGATTTATAATCTCTTTAGTGCCATTTTGAATTGCCCTCTTTAATGGCTCCCACATTCTATTCACACTAGTGGGCTCTTCAAGGTTCAACAGTTTGATATTGGCATCTTGCAACAGTTTGATGTTGTTTGATGCTAAGTAAGGCTGCAAGGTTCACTTTTAGAATGTTATTGTGTTGATTTTGAATATTGACAATTGTACTTCTAGGTTTTGATTTGTAAACCATGATTTATCTACATGCAGGGATGTAGAAAATCAGAAAAGTCCTTGGGGCTATGTCACATATGACCTCATCCCCAAATAGCTCAATTATGTCTATGAGTGATGCTATGGTGTGACACAAATCTTCTCCTTGGATCAATAATCAATGGTGTATGGCTAAGGTTAAGGTGATAGTGGAAGTCTAATCCTCTCTACAGTGTCTGGTAATATCAAATTCTTCTGATCACCATTATGAGCAATGAAATGCAAGGGCTGTTTTTGTATCCAAGTTATGAATTGAAAAGACAATTCTTTTCTGCAGTCTCAAATTCTAAATATTTTACCTGTGTAGTTGTGGATGTGGTATTGGATTTTGAGTCCATGCTTTATTGACCTCTGTTTAGGGCTTTGATTTGTGGGCCGCTGTTGGCTTCTTACCATCAATATTTTTCTGACATAACTTCTTCATTTCAGTGGTTGCTTTTTTGATGGACATTGCACCACGTGACAATCCTTGCTTAGATTCATCACTGGATGTTTTCTGTGATGTCGTGCTAGATGTTTTAGTCTAATTTTGAGGATCTCTATTGTGGTACTTAGTATCACACATAGCACACAATTTGTTCTTTTAGATTATGGATTCTGTGATTGATAACTATCCTTTTTGCTCTATGTTTGAAATATTAATCAATCTGAACTATATACACACATGCATCTCCTAATGATGATATATACAAGAAACCAATTTTGGACTGGATTTAAAGGCTTAAGCTGCCTCTGCACTTCAAGACTTTATTTCTCTCAATATTGTCTTAAGAGCTCTCAGAGGAAGGCGCAAATTGGAAGTTTTAAATTCTCTAGACATCTTGTCTTTTCTAATGTCAATGGTTTGTAACTTAACTTGTATGTTATCTCCTCAGGGCATCCTTTAATTGCAATCATTTCTTTTTTAATATAGAACATTTAAATTTTTTTAAAGAAACAGTATGAGATAAATGGAAATAATTTTTTTGCATGTGTGCTTAAGTTTTTTGTATCACACACACACAAACTGCATATCAAGGAAATCATTTGTATTCCCATCTTGTGATTGTAAATGGTACGTGATGGAGAGAAGAGACAGCATTTATGCTTTAGTTTCTTGGCTTGATATAGATGAAAACCTTGTACTTGTTTGTCTCATTATATAGTCATTTGTTGTTTAGTGGGTTGTGGTTGCATAAAAAGCATTTTTCATTTTAGAAATAAAAGATTGTAAAACTTTCCTTTCAGAACACTGGAGGCAAGTTTGCACAGCCAATTTGGCACATTTTGGCAGATTTAAAGATCACTACGGAATTTCAAGCTACTTCTGCATATCAGGATACACAGGTAACTGTCATTAGTATGATTAAACTGGGACTTGCATTCCATAATTCTTAGCATTTATGCATATCTTATGTGATAAGTGTTGGCCATTACAAGTGGTTTTGTACTATTGTAGTATATCATGATTCCTTTTGCACATATTTCTGTAAAATCAGTTGACTATAGTAATTAGGTTTTGCTGGATCCATAGTTTTATAAGGAAAATGTTCTAGATTGGGAAACTAGCTGTTTTATTGCGGCTGTAAATTTCATTGCGATTTTATCATTTCCTTTCAACTTTTTTATTTAGAATGATTTTTCTCTAAAACCTAGAAAGCTTAAATGTTTGCCATACACTTTGCTGTGGCAAGAGTGTGTTGTAATTTATATGTCAAAGACTGAAGAAAATGTACAATTAAAGATTTAAAGCTTCCACAGTCAATAATAATTGAAAAGACGACTTTATGAAAAGGAAATGGTTTAATGGTGCTTGCCCTTTGTAACAGTTCCTCTCCAAAATGCATTTTGTCAAATTCATTAAGTTCCAGATGCTCTTACAAATCATGACAAAGCGGAGTGTGAGCAGATAACAAAAACTGGCTCCAAACTTGCCATTTTTCTTTAGCAGTGAATATAATAATTGGATCAGAAAGAATTGCTCCAATACCATAACAGAAAGCAAAACTAAGTACACATCTTATAGTTGGGCACCATAACTATATTTATTCGCTATGTTACTTAGCACAAATCAGAACCTAAATGCTGTGGTTCTCAATCTTCAAGTTTATGACTCAAATTGTATTCATAAAGATGCCTGTAAATTTAATTGTCATAGGGTACAACTATTAATAGAACTTTTTCGAAGAACTTGTTAGATTTTAGCAATACCACATGTTCTAGCACTGGATAACAAGCAAGATAACTGAGTTTTGAGATGTCTAATAACTCATTACTATTTCCAAAGAATAACATTTCATTATCATACAAGACAATGATGTAACTGATCATTTAACAAATTAAAAATGATCACATTGACCCCATGAAACCCAAGATCCAATGCAAAACATCGAAACTTTGATAGCACGTTTGCGATGTCTGCTTTTGACTATTTAATGTGTTGGCATTAAGGGATGGTAACCGGTAAGATTGCAACCGGTACATGTCAAAAGAGGTATTGTCATAGATTGGCAAAGAGGTGTTGACATTTGTGACTAAGGACACCAGTGCTGGATCTGTAAAGCAAAGACACGTACAACTAACAACAAGTGTGAGGAGAGACTGGTTTGCCAACTAGTGACACTGTGCAAGAAAGAAGAGACTATATCTGATCATCAGAGAAACCAGTCATCAAGGGAGATGCAACCAGTAACCGGTAACAGAAACCGAGGAAAGGATGCAACCGACATAGCTAGAGGAAGGGAAGGTGACAGGTCAAAGCTCTTACCTGTGCACAACTTGGGGATCTTTACCGACCAAGTGAAGACTTCATCATGATAGATGAACCGGAGAAAGTCATAGTCAAGACACAATTATCTAACTCATAGCTAGAGGAAGGGAAGGTGACAGGTCAAAGCTCTTACCTGTGCACAACTTGGGGATCTTTACCGACCAAGTGAAGACTTCATCATGATAGATGAACCGGAGAAAGTCATAGTCAAGACACAATTATCTAACTCTTTGATTGGGATTTACTGCACTAAATCCGGTAGACTTTGAGTTATCAAGACGATCGGTATGAGGCATGAGTGAAGGTTTTAATGCTGGAGTTTGTGGCATTAAATCATGGAGATATCTCTTGTGAAGGAAAGCTTTTGATGCGCATTTGTTGTTTTCTTTCATAAAGCAGATAAAGCATAGCATGCATCGGATGTTTCTGTTATTACTAACCGGTTACTGAGAGGGGGGCGTGAATCTGTAAAAACTATTTCT
This sequence comes from Chamaecyparis obtusa, assembly GCA_027943335.1. NCBI lineage: Eukaryota > Viridiplantae > Streptophyta > Pinopsida > Cupressales > Cupressaceae > Chamaecyparis > Chamaecyparis obtusa. The sequence goes on from BSBK01000899.1 coordinate 819,827, forward strand.
ATTACAATTCAACACTTGTTTAATTATTCTTCCAAGATAAGCAGAATGTAAACAATCATCCACAAGCATAAATAGAAATACACAGATCAACACAAGATGTATACGTGGAAACCCTCAGTTAGAAGGAAAAAACCACGGTGAGACAGAGCTCACAACTTCACTTCTGCAAAAATAAATATGCCTTGCTAGGAGCTTACAAAGCACTTGTGAAGGTGCTACCCAATTAAGGGATTTGATAGAAGATCGGTTAAGATCTTAACTTTGTTAGGAGTTGCCTGGTTAGAGGACTTTCAACATCAACAAAGATGTTACCCTATTAAAGGATTTTACAAAGAACCGATTAGGTTCACCCTGATGAAGGGATTTCAATATGCTTTCACACCTTATAAAAGCAATGATCTTAATTGACACTGATTGTCTAATTAGATCATACCTGTTGATCTCTTCCCCGATTTGCTTGGCTGTTGAATCTTTTCTACCTCTTTGCCTTTCACCTCTGGTGACTGTAATTTCTGTGTAGATATCTCTTCTCTGCTCTCTCTATTCAACAACTCTCAACAACCCTAATTCTTGCGTTCTATGACCTGTATTTATACATGAGTTCATCTTAATGAAACCATTAACTCATAAAACCGCCAGGCTGTAAACTCAACAATAAATCGTGCAACAAGCAAAAAGATTTGCGTTTTGATTTGGAGTTTACCTTAAAACATCCGTAGAATAAAGCTAACTCCTGTTAAAAAGCTAACTCCACTTTTGAGCGGTGGATGCTCCACATAATCCGTTTTTAACTAAAACTGCTCCGCAAAATCCGGTGCGGATCTTTATGCAGTAGACCGGTATACCCTTATACCTGGTTCATCCCTGTATGCAATATAAGTCCGGTGCTGTTTACTTAGTTCGGTCTACTGGTGTATCCCCTTTGCTTAGTCTACCGTGCCTTTAAAGTAACGTGAGTGACCAGTGATCCTTTACCGGTGGGAATGGTGTTTGTGATTTACACTAATGACAACTTAAATTGCTAACAATCTTCCCCTTTGTCATTGGTGGCAAAACCATACTCACTTACTTGTCACAATTTATACCCTGTCCTGTAGACTTCTTTTTCCCCTGTAGCACACTTCCCCTGTCCACGTGCTTTAGCTCTTTTGTTCTGTAGCTGTCCTGTCCTGTTCCTTTGCTAAGCTTCTTGTTTTCCTACTTTTCTGCCCCCTTTTTTTGTTTTATCTGATCTCTTCCTGCTTCCCATTTTTGTTTGTTCTTCTTCCCCTTTTTGCCTCCATAGGACAAAGGGTTTAGCTTCACTTGTAGTTTTACATTTGTAGCTGTGTGAAGATCTCTTTATAAATATTCCTTGCAGAATGAAGAAACGGTGCCCATTGACCGATTGCATGTTCAATGTTCTTCTGTGTAGCTTTTAGAGAAACAATGATTTTCTCCACGTCCTCCACAGTTTTGTAATCTGGTTCTTTGATCAGATTCTCTGTTGATGTTGCAGTATGGTGTGTTGCATCAGATGTAGGGGCTAGAAGCAAAATTGAAATCCAATAATGTCTTGGATTCTCTTTGTCTTTTCTTCAGCAGTCTTTCTTAGAATAAGAGCAAGGCTTGTCATTTCTTTGCTGAAGTTTGTTGCAGAATTATTCTTGATGTCAAATTGAGAAGACAAGACTCTTATATCTTCTGAGGTCTTTGCTGACTTCTTTGTCAGATCTTGCAAGAATATTTCAAAGTTTGAAGTCCTTGTCATCAAACTTCCCGCCACTTGAATATGTCATTGAAGCACTCTTAAGTTGGTTGACACATTTACCTTTATCTCTTCAACTTGTTTGTGGAGAATCTCTATTCTATTCTTTTCATAGTGGTCTATTGCTACAATTTATGGATCTGTCAGGTCCTCACCGATTGCTTGTGCCAAATACTTCCAGCTGATCTATGAGAGGTTCCTCTTCATCTATGTCGGCGTAAGGTACAAAGTTGCACAAAATATTCTTGACAGTTGTCAGGACCATGTCTTGTTTTCTCTTGGTCAGCTCCTTTAGCTGCCTTGTTGACATCTTGCTGATGTCAACTACAGTATCAGTGGCCTTGCTCCTTTTAGCTTCTATATCCTCAGCAAATGACAACTTTCTCTTAGATGAGGAGGAGCTTGGAATGTCTGCTTGATCCTTTTGCTTGGGCTCCTGTGCCGGTTGAGCTTGCTCAGTGTGTACAAGAATTTCTTGTTCTTGCTCCTTATTTTCTTCATCTCCCTGTTGAGCTACATCTTCCGGTTGTGCTTCTTCTTCAGGTAGATCTTCCTTGGCAGGTGCTTCTTCCTCATTCTGAGCATCCTCTTCCGGTTGCACTTCAACTTCTACATCCTGTGCTTGTTGAAGTAGCACTTTCGGTGGGACTTCTTCTTTGTGCTGCTCTTCAGCTGTATGTAATTCTCCCATAGGTATATCATTTCCCATCTCTTGTTCTACAGGTGGGATTACCTGTTTAACATTTATTTGTTCACCAACTGTGAACTCTTCTGTTTGAACATTTTCTTTTCCGGTTATAGGTTCTTCACGAGTAGTGAAACAAACCGGTGGTGCCTGTACTTGTTCAGTTTGATCCCGAGGACCTAATTTCTCAAGTGTACTGAAGTCGTACTATTGCCAGAAGTATAGAGTCTCTTTGTAGACTTCATTTTCATATCCGTTTAGTATTTTGGCAACTCTATACTTGGTATCCAAGTTCATTGCTGCTTCTTCTAGTAGAAGCTTGATTCTATCTTCACTTAGACCAGGTCTAACCTTAGACAAGGTCTCCTTATTAATTTTAGTGTTGGTGCCTAGACCGGTTCTCCATTTGGTTTGAAGCCTAGAATTTAACACAGGGGGAAACTTGGATCGGTAGTCCCTTGGTGTTCTATGGAAATCCATAAAAGTTTCCACTAGAGCTATAATTACTGCCTGTTTATCTTCTTCTTCTAGTACATTATACCACTTAGCAGCATTATCTACTTCTCTGAAGTCCATTACCTCATCAACAATATCATTGACAGACATAGGGCAAGTGTTACCTTTGCCCGGAGAGATGAGAACGGTTGGGTGTGCTGGATTGCTGCTCTTGTCATCGGTGATGTCGACGATGACCGGTTCTGTAGGATTCTTCTCTTTGATCGGTGCTTCACCTCCAAGCACTCCTTTTCCTTTATCGATATCAATGATCGGTGGAATTGTGGTTCTTTGTTGTGCTTCCTCTGCTTGTTGCTGGGTTTGAAGAAGTTTGGTCCATATGGTTACTCCTTCATCATGCACTTTATTAGCTTCTCCAACAAGCATGAGACCGATCCTCTTCTTTGTTGAAAAAGTTTGCTGATGCAGTTTAGCTTGTTTAGTGGCTTCTTCCAGAGTGAGGTGGTTCTGAACCTCTAGAAGAGCTCGAATCCTTAGCTCCTTTTCTCTGTCCGTTGAAGCTTTCCACCGAGCTTCAAGAATTTGTAGAAGATCATTAGGTAAAGTTGTGTGCACTGAGGAAGGATGCAGATTAAACTTATGAAGGCAGAACACTACCGCTTCTTCAATTTTCCTTCTGTCTTCTTCATTGGCCAGTTGATATCTGCCTCTAACAGCACCCATCCCGCCAGACTCTTTCACACCTACCACAAATTCATCGATTGTGGGCTTTGTTTTTCTTGGTGGATCTTGCTTTACTGGTTTGCCAGATTTCCTCTTTTTGACTAGAGGAACTGTGTCTTCAGTCTCTGTTTCCTCGGGATCTTCCTCTTGAGTGCTCGCTACTGGTTGTGCTCTTTTCCTTTGAGCCTTGGGTTGATCCTTGACCGGTTTCTTCTTTGGCGTGGGTCTCCTTTTGATATATACGTTCTTGATTGGTGCCCTTTTCTTTAGATTCTCCTGGATCTCTACATGGGTACTGAACCGGTAAGCAGTGAGATCTAGAGCCGCCTTGGTCAAGGCAGCTATATATGCCTTAGCAGCCTTTGAGGTGATCTCGTAGCCTAGTTCAGGAGTGTACATGGTTCTCGGTTCCACGGCTTGAATTATGTAGTTATCAGTGGTAACCAGAAAGCATACGTCATCTTTGTATTCGTCAACAATGGTTGACGACACCCTCTCTCTTGCAAGCATTCAAAGTTGAAATGCCTCGAAGTGTTCAGTCATTACACTACTTAACTGGTTTCCCAGTTTGTTGGCCATTTCATTGATTTGATGCATGACTGGTCTATCGGTTCCTCAAGTCACTTTTCCGATACCCGAGAAGAAATTTGAATAGTAGAAGTATAGACATACTAGAAGGGTTCCATACTTCATGGATTTCTTCTTGACAACTCCGAGCTTCTTCATGTTTTCAAAGATTTGCCCTCGAAGCATCGCGCATATGTTGTATTGGGCGTTATTGTACATTATCCGGTGTCCGGCGTGAACTGCTCCACCCGGTATGCTATTTAGATTGCTCGACTGATAAATCTTGTAGCCAATCATAGCAGATGCAAAACGGACTCCATCGTCCTCAATGTCGTTGACAATCATGAGTCGACTGTCATATCTTGACTTGGTCAACTTCATGACTACCGCGTTGAAGATGGTCCTTGGGGTTAATGCTTTCCCTTTGTCGCTATATCCGGTCACTCTGTGAAGGTCTTCTTTAGTAATCTCATTGCATGCACCTCTAGTGAGCTAGAAACCCAGTTTGTGAAGATGATTTACAGCCAATTGAATTTGGTCTTCCCGGAAGACAGTCGGGTAGCATACTCCATCGATAAGTCCTGATGATACCAGCTTGGCATACTTATCAGGTAGTCTTCCTTCTTCACATAGCGAGAGGTACTTGCTTTGAATATAGGTCTCTCCGAATTCCTCCTGCTTAGCGTGAATGAACACCGTGACGTCTTTGGTCATGAGGACTCCGTTCAGCATAGATGACAGCACACCAGCCATGTCGTTTTCCTTGTTTTGAACCGCCATTATATCATATGCAGGTCGGTTCTCTTGGTCTCCTTTGATCAGCTTCACGGTAGAGGATGAAGATGCCATTGCTAATAACTGGTTGATAGAAAGTAGCATTGATTGTTCTTACAGTCAATATCTCTTGATGATCAAAGCACGAGAATTTTACTCAAGCATGAAAATTGTTAATCACAAAATCACAAAGTAAAACTAAATGAGTAAATCTCCTTTCTTTTATAGAGTTAGGCCATAACGGTAATTACCAAACGGTAACTATTGATAAACGACTACAACATTAATTGCCTTACCTAATCTTTCTTTCCGTTTTTGCCAACCGGTATTCCGGCTTTTTCGGTTGAGCATATGTCTGTTGATTAATGCTTACTTGATCGGTTGTCGTTGTAGACTGAGTGAGACTGATTCTCACCTGTCCTACCGGGAACAATTGACGAGCTATCGGTTCCCCCTAAGCCCTGTAGGCTCAGTTTGCTGAAGAGATATCACCATCAGCCAATGATGATCTTTCCTCTGTCTTCTTCTCAGTAGATGTCTTTGATTCCTTTTTGAACCAAATCTGCTTGACTATTTTCTTAGTCATCTCTTCCTTATTGATCTTCTCATTTGACGATGAGGTCTTCTCCTTCGGTTTGACCGATTCTTTCCTCTTGTTCATTGACCGGTTCCTGCAGTGTTTGGCTAGGTGTCCAACTTTGTTGCAGGAGTAACAGACTATCCCACTTGCCTTCCATGGATTCACCCTTCTATTGTTAGGTGATTTGCACTAGGAGTCATTGTGACTATGCATGTCACAACACAGTTGGTTGTGCTTCGGTTCTTGTTTCTTTTGGTGAATACTGGTCTTGGGGATCTAAATGCCATTGTCTTCGATCTACATTCTTCAGCTTTGTGTCTGAACTTGTTGCATGCGTAGCAATAACCCTTGAAGCTTCCCCTGCTTCCACTGGACATAGTTGTGGGGCTCGACCAACATTCATTGGTCTTGTGGCCATACTTGCAACAGTTTTTGTAGTAACTGTTGTTTGGCTTTACCGGTGCATTCCTGCAGTCATTTGTTCTATGACCCGGTTTCCCACAATGATTGCAAGAGGTGTTAAGAGTCTTCTTACCTTTCTGTGCCAGCGGTTTCTTCTTATCCTTCTTGCTCGTCTTAGCTTCAGAAGACTTACCAGTCTCTTTGGTGTCTTTACCGGTGAATCCAAGACCGGTGGGATCTTTGTGCTTTCTTTGAGCTTTGAGTTGCTCATCAAGCTTGACCGAGCTCTCGTTGTATCTTCTTAGGGTTTCATTCCTTTTTTCAAGTTCCTTCATTTGTTCCTTTAGTTGATACAACTCTAATGCCAGCCTTTTGCATGCTTCATCCCTATCATGCTAACCCTTTTTCATGTTGGCGTTTTCTTGGGTGACAATTTGCATGTCTTCTTGAAGTTGCAGAATGACAAGATCATTGGCCCCTACAGCTTCCTCTGCCTGGTTCCTTGCTTTTCTAGAGGCTATTAATGACTTGACTGCTGTGTTTCTTTCATCTTGAGCTTTTCTCTTTTTCTCAATCAGTTTAGTCATCCTTAGGGCATTGTCTTCTTGCTCCCTCTTAAGGTTGGAGATTTGATCGGTTAGGATCTGGTTCCTCTCCATGAGCTCAGAGACTGCCTCCTCAGCTTCATCGGATCCACTCTGCCCAGAGAGTTCATCAGTGGTCTCATTGCTCTCATTCAATTGGAGAGCCATCTCCTTCCTTTTTGCAAGTGATCTTCTTAGCCTATTCTCCAGAGAGGCAATAATGTTGTTGGCTTCCTCAAGCTGTTTCTGATACCTGTAACCCTCCATGATCTTTCTCTCAAGTTGTTAAGCTTTTATGTATTAGAGAACTTGGCTCTAATACCAATTGTTATTACTAACCGGTTACTGAGAGAAGCATTAAGCTGTTAAGCTTCCTTCCCATTATCTCCATCTCGACAACAACCGCCTTCCTCTTGGTACCTACTGTTAGCAACATCGGGTCCATGGCCAGTTTAGGAGGTGGCTTCTTTGCCAGTTTGCAATGTCCTTGGTCAAGTGCTTTGTCACTAACTACATTGGTAATGGTCATCTTCAGTCGTGGCATGATTTGTAGAAGGTTCAAAACCTTTATAGGTATTGTGGCTTGCAACATCTATCTCATGATGGTTTTCTTTGACTTTGACAGAGGTGGAGTATTGGTGGCATTATTTGAGGCCTTTCTTTCCTTTGTCATTTCCTTTTCAATGTTAGTCTTGGCTTCCCGAAGCCTTTCTTTTTCTGTATAGGGGTCAGGGTACACTACCTTCTTGGTTTGGAGTTTGGTAATCGCCAGTATTCCCTCCTTTGGTTCCTTTGTGTCCAAGATGTTTACTCCTTTTTGTTCCGGATAATTGGTGTCTTCATGGTTCCCGAGTCCACACCAAGAAGGTAGTGGATCATGGGTCTACCCTTCTTGTTGTGCTGGATTTTGCTCCTTGATGTAATGTCCCCAAGTAGGAGGTTGTCAATTTTTCATGATTGACATACATTACTATGCGTCTAAGTCAATTCAATTCAAGAAAACAACGAATAGTTCATAATACATCAGTATTTAACATATTCAAGCCCGTTTCCTCGCTTCTCTCCTAAACTCAACCCTAAAGAGAGCATGGATTTACTTGTTGTAGGGTGCATGACACCAATATATAATAGGTTACCTCAAGGCTTTGGGACCCCGTCCCTATCCCATCTTGGGATTCACCTACCTTGTGGATTTATTCCGCCTTTACTACACAACACCAACTATCACCTCCCGAGACTATTGCAAGAGATTAAGGAGTAGACTACAAATATATTAATATCTCTTGTATTACGAAATGTACATATATACATATATAACCATATACATAATTCTGATCTTATTATTATTAATATACATATACATACATTCACATTTACTATTATCTACATTTCTTAATATCTATTACCAGCCACCTCTGTCTTATATATAAATATAGTAAATAGTAACATATTTGATATCTTGATTTCTTTGTTCTATATATATATATATATATATATATATATATATAAATCAAGATATCATATATATATATATATAGAACAAAGAAATCAAGATATCAAATATGTTACTATTTACTATATATATATATATATATATATGTATATATATAGAAAAAAGAAATCAAGATATCAAATATGTTACTATTTACTATATATATATATATATATATATATATATATATAAATAAGATTATTAAAGGATTCCTTATTCCCAATAAGTTCTAATATAATATGTAATTCAGAATTGATACATAGACAGCATTTCCATATACTGTCATATGATATTTACCAGCCTTATATATATGTATACATTCTCTTCAATGAACACAAATGATAAGTATTAACTACCTTAATGGTTTCCTTTGCCTAATGTATTTCATAATTCTTTTATAATGGATAATACCAAATATATTCTATATTCCTTTTCATTCGATCAGCAACATCATAATTAATAATGTCATTAGAAAATGCACAGATATTTGGATTTCAATATATCCCTTAGCAGATGTAATATTGCTGTAGCTTCCTGTTGATATCTTCTCCCCAAGTTGGTGGTTTTCTGGAATCATATTGATTCACATTATATAGCCTTTTTAAGAGGATCGCTACATCCATTGGCTGGAATAGACACGTCTCTCCCTTATTGCACCACTTCATTTCGTAATCTGCTTGTACTTCATTAATATTATCTATATATTTAATTTGATAGTTATAATATTAAATATTATAACTATTATTCATATTATAGTACATCTATCAGTTGGTCTTCGTTTTCAGCATTGCTTTATCAATATTATCGCCGTCCAAGTTTGTTTGTGTAGATTAATATTATTTTGATTAATTATTATTATATTATAGATTAATATTAATTATTATATGTTAATTATTTATTAGTATTATTAATTAGTCATTAATATATTGATTAATATTATTTTGATAAATATTATGAATTATCTATTGATATTATTGTTTAACCAATATTATATTGATTGATATATTTAGATAAGGAATTAAATATATATTTTGAACGGATTAAAAATATATCTATAACGATTATGGCTTGTGACACTTGACGTATTGTTATTGGTCCAGTTGTTCCCTTGCAGGTTGTTGTGATACGCTCTAGGTGAGGCATTGGAGTTTGCAGGTGGTTTTGATGGTGTGGTTGGTGGGGTAGCTTGTTTCACTTGGGTGAAGAGCACTTGTGTGCTCCTTGATTTTAGGTTATACGGGCATTCCTTGATGGAATGTCCCAGTACCTGAGAGATGTTGCAAAATGACTTCTTTGGGCAAGTGGCCCTCATGTGACCTTCCACTTTCTAGTTGGTGCACCACAATTCTTTGCTCTTCTTGGTATTGCCCTTTCCTGCCTTCAACTCTTTCATCATTTGCATCATATTCTTTTGTGGGGTCTGTACGGTTTTAGATTCTTCATCATTGCTTTCTTCTGTACTATCATCGTTGCTGATCTTCTTTCCCTGCAATGTCTTACTATCACTTTCTATGTCCAGTGCCCAATTATAAGCATCAACATACGAGGACACGCACAAGGACGCAAATACTACCTTCATTTTAAATCTCAACAAGGGAGTCAATTTCTTAATGAACTACCACTTCTTCAGGCCGTTGATTGGTTCATTTTTCATCTTGTTCATTAGTTCTTTGAGCTTACAATTGTATGCTTTTACGTTCTCATTCTTCACTTGCTTTGTGTTGTAAATTAATGCGAAAATTTCATTGTCGTCCCTCAATAGTTTAAACTCTTCCTAAAATGCCTTATTGAGGTCGTTCCATGTCACCTTGTTTTCTTTCGGTAGGTCTATATACCATTCAATGGCAATTCTTGGTAGTGTGGCAGGAAATGCCTTAAACCAGTAATCATGGTCGTCCTCGCCATTAGCCTCGCATATTGTTATGCAAGTCTTGCAATGGTGTACAAGATCCTCCGATCCATCTCCTGCGAATTTAGGGAGTTTCTACTTCTCCGAGGTGTTCACCATTGTCTTCACTTGGTAGGTGCCTTGTGTATTTGATCAAATTAGATTGTTTTGCTCTCGTCTGCATTCCTGTGCCTCTCTTGCACCCTCAGCCACATGCAAGCTTTCTACACATCCACTTGCATCTTCTACACCTCGACCCCCTTCCTCTTTTTTGTACCCTCTTATCCGTAGAGTCTCTGGTTCAAGCCCTTCTATCCTTGATTCTTCTGTGAGGGACAAGTTCATGATATGGTGCAAATTGATTTCAAGGGTTTCAGTGACATTGGTTTGGAGGTTCCCTTCTTCCTCTTTGTCACCTATTGACTATATGGATGGGTTGCTGGTACTGTTTGTAGGCTCAGAGTCTTCACTGGAAGTAGAGTGCATGGTTTGGTTCCTTGCCTGGTTGACGAGATCTATTTCGTCGTTCGGGAGTGGTAGGTCTCTGGCAACCTCTTCCAACTCACTCTAGTACACGATCTTCCCCTCTCCTGACTATGGCTTCGATTGACATTTTGACTCCTTGCTAGACTCTTCACGCCTTCGATGATTTCTCGTAATCATCGTCTCCGCTCACTTTTCTCTCTTAGTTGGTGAGATCTCCTTATCGAGCCCTCTCCCTTCTTTTGAGTAATTCTGGTATGTTGGTCCTTATTTGGTTGTAGGGGCATTAATTGGCTAGGGTACAATGTCTGTCAGTGTCCCACTCTTCTTCCTCCCTACGACTCTTTTCTTTGTATTGTTGCAATATTTGTTGCTGACATTGCTCTTGGTTCCTTTCCTAATGCTGGTCTTGCAATTCAATAAAACTCCATGGCAACAACCTTGAAATTCTCTTGAGAAGATTGAAGATTGTGTGGCTCATTGTGAAGTCATCATATATCGTGCCCTCAGGGACCGCTCACTCCCAAGTTTTCCTTTGCACGTACTGATCAATCAAAACTTCCCACGAGTGTACCAAGTCTTCCGTCAATCGATCCTTTGGTGTTTCTTATCACTTTTTGTTACTAGCACTTGTTATTCAAATGGGCGGCACATTACTCCGCCATCTTACTTGTTGCCGTTCAATCATATCTCCAAGTTCGAACCGGCAACAGTGCCAAATGTTTACTGTCGATGAGAATGTTCTTAATCAATGTAGAGTAAACAAGGATACAAAAACAGAAACATATCATACAGAATAGATGAATAATCAACACAATCATATGGTAGAAAGATGTGATCTTTGATTACCAAGTGTAATGTCTGTACAATCATGAATGTGAATTGGTTCCCGATTCAAACATAAATAGTGTCAGACGGTTGGTTAAGACTACCAACTGTTGACAATTGACACAACCTCTCGGGAACAACTAATTACACTGCCAAGTACTAACAAGACTTAACATAATATAATTTATTTATTTGCAACAGTTTTGCCATCTACATGGATTATTGCAAAATTAACAAACGTTTTGTCCAAATCCGTCATCATTTGCATGAAGAAGAAATTATGCATGATTCTTATGATCTACACCAATGAACTTGTTTGAATTTGTTTAAATGGCGACTTACTTCAGATAGGTGCCGTGAACTTCCATTTCTTCATTTAATTTGGTTGATTCATTTGAAAATAATATCATCTTTATTTTTTAACACAAAATATACATTGAGTCCTTTGAATAGTAACTTTGGAAAGACAAAATCTCAAATAGTTAATGCCTTTTAAGCAAGAAGCGGCTAGTTTGGAATAAGTCCTACCAAAAAAGAGGTGTGATTTCTTTCTTTTGGTGATGCCATCTTACTTTATGAACTTGCTGACTAGTATCTAAACTTCTTTGTCTTTTTTAGAGTTGTATTTTATTGATCAAATCGTCTTTATGAATGATTTGAGGCTTTCATTGATTTGTAAAAGTTGTGCTCTAATAATTTGTTTTCACATGAGCATGACTTTATGAGATTGAACTTCTACTTCATATGATGACAATGTTTTCTAAAAAGTGCACTTTTTCTTTGATATTTCCATAGGTAAAACATCCTTATTGATTAGATTGCCACATCACATGTTGGGACAAACTAACTTTTTTCTTTTAAAAGGCTCCCCTTTTGGTGTGTTTCACTTAAACTTGTTAGAGCACTTGATTTCGTCTAATTTTCCAGGATATATTTGTACATAGATGCATTTTCACAATATTGACTGATACTTTCATGAGTTGACTAGTTATATTTTTTCTTTTGTTTCTCTCCTAGTTTTCTTCTTATGGCTTGATTTTATTTGATGTTGACTAATATCACTTGTCCTCTTTTGTGTTCAATTCACATTTAATTGACTACCATTGAAAGAAAACGACAAAACAATTTTAAAAAATGTAGTCTACTGCATACTAAACCTAGACATGATTCTACTGTTTCTGTAATGTCCCCAACCAGGACATTATTTGATTTACCCTAAAATCTCCAACTAGGGTTTGGATTGCACTTGAAAATGGAAATTTACGTAGCCTTTGTAGTGTTTTCTACTAGATTACATACATCAATAACGATTCATAATACATTTCACAGTTAACATACTTAAGCCCAAGTTCTTACTTCTCTTCAAACTCAACCCTAAGGAGAACAAAGAGTACTTGCCATAGGGTGCTGGGATACCAATCTACAAGTGGATTCCCTCAAAGTTTCCAGAATACATATTCATACCCATCTTGGGACTATGCCCTCAAGGTTTCCCGAAATATATTCCTTAGCTTCTCTTGGGATTCACCCACTTTGTGAGGAATTACTCCAGTTGTTCCCTATAACCAACCTATCCTCGGAAGGGCTATAGCAAGAGATTAAGAAATAGGCTCTCTCTCTCTCTCTCTCACACACACACACACACACACACACACACTATATATATATATATATATATCAATATATATTAGACCATACAAGAATTTACACACACATGTATATATATTAGACCATATAAGGATTCAGATGGGCAATTAGACCATATAAGGATTCACATGTATATATATTAGACCATATTTCTTCGTAACTTTCCCTTAACCTTTAAAAAAAAATAAAAATATATAATGTCTTATCTCTAAGTTGCTAATGATTCCACTTTATTCCCTTGTGAATATATTGATGTCTTTACTCCTTTTTGACTGTGTACCAAGCTACATGTCTTGGGAATTATTTATTTGTTCCTTTCTTGGTTAAAAGAACTATATATATATTTTTTCCATTTTTTCTTCTTATCCCCCCCTAATGCTCTGCCCAAGCATATATATATATATATGTTGATCTTTGGCGGGTCGCGACCCTTAGGCGGATGCAGCTTTTCATTTTTAATAATAACGTTATTAATAACATTGTTAATGTTATAAGGTTAAATTAATAATATTCTTAATTATGTAAGGATAAATATTAATAACTATAAATCATATTCAATACAACTTTTATAATGATTAGCAGTATTATTGATTACGAGTATTGATTAATTAATATTATATATATTTAATAGACTGTAATGTATTAATAATAAATTGATTATCATTACGGGTTTCTATTGTATTGATAAACAATATTATTACTATTGATTTGGTTAAATATTATTCTTTCTTTAATTATCAATTGAATGGCTTAGCAATATTTGAAATTGTATATTTGCTTGGGCTTTAGAGTTGGGTGAGGCGGAAGTTGAAGTGAAATGAATTATGACTTTGCTGTTTAAAAATGAGCTACTGTTGAATTTGGACCTATAATGATTATTAACAGTTTGTTTGTATATATTGAATGAAATATGAAGAGCCTAAACGCTCATATATACACTATTGAAGTTACAAAGAATAGCAACTATCTAAATATAGATTGCAAAAGAATTGTTACAGCAAGATAGAGCATTAAAGAAACTCTTGAATATTAGAAACATTCTAATACCCTCCCATAATGCTCAATCTGTCAATAACACCAATAGCCTCCTTGAATTTTACAAACTTATCAGAACTGAGAGACTTGGTGAAGATATCAACGGACTGCTCTAAGGTAGGGACATACAGTAGCTGAATAGATTTGTCTTCAACCAGTTGATGAATGTAATGGCAATGTGTTTTGACATGTTTGGTTCGTTCATGGAAAACCGGATTCTTGGCCAGTTTGAGGACTCCCTGATTATGACAGAATAGAGGAGTCGGTTCTGATTGAGGAACATGCATATCTGCAAGCATCCGCCGAAGCCAAACAGCCTCACAAGTTGCTTTAATTGCTCCTTGATACTCTGCTTCGGTAGAAGACAGAGCCACTGCTTGTTGTTTCTTACTTGTCCATGTGACAGCACCGGACCCCAAATTGAACACATATCCAGCGGTAGACTTACGATCATCAACAGAACTGGCCCAATCTGAATCTGTGTAGCCACATAGTGTAGGATCAGAACTCTGAGTGTACAAAAGACCATAGTCAAGAGTACCACTAACATAGCATAGGACATGCTTCGTAGCTGTCTAATGATCATTCTTGGGTGCTGTCATAAAACAGGATATGTAGCTTACCGCAAAACTAATGTCAGGTCTGGTGGCAGTAAGGAAAATAAGACTGCCCACTAGTTGTCTAAACGAAGATTCATCCACAACAGGTGAATTGGACTGAGATGATAATTTGAGCCTAGGTTCCATAGGGGTGGGAGCAGGTTTGCAATCCTGCATTCTGAACCTGTCCACAAGACTTCTAGCATACTTGGACTGAGAAAGAAAGATACTGTGCTTAGTCTGCCAAACCTCAACTCCGAGACAATAGTGCAAGAGTCCCAAATCTGTCATATCAAAAGTACGACACAAATCTTGTTTGATCTCAGTGATCAAATGTGCTGAACTTCCAATGATGATCAAGTCATCTACATAGACAACTATAAACAATACATCATCACCTACATGTTTGATATATAGGTTTGAATCCGATGGACTCCTTTGAAAACCATGATTGGTTAGGTATTTATCAATTTTCATATACCAAGCCCGAGGAGCTTGTTTCAGACCATAGAGAGGTTTGACAAGTTTACAGACTTTGTGTTCCTGACCAGCGACCTTAAATCCGGAAGGTTGCGTCATGTAGACCTCTTCCTGTAAGTCACCATTCAAAAAAGCACTCTTAACATCCATCTGATGAACTTTCCAACCAAACTGAGCTGCTAAGGCAACAAGTCGTATGGTACTCATTTTAGCTGTGGGAGCAAAAGTCTCGTCATAATCAATGCCTTCCCTTTGTGAGAACCCTCAAGCAACAAGACGAGCCTTATACTTGTCTGTGCCATCAACTTTGTATTTTACCTTGTATACCCATTTGCTGTAATGTCCCCACTTTAGCAGTTGACCAAGCGTGTGTGCGTTAGCCTTGTTCTACATGGTCCCGAGGGCTAACGAAGGGTTTAAGGGGATCCTGGAGTGTTTTGGCCTAGTCATTTCCAGTTTGGGCCAAAATGAAGTTGATTTACTCAGTTTCAGGCATACTTACTATTTTTAGTAAGTCAACAGGACACAGTGGAGGCCAGTTTTGGTGATTGGATTTGATACTCTTCGGTGAGAGCTTTCCGACGAGCTATCACTTGCATTATTCGGAGTCCGATTGCTAATACATTTTAATGCCTGAAGTTTTATTAAAGTAACATTTAATTTAATTGTAAAGTATTAAAGTGTTACTTTAATATTTATTTTATAGGGATGTGTACCCAAGGGAGACATAAGGGGATATTTTAATATATGTTTTATATTGCTCATCTTTTATCCCACATTGCCCATGAGAGTTGAACCGACCCTTGGAAATAGAATAAAAGGAAGCGTTTGTGGCTTCATTAGGGGAAGTTGAATAGGAGAAGAAATTGGTGTGAGTTGCAGATCCGTTCTTGGCATTTGAGGGCGTTTATCCTCTCTTGTGACATTCTAGACGTCATTCCCTTGGGGTTTGGCCTTTGGAATCCATTGTTATCAGTTTCATTATTAGGCAGTTTAGTTGCATTTCCAGCTACAGGCAGATTTGGTATTTTACTCATATCTTCTTCACTACTTGTCCAATGCTTATGCCGCTTTGAGGGAATGATTTTATGAAGATAGTGGAATGATTGAAGGACAAAGTACTGTAGTGGCACTATTTATGCGGCACTATTCATGCGACACTATTCACGTGGTACTATTCACGTCACTGTAGCAACAAGTTCGAAAGCATGGGCTGGAGTATTATTTCATTAATGCTGGAGTAATTAGTGAGTTGATAAATCTGCCATGTATTTGGTTTTATTAATTCTGAAAATAACATTTTATCAGTAGCAGTTCATTGTCCACTTTGCATATTATTGTAGTTTATTTCTTGTTTATGTTGTATGATTCCTATTCCATGCACAAAACACAACAAACAAATAAATGTTTGATTTCCAGTGTTATAAGGGGTTTAAAACATTAAATGGAGAAATAAGAAGTTGCATGCAAACTGTTTGACATAATTCCTTTCAGCAGTGGGTTTAGTTTTTTGGGGCATTCAGGGGTGTCCATTACAGTGGTATCAGAGCTATAAGTCCTGCCATCCTGTGGAGGTCTTATAGGGAATTTGGAACAGCCGGATAGAGGGAAAAGTGTTTGACGAAATGTCAAAACACTAAAATCAGAACTAAAAAAAAAAACAAAAAAACAGGCTAAGCATTTATGTTTGAGCATGCGACAGGGGCCTTATAATTTTCGCAATACTAGAGCAAGACAAAACAGGATTTTAGACTTGCAGAGCGAACAGTCTAGTTCATCCGTGCAGGTGGAAATAGAATCCAGTCATACAGACACAGAGGAGATATTCTTTGATCAAGACAGCAATATGGGTGACCGAGATGACATGAATACAGGATTAGGCGGAGGCAGGAACACTGGTCCAGATCAGGGGGATGTAATGTTTAGACAGTTACTGGATACATTAGAGCAGGGGCAGCGTATGCAGCAGGAGCAGAATAGGCGAATGGACATGATGTTGCAGCTCATGGCTAGACAAATGGGTGTCAATATTAATCCAGGTGATGCCAACAACAGAAACAATAACAATGGGGGCAATGATAATAATGGAGGCCAAGGTAACAACAATGGTCCTGAGAATAACATAAATGGTAATAATGGACACGGCAACAATGGGAATGAGGCTGATAACTTTAGACACGTTGCACGCCCAGCTCGGACAGCGAGCTCGAGACCTCTTCTACCCACCTTCCCACCCAGAGATCCGGTTCAACCAGTAAACGAACCGCAGATTACCGAGTTACAGGATCAATTCAGGAGGGACTGGGAGGCTAGTGGACCGGAGTTTCAGGCGGATATTTCCCTCAGAGATTATATGGACTTGAGGATGAGACACATGCCTAGAGCAGGAGGGAGGAATCAAAATTTTGAGCTGAGAAAGAAAGTTGGAAAACTTTCTTTACCTTATTATGATGCTTCAGGGAAGATGACTGCACGAGCTTGGGTGCAGAAGGTAGATACATACTTGCAGCTAAATCCTATGCCTGAGGAGGAGGCTATCAAGTATGCGGCTATGCACTTGGATGGCGTTGCACATGAATGGTGGCATCATGGCATGGTGACTCTGGGGCATAATCAGATTACATCCTATGAGGAATTCACCGACAGATTGATTGAGAGATTTGACACTAGGGATCCCGAGTTACATTTCAAGGAGCTAGCACAGTTAAAACAGTCAGGTTCTGTAGATGCTTACATCGCTGAGTTTCAGCGCTTGTCTGTACTTGTTACTGATATCTCTCCTAGGAGATTGGTGGTGTTATTTTGTGATGGGCTTGCTGATCCATTACGAGGTTGGGTGAAGGGACATGATCCACTCACCTTAGCTGAAGCAACTAAAAAGGCACGAGATTTAGCCCCTTCGGTATACAAAGGAAAATACCATTCAACAGATTCTTCCTACTGCAAGGACAAAGACAAAAAACCATTTCAGAAAGAGTATAACAAACCCAAAGAAGGATCAAAAGGACTAGACAATGAAACCATGAATGAACTTCGAAGGAAGAAGCTGTGCTTCCACTGTAGAGAGCCTTGGGACTTATCTCATAAATGCCCTCTCAAGGCTAAGGCAAATCAAATGGAGTATTTTTCAGCAGAAGAGTCAGAGTCAGAGGGGGAGGATCAGCACTCCGATTCAGATGAAGGTAACACTATAGAGGAGAGCAGCATTCCTAAGGATGATAGATCGTTGGCACGCTTGACAGGGGCCCAAAGGGCAATCACATTTAAGGTCAGGGGTACTATCCAGGGGCAGAAAGTGATATCTCTCATTGACACTGGGGCTACACATAACTTCATAGATGCACAGTTGGTAGCTAGGAGAGGGTTACAGACCGAGGAGCATGATGGGTTTAGAGTCATGGTGGCGAACGGTGACAAATTATTGTGCACTCGGAAGATATCTAATCTTCACATTAGGTTTGGAGATGGCTATGAGTTGGAGGATGAGTTCTATGTTGTGGACATGGGAGATTATGATGTCATCCTCGGCATGACATGGATGGCTTCGCTAGTTGAGTTCACACTCAACCTAGCGAAATTGGAGATGAGATTCCAGCATGAGGGCAGAACTGTGGTACTTAGAGGACTTTCGGATGGAGGTTGCAGACTAGTGTCCTTGAGGAGAATGCAGAGACTTTTTCGTCATGATGACATAGAGTGGGCGACAGAGTGCTACATTATGCCAGCTTCACCAGAGCCACAGGAAAAGAGTCATCCACCAGATATCCAGAAGATACTTGATAGACACGCTAAAGTATTTGGCGATATTCCTCATGGGGTTCCTCCTGACAGAGGGATAGAGCATGTTATCGAGCTCGAGGAGGGAGCCAAACCAGTTATGATTACTCCATATCGTCATCCTAAGAAACACAAGGATGAGATAGAGAAGGCGATTAAGGATTTGTTGGAGATGGGGCATATCAGGCCTAGTAAGAGCCCCTTTGCTTCAGCAGTAGTTTTGGTAAAGAAGAAGGATGGGACGATGCGCATGTGCATCGATTACAGGGCACTGAATAAGAAAACAATTAAAAACAGGTATCCCATTCCTCGGATTGATGAGCTGATTGATGAGTTGCATGGGGCATGCTTCTTCACCAAAATTGATTTGCGGTCCGGATACCATCAAATCAGGATGAGAGCAGAGGACATTGAGAAAACAGCCTTCCGATGTCACTTTGGCCACTTTGAGTTTATGGTGATGCCATTTGGGCTAACCAACGCACCCGCTACATTTCAGAGTTGTATGAACCAGGTATTCAGGAAGCAGTTGAGGAGGTTTGTCTTGATCTTCTTTGATGACATCTTGGTCTTCAGTAAGACCTGGGAGGAGCACTTACATCATTTGGAGGAGGTGTTAGCTATTCTGGAGAGAGAGTCATTGTATGCCAAGGAATCTAAATGCGAGTTTGGCATGACCGAGCTCCTTTACCTTGGGCATATCATTAGTGCAGATGGTGTTCGGGTTGATCCCGAAAAGATTAGAGCTATTGTAGATTGGCCTACTCCCACAAACCTTACACAGCTTAAGGGGTTCTTTGGTTTATGTGGTTTTTATAGGAGGTTTGTTAAGGGATTCTCACAGACTGCTGCACCCTTGACAGATCTTACCAGGAAAGGGGCCTTCGTGTGGACAGGGGCAGCACAGAGGTGTTTTGAGCATTTCAAGCAGGTAATGTCTTCATGTCCAGTTCTAGCTCTACCGGATGTCACGAAGCCTTTTGAGCTTCATTGTGATGCATCGGGTGATGGGATTGGAGCAGTATTGATGCAGGAGAAGCATCCCATTGCATTCGAGAGTAGGAAGCTCCGGGGAGTTGAGAAGAGTTATTCTATCTATGACCGAGAGATGTTGGCCATAATGCATGCATTGGCCAAATTCCGATCATATTTGGTAGGTGGGCGTTTTGTGATCAAGACTGATCACAACAGTATTAAATACTTCATGAGCCAGCGTGATCTTAACGACCGGCAACAGAAATGGGTTACTAAATTGCAGGCTTATGACTTTGACATAGAGTTTGTCAAAGGTAAGAAAAACGTGGTGGCTGATGCCTTATCTCGGAGACCTCACTTATGTGCTCTGGCAGAGATTTCAGGAGATTGGAGAGATCGGATTATAGCAGAGTATGTCGGAGATGCTTGGGCTTCTGGATTGATTTCAGGTACCATACAGGATGATCGCTATGAGGTGATAGATGGATTGATCAGAGTTCAGAACAGGGTTTATTTGATTCCGTCGTCACACTTGAGAGAGGCGATACTGAAGGCATTTCATGATGCACCCACAGCTGGGCATCCAGGGGTCTTCAAGACCTACAGGCAGATCCGAGAGCGGTTCTCATGGAGAGGGCTCAAGGATGATGTTCAGAGGTATGTCAGGGAGTGTGCAGTTTGTCAACAGAATAAGGGAGAGCACACATTTCCTGCAGGGTTATTACAGCCCTTGCCCATTCCTGATAGGAAATGGGAAAGTATTTCGATGGACTTCATCACTGGTTTACCACGAGTGCAGGGAAGGGATTGCATCTATGTGGTGGTGGACCGCTTGACGAAGTTCGCTCACTTCTTTGCTATTCCGTCCACTTACACAGCAGCACAGGTGGCAGATCTTTTCTTTAGAGAGATATTCAGGTTACATGGGCTGCCCAGATCCATTGTTAGTGACCGGGATAGTAAGTTTATGAGTGTTTTTTGGCAAGAGTTGTTTAGGATGTGTGGTACAGATCTTACACCTAGCACTAGTTATCATCCACAGACAGATGGGCAAACAGAGATTGTGAATAAATGGGTGGAGGGATATTTGAGGAACTATGTAACTGCACAACAAAAGGCTTGGATCAGATGGTTGCATATGGGAGAGTATTGTTATAACACCACTTATCATATGTCCATCAGGATGACTCCTTTCATGGCACTCTATGGTTATGAAGCACCTAGCTTCATGGATTTAGTTTTGGGGGACAGCAGAGTGCCCAAAGCCAAAAACTTATTGCAGGATAGTCAGGACATCCTGAAAGTGCTCAAGGAGAATATACAACAGGCCCAGAATCAACAGAAATTGTACGCTGATCAGCACCGAATAGAGCGCAGTTTTGAGGTAGGGGATATGGTTTACTTGAGGCTACAACCATATAGACAGTCATCGCTCAAGAAGAGTGGAGCTGAAAAGTTGAAACCTAGATTTTATGGTCCCTACAGGGTAATACGCAAAGTGGGCGAAGTGGCCTATGAGCTTGAGCTTCCAGAGGGCAGTCGGGTGCACAATGTGTTTCACGTGTCTAGGCTTAAGAAAGCCATTGGTCAGAGTGTAGTGCCTTCTGCAGATTTACCCCCTTTGGATGAGGAGGGGAAGCTTGTGTTAGTACCCGAGGCTATTTTGGACACCAGAGAAAGGAAGCTTAGAAATAGGGTAGTGAAGGAGTATTTGGTCAGATGGAGAGACCTGCCGGAGGAGGATTCTACATGGGAGAGTGAGCAGGTTATTCAGCAGGCTGGACTGAGATTGCTTGAGGACAAGCAATTTCAAGGGGGCCGGACTGTAATGTCCCCACTTTAGCAGTTGACCAAGCGTGTGTGCGTTAGCCTTGTTCTACATGGTCCCGAGGGCTAACGAAGGGTTTAAGGGGATCCTGGAGTGTTTTGGCCTAGTCATTTCCAGTTTGGGCCAAAATGAAGTTGATTTACTCAGTTTCAGGCATACTTACTATTTTTAGTAAGTCAACAGGACACAGTGGAGGCCAGTTTTGGTGATTGGATTTGATACTCTTCGGTGAGAGCTTTCCGACGAGCTATCACTTGCATTATTCGGAGTCCGATTGCTAATACATTTTAATGCCTGAAGTTTTATTAAAGTAACATTTAATTTAATTGTAAAGTATTAAAGTGTTACTTTAATATTTATTTTATAGGGATGTGTACCCAAGGGAGACATAAGGGGATATTTTAATATATGTTTTATATTGCTCATCTTTTATCCCACATTGCCCATGAGAGTTGAACCGACCCTTGGAAATAGAATAAAAGGAAGCGTTTGTGGCTTCATTAGGGGAAGTTGAATAGGAGAAGAAATTGGTGTGAGTTGCAGATCCGTTCTTGGCATTTGAGGGCGTTTATCCTCTCTTGTGACATTCTAGACGTCATTCCCTTGGGGTTTGGCCTTTGGAATCCATTGTTATCAGTTTCATTATTAGGCAGTTTAGTTGCATTTCCAGCTACAGGCAGATTTGGTATTTTACTCATATCTTCTTCACTACTTGTCCAATGCTTATGCCGCTTTGAGGGAATGATTTTATGAAGATAGTGGAATGATTGAAGGACAAAGTACTGTAGTGGCACTATTCATGCGGCACTATTCACGCGACACTATTCACGTGGTACTATTCACGTCACTGTAGCAACAAGTTCGAAAGCATGGGCTGGAGTATTATTTCATTAATGCTGGAGTAATTAGTGAGTTGATAAATCTGCCATGTATTTGGTTTTATTAATTCTGAAAATAACATTTTATCAGTAGCAGTTCATTGTCCACTTTGCATATTATTGTAGTTTATTTCTTGTTTATGTTGTATGATTCCTATTCCATGCACAAAACACAACAAACAAATAAATGTTTGATTTCCAGTGTTATAAGGGGTTTAAAACATTAAATGGAGAAATAAGAAGTTGCATGCAAACTGTTTGACATAATTCCTTTCAGCAGTGGGTTTAGTTTTTTGGGGCATTCAGGGGTGTCCATTACATTTGCAGCTAACGGGCTTCTTCCCTACAGGAAGATCAGAGAGGACCCAAGTGTGATTTTTCTGAATACTTTGAAATTCAGCATCCATAGCTTGTTCCCACTCAGGGACACCTTTAGCCTCGGAATACGTCTGGGGCTCATGAACACTATGAATGTTAGCCATAAGAGCAAAATTAACTGTAGGTTGCTGTTTGCTCTTATTTCTAGAAACTCTACCTTCGATGAGCTCATCATCCCTGAGGTCACTAATAGTTTTAACCCACCATTTGGGCTGGAGAGTAGAAGAACCAATTTTTGGAGGAGCTAGAGGAGGTTTAAGAGCAGCAACAGGGGCAGGGAGAGGATCATGTTTGGGGGCCTCAACAGGATCAGCATCAGGTGCCCCAGGGCGAGTAGTATCTATATCATCCTTCCCATCAGGTGGTGCTAAAGGAAGAGGAACACTGGGAGGCTGTTCCGCAGGACACTCCTCAGAAGAGGACAAAAAAGGGCCTTGAGTTTCATCAAAAACAACATCATGACTAAAGATAAGATGACCAGTGTCAATATCTATCAATTTGTAGGCTTTATGATTGTCACTGTACCCTATCATCATGAGTCTCTGACTCTTGGAATCTAATTTGGAGCGTTTAGCATCAAGAATCCAAACATAGGCAAGAGAGCCAAAAATCTTCAGGTGGCTGATATTGGGCTTACGACCAGACCACAACTCTTCTGGAGTTTTGTTCTTGATAGCCTGAGTAGGGGAACGATTAAGAAGGTAAACAGAAGTGAACACTACTTCTACCCAATACTTATGAGGAACACTCCTGTGTTGTAACATAGAATGAGCCATCTCAACAATCGTACGATTGCGACATTCAACAACATTGTTTTGCTGAGGAGTGTAGGGTGTGGTGAACTGGCGTTTGATGCCATGTTCAGTACAAAAATCGGAGAATGCAATAGAACAAAATTCCCCTCCATTATCTATTCTAAGAGAAATGATACTGTAGCCAGACTCTTTTTCAACCAACGACTTAAAGTTCTGAAATGTACTAAAAGCATTTGATTTGTGTCTAAGAAAGTACACCCACATCTTTCTACTAAAATCATCAACAATAAGCAAAAAATATTTGCAACTAGTAACTGAAGGTGTATTCATAGGACCACAAATATCAGCATGAAGTAATTGAAGTACCTGAGATGCACGCCGGGAATCTCCATCTTTGAAGGGAGCCCGATGTTGTTTGCCAGCTTGACAAGCGTCACATACACCATGATGCTGTGTCTGAATCGGAGGTAGACTAGAAACAAGTTCTTCCCTGGACAATTGAGAGAGATACGGGATGTTGAGATGTCCATATCGCTGATGCCACAAAGTACTGAGAGATAAAGTACGAGCTGCCATAGCTATCTTCGGAGAGTCACCAGTGTCAGTAAGCCAATATAGGCCATGATCCTTTAGACCAGAAGTAGCAGTAAGACGAGTGGCTCGATCAATAATGGAACATTTGTGGGCACTGAACACCACATCCAACTGAGGAGAATTTCTCATGATCTGATTCACAGAAAGCAGATTGAGCGCCATACCAGGAACGTAGCATACATTGAGAAAGATGAGTTGACACCCACCAGACTGTATCTGAACATTTCCTCTGCCAATAATTTTGAACTCCTCTCCTCCACCAAACACAATTGAATCACTGTAGGGATGGAAATCTGTAAACCAATCACGTTGATGAGAAAAATGACGTGAAGCATCAGAGTCAATATACCAAGCAGACGGCCGGACTAAATCAGAGGGGCTTTTAGCCATAAAAGCATAGAAAGCAGACTCCTTTTTCTCAGAATGTTTAGCAACATTTGCCTGTTGATTTGACCCTCCCAGCTTCTTTTGTTCAGAAGCAAGTCGCTGACGGCAATCTTTCTTCATGTGGCCATACTTATGACAGTAATGACATTGAACACTCTTTTGCTGAGAATTGCCGGAGAATTGATGTGAAATCCCTTGTTGTGATGACTGAGAAGGCTGAGATTTTGCTGCAAAGGCTTGTTCTGATGAGGATGAGGAAGTACGGTTACCAAATTGCTGCTTCCAGCGATCCTGCTGCAGAAGTTTGGTGCACAACTTTGGAAATTTCAGATCAACATTAGTTGAGGTAATGTTGAGTCTCTATGAAATGCTCATAAGATGGTGGTAGACTTTTCAGGGTAATAACTACCATATCTTCTTCCTCCATCTTCCGACCAATGGCTTCAAGCTGATCACAAATGTCCTTAATCTTCGTGAGATGTTCCGGTAAGTACATACGTTCATCCATCATAATGGAGAACAAATGATTCTTCAGAAAGAACACATGACTCTTTCAGATGTCTCATGCAACTCTTTCAAATATTTCCAGATGTCTGTAGCAGACTTGCCAAAGGGAATTTGAGGCAATTGATCATCTGTGACAAAGAGCTTGAGAAGCATAACAACTTCTCGATTCCAATCATTGAATTTATCTTGATCTATTTGAACGGAGGTCGGACGGGTCTCTGTGCCTAGAACAAGTGCATCCAGACGATAGTACTCGAAGATGGTCAACATTCGCTGCTTCCAGGTGTTGTAATTGCTGCCATTAAACCGTTGACTATTTTCTAGCATAAGATTGGTCAAAGACGCCATCAGATACAAACTTCAAGAAAGGAATTTAACATGCATGGATTCCAAGATAGATTTTTGGCTGACCTAGAAAAAACCGATAAGTACCCATAAAAGCTAATAAAAAACCCAGAAGGAATCTGAGGTCAAAAGTCAAATCCGCTAGCTTGAAAATTGAGGCACGAAAAATGAGGTACCCAAAAATTTTTAACGAAGACCCAGATAGAATCTCGAAAAACCCACCACGAAAATGTATTTGAAATTTTTTTTGTGTCCCAAAAATTAGGGTTTTAGCAGAAAATGGCTCTGGTTATACAAAACCACAAACAGGAGCCACGAAATTCAAATGCAGAGGAGATTTCAATGTTCAGATCGCGCCAGCAGAGAGAAAATAACAGGTTGCATCAGAGGAAGGAATAGGTCGCGTCGGGAGGAAGCAACAGTTTGCAACAGGTTGCGTTGGAACTCGGTCGTTTTGCAAACACGTGAAAAAACGTGAGCACCAGGTTGCAGACGTTCTGCAAATAGGTCGTGGAAGACCAAAGGCCGACGAAAACTTGCAGACAGGTTGCGGATGCGGACGAAACTCCTTGAACGTGTCGCGGATGAAGCACAAAAAAATATTGAGTAGATAATTTCGAAAACGAAATTATAATATTTTCCGGAAGTGTTTATCCTTGCTCTAATATCATATAATGATTATTAATAGTTTGTTTGTATATATTGAATGAAATATGAAGAGCCTAAATGCTCATATATACACTATCAAAGTTGCAAAGAATAGCAACTATCTAAAGATAGATTGCAAAAGAATCGTTACAGCAAGATAGAATATTAAAGAAACTCTCGAATATTAGAAACATTCTAATAGGACCATATTTTGGAGTGGGCTGTGCCAGGGATAGGATCAGATCGCTCTGAATGCTTTGAAGATTTGGAGGAGGGTAGGATTTATGTTTTCGTCCCTTTTCTCCGTTGGTGGGGTCGTGTCACCAAAGGGGAATATAAATTTGAAATTGGCAGGAAATGGAATTCCTTGAAGCGGGTTTTACAGGAAGCGACCGAGAGGGCAAATGCAGCACCTCAAGTTGCTAACCCTGCCAATGTTTTCAATGTTGACGTGCCAAGAAGGAGGGGAAGGCGCCATGGAAGGCTGTGCGTCTAAATGGCTAGATGTCTGCTGGAGGTTTGGTTTTGCTTTCAACTTCGCCTTGGTAATGGTTAACCCTCTTACTTAGTTTACATGAATGCAAAAGTTTTTGGCTCTAAGGATGATAGCGGCAGCGACATGCGGGCCTTTTAGTTTGGAGATGGTGTTAGTTTTTTTGAAAGCTACTGGATGTCAAAAGAATTTCATGATTAAATTGTGTCTGGTTTTTTGTAATCCTTAGATGTTTTATACTTCCAGTCTCCAGAAGCTTCGATAGTCGATTTGTTTATCGTTGTGGTTATGGCTGAAAAATGTCTGTATCAGGCCATTTTGAAAGGTTTATTACTATGATGTAATCTGGTTGGGATCTCCTGGGGTTTGAGGTTAGGTGTTTTTTGTTTGCTATGGAATGGGGTTTACAGGTGAAAATATGAGCACAATGGCTCTCAATGCTCTCTGTATTCATCCTTCATGTATTTTCTCCGATTTTCAATATTAATAAATTATATATTATAGATCAAAAAAAATATATTTGAAATTGTATATATATTGTATCAACTATGTGTTCATGGCAGATATACATATTATTGAAGGTTTGTTATTACTATCTATATTATTTATATTATATCAATAATATATTATTAATATTAAAAATTCATATTATATTATTAATATTTAAGAATTGATCAATATTAATAATTGCTCATGTTAAATTATATATTATTTTTAATAACAAATTATAATTATAATATTATTATATTCATTTAATATATAATATTATTTTATTAAATATAAGTTTTAATTATTATATTCATTTACAACATTATAATAATAATAATATTATATTCATTTAATATATAATATTATTTATTTATTAATAATAAGTTTTAATTATCATATTCATTTACAACATTATATTATATATATTAATAATATAATTAATTTTAATGATAATTATATTTATTATTTTTGTTTGCCTTTTAATTTGTTATTATTTATTATTAATTTCTGGTCAAGGAAGGGGACATTACACCTTCCCAGCTTCTCAAATTTGGTTGCAAAATGTATGTTTTTCTTTCTCTTTTAGCTATACTTGAGCGGACTTAACTCCAAGTATTCTGAAAGTTACATTTCTGAAATATACCATTTTGAAGGTTAGAGGATACTAAAGCTTATGATCCTTAACATTATTGTCTTAACCAAAAAAAAAATACATTTGTAAAATTTGAAATCCAACTTTGACCTTTTCTTAATCTTTCTTTTCCACCTTCACATGGTGTATTATCAACCAGAGCGAAGAATGGAGATTTATTGGTCAAATAAGAAGTATTACTTAGAGACTTGTCCCAGAAACACTAATCTAACTGAGCACTACTTAGCATGCTTCTGGCTCTGCCCTTTAATGTATTTTCATGCTCTTTTAGTGCCATTTTGTTGTGGTGTAAATTGAGTTGTTTTCTATCTGACAATTCTTACATGTCTACAAAAATAATTTTTTTTAGAACAATATCTACCTCCATTATTTGACCTTAATGCTTTTATTTTCTGATCCATTTGATTTTCAACAAGAACTTAAATTTTTTAAAATTTGGGGAAAACTTCAGATTTGTGCCCTAGAAAATAAATCCAAGCATAAAAGTGGTAGTCAATAACAAAGGAAACATAATAAAGAGATTATCCTATAGAAGCAATGCCCATAGGGCCAAATACATCACTATGAACTACTTCCATTGATCCTTTTTCTTTAGTGCTACCAAAACTATTGTATGCTTCCTCATACCTTTTTATCTGGCTTTCTCCAATCTTCATCTAAAATTTTTTCTGGCATTGATCTCTCTCCTCTAGGAGATCCTACATTTTCATTTTGCATAGCTTGAGATGGGAGCCATTGAACTTTTTTAATCTTCAAGCATTATGTGCATCCCATGGCTTCTCTATTCAAACTGGGGTCTACAAAACCACTAAAAACTTATATATTCCCCTCCACAACCCCTAACCCATGCTGTCCCCCTAAAATGGCCCTCAGACTGCCATCCCCGAAACGTGTCCCCTGCTGTCCCCACGTCCTTGTCCCTCAAACACCATGGAACACAAATTTATACATGTGGACAGGAAACATGATTCTTGGGGAATTGAACATTATTTCCGTCCCCCCACTGTCCCCCAAAATGGCCCTTAGATTGTCGTCCCTGAAACATGTCGCCTACTGTCCCCGTCCCTCTCCCCGAAAAGCCGTGGAACACAAATTTATACAGATGGATGTGAAACATGATTCTTGGGGATTTGAACATGGATCTCCATGATGAAATCCCTGATGTTTTACCACTTGTGCTCATCCCATTTTACAACTGCCAAATACGCATTATTCATACTTTATTAGAAGCAACTTTTGCCTCCAATTTTGAACATTTCAGGAGACTCTGTCATAGCTGTTTGACATTTTCTTGAAATGGAATGAGAAATTAGTGCACTGAGGTAGATAATTTATTTCAGGAGTTTAAAAATTAAAATAGATCTGAATTGAGTTGTTAGGATACGCATAAAGTTTTGGGTTTCTCATTAACTATTGTATTGTTTGTGAATCTCACCCTTATATATTGACTTATAGTTTTTGAACTTTACACGTGCAAAGATCATGTTTATTGTATAGTTGTATTTTTCAAGAGCATCGCTTTTGGCTTTCCTTAATCACCCTTTCTTTGTCTGTTTTCTATTCTAATCTTTTTGGAAATAGATCGGAAACTTAAGATTCTTTGTCTTGATTTGTAGCCCATTATGAGCAAATCTGAATTAAGATTCTGAAAATTAAGTTCTCCTTATTTCCTGTGCTTTATTACACTTCTGCACTTATTTGTGTAGCTGTCTAGTTTGTTTTACACATGCTTAATTCTTTCTGCTCATATCAGAGTTGTTTTCCACGGGATGAGATTTAGATGAATTTATAACCAGGTCATTTTTTAGTCTTAATATTATTCGGAAATTGCTCTTTGCCGTTTCCTTTTCAATTGAAATGAAATATTTGTAAATGCATCTTTAGTATTTTGAATTCTTAGACACTCTTCTCAAAGGATCAGGTTAATTTGAACCCTACTGAGTTTTAGATATTAAAATGCATGAAATCTTATCAATTATTTTAGGGGCATTATTCTCATACACATATTTATTTGTAATTTTCTTTGAGGGCAGCTTTGTTGTTTGCGGGTGGCATTCAATATGCATTAGCAGAAACTGAAACAAATGGTGGCATGAATAGCTCAAGAAAAGCTTCTCTGTCTGAAGGTAGCCTGTACAATACAGATTTTGCAGAAGTGATGACAAATGAGCATGCAATAAGGTGGAGAGAGTACACTAAGAAGGGACACACATTGTTTTCAGAAGTAAGAATATCTTCTGGATGTGTTGAGATAAATTTAACAATTATAAGACATCTGCAAACTAGGATACTGTAATGCATAGCTTGACTGTTTTAAGCAAGACGCTTAGTTTCTTGGATGTCTTTTCTGCTTATTTTGTATTATCATTTTCCTTTGGACATCATGGTTCTGTAGAACACAATACTGTTAAGGTTTAAGGATCATTGCAAATGTAATAACACTGCTATATTGTATGTGTTTTCCAAATGCATTGATCTCTTTGTATTTATACATGACAAGGACAAGAAGAGACATGTCCCTTCATGGGACATGTCTATTCATTAATTTATTTTATCAATTTAACTGTTTAGTTATTCTGAGAGAAATTATAATCTAACGTTATATATATATATATATATATATATCAATGTATATAGTAATATCAAATAATTTTATATATTGATATATATGCATATATATAATAAATCATTTCTCATAATAATCGTATAGTCAGTATTATTTATTTGACTGATTCTACAAACATCAACACTCCCTCTTATCTAGGGAGGATAAATCAATCCAATGTCAACACTTAAGACACTTGACAACATCAATCATATAATGTAAGCAATAAATGCATCATCCTCAAGATGTAATCAATAGAAACATAGTTTCAATATGTGGATTGCCTCCATCGACGATTCTATCCACAAGTTCTCAAGTGGATTGCCTCCATCGGCAATTCTATCCACAAGTTCTTAGGTGGATTGCCTCCATCGGTGATTCTATCCATAAGTTTTTAGGTGGATTGCCTCCATCGGCGATTCTATCCTTTTGATATCTTGAGTATTGGCCTATCGGAATGTCAACACATGACATTCACCAAATACTCTGAGTATTGGCCTATCAGAACTTCAACATATGATATTCACCAAGTACTCAATAAGGTATTGGCCTGCAGAATATCAACACATGATATTCACCAAATACCTATCACGTATCTATACAAACAACTCATAGACCGTCAATTTAATGACATCTAACACTTAGTTGTTGATTTAAACCATCATGATCTGTTTCAGCCATCATAAGATGTCTATCACAATAGAAGATCAAGGCCTGTTAAAGGAACTCAATCCACCATGCAAGATATCATCTATCATAATCTGTTTCAGCCATCATAAGATGTCTATCATGATAGAAGTGACAGTCCCAACCGGTGCTGAGAGGGGAGGGGTGATTCAACACCTGTAAAAACTTTCTCTTTAAATCTGGTGAAGTAAACTTATAGCTGAAAGACAAACAGATTCAGGCATATAATAACAGTAAGCAAACAATCACATAGTGACACCAGATTTATCACGTGGAAACCCGAATAGGGTGAAAACCACGGTGTGAGGAGACCTCACAAATTTTGTACTCTTCTGGAGTATGCCTTGTTAGGAGCCTTCTCGGTTAAGAGATTACAACACACTGTTAGGTGCGACTTGGTTAAGGGATTTGTTACAACAAGGCCGGTTAGTGCCTGCTTGGCTAGAGGACTTAGAACACCTTTCAAGATGTCACCCGGTTAGGGGATTTGATTCAAAGGACCTGTTAGAGTCCACCCAAATACTGTGATTTAACTATTGTAATTGCTAGAGAACAATAGAGGGATTGACCTTTTACAATTGACTATTCATAGCTTGCTAAGATCTTTGTTTGTGCTCAACTGAGAAGCATCACTAGTCGTTGCAGGTGTGTTCTCTACTATTGTGCTTCTTTGCGCACTTTTCTTTCTCACTTCTTTCTTCTTTTCACCCTGACATTTTCAGCATACAGGTTCACTGTTTTGCTCGACAGAATGAAGGCAACTTCTATTCTCCTCTGTCAGAAGAATATATAGAGCCCTAGCTCTAATTGCGCTCCACATGCATGACCTAATTACAAATCCTTATCAGATTCATCCTTCAGTGGAGTCCCAGTTCACTGAGGAAACATCCGATGCATGCCCTTGCTTTATCTGCTTTAAAGAAGATAACAATAGATGCATATCAAGCATCTTTCCTTTATGAGAGATAATGCTCTGTTTTAAAGCACTGATTCCGGCTTTAAAACCACCAGATGCGCCTCAAATCGATCACCAGTTAAACTCAAAGACGTTCGGATTTAGTGCAATAAATCTCGGTCAAAGAGTTGATTGAAACAAGTAGTTGACTATGACTTCCTCGGTTCATACTAGAGTCATTGCTAGATCGGTTGAGATCCTTAAGTTGTGAACCAATAGGAGTTCTTGACTTGTCACTGTCCCTTCCTTTGCTTACTAGTCGCACCTTCCTCGGTTGTATTGCTTGACAACGGTTTGCTTTTACTTACTCTGTGCTTGTCAATACTGAATGTAGTCTGGTCCTTGGTTGATAGTTGAATCCTCCTTTTCTTGACTGTACAGGGTACCGGTTGCTGATACTTAGTGTAGTGGCTGGTTGTATTTGATTACAGTATCTTCCGTCTTTTATGTTTGCACCATTTGCCAAATCAGTCTACTTTCATATAGATCTCCTTGGATCTATAGACTTCAGAGAGATGACAAATCTCTATCTTCTTTTGCCAATCAATGACAACACTTGTACTGGTGGTAGACTTACCGGTTACCATTACTTAATGCCAACAATCGCCCCCTTTGGCATTGATGGCAAAACCTTGATGGCCAATCATATTATTGAATCACCGGTTTGCTGTGC
Organism: Chamaecyparis obtusa; assembly: GCA_027943335.1. Taxonomy (NCBI): domain Eukaryota; kingdom Viridiplantae; phylum Streptophyta; class Pinopsida; order Cupressales; family Cupressaceae; genus Chamaecyparis; species Chamaecyparis obtusa. Next base: position 852,423 of record BSBK01000899.1, read on the forward strand.
TTTGCAACTCTGTCTCTGTATAACTGTAACTACCATTGTCAGTTTGTCTACTGGTTATTGCCAAACTCTCCCCCTTTTTGACAATAATGCCAAAGGCTAGTCTGAAGGACTACCTTTGTCTAATCTGCTCCCCCTATGAGCAACAATCCTTTTCATCAGTCCAGAAAAGATGAGGTGTAACCCTCAGTTGAGACATAATGAACTGATGATCACCTTTGCAGGTTTATTGAAGATCACGAAGGGGTATCACCCCTAGTTTACCTCTGAGATACTCAAAAGTACTCTTAGGTAATGGCTTTGTGAAGATATCAACAATTTGTTCCTTGGTGGGAACATACTCTAATCTCACCTCCTTGTCTTGTACTAACTCTCTCAAGTAATGATACTTGATGACAATGTTCTTTGTCTTGGAGTGCATGACAGGGTTCTTGGATATGTTGATTGCACTGGTACTATCACAATAGATAGCTATCGGTTCAAGTATACGTTCTTTGATTCCTTCCATTAGTTGTTTGATCCAGATTACCTGTGTGCAATTGATTGTAGCAACAACATATTCAGCTTTTACAGTAGATTGTGAAATGCAATTTTGTTTCTTACTTGTCCAAGAGACTATCCTTCCGCCGAGAAAGAATACGTCTCCACTTGTGCTCTTCCTGTCATCAATGTTGCCAGCCTAGTCTGCATCGGTGTAAACTTTTACTTCAAATCCTCTCTTGTGCGGAAACCATAAGCCATCTTCCTCAGTGCCCTTTAGATATCTGAAGATTCTCTTCACTGCTATCAGATGTGTCCCTTTGGGATTTGCTGAGAATCTTGCGACTATGCCAATTGCATGTGCAATGTCCGTCTACTATGAACAACATACTGTAATTTTCCTATCATGGACCGATACATTGTTTCATTTACTTCTTTTGCATCCTCCTCCTTTGATAACTTGAGGTTAGTTATCATTGGGGTTCCAACCGATTTAGATTCTTCAAGACCAAAGGTTTAAAGAATTTCCTTTATATACTTGGACTGAGAGATGAAAATACCTTCTTTTAGTTGATGGACCTGGAGTCCAATGAAGAATTTTATGGCGCCTATCATAGACATCTCAAATTCTTTCTTCATCTCTTCAGCAAAGGCTTTGCTCATCCTTTCATCACCTCCAAAGATGATGTCATCAACAAAGATCTTAGCAATCAGATTTCCATCTTTTCCAATCTTGAGATACATGTTGTTGTGGTCCCTAGTTCTTATGAATCCTATGGTCATAAGATATGAGTGCAACCTTTCATACCATGCCCTTGGAGCTTGCTTAAGCCCATAAAGAGCCTTTTTCAACTTACATACCATATCATCATTTTGTGCAAATGTGAAGCCTTCCGGTTGTTCGATGTAGACTTCCTCTTCCAGTATTCCGTTCAGCAATGCAGACTTAACATCCATTTGATATACTTTGAATTCTTACTCCTTTCAATCTGGCCACCGGTGCAAAGGTTTCTCCATAGTCCAGTCTAGCTTCCTGGGCATACCCTTTGCAAACCAGTCTTGCCTTATTTCTTATCACTTTGCCTTCCTCATTCAGCTTGTTCCTATAGACCCACTTGGTCCCTATGACGTTCTTATCTTTTGGTCTTGCCACAAGTTCACATGTGTCATTCTTCTCAATTTGCTCAATTTCTTCCTCCATGGCCTTGACCCAGTTTTCATCTTCTAGAGCTTCCCTTGTTGTTTTGGGCTCTATACAAGAAAGTAAATAGACATCAGTGAAGTGATATGTGACATACCTTGGGAGAACTGGTCGTTGTTCTTGGTCAGGCTCTTCCGGTTGAGCAATTTTTTCATCATGATTCTGAACATCTTGTACACCATTTTGTGCATCAGGTACGGTTTCTTGTACCAGGTGTCTGTCCATGTGGTGTACTCCTTTGTCCTCGGTTGCTGCATCATTGATCTCAAAGGCATTTCCTTCAATTTGACCTTCAAAATTATCATGATCATTATGATCGGTCTTCTTAATCGGTTCTGAAGTTTCATCAACTCTCACAGTGATGCTTTCAATTATTTTGTTCTTTCTTTTGTTCAGACACCTGTAGGCTTTACTCTTGGTAGAGTAACCCAAAAATACTCCATCACTCTTGGGATCAAACTTCCCAGAGTACATATCTCTTTTGATGTGACATTTACTACCAAAGATTTTGAAGTAACCTACACTAGGAGTGTGCTTGAATCATAATTCATAAGGAGTCTTATTGGTTCCCTTTTTGACTTGAACTCGGTTTAGTGTGTAGACAACAGTACTGACAACTTCTCTCTAGAAGTGATGAGGAAGATCCTTCTAAATCAACAGGGTTCTTGCACAGTCAATCAACGTCCTGTTTCTTCTTTCTGCCACTCCATTTTGCCGAGGAGTCCTTGGTGCAGAAAACAGTCTCTTTATTCCATGTTTCTCATAGTAATGAGTGAACTCTTGAGAGGTGTACTCACCTCCTATGTCTGACCTTAGGCACTTCAAGCTTTTACCGGTTTCCTTTTCCACTCTAGCTTTGTAGATTTTAAACATGTGGAAGGCCTCAGATTTTTCTCTAAGAAAGAGTGTCCACATCATTCTTGAAAAGTCATCCACAAAGATCATGAAGTACCGGTCTCCATAATAGCTCTTTGTCTTCATTGGTCCACATAGATCTGTGTGCACAAGTTCTAGAACATTTTCAACAATAAAAGACTTACTGTTGAAGCTTGTTCCTGTCAGCTTTCCTAACTGACAATCTTTACAAACACTACTGATGGGTTTTGTAATCTTAGGGAGCCCTCTAATCGATTTCTTTTTGCTCACTTTAACAATGCTATCAAAATTTATGTGGCAGAGTCTCCTATGCCATAGCCAACTGTTGTCTTCTTTGGAGACAAGACAAATTTTGCTTGTTTCTGCTTTGACTGAAGCTATGAGACAAGCTCCTTCCATTGAGTCTAGATAGAACAGATTGCCTTTACTCTGTCTACCGGTTGCAACATGGGCTCCAGACTAATTCTTGACTATACAGGATCCTTGCCCGAATTCTAATAGGAATCTTTTGTTGTTCAGTTGTGCAACGCTCATTAAATTGTAGTTGAGTCTTTCAACCCAATACACATCTTCGCAGACAACATTGTTACAGAGTGCAATAGAACCTTTACCTTTGATGGCATAGGGGGCATTATTTCCAAAGGTAACTGATCCATTGTCATTGAGCTCCGAATTGATGAACTTTTTCTTTTCACCGGTCATGTGGTGAGTGCAGCCGCTGTCAATGATCCAATCATCATGCTGATGAGATCTAGATATGAGTGCTACTTCACTTACTACCGGGCTCTCCTCCTTTATTGCAACAAATGCAATTTCTGGATCATCAGAGTCTTCAGATTCATTGTTTGTGACTCATTCCTCTGGAAGACAACATTCCTTCTTTGTTTTGCTTTTGAACCAGTCTCTTTTGTCTTTATTATCATTTTCTGGACATTTGGTAGCAATATGTCCTATCTTGTTGCAGGAGAAGCATTTCAATGGAAGCTTTCCTTTCCCTCTGGGGAATCTCCTAGCGATGAGTGCTTCGAACTCATCTTGCTCCATCTCCTCTGAGAGGAGATTCTCAACAAGGTTACCAATCTTACCCGTAGAGCAGTTACCGGTTTCTCTTCCCGTTTTGGTAGAAGAGATATTGATAGAAGACTTAAATGCTGTTTCCTGAGTGGATAAGCTTAATTCAAAGGCAGCCAGCTTACCGATTAGGGAGTCTAGGGTGACTTGATCTGTGGTCACTGACCCGAGTTCTTGAATAGCAAAGATCTTGATGGCATATTAAGGTTCGAGAGTTCTCAGTATTTTGCTAACCACCTTCTCTTCGTTGAGCTTTCCTCCAGTGCTTCTGATGGAGTTGATCACCTCTTTGATCTAGTTGCTGTATTGCTCAATGTCTTCTCCTTCATTCATCTTTATGTCATCATACTTTCCTCTGAGGCTTTCGACCTTGGCTCTTTGAACATTTGGGTCTCCTCCATATACCACTTGCAACTTGGCCCACATCTTGGAAGCTGATTCTAGATGTTCTATTTCAGCATAGACATGATCAGACAAAGTACTAGCTATCATATCCATGGCAGCCGTGTGCTCAGTTTTGATCTTCAGTTCATCAGGTGTTAAGATGCCAGAGGGTTCGGTGTAATCATTGGTCACATGATTCCAGTATTGATCTCCGGTGGTCTTCATATACAGCTTCATTCTGCTGCACCATGAAGTAAAGTTTTTTTTTGAAAACTTTGGTCCTTCCTTTCTCATCATCTTGACCTTTTTTTTATGCTGTTAAGCGGTAAAGAAAACAAGACTTGGCTCTGATACCAATTGACAGTTCCAACCGGTGTTGAGAGGGGAGGGGTGAATCAGCACCTATAAAATCTTTTTCTCTTTAAATTTGGTGAAGTAAACTTATAGCTGAAAGGCAAACAAATTCAGGCATATAATAATAGTAAGCAAACAATCATACAGTGACACTAGATTTATCACATGGAAACCCGAATAGGGTGAAAACCACGGTGTGAGGAGACCTCACAAATTTTGTACTCTTCTGGAGTACGCCCTATTAGGAGCCTTCCCGGTTAAGAGATTACAACACACTGTTAGGTGCGACTCGGTTAAGGGATTTGTTACAACAAGGCCGGTTAGTGCCTGTCTGGCTATAGGACTTAAAACACCTTTCAAGATATCACTCAGTTAGGGGATTTGATATAAGGGACCTGTTAGAGTCCACCCAAATACTGAGATTTAACTATTGTAATTGCTAGAGAACAATAGAGGGATTGACCTTTTACAATTGACTATTCATAGCCTGATAAGATCTCTGTTTGTGCTCAACTAAGAAGCATCATCGGTCGCTGTAGGTGTGTTCTCCTCTGCTATTGTGCTTCTTTGCGCACTCTTCTTTCTCACTTCTTCTTTTCTCCCTGGCATTTTTAGCATACAGGTTCACTCTTTTGCTCGGCAAAATGAAGGCAACTTCTATTCTCCTCTGTCAGAAGAATATATAGAGCTCTAGCCCTAATTGCGCTCCACATGCATGACCTAATTACAGATCCTTATCAGATTCATTGCTCAATGGAGTCTCAGTTCACCGAGGAAACATCCGATGCATGCTCTTGCTTTATCTGCTTTAAAGAAGATAACAATAGATGCGTATCAAGCATCTTTCCTTTACAAGAGATAATGCTCTGTTTTGAAGCTATTGATTGCGGCTTTAAACCAACAGATGTGCCTCAAACCGATCACCGGTTAAACTCAAAGACGTCCGGATTTAGTGCAATAAATCCCGGTCAAAGAGTTGATCGAAACAGGTAGTTGACTATGACTTCCTTGGTTCATACCAGAGTCATTGCTAGATCGGTTGAGATCCTTAAGTTGTGAACAGGTAGGAGTTCTTGACCTGTCACTATCCCTTCCTTTGCTTACCAGTCGCACCTTCCTCAGTTGTATTGCTTGACACTGATTTGCTTTTACTTACTTTGTGCTTGTCAATACTGAATGTAGTCTAGTCCTTGGTTGACAATTGAATCCTCCTTTTCTTGACTGTATACGGTACCGGTTGCTAATACTTAGTGCAGTGACCGGTTGCATTTGATTATAGTATCTTCCATCTTTTATGTTGGCACCATTTGCCAAATCAGTCTCCTTTCTTATAGATCTCCTTGGATCTATAGACTTCAAAGAGATGACAAATCTCTATCTTCTTTTGGCAATCAATGATAACACTTGTACCGGTGGTAGACTTACCGGTTACCATTACTTAATGCCAACAAGAAGATCAAGTTATTGTAAGATCGTCACCTTCCAACAAATTTAACAAATACAAGTGATAATCATTGGGAAGTCGTCACTTCCTCATGATTTACATAGGGTCCAAAAGGCAATCATAATTCCTAGTCCTCTGACTGTTATAGTTTCTTGATCACTGGAGAATCCATCTTAGTATGGAGTACTCCCTCTAAATCATTACAACCAAGATTATCAAAATTTTATTTAACCATATCCTCTATCCACTACCTCTGAAACTCAAGTTTTTGTATCAACCTCTTGTCTTCTTTTGAAATGTCAGACTCCCTTTGCATTTGGTCTGAATCATCAATTCGTTTGCAAGCATTAAGTTCTTTCTCCCGTGAATACAATTTTCTTGTGCTTCCATCCTGAAGGTATGCCAAAAAGAGATTACAAATAGCTCACTAAACTATCTCGACCGAAAATACCAATGATAGAAGCATACAAGAATTTACTAACCAATAGTATAGCATTAATTACAAACTTAAAATTATGTGCATTAATAAACCATGAAATACTTATCTTTTATAAATTTCAAGTATTTCATTCTGTAAGGTGAGCCCATATAGAAAATATCATGTAAATTCACAAAATGATGTTGCCATTCTCGGACATTACCTAAATTCTTCACATGACTTGTCTTGAATATCCAAAGGTTCTATAAACTATGAAAACCTTTAATTTGATCGGATCTCCCTTCAAGCAGTTAGGATTCTAAAGAAGGAACCTCGCTCCTTTATTGTCCATATACATCAAATCGGAAAACACCTTCTCAGATTATTTGAAAGTCATCTCCCCTTTGAATCATCTCCTCACTAAGGATGGTTCAAGTGAGAATGTAACATTGGTTATTATTCCCCCCACAATATAAAATTCCCACTCTTATATCATTGAACAATACTTATGTCTTCTTGTGAAATGTCTTGATTGCTCCAAGAGAGGTGAAACTCTATAATTAATGCTTTCTTTCTAGAAATAGATATCCTTCTTAACAAATCTTCTACAATTCACTTGACCTTGTTCTTTGCACTTGGTGTGGACAAAAATCTGCAACACAACTTCACTCACCAGATTTCACATAGACCCGTACACAGTCGGTCATAACTTTTGAACCTGACACTTTCTAGCCAATCGCTCCACTGAGATTCTTCTAAATTTGATTATCACCAACATATCCAAAAGTCAGCAAAATCCAATGGTGTATTTGTGAGATATGGTCACCATACTGAGACTTTAATTTCTGAGATAGTCACACATTCACCATCAACAAACTACTCTCTTACATTTGCAACTTGGTTCTGATACCATGTTAAGGTTTTAGGATCATTGCAAATGTAATAACACTGCTATATTGTATGTGTTTCCCAAATGCATCGATCTCTTTGTATTTATACATGACAAGGACAAGAAGAGACATGTCCCTTCATGGGACATGTCTATTCATTAATTTATTTTATCAATTTAACTCTTTAGTTATTATGAGAGTAGTTATAATCTAACTTTATATATATATATATATATATATATCGATGTATATAGTAATATCAATTATTTTATATATTGATATATATGTATATATATAATAAATCATTTCTCATAATAATCGTATAGTTAGTATTATTTATCTGACTGATGCTACAAACATCAACAAATACTTCTACTGAGAGGGGGGGTTGTGGGGTGTTAATCTGTAGATAAAATCTCAGATCCTTAAAACTTTGAAAAACTGATATGCCGAAAAACATAATTAAAAAGAATGCAACCACACAAAGAAGTAATACATGAAGTACGTGGAAAACCCAGGATGGGTGAAAAACCATGGTGAGAAATGGTAGTAGGATCTACTGTCCTAATCCAGCCTCACGAATAAAAATGTGTACCAACTGAAGCACCAACTTCTCAGACTGAGCACCAACCCGAGCATCCTTGAGGCATCAACCTGCTGGATAATCCAACCTTATTTTACAAAAGTATTTGCTTATTCAGATCTCTCTAATTTGCAGATGTAATACAGTACATTTCTCTCAACTTTATGACTGATAAAAATCAGACAGATTAAACTCACTTTCAGACTTTTCAAAGACATTCTCAGATCTTACAATATTATTCAATGTTACTTTTCAGATTTACAGTTTCAACATACTATACATGATAGGACACTAACATATGCAATCTCACTACTTGCTTTGCATCAGAACTGGATATTGTCTATCAATGGCTCACACCACTCACATATCTTTCATTGATCCTATGCCTTGTATTGTAACCATCGGTTGGATGGTTAAAGGATATTTAGAAACTGCCTAATTGCTTACTGGTCCAGTTAGTTTGCAGTTATAACCATTGATGTCTCAACCAACAAATAATATACTCAGTACTGAATGAAATTACATCTGACTTGCTTATAGTGGTGACTAATCAAGAGGACAGTTGTCAATTATTAACTATAGAATCAGTTGGAACTGAACATCAACTAATCCAACCGAGCTCTAACTGAAATGAAACTGCTAACAAACTTGACACATGTTGTCGGGTAAAACATATTGTTAGTAAATGTGTCGTGAATAATAGTTAGTGTAACCGAGGGGTAGGTAGTTTGGGATGGTTGCCATGGTTGGCCTCGCACCCCCTCTGGCTCAATAAATGTTATGTACTTGGGTTTGGGAAAGATCATGAGGATTATGGTTGATGGTGTTGTCGTATTGCTGTCATACATTGTACACATTTGATGAAGTAATACAAAAGTAGTTGTGAGTTTTCTGATATACTATGTTTTGTTATATTTCATATTGTTTTCGTATGTATTAAAGTCGTTTACCCTACTAGAAAACATCTGGTGCCGTCGTCAATACGAACATTGGGAAGTGAGAGACTATTAATGGTGAACAAAGTATAATGGGCCAACCACTTGACGAAGGTGCAAGCAGCAACAAGGAAATGTTTGAAGAGTTGTTTGAGGGAGAACAAGTGTTAACAAAAGACTTCAGAGCCCTATTGCAAGCTTCAATTGAGACCCATGTCCGGAGGGAGGCAGCATAGAAAGAAGTTCCTGAGAATGTGGTGTGGAGTGCCCTTAGAGTGAGTCTTGCGGTTGATCGGTTAATGAGCCATCACCCAAGCCTCTTGGCACAAGCTTTCCTGGCCCTACAAAATTCACGGGAACAGATCTATAGGGAGAACAAACAACAACAAATCCTCCGGAGGTATGAGAACAACAGAAGGGAAGAGGAGCATGACGAAACCAGGAGGCAACTCATCTTGAACCCTTGGTAGAAAAATAATTAATGCCAAATCTTCTAAACAAAGATAGAAACCGCAGGGAGCAGATGGATGACTGCAAAGCCATCCAAAAAGCCTTTATATTAGAACAACAAGCAGAGCATAGGCAAAGGCTAAGGAGACTCGCTAAGGGACAATTGAAGGAAGCCGCAGTAAGTGAACAAGTCGAAGGCGAAGGGTATGTGCATGGTATGGAGGAAGAATACCATGCGGAAGTAAACAACGACGAACTAATTGAAGAAATCAGAGACCAGTTAAGGAACCTAACCCTTACACCGCATACGAAAGCAAGGGAAGTCCGAAGGGAAGCAAAGTAGACCAGGGACAAGGACGTAGAGGATACCGGGGCAGCTAGGAGTGTTAGAGGAACACAGGGGCATGAAAGTCAAAACAACCCGTCCGGTTCTAATACATCCAGTTTGGGAGTTTAAACAACACCGGTGACAAACAAAACTGTAGTAATGGCGAAAAAACAAAATTTGCCTAAATTCACAGGCGATGGGAAAGAGGATTCCATACGCCACTAGTGAACTTGTGAAACAATTTGGTCGGCCGACGGGGTGACCAACCAAGACAAGTGGGGTCGACAGTTCCCAACAACCTTGCGCGGAGTAGCCATAGATTGGTACTCTAACATGGATAAAACAAAAATAAGTACATGGGATGACTTGAGAAAAGAATTTCAGAGTGAATTCCGGTTGCTTTGGGACGACAATGAAATTGTAGCAGAGATCTATGGTACGAAGCAAGGAAAGAATGAGACTGTTAGAGCTTATGGGCGGCGACTAAAAGAACTGCTTGAAAAATGGAAAGCCAGCCGGTAGATGACCTGAAGAAAAGGTGGTTTGTGGAAGGCCTAAAACCCTCTTTGAGGAAAAAGATGAAAATCGTTCCTCCAACATCGTACACAGATGCATACAATTGGGCCATGGACCTTGAAAGTGAAAATAAGACCTCCAAGAAAAGGAAGAATAGGTCATTGGACAATGATGACTCCTTAGAGGAGAGCCGTAGTGACGAGGAGTCCAACTAGAAGGTCAAAGCCCTTCAAAAAGATATGTAGAGAATGATGGAGTTCAAGACGATGAAGGGGAACGCCAATAAGTATGATGAGGAGGAGCTATGGTGTACGAATTGCAAGGAAAGGGGTCATGCAAAGGGCACATGCCCGAAAAAAGCCTTCTGCGACATCTGCCTAGTTGTGGGACATTCCACCAAGGAATGCCCATATAATATGAAAACAAGGGGCCAACAAGTCCTTTGCACACAGGAGCAGCCATCCACGTCCGGAGCAGCGGGCACCTCCTAGTAGACAAACACTAACACATCATCTATTGGTAAAACATGTTAATGTGTCGTTATTGCTAGTTAGCGTAACTGAGGGGTAGGTAGTTGGAATGGTTGCGACTGTTCGCGTCGGACCCCCTCGGGCTCTATACATGTCATGTATTTCCTTTAGATGGGATGTTATGTTATGGTGGTAGACATTGTTGCATAGTACAGGCTGTTGTCATACATTGTAAAGAACTGAATAAATTAGAATCAGAGCATTGTGAGTTCTCTGGTACACTGTTCTCTGTTACAGTTATTGTTCTTTTATGCATTAAACTTGTTTAGCCTAGGGGGAAAACATCTGGCGCCATTTCCGATATGAACTGTGGGAAGTAACAAACTATTAAATGGCGAAGAAAGTATAATGGGCGAACCACTCGACGAAGGTGCAAGCAACAAGGAGGAAAGGATTGACTTGTTTGAGGGAGAACAAGCGCTGAGAGCAATCTTTGTAGCCCTGTTGCGAGCGTCAATCAAGACCCACATCCAGAGGAAGGCAGCACAGGAAGAAGTTCCTGAGAGTGCAGTGTGGAGTGCCCTCGGAGTGAGTCTTGTGGTTGATCGGTTGATGTGTTGTCTTCCATGCCTCTTGGCACAAACTTCCCTGGCCCTATAGAATTCACAAGAAGAGATTAGTAGGGAGAACAAAGGCCAACAAATCCTTCGGAGGTATGAGGAGAACAACAGAAGGGAAGAGGAGGAACGAGATGAAACAAGGAGAAGACAATATACTTTGAACCCTTGGGAAAGGACTAATTAATGCCAAACATTCCTAATAAAGATAGAAATTGGAAGGAGTACATAGAAGAGTGTGAGGCCTCCCAACGGGCCTTGATACTTGAAAAACAAGCTGAACGAAGATGGAGGATGAGGCGACTTGCTGAGGGATGACTAGACGAAGGGATGCTTGAAGGGGACCAAGTAGGTGCAAAAGCCGAAGGTGAACACTACAGTACACATGAGCACCGTAGGGAGAGAAGTATTGAAGATTTAATCGAAGAAACCCGACATCGGTTAGATTTAATTGAAGAAACTAGAAATCAGCTAAGGAATCTAACCCTTACATTGCGTATAGAGGCAAGGGAAGCCCGAAGGGAAGCAAAGAAGACTTGGGACGTAGAGGACACTGGTGCAGCCAACAATGCTGGAGGGACACGTGGGCATAGTTATAAGACGTACCTGTCAGGCTCTAATCCATCTGGTTCGAGACCGCAACCAACACAGATAGGGAACAAACCATAGCCATAAGTTGCCAAAGTTTACGGGCGACGAGGAGGATCCCATCCGGCATTGTCGTACATGTGAAACCATCTGGCCATGTTGCGGGGAGTAGCCATCGATTGGTATTCTGACATGGACAAAACAAAGGTTAGCACGTGAGATGATTTACAAAAGGAGTTTCAAACAGAATTTCGACTGTTGTGGGATGACAATGAGATTGTCACCGAAATCTACAACACAAAGTAAATGAAGGAGATGGTTCGAGCCTATGGTTGGTGGCTTAAGGAACCACTCAGGAAGATGGACAGTCAGCCGACCGACGACTTAAAGAAAAGATGGTGGAGACCTCCCCTTCGGAAGAAAATGAAGATTGTGCCTCCCGCATCATACGTCGACGCATACAATAGACCCATGGACTTGGAGAGCGAACACAAAACCTCCAAGAAAAAAGACAGATCGTCGGATGACGATGACTCCTTCGAGAGCAACAGTGATGAAGAATCTAGCAAAAACGTACATGCTCTCCAAAAAGATATGCAGCGGATGATGAAGGAATTTAAGGCAATCAAGGGGAGTCCCAATAAGATAGACGAGGGAGAGTTGTGGTGCATGAATGTATGGCGGAGGGGCATACAAAGGGTTCTTTTCCAAATAAGGCGTTCTACGACATCTGCCAGCTTATGGGGCACTCGACTAAGGAATGTCCCTATAACATGAAGACAAGAAACCAACAAGTACTACTGACACAGGAGCAACTGTCCACAACAATGAGCACTTCCCAACCAGCAAATAATAATGGATCATCTAGCGGGTACCAGAATAACTGGTGAGGGCAAAATAATGATAATAATAATTATAGCTACCGAAGTCAGATCTAGTGTGACGCCAATGGTCGATCGATGATTCAGTGCAGGGTCTGTAACCAGTGGGGGCACTTTGCTTGAGACTGTCCAAAAGAAGAAACACCTTAGAAGTTGTGCAGATGGTTTGAGCGTGGGGATCATGAGGACATGAATTGCCTGAAACCTGGCATCAACTTTCTGAATATTGAAGGAGTAGGGACAGATAAAGTACTCACCCTTAAACAATCGCAGGCCAAGAAGGTGACCTATCTCGACCCCCGCACGAAGTAGCGTGTACTGGATGCAAAAGTAGAAATTGAAAAGGAGATGATGGCGCAACGACAGGAGACTCATGAGACGGCTAGAACCTCCCACATGGAAGCTGAGGAAAATATCTTAAGGCAAATGTTGCAGGTAGAAGTACCAATGAAGGTCAAGGACCTCTTGGAAACCATGCCCTAGTTAGGCACTGCATTGTTGCATACAGTACCAATACTAGTACAGAGTCGGATGGCCAAGCACACGGATGTCCCTGGCAGTTCTACAATAGACCCTATGTTATTGGCGGTTAACAATGGCCAACACCCTACAGTTGTCGAGATGGGTATACTTGGAACAATCCTGATGGATACTATTGTGGATGGCGGCTCTAGGGTAAATGTCCTGCCAGAGGAGAAGTGGAAAAAACTTGCGAAACCGATGCTCTGGCCACCCACTTTCAATTTGGTAGGTGCGGACCAGCACAAAATCAAGCCCCTCGGGACACTAATGGCATAACAAGTAACCTTGGCATGCAGTCGTTTGTCCTCAACTTTGTTGTAATTCCCTTGAAGAAGGGGTATGACGCCAGCCAATCACAATTGGAAACGGAATACGCTATCAATGGAGAAGGGAGGGAGGAAGTTTATCATAGATCTCAAAACACATGGTGAGCAAAGAGCTTGCCTCTTCTTTTGAGTCTGAGTCAGAGTCAGAGGGTGAGGGCAGTGACATAGGCGAGGGCAAGTGCCGAATGAAACCAAACAAGGCATTCTTGAACTAGAAGGGTGCTTCGAAGATGAAATTGATTCACTGAATGGGTTGTTCCATTGGCAAATGGAAGACTGAGATTTTCGGGTGCAATATGGTGCAAATCGAAGAACCAAAAAAAGACTTGTTTCCACCAGCGTACAAAGAGTACACCGAAGGGGAGGCCCGAGTAAACGAGACACCGACACACCAGTTTGACACGGAGAAGCCAATTCGGTATGGGGAACCTTCATTAAAAGTTACAAACGTTGGCGATGAAGCAAATCCAAGAAACATCCTCGTAGGCAATGACTAGAACCCTGGGCTAAAAGCCGCAACGTTCAAGATCTTTACGGAGTAGAAAGATGTGTTTTCTTGGATGTATAAAGATCGAAAGGGAGTACCCCTGGAGCTATGTGTGCATTGTATCCCGTTGGTACTTGGAGCCGTACTGGTACATAAGAGATCATATTGGATGAATAAGAACTATGCTGCCTGAGTCAATGAGGAGATAGAATGCATGTTGGACGCAAGTATTATTTTCAAAGTGCAGACAAGTGAATGAGTTTCTCCCATAGTTATATTGTTGAAGGAGGTGAACCAAATTCGCATGTGTAGACTTTATATGCTTCAATGCAGTTACCATCAAAGACCCTTTCCGATCCCCTTCACGGACGACATCTTCGAAGAGGTATCGGGACACAAAATCTATTCATTAATAGATGGATTCTCAGGGTACAATCAGATATCCATAGTTGAGGAGGATAAATTGAAGACAACGTTCGTGGTGGAGGACGATGTCTATGCCTATTATAGGATGCCCTTTGGACTCTGTAATGTGCCAGCTACATTCCAGAGGACAATCCTCCATATATTTGATAAAATATCTGTTGAAAATTTCAAGGTGTTTCTGGACGACTAGTCTATATACAGTATGCAAGACATAACTTGGTGGCTCTCACGGAGTGCATGGAGAGATGCAGAAGAGAAAGACTGTCACTGAACCCCAAGAAATGAAAGTTCATGGTGCCACAGGGGAAGTTGCTAGGGTATATTGTGTAAGGCAGGACTGAAGACAGACCCCCACAAGGTACAGGTGATTGTAGAAATGGAAGCACCGATGGACATCATAGGGGTGAAGTCGTTCTTGGGGCACATAGGGTACTAGAAGAGGTTTATCAAAAAATTTGCCCAAGTCTCGCATACACTGGATAAGCTAACACAAAAGGTAGAGGCGTACAAGTGGGGGCCGACGCAAGAGGAAGCATTTTTATGATTTGAACATGAGGCTAGTAGGTGCGCCGATACTAGCGTACCTGAACTGGGACTAGGAGTTTCATGTACACGTGGATGTTTCCAACTTTGCAATTAGAGCCAAACTGGCGTAGGTGGGGGACCATGGGCTGGACCACTCGGCCTACTTCACCAACAGATTGTTATCTATGGCAGAGAAGAATTATAACACAACCGAAAGGGAGGCTCTCAGAATGGTGTTTTCCATTCAGAAATATTGACATTATTCGTTGGCGACACCATTCACGTTCTATGTGGATCACTAGGCATTGATGTATCTGGTCAACAAACCCATTATACAGGGGAGAGTAAGTAGATGGTTGCTATTGTTGCAGGAGTTTACCTTCGCCATCATCATACGATTGGTAAAGAGCCATGTTCAAATCTTGAACATGGCTCTTTCCCAAGCCATCATCAATAACGGTTGGGAAAGAGCCATGTTCAAATCTTGGAGAGACTGTACGCATTGGACAAGCTTGATGAGCATCGGGTGATGGCGCAATGCTTGACTGAGGTAGCCCAACAACGGAGAAAAGTATGGCATGACAAGCATCTGAGGTGAATGCAGTTCACTCCTGAACAATTGGTGTTGAAGTATAATGGGAAGAACGACATAAATTTGGAAAATTCAAAGTGAGGTGGCTAGGACCCTACAAAGTCCGAGAAGTTGGTGAAAATGGAGCAATCAAGTTGTGGACGCTTGATGGGCAGGAGATTCCAAATGTGGTGAACGGGTAAAATTGAAGTTGTACCATGAATGTCGTTGGTGGGACCCGGTTCAAGTAGAAAAGCCTGTCGAGAGGTTATGTAATCGGAAAAAAAAGAGAATAAAACAAATCAAACTCACTCACCTTACGGGAGGTTGTTTTCATCGTACGGTGTGCTACCATATAGGAGGTTGTTGCCACTATACAATGGGCCCCGTATGGGTGGCTGTGGCGACCATATGGTGGATCTCGTACGTGTGGTTGTGGCCACTGTATGGTGGACCCCTATGCCTCCATAAGTGTGAAATGAAAAAATAAAAAGAAAGCCGACAAGTTCTTTTAGTACGAATTAGCAGGAGGCCGTACAGTATTAGATAGAAATAAGAGAGGGCCTTACAAATTGAAGAAGACAGAAATGGTATTAGACAACTAATTTTGTGTTGGGAATGCATTCATCAAGGTGCCGTATAGGAAAAAGAGAAAGGGTAGTCAAGATTTCGATTGGAAAGGTTGTACGTACTGTAGGTAGGAGAAAGGAAACAACACGTGTGGATTGAAATTGCTAGGGTTAAGAAAGCCATACATCAATATTGCATTTGCTGATTATAATAATTAATTCGCAAGATGACAAAGGGGACAATTATTGATGGATACAGGAACAAAGAAGAATTAGAGAAAACAGTTGTAGGTGTCACCATCAAGCAACAGTTTAATAGTGGATAAAGACAAAAGGGTGTTACCGTCACGAGCAAAGTTTGCGGGAAGAGTGGACATAGATGCTTGCAAGGTGAGGCCAAAAGTCCAAATGCCAGTCCAAAAAGATGTCGTCACACCAAATTTTTTTGCCTTTGAGGGATTGAATGGGTTGTGGTGCAAAACATGGTGGCATGAGACGCGAGATAATGATTTTATAAAGGGGCAAATCCGGCGGGCGAAGGTGCATTGGGCGATACAAATGCCTATCTTTTGCATTTGTGATTATGAGGGAGCACTGAGGATGATGATCAACACATTTGACATGTTTAGCCGCAGGAGTAGTTTCCAGTATCTTGTCCAGGACCTCACCATCACTTTTGCAGCGGTTCATTTTACAAGGGTTTTTGGCATTCTCGGCAGGAAGAGGAAGAAGATTGATACCAAGGCCATGAAAATGTGTCAAGAAGAAAAGGAAAAATTTATAAAATTGATTTCGAGAACCTTGACACCGGCAGAGATGGACTCCATAGCTAGTACTTTCTCCAAGAGCTGCAGGATAAAGAAGTCGTTTGTTGCACCTAGTGAGTGACAGTGTCTCATGGATGTTAAGAGCTGGCTTACGGGTTCCAATAGAGCCTTCGATATTGCCCTTCCGCAGATTCTTCTCATGAACGGTATCAGGAATGGTATTGTGTATGATTGGGTATCCCTACTGGTAGAGAGGATGTACAAGTTTATGACCCTTTAACACAAAATGTTTTATATCCCTCACTATGCCATTGGATTTTTTCTGGATGCCACTCGTGTACAAATACCACATGACAGGTTGAAGGTAAAGCTATAGGGAAGCCTGGCACTTGGGGAGACATCTATTTTTTATTGGTGACATTTGGATACAAGTGGTGTGTCAACGAGACAAAAGAGGAAATGACAGGTGGTATCCAAGTTCGAGGAGGATAATGACAGTGGTCGGGCAGACTCTAGCGACACTTCGGAAGCCAGCGGAGATAGCCTTCGACTATAGGCCGAGTGAGTGGCACAACGGAAGAGGAAGTAGTAGACTCTCAGATACAGGTGGGAGGGGGAGCACCGTTGGATGGTGACACTCAAAGAGTCTTATTTCCCCCACCACTTTTGTCTGGAGTCACCCAGCTGACTCCACCTACATCTTTCAGTGTGATAGTAGGAGCAGTCCCACGACCAAGTTTTGGGCAGTTGACGGCCCTAGTCGCTATGACATGTGTGACTACAGTAGTGGTTACCCCTCCACCAGCAGAGATACTGCCAGCATTAGCAGAACCAACACCTGAGTCCGAGAGAGCAGCACCTACAGAGTTGGCCATAGAGATGGTACAACTGCCTGCAGAGACAAAGGTAGTAGCGGTCATTGAGGGATTGAAGGATATTCTTGAGCTACTGAGGGAGACCACTGAGATGGTAGTTCTGTCAGTTGAGGGTCCCACAGTGGACTCATGTCTTTATAAGTTTTACGTGGCCGCACTCAGATCGATTGGACCTCCACCTTCCACACCGCGGAGGCAGCCAGAGCTCACGAAGATTGTTGATCTGGAGGTAGATAGGGAGATAAGTAGTTCATTAGGCTTTCCTCAGGAGGATGTGATTGTGCTGGGTGAGGAGCCCCAAGGGCATGGTCCCACAACCATCGCCACAACCATTGCGGCAGATGGTACTGGACAACCAGAGTTGGCTAGATGTTATTGAGTAGTTTCTGATGGAGATGGTGGCTGGTGTACGACAAATAGCAACCTCGACAGAGACACAGGCTATGGGTATGGTGGAGGGGGCTGTAGAGAAACTCATGACATTTGCTATAGGGAAGTGTACCAAGGAGTTTGAGAAGTGTTTTGTGAGTAGGGGATGGCCTACCTCTGAGACGCTGGAGATGTTTGAGGGATGCAGGGTCCATGTGCTTGATGGGGAGAGTTGGATCCATACTCTACTTCGTGAAGCAAAGAAGGGTTTTAGACAGGTGTACTATGAGCTTTGGAGGGCTGAGGTGGAGGGAGTGGTAGTAGTAATAGCTCGGGAGGAGCGTGCCACTCGACTACAGGTGATTGAGATGGAGTTGGCACAAACGAAGGGGGAGGTAGCACGCCAACATGATCAGATGATGGCTCTTGAGGTGCAGCATAGGACTAAGGTGACTACCTTGGAGGCGCAGTGAGATCAGATAGAAGTATTGGAGGGTAGACTTGCATCGGTTCTAGATGAGGCCGATAAGAACAAGAAGATTTTGGAAGCAACGTTAATGGTAAAGAGTGCTCGAGAGAGGGAGTTGTTTGCGAAGAGAGATCTGCGCCATAAGATTGAGCAGGTTCATGACTTGCGAGCTCAACAGGTGTCACAGATACCACCATCCTCATGGACACCCTCTCAACCCCCCTCTACTTCCTAATTTCTTTGTATAGTTGTTTTAGTCTTGTCATTATCCTCATTTTGTTGTGTGTCGTCCAGAGATGATTTTCTTTTTGGGGGGATGATGTTGTTGGATAAAACATATTGTTAGTAAATGTGTCATTAATAATAGTTAGTGTAACCATGGGGTAGGTTGTGTTGGCATCACTAACCGGTAAGCTCTCTACTGGTCCAAGTGTTGTCATTGATTGGCAAAAGAGGATAGAGATTTGTTGTCTCTATTATAGAGGGGACTCTTCATCAAGAGAGGCTGTGAAACCGGTCACTACACTAAGCATCAGCAACCGGATAATGCACTCAGCAGAGAAGAGTGTATCCTAGTATCAACCAAGGACCGACCTCAACCGGTATAGACAAGTACAAATAAAAGCATATCCAACTAATGTCTATAACACAACCGGAACAGTGCAACCAGTAATCTGCCACACCAAGGGCGGGTACCCGGTAAGCCAAGAAAGAGACGTTCTAAGACTCTTACCTGTTTATAGCATGAAGAACTCAACCGATATATTATAAGACTCCGGTATGAACCGAGGAAGTTATAGTCAACTGTCTGTTCCAACCAACTCTTCTTGACCGAGATTTATTGCAGTAAATCCGAGTGATCTTGAGTTGTCTTGGTGATTGGTTTGAGGCGCAGGTAAAGGATTTAAAGCCGGAATCAATGGTTTCTTGAGGTGCGACTGAAGGATTTAAAGTTGGATTCAGTGGCTTTAACTTGAAGTGTTATCTCTTGTGAAGAAAGGTTGCTTGACACGCAACTGTTGTTTTCTTCATGTAGTGGATGAAGCTAGAGCTTGCATCGGATGCTTGCTCAAAGAACAAACACTTCACTGAGTGATGGATTCGTTGGATCTCAGGATTAGGTCATGCATTTGAGGCGCAGTCAGGGCAACAAAACTGAATAGTTTCCTATGTTTGTTGAGAAGAAGAATTGCCTTCATTTTGCCGAGAAAAAGAGTGAACCTATATGCTACAACAACAAGGGTTAGAGAAGTAGCAAAGGTTAAAGAAAATTGACAAAGAGATAATAGGTTGTGCAAGGCAGCACAACAACAGTTGAGAATACTCCTTTGTTAACCGGTGATAATTCTCAGTAGAGCACAAATAGAGATCACATCTAGCTAAGCAGAGCCTTCTGTAAAGATCTTGATTCTATTGTTTTCTAGCAAACTGCAATAGACAAATCCCATTATTTGGGTGGACTCTAATAGGTCCCTTGTATCAAAATCCCTTAACCGGGTGACATCTTTTAAGGTGTTTGAAGTCCCTTAACTGGGCAGGTCTTAACAGACCTTACTGTAACAAATCCTTTGACCGGGTCGCACCTAGCAAGTGTGTTTTATCCCTTGACCGGGTAGGCTCTTAACAAGGCATACTTCAGAAGAGTACAAATATTGTGAGGTCTCCTCACACCGTGGTTTTCACCCTAACCGAGTTTCCATGTGATAAATCTGGTGTCACTTTGTGTTTGTTCACTTGCTATTTTATTTGCTTAGAACTGCTTGTTTTTTGCGTTGCAAGTTTACTTCACTAGATTAAAGAAAAAGGAAAGTTTTTTTTTTCAAGTGCTGATTCACCCCTCCCCTCTCAGCACCGGTTGGGACTGTCAATTGGTATCAGAGCCTTGTTTTGTTTTTCTTTGTTGCTTAACCGCATAGAGAGAAAGCTATGATGATGAGAAAGGAAGGACCAAAGTTTTCAAAAGAAAACTTCACCTTATGGTGCTGCAGAATGAAGCTATATATGAAGACCAACGGTGACTAGTACTGGAATCATGTTACCAATGACTACAGTGAGCCCGCTAGTACCTTGACACGTGATGAAGAGAAAATTAAGACTGAGCACACGGCTGCCATGGACATGATAGCTAGCACCTTAGCCGACCACGTGTTTGCTAAAATTGAACATCTTAACTCCGCTTGCAAAATGTGGAAAAAGTTACAAATAGTCTATGGAGGAGATCCCAATGTTCAAAGAACCAAGGTCGAAAGCCTCAGGGGAAAGTATGACGACATGAAGATGAATGATGGAGAGGATATCGAGCAATATAGCAAACGAATCAAGGAAGTGATCAACTCCAGAAGTGCTGGAGGCAAGCTGACTGAAGAAGAGGTGGTGAGAAAAATACTAAGAACTCTTAGACCTCAGTATGCCATCAAGATCTTTGCCATTCAAGAGCTCAGATCCGTAAGCAACGATCAAGTCACCTTAGACTCCCTAATTGGTAAGCTGGCTGCTTTTGAATTAAGCAACTTTGATAATAGCCTATCTATTTAGGAAGCAGCATTTAAATCATCGGTCAATGCCTCTTCCACCAAAAAAGGAAGAGAAACTGGTAACTCCTCTACTGGTAAGATCGGCAACCTCATTGAGAATCTGCTCTCAGAGGAGACGGAGTAAGATGAGTTTGAAGCTCTGATTGCCAAGAGATTCCCAAGAGGGAAAGGGAAGTATAAAGGTAATTTCCCTTTAAAATGCTTCTCTTGTAACAAAATAGGACACATTGCTGCCCGATGTCCAGATAATGAAAACAGAGACAAAAGAGATCGGTTCAAGAACAAAGCAAAGCAGGAATGCTATCTTGCGGAGGAAGGAGTCACAGACAATGAGTCTGAAGACTCAGAAGATCCAGAAATTGCGTTTGTTGCAATAAAGGAGGAGAGCCCATCTCTTAATGAAGTTGCACTCGTATCCAAATCTCATCAGTATGACGATTGGATCATTGACAGCGGATGTACTCACCATATGATCAGTGACAAGAGCAAGTTCACCTACTTGGAGCTCAACGACAGCGGATCAATCACATTTGGAAACAATGCCCCTTGTGCCATCAAGGGTAAGGGATCTATTGTTCTCTGCAATAATGCTGTCTGTGAAGATGTGTATTGGGTCGAAGGACTCAGGTATAACCTGATGAGTGTTCCATGGCTAAACAACAAAGGTTTCCAGTTGGAATTCGGTCAAGGCTCCTGCGTAGTAAAAAATCAATCTAGATCTCACGTTGCAACTAGTAGACAGAGCAAAGGTAATCTGTTCTACCTAGACTCAACAGAAGAAGCTTGTTTAATTGCTTTTGTCAAAGGAGAATCAAGCAAGATTGGTCTTATCTCCAAAGAAGACAATAGCTGGCTGGCACAAAAGACTCTGCCATATAAACTTTGACAACATTGTTAAAGTGAGCAGGAAGAAATCAGCTAGAGGACTCCCAGAAATTGCAAAACCCATGGGAGGTATTTGTAAGGATTGTCAGTTAGGAAAACTGAAAGGAGCAAGTTTCGGTAGCAAGTCATTCTCTGCTGAAAATGTCCTAGATCTTGTACACACAGGCCTGTGTGGACCAATGAGGACAAAGAGCTATCATGGAGACCGGTATTTCATGTTGTTTGTAGATGATTTCTCGAGAATGATGTGGACACTCTTTCTCCGTGAGAAATCGGAAGCCTTTCACATGTTCAAAGTTTACAAGGCTAGAGTGGAAAAGGAAACTCGTAGAAGCTTGAAATATCTGAGGTCGGACAAAGGAGGTGAGTACACCTCTTAGGAGTTTACTCATTACTGTGAGGAACATGGCATACAGAGACAATTCTTTACACCTAGGACTCCTCAACAGAAAGAAGAAATAGAACGTTGAGCGACTGTGCCAGAACCCTGTTGATCCAAAAGAATCTTCCTCATCACTTTTGGAGAGAAGCTGTCAGCACCGCTGTGTATACAATCAACCGAGTTCAAGTCAAAAAGGGAACCGGTAAGGCGCCTTACAAACTATGGTTTAAGCATACTCCTAGTGTAGGCTACTTCAGAATCTTTGGTAGTAAATGTTATATCAAAAGAGAAATGTTTTCTGGGAAGTTTGATCCCAAGAGTGATGAAGGAACATTTCTGGGTTATTCTACCAAAAGCAAAGCTTATCGATATTTGAACAAAAGAACAGGCAAGATAATTGAAAGCATCAATGTAAAAATTGATGAATCATCAAAACCAAACAAGAGGACCGGACATGCCAATCATGAAAATTTTAAACTTACTAATGGAGGAGATGTCTTTGAGTTTCATGAAGCAACAACTAAAGAAGAGGAGGCAACTCCCACTGATAGAAATCAAGAGCGAGAGACTGTGCCTGAAGCTGACAGGACACCCTAGGATGGTGAACAAGTAGATGTTCAAAACCATGACGAAGATATTGCTCAACAAGATGAACTGGACTACGAACAGAGGCCGACTCTTCCAAGGTATGTCACATATCACTCTACTGACAATATAATTGGTGACAGACATGGGAACATCCTGACCAGGAAAAAGGCCAAAGAGAATGTCTGTCTTCTCTCGTGTGTTGAGCCCAAAACCACTAGAGAGGCCCTTGAAGATGAAAATTGGGTCAAGGCCATGGATGAAGAAATTGAGCAAATAGAAAAGAATGACACATAGGAAATTGTGCCAAGACCTCATGACAAAAACGTAATTGGGACTAAATGGGTTTACAGAAACAAAGTGAATGAGGATGGTAAAGTCATTAGAAATAAAGCAAGGCTGGTTTGCAAAGGCTATGCATAGGAAGCTGGACTAGACTATGGAGAAACTTTTGCACTAGTAGCCAGACTGGAAGGGGTGAGAATTCTTCTTGCCTATGCAGCTCACGAAGGCTTTAAAGTGTACCAGATGGATGTGAAGTCTGCATTCTTCAATGGAATACTAGAAGAAGTCTACATTGAGCAACCGGAAGGGTTTACATCCGCTCAAAAGATTGATATGGTCTGCAAACTAAAAAAGGCTCTCTATAGGCTCAAGCAGGCCCCAAGGGCTTGGTAAGAAAGGTTGCATTCATATCTTCTGACAATTGGATTCATCAGAACCGGTGACAACAACAATATGTATCTTAAAACCAGAAAGGATGGAAATCTAATTGCTGAAATCTTTGTTGATGACATCATCTTTGGAGGAGATGACAAAATGAGCAAAGCATTTGCTGAAGAAATGAAGAAAGAATTTGAGATGTCTATGATAGAGCCCATAAAATTCTTTATTGGACTATAGATCCATCAGCTAAAAGAAGGTATCTTCATCTTTCAGTCCATGTACATAAAAGAAATTCTCAAGACTTTTGGACTAGAAGAATCCAAACCGGTTGGAACTCCAATGATAACTAATCTTAAGTTATCAAAGGAGGATGATGCCAAAGAAGTCAATGAAACAATGTATTGGTCCATGATAGGAAAATTGCAGTATGTTGTTCACAGCAGACCGGACATTGCTCATGCAGTTGGCATAGTGGCAAGGTTCTTTGCTAATCCCAAAGAAACACATCTAATTACAGTAAAGAGAATCTTCAGATATCTAAAAGGAACCGAGGAATATGGCTTATGGTTTCCACACAAGGGTGGATTCCAAATTAAAGTCTACACAGATGCACACTGGGTTGGCAACGTGGATGATAGAAAGAGCACAAGTGGTGGTGCATTCTTTCTAGGTGGAAGAATAGTATCGTGGACAAGTAAGAAGCAAAATTGCACTTCACAATCCACTGCTAAAGTTGAATATGTTGTTGCTGCAATAAACTGCACACAAGTGATCTGGATCAGACAATTACTGGAAGGTATTCAGGAACAGATACCTAAACCGATCGTAATTCACTATGACAGTACCAGTGCCATAAATATATCCAAAAATCCTGTTATGCACTCCAAGACCAAGCACATTGCCATCAAGTATCACTACTTGAGGGAACTTGTACAGAACAAAGAAGTAAGATTGGAGTATGTGTCCACCAAAGAACAGATTGCTGATATATTCACAAAGCCATTACCAAAGAGTACTTTTGAGTATCTTAGAGGTAGACTGGGGGTTGTACCCCTCTCAGATCATCAGTAATCATCAATAGGAAGTCATCAGTTTGTTACGATTCAAAATGTTACATCTTATTTTTTATGAACTAATGAAAAGGACTGCTGGTTGCAGGGGGAGCAGAGTATGCAAATCTTCCTGATTATCCTTTTGACATTCTATTGTTAAAAAGGGGGAGAATATGATTACCTATCATATTTTTGGCATCAATGCCAAAGGGGGAGATCGTTGGCATCACTAACCGGTAAGCTCTCTACCATTCCAAGTGTTGTCATTGATTGGCAAAAGAGGATAGAGATTTGTTGTCTCTATTATAGAGGGGACTCTTCATCAAGAGAGGCTGTGAAACTGGTCACTACACTAAGCATCAGCAACTGGATAATGCACTCAACAGAGAAGAGGGTATCCTAGTATCAACCAAGGACCGACCTCAATCGGTATAGACAAGTACAAATAAAAGCATATCCAACTAATGTCTATAACACAACCGGAATAGTGCAACCGGTAATTTGCCACACCAAGGGCGTGCACCCGGTAAGCCAAGAAAGAGACGTTCTAAGACTCTTACCTGTTTATAGCATGAAGAACTCAACCGATATATTATAAGACTCTGGTATGAACCGAGGAAGTCATAGTCAACTGTTTGTTCCAACCAACTCTTCTTGACTGGGATTTATTGCAGTAAATCCGAGTGATCTTGAGTTGTCTCGATGATCGGTTTGAGGCGCAGGTAAATGATTTAAAGCCAGAATCAATGGTTTCTTGAGGCGCAACTGAAGGATTTAAAGCCAGATTCAGTGGCTTTAAATCGAAGTGTTATCTCTTGTGAAGAAAGGTTGCTTGACACGCAACTGTTGTTTTTTTCATGTAGTGGATGAAGCCAGAGCTTGCATCGGATGCTTGCTTAGAGAACAAACACTTCACTGAGTGATGGATTCGTTGGATCTCAGGATTAGGTCATGCATTTGAGGCGCAGTCAGGGCAACAAAACTGAATATATTCTTATGTCTGTTGAGAAGAAGAATTGCCTTCATTCTGCCGAGAAAAAGAGTGAACCTATATGCTATAGCAGCAAGGGTTAGAGAAATAGCAAGGGTTAGAGAAAATCAACAAAGAGATAATAGGTTGTGCAAGGCAGCACAACAACAGTTGAGAATACTCCTGTGTTAACCGGTGATAATTCTCAGTAGAGCACAAATAGAGATCACATCTGGCTAAGCAGAGCCTTTTGTAAAGATCTTTATTCTATTGTTTTCTAGCAAACTGCAATAGACAAATCCCATTATTTGGGTGGACTCTAACAGGTCCCTTGTATCAAAATCCCTTAACCGGGTGACATCTTTCAAGGTGTTTGAAGTCCCTTAACCGGGCAGGTCTTAACAGACCTTACTGTAACAAATCCCTTGACCGGGTCGCACCTAGCAAGTGCGTTTTATGCCTTGACCGGGTAGGCTCTTAATAGGGCGTACTTCAGAAGAGTACAAATATTGTGAGGTCTCCTCACACCGTGGTTTTCACCCTAACCGGGTTTCCACGTGATAAATCTGGTGTCACTTTGTGTTTGTTCACTTGCTATTTTATTTGCTTGGAACTGCTTGTTTTTTGTGCTGCAAGTTTACTTCACTAGATTAAAGAAAAAGGAAAGATTTTTTTCAAGTGCTGATTCACCCCTCCCCTCTCAGCACCGGTTGGGACTGTCAGGTTGTTTGGGCTGGTTGTCACGGTTGGCCTCGCACCCCCTTGGGCTCAATAAATGTTATGTACTTGGGTTCGCGAAGGATCATGAGAATTATGGTTGATGGTGTTGTCGTATTGCTGTCATACATTGTACACATTTGATGAAGTAATACAAAAGTAGTTGTGAGTTCTCTGATATACTATGTTCTGTTATATTTCATATTGTTCTTGTATGTATTAAACTCATTTACCCTACGGGCAAACAACACATAAACAGTTTGATTTGAACAAAATATTGAACCACAAATATTGTCTCCATATTATGATGCACAGATGTATGCAGCACTATTTGGATCAAACATTCTACAGAAACAAATACATTTGCAGAATTTTCATACAACAATCTGTATACATTGTTCCATCATCTTCAGAGACAAATACAGCGTGAACATATTCTTCATCAATCCCATCCATCTTCAACATCATCCAACCTGCATATGTATATATTTGTTCTTCATTTAACTTGTGCATCAGATTTTCTATCCGTGTTTGACATCAATGACAAATGTTCTAACAATATCCCCCTTTGTCACTGATGTCAAAACTCTAATCAGCAAACAACCTGATCTGCAACAAGAAAATCTGCAAGAGCAATAAGCATCCTATAACAATAAATTGCATGCAACAACAAAATCTGAAATCTGCATCATAGTAATCTGAAACCTGAAATTTGTTCTCAACAACAATCTGCATACTGCAAAAATCAATGTCTACATTTGCAAAATATCACTTTTATTCCCCTTTGATGTCAATGACAAAAAGTGAAAACTAAAAACCTCACCATCCTGGGGTGTAAGGGAAAACAGTGAAATAGTCCACCTGAGCTGATGCTTGCTCTTGAACCGAATCAGAGAGAAGGAGAAACCAAAACCCCAAGCCTCTATCTACGCTGAAGCCAACTTTCATCAACTTGCCATAACAAACAACAAATTTTACCTTTTATTTCTCTTAGATCATAGACATTGCTTTTTGTTCTTTTCCCTTCAACAATCAACCTTCCTAATTTGATTTTTCCAAATTTCACATCCTTGAGCATTAAAGATTACAACATATCCATTGTCGCACATTTGACTAACACTCAACAAATTATATTTTATTCTTTCCACTTACCAAGCATTATGTGTTTCTAATGAACCATTTATGCTCAAATGGATCTTGACAGACGACTTATCTCCAAACTTTACTTAGCCAGCATTTTGATTAGTAAGCTTGATAAAATTACTCTTATCACTAGTCACGTGATTAGAGCAGCCATGATCTATTATCCATGAATTATGTCTTTTATCATGGAAAACAATTTGAAAAATCATGGATTTTTAAATCTTCTGTCCTTTTTCCATACTCTGTTTCTTTCTTGAGATTGTCAGGATCACTTGAGATCTTATTTCCAATGTTCCTCTGTTCTGCAAAACTCATGTTACATTATCTTGCAACATGACCAACATCTTGACAATTATAACATATTACATTGAAATCCTTCAAGGAATTGAAAGAATTTCTGCTAACAAAGTTAGTTCTCCTTCTTGACATAACTCTACAATCAATTCCTTTATGACCAAAATATTGCAGAAGCTAAAATAACTGTAAAAATAAGGATAAAATCTATTAAATGTGACTCTTCTTGTGGAAGGAAACTATTCTGGTTGCCTTTTCTGCCGTTGGACTTTAATTAAACCATCGTCATTATCCTTTTTACTGAAAGAATTATTTGGGCTAGATGTTTGACCTTTTTCAAAACCCAAAGTAGATTTATTTTTGTCTACCCTCTGACAGGCTAACATTGCATCCAGCATATTAGAACTCTTCAAAAATTTTATTCATTTTTTAGATTGACTTTTGAATTGTTCAATTTCATTTCTTAAAGCCACAACATCACTTTCTAATTTCAAACATTCTTTAGATTTCAGCAAAGATTCAGAATTAATTACCTCTTCTCTTCTCTTGGCCTCTTCAATTTTGATCTTCAGATTGACGATCATTTGATGACCTTCATCAAGTTCTTTCTTCAGTGCTTCACTTTCCTTCAATGCAATAACCTTTTGTTTATTGTTCTCCTTCAATCTTCTGATTTCATCTAAAGCACATAACAATTCACCTTCAAGGTCTGTTTCTCCTTCAGCATGATGTGAACCATCATTATCTTGATCCTCAGTAGTTGATCAAATAGCCATGAACAATGTCTTACTCTTTTCAGCATCAGATTCATACTCATTGCTATCTTCTGAATTTGTGATTTCTTCTTCCTTTATATACTAGCTTTTCTTGTTCTTTGAAAAATTTCTTTGCTGGCACTGAAATTTATTTTTGTTCTTCTTCTTGAAGTCTTCTTCATCATCTTTGTCATCTCTTCCATAAGGACACTTAGCAGCGAAGTGACCAATCTTTCCACAATTGAAGCACTTAAAAGGCAACTTCCCTTTTTACTTGCCAAACCCCTTTTTAAATTTTCTAATAGGATATAGAACTTTCTTGTCCATATCATAATCTGACTCCGAACTCATCTCCTTTGCTTTCTTTGTAGCTCATTGAGGTTCTTTTTCAACTGTATCTTCACCAACCTTTTTATCTCATATACTGTGAGGATGCCATGTAAGTCAGCAACCGTAGTCGTATCAAGATCTTTGGGTTCTTTAATTGCAGAGGTCTTAGAATCATATCTTGAAGGCAATGATCTTAATACCTTTTGAACAACAACATGATCTTTTATGTCTTCTCCAAGACCTTTAATTGCATTAACAATCTCATCAACCCTAATAAGATAATCAACATTACTCTCTTCTTCTTTCATCTTTAAGCCTTCAAACTTCGTCTTGTGTGTTTGTAATTTCACTCTTTTTACTTTGGCATCACCTTCATAAATGCTCCTCGGCTTGTCCCAGATGTCTTTAGCAGTCTGATAGTACATCACTTTAACAAGCTCAGTTTTAGATAAACCACAAAGAATTGCATTCTTTGCCTTTGCATTATTTTCATACTCCTTTCCAACCTGATGGGTGGAGGAATTGTAGAATTTATATATTCATTAACAACAAACATCCAAAGATCGAATCCTGATGAAGACAAATAACTCTCCATTCTAATACTCCAGAAAGCATAATTAGAACCATCAAATAAAGGAGCTTTATTTGAGGAGGATCCTTCTAAACAAGCCATATGTTCTCTATCCAAGATTTAGTAAAGCTGCTTAAGCCTTTTCAAGTACCGGGTTCTGATACCAATTATAGAACACAATACTTCTACTAGGGGGTAGTCTGAATTAGAAGATAAATTTTCAGATCCTTAAAACTTTGAAAAATTGATATGCTTAAAAACAAAATTAAAAAGAATGCAACTACACAAAGAAGAAGTAACGCACAAAGTACATGGAAAATCCAGGATGGGTGAAAAATCATAGTACTAAGTGCTGCTAGGATATATTGTCCTAATCCAGCCTCATGAATAAAAATGTGTACCAATTGAAGCACCAACTTCTCTAACTGAGCACCAACCTGGCATCCTTAAGGTACCAACCTTCTATATATTACAACCTTCTTTGACAAAACTCTTTGCTTATTCAGACCTCTCTAATTTGCAGATGTGATACAATACATTTCTCTCAATTTTATGACTGACAAAAATCAGACAGAATAAACTGACTTTCAGCCTTTACAAAGAGATTCTCAGATCTTACAAAATCATTCAATGTTACTTTTCAGATTTACAATTTCAACAGACTATACATGATAAGACACTAACATCTGTAATCTCACTACTTGCTTTGCACCAAAACTGGATATTGCTTATCAATGATTCACAGCAATCTTCATACACTGTTCCATCATTGTCTGAGACAAAAACAGTCTGAATATATTCTTCCTGATCCATCTTCAACATCATCCAACCTGCATATGTATGTATTTGTTTTTCATTTAACTTCAGCATCAGATTTTCTATTTCTGTGTTTGACATCAACGACAAATGTTCTAACAGTTTCTACTTTAAACATTCCAGGGGAAGTCGAAAGAAGCAGAGACTTACCTTCTTTTAGCTTTGGAAGAGGCCAAACAAGGTTTTGGACCAATACATCCACAAGTTGCATCTTCCTATAGCAATCTGGTACCTATTACTTCATTACAAATTGAATTATGTTTTTATAGATTTATATATTTATTTTTGGGGAGGAAATAGTTGAAATAGAATTATGTCCTAAACTTTGGTGAATAAAAACTCGTCATATACTAGAATTTAGAATTTACTTTAGATTTGATTTAGCTGGAACAGTAAAATCTCAAGTGCTATGAAATCTTAGACATTCACAGTTCTAACATTGATTGATTTGAATTATTGTTGGCTGTATTTTGTCCATAATATTTTGGTATAGTTGATGGGTATCTTGATTACAGTTATGCTGTAGGCACTTTAGGAGTACGTGATTTGCTTGTATTTGGGTAGAGAACAGCATATATAATAATATATCATCTTCATTTGCCTATTAAATAATATTGACCTGATTATTATTGGGCTACATTTCATATCTTTTAGGCATTTTCTCTTTGTACAATCTTTCTCTTTAGGTAAGACTATCATACTATCAAAGTCAAATCTTACAATTTTGTAGGCAGAATTACCTGTGGTAGGTGCCAATCTTCCCAATTTGCTGTATCCAACTTTCTTTTCATAAGAGCTTTTGCACAATTTGTAAAAAGTAATGTTAACATCGTTAGAAGTTCAATTGAATGTTTCAACATGGTTTGAAAGGGAGGAGAGAGAATATTAATAATGATCATAATCAGATTGTTTCCCCTTTCTTTTGCATTTATGGTTGCAAATTTATAACTGAAAATCTTCTATGTTCAACAGCTGCTGCCAAAATGAGTGTCCTCACCGTTCACGGTTTAGGGAGAACTATAAGGATCTCTCACTCTATTTAAGGCATGGTGCTGAAACATGTCATGTTTTTGAAAGCACTCAGGGTTGTGGTCTGAGGCAGTTGGTGTGAGTTTGCAGCTTCCACTGTCCAAATATGTAATTGATTTGAAGAGACAAGTGGTCAGTGAGGAAGCAGCTTCCTTGGATTCGTTAGATTCAGACTCCAAAAAAGAAAGGATGGGGAATAGGATCATGGTCCAATTGAATGACAAATGAATTTGGGAATTACAGTCTTGTTTGAAATATGAAACAATTTCTCTCTACGCCCTACTTCACTAGTAAATGGAGGACAGTGAAGTATTTTTGACATATTGGAGCTACAAAGATCAACACAAAGCTGAATAATTTTGCATGTTGGATACAGCACAAGGTTCACAAAAGATAACACTAGTAGGGATACCCCAACATGCAAATCCAAGGGTACAATTATACAATTTTCTTCCTAATTCAATTTTTCAGTTCTACTCTTTGTTGTATGGTCTGCATAATATAGCCTGAAATATTGCTCACTACCATGCAACCTGATCTCAATAAATAAATCAGATATTTGCCACCCATGGGACATGCCCCTTTGACTATTGTACTACTTGTTTTCACACTCAACATATGACTTTAGTACAGCCTTGTAGTACAAGTTAGTTTTTCAATGTTTGCTATGTTAGTATTTATGGCCTTTTCGGTAAGATCAAATACTGAGATAAAATTCATCTCATATTATTATATTAAAATCTTTATTTGGCAAGAAAAGATGACTTCTATATTAAATGATTATTCGGCAAGAAGGGACGACTTGCCTATTAAATATTTTAATTGCAAGGAGGAACGACTTGGGGCCGAAATAAACATTATTATTAATGCTGACTTGCATGAGCAAGTCGGCCCTCTTACCTTGTTTAGTGGTCACCTCTTGGTGGCATATATACGAAGAGTGTTGATGTGAATTAAGGCAAGCATAGAAAGCATAACATGCGAGCCTAATTCACATCATAGCAGCAGCAGTCATCAAACTCCTTCTAAATTTGATCCAAAGCAATTATATTTTATACCAAAGATTGCAGCCATTTCTAGAGGTATCATAGCAGACCTAGGGCAGACTTGAGGAGTGATCTAGAGCAGACTTGAGGAGCGATTTATTGCAGACCTAAGGAGCGAATTATAGCAGACCTAGGGCAGACTTGAGGAGTAATCTAGAGCAGACCTAAGGAGCGAATTATAGTAGATCTAGAGCAGACTTGAGGAGCTATCTAGAACAGAGTTGAGGAGTAAAATATAGCAGACATAGAGGCACAATTCATAGCAGATTTAGAGGACAAATCTGAAGCAGACTTATAAAGTTGAATTATATCAACTTGAAGGCATCAACAAAGAAAATCTACAGCATAACCGGGTATTATCTATTCTTTATTTATCAATATTTTGTTAGGGCCTAAATCTTAGTTTTGAAAGATCATCTATAGTTTGAAATTTCCTTTCAAAGTCTGAAAATATTAACATGGTATCAGAGTCTTGGTAAGTGAAAGATCAACCTAACACTTTTAAAACTAATAAATTCAATATGACTAGTGGAGTTAGATCAGAAGATAGACTCGAAAGAGCCACAAACTTCATATCTTGAAAAATTAGAATTCTACTTGCCTTTAGAGAACTAGAGTTAGATTCAATTATAGAAAATCCACCTAAAAATGAAATGGATGAAGATGAAACACGAGAATGGAAAAAGAATAATAACAAAGCTACGAGAATTCTAATTGATAGTGTAAAAGACCATATCATTCCCACAATCTCCTGTCTATCGACAACCTATCTAATGTTCTCAACATTATCAGGGATGTTTGTGTTGACATATTTAAGTTGTCATTGGTTAAGTTAGAGGCAAACATCAATCCCACTGGAGCACCGTTAGACAAATCTATCTCCGATACTCTTTAGTATGAACCAGTAGACCAAATAGAGTATTTCCAACCGGTCTTATTAGACATTAAGTTCAATACCAGTTAACTGCATGATAATCCGAACCGGATTATGAGGAGCTGTCTCAATTAAAACCGTATTATACGAAGCATTCGCAAATGGAATTGGAGTTAGCTTTATTTCTACGCGGATGTTTCAAGGTAAACTCAAGATCATTTTGCAAGTTTTTTGCATGCATGATTAATGGGTGAGTTTACAGCGTGGCAGAACTATGAGAAAGGATTTTAATAAAAGTAATGTCTTATAAATATAGGTTATAGGATACACAAGATGTGTTGTTGAATGTTGAGAGCGTACATAGCAGAGGACGGAGAGTCTTCTGAGAAGTGAAAGATAGAGAAGGGTTCAACAGCCAAGCAGAGCAAAAGGATAACATGTATGATTTGATCAGACAAGAAGTGTCATAATAAATCATTGCTTTGAATTGTAAGAGCATAATCAAATCCCCTCAATCAGGGTGAACCCTAACAGGTTCTTGTATAAATCCCTTCACCGGGTGACATCTTAATTGGTGTTAAAAGTCCTTTCACAAGGCAACTCCTAATAGGGTCAAGATCTTAACAGGTCTTCTACCAAATTTGTTTACTGGGTAGCACTCTTACAAGTGCTTTGTAAGCCTTTAACAGGGCACCTTTATTACTGCAGTTGTAAAGTTGTGGGTTCTGTCCCACCATGGTTTTCTCCTTCTAATCGAGAGTTTCCACGTATATATGCTGTGTTGACCCGTGTATTTCTATTTCTGTTTATGAGTGATTGATTATATTCTGTTAATTCTGCTAGAATATATATAAGGTTTAATTGGAATAGAAATTGTATTTATCGATTCATCTCCCCCTCTTAGTAACCGGTTAGGATTAACAATTGGTATCAGAGCTTCTTGGTTCTCAAAGATATAAAGCTTAACCGCTTGAGTAAAAGATCATGGAGGGTTACAGGTTGATGCAGTGGCATTCTTGGGTATTCAACAAATTTGCATGGTGGTGTGTTGAAATGGTTCTATGTTGCTCGATTGCAGCTTTGACTGAGGATCTCGGTCATTGAAGAGGCTCGGTCACTAAAGGAACTCGCTAAAACCTCGACGGTGCTTGTGGTGCTCGGTCAACGTACTTGCTCGACGATGCCTAGCGTGCTCGGTTGTTTTACTGGTGCTTGGTAGTTTTGGCTTATCGACTAGAGTTCTTGGAGTTTTGGTTGGATGACTTGGTGTATTTAATGTTGGTAGCTTGTGTTGTATTCTCCTATGTGGATCTAGAGGCCGACATAGAGAATTAATTGTTTGTGTGGCTATTTGTGAGCTGACTATTGTTGCATTTAATATTTGTTTGTAGTAGAAGCTGACTTGGCTTAGGAGTTTATTGTTTCTTCTAGCCGACTTGTGGTTGAGGAAATGTATTTAAGGAGTGTTTGGGTAGTTGTTTAGGGAGAGAATTGGGAGTCAGTCAGGGACTAGATTGACAAGGATAATAATTGGATCTTGTGAGATCTTGAAGATCAGACTATTTATCTGATATTGTAATAGCAGAGCTAGTGGTTTGCATGCTTGGAGACAAGGAGGTTGTTTGGTGGCTTGCAAGCACAAGTTTAGATCTGCCTCAGTGTTTCCATCAGTTGCTGATGTGTTTCAAAGCTGGACTAGCTAGGAGATTGCAGAAATACTTTTGTAAGTGATTGTATTTGGCCCTAAGCTGGAAGGCCTTACAGCCAAGCATGTTGAATGAAATTCTATTTGAAGCATTATATTGTTGTATTCTGCTATGGTTGTTGTTGTTGTTATTGTTGGTGTAGACTTGGACTATCCCATTCTTGGATTATCCATTCTGCCCTGCGTTAGGTGGTATTAGAGCTTGAAGTTCTTGAGTGTGTAAATCGATCACCGAGTTGAGGCAGTTTGCACCAGGACCTTGAGTGGTGATTTGTTGCCTTGGGTTTTCGAAAGATCTTGACGGATGCTTCCGAGAAGATTGGACCCTAGGGCGATTGCAGATCTCTGTGATGCTGTGGAATTGAAGATTACAGAGAAAGTTAAAGTCGATTTCAGATTTGAGATGGAATTGATGAAGAATGACATGATCGCTGAGATCATGAGGGCTATTGCTGGTATGCTGAGGAATCTTGGTACTAAAGATGGTTATGAGGAAGCTGTTGGATCTAGTGGAGATGAACGGAGAGACAGATCTGGTGAAGACAGAACTGGTTGGTTGCATAGATTTGGAGCTCGGTTAAGTACTAGTTACTGAATGAAAGTTTCTACTTTCTCTCGTACTTTGAGACCTGAGGATTTGATTGATTGGATTGGTGAATTAGAAGATTTCTTTGAGCTTGAAGAAATTGAAGATCCTCTTAGAGTAAGATTGGCACAGACTAAGTTGAAAGGACATGTTGCTCTTTGGTGGAAAGAATTGCAAAGAGATAGAGAAGATGAAGGTGAAATGAAGATCAATCGGTGGAAGTTGATGGTGACTAAATTGAAAGCTAAGTTCATATCTGTCGACTATGAACTTGACTTGTTTAAGAAGTTGCAGAATTTGAAGCAAAAAGATTTGATTGTGGAGGACTATACCAAGGAGTTTTATAAGTTGACTATTTGGTCTGGACACAAAGAACTTTGTAAAGAAAAGGTAGCTCGGTATGTGAATGGTTTGAGATTCAATATTTAGGATGAGCTTGGTATGCTGAAGATTGATTTGGTTGAGGATGCTTATCAGTATGCTCTGAAGGTAGAAGATAAGTTGAAGAGGAGACAACATGCTAATTCTCGAGGGAAGGAGAAGCTAGATCACTTGAAGGATAAACCAACTGTGAAGATGAACTAAAACCTGTGGAGCCGAAAAAGAAGACAGGTAGGGTTATCTTTAAGGGCACTTGTTATAATTGTGGTGAAGAAGGACATAGATCTTTTGAGTGCACACAAAAGAAGATTGGTGATCGAAGGAATGCTGTAGTGAATGAGAACATTCTGAATGAACCGGAATCCGAGAACTTGCTGGTTCAAAGAACATTGCTCGGTGCAAAGGTGGAACCTTGTCAGAGGAGTAATTTGTTTAGAATTCGGTGCAAGTTAGGAGGTAAACTTTGCGATGTGATTGTGGATAGTGGTGGTACACTGTTTGCCGACTGCCACATGCAACTGCATTATCAGTCACAATCTGGATGACCTTACTCACTCCCACTTTCACCACCACCTCATCCAACATGTTGCACAAAGTCTCTGCATTTTTCACTTGATCAGAGGCATCAATTGATTTTAGAAATACTAACTTTACCCTTGAAGCAACTAGAAAGTTGATGAGTGTCCTATTCCTGCCATCTGTCCACCCATCAGATATAATAGTGCAGCCTCTCTGTTCCCAAAGGCTTCTTTGCTCTTCCAGAAGTTGATGAATGCTTTGGACCTCATCCTGTAACAACGTTCCACTCATCTCATAATGAGTTGGGGGTTTGAACCCCTTACCAGACACAGTCATTGTAGCGACCAATGGGTCCCAATATGGACTACATAAAGCATTGAAGGGTATATCATTGTAGAACCAAAATCTTGCAACTGCTACCTTTTTCTTTGCATGCATCTCTTTGTTCCACGCAGTGCCTTACAATTTGGGTTGAGCACTAGGAGTGTTATGTGGAACCCAAAAGTCTGATCTATACCCTCCAACACTTTTAGATCCTTGTATTCATGGCCCAATAGAAGAAGCCTCTGCACCTATTTGTGACCTTGTAGAACTAAAATCCCCCATTGGGGCTGCCATGGCCTTTGATGTCCTCATTTTTGCTACCTTCTTTTGTGCATATGCTCCAAGGCTTGCCAAAGCCTCCCTTGTAGGCTCTTTCGGACAAATATCACACTTTGTAATATCATTACATTGAATCTTTGCAAGGTGATATTTCAGTTAGCTTATGCCCCCACTCATCTCCTTATGGCAATGATTACATTCAACATCTCCTCGATTTAGTCCCGGTGTACTGTGTATCCATAATTTGTCCCTTTTTTTGCCACCAGCCATTTTCTAGAGTTTCTGACATTGGAAGTCTGCAAATACAAGGATAAAGAATCAGAAATGTGAGACAAAAGTTCACAAATAAAGAGGACAGCATGCAAACGCAAGTCTATTTAATAACAGTGATAAAAAAATTGGAGAGCATGCAAAAGAAATTAGCCAAGTCTATGAAATAATAGTGATCAAAAAAATTGGAAACATATCTATTTTAGTTATATATGTAAATATGTTTATATATATTATTTACATTTAAAATCAGAAATACAATGTATTACAGTATTACTATTTATATTTAATTATATATTTATATTTATAAAATATAAATATATTTAATATTTTGCTATTTACATTTGAAATCAGAAATACAATCATCAATGTATTTTAATTTTTATAAATATATAGTTAGATATTTATAAAATATATTTATTATTACATTATATTTATTATTTATTATTTATTTTTAAATTGTAAAACACATTATAATAATATTACAGTTAGTGTCAGTTTCTGGATTCAATTGTGTAGCATTTATAAAATATTACAGTTTACATTTAAACTATATTTAAAATGTAAAAACAAAAATATATGGTAAATATAAAATACAATCTAATTAAAAATTAAATTGCAAATAAATTATAAAAATAACCACAAACCTAGAAGATGTGCTGCTTTTCTCATGTCGAAAATATAAAATACAATCTAATTAAAAATTAAATTGCAAATAAATTATAAAAATAACCACAAACCTAGAAGAGACAGTCAAAGACAAAATTTTCCAAAGTGTAGATGATGCCACCAAATGGAGGCAAAACAGAGCCAAAGGATGCAACCAAATCGATTCGAATGGAGCCAAAACAAGTTTTCCTGGGTTGTCGTAGCCAAATGAAGCCAAAACGGAGCCAAATAGAAACAACCACCTAAAAAACGATGGAAATAATGTTGTTTCTATCACCGCAAGTTGCAACCCTAATTATTTTTATTATTTTAAGTGTTTTGGATTGTAGCGGCGATACATAAAAATATATTTGCGATTTTAGGCGATTTATATTGGAAAAAATCGCTGTGATATTTTGGCTAAACTCGTTCCTGAGTTATTGAGTGATAATATCGCGGGCCGTTTTCCTTGGTGATATACCGCGATATTGGTGATATCTCACAGACATTTTTAATTATGATATATAATATATTATATTTTCGATTTATATTTTAATAAATGATAGTATTTGATTTATTATCATTTAATATATTATATTGATATATATTAGAATTTTTATTTAATATATTAATATATTATGTTATTTATTTAATTATCTATCCTTAATAATTAAAAGTTTATTTATATGATGATATTTTACTATTTATTTATTTGTCTATTTTTATATTTTAATATTATTATTTATTTATTAAAATCTTATTATTTAATGTGTTTTATTATTAAATCCTATTGCAAAATGGGGACATCATAGTTGCCCCTAGCCCCCTATTGTACTCATTTGATTTGCCATGTTTTATGAGATACCCTTCCAATTTGAGTTTGCAAACAATGCTCCCAAGTTTTCTTATTGGTTCTTGTCTACAATGTGATCATTGGTGT
This sequence comes from Chamaecyparis obtusa, assembly GCA_027943335.1. Taxonomy (NCBI): domain Eukaryota; kingdom Viridiplantae; phylum Streptophyta; class Pinopsida; order Cupressales; family Cupressaceae; genus Chamaecyparis; species Chamaecyparis obtusa. Next base: position 891,113 of record BSBK01000899.1, read on the forward strand.
AGAAATTCTTAACCAATGTACCTTGATATTTACTTGTTTTCTATCATCTAGAAGATGCCATTTTCTTTCCAAGGGTATGATGTAGTCAGTATAGAATGCCTATTGGTATGTTTGGATGAAATAGCTTATCCAACTCTGTATTAATTGTTTGTTGGCTTTGGGTAGTTATAAAGACTAGTTAATGGTTGTGTACCTCTTGGTAATGTTTGGATCATTTAAATAGATTTTGTCTTGTCAAGGAGAGCAATTTGATCTAGTTGGAATGAATTTGATCGTGTTGACATTTAGCTTACTTGTCATCATTGGCAAACATCAAACACACTTGTACTAGACACACACTGGTACTTATGACCGGTACTCGTGAAAGAACAACAGTGGTGAACCGGTAACACTTATAGAGGAAACAATGTACCTTAACTGGTCTGGTCTTGTCCAACTAGTCTAGCAAGACACCACAGGATGTAGATGACTAATAGGTTGCACACCGGTTTGGACTCCATTGCCAATTTACCAGTTAGTGCTTTATAATCCGATTCGGATTATGCGGAGCATTTTTTAGTTGAACTGGAGTTAGCTTTATCTTCTGCGAGCGTTTCGAGATAAACTGAAGATCTGTTTGCAAGCTTTTTGATCAAGAGTTTTGCATGCGTGAGTTTTGGGAGAGTTACAGCTTGGTGGCACCATTAGGTGTTTTTTTAATATGATAATTTCTTATAAATACAGGTCATTATGCATGAGAAGATGTGTTGTTGAATATTGAGAGCGCAAAGCAAGTAGAGAAGAAGCACAAAGTCTTCTGAGAAGGGATACAATCACGAAGAGTGAAAGAGAGAAAGATTCAATAGCCAAGCAGAGGAAGGAGTAAATAGGTATGATCTGAATCGACAGATATAGTGTCAAAATAAGAGCATTGCATTTATTGTGTGAAGCACATTTAAATCCCTTAATCAGGGTGAACCCTAACATGTTCTATTGTATAAATCCCTTCACCAAATGACATCTTTGTTGATGTTTTAAGTCCTCTAATTAGGTGACTCTTCATAGGATCGAGATCTTAATTGATCTCTTTTAAATCCCTTAACTTGGTAGCATTTTAACCAGTGCTTTGTAAGCCTTTAATAGGGCAGCTTTATTACTGTAGTAGTGGAGTTTTGTGGGTTCTGTCCCACCGTGGTTTTTTCCTTCTAATTGAGGGTTTCCGCATATAAATCTTGTGTTGACCTGTGCATGTGATTTTTGTTTATGATTGTTCAAGCATTCTTTTATTTTCAGTATCAACAGGATTAGTAAACAGAGAAAAGAGTTAAAAGAAATTGAATTTACTGATTCACCCCCCCTCTCAGTAACCGGTTAGGATTAACAATAAGTATCAGAGCTTTAGGTCTCAGAAAAAGAAAGCTTAACTGCTTGAAAAAAGATCACGCAATAAGCAAATGAAATGATTACTTCTCTTGAAAACAAAATGAGAAGATCTCTTGCCAAGAGGAAAGAGGTGGCTTTACAATTGAGTGAAAGTTAGGAAACAATTGAAGAAGTCTCTGGACAGAGTGGTTCTGATGAAGCCGAAGAAGCAGTCTCTGATCTTATGGAGAAAAATTTGAATTTGACAGATCAAATTTCCAATTTGAAAAGAGAACAAGAAGGTCATGCTCTAAGGATGACCGAACTCATTGAAGCAAGCAAAAAAACTGAGGATGAGAAGAATAGTGCGAAAGAGGCACATATGACTCTTGAAAGAGCAAGAAACCTTGCTGAAGATGCATTAAGAGAGAGTGATGCTCTCATACTCCAACTGTATGCAGACATGCAGGGCATAAATCAAGAGAATACAATCATGCATGAACACTTGCATGAAAAAGATGAGGCATGCAAAGAAATGGCTGCCGAAGTTGAAAAACTGAAAGAACAACTAAAAACTCTTGAGAGAAATGACAAACTTAGGAGGTACAATGAAAGTTTTGAGAAGCTTGATGAGCAACTAAAAGCTCATAGAAAGCAAAAAGATCCCACGGGACTTGGGTACATCGGTCAAAGCAAAAAGAAAACCGGCGAGTCCTTTGGAACTAAGGAAAGCAAGAAGGACAAGAAGAAACTAGCCGGAGATAAAGGTAAAAGAGTCTTCAAACCCTCTTGCAAACATTGTGGCAAACTGGGTCATAAATCAAATGACTACAAGAATGCACCGGTGAGACCTTTCACCACTAACAGTTATTGCAACAACTGTTATAAGTACGATCACAGGACCTCTGAATGCAGACCACGATGTAATAGTGTGTCCAGTGGAAGCAAATGAAGCTTCAAAGGTCATTGCTATGCATGCAATAAATTAAGACACAAGGCTGAAAAATGCAGGTCTACTACCATGACATACAAATCTTCATCGAGACCGGTATTCCATAATAGAAATGCTAACCAAGGCACATCTATATGTGCTACCTATGGACCATCAGGGTATAGGAACACTGGATGCCACCTACCCATGGATAAAGATAGAAGGGTCAATTCATGGAGTGGAACCGGTATGACTTGTTACAATTGTAACAAGATTGGGCATCTGGCCAAAGATTGTAGGAACCAACCAATGAACAAAGGGAAAGGCCTAGCTCAACTAGTCAAGAGGAATGGGAGTCTCAATCAAAAGGGAAACACCACTGAAGAGACAAAAATGGAAGTAAAGAAGGCTTGGTCCAAAAAGGGGACAAAGAGTCTAAAGGAGAAAAATCAGAGACAAAGTCATCATCGACCGATGGTGACATCTCTTCAGCAAATTAAGCCAAAATGGCTTAAGGGGGAATTGGTAGCAATTCTACTGTCCCCAGAGTAACTGGTGAGATATGCTCTCACTCAGTCAAGTATAGAAACCGGGGAGGATACACCGGTCTAACACCTAAACTGGTCAAATGAAAAAGCTGACGTATCACGGTCGATGTCTCAACCGAGGTTAGTATTGTAAACAGGTAAAGAGTCAGTGAACCGGTTGATAAAGGTAATGTTAGGTAAGGGTAATTAATACGGTAACCATTAAAAAAAGTTACCGTTTGCTAATTACCGTTTTCCGATTACTCATTTCGCTTTACAATGCTTTTTGTGATTATTGATTTATAAGCTCGATTAATCTTTCTTGCTGTGATTTGTGATTTTTGCTTTTGTGAATTTCATGAATTTGTCAAGAACTTTCTGTGTGTTTTCTGTTTAGAGAAATTTGAAGTGGCATCATCATCTTCTGTTGTGTGTTTGATCGACATCAATCAACACGAATGACCTATGTATGATATTATGGCAGTGCAGAATACAACGAATGATATGGCTGGTGCCCTATCATCCATTCCCAATGGAGTGTGGTTGACTGAGGATGTGACCGCGTTGATCCACAACAAACAGGAGGAATTGGGTGAAACCTTCATCCAGAGTGAATACCTAGGGCTCTGTGAAGATGGAAAGCTGAAGGTGAATTATGTGAAATTGGAAGCAACGGGTTTGATAAATGGGGTCAAATACTCAAGTGTGTTTAGACTCGACTGGATTTGGTTGGTGCTTAGCAAAGTACATGATATAGGAATGTGGCTAGGAAAAGGCGTTGTTACTCTGATGACAGGGGATGATTTTGTTGGCATGAACAGGTAAGGATGTAACCAGTATATGGCAAAGTGATGTTGTCATTGATGTCTAAAGCTAACGTTGTTCAAACAGGGAACAAGTGACAATAATAGCAAACAAAAGAGTTGCAGTGAACTGAGACAAGATAGGAAACCGGTGGAAGAAGTACGATGACCGGTGAAGTAACTAACCGGTAACTGGAGCAGTGACTAGTAAAGTATACGACTGGAACCGAGGAAACCGGTAATTGACTTGACCGATTCTCTTCCTGATGTTAAAGCTCTCTTTGTACAGATTAGCTTGATTGGTTTCTTCTGGCAGGCTTAAATGATTTTGCACTTCCAGTAGTGCCCTTATCCTTAGCTCCTTTTCTTTTGCAATAGAAGATATCTATCTTCCTTCAATGATCTCATGCAGCTCTACAGGTATTGTGCTATGAATCTCAGTGGGAGTTAACTTGAACTTGTGAAGATAGTATACTACAACCTCTTCTAGTTTTCTCCTATCTTCATCATTTGCAAGCTCATATCTTCTTCTAATAGTACCCATTCTACCTTATTCCATTATTCCTTCAACCATTTCATCTATGGTTGGTTTCCTTCCTTTTTGTACATCCTCCTTTACCGGTTTCCCGGCCCTTCTTGATCTTAGATAAGTGGAGGTAGTGGTTTCTTTTCTCTTTTTCCTCACCTTGTGAAGGTTCGGTTGTCGCTGGCTGAGCCTTCTTCCTTTGAACTTTTGGTTCTTGCATAGTTGGCTTCCTTTTCCTCGGAGTAGGAGACTGTTTGACATATACCTTCTTTGGTACCTTAGAAGGTGCATTCTTCTTCAAACTTGCGCTAATCTCCTTGTAAGTGCCAAACCGGTTGGCAGTAAGATCCAAGTTACTTTCTTGAAGTGCATCGGCGTAAGCTTTGGCAATCTTGGTTGTGATCTCATAACCCAGTTTCGGAGCATACTTGGTTCTAGGTTGAATAGCTTGGATGATGCAGTGATCAGTGCTTACCAAGAAGTAAATTTCATGCTTATATTCCTCCACAATAGGAGTTCTTTTCCTTTGATGCATTTTAAGATGAATAGCTTCAAAGTAATCAATCATTACTTTGTTAAACTGGTTCCGTAAACTGTTGACTATCTCACCTATTTGAACCATTACCGGTTTATTTGCCAACTAGGTATCCTTACGTATTCCTGGAAATAAATTTTGATAGTAAAATAGAGAAATACCAACAAAGTCCCATATTTCATAAACTTCTTCACCATATCGAGCTTTTTCAGGTTCTCAAAGATCTAGCTCCTCAGCATGGCGCAAATGTCATACCGAACATTATCATGCATGATCCTATGTGCTGCATGTATCGCACCACCTTGTATGCTGTTGAGGTTGCTCGACTGGTAAACTTTGTAACCGATGATTGCAGCAGCAAACCGGACACCGTCATCCGCAATGTTAGTCATAGTCATCATACAACTATCGGATTTCGACTTGGTGAGTTGTGTGACTTCGACATTGGCTATTGTCCTCAGGGTGAGAGCTTCCCCTTTGGCATTGAACCTAGGTGCTCTATGCAAATCTTCTTTGGTAATCGAAGTAACGACGCCTTTAGCTAGCCACAGTCCTGGATTGTGAACTCTGCTAAGCACGAACCGAATCCATTTGGGTTGAAACACTGTTGGATATTTGACCCCGTTCATCAATTCGATTGCTTCCAACTTCGCATATTTCACCTGAAGCTTTCCATCTTCACAGAGTGCAAGGTATTCGCTTTGAATGTACGTTTCACCCAATTCCTCCTGTTTACTGTGGATGAAAGCGGTTACATCCTCTGTCAACATTACTCCATTGGGAATCGATGATAGGGCACCAACCATATCATTCACTCGATTTTGCACGGTCATTATATCATATACAGGTATGTCGACTTGATTGAGGTCAATGAGACTCACTACAGAAGATGATGATGCCATTTAGCTTGATTGTAAAACATAGAAAGTTCTTGACGAGATTTACGAAATTCGTAAAGCAAAGATCGCAAATCACAGCAAGAAAGATTACTCAAGCTATTAAATCAATAATCACAAAATGCAATGTAAAGTGAGATGAGTAATCGGCTTTCCCTTTTATACACTTAGGTTGTAATGGTAATTAGCAAACGATAACTTTTGTTAAAGGTTACTGTATTAATTAACCTTACCTAACCTTTCTTGTAACAACAGGTTCACCGACTTTTTACCTGTTTAATAATCCTTGGTTGTGACATCGACCTTGATACGTCAGCTGCTGTCCCCGGGCGAATTGGCGAGGTATGTTCTCACACAATCAAGGATAGGAACTGGAAAAAAGTTTGCTTCCTGGTGAGCACCGATCATTGTATCATCCAGGGTATTGAGCCTAGATCCGAGTATCCACTGGAACTTGGTTATGAGATATCAACCAAGAATGCCAAAGTTTACGTTGAGGCACTTCAAGAAAGTAACTTGGATCTTTCTGCCAACCAGTTTTGCACTTACAAAGAGATAAGTACAAGTCTGAAGAAAAATGCACCTTCTAAGGCTCTAAAGAAGGTATATGTGAAATGGTCTCCTACTCCAAGGAAAAGGAAGCCTACTGTGCAAGAACCCAGAGTTCAAAGGAAAATGGCACAGTCAGCCACTACTGAACAGTCACAAGGTGAGGCTTTGGAGGGAACAGAGAGAAAAGAAACTGCAACCTATCTAAGACCAAGGAAGATCAGGAAACTGGTAAAGGAGGACGCACTGAAAGCAAGGAAACCAACCATAGATGAAATGGTTGAAGGAGTAAAACAATCAGGAAGATTGGGTGCTGTTGGTAGGAGATATGAGCTGGCAAATGATGAAGATAGGAGAAAATTGAAAGAGGCTGTAGTATACTGCCTTTAAAAATTCAAATTGACTCCTATTGAAATTCATGGCTCAGTACCTGCAGTACTACATGAGATCATTGAAGGAAGATGGAAATATTCTATAGCAAAACAAAAGGAGCTAAGGATAAGGGCACTGTTGATATAAACTTAGTTGTCATTGGTAAAGTCTTTGGAAAATATCAATCCCATCGGAACACCGGTACATCACACTGGTACTCAATTGTGAATTGGTAGACTAAGCAAGAAAGAGTGTATTTTAACCGGTCATGCTTATACTGGTCCACGTTTTGTCCAACCGGTCTTGACATAGACACAGAGAACATATGACTTACAAAATAAAAGTTCTATACTGGTTAAGTGCATGATAATTCAAACCGGATTATGCGAAGCGTTTTTCTGTTAAACTAGAGTTAGCTTTTTCAGTGGAATTGAAGTTAGCTTTGTTTTTTCTATGAGCGTTTCAGGGTAAACTCAGGATTAGTTTGCAAGCTTTTCAATCAAGGGTTTTGCATACTTGATTTATGGGACATTTTACAGCCCAGTGAAACTATGAGATGTATTTTGAATAAGATAATTTCTTATAAATACAGGTTGAAAGACATGAAAGATGTGTTGTTGTATATGAAGAGCATAGAGCAAAGGAGAGCAGAATCTTTTGAGAGGAAACACAGTCACAAAAGGTAATGGTTAGAAGATAAATTGGTGATGGTCATGACAGATTATTTTGAATCCTTTCAGCTAAGAGTGCACAACAGGGAAATAATTCCCTCTACCATTGTTGAAGAACACAAGGAAGAGATGTGTTTTCTGGTGAGCATCAATCATTGTATTGTCTAGGTTGTGGAGCCTAGGTCCGAGTATGCAACGGAGCTCGTTTATGAGATTACTTCTAAGGTTCCAAAGGTATATGCTGATGCGCTACAAGAAAGCAACTTAGATCTCTCGGCATATCGGTTTGACACCTATGAAGAGATTCAATCTAATTTGAAGAAAAAGGTATCTTCTAAGGAACCTAAGAAGGTGTAAGTTAAAAGAACTCCCACTCTTCGGAGGAGGAAGCCAATGGCTGAAGAACCCAAGGTTCAAAGGAAGAAGACACAACCAACGTCTAGTGCACAAGGTGAGGAAATGGAGAAAGAAAAACTGAAGAAACCACTACTCTTCACAGAAAGAGAAAGACTGGGAAACTGGTAAAAGAGGATGCACCTAGAGGAAGGAAACCAACCATAGATGAAATGGTTGAAGGAATAAAGGAAACAGGTGGATTGGGTAGACTAGGAAGAAGATATGAGCTTGGTAACGAAGAAGATAAGAGAAAGCTTGAAGCTGTAGTTTATGTTCTTCACAAGTTCAACTTAACACCCACTCTATTTCACAAAACCATACTTGAGGATCTACTAGGAATAATTGAAGGTAGATGGAAATCTTCCTCAGATAAGGAAAGATAACTGAGGATAAGGGCTCTGCTAGAAGTATAGAATCACCTTAGCCTGCAAGAGGCAACTAATCAAACTGATCTGTTCAAACAAAGTTTCAATATCATAAAGAAAATTGGTTAGGTCTTGATTGGTGAAGTGGATAAAGTACACAATGAAGGGGTTGCCACATGGAGTATTCTTCTAAAGTAGCAACATTAAGCTGAAGCAAAATGCCAAAAGACCACAGAGCCACCAGTAAAAGACACTGGAAAAAGAAAGGGCATACTCGGAGTTGAGACCCCGGTCATAGCAAAGACTACAACTGAACCAATCATCTTGGATATAATTGGAGACATAGGTGGTGATCTCACTCCACCAACCCTAGCTTCCCCAATAAAAGGTAAAGCTTGAACTTTAACCGTAGACAATATAGTTGATGAAATTATGGATTTTGGTGAAGTGTCGTATGTTGCTAAATGGTTCAGTATTCTGGGAGATGAGGATAAGGAGAAAATTGAGATTTCTTTGTTAGAAACCTTTTTAGATTTCAACAGAAGTCCTAGGGACTACAGGCCTCACTTTTTGCTTGAATTGAATAAAATGCTAATGTCTTCATGGAGAACCGGTCTAGCCCAAAACAATAAGATAATAAGGAAAACTTTGACAAAAGTTAAACTAGATCTTAACGAAGAGACAAAACAAATTTTGATGGAAGCAGTGTCACTCAATTTGGACACGAGGGACAGCATTGCCAAGATTGTTAATGTACAGGAAAAAGATGTGTATGAAGATTCTCTACGTTTTTGGCAAAAATATAACTGCAATACTCTTAAGTCTACAGGTCCACAGGACATCTCACCAGATGAACCTTGAAAGGAAATGGTTCCACTTGTATAGCTCACAACTAGTGAACAAGCATCCACAGGCGAACAAGAAACAACCGGCGAGAAGGAAGTTATACCTAAACAATTCACAGCCAGTGAACAAGTTAATCTGGGAGAAGTTGCAACAGGTGAACATGATACATTTGTGAGACCAGAAGAACAAGAACAGGGAGAGCCATCAACAAAGATGACTGTAGAAAAAGCAACAGATAAAGAAGAAGCTGTTTTGAATGATCAACAGGTTGCTGAAGAGAAGCAAACAGAGAAACCACCGAAAGAGGAAGCCTTACTGGAAGAGGAAGTCCATCAAGAAGAGGAAGTACGTCCAAAAGAAGAGGTACGACAAGAGGAGACACTACAACAACAAATACCTCAACACTAGGAGTTGCATGTTACAAAAGAACAAGAGAAGCCTGCAGAAGAACCGGTACAGGAAACAAGGCAGAAGGGATTGGTAGATGTTCCAAGTGCATCAACATCTAAGAGGAAGCTAACTTTTGCTATAGATTCTGAATCAAAAAGAAGCAAAGTTAGTGAAACTGTTGTTGACATAAGCAAAATGTCAACAAGGCAGTTAAAGGAGCTCACTAAGATAAAACAAGATATGGTTCTCTCTTGTGTAAGGAATATCTTGTACAATTTTGTACCTGATACAGATATAGATGAAGACGAACCGGTGATTGATCAATTAGAGGTACTGGGACAAACAATTGGGGAAGATATCACTTACCCAAAAACAATTGGAACTGATCACTATGAGAAGAAAAGAATACATATTCTTCATAAACAGGTTGAAGAACTCAAAGCTACTGTATCTACAAGAATCAGAGAGCTATAACAACAGATACAGGAAGCTAGAAGGTTGATCACAAGGACTTCTAACTTTGAAGACTTTGTAAAGGATATTACTGAGAGAACGAATAGGACAACGGATGCGATAAAGGTTCTAACATCAAAATTTGATGTTTAGAGCTCTTCTGCAACTGAGTACATCCGGGAGTTGACAATTCTTGCTCTCACCAAAAGGAAATCATCTCACAAACTTTTGATCTGATGCAGACAACGACAGCTGAGTTAGATAGATTGATCAAAGAACTTGATTACAAGATAGTGGAAGACATGGAAAATCTCATTTTCTCACTGCAAGTGACAAAGAATAATTTAGATCATGTAACAAGTATTTGGAAACCTTTTCCAGAATTTGCAAAGAGGATCTACAAAGACATCTTCAACAAGTTATAGATTCAAATGTAAAAATGTAAAGAGTAACAACCCTTTGTCCCTTGGAGGCAAAAAGGGGAAGATGTAAGTGCAGAAAATAAGGAAGACATAGTTGCAGAGAAGACCAAAAAAAGTGATAGATAACAGTAGCAATGTGTCAGAATATGCTATAGGTAGACAAGCAGAGCTACATGGGAAGTCTATAGCAGGGGAAGTTTACAGGTGATGTATTGATATGTTTTGCCACCAATGCCAAAGGGGAAGATTGTTGACATAAACTCAGTTGTCATTGGTAAAGTTTTTGGCAAACATGAATCCCACTAGAACATTGGTACATCACACTGGTACTCAATTGTGAACTAGTAGCCTAACCAAGAAAGCAGTGTACGTTAACTGGTCATGCTTATACCGGTCCAGGTTTTGTCCAACTGGTCTTGACACACATAGGGAACATATGACTTACCGGATAAAAGTTCTATACTGGTTAAGTGCATGATAATCCAAGCCGGATTATACGGAGCGTTTTTTCAGTTAAACTGGAGTTAGCTTTTTCAGTGGAACTGAAGTTAGCTTTGTTTTTGCTATGAGCGTTTCGAGGTAAACTCAGGTTTAGTTTGCTAGCTTTTTAGTCAAGACTTTTGCATGCTTGATTTATGGGACAGTTTACAGCTTGGCGGAACTATGAGATGTATTTTTAATAAGATAATTTCTTATAATTACAGATTGAAAGACATGGAAGATGTGTTGTTGAATATTAAGAGCATAGAGCGAAGGAGAGCAGCAGAGTAGAATCTTTTGAGAGGAAACACAATCACAAAAGATGAAAGGGAGAGAAAGATTCAACAGCCAAGTAGAGGAAAGGGTGAACATGTATGATCTGAATCGACAGAGATAGTGTCATCATAAAATCATTGCTTTAAGTTGTGAAGCATATTTAAATCCCTCAATCAGGGTGAACCCTTATAGGTTCTTTGTATAAATCCCTTTACCGGGTAACATCTTTATTGGTGTTTTAAGTCCCCTGAGAAGGCGACTCCTAACAGGGTTAAGATTCTAACAGGTCTTCCATCAAATTCCTTAACCGGGTAGCACTATTACCAGTGTTTTGTAAGCCTCTAATAGGGCAGCTTTATTACTGTAGTAGTGGAGTTTGTGGGTTCTGTCCCATCGTGGTTTTTTCCTTCTAACTGAGAGTTTCCACGTATAAATGTTGTGTTGACCTGTGTACTCAATTTTTGTTTATGGGTGTTATAATATTCTTTTAATTTCTGTATTAGCAATAAAATCTTTTTGCTTTAAAGAAGAATTAGAAATTATAATTACTGATTCACCCCCCCTCTCAGTAACTGGTTAGGACTAACAATTGGTATTAGAGCCTAGGTTCTCAGAGATAGAAAGTGTCATGTCCCTCGTTAACCCCCTAATCATGCCAATAAAGATATATAGATTAATGAAATAAAATAGTTATAATAATATTTTAATAAATATAAATAGATTCAATAGATGTATTATCAATCATATAAGCTTAGATTATTATGATGAAGAATATGTTATTATTAATATTATTAATAAATGGAAATAATAATAAGTGAATGCTTTTATATATATATATATATATACTTATATATATATATATATACTTATATATATATATATATATTGATATATATATATAAGTATATCTTAATATATAAATATATAATTTACAAATCCGATAACGAAGATTAATATTCAAGAACAATAGCATAATGAAGAGACATTACAATATACTTATTATATTATTGTTAATCTATAATATAATAATTAATAATACTAATATAATCTCATAGATTTAATAAATAAGTGTATAACATTATATTAATGCTAATCTATAATATTAATTTATAATTAATATTAATATATGTTAATAGTCATAGCAATAAGCTTAATCAATATACATACCATTAACACTAAGTAACGAAAATTGTATAATACATAAAACAGTGGATTGGAAGGAGCCAATCATTATCAAAATAGGAAGGAAAGACCGTAGTCTACAATAGAAAATTAATCTTTCAAATAATATATTATTGACACCATATACTGTCAAATATGTCGAATACCACCCCTGAATTAGAATGGCCTCTGTCGCGTCAGCCAATGAGGACCACTTATGCATGTGGATTTCCTAAACCGTGAATGTTTCTTGTCAATGTTGGATGGCGTCAGACTTCGGCAACTAAACCTTGAAAATATACTAAAATAGAAATTAAGAGATAAGCGATGAAACCATACTCAAAAACGTTAGGTAAGAAGAAGACAATGAACAGCGACTCATAAATAAATACCTTAGTAGACACGATGCTCCATGGTGGTTATTCCATAAACATTGCATTATTTAAATTAGGACCAAGGGTATCGTATTGCAGAGAGGAACCAATCCTTTTCTAAGAATATTCACAGGACTAAGATGCTGCTACCATATGATTAAACAAGATCCAAGCAAAGCAATGTGTAGCAGTCATATTAATCACGTTAATGATGTTGATGAATCGGCAAGATTAATAATCTTTGATTATCAGTAAGGAAGTAATCAGTCACAATAACCAATGGTAACAACACATTGTTAAGAAATTATCAATAACAAATTAAGTCGGAAGCAATCACAGTCAATTGATTATTAAGTGATACAAAGTTTTGTTTAAGAAGAGACATAGAACATGTCTCTTGGAGGTATCCCGTTTAGATGCAAGTTATATATATATATAGATAGACTTCAGCCAATTCAGGGGCACGACATAGAAAAAAGATATATATTCTTGATACTCCCCATAAGAAAGAGGAGAATAACGAAAACAAGAGAGATAAAAACAGTAAAGGAAATATTAAAACAGAAAATACGAAGACAGGAAAAATAAATAAGAGACTCAGTTATGATCTGCAACATACGGCAGAGAGTAAGGTATAAATTCAAATATTTATTCATGTTTATATATATATATATTTATTTATTTATATTATATTGTATTTTAAATTTCGGAATGTATATATATATATGTTGATGTTTTAACTTCAGAATATATTTATGAAGACATATATGTTATGTGTACATTTAATTTCAGAACATTAGTATTCTTTTATGAATAATTGTATTATAATTAACGTAAGGAATTATTTACAATTATATTACTAATGTGGATTTAAATTATTATATATATGTTTATTGATGATGATATGAGCCATAAAAGAATGAATAAAGTATTCATTAAAAGATGGACTTCATATTTGGAGGGGGCTAGAAGAAATTATGATAATTTCCTAGTCTCGAGATTCAATATCTCAAACAATGATGATGCGGAAGGATCCCCGTATCTGGAGGGGGCTAGAGGAAATTAAGACATTTCCCTAGTCTCGAGATTTTATCTCACGTAGGCAGTATATATACTGAAGCCCAGTCATATGCATATGTGTAGGCTTGGAATGCAAATAAGCTGCTTCCAAGAGATTCTTATGGGCAGTACTCTAGGGATGACGGTCGATAACCCGATTGCTTAGAGGGAGCGAATGTCTCTCAAGCCGGGAATTTTGTGAAGCCCGACATAGAGGCAGCCTTAAGGGTCAAATTCCCCCTTACTAACTTAGAGTAGAGTATGAGTCATATATTTTGTGTGATATTATGTACTAATGTCGGTTTTGTAGGGAATTATAGAAGGAGAATAAGAAGGGACATTACAGAACCCATTTTCTTGGTTGTTTAATATCATATAAAACATTAAAGATAAATAATAATCAAAATGTAATATATCATTAAATAATAATATCTTATAAATTAAATATGATATATCAAAGATATAAATTAACAAGTAGATTAATTATAAATAAATAAATCTATTATGGATGAAATATAAGTATTTCATCTATGTTTAAGGAAGAGATACAAAAAATTAATTCACACCAAGCTTAAATGGGAAATTTACGTAAGGTCCCGACTAGGGACATTACAGAAAGCTTAACCACTTGAGAAAAGATCATGGAGGGTTACATGTATCAAAAGCAGCTTGAGCAAGCCAATGACATGATAGCCTCTCGTGAGAATAGACTGAGGAGGTCTCTTGCCAAGAGGAAAGAGTTGGTTTTGCAAGTGAGTGTGAGTCATGAAACCATTGAGGAACTCTCTGGGTAGAGTGGATCTGATGAAGCAGAAGAGGCGGTCTCTGATCTCCTTGAGAAAAAATCAGAATTTGACCGATCAAATGTCAAATGTGAAAAGGGAGCAGGTAGGTCATGCTCTGAGGATGACTGAACTCATTGAAGCCAAAAGAAAAGCTGAGGATGAGAAGACCAGTGCCATAGAAGCTCAGTTAACTACTGAAAGAGCAAGAAATCTGGTTGAAGATGCACTAACAGAGAGTGAGGCTCTCATATTGCAATTGCATGCAGACATGCAAGGCATAAATCAAGAGAATGCAATCATGCATGAGCATTTTCATGACAAAGACGAAGCATGCAAAAAGATGGCTGCTGAATTGGATCAAATAAAGGAACAACTGAAAACTCATGAAGAGAGGAATGAGAAACTCATAAGGTATAATGAAAAATCTGAGAAGCTTGATGAGCAACTGAGAGCTCAAAGAAAGCACGAGGATCCCACAGGACTTGGGTACATCGGGCAAAGCAGCAATAAAACTGGTGAGTCCTCTGGAGACAAGCAAGGCAAAAAGGAAAAGAAGAAACCGACAGAAGACAAAGGTAAAAAGACCTTCAAACCCTCTTGCAAACATTGTGGAAAACCAGGTCATAAAACCAATGATTGCAGAAATGCACTGGTAAAACCATTTACTTCTAACAGCTACTGCAACAACTATTACAAGTATGGTCACAAGACCTTTGAATGCAGGGCTCACTCCAACAGTGTGTCCAGTGGAAGGAGGGGAAGCTTCTAGGGTTATTGCTATGCTTGGAATAAGTTTGGACACAAAGCGGAAGAATGCAGGTCCAAAACAATGGCATTTAAATCCCCACCGAGACCAGTATTCTATAATAAGAATGTAAACCGGAGCACATCCAACTGTGCTACCTATGGACCATCAGGGCATAGGAACTCTGATTGTCACTCACCCATGGACAGGGAAAGAAGGTTCAATCCATGGAGAGGAACTAGAATGCCTTGTTACAATTGTAACAAGATTGGGCATCTGGCCAAGGAATGTAGGAACGGACCAATGAACAAAGGCAAAGGACCGGCCAAACCGGTCAAGAAGTTGTCCCCCAACCAGAAGGATAATGTTAGTAAAGAGACCAACAGGGAAGTCAAGAAGACTTGGTCTATAAAGGGGACAAAGAGTTCTGCTGAGGAGAAATCCGAGGTAAGGTCATCATCTACTGATTGTGATATTTCTTCAACAAATTAAGCCTTATGGTTTAAGGGGAACAAGTAGCTAGGCTACTATTCCCAGAGGAACTGGTGAGTTGTGATCTCACTCAGTCAAGAAGTGGAACCGAGAAGGAGTCACCGGTCTAACATGTGAACCAAATAGGTAAGAGTTGTTGACGTAGCAAGGTGGATATTGCAACCGAGGATATGTAAACAAGTAATGAGTCTATGAACTGGTTGTCGAAAGAAAGGTTAGGTAAGGGTAATTAATACAGTAACCGTTAACAAATGTTACTGTTTGCTAATTACTGTTGCGATCTAAGTCTATAAAATAGAAAGCCGATTACTCATTTCACTTTACATTGCGATTTGTGATTATTATTTTCAAAGCTTGAGTAATCTTTTCTTGCTGTAATTTACGATCTTTGCTTAGCGAATTCCGTGAATTTTATCAAGAACTTTCTGCACATACCAGTCTAGTAATATGGCATCTTCATCTTTTGTGGCGAGTCTAATAAGTGCAAATCAACAGGTAGACCAATTTACGACATCATGACAGTTCAAAACCGAGCAAATGATACGGCGTGAGCTCTATCTGTCCCTGAAGGTGTATTGCTGACTGAAGATGTAACGACAGTCATCCAGAGCAAACAAGAGGAACTGGGTGAAACATTCTTTCAGAGTGAATACCTCTCACTTTGTGGAGACGGGAAGCTTCATGAAAAATATGCTAAGTTGGAATCATTAGGGTTAATCAACAAAGTAAAATATCCAACCGTGTTTCAACTGGATTGGATCAGACTGGTGCTTAGCAGGGTTCACGAATCAGAGATGTGGCTTGAGAAAGGTGCGGTTACATCGATCACGAAAGAAGACCTATGCAGGGTAACTGGTTTTAATGCTATAGGGGAAGCTCTAACCCTAAACACAATAGCTAATGCAGAAGTCACACGGTTGACAAAATCCAGATAGGACAGTCGAATGATGACTGTGAATGATATTGAAGACGATGGCGTTCGGTTTGCTGCAATGGTTATCGACTACAAAGTATATCGGTTGAGTAACCTGAATAGCATACTAGGAGGTGCGATACATGCTGCGCACAGGATTATGCACGATAATGCGAGATGCGACATATGTGCTATGGTGAGGAGCCAAATCTTTGAAAACCTAACGAAGGTCGGCTTGGTCAAGAAGAAGTTTCTAAAGTATGGGACATTGCTGGTATGTTTTTTCTTCTATTACTAAAACTTCTTTCTAGGCACAGGCAAGATAACATGGCTAGAAGATAAACCAGTGATGGTTCAAATAGGTGAGTTAGCAAATAACTTGGGGAACTGGTTTAATAAGGTCATGACAGATTATTTTGAAGCCTTTTAGCTAAGAATGCACAACAGGGAAATAATTCCCTCTACCATTGTTGAAGAACACAAGCAAGAGCTGTGTTTTCTGGTAAGCACCGATCATTGTATTATCCAGGTTGTGGAGACTAGGTCCGAGTATGCACCAGAGCCCGGTATGAGATTACTTCTAAGGTTGCAAAGGCATATGCTGATGCACTACAAGAAAGCATCTTAGATCTCTCGGCATATCGGTTTGACACCTTTGAAGAGATTTAATCAAATTTGAAGAAAAAGGCATCTTCTAAGGAACCTAAGAAGGTGTATGTTAAAAGAACTCCCACTCCTTGGAAGAGGAAGCCAGCGGATGAAGAACCCAAGGTTCAAAGGAAGAAGACACAGCCAGCGTCTAGTGCACAAGGTGAGGAAATGGAGGAAACAAAAATTGAAGAAACCACTACTCTTCACAGAAAGAAAAAGACCGAGAAACCGGTAAAAGATGATGCACCTATAGGAAGGAAACCAACCATAGATGAAGTGGTTGAAGGAATAAAGGAAACAGGTGGATTGGGTGGAGTAGGTAGAAGATATGAGCTTGGTAATGAAGAAGATAAGAGAAAGCTTGAAGAAGCTGTAGTTTATGTTCTTCACAAGTTCAACTTAACACCCACTGTACTTCACAAAACATACCTGAAGATCTACTAGTAATAATTGAAGGTAGATGGAAATCTTCCTCAGATAAGGAAAGAGAACTAAGGATAAGGGCTTTGCTAGAAGTACAAAATCACCTTAGCTTGGAAGAGGCAACTAATCAAACTGACCTGTTCAAACAAAGTTTCAATATCAGAAAGAGAATTGGTTAAGTCCTGATTGGTGAAGTGGATAAAGTACACAATGAAGGGGTTGCCACATGGACTATTGTTCTAAAGCAGCAACATCAAGTTGAAGCAGAATGCCAAAAGACCACAGAGTCACCAGTAAAAGACACTGGAAAAGGAAAGGGCATACTGGGGGTTGAGACTCCGGTCATAGCAAAGACTGCAACTAAACCAGTCATCTTGGATATAACTGGAGACATAGGTGGTGATCTCACTCCACCAACCCTACTTGCTTCCCCAGTAAAAGGTAAAGCTTGAAGTTTAACCATAGACAATATAGTTGATGAAATTATGGATTTTGGTGAAGTGTCGAATGTTGCTAAATGGTTCAGTGTTATGGGAGATGAGGATAAGGAGAAAATTGAGATTGCTCTGTTAGAAACCTTTTTAGATTTCAACAAAAGTCCTAGGGACTACTGGCCTCGGTTTTCGCTTGAATTGAATAAAAGGCTAATGACCAAATGGAGAACCGGTGTAGTCCAAAACAATAAGATGATAAGGGAAACTTTGACTAAAATTAAACTAGATCTTAATGAAGAGACAATAAAATTCTGATGGAAGCAGTGTCACTCAATTTGGACATGAGGGACAGGGTTGTCAAGATCGTTAATGGACAGGAAAAAGATGTGTATGAAGATTCTCTAGGTTTTTGGCAAAATATGACTTCAGTACTCTTAAGTCTACAGGTCCACAAGACATCTCACAAGATGAAATCGAAAAGGAAATGGTTCCACCTGTACAGTTCACAACTGGTGAACAAGCATCCATAGGTGAACAAGCAACAACCGGTGAGAAGGAAGTTATACCCGAACAGTTCACAACCAGTGAACAGGTCATTTGGGAGAAGTTCCAACAGGTGAACATGATACATCTGCGAGACCAGAATATCAATAACAGGGAGAGTCATCAGCAAAGATGACTGCAGAAAAAGAAACAAATAAATCAAAAGCTGTTTTGAATGATCAAAAGGTTTGTGAAGAGCAGCAAATAGAGAAACCACCAAAATAGGAAGTCCATCAAGAAGAGAAAGTCCATCAAGAAGAGGAAGTACATCCAGAAGAAGAGGTACAACAAGAGGAGACACTACAACAACAAATACCTCAACAATAGGAGTTGCTTGCAACATAAGAACAAGATAAGCCTACAAAAGAAGAACCGGTACAAGAAACAAGGCAGAAGGAACTGGTAGATGTTCCAAGTGCATCAACATCTAGGAGGAAGCTTACTTTTGCTACAGATTCTGAATCAAGAAGAAGCAAAGTTAGTGAAACTGTTGTTGACATAAGTAAAATGTCAACAAGGTAGTTAAAGGAGCTCACTAAGAGAAAACAGGATATGGTTCTCTCTAGTGTAAGGAATATCTTGTACAATTTTGTACCTGATACAGATATAGATGAAGTTGAACCGGTGATTGATCAATTGGAGGTACTGGCACGAGCAATTGTCGAAGATATCACTTACCCAAAAACAATTGATATTCATCACCATGAGAAGAAAAGAATAGATATTCTTCATAAACAGGTTGAAGAATTCAAAGCTACTGTATCTACAAGAATCAGAGTGCTAGCACAACAGATATAGGAAGTTGGAAGGTTGATCACAAGGACTTCTAACTTTGAAGGCTTTGTATAGGATATAATTGAGAGAACGAACATGACAATAGATGCAATAAAGGTTCTAACATCAAAATTTGATGCTAAGTGCTCTTCTGCAACTGAGTACAGCCGGGAGCTAACAAGTCTTGCTCTCACCTTAAAGAAAGCGACAAATGAAAATACAAAAGGAATCGAAGATCTTGTTGGATTCCAGTTGTTCATTGCACCAACTTTTGATCTGATGTAGACAACGGCAACTGAGTTAGACAGATTGATCAAAGAACCTGATTACAAGATAGTGGAAGACATGGAAAATCTCATTGTCTCACTGCAAGCGACAAAGAATAATTTAGATCATGTAACAGGTATTTGGAAACCTTTTCTAGAATCTACAAAGAAGATCTACAAAGACATCTTCAACAAGTTACAGATGTAAAATGTAAAAATGTAAAGAGTAACAACCCTTTGTCGCTTGGAGGCAAAAAGGGGAAGATGTAAGTGTAGGAAATAAGGAATATATAGTTGTAGAGAAGGAAAAAAAAGTGACAGATAATAGTAACAGTGTGTCAGAATATGCTACAGGTAGACAAGTAGATTAGACAAGCAGATCTATAGGGGAAGTCTACAGTAGGGGAAGTCTACAGGTGATGTATTGATATGTTTTGCCACCAATGCTAAAGGGGAAGATTGTTGACATCAACTCAGTTGTCATTGGTAAAGTCTTTGGAAAACATCAATCCCACCGGAACACCAGAACATCATACCGGTACTTAATTGTGAACTGGTAGACTAAGCAAGAAAGCAGTCTACTTTAACTGGTCATGCTTATACTGGTCCAGGTTTTGTCCAACCAGTCCTTACACACGCACAGGGAACATATGACTTACTGGATAAAAGTTCTATACTGGTTAAGTGCATGATAATCTGAACTAGATTATGCGGATGGTTTTTTAGTTAAACTGGAGTTAGCCTTTTTAGTGGAACTGAAGTTAGCTTTGTTTTTTCTGTGAGCGTTTCAAGGTAAACTCAGGATCAACTTGCAGGCTTTTTAATCAAGGGTTTTGCATGCTTGATTTATGGGACAGTTTACAGCTTGGCGGAACTATGAGATGTACTTTTAATAAGATAATTTCTTATAAATATAGGTCGAAAGGCACGAAAGATGTGTTGTTGAATATTAAGAGCATAGAGCGAAGGAGAGCAGGAGAGCAAAATCTTCTAAGAGGAAACACAGTCACAAAAGGTGAAAGGGAGAGAGATTAAACAGCCAAGCAGAGGAAAGGGTGAACAGGTATGATTTGAATCGACAAAGATAGTGTCATCATAAGATCATTGCTTTAAGTTGTGAAGCATATTTAAATCGCTCAATCAAGGTGAACCCTTATAGGTTTTTTGTATAAATCCCTTTACTAGGTAACATCTTTATTGGTGTTTTAAGTCCTCTGACAAGGCGACTTCTAACAGGGTTAAGATCCAAACAGGTCTTCTATCAAATCCCTTTATCGGGTAACATCTTTATTGGTGTTTTAAGTCCTTTGACAAGGCGACTCCTAACAGGGTTAAGATCCAAACAAGTCTTCTATCAAATCCTTTTACCGGGTAGCACTTTTACTAGTGCTTTGTAAGCCTCTAACAGAGCAACTTTATTACTGCAGTAGTGGAGTTTGTGGGTTGTGTCCCACCATGGTTTTTTCCTTCTAACCGAGGGTTTCCACGTATAAATGATGTGATGACCTATGTATTCAATTTCTGTTTATGTGTGTTATAATATTCTTTTAGTTTCTGTATTAGCAAGAAAATATTTTTGCTTAAAAGAAGAATTAGGAATTGAAATTATGGATTCACCCCCCTCTCAATAACCGGTTAGGACTAACAGGCACTTCTGGAAGTTCAAAACCATTTGAGCCTACCAGAGGCAACTAATCAAGCAGATCCGTAGAAGCAAAGCTTTAACATCAAGAAAAGGATTGGTCAAGTTTTGATAGGAGATGTTGATGTAGTTCATGATGAATGGGTTGCCAGCTTGGCAACCGTTTTGAAGCAGCAACATCAAGCTGAATGCGAATGTCAAAAGACCTCAGTGCAACCGGAAGTGGACACCGGTAGAGGCAAGGGCATTTTTGGAGTTGAAGCACCAGTCCAAACCAAGCTTGCAAAAGAACCGATCATCATTGACATCGTTGGAGACACCGGTGGTGATCAGACTCCAACTATCCTCGCATCTCTAGAAAAGGGTAAAGCTAAAACCCTTACCGTTGATGAAATAATTGATGAGATATTGGATTTTGGAAAAGTAAGCATTGTTTCTAAATGGTTTAGTGGTTTAGGCACTGATGTGAAAGATAAAATTTAAATGGCCTTGTTAGAGACCTTTCTTGATTACAACTGGGGACCAAAGGATTACAGGCCCCTCTTTCCAGCTGAACTAAACAAAAGGATAATGATTAAAATGGAGAGCCGGTTTAGCAAAGAACAATAAAATCTTAAGAGAAGTTCTGGAAAAAGTTGAACCAAATCTTGATGAAGATGCAATCAAGATTTTGTTGGAAGCAAATGTTCTCAATCTGGATACCAGAGACAGATTGGCCAAAATTGTAAATGGTTAAGAAGATGAAGTATATGAAGAAACAATCAAACTATGGAAGAATTATGACTTCAACACTCCATCAAAGGGACAAGAGAAAATTGCACTAGAAAAGGTTTCTATTGAAACACCTAAGTGACAACTGGTGAACAGGATACGACCGGTAAGAAAGAAATTATTGGTGATCAGGATAACACCGGTGAATAGTTCACAACCAATGAATAGGGTAATATTGGTGATGAGATACCAACAGGTGTACAGGGTACATCACTCAGACCGACCAAACAAGAATTAGGGGAGTCATCAGCTAAGATGATTGATGAAAAGGAACCTGAAAAAGTTGAAACGGTCATGAGTGATCAACAAGTTGCTAAGGAACAACCAGAAGAACAACAACTAGAACAAGAACATCAACAAGAAGAGGAACAACAACAAGATGAGCCTCAACAAGTAAACATGGAGGAAGTGGAGAACCTAGTTGAAGAAGAGCCTGAACAAGACATTAAACAGAATCAACCAGTAGATGTACCAAGTGCTTCTTTATCAAAGAGAAAGTTATCTTTCGCAACAGATCTTGACTCTAAGAGTGGGAAAATTGATACTTCTCCAACAGGTGATATTGTGGTTGACATAAGAAAAATGTCAACTACACAGCTGAAGCAGCTCAGCAAGAGGAAATAGGACATGGTGCTCACAAGTGTGAAAAATATATTGTACAATTTTGCACCTGATGCTGACATAGATGAAGAGGAACCCATAGTTCATCAACTAGAAATTCTGGCACAAGTGATTGGTGAGGATATTGTAGAGGCAGAAACAATAGCCATAAATCATTATGAAAAGAAAAGAATAACTATTCTTCATGACAAGGTTGAAGAACTCAAAGCCACTGTGGCAACCAGCATCGGTGAATTGAAGCAACATGTACAAGATGCTAGTAAAATAATTACAAGAACTTCAAACTTTGAAGATTTTGTAAAAGATGTAACAGGCAGAACAAAAAGTTCAACAGAAGAGTTAAAGGAGACAACATCAAAGTTTGATGCAAAGACCTCTTCTTTAACAGAGTATAGTCGAGAGTTGACTAGTTTAGCTCTCACATTGAGAAAGGCATTAGAAGAAAACACAAAGAGAATCCAATATATCATTGGATTTTAGCTATTCATAGTGCCTACTTTTGATTTGATGCAAAAAACAACAAATGATGTTGATAGACTTCTCATTGAGCCTGACAATAAGACAATTGAGAACATGGAGAACTTAATTGTCTCTTTGGAAGCTATGAAGTATACTTTAGATCAAGTTATAGCCGCTTGGAAATCTTTCCTAATTTTCGCAAGGAAAATCTTTAAGGATATCTTCAACAGGCTCCAATTGTAAGGAATTTACACCCTTTGTCCCTTGGAAGCAAAAAGGGGAAGATGATAGGGGAAGCAGAATCCGGAGAAAATGGGTGAACCTGCTTAGATAGTTAGATGACAGGGAAAGTTGTTACAGGATACAAGTAGAACGAGTCTACAGAGGAAATACAGGGAGTTTCAATTGTTTATGTGTTGATGTGTTTTGCCACCAATGCCAAAGGGGAAGATTGTTGACATTTAGCTTAATTGTCAAACACACTGGTACTAGACACACACATCGGTACTTATGACCAGTACTCGTGAAAGAACAATAGTGGTGACCCGGTAACACTTATAAAGGAAACAGTGTACCTTTCCGGTCCAGTCTTGTCCAACCGGTCTAGCAAGACACCACAGGATGCAGATGACTAACAGGTTGCACACTTGTTTGCACTCCATTGCAAATTTACCAGTTAGTGCTTTATAATCCAATTCGGATTATGCGGAGCATTTTTTAGTTGAATTGGAGTTAGCTTTAATATCTGCAAGCTTTTTGAGGTAAACTGAAGATTTGTTTGCAAGCTTTTTGATCTAGAGTTTTGCATGCGTGATATTTGGGTGAGTTACAACTTGGCGGCACCATTAGGTGTATTTTTAATAAGATAATTACTTATAAATACAGGTCATTATGCATGAGAAGATGTGTTGTTGAATATTGAGAGTGGAGAGCAAGCAGAGCAGAAGCACAAAGTCTTCTGAGAAAGGATACATTCACAAAGAGTGAAAGAGAGAGAAAGATTCAACAACCAAATAGAGGAAGGAGTGAACAGGTATGATCTGAATCGACAGATACACTGTCAAAATAAGATCATTGCTTTTATTGTGTGAAGCACATTTAAATCCCTTAATCAGGGTGAACCTGAACAAGTTCTATTGTATAAATCCCTTCACGGGGTGACATCTTTGTTAATGTTTTTAAGTCCTCTGATAAGGCGACTTTTCACAAAATCAAGATCTTAACCGATCTCTTTTAAATCCCTTAACCGGGTAGCACTTTAACCAGTGCTTTGTAAACCTTTAACAGGGTAGCTTTATTACTGTAGTAGTGGCGTTTCATGGGTTCTGTCCCACCCTGGTTTTTTCCTTCTAACCAAGGATTTCCACTTATAAATCTTGTGTTGACTTGTGCATGTGATTTTTGTTTATGAGTGTTCAAGCATTCTTTTATTTTCAATATCAACAGGATTAATAAACAAAGAAAAGAGTTAAAAGAAATTGAATTTACTGATTCACCCCCCCTCTCAGTAACCGGTTAGAATTAACAGATCCTTGGTTGATCATCTTTGGTCTACTTCTATAATAATTTCATTTCCAAATAAAGATATACTTTTACTCTATCTGGTATGCATTATTTATTCTGTTCACTATTTCAAATTCAATAATTCTTTTTAGCAGATAGGAGAGTAAACAATGTAATTGTAGACATGTTTAATAATTGGATTTGAGTACAATTTGTTCATGATACATGGTTTTGGAAGAGCAGTGCACTTAGTGATGCCTTAATGTGATTTGGTTGTAAGACGATTGTTGTCTAAACTACACCTTTTAGTCGACCAACTCGTGGGTTGGATGATCTCAGTTAGAGAAAGGAGATCTTGTACATTGTGATACTCACCCTTTGACATAGAAGTTGGTCGAGACTACATAATATCAAGAAAAGTGCAGTTATATCCATTCTGTGTTATGTGCAAAATGTGGAATATGATCTCGTTCTAGTACTTTGAGTTGTTTTTCTTATTGGTAGAAAAATGAATATGTAATTTTTTTTTCTAAGGATCATTTACAGTAACCAAATTATTTCCATTGTATTTTGTGCTTGATTATCTTCTAATGAAAGGGGATAATAAACAATAAAATTAAGTTAGAATTAAGTCTGTTGTGTGCCCATGTACAATATTTTTTCATCTCGAGGTATATTGTGTTTACCAACTATCATTTTCTAATTGGGTGTCCAAGGAAAGTATTAATATGTGTAGTTCATATGTTAGGCTGAAACTGACCTCTTGGCATGATAATGTTTAACTGTTTACTATTGGTAGGCTATCCTGGTGGCGTAGGGTCAAGATCAGGCCTATCAAGTCCCTATATTTCTGTACTTCACCCCAATACAAATCAAAACAATTTCTATAATCTAATAGAATCAGTTGTATCCCTGTTAAGGGTAACAATCGATCAATAAGTGTTGAGTTGTTAATTATCTTTGTACTTTGTGTCTGTAGCCTTTTCTATACTACTTTATGTTCAATCTAATCTTTCTGTCTATACTACTTCATGTTCAATCATTCCACTTACTATTTCCTGCTACTGTTCAATTTTTTATACAAGGAGATTACAAGATGTGATAAAATTGTGTAATCCTGTATATTTATATTGTTGCACTCTTTTTTTTCATTTTTCTTTAATTGGGATTGCATGTCACTGTCATAAATATTAAATATGTATGAGTAAATGGAGGACAATGAAAAGTTATTGTTTAGTTGCATGGAAGTAAGCAACTCAATGCTTAAATTGCAGGCAGAGTTATATAGGATGGAGAGAATGTTTGAGAAAGCAGAACCCCTGTATCTGGAGGCTATTGAGATATTGGAGGTAACCTTGGGCCCTGGGGATTTACGGTAAGGATTATGATGACAATTTATTCTCTCTATAAGAAAAGATGTTGAGTTTTATTTTATCTGTCAAACTTGTTCAATTTGGTGAGGTTGTATCTATTTCCAAGTTTAGCATCTAAGATGGTGACTTTTAAAGCACAGAGTTGTTTGAAGTTTGAGTCTTTATCTGCTTGCAAAACACATTATATGTAATTTTTGTAAGAGGTACATGGCTGTGCATACAGGCAATATGCAAATGATTCTTACTACCTCATGTTATATGTAGGGTTGGCTTCACTTTGCACAACATGGGAGGATTCTATGTTATGCAATACAAACTTGAACAAGCTCAGAATTGTTATGAGGTTTGTCAGAGAGGGTTTATTCTATGTTTCAGTTGCAGTATATTGGAAATGCTGTTTCATTTATGTCTTTCCTCCTATATGCACACACAGATGTACAGTAAAGAAATTGGGATAGGTCTGGGCACTTAGGATAGATCCTTCAATATCACATGGAGTCTATGCTCAACTTCATCTGTAGTTAGATATCATATGGATTCTCACCAGTTTTCTGGGAAGCCTCCTAGCTGTTGTGTAGCCTTTCTGGTTAATCAGTCTATTTCTAAGAATCTAAACAAATTTGATTCCAGGGTTTATCTATGTATTGGGGTAATTGGTGGATTTAATGTTATTGAAAGAAACTTTTTTGTTCTTGGAAAGAGCATGGGAAAAACTGAGAATGAAAATGCTGAAGAGGAGTCTAATGGTACTGACTCTTAATGAAGGGTTCAAAATTTCAAACAGTCATGTTTGTAGGAGCATTAGTCAGAGACAGTGGAACAAGAAAGGGACACTCAAGTTTCAATTGACTTGCTGAATGATTATCGTCCTCCATTTTTTGCCTTCTCAATGTATCATCCTGTTGTTCATACTACAGTTCAAAATATCGTTATTGGCAACTTATCGGCAAGGGCAAAAAAATAGATATCGGCAAATATCGGAGATAAGTCGGGAACTTCTCAGGAAAATATCGGGAACTTAAAAAATTGCTTAAATTTAATTAGAAATGCATTTTTTTTGCAAAATTCAATAAGGAGATGCATCTAATGAGTTAGTAAATGAGTAAACAAATCAAACAAGCTGATCTAGATATATATAAATGCAAATAGGATACAAAATTGCATCCTCGTATGGAATGTTGATGGCTCATAGCCATAGTGTAATAGTCTGAACTTTGAAGCAAACCAAAAATAGCAAATTGTCTTTGTAAATAGTAAAACTCTAAGCAAATACAAGTGTCAAGTACAATATCAAAATAGTCTACATCTTCCTCTTCCCTTTCCTAGCAGCTGTAGTAAAAACTATTGGAATGCAAGGGCCCGGAGGGGCTCTAGCCGTAGAAGTCTGCTATGGCTGTGGCTGTGGGCGTGATTCAACTTCCATCCTGGATGAAGATGGTGCTGACACTGGCAATGACTCATCATCTGTATCCTCCTCACTCTTAGACTCAGTGCCCTGATCCTCCTCATGAATGTCATCCAATCCTGCTGTGATTCGGCTGTCCTCCATAGCCTGCCTCTCCAAATCATAGATCTCATCCTTTGTAAACAATGGAGGCTGCTCCTGTGATGTCCAATCAGAGTAAGGATATATGCCATCCAAATCGAGTGGACCAGTTGGTGCTAATTCTACCTTTCTTATGCGCAACTTAAGATTATATTGCATGAAGACAAGGTCATTGAGGCGTTTCTGTGCTAACTTGTTCCTCTTCTTTGTGTGATTGGCCTTAAATAAGATCCAATTACGCTCACAACTGGATGAGCTACAAGGCTGACATAAGATGCAAAGGGCAAGTTTTTGCAGATTTGAGACATTTCCACCCCAATTTCGCCACCAAGCATCTACAAGATAAATATTAAAGAGTAAGAGAGCAAGGTGAAAACATGTTTTTGTAACTTAGTGTTTATCTACTTATCATGCATGTGAGACTCTAAAAATCCAAATATTGTACCTGGGGTTTGAGTGTTTCTTCCTCTCCTTGCCACGTCTAAGGAGAATAGCTTGCCTGTTGCATTTTGGTACACTTCCATCTCGGCCACAATGAGGTCTCTCACCTCAACATCAAGTACCATCCTCTGCATGCAATCAGTGAAGCCCTCCATGACCTCTCCATTGGGATCCGTGTAGGATGGAGAGAAGTGAAAACGAGGGTTGAGGAAGTACCCCCGCCGCATGAGTGGATTGGTGGAGCTGATTGTTCCACCTCCTATCAATAATGTCCCATATGGGGTCAAATTTGAGGCTGTCCCCCTTGTAGTAATTTTTAATAGCCTCTTTGGACCTATCCATGGCCTCATAAAGATACCCTATCGGGGTTTGATCCCCATCTACCAAGCGGAGAACTTTAACCAAGGGCTCTATCACCTACAATTGAAAACTAGAAAAAGGTTATCATTAATCATTAGAGACTAGAGTTGCAAATTAATAATGAAATTCTTGATTCTTGAATACAAAAAAATTAAATATTTACCTTTTGAAGTTTCCAAGTTACCTTCACAGTTTCTGTAGCAGCACCAAAAAAGTTGTAGTCAAAGATGATGTATGCAACTCTCTCTCCATCAGGCTTCTTTGAATAAGTTGAGTCTAGCCATGCTTGACTCACAAACATTTGCTTCACAGGGTTCAAAAAAGTAATAACACTTTGCAACGTTAAGAAAATCGTTGCAAACCTTGTGACTGCAAGTCTAACAAACTCCTTCCCATGGGTGTATTCTCTCATCAAGCGGAGAACCCAAGGGTGATTGTAGATATATTTTGTTATCTTTCTTGCATCCTCTACAATCAGCCTCACCCAATCCAATTTTCCTATGTCCTCCAAAAGAAGATCAAGGACATGCATTGCACAAGGAGACCAAAACGTGTGCTATACTTCTCTCAGAGGATCCTACCTGCTGCCACATATGCCGTTGCATTGTCGGTTATGATTTACACCACATTATCAACCCCCACCTCCATCATAGCTTGCTCTAACATTAGAGCCAAAGTTGCAGCAGTCTTTACCTTATCCAAGGCATCCAAGGATTTCATAAAGATCACTTGATTCTTGCAAGAAACCAAAAAAATGATGATGGTACGGTTTCTCCATCCGTCCATCCATCTGAAAGTATGGTGCAGCCAAATTCTTTCCATTGTGCTCTTTGGTCTTCTGCTACATCTCTGGCTCTAGAAACATCTTTGAGCAACCTATAAGCATGAAGTAAAATTAACGTTAAGTACACAATTTTGATTTAAAAAAATCTTGCATTCAGCAAATTTAAGTAAATTGTAAAATTGTAAATTACTAAATAGTAAATTGTAAAACATTTAAAAATTAAAACAAGTGAACTAACCTCCCACTCAAGTCTGTAGGAGTAGGCAACTTGTAGCCCTTTCCCGCCACAGTAATTCTTGTCACAAAATTCAGCCAATAGGGACTTGCTGCAACATTGAAGGGGATGTTGTTAAAAAACCAAAAATCAGCACATTGAATGTCAACTTGCCGATGCACATCATTGTTCCACCCAGTACCCTCTAGTGATGGCTGTGCTCCAGGTGTGTTTCTGTGCACAAAAAAATTATCTATAGAAGATGTGTGTGGCGGTGGTCTACTAGAACCAGCAGAAGTCGAGGGGATGGTAGGTTTGCAGATTTGTGGGCCATGAAAAGAGCCCACTATGCCCTCAAGTGCTTCTTCTTCGTCAAGGTTGGATGGGATACCTGGTCACAACCCACATTATTTCATTATGATCATTGTAAAGCAAAATCCAAACAAATAATGGTGATTAGAAAATAAGAAATGATTCTTAAAAAGGAAATAGTGTGTCTATGAGATACCTTGTGATTCAGAAATGGCTGCCCTCATTGTGATTTTTGCCCTTTCCATTTGTAACTTTTTCTCTTCTTGGGCCTTGCCCTTGCCCATGCCTTGTCTCTAGCCCCTTTAGGGCGCGTGCCTACATATCCAAATGGACATGCGTCTACTAGGGCACTGGCAGACCCTGCAGCTGACCCTGTTGTACTAGAGCTATCCCTATTTGCCATTTTAATGATGAATCAACGACAACCTACACATGTCACATACAAATTGAAAAGACACAAATTTAGAAATTTAATAAACAAATTTAAGAACAAACTAAATTAGTTTAAAACTTTAAATAAGTTTAAACATAGCTGAAACTTGAAAGAATAAAACAAAAAAAAGTGTTTATGAAATTTTTAAGAAAATATGAAATTCTTGAGAGAACTATGAATTTTTTTTGCCAAAATTGCTAAAAAATGGTGTTAGAGCTTGTTCATTACACTCTAAAACGAGTTAGAGTACATTGTAAATGGTATTATAAAGTTTGTATAAACTTAGTTGCAACTAATACAAGACAATGATTTTTGAAAAAAAAGAAGAATCTTGAAAAACTTACTTGTGAATCCAAATCTGCTTGAAAAATCTCTTCGAATCCGCTTCAAATCCACAAGAAATCACTATTGAAGGCTTCAAATGACCTTTCTCTTCCAAAACCTATCTCTCCTTTCCAAATGTGCTCAGGCAAACAAAAAAATTATGATTTTCCCTTTTGCTGGGCATCCGAATATACTGGCACCCGCGCGTGATAAGTTGCCAAGTTATCGAGATAAGTTGGCAACTTATCGGCGATAACTTGGCAACTTATCGGCTGATATTTTCAACTTCTCACCATGCGAACTTTACGTGTTTTCTCAGCACGCAAAACTTATCGCGATAAGTTGAAATATCGTAGATATATTTGCGATATTTCAATCAATGGTTCATACACATTTTTATCTCATTTAAAGGAAATGAGTGTAGTAAAAGGAATATAATAATCTTGGCCAAAAATCTATAAATGTTTTTTATGTTTGCTACACCTTTTAACATATGAAGATTGACTTTTTGAGATGAGTTTCATATCTCTATATTTGGCTTTAATTATAACAAGGAAGTATCACCTTAATGTATGGTTTCTTTGGCATATTTGAATTACAGTAGTAACTTATGTATGTCTGGGTTACTAATGTTGATCTTATGGAATTGCAAATGCCCCTAAGCTACAATTTCTCTTGGAGTTTAGCAGGTCCTTGGATTACTTCTGGCTATCTTTCATGTACAAAAACAATGCAGTTTCCTTTTTGATGGAAATCCGACTCTTTTTAGAATGTCTGATTGATTTAGAAATATATGTATTATATAAGCTTCATTAATTACATTTGTAAAGTGGAAAATATAATTGATGTAAATGATTCTATGTATTGTCGGGCATCTTAAAACTTTTGGGCTGTATTGCATTGGAGAAGTGTTATTCATGATTGTTTGTTGACTTGTCATGTCTCATGGGAAATACTCTAGTTTTGGTTCTATTTTGTTTTCCTAATTTTTCAGGGTTTTTTAACCTTTTTAGTGGTTAGAGTGGCTCTTGGGTTCCAAATTTTTTTTCAAGAATTAAATTAGATCTTCAAACTAATTTTATTAGAATAATAATTTAATGTTTCTAATGGTCATCTTCAGTAGGTTTAGTTTTATTAGTGAGTTTTCTTTTTTGTATTCAGTGAACGATTGTAATATCCCGCTGAGATATTTTCACCAGACTTTCCCAAAGAATTCAAAGAAATTTAAACAAACATTTGCATGCAGCTGATTTTCAATTTATCCAACAAACTATACCGGAAATCATACAATAATAGGCTGAAATATAGATTTCTGAAATGAACATTGCATTTAAGCTTTTAGTAAAGCAATAACAAATATCCATTCGCAGCCATAGAACTTACAGTAGATTGGATAATCCGAAGTATGAATCTGAACCACAAGTGAGACACTTCAGTGATATCTCCAACAATAGACAATGGGTTTCCGTCCACTGCCTCCAAGCTCGAGGGTATACTCAAACCTACTAAAAGAATCCCAAGAGTTTCCATCCTTAGGAAACTAGAACTGAACAAGAAGCTCTCAGAGCTCTGCAAAAAAAATGAATAATCCAAACATGTTGAAGAATGAGCCTTTCACTTGATTTTATAACTTCTTAGAGGTTTCTCAACTGACCAACGAATGTGGGATAAATCACTTTTCCCTTTTAAAATATCATTTCCCACTTAAGTGAATAAAGTGTACTTTTAATAATAAAGTGACATATAATAATATGTACTTTAATTTAATAGTCTCTTTATTAATAAGCTATTTAATCTTCCGGCATAAAAATAAATAATCAATCGGACTCGGAAAATCATGTGTGATAGCTTGTTGGAAAGCTCCAAGTCCAATATTGAAATGCCAAAAATATTGAACCCTATTGACTTACTATAATTAGTATCTGGAAACCCTGCTGAATCAACTCCGATTGGCTTGAAACTGGAATTGCCTAGGCCAAATCTCTCTCTGATCCCTGTAAAATCCTGGTTAGCCCATGGGACCAAGGCAAAATGGGCAAATGACACATTATGAATTAATGGGCTTAAAAAGTAGACATTACAGTCCTCCCTTCCTAGAGATTGCTTGCCTTCAAGCAATCTGCACCTACATGCTGAAAACAAATGCTTGGATCCCATATCAACCTCAAGAATGTTGCTTCGCCAATCTGTTGTGCTACACTGGTATAAACATTACCAAGGCCAGAGTTGTGAAGCAACTCATCATGAACCCATGCACCAATCGACTGAATGTCAGGATTCCAAATCACCCCATGTGCACCATCAGTTGAGTCAACTTGACATGTGCCGCTATCATGTATGAGAACATCCTCAATCCAATTGAGAACCTCACTCCAGCTGAAATCACATACACCTCTAATGATATGGCTATTGCAATCAAGTTTGTAGATGATAAAGAGGAGGTAGATGATCTTTGTCTTCAACTGAGCATGACACATTACTCATTATACAAGGCTGACAATTAGATTTTTATGGCAGCCACTCACAAGGAAAATGGACTTAATTCTAAAACCAATGAGATCATACAAATTGTTGAAGGAATCAGTACCCTTTGTGAAGATGAATGTAAGCATAGTATTTCCACCATTCTCTATTCAAATGAGACATATTTTGTTAAAGAAGATCAAAAGGACCAGCAAGGAGTCAAACTCAAGAATTTTGATGAACAATGTATCTATGATGCTCCAACATGCAGTAAGGAAATAGTTGCTATAACAGATTCCATGGCAGATTTCAGAGTAGTTTCATCCAAGAAACAAAAATGACCAAGGGTCTTCCAAGGTTAGAAGAAGTTGTGCTTGTGATGGGTGAGGATATGACACAAGGGTACCACAAAAATTCTGATTTTTACATCAGAAGTTTTATGCTTTCACAATATCACGAGGTAACAATCTTTTCACATGAGGATGAAGATAAGCCAAGTGATACTAGTTCTGAAATTTCATTTGATGGTGATCAATTCCTTGATGGTTAAGTTGATTTTGTTGATGACTCTTTGTAGTTAACCAAACACTCGAGTTGTTTGTCATAAATGAGGAAAGCATCTATAGTTTATTTTCAGATTTGTCACCAACTTCATATGACATGGCCATTGTTATTTTATGGGTTGGTGATTTTATCTTCATAAATACTTCAGTTTATAGTGGCTGCCCTGCTTGGTCTTCCATTGCACTTTCAGATTTGGCATGGTCTTCAATGGTTATTGAGTTGCATGGAGATTTGTGGAGACCTTTTTACTTGAGGTATATTCTATATGAGATGAATTATCCTTCTAGTACAGAGGCACAATAACAACATCGTTATCATTCTTATTGCTGACTTGGGTTCCAGCAGCGTTACTCGGTTGTCTAATGAGTTGATCTTCGTGTATATTGGAATTATTTTTGGCATCTTTTGGATGGATCTCTTATTTAGGTGGATGTTACAAGAAGATGGTATAATGATAGACATTTATTTCTACTTCCATGGTCGAACGGATAGATTGGTTTGGGATCCAGGTGTGGACAGGTTCGGTGCTCTGCTTTTCATGGATTGTGTTGGGTGTTGGAAGTATTAACGTTGATGTCAAGGTTGTTAGATATTGTCATTGATGTCAAAGGGTTTTAAGATGGACAAGACACTAACATCATCAATGTCAAAGGAATAGACAAAGACGTGTTTGGATATAGTCTTTCTATTATTTGTCTTCAGCAGATCACATTATATAAAGGATATATACAAGATCATATTATATAGAAGAAAGATTGAAGTTTAATAAGACAGGAAAAACAATAAAAGAGAACAAATACATGGAGTTATCATGAACAGCACATAGCAGCAATATATCTATACACAGCAAGTACAATCATTAAAGAGCTTGATACAATCAACACACACCGACTAAACTTCAATATATCGAACTTCACTAAATATAATACATATTTATTGAAGACTATATTAAGGAGGTGACAGAGCGATATTCAGGGAAGTAATATGATAATCAATTCATGCCAAAGACAAAATTGAATAAGACAGCAAATATAAATATTGATAAGAAAAGATAGCTAAATGAAAATTCTGAAGTTGAAGTCAAAAAAGACAAAATTTGTCCTATTCCTATTTTGTCTTATTCCAAGAAAATAGAACAATGATAAAAGAAAAGACATTTTACAGAAAATGACAAAAATCAAAAAAGACAAAATATCAGTTATCGACAAGAATCAACATTGTATGCAATAATAATAAACAAAAATAAATAAGAGGCTAAAATTGCCATGTCATCAAAAGAGACAAAAACGTATATGAAGACAAAACTCCGATGAAAGACAAAAACAACAGTAATATATTTGCCATATAATTCATATATAAATGGTGTCGAGAGTTTCCAGTCGACACATTGAGTTTGAACGGCAGCCAACAGTACGAATAAATACAACCAGTGATGAGTCCAAAACAGAGTTTCGATAAAAGACAAATAAAGCTGTTCATTGCAGAGATAAAAATTATAAGAGTCGACTTGGATAGGAAGTGTGTCCAGTGTTGAATTTTAAGGCTGCGATCATGCTAACTCGGTGGTATTAAAGACAAGACCACAAATAAACAGCAGCGTAAAAGACAAAGATATGGAGCTCGATAAACATAATAAAAAAGGGCATAGATAATAGTCATTATGTGCCGGCAGATATAAGTTAATTAAATTGAAAAGGTGCGATTAAACTTGTCTAATAAAAAGAGATTAAAATAAAGTATGGTGTTTATTAGAGATGTCTCTTCACCAAGAGATGTAATGTTTATTTGAAAGAGAAAGATATAAAAAGGAATATGTGATAAAAAAAAATAAGAGCAAGCAGATTGAGAAGTAAGAGTGCAAGAAAAGGACTATATATATAATCAGATTTTCAATCTGATATATATATTTATCAAAATATAAAGGAAGTGAGTGGAAAGTAGAAGAATTTATATTTGCATATTTAAGGGCTGACTTTAGACTAAAAAGGAAAACATATTTTCAGATTTGAGAGTAAATTGCATCCATCATCAAGTTGAATAAGCAACTATATAAAGGTGGAAATCCAGAACTATATTCAGAAGTGAAGTAGGTACTTTGCTTCAAGGTTGGTGCCTTCAGATAGTGGGAGTTGCAGCTTCCAGTGAGTTGGTGCTCATAGAATTAGAGGTTGGAGCCTCTAGTAGGTTGGTGCCTACAAAACATTGTAAAAGAACAAATTAATATAAAAACATTTATTTGCCGTGGTTTTCTCCCGCATTGGGTTTCCACATAAACATTGTGTTATTGTGTTGATGTGCTTAACTGTTTATTTCTATATTTGAAGTTATTTTTGGATAAAAGTTTTAAATTGCAAAAGTTGTTATTATATTGATTCACCCCCCCCTCTCAATATAATTGTGTGCTCTTCAATTGGGATCAGAGCGGGTTCCTTCTATAAAGCCTAACTGCTTGAAGGTAGATCTAAAGAGCACAAATGGCTGAAAATTTTCAAAACAAGACACCAACTTTTGATGGGACAAATTATGCATTTTGGAGTATAAAGATGGAAGCATATTTAAATGCTATTGGATTCGATGTTTGGCAATCAGTACTAGATGGTTATACACCACCAGCGACACCACCAACAGATTCACTGGAAAGAAGAGAAGTGAAAATAATGCCAAAGCAAAATATGCTATTTTATGCAATCTAGCCGACTCAGAGTTCACAAAAGTTATGCATTGTAAATCTGCAAATGAGATATGGGACAAGTTGAAAAATATTTATGAAGGAGCCGACAACGTAAAGAAAGCCAAACTTCAAACCCATCGAAGCACATTCGAAGCCTGAAAATGAAGGAAGATGAAGACGTAACTTCATTCCTTTCTCGTGTTGATGAAGTTGTCAATTCAATGAAGGCCCTTGGTGAAGATGTAGAGGAACAGTCTGTGGTTGAAAAGATCTTGAGATCCCTACCCATTAAATTTGATTCTAAAGTGTCAGCAATCGAGGAGAGGAAAGATCTGGACAAACTTACAAAAGATGAGTTACATGGAATTCTTACCGCTTATGAAATGAGGGTTGGAGGCAAGGAACCAAAAAAGGAAATATCATTCAAAGTTTCTAAAAAGGGTAAAAGCAAAAAACAAATCTCAAGTGATAGCTCAAGCAGTGAAACCGATGAAGCTGAAGCTCATTTCTTAAGAAAATTGAAAAAGGGAAGTGGAAAATATAAAGGGAAATTCCCTTTCAAATGCTTTAATTTTGGAAAGGTAGGACACTATGCTTCAAAATGTCCCCAAAATGATGATGATTCAAGTGAAGATGAAAAGCAAGTATACACTAAGAAAAAATGGAAGAATAATAATAAAAAGAAAAAATATCAAAACAAAAATAAAAAGAGTTTTTATTCCAAAAAGGACAGCTCTTCGGATGAAAGTAGTGAGGAATGCCCAAGTGATGAGGAGGTTGAAATTCTATTCATGGCTGAAGCAGACACGAGTGATAATCTTGAGGAAGAAGAAGACGGATCATGCAATGAGGAAGAGAATGTTGATCTTGAAGAAGAACTTCATTATGCATACAAACAAAATGAAAAATTGAAAAGAAAAGTAGTGAAGTTTAAAGAAGAAGCTATGGAGAATCTAGAAGCATTAAAGAAATCAGAAAAAACAATTGAAGATCTAAAGATCCAATTAGAAGAAACCAAACAAGCTGAAACTGATCTAAAATTAGAAATTGAGAAATTAAAAGGAGAGTTGGAGGAAAGCACCACAAACTGCACAATAGTTTCAAGTTTGGAAAGAGTTTAGAAATCCTAACTGATATCATTGATAGTCAAAAACCCTCTTCCAGCAAAACAGGGGTTGGTTTTGAAAGAAACTCAAATAGTAACAATACATTCAAAGGTTTCATAAAAGAGGGAAGCAACATAGTCGTAAATAAACTATCAAAAGAGGACAAACTTAAAGGATATAAGGACTACAAGAAGAATGAAGAGAATGATGTTCATAAGCCCCGTCATAATTTTCGTGGCTACTGCTACTCTTGCAATTGTTTTGGTCACAAAGCACTAGATTATAGAATACCAAAACAAAATATGAATGAATGGAAAAGGCCATATCATAGACAACATTTCTCTTACACGTTCAATGGATATTGCTACTCCTGCAACAAGTTCGGTCATAAAGCACTAAATTGCAGAAGCAAAGAGAAGAACACTCCAAATTTCAGAACCCAAAATCCTTTTGCTCCATTGGTTGATTTCGATATTCTATGTTCAAAATGTAACAATTTTGGACATGCTGGCCACCAATGTAGAACAATTTTTCCTACGAATCAAGCAAAGATAGATCTTTCTATAAAGAAGGTTTGGAAAAAGAAAGAAAAGTCGCTATTTGTTCAAATAGCTTTACATGCTCAAAATAAGAAAGATAGGTGGTATGTTGATAGTGGATGTTCAAGACACATGACAGGAGACAAAAGCAAATTCATTTCCTTTGAACTAGCTAGTGAAGGATCAGTAAGATTTGGTGACAACTCAAAACGAAAGATAAGAGGGAAAGGAACTCTTAGTCTAGATCATGGAAAAACCAAAACAACGAATGTGCTATATGTAAAAGGGCTAAAAGAAAACTTATGAAGTGTAAGTCAGCTTTGTGATCAAGGGCATAATGTAACATTTCATCCTAAAGGTTGTGAAATTAAGAAGGATGGAAAAGTGATAGCTAATGCTTGTAGAACTGTAAACAACTTGTATATTTTACAAGAGATGAATGATGAAAGAAGTTTTTTTGTACAAGAAAATGAAAATTGGCTATGGCACAAAAAATTGGGGCACTTAAACTTTGACAACATTGTCAAAATCAGTCGTAAAGGAGCTGTAAGAGATATACCAAAGTTATCAAAACCTACAAATATCATTTGCAAACAATGCCAACTAGGGAAGCAAACAAGAAGTCCATTCAAAGCCAAGGAGTATTCTACATCAAAACCACTTGAACTCATTCATTCAGACCTTTGTGGACCAACCAGGACAAAAAGCTTACAAGGGGAAAAATACTTCATACTATTTATTGATGACTACTCTAGGATGACTTGGGTAGCCTTCCTAAAAGAGAAATCAGAAACCCTTGACAAATTCAAAGCTTTCAAGGAACTAGTTGAAAATGAAATGGATACAAAAATAAAATGTCTTAGAACGGATAGAGGAGTAGAGTTTACTTCCCACGAATTTGATGAATATTGTGAAAAGAATGGTATAAAAAGACAACTTTCAGCACCTAGAACTCCCTAACAAAATGGAGTTGTAGAAAGGAAAAATAGAACTGTTCAAGAAATGGCAAGGGCAATGCTAAATGAATCAAAGATAGCTGATTCCTTTTGGGAGGAAGCAGTACATACAACAGTCTATATTTTGAACCGTGCACAAATAAGAGTAAATCATGATAAGACACCTTACGAGCTATGAAAAAGAAGACCAGCAACAGTCAAGTATTTCAAAGTCTTTGGAAGCACATGCTATATAAGAAGGGATGAAGATGACTTGGGTAAATTTGAAGCTAGAGTAGATGAAGGGATCTTTCTTGGATATTCCTCTATGAGTAAAGCATATAGATGTGACAACAAAAGACTCCACAAGATTATAGAAAGCGCAAATGTAAGGATTGATGAAGGAAAACAATTTGAAAAGGTAAAAGAAAATGCTGAAATACCAAGTATATGTGAAGAAGAAGAAGATCCAAAAGATGAAGAAGCAAAAGAACTAGAACCAGAAGGCTCCAAAACCCCTTTGAAAGCAAAAACTCCCTTGAAGACACCAGCAAAGACTCCATCAAAATTTGTTCAGAGAAATCATCCTGAAGACTTGATAATTGGAGACCCAGATAAGGAAGTCCAAACAAGAAGGAAATTTGTCAACACTATTGAGCATGCACACTTTTGTCTTTTATCTAAAATAGAACCAAAGAACTTCAAAGAAGGAAGTGAAGACAAGCTTTGGGTAAAAGCAATGGAGGAAGAATTGAACCAAATCGAATAGAATAATACTTGGGAAATTGTTCCAAGACCAAAAGACAAAAATGTCATTGGAACTAAATGGGTGTTTCGAAATAAAATGAATGAAAATTGAGAAGTCACAAGGAACAAAGCTAGACTTGTTTGTAAAGGCTATGCTCAAGTAGAAGGAGTGGATTTTGAAGAGACATTTGCCCCAGTTGCAAGACTAGAAGCAATCTGGATGTTCTTAGCATTTGCAAGTCATAAAGCATTCAAGGTTTACCAAATGGATGTAAAATCAGCTTTTCTAAATGGAGACTTAGAAGAGGAAGTATATGTTGAATTACCTGAAGGATTTACATATTCAGAAAAGGAAGATCATGTGTGTAGACTAAGAAAAGCACTTTATGGGCTAAAACGAGCTCCAAGAGCTTGGTACTCAAGATTGGACAAGTATCTTCTAGATCAAGGTTTCAAAAGAGGAATGGCAGATAGTAATCTATAAATCTGAAAATGACAAACTTTTGGTAGTAGTAGTATATGTGGATGACATAATATTTGGAGGAGGTAGTGACAAAATGTGTAAAGAATTTTCCATGAATATGCAACAAGAATTTGAGATGTCCATGCTTGGAGAATTATCTTTCTTTCTTGGATTGCAAATTGAGCAATCAAGTAAAGGAATATTCATTTCTCAAAGCAAGTATATCAAAGAAATATTGAAAAAGTTTGGGATGGAAGATTGTAATCCAGTAAGCACTCCCATGATTACAGGATGCAAGCTTAGCAAAAAGGATGAATCCCCCAATGTAAATCAAGCTCAATATAGATCTATGATTGGACGGTTGTTGTACCTAACCGCCACAAGACCTGACATCTTGCAAGCAGTTGTAGTTGTAGCTCGATTCCAAGCAATGCCAAAAGAAACTCATGTTCTAGCAGTTAAAAGAATAATTAAGTACCTAAAAGGCACTATGGATCTTGGTTTATGGTATCCAAGAGGGAAAGACTTTTCACTCATAGCCTATACAGATGCAGATTTGGGAGGCAATATTGATGATAGAAGAAGTACAAGTGGAGGAGCATTCTTCCTTGGTAATAGTCTAGTATCATGGTTAAGCAAGAAACAAGGATCGGTAAATTTATCTACTGCAGAATCCGAGTATGTTGCAGTAGTAGCAAGTTGTACACAAGTGCTTTGGATGAAGCAAACTCTAGGAGATATCAAGATTGAATTTGAGAATCCTATTCCCATCTTTTGTGACAACACAAGTGCAATCAGCATATCAAAGAATCCAGTCATGCACTCCAAAACAAAGCATATTTCACTTAAATACCACTTCCTAAGAGAACAAGTACTTGAGAAGCAAGTCAAGTTGGAATACATTAATACAAAGGAGCAAATAGCGGATATCTTCACAAAACCTCTTCCAAAGGAAACCTTTGAGTACCTAAGAGAGAAATTGAGAGTTGTTTAGAAACATTATCTTGTAATCTGTATTTAAGGAGACTTCGTTGTTTAGAACCATTAATAGAAATGTGTATGAACCATTGATTGAAATAACGATTGTTTTGTTTAGAAACATTATCTTGTAATGTGTATTTAAGGAGACTTCGTCTCCATTGTTTAATTTCAAATATCAAACATTCAAGTTTTATGACATGGTATTGGAGCGGGTCTGGGTCTAACCCCCTCACAAGAGGCCCAAGGTAATGTGGGTTTCATGGACCTGAATGTTCTTGTATGTGCTTCTTGCGAGTTGCATGTTGCTTGCATGTGCTATTTTCTGCACATAGCGTTCTCTTGTTTTATCCTGTGATGAAGTTTGGCTGTTTTCTAGGGTATTTTACCACGCGAAGTTTGGTTTTTACAACGTGATGGTTTTTGTGATGGGTTGTTTTGTTTGCCGCAACTACTTTTCTACAGTGCGAGGTTTTGTATGATTTTGTCCTAAAAATCATGGTCTTTTGGTTTTTCTGATTTTTCTCCACAAAAAACATGGTGTGTTAGTTTTTTTCTTGCAAACGAAGTTGAAGGATTTGTAGATCATGGTTTTCTGAAGGTTGAGGTGGTTTTCTTTTGTCGGTTTATAATTTTGTCCCTTAAAAAATTATTTCGGGTTTTTTAATTTTTGTCCTTAAAAAATTAGTGGGTGGGTTTTAATAATTTTGTCCTAAAAAATTATGTTGTGGGTTTTCGTAAATTTTTCCTTAAAAAATTCTAGGATTGTTTTTAATTTTGTCCATAAAAAAAATAATTTTGGGTATTGTGTGATTTTTTGCCTTAAAAATTGTTTTGAAAAAGGGTTGTACTGTTTTTCCTCAAAAACAAAGTTTTGTAATACAATCTGTGTCTTGGGTTTTGATCGATTTTTCTCCTCAAGAATCATGTTTGATTTGTTTGTTTTATTCACAAAAATCATTTTTGGGTTTTCTAATTTTTTCTGAAAAAAAATCATGACTAATGTTGCTGCTCTTAGGGCTTTTCGATTTTTTCCCCCAAAAAAACATTGAAGGATTTTGACAATTTTCTCCATAGAGATCATGGTTTTTTTTGCAGTTGTTTTGGATTGCACCTAGAGTTGCTAGGGCAACGATCTGCACATAAGGGTTTTGTCAAATTTTCCTCAAAATTATGGTTTCAGTTTGATATTGGTGTTTTTGACTACAAGGAGATATAGCTTTGTCACCCAACATCAGGTTGGATGGTTTATGGTTATCTTGGTCATTTCCAAAAGTTCTGTAGATTCAGGGAGGGTCTCAGCAGTAGGCTCATGTCACAAAGTCTTAGGAAGAGAAGGGGGCAACCTTCTATGCTTTTTCTGTAGTTAGTACTGTTGATGTATGTAGCATCGGTCAGATAAGTCAAATTATAGGCTTATGGGCATTTATAGGCTTCTGTACTTAGGAAGTCAAACTAAATAGGATAGGATAAACAGATCTCCTTGCTTATCCTATTCTAAGAACAATATCAGGTATGTGGTGCCTTTCGTTGGTTGCTTTCTATAGTGAAATTCACAGTGATGTTAGCACAGGGCCACTGGTTGCGTTAGAAAAATATAGTTTATTCCTTATCCTACAAAGAGTATTTGAATTCTTGTTTGAATTTGATCACTACAATTAACTCGCTATTGTAGAAAGAATATTTGAGATAAGCATTTATGCCTACTGCAACTTGCATTTGCTCGGTAAGTCTCAACCCTCTTTGTTCGTGGTTTAGATTTGTTTAGGTTTTAACATCAGTTTTGACGTTTTTCAACCCGCTGGCCCTTGGATGCACTCAGATGCTTGGGGATGCCCTCCAAAGGCTCTTAGGAATCACACCAAAGGCCCGTGGATGCGCTTCCTGGGAGCCTCCAGAGGGCATCTGCCTCCGCCTCTAGACGCATCCACATCCGCATCCGGGGGTGGGGGGAGAGAATCTGGTAACTGAGACTATTGTCGTACTCACTTTCAGATTCCATAGTTATTGTGGTCAGAATTTGTGATCCATATTTGTCTCTGTTTACTTATGCCATTATTTGGAATTCTGGAATTATACTTTTAGATTTCATTGCCATCTGATTCATTATTAGTTTGAATTTACCTTTCTTCTGAAA
Source organism: Chamaecyparis obtusa (assembly GCA_027943335.1). Classification (NCBI taxonomy): domain Eukaryota; kingdom Viridiplantae; phylum Streptophyta; class Pinopsida; order Cupressales; family Cupressaceae; genus Chamaecyparis; species Chamaecyparis obtusa. The sequence goes on from BSBK01000899.1 coordinate 933,898, forward strand.
ATTTTGCTAATATCAATCGGGTGTTAGTTTGAGACCATGTGATCATGCCTTAAATCAATGTAAACTGTTTGTTATAATGCCTCTTAATAGAGTTGGGAAAATTGTAGAGAAATATTGTACCAATTTTGATCAGGGATATTACAATTCTACTTGAATTTGGGAATTCTCTCAGTTCACGAGTTTGAAGACCTGCTTTTTTCTTACTCTCAGAAGTGCTATTATAGAATCCTTATCATCCAACACCAATTCATGAACAAGTTGGAATCCAGTTGACAGCAAATTGTTAGATTGTAAATTTCGGTAGTATTAGATTACAAACAAGTCATCTTGATACACTTCTGAAAATGTTATAGTGTTTCCTCAACAGTTACATTACTTATTGTTTCTATTTTCAAGTGTATCCCGTTAATTTCTGCAATGTAATGTTAAGTTTGTGTTGCATAGCTTCTGATTCCCTGAAGTTGCTTTTCCCTAATTGATGCTGCATAACCTCATTTAGCTAAATGAGATAATAATTTTTTATTCAATCGATTATTTCAAAGATAGTGGATCATGAACACTAATTAATTTTGCCCTTTATGCCAGTTAGGTCAGCCTTTTTGGAGTGTATTCGATGCAATGTTATGCTTGCATCTAAAATAACTGGAGGTTTGCAACAAGATTTAACTCCTGTCCAGAGATTGAGTGGGAATTCCAAACATCTTTCCACCACAAACATATCACATTCCATGTAGGTCTACTGTTATGCTCCCTTCTTGAAGTATTGCAAGTCTGGCTTAACGCCTCTATATCATATTTCTGGAGCTTGGGAGCTTGAATTTATAACACCTTTCATATTCATTATACTTAATGAAAATAATTGATGTTTAAAATAAAGATGAAGTATAAAATAAGCATGGAAGAGTTGTAGAGAAAGAGAAATAAACTTTATATTCGTTGAGATAGAAATATTAAACCTTCAATGCTCAAGTGAGAGAAGAACCATTTTAGAGGACTTATTTGTAGTAACTGGGACATAATTAATTATTGTCCTATTTATTAAGCATGTGCGGGTTTATAATTGTTGTTCCCAAATTTAATAAGATATATTGTGCAAAATTTATACCAAATATTATCAGTACATTAAAAAGTTTCATATCCTCCTATATTGGTTATATCAGATACAACATTAATCTTATTGTTTACCTTAATAAACTTACTTGGACCAAGTTCTCTGGCAAAGTTTTCTGCACTTTGCTTCTCTGTATAAAGGTGGATTCCTACACTTCGAGCAATCTGCTGAATGTAACAATGGTGCACTTTTTCATTCTTTGTGTGTTCATGGAAGAGTAGATTCTTTGCAAGTTTCAACTCATGCTGATATTTGTGATTAAATATCATTGCTCAAGACTAGTTGCTTCTGTTCTTAGATGCTTTGGAGACAAAAACTGACCACTTTTATTGGGTAAATTTGGTCATGACTCTTTTGTATAATGTATTATTCTTGAAAATATTGCAATGTTTTCCATATTGACAATAGAGTGTTGTTTGTCTCTGCAATTTACATTTTTTTGATGTACTTGATTTGTTAGTTTTTTATTTCTTGCTGCTCAAAGTATTTTTTGTTGACAACTGCAACTCACATTTATTCTATTAACTGCAACTTATTGTGATAATATTAGCATCACAAGTTTTAAGATTATTGTAGGTTTTGTTGAGTATCTTAATTTTCATACCTTAAATATTTTACCTGATATTACTTTCTCTGCTGTTTTGTACTGTGTTTTGCTCCAGCGGGCTTTAAAGGTATGTTGCTACTATAAACTTCTACCTGTTTGGTGCATTCTCACCTTACTTTTATGCTATAGTTAAAATAATTCTTCTTGCTGAGTACAAATTTGTTAGTGCATCAAGTGTAAGTTTTCTATTGGTCAATTCAGTTTAGTTCTTGTGTGCCATTTTACCCTATGCAGATCAAGAGGCGCATCTTAGGTCTTAATCATCCAGATTACGCAAACACTATGTTTCAACTTGGACAGGTGCATACTGTGTAATCCTTTTGAGATGACATTTTTCAATTATATGCATTGTGATTTATCACCATGTTTTCTATTTTTATGTCATCATTTCATCTATGAGCAATTATAGGTATCCATATACCTAATGATGCTCATCATGATAGTTATCCTCATAATTCAATTTAGTAGCCATTTGTTTATATTACACCAAGAATATGCTTATAGAATATGGTGTGTATCTGGCTTTTTCATTTTTTATGTTCTTATTAAATGTGGTTGCACATACCATTGCGTTTTGCTTCAGTGTGTGCACATATCATTGCATATAATTAAATGTGGGTGCAGCTTTCATTGCTTTCTGCAGAAGAAAAATGTGCTACACATTTTTCTTCTGCAGAATTTACAGTTAGTCATTTGACATTTGCCAGTGATTTGTCTGGTTTCATGAGGCTTTAAGGTTGGATTTTCATAGAGCAATGCACTTTGTGTTAAGATAGCTATGCTTGGAATTTATCTAATGGAGATAATCCAATCCCTATGCATGCTTGATGTTAGAGCTAAATTCTTTCCTGTATCTCTCATCAGCTCATTTTCAGCTAACAGTTTATGGTAGGGGAGAAGGGTCATCCTGATTAGTATGATTGTTGGTTATTCTGGACAGTCCTGGATACAAAATTGTAACAGCATGTGTTTCTAGCTTTTAGTCTGTGAACTTCACCAGCTCATATCACCCACCTCTATGAGCCCGAGCATCAACAACACACCCAGTTTTTGACTCCCACTAAGGGTGCAACCTTGTCACCTGAGAGAATGTCAGGTTGCATTTAGGTCTGCAGTACATTATTTACCATCTTTCAGGTTATCACTGAGCGTTATCGAGGATGAATACTCTTAAAAGAGGGGGATAGATTGAAAGCAAGATTTGTAGATTGTAAATGGATGGTGGAATGATTAATGATGATATAGAGAGCTTATCTTATGCTATGATGTAGTATGAGTTGGTTAGTTTAATGTTTTTGTATTCTTGAGGTAGTTAAATGATTCTGGCCATTGCAAACCGTTCCACCTATTGCCTTGACAAGTATATCTCGGGGTTGTCAATGATGGATGAGGACTTCTCTTTGGATGCTTCATTGGCATTCCACTATGTTGTACCCATTAAAAAAAATTCATAAACTGTCAACTTTCATTTCAAATTGTAATTTTTCATTTATTGAGTTGGTTTTGAATCCTTGTTAATGATGGTCCTGAATGTCATTCTTTCAAGCTATAATTGGTGCCTTTTTTTCTGACGGATCAGAAGAGATGGAGATTAGAACTTGAACATGAGAGAAGGTATAAAAATACACATGAAAATTGACATCCCAATACATTTGAACACTCCAATACACTGAGCGTCCCAAGAAATGAAAATCAAACAAAATCTTGTCCAAATGCTGGGAGTTTCAGCAGATTTTTTGATGTTAAAACACCGCAATAAATCATCTTCATCTTCAGCAGAGGTTTCAGCAGTTTGCTTGCAGGTTAAAGCAAATGAATGATGGCAACACATGCCCTATGCTTGTCTTCACAAAAATTTTCAGCAGGGTTTCAAACTTTCAATCTTCATTGCAGGTTGTTGATTTCCATCTACATCAGTCTTAGAACATTTCTAATCAATAAGTAGGAGATATTTTCCACAGCAAGTTGAATTGTGATATTGCTATTAGGATTCAATTGTGTAGTTTTTGAGTCATACTCATTGACCCGTGTTTCATGAGTAGTGGTTCACAAGAACCCATCTCTCATGAGAATGAATGGAACACTTAGCACTCATTTCATCCAGGTGATGTTCATAGAGGTGAAGCACCGGACCTTCCAGGGAGGTCAGCCAACCCAGAACTGTTAAATTCATAAGCTTTATATGAATGGAATATATAAATTAGTATTTATTTACTCATGAAATGTCTCATCTTTAGTAGAACATAGTCTTTGTCGTGTTTGGTTTTCTATGTCTTGCAGAATGACATCTGGCATATCCACTGCATTGGAAGTTTCTCTTCATACTGTCAGGTCCGCACAGCATATAGCTTCGGTTACTCTTCGATGACTCATCATGCTTTTAATCGGCCCAGCTGTCATCTGTTTCTTAGATGACTCCTTCACCCGTGTCCTCCTCCTTGCGATGTTCTTCCTTTTCTTTTTGTTTGAACGGTTTCATTTCCGCAAGCGGGAGGATGCTCCTTCGGTTACTCTCAACATTCGAGAGTCATGCTTACACTTGGGACCGTTTAAGCATGATTCTTAGACTCTCATGCGTGCAGTTCTCATTACTCACTTTCTCTCTATCTTTGGCGTGCTGCTGTTCTCGTTTTCTTATCGGCTTTGAAGGAGTTTGGCATGATTTTGACGCATAGTGTGTTACCATCTTTTGGTATGATCATTTGATCAGTTTTGGCGTTTATTATGTTTGGTTGGAGAGTTCTATCGAGTCTCAGCTGTCAGACATCTGTAGTGAGCTTCTCTCAGCTGAGCTCGATTTCAGATTAATCTTGTATTTCTTCTGATAATAAAAGATATCATTTTGCTGGGTTGTTTCCCTCTGTTTAAGAGTGTTTTTCCCAGGGTAGCTGGTGTACTGTGTTATTAGTTTTCTGAGAATTTCAACAAGCTTGTTTGGGTGTACTATGTTATTAGTTTTCTGAGAATTTCAACATGGTATTAGAGCCAGGTTCGTGAATATTATATTCAATTTCTCAGAACCACCTTCTTTGCTTCATTTTTCTATCCTCTATTCATCATGGTCCTCGGGTTGAGGGTTGAAGATTGTCTAGAAGGAGCTTCAAATTTCATTTCTTGGAAGTCTAGAATCTTACTAATTCTTGAAGAAAATGATCTTAATTGTGTGTATCCTGATAACAAAGCTCCAGAGGATGAATCAGAATTATCTTTATGGAAGAAGAAAAATGTTTTGGCAAAGAGGATCATTGTTGATTCTATGAAAGATCATCTTGTCCCTGCCATCTCTAAACTACAGTCGGCTAATGAGATGTTTAAGTCTCTTCATAGCATGTTTGAGATAAATAATACTAGCAGAGCTTTGGCTCTTCACATGCAACTCATTCACATCAAAATGAGTAAAGGTGAATCTATCATTTCTTTCTTCCTGAGGATTACTGATTTAATGAATCAACTAAATGCTATTGGGGAATCAGTGAATGAAAAGGAGCTTGTAATGCTTGCCATGAATGGTCTCCCACAATCTCAGGAATCATTCATTCAAGGTATCAGTGGTAGGAGTAAAGTTCCTAGCCTTGACAAATTAAGGTCAGATTGCATTCAAGAAGAATGCAGGCTGGAAGCTAGAGGAAACTCTTGTAAATCTCTTTCGTCTGAAGATCAAGTCCTGGCAGCTCACACATTTAACAAGAGGGGAAGGAAAAGGAATGTTTCTAATGATAAGAAATTTTCTCCCCCTTCTTCAAATTTTAAAAGGAGAAGAGATATCTCCAAGATTCAATGCTTCAGATGTGAGAAATTTGGTCACTTTGCCAAAAACTGCTCTATGAAACTTAATCATCAAGTTGCTGTGTCAAACGTTAAAGAATCTTCTCCGTCCAAGATCTCTTTCGATCAGTTTGAAGGTCTTCTCTTAATTTCAGCTTTCAAGTTGTGTTCCTGCTGATTGCAATACCTGGTTGATAGATAGTGGTGCATCTCGCCACATCTCGGGATATAGGCAGCAGATTGCAAATTTAACATAAAAAGATTCTCATTTGAAAGTTGTGATTAGTGATGATGCTTCATATTTTGTAAAAGGAGCGGGTAATACTTCTTTCATATTAAACTCTGGAGTCTCTCTTCATCTCAACAATGTGTTATTTGTCCTAGGGATCAAGAGGAATCTCATCTCTATTTCAGCTTTAGAGGATAAAGGGTTCAATGTAGCTTTCTCAAATGGCAACGTTGTTGCTTGGAGGAAAGATTCTGATTTCAGTTTAGCCCAAGTGATCGGAGTGAAGCACGAAAGTCTTTATAAGCTCTCTACAAATCTAGATCAAGTATTAAATCATGACATTTCTGATCTCAACTTGCTATGGCACAAAAGGTTTGGTCATCTCAACTTCAAATCCTTGTCTTCTATGGAAAAGCTGGTTGTAGGGCTTCCCAAATTAAGTGTTGCTCATGACGGCATTTGCAAAGGATGTGCTTTGGGTAAATTTTCTAAAGGTTCATTTCATTCTAGCAAGAGTAAATCAAATCAGATTTTAGAATTAATTCATTTTGACTTGTGTGGACCCATGTCCTCTGCTTCTTTAAGTGGTTTTTGGTATTATGTAACTTTTATTGATGACTTTTCTCGTAAGACATGGATTTACTTTCTCAAATGCAAGGATTCAGATGAAGTTCTTTCAAAATTTAAAGTATTTAAAGCATTGGCTGAAAATCTCTCTGAAAAGAAGATCAAGACTCTCAGGTCTGACAATGGAGGAGAATTTACTTCTGGATAGTTCCAATCTTTTTCTACAGAAGCTGGCATTAAGAGGGAGTTCTCTGTTCCCTACAACCCTCAACAAAATGGGGTTGCTGAACGGAAAAACAGAGCCATTGTTGAGGCTGCTAAAGCCATGCTTCATGATCAAGGATTGCAGATTTTCCTATGGGCAGAGGCTTGTCAGACTGCTGTTTATATTCAGAATAGGAGCCCTCACTCAGCTCTTAATAACTCCACTCCTGAAGAAGTTTTCTGTGGCTCCAAACCTGATGTAAGTCATTTTAAATTTTTTGGTTCTCCTGTTTATATTCATGTGCCCAAGGAGAAAAGATGCAAGTTAGAACCCTCTAGCAAGAAGGGTATTTTTGTTGGTTACAATGAATCCTCAAAGGTTTATAGGATCTACTTTCCAGGTCAAAAATCAATTGAACTTAGTAGAGATGTTTCTTTTGATGAAAGTATTGCTTGTAAAAGTGCAGCTGATTTTTCTCTTGATTCTGATTTGGATATGCCTTCTAATTCTCAAGATCTTCCTCCCATTGTTCCCTCTTCTCCTTGCCTCTCTGAGAGGGAGGATTCTCCTCCTTCTTGCCCTCCTTCTCTTGTTCTTCAGATTGCTTCAGAAGCTGGTCCTAGTTCTCTTTCAGTTTCAAAGAAGAGACCTTTATGGGCAAGGAATATTGTACAAGACGCTGAAAAATTTTTTGCTCCTAAAGGAACTTTTCGTGAAAGCAAAAGACCTCAGAAATTTGTTAATTATGTTGCTCTTATGGGTAATATTATTGACTCTGAACCTTCTTGTTTTGAGACAGCTTCAAATCAGCAAGTTTTGAAAGATGCCATGTTGGAAGAATATGAATCTATTTTGAAAATGATGTTTGGGAAATTGTTCCTCGCCCTCAAAATAAATCTGTAATCTCTTCCAAATGGTTATACAAGATTAAGCATGCTGCTGATGGAAGTATTGACAAATTCAAAGCTAGATTTGTAGCTAGAGGATTCAGTCAAAAGGAAGGGATATATTATGATGAGATCTTCGCTCCAGTTGCAAGGTATACTTCTATCAGATCCATCATTGCTATTGCTGCTTCTAAAAGATGGAAATTACATCAAATGGATGTTAAGACAACCTTTTTAAATGGTGTGATTGAGGAAGAAGTCTATGTTGAACATCCAGATGGCTTCATTATTCATAGCAAGGCATCTCATGTTTGCAAGCTTAAAAAGGCTTTGTATGGTCTTAAACAAGCTCCCCGAGCTTGGTATGATTGTATTGATGGATGTCTAGTGAGTTTGGGTTTTGAGAAAAATGAAGCTGATCCTAATATCTATATGAAAAAGGTTAATGATCTGATTTTGATTCTTGTTTTATATGTGGATGATCTCTTTCTCACTGGTGATGATGAGTTGATTATTAAATGTAAACAAGAAATAACATCTGAATTCGAGATGAAAGATCTTAGATTAATGCATTTCTTCCTTGGGTTGGAAATCTGGCAAAGGCCAAATGAAATCATTACAAGTCAAGGTAAGTATGCTCTGGATATTCTTAAGAGGTTTGGAATGGTTGATTGCAAACCCAATGTAACACCTATGGAGGCCAACTTGAAGAAACTTCAAGAAGTTGCAGCCAATTCAGATTTTACTGATTGCACTCCTTATAGTCAGTTGATTGGTTCTCTTATGTTTCTTGTTAACCCAAGGCCTGACATCTGCTTTGCTGTAAATCACTTGAGTCAGTTCATGTGCAAACCAAGGAAGTACCACCTCATTGCAGCCAAGCATATTTTGAGATATGTGAAAGGGTCTCTTATGTATGGTTTAAAGTTCTCATGTTCTAATAATCTTCTCCTTCATGGTTTTTCTGACTCTGATTGGGCAGGATGTATTGTAGACAGAAAAAGCACTTCAGGTTTTTGTTTCAGCATCGGATCAGCTATGGTATCCTGGTGTAGTAGAAAGCAAAAATGTGTTGCTCAAAGTACTGCTGAAGCTAAATATGTGGCAGCTTGTTCCGCAGCTCGAGAGGCTGTATGGCTTTGAAAACTTCTTAGTGGATTGTTTGGAGAAGTTTCAGATCCTACTATCATTTTCTGTGACAATCAGAGTTGCATAAAGATTTCTATAAATTCTGTCTTTCATGACAAGTCCAAACATATAGAAATCAAATTTCATTATCTAAGGGATATGGTACTTCAAAAGGCTGTGGAGTTGAAGTACATCAACACTGATGATCAGACTGCTGACATACTTACCAAGCCTTTAGCAAAGGTAAAATTCTCTTACTTCAGGGAGAAGTTAGGAATGGTAAATCTTGAGGCTTAAATGGAACTAAGTCTCATTTTTGTTGTGTTGCCTTACTAATGCTGTGTGCTAATAAGATTGTAAGAATCAGCTATGATAACTCTTTTACTTTGGGAGTGAGCATCATGTTGAGAGATTCCATGACTGTATCACGTTGAGAGATTCTGTGATAAGAGTAGGAAGTCATGTTGAGAGATTCCATGACTGTATCATGTTGAGAGATTCCGTGATTAAAGGCTTAGTAGAGATTCTTGCAATTCTTATTAGGTTGAGAGATTCCGTGATTAAAGGCTTAATAGAGATTTTTGAATTTCTTATCATGTTGAGTGATTCCGTGATCTTGGTTGATAAATCTATTTTGCTGTGTGATTCCAGAATTCTCTGCTCTTTGCTGTGGTTTTAAAATGCTAAAATGATTACATGTATTTTTGATTCATAACAGCTTAGAGGGAGTGTTAAATTCATAAGCTTTATATGAATGGAATATATAAATTAGTATTTATTTACTGATGAAATGTCTCATCTTTAGTAGAACATAGTCTTTGTTGTGTTTGGTTTTCTGTGTCTTGCAGAATGACATCTGGCATATCCACCGCATTGGAAGTTTCTCTTCATACTGTCGGGTCCGCACAGCATGTAGCTTCGGTTACTCTTCGATGACTCATCATGATTTTAATCAGTCCAACTATCATCAGTTTCTTAGATGACTCCTTCACCCGCGCCCTCCTCCTGACGATGTTCTTCCTTTTCATTTTGTTTGAACGGTTTCATTTCCGCAAGGAGGAGGATGCTCTTTCGGTTACTCTCAACGTTCGAGAGTCATGCTTACACTTGGGACCGTTTAAGCATGATTCTTAGACTCTCATGTGTGCGGTTCTCATTACTCACTTTCTCTCTATCTTTGGCATGTTGCTGTTCTCGTTTTCTTATTGGCTTTGAAGGAGTTTGGCATGATTTTGATGCACAATGTGTTACCATCTTTTGGTATGATCATTTGATCAGTTTTGGCATTTATTATGTTTGGTTGGAGAGTTCTATCGAGTCTCAGCTGTCAAACATCTGTAGTGAGCTTCTCTCAGCTGAGCTCGATTTCAGATTAATCTTGTATTTCTTCTGATAATAAAAGATATCATTTTGCTGGGTTGTTTCCCTCTGTTTAAGAGTGTTTTTCCCAGGGTAGCTGGTGTACTGTGTTATTAGTTTTCTGAGAATTTCAACAACTGTGTTATTAGTTTTCTGAGAATTTCAACAAGAACTACTCCACTCAAGCATCCTTAACCAGAGAAAAGTACATCATATCTGATATCAATGAGTAAGATGTTTGAACTGATCTAAGTACATTCACAAAATGAGGATTACAGTTCATTGTTGTAAGCAAAATTCCAACCTTGACAATTTGCCTTTTCTCTCTCAAACCTTTTTGTGCTTCAATATTTTGATTGCTCGCATTATCACTTTTTCAATCAATATTTTCCGAAGCATATCCTTCATTATATAGTCATCGCAACTCATCATGTTAGCCAAAAGGTGTAATGAGTAGATTGAGAACAATTGGCCCAAAAAGCATTCTCTGATGCTTGAGGAGGGAAAATGTAATGTGATGAACATTCCATTAGCTCGGCACAAGCTTTATAGCATCTGTAATCAATGCCAAGATCAATACACGCCACTGCCTTAAGTTGGACCGAAAAGGGATGAGCTGTTTAAACAAATCGGGCAAACATCCACAAATGATAGTGCCACCTACCAAGAATCACTACAAAGCGTAACATATCATCTATAGATCATAATAAAGCTGTTTGCATACACTGCAACCATAGAAGTATCTGACAAGGGGTATGTAGAGCTTTCTTGCACACTGTTGTATCATTTTCCAAAACACCAAAAGCTTAGAACAATGAATCGTGAATCCGCAAAGAAAACTTGATCATGAAAACCATAATGCAGAATCTTTTAGCCTTTATCTTCATTGTTCCCAAATCACAATCATAGATCTATCGTTTTACGAAAAGCAAATAAAGAATCAAAACACAGTCTGGCAGAATATTCGCCAAAATATTCACCCAAGATTATAATTTATAAATAGTCTTAATAAGTTAACTCCAAACTATTAGACACGAATTGAGATATCCATAAATACCGTATACCACCATCCTCAACTGTCTCTGGTTGCTAGAGACACTCCAGCTGTAACAAACCGGTAGTGAGCTATACCAAACCAATACTGAACATCTACAAAATCTTTGGAAAGCAACTGAGGCATTCAAAAAAACCTTATCCAAACCATTCTAGCAATCTCCAAACTACTATATTATTATATATGTTTACTTTAGCTACTATACTACTCCGACATACACTGCTATATTTCTATCATAGCAATTGTACAAAGATTACATATTCCATACAACAAGTTTGACATTAATGGTAACCAATCATTCATATGTACAACACTTACTACTAACAACATGGAGTCATTGGTCATGTCTCCTTCACGTAGTGGTTTCTTCATCAACTTCTTTTGCTCTAGGTCAATTGTGTCACTGACTATATTTGTAATTGCCATTTTTAATTGCGGCATGGTTTATAGAAAGTTTGTCACCTCGACAAGGATTGTTATTTGCAAGATTTGTCTCACTATATTCTTTTAGATTTCGACTGTAGTGGCATATTGGCAGATTTACTTGAGGTCCTTTCATCTGCCATTGCCCATTCAACTTTGACTTTGACTTCTTGAAGTCTTTCACCGTATGGGGATCTAGATATATTACCTTCTTCGTTTTTAGCTTAGTGATTGCTAGCACATTTTCATTTGGCTATTTTACCTCTAGCATGTCCACTCCTTTCTGCTTCAGGCAATCGACGTCTTCATGGGTTTTGGGTCCACACCACTTGCATAGCAAGCCGAAGTTATTTTGACCACATTAGCAGTCATGAGAAAAATGATCCCATTCATTGCAGTTTTGGCACTGGATCATTTGTCTTCCTTTTGCATCATTTGGATTCTGCTTTGTTTGCCACTATTGTTATTATTATTGTTGTCGCCTTGCCTGTTGTTACGATATCCACCAAGCAATGCATTTGCACTAACAGGTGATTTTGGTGGTGTTGATGGTGGAATTGTCTCTTCCCCTTGTGCAAAGAGCACTTGTGTGCTTCTTGTCTTTAGGTTGTACAAGCATTCCTTATAGAACATTCCAATACTTGATAGATGTCGCAAAGCAACTTCTCTGGATAGGTGGCTTTTTTGTGACCTACCTTACTTCTTTGGTTTCCTTGGAGATTTCTTTTCTTTGCCTTTAGTTGCCTTGTCATGTGCAACATATCTCTATGAAAGGCTTGTATGGTTTTTTGATTTTCCATCATTGCTAGTGTCATCCTTACTATCTTCATCATTGACCCTCTTCGTCGCCCGCGATGTTTTGGCTTCACATTCAATTTCCATCGTCGTATTGTAAGCATTGACACCTTTCTCTTTTTCCTTAATGAGGGGAGTTAACCTTCAATGGACCAGTGTTTCTTCAATTCGTCTGTCGGCTTGACTTCCATCTTGCCTAGTAACTCCTTGAGCCTATGATTGTGAGCTCATACATTCTCATTATTTCCTTGCTTAATGTTATTGACTTTAGTGTTGATCTTGTTGTCATCGTTGAGGAGTTTAAATTCATCCTCAAATGCCTTCTTTAAAACTTCCCAGGATTCTATGTCCTTTTCATCCAATTGTGAGAGCCAATCAATGTCTATTCCCCATAGTGTGGTAGGGAATCCCCTTAGCTAGTAATCTTTATCTACTTGCCTGCTTGTGAACCATATGGTTTCACATGTCTTTCCATGCAAGATTGGATTGTCGAATCCATTCCCATGGAACTTAGGGATTTTCTGTTCGTCCAGACCAAGACTTGCCGAGGGGTCAGCATTCTATAACGGTATATACAGTGTTCTGAGAACCCCTTTGGATTGCTTCACTCTCACTCATGTCTTGGTGCTTCTTTCACACTCTCGGCCATGTGCAAGCCTTTTACATGTCCACCATCACTATCCCTCGTACCTTAGTTACCTTTCTTGAACCTAATCTCCCTCCCTAGTGTAAAAGCCCTGGTGGTTAGACCTCCCAGAAACTCAATTTAGATGTTTGACATTTCGTCAAATAGGCGACATGCAATGTTTAAGTTCTGAATTCTGAGTGTTTATGTGTTTGGTTTGAATGGTTTTTGCATTTCAAATTATGTACAAGTTCATTAAATTCAAATTACAATGCTTCAAACAAACAAATTACAATGTGGCAAAACTCTAGCAGCTGTATTTCATATCTCTCTATGCAAAATTTATAACATCAAATACAATGCATATGAATTTTAATTTGAAAAACAAATGTAGAAAACTTGGAAGTAATCACATGCATCCAAAGAAACTATAATTGTAATGCTGCTTCCACTAAAAGGTTACTAGTTGTTGCCCAAGCAAGGTAATTTTATCTGAAGGCACTCAGATCCCAAAACATGCCTATAATCTGTCAACGCTGCCCAGAAATTTCATACGCAGCCTTCCTAGTCCTGACCACTGCCTGTAGATTATGGATGCTGACCCACAATGTCACAACAGCCTAATAAAGTCCAATGCAGCCTCTAATTTAATGCTGCGGCTGCCAATACATCAAATGCAGCCCTTCAATACAGGCTGCACTCTACCATTATTGATAATCTTCAACCTTTGCAATTTATATTTGCACTTAGACACTAAAAACCCTTCTCACAAATCTACGACAATTTGTATCAAATAGATGGCTTTGAATGATACCACCTCTAGGGACAATTTGTTGGATTGTTTCACCAATTCAAAGTGCAAAGTCTTGATAGAATTCACAATTCTACAAGATCAAAATATCTGAAACCCTTGGCTCTCAACCCTTCACAATTTCACCAAAATCAAATGCACAATTGAATGGATTTTGATTTCTTTGCAGGGCTCTTTTATAATATTTCCCCATGAATCTTCATTAGCAAGGCTCTTTAATGATTTTGATATTTGCTTTTATAATACTAAGTTGACTTTATAATATATCATTAATAAAGCACACTTTTAATCAATGAGTATTAATTACTTATTACCCTCAACATGGCCCCCACTTTATTGTAAATTCAATTTATGGCTTTATAATATAACTTAAATAATTAATATCATTAAAGACTATTAAAATATTAATATCTCATTAAATACCCATTATTTTAACAAGACGATTGAATCGGGGAGTTAACCACTGCATCCTTTCTTTGTATGATTGCCTTACTAAAAAATTGAAAGGGCCCATCTCTATTAACCTCACTTACTATGAATAGTAAGTATATGAAACTGAGCCCAAACGAAGTCCAATTTGAGCTAAATGAAGACCAAGCTGGAACATACTGAATTTTGGAGAAGACAAGAACCTTCATTAACTAAGCCTCTGCCTCAAAAGACCCTCTATCCACAATAATTAGCTTACAGGGGACACAATAATAGGCTAATCCTTCAAACTTTGATGCTCATGAAAATCGGGACATTACACCTAGGCTCTTTGGCTTAGGTCCCCCTATTTTCGGTTCCTCTCTAATGAACAAGTTCTCAATGCCATGCAGAATGTTCTCAAATATTTAGGCAACCTCGTTGTCAAGGTTCCTTTCTTAGTTGTCTTCAACACATGTGGAGTGCACTGATAGGCTACTCTTTGTGGGGTCGGTATCTAGCGTCTTCGTTGTTTGACACGAATTGTACCGCTGAATTGTTTGCCTAGTTGGAAAGATCTTCTACCTTGTTAGGTAGTGGTAGGTTTCTAGCAATCTTCTCCCACTCACGCCACGTACATCGTGTTGTGCCTTCCTTACTAGGTGGCTTCCGCCTCTCTCGATTATGACTTTGGCTTACACTTGGACTTTTGCTTCGTGGCGGGCTTTGAGATTCCTTGACTGTAATATCTGTTATTACTAACCAGTTACTGAGAGGGGGGGGGTGAATCGGTAAAAACTATTTCTATTACAATTCAACACTTGTTAAATTATTCTTGCAAGATAAGCAGAATGTAAACAAACATCAACAAGCATAAATAGAAATACACAGATCAACACAAGATGTATACGTGGAAACCCTTGGTTAGAAGGAAAAAACCACGGTGAGACAGAGCTCACAACTTCACTACTGCAGAATGAAGGCTCCATGTTAGGAGCTTACAAAGCACTTGTGAGTGTGCTACCCGATTAAGGGATTTTATACAAGATCGGTTAAGATCTTTACCCTGTTAAGAGTTGCCTGGTTAGAGGTCTTTCAACATCAACAAAGATGTTACCCTGTTAGGGAATTTTACACCGAACTGATTAGATTCACCCTCATAGAGGGATTTCAATTTGCTTTCACACCTTATAAAAGCAATGATCTATTATGACACTAATTGTCTGATTAGATTGTACTTGTTGATCTCTTCCCCGGTTTGCTTGGTTGTTGAATCTTTTCCGCCTCTTTGCCTTTCACCTCTGGTGACTGTGATCTCTACACAGATGTCTCTTCACGGCTCTGTTTATTCAACAACTTTCAACAACTTGTTTCTTGCATCCTATGACTTGTATTTATACAAGAGTTCACTGTCATGAAACCCTTAACTCATAGAACCGCCAGGCTGTAAACTCAACAATAAATCATGCAACTAGAAAAAAGCTATGCGTTATGATCTGTTGTTTACTTTTAAAACATCCGTAGAAATAAAGCTAACTTTAGTTAAAAAGCTAACTCCATTTCTGAACGGTGGATTTTCCGCATAATCCAGTTTTAACTCAAACTGCTCCGCAAAATCCGGCGCGGATCTTTAAGCAGTTAGACCGGTATATTCTTATACTTGGTACATCCCTGTATGCACTATGAGACCGGTACTTTTCTTAGATCGGTCTACCGGTGTTTCTCCTTTGCTTCATCTATCGGTGCATACACTCTGTCTCTAGTCTACCGGTGTCTTTTAAGTAACATGAGTGACTGGTGAACGTTTACCGATGTGAATGGTGTTTGTGAATTACAGTAATGACAACTTGTATTGCTAACAATATCCCCAATACAAAATACAATTAAAATAAAATTTAATTAAAGATTGGAATTTATTTACCGCCCTATGCAATAAAATTGCAAATTCAATAGGTAGTTGATGTCTACGTTATGTGATGAGATAGTAGCTCTTGAGTCTTCTATTATAGCAGATATATATGCCATTGACAACAAGAAGCCAAACACGTACCAGACTCTGTTGGAATCACAAAGCTATAATCCTATCCTTTACACTCTTACCATCTAGTTAGACATAAATCTATTATGTATGGTATCAATGGACAAAGACTCGGAGTAACTAAAGTCCAATGATTAATATGAGGCTATCTAGAATGTATCAGCGACTTCCATATGAAAGGAATATCTATCAACATGAGTTGTTAATAAGACAAAGCAGACTAATGATCCATGTCAATTGGTATATAGACAGTTAGGGAACCTTCAACCACATTCTCATAACAACGGTGTATGCATACTTAGCTGATATCTGTCATCGGGCTTGATACATTAATCACCATGCATCGTGAGTAATAGAAATATCAAAGAAGACTCCATACTATAGCCGGAGGAAGTATATGCAATAGGTATATTAATGATCAAGTTGGCGAGGTTTATAAATGGACATCGGTCAAGGATTAGTCACATCCTTGTTAGCAAAAAAAGGATTCATACATGGTGATAAGGCACATATGACAAACAGCGATTAATATAATAATTGATTAAGATAATAATCAAAGTTCAAACTAATGCAGTCAAAAAGAGGTGGCTATTTCATCACTCCTCTCCACTTGGTCGACCATGTATATATATGAATATCATATCATAACAGGAAACCAGAGAAGAAGAATTGATATAACTTATATTTTCCTTTTGTGGAATCACTCGATTATCAAGCATAGAAGGTTGCGATAGCAACCATTGGTGCAAGCATTACAATTGTATATCAGAGACGACATCTATTGAAGAGCATATACCATCAAATATATATCAAAGACGGCTCATATATCAGAGACGATTGCATATATAATCCCAGAATATCAGAGATGACATATCTCTGCCTGAGATCATTTATTATCTTGTAACTTGCAGCATATATCACCTACGAAAGATCAGATATAGCCATACAGGGTATCGCGCACATTTATATTGTTATATCAGAAACAACCATTGTATTGTAACTGCATTCTTGCGTTGCAGTATTGCATTTGGAATTACCAGTCATCCATACTGAGATATTTCGTTATAGCATTTAGAATTACCAGTCATATATATTGAGACAATTCATTATAATTGCATTCATACTTCGTTGTTGTAGCATTTGGAATTACCAGTCATATAGACTTAAGTAATTCATTGTTATTGTATTCATACTCCATTGTTTCTGCATTCAGAATTATAAGTAATCCATATGTCATTCATTGCATAAAGTAAACATTTGAAGAAGGAATTTCATATTTCACATAGTGTGCCATATAATAAAAAAAGGGGACATTACAATTGGTATTAGAGCTAAGAACTTGCCAGCTTGTGGGATAAACATTCAGATCAGTAGAAAATGGAAGCGATGGAGGAACTAGTTTAATAAGAACCTTCAAAATATGGGAGAAGTTGAGGACTCTGCAAGCACATGTTTCAATGCATGGTCAAGAAGCACACAAAATAAAATAGATCAGTTGTTTGTATAACTAACAACAACCAATAAAAATCACAGAAACCAAGGAGAAAAAAGAGAAAAAGTTGAATATTCAAAACATCATGCCCTTAAATATAGACCAACAATGCCTACTTTCCTTCCAAAAGAAGAAAAACATGAAAGCAAAGAACCCATTGTAGTCAACCTATGAGATCAATGGCGATAGGATTGGTTAGAAAGAGGTCTTCAAGATGATATATCCCTAGAGGACTACATAAAGATAAGGGTCAAGTATTCACCTAAGAAGCAAATAAGTCATCGCTTGGATCAAATTATCATAGAGCAAAGAAAGACACAAAAAGAACTGGATCGATTGTTGAGCAAACTAACATCGAAGTAAGACAACAAAGGAGGTAATAAAAAACAATTCAGTCAAACTCCCATAGCAGATTCATGATCACTCACGCAGACATTCTGTTATGACCCCTTCTTGAAAAGAACTTAGCAATAATAAAATAAGAATTATAAGATTAAAATATTGAAATAAATAAATATTAATAAATAAACTAATAATAATAAATCTATTATTAATATAATGTAACCTATCCCTAATATAATAATATATAATTAAAATATTAATAATAATAATTATTATAATATATTAACAATATAGATAATAATAATAACATATTATTAATAATACGTAAATATATTAATGAAAATATAAAATAATTTAAATAAATATAATATAATCTATTATAATATATACAAGCAACAATATTATCAAAACAACAAAATCACAATATTAACACAACCATAATGAATAATAGTCGACAACGAAGGAAACCATTAAGGGAGTCAGCGATTGTGACCTGTGTGAATAATGTGGATGGTGAAAGATAAATAAGTATGTCTATAAACCAAAGGGGTACGAATTCATCATTAGTGTCGCTGGAACATGAAGACATTGATGCGTCAAATATTGATCTCATCGTTCTGCAATAATGTTAAAAACTATGGGCGAACGGTAGAAGACAACTGAGCATCGATGAGAGGTTTTGGAAGCATTGTATTGTCGATAGATAATAATGTTCCTGCCACGTTGAAAGATATATTCTTTATTAGACATATTTGCGTATCAGTTATCTAACTTGCGATCTGTTTAGATTTGAAGGAACAACTAAGTCCTAAAACGAGGAATTTATCAATTAACAAACTAGTTATAAACTATCGATAAGAATGACTAGTGACATTAATTCCCTCAATCGTTATTAAGAATTGTCAATTAGTTAGCGATACTAATAGAAGGTTGTTGATCTGTTATGAAGACATGAAAGTTATGACTTGCCCAAGAGGTGTGTCTTTTGAAAGAGAAGAGTATAAAGGAAGTTTTAAAAACTTCAGTCTGGACACACATGAGGATAGGACATTTTATGTTTCTTTTATTTAAACCTTAGTGGATACACTCAATAAGGGCATTACCTTTGGCATAGGATTGCAAGTCATATACTACAGACTAGAGACGACACCTTGGACACATGAACAGAAGACAATTTAGAAATCACATCTGTATTTGAAGTTGCAAACAGTTAGATATTGATCTGAAACTGCAACAGAACACTCACAGTGATATTACATTTGGCTTATTTAAATTATATGATATCAAATACAAAAAACTATTTTAGGGAGCAATACCAATCGATTGCATAGACATGCCATCAATTGCAGACCTGCATCATCCCATTATCACCATAAATGACAAGTTAATCATATTCATAGCATAATTCATATTTGTATATAAATCCATATCGTCTTGCATATATTTATAATTTTATATCAGCAAAGAAATCGATATCTCATATAACTTCCATTACTGGACTCTAAGTGCAAACATTTGATAGAGAAAGAAGAAGAAATTAAGGTATTTATCCCAACTTTGCAAGCTAACCAAGAAGGGATCATTGCGCATTCCCATCTAAAGTTGAAAAGCAAGGAAACAGGGAGTCAACATCAGTAGATGTATATGAACAATTTCGGCATGATTGGTTATATAGTAGTCTACAACAAGATATTTCTTTAGAGGACTACATTGATCTATGGATAAAATATTCTCCTAAGAAGTATAGAAGTCGTCACCTGGATTTAAGAAGGGAAAATGGAAGTCATGAGTACTCTAAGGAACACGAGGCAAGTGATTACAATACAACAATTGTACCCCGAGTCTCTCACATCCATGCATCATCGAAGGGAATGGAAGTAATTACAACAAAGGGAGAAAGAGAAATTGAAAACCCAAGGAAGGATAATGCAAGAAATGATCATCTAGCACCACTAGAATCATTTAAAAAGCCACAAGTCCAAGGAGAGAAGAACAACTATTGATTGTCAGGCATCACAAATAGATCAAATACATCGATGCACAAGGATGATGAGGATGACCTCACATCCTCACAAGGATCATGCATAGGAAACAACATAGAGGTCAAATCTTGGAACCATAATTCAAATATTGTGGCATTGATTGTTAAAAAAACTCTCTTTCAGCTTCCAAAGAAAACTTATCATCCATGGTTGAAGATAAGAGGAGTAATGCTTCTAGTGTAACAAATTTTGAAGCCACTTCTTGTATCTAGCCTAGTCAGCTTGATGTGACATCAAAAGTATGTAAAGATGAAATACAATTGGTAAATGAGAATAGAGGAGTATCTACAAGTCTTGGAACTCCAAATCATGACAAATGGGAGGAAGAGACCTCCATCAAGAAAACAAGGCATGACAATCAAGCACGTCCTCAAAGAAGGAGAAGGTGACTCAAAAGATTACCAAAAACCAGACAAAGATAATTCCGAGTTTAGTAGTAGAAGAAATCTTCAACATATCCGTGACCCTTTGTTTGAAGTGGACAAAACATGTGACAATTCACTCTCTAAGGTGTATGAAGAAACTAGCTTTAAGTCACTCCAAAGTAAAGATGAAAATGGATTGTGCAATCCCGGTGCATCTTCCATCAAGGAAGAATTAAGAACCCTCTTGACCAAAACGACTGATTATTCCATCATGCAAGATAAACCATATTCTGATTAAGATGACATCAAGAGAGAATCTATTAAGCTCATGAAGATCAACTACTGATATCTGTACTATATTATGCAGAGATGACATTTCTGAGTTTGGGATCCAAGAATTGTTGACAATAGAAGAATGCTTGTGGGCAAGCATTTTCCTAGAGGGGGAGACTGTAATATCCCCAATTCGAAATACAATTAAAATAAATTTTAATTAAAGATTGAAATTTATTTATCGCCTTATGGGATAAATTTGCAAATTCAATAGGCAGTTGATCTCCATGTCATATGATGAGATAGTAGCTCTTGAGTCTTCGATGATAGCAGAAATATATACCATTGACGACAAGAAGCCAAAGTCGTATTAGACTGTGTTGGAATCACAAAGCGATATCCTATCCTTCACACTTGGACCATCTAGTCAGACATAAATCTATTACGTATGGTATTGATGGACAAAGACTTGGAGTAACTAAAGTCCAAAGATTAATATGCGGCTATCTAAAATGTATCAACAACTTCCATATGAAAGGAATATCTATCAACATCAGTTGTTAAAAAGACAAAGAAGACTAATGATCCATGTCAATTGGTATATCGATAGTTAGGGAACCTTCGACCATATTCTACTAGCAATGGTGTATGCATACTTAGCTGATATCTATCATCGGGCTTGATATATTAATCACCATGCATCATGAGTAATAGAAATATCGAAGAAGACTTCAGGTTATAGCCGGAGGAAGTATATGTGACAAGTACGTTAGTGATCAAGTCAGCGAGGGTTATAAATTGACATTGGTCAAGAATTAGTCACATCCTTGTTAGCAAACAAAGGATTTATATATGGTGATAAGGCGCATATGATAGGCAACACTTAATATAATAATTGATTAAAATAATAATCAAATATCAAACTGATGTTGTAAAAAAGGGGTGTGTATTTCGTTGCACCTCTCCACTTGGTCGACCATGTATCATATCATAACAGTAAGGCATAGAAGAAGAATTGATATGATATAACTTATATTTTCCCTTTGTGAAATCGCTTGATTATAGAGCATAGAAGGTTGCAACAGCAACCGTTTGCGCAAGCATTACAATTGTATATTAGAGATGATATCTATGTTGATGTCTTTGGTATTATCATTGATTTCAATAGCACATAGAGTTTAGGGTTGCAGAAAAACACAAGAGCGGAAGAAGTAGTTTCAGCGCATGTGGGAATCCACAACAAGTAATTTCGCGAAGCTTTGCTTGTATCCTAAGTTGAAAGAGGAAGAAGCCATAGGCGGCTTGAGCATTGATTTTGGGCAAAGTTTAAAAGGTAAACACTCAAAAGTTCCGCTTGTTTGCCAAGTGGCAAGCGCATAAAGTATGTTGAAGGAAGCGAGGCATAAAGTATGTTGAAGCGCAGTGTCTAGACCCACCAGCAAATGATCTTAACATAGAACATGTGCCGCCTATGGGTAGTTTTAAACTAAAGCAAAAAAAGCAAATGCAAGGTTCACCCACAGTGCATTTTGGTTTGGTCAACATGTGGTGACTGGACGCGAGTGTAGAGCAAAGGCAAAAATGTAAATAGGCAAATTGTTTGTTGTATTGACACATGGAAAGCTCGCAAGTTAAAGGTTTAAAGAGTTCTTTGAAGGTGTGGTACATCTTGGTGAACACGTGGCGACTGGATGTGAGTTTAGAGCAAAGGCAGAAAGGTAAATGGGCAAACTATCCGCTGTATTGACTCATGGCAAGCTCGCGAGTTAAAGGATTTTTTATGGGTTTTTGAGTTCGATGAAGAGTTTTTGGTGTATATAGAAGGCTTAGTTTCTTTGATGGATGATTAGGTGGGGACCACGGGTTCGACACAATTTGAGTTTGCTGAGGTGGATTCTTTGAGCATTCTGATTGGTTCTTGAGGCAAGTTTGTTATGTCTCTTCGTTGGTTCATTTGGTGATACTTGGTCTATTACCAAAATTCATAACGATTCATCGAGTAGTTTAAATTTGATGATGGATTCGTATAAAAGGTATATAAAGGAGATAAGTGTAGAGGATATGAACAGTTAGATTATTGACATTTGTGGAGAAGAGATTTGTAATTGTGAAGTTATTTTGTAGACATTATTGACAAGGGAGTTGGAAGCAGAGTTGAGTAAGAAGTGTCAACAAGGTTTTGCAGAACAAAGAGTTGCATATGATCTGTATGGTAACAGAGTGTCCCTCTGATTTTTTTTTTTTTGTATTCAAATTGAAGTAGGTACTTCAGATTTGTAGTGGGAGTTGGTGCTTACTTGTAGTGGGTGCTTCAAAATTTCAATAGGAGTTAGTCCTTCTTTGGAGTGGGTGCTCCTATATTGTAATGGAAGTTGATGGTTCCTTGAGTTGGTGCTTTGAACATTTGCTAGTAGGGCTTAATAAAAAGACTATTCAAAAGTGGTTTTTTACCCTTAGGGGTTTTCCACTATAAAAGACCGTGTCAATCATCTTTGTGAAGTGTGTTATTTATATGGTGCTTTATCTTGTCATAAGTTTCTAATTAGTTTCCTCATCTTTAAGCTTGCTGTGATAAATAGTAATATCTGGTGAAAAATTATACCACTGACCCCTCTCAGTGGCTCTAGTATTCTAACAAGTGGTATCAGAGCAAGTTTCCTAGTTCTTGGTCTAACAAGCTTAGGTAGGTCCAGGATTGTGGAATGCTTGTCATAATGGCTCATGAGGGTTCATCCAAAGTATGCATATTTGATGGTTCTATTTATGAATTTTGGAAGGTCATGATGCAAATTTATTTGTTATCTATAGGTGTTGACATGTGGGCCTTTGTTGAAAATGGTTACAATGTTCCTTGTACTCTACCTACAGATCCAGCTGCTAAGAAGGATTATGAAGATGACATGAAAGCAAAGTTTGCAATCCAGAATAGTTTATCTAAAGATGTTTTCGTAAAAGTGATGCACTGTAAAAGCTCTAAAGAAGTGTGGGATAAGTTGAAGAACATTTATCATGGAAATGATAGAGTCAAAGAAGCGAAGATACAAAATCTAAAGGCAAGACTTGAAAGCCTTAAAAATGGGTGAAGGTGAGAAAATAGAAGAATATCTATTAAAAGTAGATGAACTAGTAAATGGTATACACGGACTTGGAGAAGAAATCGAGGATAAGGATGTTGTCAAGAAGGTTTTAAGGTCTTTACCATCAAAGTTTGATTCAAAGATATCAGCAATACAAGAAACAAGAGACATTAATAAATATGCTATGGATGATAGTCTTGGAGCACTCTTTGCATATGAGATGAGGAAGTTTGGTAAAGTAGAATCTTCCAACAAAGAACTAGCATTCAAGGTTGACAAGAAATCAAAGACAACATCATCGGACTTTGAAGATCTTGAAATGTTAGAAGTCCATCTATCAAGAAGAATAAGAAAGGGGTCAAGTAAATATAAATGCAAACTTCCCTTTAAATGTTTTAACTATGGCAAAAGAGGTCACTTTGCTTCAAAATGTCCACTTGGTGAGTCTAATGAAGATGAAGATAATAAAGAAAAACAGATTAAAAAGAAGTTCATTTATAGAAAGAAATCTTCATATAAAAATAAAGAGTTTGATTGTAGATGTTTCTGATAGTGAGTCAAGTAGTTCTGTTGGTGAGTAAGGTGAGGTTCTTTTTATGGCTGTTGAAATTACAAATGTTAATCAAGATTCAGATAGAAAATGGACAGTAATGTAGAGCTGGTTGAAGCTGATCTTTAATGTGAGCTATTGTGTGCACTGGAGAAAATTAAAAAATTGAAAAGCGAACTTTGTACTCAAGAAGAACAAGCTTTGAAAGATCACGAGGTGTTGAGAAATAAAACCAAAATCTTGGAACAACTATTCACTGATCTGAAAGTGCAACTTGAAGAAAAAAAGAGAATTGTTGCTGTTAGAAATCTTGATGTGATTTCAAAAGATGAAGGATGTAAAAGATTAGAAGGTAAAGTTGTAGAATCTAGAAAAAAACTTGAAAAATATGAAAATACCACCTTGGAAGACATGTTGAGCAGACAAAGAAGAGCTAAAGATGTGACTGGCTTGGGCTTTGAGGTTGGACAAAGTTCTGGTAACAAATATGATAAGTCATTATACAACATTTTCAGATCTGAAAACAAAGGTGCAGCAGTTGAGGGACAAGGTAAGAGGAGTAATTCTTCCCATTATATTTCAAAGTCAGATCGTACACTCTCATCCAATGTAATGTCCCCGTTTTTTAGACTCTTGGAATTAGCTTAGTTTGGTGACCCTCGTAAGCTAATCAGGTTGTCAGAGGGGGTTAGTTGGCGGAGCCAGTGGTTGGATTCCACTCTGCAGATTCTAGTTGCCAGGTCTACTCTTCGTTGGGGTCAGATTGGATGATTTACTATTTATAATAAGCTATATTTCGGTAATTGCTATGTTTAGCCAAGTGCCTGTGCAGTGGTTTCGGTTGATTTAGAGCTTCGTTTGCAGGATCTCTAGTTTGAGGGGCTTACTATTTTTAGTAAGTCTATTTTGGTCTGGTTGCTATTTATGGCAGGGCAGTGTGAGCTTGGGACACTGTTGTCAGAAAGTCAAATGATTATAGCCAGAATGATTCAGTTCCACTTCATTTTAATTGAAGTTATTAAATTAAGTTATTTTAATTTAATTACTTTTATTCTTTGATGTTATAATTCAATGGTGCGTTGATGGCGCTTCTTTAATGAGAAGTGTATTGAAGAAGTTTCTGATTTTGCATTATAAAGCTAAGGGAGAAATCGAATTTCTCTACCTTATGTCATTTTATGAATTATGAAAAGTTGGAGAAGTTTAGACTTGTGAAGACAATCGTATTTTTTTGAGGAAGAGCAAGGGTTTCAATGTTTGGTCTTAAGTGCTGGAGAAAACACCAACTCTTTTGTTGAATTTTCAAAGGTTTATCAGAAATTGAATTGCCATTGATGGAATGTGATTCATTGTCAAAAATCTGAGTATTCAAGGCTGCCGTACGCATTTGAATGGGACTATACGGAATTAATGCTGGGCCGTATCATATTGGAATTGAACCATACTTGGCTGGGAGCTGCCTTTAATGTAGAGGGTGTTGCATTCACAGATTGAGGAGGCTTGTGGATGATTGGAAGTCATATGTTTGACTCCATTGGGCTGCGTAATAGTGTAAGGAGGCTGCATTGTTGTTTCCTTGAAATTGATAAGTTGTTTATTGGCTGGGTTTCAATATTCTGAATCTTAGGTGCCAATTTAATAGCTTATGTATTGAATGGACTGTTGATAGTTGTTTCACTTTGAGCTGGTTGATGCATTAGGGAAGAAGAATTAATGATATTTAATTGTTGTTGTTATTTATTGAAAGTCTGAAAAAATTCATTTGAAATGGAAAATCATATAAGTTTTAAAAATACGAAACTGCAAATAAAATTAGATATAATAGCTACATTGCAATTGAGAGCCTATTGGGCTCATCATAGCTAAGGCCCAACCACTACACCAAAAGACCGGCCTGGTGGTAAGGGCGGCTACCCAGGGTGTTAACGTTGTGGGGAACATCTCCCATCACTAGAGCATCCGAGGGCGGGGACGACCCCCTAATTACATAGACCTCGGACACGTGGTTGAGGACACACCACCCGCACACGGGACATTACAACCCACCACGCTTCGCGGGTCTTGACCTCGGCTTTGATACCACTAAGGCCCAAACACTACACCAAAAGACCAGCCTGGTGGTAAGGGCAGCTACCTAGGGTGTTAAGGGTATGGGGAACATCTCCCATCACCGGAGCATCCGAGGGCGGGGACCACCCCCCAATTATGTAGACCCCAGACATGTGGCTGCAGGGCACACCACTCGCACATGGGACATTACATCCAAAGGTGCCAATCCAAAATTGCTTGCAAAGAGTCAAAAGAACATGTTAAATGTCTCACCTTTTGCTGGTAACAGGTTTCCATTCACATTTAATTCTTGTTTCGTTGGATATTGTTTCTTTTGCAATCAATATAGACATAGGATGAATAATTGCATAGTTGTTTTGATGAGGCATTCCAAATTTAATCTTGGATACTCTTTTCATAGAATGAGTTCTCTAAGATGTTTTAAGTGCAATAATGTTGGCCATGTCAAGAGAAACTGCAGACTAATGATAAAACAAAGTGAAGAATTTGTTGCTATTCAGAAAAATGATAAAAATGAAGAAACATCAAAGTTTAGTAAAATGAAAGTGTGGAGACCTAAAGTGGGCAAGAATCTTGGTAAGTCCATGATAGTTCAAGTTGCTTTACATTTTGAGGACCTATGGATCATAGAAAGTGGCTGTTCTAACTACATGACTAGAGACTGGAGGAAGTTCACAAAGTTATGAAGGTGGTTGTGTGAGCCTTGGTGATTACTCTTCTAGACAAATAAAAGGTTTGGGTTCTTTAATGTTAATTTAGAATATGCCTATCCATAATGTATATTATGTAGAACTAAAGTACAATCTTTTAAGTTTCAGTCAAACCTGTGATAATGGTTATGAAGTTTTGTTTGATGATCATGGTTGTCAGATAAAGTTGAAATTAAGAAAGTTGGTGGCAGCAGGTAAAAGAACCAAAGGAAATATCTATAATCTTAAAGATGTAACAAATACTAATAATCATGATAATATTTATTTTATGGGATAGGTGGATGAAGGATGGTTATAGCACAAGAAACTTGGGCACCTAAATTTTGACAATTTGGTAAAGATAAGTAAGCATCACAATGTAAGAGGTATGCCACTTATTCATAGACCTGAAAATAGCATTTGTGGAGGATGCTAGCATGTTAAGTGGACTAAAATCAGTTCTGCTTCAAAGAAAGACTCATCTACTAAACTTTTACAACTTGTCCATATAGATTAATGTGGTCCCACAAGGACAAAGTCTACTAGTGGAGATAAGTATTTCATGCTCTTTGTAGATGATTTTACCAGGATGACTTGGGTAACCTTTTTGAAGCACAAGTCAAAAGCCTTTAAGCTTGTTTAACATTTTTAGAAAAATTGTTGAGAGAGTCTGATATGAAAATCAAATGCCTAAGGTTTGATAAAGGTGGTGAGTTCATATCAAAAGAATTTGTGAACTATTGTCAACAACACGGAATCAAAAGGCAGTATGTTGCAGCAATAACTCCTCAACAAAATGGAGTTGTAGAGAGGAAGAACATAACTGTGAAGGAGATGGCAAGGACAATGTCGGATGATGCAAAATTGCTTGACAGATATTGGATGGAGGCTGTTCATACAATTGTATACACACTGAACAGAGCACAACTGCGTGTAAACACCAATCACACTCCATATTGTTGTGAGGTTTCACATCATCGCCCCAAAATATTTGGGGACCCCCTATTTTTGACTTAAGCTTGGCATTTTCTTCTCCTAGATCTCGATGCTCGGTGCCTTAGTGGGAATTTTAGACCTGGATAATTGGCGTTGTTAGGTTGATGGATTTGAAGTATAGTGCTTGATGCTTCCGATTTGGATTGGGTTTTACTGAGAATTTTATGCAAGATGTTAAATGGAGATTGATGAGTTGTAAAATGGGAAATTTTATTGCAAATTAAAATTTGTAGTGGCAAGGGATGAATTCGATATAATTTTGGGCCACTTGAGATCAAAATGTAAGCATGGCTAATTAATTTTGACTTCCTTTCGATTTTTGAATTTGCCTTGATATCATAATTTGTGGGCTTTGAAATATAATCTATTGATGTATTTTCGAAAATTACTTGGAAATCAGGGTGCAATTCTAATTTCTAAAAAATCTAGATCTAAAAGAATTAAATTTTTGGGCAAATAAGATTTAAATTTAGAGCTGGTTCCTTTTAATTTTCGAAAGTCTGAGCCTTTGTACTTCAAATTTAAAAAAAATCTTAGCCTAGGCATTTCAATTTTGCATTGAACTCATAACCCTTGGCTAGAAAATCGATTTGGGCAATTAATGATATATTTTTTTTTGAGGCTTTGATTTCATTTTGGAAATTAAAATTCAAGATTGCTTTGAGGAATAAATTAAAATCAATTAGATCCTTGCAATTTTCGAAAATCCTAATGGGAAATTAATTGTTTGTTTGGCATTTATTATTTATAGGGCAAGTCGGCCCTAATTTCATTGCCAATATTTAATTTTTTTTGCCCCTTAACATGCAGGTCGGCCTGTTTATCAGGGCCTCCAAATTGGGTATAAAGAAGACCTCCCCCCCTCTCATTTCTCCACCATCAAGCAGCGAATTCCCAGTCCAAGAAGGAGGCAGCAAAAATTTGTGGGGAGACTTACGATTTTGTTGATTGCTAGGGTAGCGAACTGGAGTAGTGGATGAAGGTGCAGGGCAGTAATTGCTAAGGGCAGCAAGCAAAGCATTGAGGAGACTTATGATTTTAAGAGGTCAGATCTGGAATTAAAGCAGAGACCACCGAATTTTATAGCAGGCCTGCTATGACAGAGAGGAAACTTGCGAAATTGCAAGGTTGGGACAGAATTTGTAAAAGGAAAGAGGCAAGTTTGTTGAAAGCAAGGTGCAGATTTGATCCATTCGAGGCAGGAGCGAAATAAGTTGGAAAGCAGTCATAGCCTAAGGAATAGAGCAGGGTGCGACATTTGTTTGTGGAGCAGTTAAGGCTAAGGATAAGCAGCGAAAATACATAGTTGAAGGGCATTTTCGAAGGGCAAAGGAGGCCAGCTATTCTCAGATCTAGGGCATTGAAGATATAGTCAAGGGCCAGCGTTTTCTTGGCATTGAGGCCATCTTTTCCAGATTTGGAGGCTCTCAGATTTTTAAGGCCAGAATTTTCGATTTTGAAAGACATCATTTCCAGAATTTAGTGGATTTCGATCTGGCAAGGGGCTAGCATTCTCAGATTGGGAGGAATTTTTCGAATTTGTTTGTGGAGCAGATCTGATGTTAGCAGAGGCTGCGAATTGTTGAGAAAGTAGAGATTTGTTGAAGGGGCAGATTTGTGGCCCAAAATCAACATTCTCAGTCGTAGAAAGACCAAAGATTTATGGTGCATGAATTGGAGGCCTCCTTTCCACATTTTGGCATTCCAAAATCGAAGTTTTAAAGGTAGTTTTCCAACATATTTTGAGACAAACCCCAAAATAGCAGCTTGGCAACATATTGATCTCAGAATTTCACGATAGAGAGATCTCAGAATTTCCAGATTTTATCAAATGGTGGAGTTGGTTAAGTGAGGGCCTCATCTCATAATCTTGAAGAGGTATTTTGAGAGAAGTTTTGATCCAGATTTGGGCCATATTATCAAAATTTTGAAGATAGAAGGATTATAGTGTGGAGTTGTGATTTTGACAAGGCAAATATATCAAGGAAGAATTCAGAATTGCATAACCGGTGAGTGGCTTATCTTACTCTTTTCTTCTTAGTTGTTTTCATTTCTTTGGTATCAGTGTTAGGTGTTGAAGACTAGTTTCAAAAGTAGAGCTTGAAGTTTCGTTAGTAGGTTGATTACTCGATTGTCTTGATTAGCTTTTTTCTCAAGTTCTTGTTTGCATTCCATCATTTCATCATCATCATCATTAGGAAGAAGATTGAAGTGATAAGTGTAGCCCATCTCATAGGTAACGGCGGGGAGTGATAAGTGGTAGTCCCACCCCTAGGAGGAAGATTGGAGTGATAAGTGTAGCCCATCTCATAGGTAACGATGGGGAGTGATAAGTATAGTCTTCATCATCATCTCTAGGAAGAAGATTGGAGTGATAAGTGTAGTCCATCTCATAGGCAACAGCGGGGAGTGATAAGTGTAGTTTCCATCTCATTAGAAGGAAGTTTGGAGTGATAAGTGTAGACCCACCATCATTGTAGAAAGGCGGGGAGTGATAAGGGTTTAGGATGGCGGATGCCAATGCAAGCAAGCGACCCAAAGGAATTAATGTTGAAATATGAGACAAGTAAGTTATGATACCCAAAACCACCTTCTTCTCAAAATTGAAACGAGTCCGAGACACCAACATCGGTACCCTTGACATGATTCAATTAAGAGATAGGTTGAGAGACAGCTAGTCCCCTGTGGCAAAGAAGATCAATAAGTATGGATTTGTGCAAGGAAGTGTTCAGTCTACCCTAGCAGCAAACAAAATACAGCAGGTTAAAGTATGGCAACTTAATTGTACTTCTCAACCGGATCCCAGGCTCTGCTCAAGGTACACAGTTTGATCCTTGGATGTTTTATTTTATTGAAGGCATTGGAAATGGTAAAGGAAAGATTGATTGGATTAGGATCATTAGCATGAATTTAGAGTTGCAACTTAGATAGTACAAAATTAGAGGCAAATCTACATGGGGTCCTACTTTTTCAATTCGAGTGCAAGACTACTAGCGGTGCTTTGCTAGTCGAACCAAATCCAATTTTGGGGAGATGCACTCCACCACTATGGTGGAGACAGATGATTATGCCAAGGGGAAAGGTTGTGGCAGTTCGAACAGTTGAAGATATTCAAGGGTTAGCCAAAAGGGAAAATATTAGTAAGGAGGCAAGTTTCATTGCATATTGGATTTGGATAGGTTGAAGAAGATTATGAAGGCCATGAAGGTTAAGGAGGGCAAGGATAATGAGGAAGGAAAGCGAGACGAAAGGTTGATAGGTTCAAGTTTGATTTCAAGGCGGTGGTCAAGAGCAAGACTCTCAAATTGCAAGGAGTTTCACATCCAAGCAAGCCACTGAGGCCAAGGCAAGATTACCCCAAGTGCATGGAGACCTCACCCTTTAAGGTCAGGACATCAAGTACAAGCAAGTTCAAGTGGTGATGAGAAAGTTTCTAAGGACAAACTCAAGCATCCAAGGTTTCACCTCATCTCAAGGATTAAATAAATTTATAAGATAAGGTTGATGAGGTGGCAATTTCATGTGCATGCAATCAAATCATGCCAAGTGTCCTATGTTCTCATTGGCTGACAAATTATTGTAATTTTCTCATTGACCCACAAAGTTGGTTCCCTCATGTAATTGGTTGAAAGATGATAACCCTAATTAGGGTTTGTAAGGTTTAATCTTGGCCCTCGATTTTGCCTCTTAATCTTGGCCACTCGTAATTTTGAGCCTCTATATAAGGCCATTTGTTCTCATTTGTAAAGGAGTTATGTTGGAGAAATTGTTGCCAAAATACTATCAAAATTGTTCTCTATTCATTGTTGTGCCTTGCATGGTGGATATACACGACCATTTTGGTGTATTTGCATGGTTCTTATCTCTCAAATTAAAGTAGGATTTCATTTCATGTTGTTAGAATAGAAGTAGATGGCTAGTTGTATGGTGATATTGGTAAATGTTTGATAGGGATCTATATACTAGGCCACTAGCATCTTAGCAGCTTGTTAAGGAGCCTTGTGTGGTAATCTAGTTTTATTCCCTTTGAATCATTGCATCTATGGAGGTAACGCCGCTGGCAAGCTTTCATTAGGTTGATCCCCGTCCATTTGCCAATCTTTCCATTTAGTAGTAGTAGTAGTAGAAGTAATCGGTAGTTCAGTAGTTGAAGTTGAGAAGTTGAAGTTCGAAAGTTTGAAGAGCAAAGCTAGAAGTGATATAAATTAGTTTGATGAGCGAAGTTGGAAATGATATAAAAGAAAAAAGTTATCTCATCATCATCATAGCAAGAGTTTAACATCTCTGAATGAACAACGTAAGCCCGCCGAATTGATTACCAGCAAATTACATTAATATAACTGAGTTAGTATCCACAGGTGTAAGGAACCTTGGAGTATTCTCATATTCTTCATGAGTATATACTTTTCAAGAGGGTTGAGTGTTTGGTACGTTATATCAAGTATTCAATTGCTATATGTTATGTAGTGGTACAAAACTGACATCAACACATATGAGTTATGGTATGGTTATCCTACATCTGTTAAATACTTTAGAATCTTTGGCAGTAAATGTTTTATTAAGAACTCTGATGATAATCTAGGAAGCTTTGATTCATACCATGATGAAGGAATATTATTAGGTTATTCCTCACAGAGTAAGGCTTATAAGTGTTTCAATAATAGGCTAAATAAAAGTATTGAGAGTGTGCATGTTAAGGTGCATGAGATAGTGCAGGAAAAACAAGAAGTGGAGGTTGGCAATACTCCCATTCAAGAGGTTGAAAAGGAACTTGTTAAATCAGAATCATAAAAAGAAACAAAAGAAAATGATAAGGAAGAAGAAGTAGAAAATGATCCATCAGAAGAAGCAAGGTAGACTATTCCTATCATAGAAATGACAAGATCAAAATATGAGGCAAGAGACTAGCAAAATATCACCCAGAAGATCAGATTATAGGAGATAGAGAAGTAGACATACAAACAAGAAGGAACTACATTGTCAAAGTAGGTGAGTAAGCAAATGTATGTTTATTATCTGAAATTGAACCCAAAACATATGCTAAAGTTAGTCAAGACAAATTTTGGGTTAAGGCAATGGAAGAGGAACTAGGGTAGATTGAAAAGAACAAGACTTGGGAGTTAGTTCCAAGATCCAAAGATAAAAATGTTATAGGTACTAAGTGGGTCTTTAGAAATAAATTGGATGAGAATGGCAAGATAGCTAGGAATAAAGCCAAATTAGTCTGCAAGGGCTATTCTCAGATAGAAGGTGTTGATTTTGGTGAAACCTTTGCACCTGTGGCTAGATTAGAAGCTATTAGGATCTTTCTGGCATTTTTTGCATATAAAAGATTCAAAATGTATCAAATGGATGTCAAAAAGACATTTCTAAATGGCTATCTGGATGAGGAGGTGTACATGGAACAGCCTGAAGGATTTCAAAATAAAGAGCATCCTAACTATGTCTATAGGTTAAAGAAGGCTGTCTATGGTTTAAAGCAAGCAACTAGAGCTTGGTACTCTAGGCTCAATAGTTATCTTGCGACAAATGGTTTTACAAGAGGTGGAGTTGACAATAACTCGTATGTTAAGGTTGAACGTGGTAATGTTCTTGTAATTCTTGTTTATGTTGTTGACATTGTGTTTGGTTCTAATGATGATAGTTTAAGTCTGAAGTTTTCTAAATTGATGGAATCAAAATTTGAAATGTCTATTCTTGGGGAGCTGTCCTATTTTCTTGGATTGCAGATTTCATAGATGGAGAAACAAGTCTTCTTATCTCAAACAAAATATGCCAAAGAGATGCTGAAAATGTTTCACATGGAAAATTGCAAACCTATGGGAACACCAGTGGTAATAGGCTGCAAACTTGGTAAATCTGATGGTTCTCCTAATGTAGATCAAACTAGGTAGTGGTCAATGAATGGAAGCTTACTCTATCTTACAACATCAAGGCCTGATATCATGTAGGTTGTATGTCTAGTTGCTAGACTTCAATTCTTTCCTAAAGAGTCTCATGTTAATGTTGTCAAAAGAATATTTTCATATATTCAGGGGACTTTGGACTATGGTATATGGTATCCTACGAATGATATTTTTACTCTTACTGCTTATATTGACTCAGATTAGGGTGGATGTCTAATGGATAGAAAGAGTACTTCAGGAGCAACATTTTTTTTAGGGAATAAACTTGTGTTTTTGCATAGCAAGAAGCAAGAGACTACTACACTGTCAACAACTGAGGCTGAGTATATTGCTGCATGTTCTTGTTGCCAAGAGGTTCTTTGGATGGTACAAACATTATTAGATATGAAGGTGAATGTATCTAAACCAGTATCTATCTTTTGTGATAACACTAGTACTGTTGGCATTTCCAAAAATCTAGTCACGCACTCTTGCACTAAGCACATTGATATTTGTTATCATTTTATCTGAGAGCATGTGTTGAATGGTAATGTGGTTTTGGAATATGTTCCTTTTTCTGATCATTTGCCAGATATTTTATTAAACCTTTGCCAAAGGAGGTCTTTGAAAGGTTTAAGGCAGTGGTTGGGGGCCTTACCCCTCTCTTCTCTTACTTAGTCTCTTGAATAGATGGGTAGGTTTTAGGGGGAGTATTCATGTTGCTTTATTTTTACTCTGGAACTTGGTAGTGCCCTCCCCATTGTCATTTATTTCAAAGGGGGAGATGAGGCAGAAACATGCTATGCAGTTTAGTTCAGATCTTTGTTGTAGGTTGTTTGGAAGGAGTGTTTAGCAACAGTTTGTATGTGTGTTTTTTGCAGGATATTTTTTTTGGAGAAAGGCGGCGTGTTGCTACATGTATTGACATCAATGCCAAAGGGGGATTTTGTTGATGTCTTTGGTATTGTCATTAATGTCAATAGCACTCAAAGTTTAGGGTTGCAGAAAAACACAAGAGCGGAAGTAGTTTTAGTGCATGCAGGAATCCACAACAAGTAATTTCGCGAAGCTTTGCTTGTATCCTAAGCTGAAAGCAAAAGAAGCCACGTGCAACTTGAGTGTTGATTTTGGGAAAAGTTTAAAAGGAAAACACTTAAAAGGTCTGTTGGTTTGCCAAGTGGCAAGCACATAAAGTATGTTGAAGCATAGGACCCGAACCCACTAGCAAATTATCTTCACCGAGAACACTTGGCAATTGTGCGTAAGTTTTAAACTAAAGAAAAAAGGCAAATGCAAGGTTCGTGCATGGTGTATTTTGGTGAGGACGTGGTGACTAGATGTGAGTTTAGAACAAAGACAAAAAGGTAAATAGGCAAATTGCCCGCTGTATTGACACATGGAAAGCTCACGAGTTAAAGGTTTAAAGAGTTCTTCAAAAGTGTGGTACATCTTGGTGAACACGTGGTGATTGGATGTGAGCTTAGAGCAAAGGCTAAAAGGTAAACGAGAAACTGTCCACTGTATTGGCACATGGAAAGCTTGTGAGTTAAAGGATTTTTGATGGGTTTTTGAGTTCGATGAAGAGTTTTTGGTGTATGTCAAAGGCTTAGTTTCTTGGATGGATGATTAGGTGGGGACCACAGGTTTGACGCAATTTTACTTTTTTGAGGTGGATTCCTTGAGCACTCTGATTGGTTCTCGAGGCAAGTTTGTTATGTCTCTTGGCTGGTTCTTTTGGTGATAGTTGGTCTACTACCAAAATTCATAACGATTCATCAAGCTGTTTAAATCTGATGATGGATTCGTGTAAAAGGTATATAGAGGAGATAAGTGCAGAGGATATGAATAGTTAGATTATTGACATTTGTGGAAAAGAGATTTGTAAGTGTGAAGTTATTTTGTAGACATTATTGATAAGGGAGTTGTAAGTAGAGTTGTGTAAGAGGAGTCGACAAAGTTTTACAGAACAAAGAGTTGCATATGATTCGTATGGTAACAAAGTGCCCCTCTGATTAATTTTTTTTTGTATTCAAACTGAAGTAGGTGTTGAAAAATTTGTATCGGGAGTTGGTGCTTGCGTGAAGTGGGTGCTTCAGAATTGCGATAGGAGTTGGTGCTTCCTTGGAGTGGGTGCTCCTAAATTGTAATTGGAGTTGATGCTTCCTAGAGTTGGTGCTCTGAACATTTGCTAGTAAGGCTTAATAAAAAGACAATTCAAAAGTGGTTTTTTACCCTTAGGGGTTTTCCACTATAAAATATTGAGTCAATCATCTTTGTGAAGTGTGTTATTTATATGCTGCTTTATCTTGTCATAAGTTTCTACTTAATTTCCTCATCTTTAAGTTTGCCATGATAAATAGTAGCATCTGGTGAAAAATTATACCACGGATCCATTGATCCACCCCCCCTCTCAATGGCTTCAGTATTCCAACAATCTATTGAAGAGCATATACCATCCAATATATATTAGAGACAACTCATATATCGGAGACGATTGCGTATATAATTCCAGAATATCGGAGATGACATATCTCTGCCTGAGATCATTTGTTATCTTGTAACTTGCAGCATACGTCACATACGAAAGATCAGATACAACCATATCTGGTATTGTACACATTTATATTATTATATCAGAAACAACCATTGTATCGTAACTGCATTCTTGAGTTGCAGTATTGCATTTGGAATTACCAATCATCCATACTGAGATATTTCATTATAGCATTTGGAATTACTTGTCATATAGACTTAAGTAATTCCTTGTTATTGTATTCGTACTCCATTGTTGTTGCATTCAAAATTATAAGTAATGCATAAAAGTAAACATTTGAAGAAGGAATTTCATATTTCACGCAGTGTTCCATATAATCCAAAAAGGGGACATTACATTGATGGTTCTCTTTAATTGTTGTTGCCTTTCACTTTGTTCCTTGATTCGGAGAGATCTTGTCACCTGTACTTGTCCCTTTCTCTCTTTTGAAGTGTGCACAATACGTCTTCTTTTGTCTTTATTTGGTGGCAAGGGTATTAATTGTTGGAATTGCCAGAGGTACGACATTTGCTTGTGTCACATTCTTCCTTCTCCCTCTGATTCCTTTCCTCGTACTGTTGTAGTATTTATTGCCGACAGTGTTCTCAGTCTATCTTCCCGAAGATCTTGAAAGTTTATTAGATTATATGCAAGTAAATCTGATAACATTGCCATGAGGCACTCAACGTTTGCAGTCACCCTTAACCCTTATCGGACAATGCTTTTAGGGACCCCTTGATGCAAGGCTTCCCTGCGAACATGAGTTAATGGAAGCTCCCAAGTATATAAGGTCTTGTGTCAAATCTTCGTCTGTGGGATTTTCTTCTTCAGGTTCAAAGGCTTTTGCTTTTTCGTAAGGTTGACCCATTTACACTGCCATACCACTTGTTGCAATTCTCCTGCTCATTTTATATCTCTAGGCTTCATATGACAACGACGCCAAAATGTTTACTCTCGAAGGGACTAATTGGATTACGTAGGGTAAATTATGCACTAAAGCATTACCTTAAACAATACCAAAAAGAAAGTACAATCACAATAACATGGCATGAGGATATTATCGTTTATTTCCAAAGTGTAATGTATACAACATGACAATGCTACTTTCTAAGGGAAAAGTAATTATATATATAGAGCTAGACGATTGGCTAAGAGCACCAACCATTGGCAAACATCTGCAACCACTCAGAAGTAATTACCATTACGTAGCCAATTAATTATTTAGTATGTTTATGTTGGCATCAGTTGTTTAACCGGTAAGAATGCAACCGGTACATGGCAAAAGAGGTATTGTCATTGATTGGCAAAGAGGTGGTCATTTATGACTAAGGATACTAGTGTGCGATCTGTGAAGTAAGGACAGACACAGTTGACTACAGTAAGTGCGAGGAGAGACTAGTTTGGTAATCGGTGACACTGTGCAAGAAAGAAGAGACTATAATAATGCTCTAACTGATCATCAAAGCAACTCGTACAGATAGTGACCAAGAAAGATGCAATTGGTAACAAGTAACAGGAACCGAGGAAAGGATGCAACCAGTATAGCTAGTGAAAGGGACGGTGACAGGTTCAAGCTTTTACATGTGCACAACCTAAGGATCTCAACCGATCAAGTGAAGATTTCACCACGACTGGTGAATCAAGGAAAGTCATAGTGAACAAACAGTTATCTGACTCTTTGACCGTGATTTGTTGCTCAAAATCCGATAGACTTTGAGTTATCACGACAATTGGTACAAGGCACAATTGAAGGTTTTAATGCCGAAGTTTGAGGCATCTGTCATTTCTTTCATAAATCAGATAATGCATAGCATGCATCGGATGTTCCCTCAGTGAACTAATACTCCACTGGGTGATGGATCTGAAGGTGATCTTTAAACAGGTCGTGCATGTAAAAAGCAAAAAGGGCAAGAATTCTGTATATTCCTCTGCTTGACAAGAATATAGTTTGCCCTCATTCTGCTGAAGTAAAGAGTGAACCTGTACACTGAAAAAGCTAAGGTGAAGAGAGGAGAAGAAAGTAGAGTGTGCAGAGAAGCAAAACAACGAAGGAGAACATACCTGCAGTAACCGGTGATGTTTCTCAGTTGAGTATAACAACGATCTTATCAGGCTCAGCAAAGCCATCATCAAAAGATCAAACCCTCTATTGCTCTTTGACAATTGCAATAGTGAAATCCCAGTATTTTGGATGGACATTAACAGGTCCCTTGTACTAAATCCCTTAATTGGGTGACATCTGTTTAGGTGTTCTAAGTCCTCTAACCAGGCAAGCTCTAACAGGCCTTATTGTATCAAATCTCTTAACCGGGTCGCATCTAACAGTGCGTTTGTAATCCTTGAACAGGGAAGGCTCCTAATAGGGCGCACTTTAGAAGAGTGCAGAATTTGTGAGGTTTCCTCATACCGTGGTTTTCTCCCAATTTGGGTTTCCACGTGATAAATCTGGTGTTTCTTATTTTGGATTGTTTGATAGCTATTTTTGTTCTAGAATCTGTTCTGCTTACAATCTTAGTTACATTATATCAGATTTGTTTTTAGAATTTTTAGTGGGTGCTGATTAACCCCTCGCCTCTCAGCACCGGTTGGGACCATCAATTTATTTCCAACTGCAGCAAAATTGCTGTCTACAAGTTTAAATGCAGTGGTTTAATCACAAATATAATGTTTTAAATATAAAGACAACATTAATTTGATATCATATACGACACAAATAAACAATTTTAATAATCTATAAAAACAACAGTTTTATTTCATAAAACCTACACTTGTTAAAAACAACATTTTTGCTAACCAAAAAACAAAACATTTCTACTAGTTCAAATGAATATTTAACATGACCAAGAACTTAAATTAAGGATTTATAAATGTAAAAGAATCTGGAAATTGTTTAATAATTTATAAAAACAACAGTTTTATTTCATAAAACTTACACTTGTTAAAAACAACATTTTTGCTAACCATAAAACAAAACATTTCTACTAGTTCAAATGAATATTTAACATGACCAAGAACTCAAATTAAGGATTTATAAATGTAAAAGAACCTGGAAATAGTTGGAAAAAATCATGAACAAAAAAAAACTGGAACTTCAAAATTTGCAGTGAAATTACTTCCTTAATTGCTCTTGATCACCTTCAATCTCTCAAAGGAGAGTGCAAATGCTGTGTCAGAAGAAAGGAGGTTGGCTTGGGGTTTTAAGGACCAAAAAACCACGATTGATGGATGCTTTTTCTGCATTCCAGCTGCATCCCGCATCCCTGCCATATTGGGTGAGCATGACCTAAAACTTGGCGGCACTTGATGCAAGTCTGTGTGATGAACTAATTCTGATTTAGCAGCAAATTTGAGGCTGAGTTTCTTGGCTGTCATTTCAACTTGCTATAAGTTGTGAGTTTTGCAAGTTCTCTATGATTTTTTAATCTATGATCTGGATAATCACATCACATTGTTGATGATGAAACCCTACCATATTTACAACAGGTTGTCCCTGTTTACTACTTCTAGTCTTAAGAAACTGCCACATTTCCATGAAAGAGTAGTTTGCACATGTATAACACGTTGTATAGTGGACAAAATGAGAGATGGTTTGGAGATCTCAATTCTAATCACTGGATAAAGAACCTTTAATGTGACAATTTTTATAAATGATTTTCATTATTTACATTGCTTCTCTTTTGAAAGTTTTTGTTAAAAGTCAATAGATGGGTCCTGGGATGACTTTTAATAATGCAATCTTGTTATTCTTGTGCATTCAAACGCATCTTGTCCTTTTCAGGTTTTATGGCTTCAAGGAAAGTTAAGTGATGCTGAGGTTCTTATTCGAGATTCTATTAGAGTTTTGGAGGTATTTTTATTCCACAATATGAATGAGTAAATATCATTAGTGGTTAAGTGAAGCGATTTTATATTTACATAATGCTTGTATTAATTCCAGGAATAATGATTCTATTGTGCAAAGCATATTTATTGTGGAACACATAGTTTACAGGGCCTGGTTTATGCATTGTCCCTTGTAGGAAGGAAAGTTTCGCCATTCTCAGATAATTGTAAAGCGTATGGGTCATCTTGCTCAGGTATGGAACAAGTGAAACCTTGTTTGATTTTCTCAAAGATTAAAAGTATGAATTTGTGATTCTATGAATTTTTTTTTTCAGATCAAACGACAAAATGGTTGTTTGTCAAAAGTTTAAACCCTTGGATCTCTGTAATGACCCTGTTTTGTCAGCTCATAAATCCAATTTTGTGAAGTCTCTAAAAGAGACAAAATTGCAAAATGCATTCTCATAGAATCATTTATGATAATCAACAATAAGAATTATGAGGATGTCAATGACATACAGCAAGGTGATACTAAAATGTGATGTAGCACCGTGGATTAGTATCAATACTTTAGAGAAGACGTACTGAGACTCAGGATTATAGTTTAGTTGGCATTGCTGAATACTCTTGATCAAATCCAAGGCCGTATGTGAATGGAGAGAGACAAAGACAATATCCACATCACATGGTGATACGGCAAGTCTTCCACGGAAGCATATTAAAAGGGAGTCAGCATCTAAACATAAGTGAGAACTAACCTTCAAAGGGTGCTGTCGATACCTCATGACAGTCATGGTAGACGACTCCTAAACATCACAAGACTTAGCTGAGTCGATAGTTATTGACATAGATAATGGATGGTCAACCCCGTCAAATCAGGGAGATTCACTAATCAGCTACCATTGATCATAATTAGGACATGATTAAGACATGATTAAGACTTGTGGTTAAGTTAGTCATTAATCAATCAAGAACCGATTATGAGAAGGTGCAATCTTTTGGAAGGAAGAAGACACGTCCTTTGAACGTCTAAGAGACACATCCATTCGCTGAAGAAGATATATAGATTGGTGGAGGACTATCACTTCAATAGCATGGAATATATATTATCTCTTTCTTTTTTTATCCTCTTGGATATGCTCCGTTTAGAGCCAACAGCCTAAACAGCCTTTCTGGTAGCAAGCATATCAAGCCCTGATTAGAGACATCACCATTGTGATATATATCAGGCACGGCTTCAAGAATCATTGCACGTGTATAAAGATTACATCAGAAACAACAATACTATCACTAAAAATGATAACTGTTATACATTTCATAGCATACATTTAAGGATCATAAAAGACATAGCACCTCAATCGCTATAAGCGATTACATGAGATCATCTTGCATATAGATTGCCATATCAGATACAGCAGGAATCATATTGTAAATACAACCATCATATTGCATATTCAAACTGCGATATCAGATACAGCAGAGACCATATTCTAAATATATTCATAAGATCAATTCATTTCAGTGTACATATAATTGTATAAATCAGAAATTGCATTGACTGATATTGGTTATTATTCTTGAAATAAGTTATTATAATCTTTAAATCATCTATTTGTTATTACTAACCGGTTACTGAAAGGGGGGGGGGGGGGGGGTGAATCAGTAAAAACTATTTCTATTACAATTCAACACTTGTTTAATTATTCTTCCAAGATAAGCAGAATGTAAACAATCATCCACAAGCATAAATAGAAATACACAGATCAACACAAGATGTATACGTGGAAACCCTCGGTTAGAAGGAAAAACCCACAGTGAGATAGAGCTCACAACTTCACTTCTGCAGAAATAAAGATGCCCTATTAGGAGCTTACAAAGCACTTGTGAAGGTGCTACCCGGTTAAGGGATTTGATAGAAGATCGGTTAAGATCTTAACTTTGTTAGGAGTTGCCTGGTTAGAGGACTTTCAACATCAACAAAGATATTACCTTGTTAAGGGATTTTACAAAGAACCTATTAGGTTGACCCTGATTAAGGGATCTCAATATGCTTTCACACCTTATAAAAGCAACGATCTTAATTGACACTAATTGTCTGATTAGATCATACCTGTTGATTTCTTCCCTGGTTTGCCTGACTGTTGAATCTTTTCTGCCTCTTTGCCTTTCACCTCTGGTGACTGTAATCTTTGTGTAGATATCTCTTCTCTGCTATCTCTATTCAACAGCTCTCAACAACTCTATTTCTTGCATCCTATGACCTGTATTTATACACGAGTTCATCTTAATGAAACCCTTAACTCATAGAACTGCCAGACTGTAAACTCAATAATAAATCATGCAACAAGCAAAAATCTCTGTGTTCTGA
Source organism: Chamaecyparis obtusa (assembly GCA_027943335.1). NCBI lineage: Eukaryota > Viridiplantae > Streptophyta > Pinopsida > Cupressales > Cupressaceae > Chamaecyparis > Chamaecyparis obtusa. The sequence goes on from BSBK01000899.1 coordinate 976,414, forward strand.
TCTGGAGTTTACCTTAAAACATCCGTAGAAGTAAAGATAACTCCTATTAAAAATTTAACTCCACTTTTGAGCGGTGGATGCTCCACATAATCCGGTTTTAACTCAAACTGCTCCGCAGAATCTGGTGCAGATCTTTATGCAATAGACCTGTATACTCTTATGCCCGGTTAATCCCTGTATGCAATTTAAGACCGGTTCTGTGTACTTAGTTCGGTCTACCGGTGTATCCCCTTTGCTTAGTCTACCGGTGCCTTTAAAGTAACATGAGTGACCGGTGAACCTTTACCAGTGGGAATAGTGTTTGTGATTTACACTAATAACAACTTATATTGCTAACACTATTGCATAAGTTAAACAGTGAGATCCAAACTGTGATTTATAATAAGTCTAGTTAATTGTCCCGTAGTTCCAAGGAAGTTTTAAAGGGGACATTACAATCTCTAATCATGAAAATTCTTGCATTGGTACATGTCAACTGTCACCCAATGAGACAAAACATATTTGTTGCTGGATATTTAATTATAACTTCCCTTGGGATATTGCAGAAGAAAAATTTAATTGACGATTGTTTCTTTTGCATGATCACAGTGATATGGTTGGGCCACTGCCTTAGTATAATTTTTTTTTAAATCTAATTTTCAATCTTCTGGTGTTCACATGTTAGTGTAGTTCCTTTCTGCTGATTGCAGTATGTATATTTCTGTTTAAATTATCATTTTCTTGCAATATGCATACTTGGTAAAGGGGAATCTGCTCCCTGTGCATATGCAGCATTATATGTTGATGTTGTAAATAAAATGTTTAAGAATTCCATTACACATTCCAGCTAACATGATAAGTGACTATGGATATATGACTGTTTGAATTAATTTCTGATGTTTTGTACATTTTGATTTTGTTAACTTTGTTGTATGTAGATACTATTGGATATGAAGCAACCTAAAGAAGCTGAGAATTTGCAACGGAAGATATTGCATATTTTGGAAGTGTCAAAGGTCTCTCTCTCTATCTCTCTCTGTCTCTGAGACATTGACTTTTTTGCTTTTTATCATAAGGGGACTTTAGAATGGTTGGGGACAATGAGCAGACCTCTCATAGGTCTGCAGCTGTACTTAGTCTGACATCCATGTAGTTATGTTCCTCTAGTTGTTATGCTAATTTAAGATAGAGGCTGAGTAAATAAATGATGCCTTGCACTCTTTCTTTGTCTACAAATGAATACTGTAACTTCAAAACCAGTCCACTGTCTTTGCTTAGTGTAGGGATTGCTTAATTTTTTTTGAATAAATGAACATATATAAGATGAAGTTAAGCAACACAGGTAGGCATGTTCTACGAAGAGCATAGTGCCACATATTTATGATGGCACATTGGTTAGGAAAAAAGAATAACACAAATCCAGCACCATGCAAAATTGACTAATTGAAAATTTGAACCAAGAAATGATTACTTGGTACATTGACTTGAATATACAAGCTGGATTGGGTTTTTGTGAACAAAGAACTGTTTTTTGAAAGAGCTGCTCCTGGCAAAAGGCCTTTGTAGTCAGTGTACAATGTCTATTGTTATGTTTGATTATATTGGTTATCGGACAATGTATTAATTTAGTTGTTTGTCACTCTTGGGTAGTTATAAGTGTTGGTTGGTTGACGGTTGAGTTCCTCTTGGCAACTGTTGGGTTCTTTAAATATATTGTGTATCGTCAAGGAAGGTAATATGGTGTAGTCGGATGAACTGTAATCCTTGGCTGACCATCTCTGGTCTTCTTCTCTGTAATGATTTCATGAGCGAATAAAGACATATTTTACTCCTGTGTTTGGTATCACTGTCATCTTTAATAGTACTTCATGTATTTAATTTATCAGATATAACAGTAAACAGCCTTGTAGATCAGTTTTCACAAGCAGCAGACAACTCGAGATAGCCGTAACTTTGTGATTTTTGGCTTACCAGGTTAACATATCTTTTCTCAGACAAGCCCCAAGTAAAAAATCAACTTCTGAAGAGGACAACCAATATTCACAAGATACAACCACATGAAATGCTTCAAAAATACTTTTAATCGAAGAAACTGTAAATAATACTGGAAATTGTCATTTCACATTTTTTAATGAGATTAATACTAGTTTTCTCGTGTGATAAATTTATTGTACTTAAACAGAACTTGGCTTACAATGATTGGAATACAGCCAATATCAACTCTTATTCTTTCTTGCAAACTAGAAAATAGATCACTAATCAAAAGATAATCTAAGAAGAGTCTAAGAAAGCCTTATACAAAGATATGTAATTTTGCACAGTAAATTCCGAACTATAATTCACGAGTTCACACGAGCTGTAAAAACTAAAATAATATCTAGGTATACGAACAATCATTGTATCAACAAAAATAGAATAATGGTGGCTGAGAAATTCTGGCTGTGTGGGTTTGGGAAATGCTTGGATGAGTTTTGAGGTCTAGGAATGTTCCAGCCGACTTTGGGAAATAAAGATAACATAACTGCAACTTCAACAATGGCGTATTTCATCTTTAGAAACATTATGTCTTCGGTAGCAGGGGGATTTTACTTCAACAAATATCATCTTTGGAAGCATGTAGGATGAGTTTTGGAACAATCATGACATAAGCACCATATGGAACAACTTAAGCAACATGGTGAATTTGACATCTAGCGGAGTCTAAGCATGGTGATGTGGACTACAATGGACACTTGCCTTTGTCTTTTGTTTAATTGACTCATTTTATGAATCCAATTTGTTTGTCTACATTGTGCGCTTAGGTATAGATAGTCTTATTCCTTTTTGCAGCCAAGTATCTTCCTTTTGGGATGTACATTTTAGTTTTCCTATCTTTGAGGCCATTTCTTCTGTCCTATTTTGGGAAGCACAAGGGCTGAAGCCATTATCCCCTGAAAAACATTCTTTCCTGGTTGCATGATTGTTAACCTTCAATGGGTGATGACTACTCTTAGTTGCATGTATAGGTATTTCTTTGTGGGCACTATCTATTGGCAGTTTTGTAGATGATTGGGAATTTCTAGTTAATGGAGAAAATGATGGAACCATTGTCTTGGACAAGGCAGAAGTGTATTTGATCAAGACTAAAAGGCAACAATTGGTATTTACGATGATTGTTCTAAGAGAATAAAACCATCAATCTGCAAAGCAAACAGGAGGAATGTAGAATAGGGAAATGATAGATTATTTGCTCAGGAAAAGGGAGAGAAGGAATTAGGAAAGAAGAGAGACCTTGCTGAGGAAGGATTAAAAACCCATGGGAGATTGTTATGTGATATTTTCTCCAAGAGAAGATAAAGTTATGAAATAATCCTTGTAGAATAAAAAAGGGAGATAAAAAATAAAGGATATTATAATCCTTGGTTTAAAAAATGATTAATAAAGAATGTTTATCAAAGGCTCTCTTAAAAGAGAGGAATAATTATATTTATGAAAGGGTAAATAAAGGTGACCATTTCAAAACAATGTGATGGTTTGGAAACCACTTTTTAAAATGTTATATGTCATTTATGTGAGACTTGGAAGGGACATAGAGATCACTCAAGGAAGAAGAATAAGAAGGTGGCTTGGTGGGCTATGGACATTAGAGGAGGGGTCACACGCTGTGTGTCCCACTCGGGGTATAGAGTACACCTAGGAACATCTTGGCCAAGGCTTGGGTAGTGGCACTTGTGTTGACCATTGTTCCTAATGAAACCAACATGTGTGGAATGACGTAGTGTGCTTTGTTCCTTCTAGATGTGCCATAGCTATGGAGTGAAGACCACTGAAGTCTTCTTAGAGTGAGAATAACCGCTCTGAGTGCTCAAGATATATTTAAATGTTGGAAACCCTTGATGATAAAAGATATTGATAATATAACATATGATTTTGGAGATGGTATGATTGAGTTGAGTGGCTATGTTTTTCAATTCACCATATTAATTATCTACTTTAGAATTCTTGCCAAATTATTATATGTTATAGTGACATTGATTAGTTACATCTAATTTAATAGCGTTACATCTTGTAAATGATCTTAACTTTAAAATCTAATCTATTAAATCGCTGCTAGTATTTAATCAACTTGAGGAAAAGTACCATTACAGAGATAGTCTAAACTTAAAATGTTGCCCTTGAAGTGGCCTACAAGCATATTTGGGGAAGGAACTATATGTCTGAATCACATTTGTATGAAGGTCTTGGGGTAACACAATAGTGTTAGAACTTCTTGTTGTAAATTGAATTGGGCGGGCATGTGGGATTGCATGTGTGGAGTAAGACATCTAATTGGCTTGTGAAGAAAAAGTTTATTTTATTGAATAAATGAATAAACAAAAAATAGTATCGTTTTGGCTTCTGCTAGGTGTGCGATCTATTGGTGTGAGAAGCTGCTAGGTAGATCTGTGTTTTGCTGGGCCCCCTTGCCTAGATTGCATCAATAAACCTAGTATTTAGGGATGTTCTTATTTTCTTAGATAACCTCAACAAATGTTGCATAAAAATATTGACAGTACAAATCCATTCAAATTAGATATTATCAGTACACAGTGTCATTTATATAAATTATTTTCCCATTTGTAAGAAGGTGCCAACATCTTTGAAGAAAAGCACTATTTAATAAAAGACAAATTTAAACTAAACACCTAGATATGATAGCTGTAAAGGTGAAATTCATTATGAAAAACTATATATATAATATAGAAATACAAGAAAAATAATTTTGATATAAATTTTGTAGCTTATTATTTCTATTCTGAGGCCATTAGATATGTGACTGCAAAGGTTAAGGGAAATAAGTTAGAAGATCAAACAATGAAGTGTATGTTTTTTTAAGAGAAAGATAAACTAAAACTTCCTTACACTACATTATCATAGATGAATTCATGAAATTATGTCTTTTAAATTGTAACCAATCAATGTTCCATGCAACATATCCTGGCTCTTTAATATTGCATGATTAATTGTCACCCTTAACTGAAATTAATGCTTACAAAATTTAAGAATCAAGCTTATTGTCATATTGCAATGTGGTGTGCATAACTAATTTTAACAGTTATTTGATTTTCTGGAATCATATTTAAGGTGCATCCTATATCGGTTCCTCTCAAAAACAGTCATCTTTAGGTGAGTGATTGTTTTTTGAATATAAGTTGTTTTTAATAAAAAAGAGTGATATTTGAAAAACGAATTAAGAAATGGCAGCATTTTACAAAATGCCATACTCTTCTACTAGAAGTCAAGGAATAGAGGACAATAAGGCAGCCAAAACAAGGTACAAAAGCAGGGAAGAACCGATAAATATGAAATAAATCTTTGAGCTACAAAGGCAAAGAAGTTGTAAGAAACAGATACAACACAAAAGTACATAGAAAAGCAATGAATTACAAAATCATATTAGTCAAAAGAAACCTTCAAGTATCAGTTAAAAAGGTATACCTACATAAACTACAGAATTTTGATTTCCGTATAGCTTTGACTGTAGAACAAGAGGAAAAAACTGATCAAATAGCTTAAGAAAGGTAGTGGGTAGACTTGGGTGAAAGCTCCAACTTCATTGTTAACACTTCCTTTCCACTTGGAATTGTCCTCCCAACAGAGATGATAAGGCTTGCAGAGGGTTTGAAGAGATGTTGAGAACTTTTGCCCTGGTACATTTACTGATCCATGGCAGAGTTATCCAAAGCTCATTGCGGAGCTTAACTGGGTTGCTTTTACTTTTTAATGGCTTCAATGAATTCAATAGTTTCCGATCTACTTTGAAAACTTTTGAAATTATGAGTCAAGTAGCAGAGGCAGTCTACATGATTTTCATTGCATTTTTGAAGCTGGAGGATGCATTCACCACTGATATAAGCAGTGAACCAGCATCTTCATCAACTTATCTTACATTTATTTCAGTCCCCTAGGCTTCAATTCTCTTGGTAACTTCATGGAAAGTGTTGTCCTACATTTTGTCACCACAAAATGTTGGTAACAGTATGAAACTTTTGAACTTAGTTTCGCGATTCTCTATGCTAATTCACTATTTAATTAGCCAATATTGATCAATCAATCAACCCCAATATGTTTAGCGAATCCTTTTGCTGAAGGCTTTCGTCAAGTCTTTTTCGTTTTTTCAGTCTGTCTTCCTATATTTGATTTTTGAACCCTTAACATCCTTTGTCGTGTTTTCAAGTGTGTGTTTAGTTGTTTTTAGTCTTTGTTTCGTCCAATCTCTTGCTTTCGGTTTTCCCTTCAATTTGACCTATCTTAGGGCTTAATCGGACTTATCAGTCAAAAGATATGACCATTTAAGCGCCCAAAAAGTGGACTCTCCAAGCTCAACTACATATTTAAAAAATAGATGTTATTTTCTATAGTGGAGTTGCACTTTTTGAAAAATATAACATAAATTCATTTTATGTTATGTTTTTAAGTTACTTTATCACTTAAGTGACTATAGTGCACTTTTTGTTATAGTTTGATGTTGACTTGCTTTTAAATTTCACTTAAGTGATTCTAGTGCACTTTATGTTATATTTTGATGTTGAGTTGCTTTTAAATTTTTCACTTAAGTGACTTTATCACAATATAGTTCTAATTTTATGTGAGTTTTACTTTATGTTCTATTTTAAAACATATAAGTTAAATATTACTTTATGAACTAATGTTTACAAATTATAGATATAACTATATAGTGTAAATGTTATTTTTGACCCCTTTGGTAATATCAGACTCAATAAACAAATAGACGTGCTAAATAAATCACTTAAGTTATGTAAGTCAACAATATGACTTTCTTTTCTTACTTTACATGCAATTGCATCTAGAGAATCCGATTTTGCATGTAAAAGGCCAAAATCTTAATATAAAAGCATGTAGATGTAACATGCAATCCCTCTTCAAGAGTGCGACTTGCATATGTTGTGAAAAATAAAACATGCAAATGCACTTGGAGAGTGCGATTTGCTTGCGAAAGACCAAGTCATACATTTTTACATGTAAAAAGCAAGTTTTTAAACATGTAAATGCACTTGAAGAGTGCGATTTGCATGTTGACATGTAAAAGCAAGTTTTTTCAAAACATTCAATCACTCTTAGAGAGTCCGATTTGCATCAAAGACATTTTCCATCCAAAATAACACATGCAAATGCATCTTTAGGGTGCGATTTGGCTTTTATGTCATTCTCTAAGTCATTTCTAGCTAAGAAAAACTCATGTGCATGCATCTAGAGAGTCTAATTTTGCCCCCAAATACATGTGTTTTCTTCTCAAGAACACATTTTGAGCATTTTCAGCCAAATATGCCTCATGCATTTGATCTTGGAGACCACGATTTGCAACTTGGAATTTGTCAAAAGTCTCTAAGTTGTTGCATGTGTTTGCACTTGGAGAATCCGATTTTGGGAAAGACAAGTTCATTCCAACTTCTTCTTCCATTTTTGGCTCATTGAGCTCCAAGTAAGTAAATCTATTTAATTTTGCTTGTATTTCTCACTTGTTTTCCTACATTATTGCATTATATGGCTCGTTTTTATCCATTTGTTCAAATGCAGCCCATGTATTTTGCATTTTGTGTTTAAATAAGTTGAAGTCTTCTTTTAGAAAATGCATAAAAATCATCCAAAATCCAAAAAAGGATTTGCATTTAGAAGAATATCTTCATGTTTGTCATGTTTGAGTCAATAGCAAGAGGTACGTTTTTATTTTTGTTTTCTTGTTTGTTTGATGCTTGTTTTGTTTTCGTTTTTTGGAAGAAAGTTGAAGTTATCCTAAGTGCATACATGCTTCTTTCATTCATGCTGTAATGTCCCGACTTCTCTGGTTAAGTTTCACAAATTCCTGGCCGATAAACCTGCAATGTATATTAGTAATTTCCACAAATACACATACATAATTAATAACAAAGAATATGATATAGTCTATTTATTTTATCTAATGAGACATTTTAATTTCCTTTCCTTAAGGGGAGGCTGTGATCGATTGCTTAGCTCCTGGGGGAGTGCTTCCTGCGGCTCTAGTGAGTAGAACAACTCTCCACTAAGCAATGTCTCCTCACTGTACTTCCTCCCTTTAAGTCCTAATGGATGATCGATATTGATGCATCCATCCTTCCTAGAGAGAATTTCTTCACTTCTAGGCGTTATGGATAACCTTACAGAGTATATCCATCCTTTCATATGCATATGATCTAGTGCTTTCAGTATATACTGACCTTCAGAGATAGTTAATCCCTGCCTTAATTCCTTAATAGGAATTATAACACCCGATAGAGTGTCCTATTCTCTTGATTCCTATTGGATTGATGGAATGATTTCTGTATTCTCTTCAATGTATGAATGTTTCTGGGCAATACTCTTCAGAGTTACTGTTCACAGCTTGGAGTGGTGGATAATGATGTTCCTGTGGTGTCCCCGTATTGTCTTCTTACATCGATAGCATGAGTGTCATCTTTCTTGTAATTAATGGACTGGAATCGTCGTCTATCTCCTGGAGTCTACTTTGTTCGTAATCTTATTGTTTTCAATTGCTGAGTGATGCTGAGATGGCTTGCTATGCTGGTATGGTTACGTTGCCTCTATTAACACTGACTGTAACATTACTGGCTTTTATTCTTAGTTTCTTCTATTGTTCAAATCCTCAGTATCAACGAAAGTAGTGCGGAAGAAGATCGACGAATCAATGATTTGTCTTATCCGCTGGTGTGTGCTCTCATGTCAGCGAAAGTGGAATTGGTTGGTCTTTTGTGTTTACCGTCTCCTGTCAATATCAACTTCTTGTCTCTGTTATTACTGGCTCGTATCTGCCGACTCAGCTTTGCTTTGTCCCTTTGTAATTGAGTGCCGCACTAGCTCTTGTATATCCAATATAAAACTCTTCTTTTTGTTTCTTCTCCATTAATCCCCTGATGACTTCCCTACACTCTCCGTATTCATTTTTATATGCGTTGGATGGGTCGCGATTCTTACTTATGCAATGCGCCCGTTATTTTAAGTATTAATACCTTGGGTTATACATAATATAATAATAGTTTATTATTATTAATAGTTTCTTATTTAATACAGCTTGAATTATTATCTTTAGTGAATAATTCGATTATTATATATTAATAATAATAATAGTTTATTATTATTAATAAATGAAACATTATTTTATAAAAGCCTAAGTTGTTTAATAAACAATTTGTGTATTGTTGATTAGTAATTTTTTTATAAATGATAATTAATTTAATTAGTATTTTTGATTAATAATTATTGTATTAATAAACTTAAGAATTTAATAAACAATTTAATTACTCAATTATAGTAATTAATATTAATTTGATTGAGGCCTGAGCAATTGATTATATTTATTTAATAATTAATAATTTTCTAATATTATTTGATTAAGCATAAATTGAGTAATACTCATTATTTACAAGTGTTCATATTAATTGAGGGTCATTACACATGCCAATTCGTCCTTCATTCCCCAACACATGTAATGAGCTTGCCTAGCTCCTTGCTAACAAAATAACTTTTCTTCCTGAATTCTTTGCAAATGTGTTTTTGTTTTAATGGTGTTTGAATTTTCTACTATCTTTTCCGAAATAAAATAATAACATATAGCAATTTGATACTATCACCCCAAGCTCAACGATTTAATTTATAATTCAAAAGTCATTGCAAATATATATTAAAACAAAATTACAATATTTAATGCTGGGCACCTGGCAAGTAGGTACAACCACTCTAATGATGATGCCACCAATATATGTAGTTGACGCAGCCTTGGGGAATGAAAACATGGCTTAAGAAAAGTCCACGCAGCCACCAAAAAAACAAAACGCAGCCTCGAGTTATTAATTGCTGCCCTCAAGAAGTGAAACGCAGCTTCTTGTATTGAAACACAGCCCTCTGTAATTAATACGCAGCTTCTGTGGGAGCTAACACATCCTCTCCTATATAATTCACAGCTAGTTTGGAAGATATAACAGCCTTCCAGTATCAATATGAAACTCTGAAGATAATCATTCCACCATAATAATGTCTCTGTAACAGCAACAACTAAATAATTCTCCTCAAATTTGGTATACAACAACACCAAATTTGCATCCATAGAATCAGAATTGAATCTCCAGTATCCAGTAGCAAAATTCACCATCAACAAATGATGATTCAAATTGCAGCAGAGAGGAATTAGTCCTCAAACCCTTGAAGAGTTTCTCCACACTAAAAACTTCATAAAAAATGCACAAGTCTTGAATGAATTCCTTTTTGCCCAAAGCATTGCTTTTATAATAAAAGATATCTTCTCTCACACACTTTTCACTTACAAAAGACTTTGCTTTATGTGCACATTTGAAATATAATAAACTATTATATTTCTCTTCACTTTAATGCTAAAAATGACCATTTTATTAAAATAATGCTGTTTTGACATATAGGGTCCCTATTTTATGAGCTCAGGATTTAAAACTTCTCAATCCGGTTCCAACGAGCTATAACACTAAGATGCCCAAAATACATTCCTAATAAAAATGGCAACCTTAGCCGATTTAATTAAATAATAATCATAATTCACCCATCTTGCGAAAACAACTGAGGAAGCATTAGAATCAAAATCTGACAGGACAAGAGTGATCCTGATGATGAAAGATGATGAATGAACCTGACAGGGTGACTTACTAAAAATAGATGCTCCCTCCAAGAATCTTGGAGTCCAAACCGGAAGCCGGAAATAAAATTTGAAAGCATCATATAACTCTAAATCCTCTGAGCTCAGTAGAACCACAAGTTGACTTACTATAAATAGTAAGTCCCTAAAAAAGGGCCAAAACCCACAACAGGGTCCTCTAATCACCAGTATTAGCCTACAAGGACCCAATGATAAGCTAAATCCACTAACTCCAATGCTAGCTCAAAATGGGGACATTACAACACATGCGATTGCATCTCCCAAGCCCATTACATGTAAAAACATGTCATTTTCACTACTTGTCTTTACCTCTAAGGAATCCATTTTGGCAAAAGGTCAATCTTTTAGATACCAAAATTATCATTTACACATGTCCATATGCATCCAATTTGCATTCTTGACCTTACAAACAAAGCCCCACATGCAATCCATCTCTATAAGTCCAATTTTGCCCCTTTTTGCCCACATACATGTGCTATTTGTTTCACTTCCAGCCAACACATGTGTTCTATGAGTATCTAATCAATACTCCGAACACCTTGTTCTTCATAAATCAATCATTGCAAACCAAAACCTAACTCTCTCATGGATCTAATCTCCTCAGATGCTGTATTTACCCTTTGGAATTTCCATGTTGTAACATAGGATATGTCAGCATCATCAAAAGTCAAAGGAAAGATGAAATATCAATATGACAAAGAGTTGGCTCATACCACAACCTCACTTGTTTCATCGCAGTAAGGAGGAAATGACTACAGAATACACTGACAAAGTTAATGCTGATTTTGATTCTGAAGAATTTGGAGCGCATACGATGAACAAATTTGCTGCATATAAATTTGTGGCAAAACACTTAAGGGATTATCTTGCAGATTACAAAATTGTGAAATCAGCACATATGAATGCAATCAGGGTTGAAGCCATTTCAGAGACAATGAAGATTCTAGATCTTCCTATGGTTCATGATTGTATTGTCAAATATAAGGCCTTCCTTGACAATTTCAAGGATTGATTCACTTTTCTTCACCTTTTTGTTTTAGTTTTCATGCTTTGTAGATTGGAGAAGATGAATTGCATGTGATGCAGTTGCATGTAATTCGATTGCATGTCCTCATGACATGTAATCCAATAATTCTTCTCACCTAGTTTTACCGAGGCAAAGTGGTTGAATTGCTCCCACTTTTTCCTCCTTTTTCTCATTTCTTTTCCTATAAAAGGAATGCCCCTCCATTGTAACAAGAATCTTTATTTTTATGCAAGAAAGCTCTGCCAAAGTTGTGCAAGCATAACTGTGATTGTGTAGTACTATTTTGGAGAAAAGTAAATAGAAAGAAATGATTGGAGCTGAAGCTATGATTGAGTGCAATTGTGGTGAATCAAATTGGAAGCTATGACTGCAATTTGGTTTTACTATCTTTATATTTATGTTATTCTTGTGTTTTATTAAGAGCAAAGTGAATATCAAAAACAATTAGAGCCGAAGCTATGACTGAGAGCAGTGTGGTATATAAAACTAGAATGGTAATCCCCATTTTCGATTTTACAAGTGCAGTGTAATGTCCCCAATTTTAATAAAGTGAATTAAATTAATTAATTAAGCGGTCTCAAAAATTAAATAACGTTATAAATGACTTTTTTAATTTATTAATTTAGTTATAAAATAAAAGGGGGCCAAAGTACACTAGCTTAACACAATTTGCTAGGGCTAGATCACTCTCCTTTTTCACATTTTTTAGGATTGGTTGACTAGCATAAAAAAATTTGCTAGAACTTTTCACCTATCCTTTTTCATGGGTTGACTAGTGTAACTGTAATGTCCCCATTTTTCAGACTTTGGGATTAGCTTGGTTTGGCGGCCCTCGCAATCTAATCGGGTGTTTAGAGGGGGTTAGATTGTGGAGCTAGTGTTGAGATTCCATTTTGGAGATTTAGATTATCGGTTCTGCTCTTCGTTTTGGTCAATTTGGCCAACTTACTATTTTTAGTAAGTGGGGTTTCAGGTATGGCCAAGATTGGCAGGGTGTCTGCACGGAACGTCAGACATCTTAGGATTCAGTTTCAGAGAATCTCCAGTTTGAGAGACTTACTATTTTTAGTAAGTCTATTTTTAGCAGCGGCTATTTCTGGCAGGGCAGTATCTATTTTTGGCTGGGTAGTTGGTCCTGGTGCTTTGTTAGTAGTTCAATGATTGCAGTCAGACGGTTCATGGCTTTAATTTTAAAAGGTGTTATTAAATTAAATTATATTGATTTAATTTAATAACTAATGACTTTATAATATTATATTATAAAGTGGAAGTATTTAATAAAGCCAATTAAGTGAAATATTAAAAAAATGCTTTTTCGAAAAAGCTATATATTTTGCTCGAAAAAATGCTTTCATTCATTCATTATGCAATCATTATTTTGAAGTTTGTGAAGAATTGCCCTGGCTAGGGTTTCAAGGATGGATTCCTCTTTCTGGTGATTTGAGTCATTGCCTGTAATGGTGAATTTCACAACTGTTTAATTCTGGATATCAATTCAATGCTGTTGTATATTGAATTGAAGAAAGTCATTTCTGGAGTTTGAAGATTTGCTGATGAGATGGTATTTATTTATACTTTGCAATGAAGTTTCCGAATATGTTATTGAATGCTGATAAAAGTGTGTAAAGAATTCAATCAAATCTGAGTTTCAATTATATTTATTTGACAGTTGGTTAATAATTTTCCGAGTTATCAAAGTTTGGAGCAAGCGGAGAATTATTGTATTGAATGGGGAATCAGATATTCATGTGCTGCGATTCCTAATTATTATCGATTTGTGGAAGTTGATGCATTAGGGGCATTATCGATTGTGTGTCGACTGAGAATTTAAAGTGCCGTGAAGACAAAGCTAATTAACGTCAATGCTGGATATTCAAAATCTGGGCGTAGCAAATGGGAGACTTCTTTCTTGAGCACGTGCCTGCAAATTTTGGGCCATTCCGCCTCTTTCTCTGAACCGCGTCTAGGCTGGGGCACACATGTGTAGCAGTGAGGGTGACCATTCTTTCCTTCGCCACAATGCCCATGCTTAAGATCTAAAGTGACTGATTTTCCTGCAGTCACGTCATCATTTAACAGGCTGCATTACTCATTTCTGGGCAGATGTTATTGTTGGAGGATTAATACATTCACAAGGTGGCATTATTTATTTATGAACAGACGTTTCAACTGGTGAATCATTTCAATTACAGGTGGTGGTTTCAATGGTGTGTAGGATATAACAATTAGGAAGCATTCTCAGTCACAGTATATTGATCTGGATATTCAGAGAGAGCCAACGTAGGTTCCTCACAGTGGTATCAGAGCTTTCTTCCTACCATCTTGTGGGGTTTGGTTACATAAATTTTATGAAGTTATTATAAGAGTGATCAACACTTCTATTTTCTAGCTATGGATAGACATAGGAGATCTAGTTCAGGGAGTCGTCATAGCAGTAGGGGAAAAAGAATTGATTTAGATGCTTTGGTTGAAAGCGTTGAGAGATTGAGACTGCATCAACAGAGGCTAGCAGAGAGGTTGTCGGCTCCTGCTACAGTGGACAAGGCAGCGAGATATATGGTCTCTACCTTTAGTAGGCCGACATCGAGTTTTGCAGGGGAGAAGGTTAGAGTTTTCTCCTACAGTTGGTCGTGATGCTGATGTTCCTTCATTTAGTTCAGCACCTGCTATTTCCATTCGTAGTGCTGATGATACATTTATTGCACCGGATCCAGTGGATGTTTTAGTGCCATTGGAGGACAACAGTGTTGAGCATCACTGGGTTGAGGCTCCCAGAGTAGTCACTATGGATTGTACAAAGACAACTGATGTTGTAGTCATCTCTGAGTGTTCAGATTCTTCCATGGAGGGAGTTGTCATTGGAGATGTTTATGTCAGCTACAGTAGTGTTGCTCCAGTTCAGGAGGCAGTTGCTTGCTCAGATAGGCCCGAGGCTTGTATGGGGTCTCCCAGTGATGTAGTTGGTGATCAGGGCATTACATCAGGCTCAATTGATGATAGTTCGAGCTCCGGCATTATTGGTGCACAATCTGATGTGGAGTCATGTGTGCAGAGTCACGTGTCAGCAGTTGAGGTTTCAGCAAGAGATGTAGGATCTGACACATCTGATGATACTTTCGAGGATGCTGTGAGTTGCATGGGAGATGACACCCCCTGTGAGTTGTTGGGTGATGACTGCGAGGAGCATATGAGCTCTAATAGTTCAGAGATATTTGATAGTAGTCGTAGTATAGGATCAGTACAGGAGACAGTGGTTTATTCCTGTGTTGAGGATGTGAGCATGGAGCCTTCGAGTGATGACACTCAGGATGGGAGTGTTGCAGATGATTTGTCAGATGTAATTCCATGCTATAGTATAGTCTATCCACATGTTGACATTGAGTTGTGTATGCAACCCGAGTTAGTAGAGGAGATGCAGTTAGAGGATGTTTACACTAACATTGCAGATATCTCTGATGCTGAGGGTGAGGATGATGAGTGCTGTAGTGTCTCTGGTTTTTTATATCTGACTCTGGGTGTAGATTCAACGTTGTCATACGAGTTCCAGGATTCTATGTTACAGGGACTCATAGAAGAGGATAGGGAAGCTTTCGAGTGGCAGGAGTTTGTTACAGCCAGGGCTTCCATGTCTACAGAGAGGGTTACTCCGTCAGTGACTCATGAGGATTTGTCTCAGGATTTGGATTGTCAGATGATTGCAGAGGACGAGGTAGTTGGAGATTGTGTTGAGTCAGATTCAGCAGCAGCTTCCTCGGGGTTAGATGAGAACATGTCCGATGCCTGTACTTAGAGTATAGGGGTGTACTCAGATGTAAGTACACAAAGAGAGTGTGATTTCGACGGAAGTTTGTTGGATACAACTTCCTCTCATAGTATGGACAGCACATTTGAGGTTGTTCATAGGAGGCCCGTTGTGCAGAGTCATCATGTGACTAGCCAGTTGCGAATGGGTGAGAGAGATATTACTTCTACACTTGAGCATTTTGATGCCGCTCGTCAGTTGTTGGTTGTTAATAGTTGGGGTGCTCCTATGACAGATGAGTCCAGCGGTGGTTACCTTTCATTGATAGAGATTCATGCTTTGCGTGAAGCTATTAGGATGTTGAGATAGGATTACTTACAGATGGTAGTCGACCGAGATCAGTTAGTTGAGTGGGGGAGTACAACCTATGAGGCACTGTTGGATCGGGAGGAGGTGAGTGAGCTTACCCAAGAGCTCACAGCAACTACTAAGGCTTTGGAGGACACTCAGCGGAATCTTCAGGAGTCGCAAATTTAGTTAGAGGAGGTGACCGTGGAGGTGGAGCATTTGCGGTCCACACCAGCTCCAGACCCGGTTTGTTTGCATATAGAGATGGTTGGTGGTGAGTCTGCTCCTACAGTTGGCATCGAGGAACATGATGTTGTGGCAGACACACATGCTCAAGATATGGGAGTACTTGGTATAGATGAGGTTGGAGTACCAGTGGAGTCGAGTACTCAGGTTGATCTTTCTTACATAGCTGACAGCATGGTGCAGTTGGCTGTGCCACATTTACAGAGGGATCAGCTGTGGATTGCGGGGGAGTATGTTGACGCTTCCACATATAATTTCTAGTGCACTAAATCTTTTATGGAGTATTTGCTGGAGAGTGCAGATGTACGATAGGACTCTTATGGAGTGTCTGAGGGTATGCTCATCCGAGGCTCTTTTGCTATTCGGAGGTTTCCTGGGAAGATTGTAGAGACTCTTTCTACTATGCTTCACCACAGAGATTTCGAGGTTGGGTTTGTTGAGAGGATTGCACAAGGTCCTAACCAGCCTACAGTTATGCGGAGTCAGAGATTGGAGCCATCTTCTGATTCCCAGTTCGGTAATGGTGAGCCAGTGACGAAGATTCGGGTTTCTGATAGGCATTTCACGGTGGGGTATGCTCATCATTTTTCTTTTGACCCTTAGGTGGGAGATTTGTTCTCACGCAGGGGTAAGCTGGCTCCGGTATCCTACCATCCATCATGGGATGGATTAGCACCATTGTTTGCAGATGGTTTTGGCAGTTGCAAGTTAGATTACTTGTAGTGTCCACACACTCAGGACTGCTTATCAGGTGACAGAGTTGATAATAGTGATCCTGGCACATTTGGTCACTGTTGTTTCCTTGGTGCAATTGGGTATGAGTACTGGATTGACAGGGACTCAGATTTTGATGGAGTTATTATTGCAAATGGGTTGAGTTCCATTGGGTTGTTTTCAGTATTGGCATCTATAGTTGGTTTACAACTATTGTTTTCAGTGGTGTGTGTTGGGTTGATGTCAGTTCTTTCTTCACAGGAGTTTAGTGCGGATCGGGACATTACTTGTGACCATCCTTGGGATCCGGGTGGTTTGTGATGTTGCTTGTTTTTCCTGATTGCTTGAGGACAAGCAATCTTGGGAAAGGAGGACTGTAATGTCCCCGTTTTTCAGACTTCGGGATTAGCTTGGTTTGGCGGCCCTCGCAAGCTAATCGGGTGTTTAGAGGGGGTCAGATTGTGGAGCCAGTGTTGGAATTCCATTCTGGAGATTTATATTATCGGTTCTGCTCTTCGTTCGAGTCATTTTGGCCAACTTACTATTTTTAGTAAGTGGGGTTTCAGGTATGGCTAGGATTGGCAGGGTGTCTACACGGAACGTCAGACATCTCATGATTCAGTTTCAGAGAATCTCCAGTTTGAGAGACTTACTATTTTTAGTAAGTCTATTTTTAGGAGCGGCTATTTCTGGCAGGGCAGTATCTATTTTTGGCTGGGCAGTTGGTCCTGGTGCTTTGTCAGTAGTTCAATGATTGCAGTTAGACGGTTCATGGCTTTAATTTTAAAAGGTGTTATTAAATTAAATTATATTGATTTAATTTAATAACTAATGACTTTATAATATTATATTATAAAGTGGAAGTATTTAATAAAGCCAATTAAGTGAAATATTAAAAAAATGCTTTTTCGAAAAAGCTATATATTTTGCTCGAAAAAGCACTTTCATTCATTCATTATGGAATCATTATTTTGAAGTTTGTGAAGAATTGCCTTGGCTAGGGTTTCGAGGACGGATTCCTCTTTCTGGTGATTTGAGCCATTGACTGTAATGGTGAATTTCACAATTGTTTAATTCTAGATATCAATTCAATGCTATTGTATATTGAATTGAAGAAAGTCATTTCTGGAGTTTGAAGATTTGCTGATGAGATGGTATTTATTTATACATTGCAATGAAGTTTCCGAATATGTTATTGAATGCTGATAGAAGTGTGTAAAGAATTCAATCAAATCTGAGTTTCAATTATATTTATTTGACAGCTGGTTAATAATTTTCTGAGTTATCAAAGTTTGGAGCAAGCGGAGAATTATTGTATTGAATGGGAATTAGATATTCATGTGCTGCGATTCCTAATTATTATCGATTTGTGGAAGTTGATGCATTAAGGGCATTATCGATTGTGTGTGGACTGAGAATTTAAAGTGTTGTGAAGACAAAGCTAATTAACATCAATGCTGGATATTCAAAAGCTAGGTGTAGCAAATGGGAGACTTCTTTCTTGAGCACGTGCCTACAGATTCTGGGCCATGCCGCCTCTTTCTCTGAACCGCGTCTAGGCTGGGGCACACATGTGTAGCAGTGAGGGTGACCATTCTTTCCTTAGCCGCAGCGCCCATGCTTAAGATCTAAAGTGACTGATTTTCCTGCAGTCACGTCATCATTTAACAGGCTGCATTACTCATTTCTGGGCAGATGTTATAGCTGGAGGATTAATACATTCACAAGGTGGCATTATTTATTTATGAACAGACGTTTCAACTAGTGAATCATTTCAATTACAGGTGGCGGTTTCATTGGTGTGGAGGATATAACAGTTAGGAAGCATTCTCAGTCACAGTATATTGGTTCGGATATTCAGAGAGAACCAACGTAGGTTCCTCACAGTAACACAATTCACTAGACCATCAACTCTTGGTCCTTTGATTGACCGCCTTTTGGATCCCTTATTGGATACACTTTCCTTAAGGATAAATCATCCTTTTCTCTTCTATCCCTAAAGAAGCTTACCTTCCCTTAGGACAGATCGTTCCTTTTGGATCCCGTATTGGATACACTTTCCTTCCTTAAGGACAGATCCTTCTTTCTTTTCGATCCCTAGGGAAGCTTACCTTCCCTTGGGACATGTCGTTCTTTGTTGGATCCCTTATTGGATATACTTTCTTTAAGGACAGATCCTTGACGGATTGAACTAGCATAACACGACATGCTAGAACCTTTAAATGCCATCTTTTGCGATGCTTTCTTTGTGTGATTCACAGTAAGACAACACCTTATTAGGCTGGGTAATCACACTCTTTTCTCTTTCTCATGGATCACCTAGTGCAACATAATCGACTAGCCTGTGTCATCCATGGTTATCTTGATCTCTCCTCAATGATTCCATAGCACAACGAACTTTTCTATTTGATTTGATCGTGGAGACTTATCTTATCTTTGATGTATGCTCTTGCTCTTTTTAGGTGATCACTTTTGCTCTTGCAATAGCTTTAGAGAGTGATACTAGCGGTTGAGACATTTTCTCGAGCGAGGTCTCTTCAACTAGCTGGCTTGGAATCTTAGTAATAAGCTCTAGGCATTTGTTGTTGTTTTCTGTATCCTTGTATATGGATGTACAAGTTAAGATTCTCGGTTTGGGGGCTTATGTCCTTAAACTTAGCGATGTTTTATCTCCTTGCAATTTGCCCATGATCTCTCTCTCTCTCTCTACTTTACCGTGAGCATGTAATATCCCTTGCCTGGCCTTTCTAGGATTTTAAACTTAATTCTTATTTTTCAATTACAAGACACTTCTTTCTGTTAGTCAGTTACTCAAAATGAATTGGGAGAGTGCCAAATGTAATGCCAATTCTCTTGATAATTAGATTGTATAACAAACTTGTATGAAAAGATGATTTCTGTGGTCAACCAATGTGACTTTAATATTCATTAATTGTTCACATTATCAGATCAAATATATATGTAGTGGAATGTAATTGTAATATAGAGTTATCCAAATACACTTCAATATATATATATTGAGTTCTCAAAGGTAGGTAAGAATAGTATTACTTGTCGTTACTTTTGCAAAGTCAATTTTATCGATACCAATATATGTTAGTAAGTATCGGGGCCCAATCAGGCTTTGAAGTGTTAGAATAGGATGTTTTCTGTTTTGATTGGCTGAAAATGGAGGAGTTATCAGATGACAGGGTATGGGATAGCAGATGAGCATAAGAGTTTGTTCAAATCAAGGATGTCACAGTAACTTGCTTCAGTGTTATCTATTGGTACTTATTTTATTTTATTCTGTAGACAGAATAATACTTTATAGTAAATATTTGAGGATTCCCTTTGTTTTTATGTAGGGTTTGGATTCTTTAGATACTGCTGCAGCTGCAGAACAATTGGCACTTACCATGCAATCACTTGGAAGCTTGGATGAGGCTCAAGAGCTTTTGCGAAGGTAAGCATATTGTTGTTTTGTTTAGCACACACATATCCTTCTAAGAGTGTTTTTCTGTCATTCCTAATTAAACAATGACTTTGTGGAGTTGCTGTGTCTTGCTTGCTCTTGTTCATTGTAATACATATCTCAGCCTGTATGCAGTATTTATTTGCAGTCTTGAGCCATTGTTTTTCATATACTAATATTAATGTTGTGATTTTGGCTAGGTGTCTTAATGTCAAAAAAAATCTTCTTCCTGAAAATCATGTTCAGGTTGGTCTCATTTTTGTATTTTAATGTCTTGGTCAAACATTTCTACAGTTTTATTCAAACAAGTGCAAGTTCAATGTCTATTTGTTATCTGTTCCAATACTCATATGCCTTAAGCCAGTCTAATAACAACTTTTAAACTTGAAATTACCATTTATCAGCGCATGTGAATAAAACAAAATTATCAGAGTTTGATACTTGAACACTACCTGCTTGGAACGATCATATGACTTAGGTGACCCAGCAAGAAGATAGTTTAGAAAGCTAGCTAAAGGTTATAATATATTTAAAAACAAAATAACTATTTTTCCAAACTAGAAGCTAATGTTAAGGACATAATATATTCTTGATGACAGTAGAGAGTACTAGCATTGTATAGCAAAAACCAATACAAAAATGTTTGGCTGGAAGCAAGCAGACCTTAGAACCCATAGAACTCCAAGCGTAGTGAAACCCCACTGGTCACCTGCTGCCACCAGCACGCTAGCACCATGTCAGGGTGCTTTAGATATGATAACTCCTACCCTAAAGTCAGAGCTTCGAGTGCTGCATAGCCATAGCTGTGATCCCCCGTTGAACAACCATACCCTCTTTTGAAGGCCTATTTTGTTTATACTTTATACACAGAGTTGCCACCACTGGTTTGTTTGTGCCAACAGGAATAGTTGTAATACATACATCTTCTAATGAATTCCTGTTTTACCATTTTTGGGAAGGCGCAAAGAAAACTGTGATTACAAAGCTATGGATGCATCACACACTATTAATATAAAATGTAGATTCACATTTGA
The DNA here is from genome assembly GCA_027943335.1 of Chamaecyparis obtusa. Taxonomy (NCBI): domain Eukaryota; kingdom Viridiplantae; phylum Streptophyta; class Pinopsida; order Cupressales; family Cupressaceae; genus Chamaecyparis; species Chamaecyparis obtusa. The sequence goes on from BSBK01000899.1 coordinate 997,636, forward strand.
GTATTCTTAGGCTGGGTGAGATAATTGTTTCTTTGAACCACCACATATTTCCATCCAGACGAATCTGCTTTCAACCCAACCACCCTCACTTTCAATTTTCTCCACCTCAAGTGAACGAGAATGGGCTGAACCAAACATAATTTGATGAGCAGTGAAAGCCTTTGACAAGATAATCTGATTGAGTCATTTATGAAAGATATCTAGCTGCAGCTTCATTATTTTAAAACCGATGCAGAACCTTGTTGCTCAAGACTAAGTCCAAATATTTCGAGACGTTTGTACACATAATAAGAATTAATCTTTGAGAATACAGTCAATGATATGTCTTGCATTCTCAGAAACTACCTGCTCGTTCATTTCTGACAGTTTGCAAGACATGATTATCAGAGAAACAAGGAAGAAGAGTACATCAATGGGAAGACAATAGATTGATAAATGAAAAATATATAAATGATTAATGTGTGATGCATCTAGATGCCAAAATGTACAGGGATTGCAAAATGTCAAGATGCCTTCAACAAATCATCTTGCTTCAGATGAACAAATTGTGAGAGCTATTTCTCATGTAAGTGCTCATCTTATAGTAACTTTCCACTGTTTATAATAATTAGACGTCATAAGACTTGGGAAGAAAGGCAGGCTCATTTATTAAAATATCATTCAAGCTAACTGAATCACTTGGAGCTCAGTTACCAGGTTCTGCTATTTAGGCCTGGGTCCTGGTACTAGTATGGTTCAGGTATTGGTTCTTCCTGGGTTCTTCTTGGGTTATCTATGGGTCTTGTGAAGGACTCACAATGAACCCAGGCAGCTAGGAAGTACCGGAGGGCAATAGGTTAGTTTATGTATATATTTCTGATTTGTTCATCAGTATACTCTGTGTCAGCTTTATATAGTGTCTTGCAACAGCTTGGTAATATTATTCAAGTAAAAATTGGTCTTTGTAATGCCCTAAGTCTATGACAGTAGCAAATGATAATCTACTTCAATTCTTTTGAAGGTGAGGGATTGATTTTTTTATTTGTAGATCTAAGTAGATTACTGCTGATATATTTGTAACAGCCAGCCCATAGTTATGTTTGCTTATCATGATCATAATAAGGTCAATTAGTTATGCATGTAATCTGGAACCAATAGAACGCATATATATATATATATGGGAATTTCTTTTTTCCGTACCTGCATACCTGAACCCTGTACCTGTACCCAAACTGGAACCTGAATCGGCAACTTAGACTTGGAGAGAAACAAATAGTGCAATTTTAATCTACCTTATGGTTTGTAAAGAGATCCACTGCTTTGTTTGTCTCAAATTAGTAATATCTCCATGTAATCTATTCAAAAAAGCCATATCATTCTCTGCCTTATTTGTACGCTATTAATTTTCAACTTGTGGCAGCCCTTGGGCATAGCCCTTACAAGTACCCATTAAAGATTATCCTAGCAAATTATCTAGCTCTAGGTGGTTCAATGCCTTCTACAACCGTACCACCTTGGCTATGTTGTTTGTCTCAGACCCAAAATTGGGAGAGAAAGGTACAGGCAACTCATGAAAATGGCTCCTCAAAAACCTCTCCTGTTCATAAAATTCTCATGTTGCTGCAAGAAATGTCGCCAATTTTTTTAAAAAATCCTAGGAGAGGAGCCCAGTTGATGTCACTTCTGGGTTTAGGTGGGTTTCTTAAGCAATTTTTCTTTCCTTATGCTCTCTTGCATCCTGATGATGGATCATGTAGTGTGATCCGAAACATTGATGTTAAAAATTCCTACACAATCGAATCCAGAAACTATCATAAACATTCATATGAATTGTGGAAATCTGATACCCTTGGACGACATTTAAATGTTAAACAATATTGCTATGTCACATCATTGCTATTATTTAGAATTTTAGTCAATTGTAACTGCTTGTGCCGTTAGACTTATTTGTCTGTAATGCAATGATTCCAGCACTCTTTTTCCTCCAACTACGAATAAAAAGTTAGGCATCAGAGTAGTTCAATTATTCAATATCTTCCACTGAATTTCCTGGATTCTTATAAGGCTTATTCGTACAGTTTGACTCAAGGATTACTAGGGAGTAACAGAAACCTATTGCAGTTGTTATTGGCATAATTATATCTTGAGTACCCATACTTTATGTTTGTTTAATTCCATTTACAGTTTGACTCTAGCCATCAATTTGACAGCGATAAGCAGTTCTTGGCTTCCTTCCCAATGTTTATAAATCCTATCATTTTATTGCTTTCTTCCTATTATACTAACTTGTTAATTATTTTGCTTTCTGATTTTTTGATTATATTATTATTAAAGTCTCACTTGGTTTCTTTTTTTAATTTTGCTTTTGTATTTTTGTATTTAGTTGCTTTCATAGCATAGGGTTCTCTTACTCTAGTGCTTCTTTTTCATAACTGGTTGTACTTTCCCATAGACGTTCCTTAGTCATTTATAGACGTCAATACAACTTTTTTCTTTCTTTCTTTATTTCTTTTGCTAAGTGCAAACTGAAAATCTTGGTAAAATTGACAGCATAATGCATTTTTGCAACAGAAATGAATTCCTATATGTATATTTTGTTTGTAGCTAGGTGGGACCATGCTTAAGCTAGCAAGAGTAGCCATGCTAAAATCTAGTCGAAACAGAACGATGAATGTCATTGAAGCTGAGCTGGAACTTGAAAAAGCAAAGGAATTACTTAGTGGTGCAATAAGGTGACATTCTTGTCTTCACTTCATACAATAACGAATTTTGATAGTTGAGTTTTTTTACACTCTTAAGTTGATTTAATTACAATCATGCTCATAGGTTTGTTGACCTTCATTGTGGGGTGACGATTTGATGTTTTCATTGGACTTATCAGTTGCACACAAATTTGTAGAACATAATAGTTGATAATAATAACTATTGTTCTATCTTAGTTCTAATTTTCACAAAAACCAATTTCTAGTTAATTCATGATGTTCAATGAATTTTTATGATTTTATTATTAGTATTATGATGGATAAAAAAATGGAGATTTTCTGTATTTAGAATTTTTGTGTGACCAGCTTTGAACAGTTGAGGATGCCATTGATTTCTTTAATTGTTTTGTTTTAATGTTTTAATTCTTGGTCAGTTTTTGAGCTTCCAGAATTTTTTTAACCCTAGCATTTTTGTATTATAACTCGATGCATATGTATGTACCTTGTCCTACCCACTCAGATTTTTTCTATTGTCATTTCTTGAGTCAATTTTTTCATCCCTCATTTTGTGAGCCATTGATCAAATCATCAAACCCTTGTTTTTAAATTTTTATTAATGGCATATTTTTAGTTTCTAATAAATGTCTTTGCACGACCAATGACATGCTCTTCAACACATCAGACGGGACTAAGAAGAAAGCTTGAATGAGGACAAAGATGCAAAATTGACCAAAGCATGAAAAAAGGGATATTTTAGTGTATTGGAGCACGTCAATGCACTAAGTGACCCAAAATTGATTAAAAAGTGAAAAGGGACAAAATGTAAAAATGTGTGGTCCTAGCGATGAGTTGTCCAATATCAACTTAAAATTAGACCTTAAATAGCTTAAGTGACCCTTGGAGCACTGCTTGTTGCATGTTGTCTAAAGTAAACTTAAAAACATAATACAGGAAGGATAATAAGTTTAAAAGCCTGCACCATTGTCAATAGATGTTCAATTTTGAGCCAAGACATAGATAGGGACTTGTAGTGAAAAGAGTACTCTTTTTTACTAACATACCCAAGTGAATAGAAATTTGAAACAACAAAAGGATAGAGTTAATAGGCATGTACCATTATGAAGAGATGTCCAATTTTATGTTGTCATGCTTCTTTCAAAATCTTAAAAATAATAATTTTTAAGTGGGTCCAATCATAGATAAAAAACTTGGACTCGGCAATGAATTGGCAGGCCCAAAATTTTAAAAAGGTGGGTCTCCACAATAACTTAGCAAAGTTATTGAACATTTGCAAATACATAATTTCTTAAAATATTCTTCACAAACACACATACAATGAATTTCTAGAACATTAGAGAATTTCTAGAAAAAATATATCTGTCATAGCTGGACCCAATTGTCTTCAGGCTGGCAAGATTAGTGCTCTGATACCACTGTAAAGAGCCTACCTGGCTCTTGGCTAAACACTTGTATTTCTTGAATGAATTTGCAATGTTTTTATTTTATTTTCAAGGAAGATATATATATAATTTTTTACTTTTCTCCAATTAAACAAATCGAAATAACAATTTCCTGAGGATTCAATGCTTGCTGATAATTCCTGAAATTACTCTCACAATAATTATGCAATAAATAATTTTATTGATTCTAAATTGCACCTTTCAACACACACAGCCAGCTATATGTTGAAATGCAGCCTCTACATGAAGTCTCCTGTTGTGCTAAGTGTTGGCACAGCAACAAAGGCTGACGTGCAAGCTAGGACTCCTTGCGTGTCACATTAAGGAGTCGGTTCTGCATTATTAACACACTCCACAACCACCCGCAGCTAGGATGATTAAAATGCTGCTTCCTTGACTTGATGCGAATGCCTTCAATGCTACCGCAATTCTTCAGAACAGTACGGTTTATTCACTACCGTACAACATCATTAATAAACACTCGCAAATTGCTTACAACACAATTCGTTGGCAATTTACAGTCCAACTCAAAGTGCAAAGGAATTCTTAAAGAAACTACGTTTCTTCAAAATTTTCGATATCAAACCCTCATTCTTCACCATTTTCGATTTCCCCTAACCATTTCTCCAAAATGAAAATATTACCCAATGATGATAAAAATCGAAATCTTCAAGGCTTTAATTAAGACAATAAACAAGCCTTCTTCCTCACACTTTGCAAAAATTTCAAGGACAAACTTTTCATTAAGGAATCGTCAACTACACACCATCAAAATATAACATGTAATAACATAGTTATTTAATTAAGCAAAGCTTAATTAATAAGTCCATTTGCAAGATGATGAAGCTAAATCCAAGTGATCAACAACATCCTGTGGCCATACTGCCCTGCCAGAAATAGAACTTGACAAAAATAGACTTACTATAAATATTAAATCTAACAAAGAGACCCTCTAGACCAACTCCCAGCTCACGAGGATCGCCATGATGAACTGAAGTAAACATACTCCAAATTCCTGCTAAAACAGGGACATCACAGTCCTCCCTTCTTGAGATTGCTTGTCCTCAAGCAATCGCAACCCAGGGTGTCGTAGAATATCCTCTAACTCCCAAGTAGCATCCTCGACAGGTAATCCACACCACTTCACCAGGAACTCCCCGATGACTCATCTATGCAAATACCTCTCTCTTGAATCCAAATTGACTTAGGAGTCAGTTCTAGTTTCCCTTCATCGTCCAATGGAGGTAAAACAAAAGATGGAACAATATGCCTACCCAACACCTTCTTAAGGTGCGAAACATGAAATACATTGTGCACCTTGCTATCCTCCGGCAGATCTAGCTCATAAGCAACTTCACCAACCCATTTGACCACACAAAAGGGACCATAATACCGAGGTTTGAGCTTTTTGGCTCCACTCTTCCGAATGGACGATTGCATGTTGACATAATTTAGTTATCATTGGTAAAGTCAGAGGCAAACATCAATCCAATCGGAACACTGGTACATCACACTAGTACTCATAATTGTGAACCGGGAGACTAAACAAGAAAGCGGTGTTTAACCGGTCACGCTTATACCAATCTAAGTGTTTCCAACCGGTCATGGGAAACACACAGGGAACAGATGACTAACTAGGTACAAGCTCTTCATCGGTCAAGTGCATGATAATCCAAACCGGATTATGCGAAGCGCTTTCAGTTAAACTAGAGTTAGCTTTTTCAGTGGAATTGAAGTTAGCTTTCTTTTATCTACGAGTGTTTCAAGATAAAAACAGGATCAATTTGCAAGCTTTTTAATCAAGGGTTTTGCATGCATGACGTATGGGAGAGTTTATAGCTTGGCGGAACTATGAGATGTATTTTTAATAAGATTAATTTCTTATAAATATAGGCCATAAGACACAAAAGAATTGTTGTTGAATATCAAGAGCATAGAGCAAAGTAGAGCAGGAGAGCAAAATCTTTTGAGAGGAGTCACAGTCACGAGAGGTGAAAGACAAAGAAAGGTTCAACAACCAAGAAGAGAAAAGGGCAACAAGTATGATTTGATTAGACAGAAAGTGTCATCATAAGATCATTGCTTAAAATTGTGAAGCATATTTAAATCCCTTAATCAGGGTGAACCCTTACAGGTTCTTTGTATAAATCTTTTTACCGAGTAACATCTTTATTGGTGTTCTAAGTCCTTTCACAAGGCAACTCGTAATAGGGTCAAGATCCTAACAGGTCTTCTACCAAATCCCTTAACCGGGTAGCACTCTTACCAGTGTTTTGTAAGCCTCTAATAGGGCATCTTTATTACTGTAGTAGTGAAGTTGTGGGTTCTGTCCTACCGTGATTTTTTCCTTCTAACCGAGGGTTTCCATGTACATATGCTGTGTTGACCTGTGTATTTCAATTTCAGTTTACGAATGTTGTTATATTCTTTAATTTCTAAATAAGTAGGAATATCTGCTTAGAAGGAAATAGAAGAAATTGAAATTACTGATTCACCACTCCCCTCTCAGTAAGCGGTTAGGATTAACAATTGGTATCAGAGCCTCGGTTCTCAATTACATAAAGCTTAATCGCCTGTGTAAAAGATCATAGAGGGTTACAAGCATCAAAAGCAGCTTGAGGAAGCCAATGACATAATAGCCTCTCTTGAGAATAGATGGAGGTCTCTTGCAAAGAGAAAACAACTGACTTTGTAGCTCAGTGAGAGCAGTGTACAAAATTGAGGAACTCTCTGGGCAAAGTGGATTTGATGAAGCAGAAGAGGCAGTCTCTGATCTTATGGAGAAAAATCAAAATCTAACCGATTAGATCTCCAATCTGAAAAGGGAGTAGGAAAGTCATGCTCTGAGGATGACTGAACTAATAGAGTCCAAAAGAAAAAATGAAGATGAAAGGAACAATGCCGTAGTAACACTAGTGACCTCTTAAAGAGCACGAAATTGGCAGAAGATCCAGTGACAGAAAGTGATGTTCTTCTATTACAACTTCAAGAAGACATGCAGAGCATAACTCAAGAGAATGTAATTATGTATAAGCACTTGCATGACAAAGATGATGCATGCAAAAGGTTGGCTATTGAATTATATCAACTAAAGGAACAGATGAAAACTCTTGAAGAGAGAAATGAGACACCTAGAAGGTACAATGAAAGCTTAGGGAAGCTTTATGAACAATTGAGGTCTCAAAGAAAGCACAAGGATCCCACAAGACTTGGGTAGATCGGTCAAAGCAGCAAAGAAACCGGTGAGTCCTCTGGAGACAAACAAGGCAAGATGGAAAAGAAGAAACCTTTAGAAGACAAAGGTAAGAAGACCTTCAAACCCTCTTACAAACACTGTGGCAAACCAAGCTATAAAAGCAATGACTGCAGAAATGCATCGGTAAAACCATTTACTTCTAACAAACTCTGCAAAAATTGTTACAAGTATAGTCATGGGACCTTTGAATGTAGGTCATGATCCAACAATGTGTCCAGTGGAAGCAGGGGAAGCTTCAAGGGCTATTGCTATTCATGCAACAAATTTGGACATAAAGCGGAAGAATGCAGGTCCAAAACCATGGCATTCAAATCTCCACCGAGACCGGTATTCCACAAAAGGAATGTTAACTGGAGCACAACCAGCTGTGCAACCTGTGGGCCATCTGGCCATAGGAACTCTGGATGTCACTCACCCATGGATAGGGAAAGAAGGGTCAGTAAATGGAAAGGAACCGAAATGTCTTGCTACAGTTGTAACAAGATTGGGCATCTGACCAAGAATTATATAAACCAGCTGATGAACCAAGGAAAAGGTCCACCCAAACTGGTCAAGAAGAACTTGTTCCCCAACAAGAAGGATGACTTGAAGAAAGACATCAAAAAAGAAGTAAAGAAGACTTGGTCAGTAAAAGGGACAAAGAGTTCAGCTGAGGAAAAATCCGAGGTAAGGTCATCATCTGCAGATGGTGATATCTTTTCAGAAAATCAAGCAAGGGCTTAAAGGGGAACAGGTAGCTAGCCTACTGTTCTCAGAGGAACTGGTGAGTTATGATCTCACATAGTCAAGAGGTGCAACCGGGAAGCAGTCACCTGTCTAACATATAAACCAGATAGGAAAGTGTTGACATTGCAACTGAGGATATGCGAACAGGTAACAAATCCATGGACCGGTAGTCAAAAGAAAGGTTAGGTAAGGGTAATTAATACAGTAACCGTTAACGAAAGTTGCTGTTTGCTAATTACCGTTAAGGCCTTAGTCTATAAATGGGAAGGCTGATCACTCATGTCACTTTACATTGCGAACTGTGATTATTGATTTCTTAAGCTAGAGTGATCTTTTCTTGCTTTGATTTACGTTCTTTGCTTAGCGAATTCCGTGAATCCAGTCAAGAACTTTGTGTAAACCGGTCTAATACAATGGTGTCTTCATCTTCCATGGTTAACCTAATCGGTGCTAACCAACTTGACCGACCAGTTTATTATATTATGACTGTACAAAACTAAGAGAACAATATGGCGGGAGCTCTATCATCAGTGCCTGAAGGAGTTTTGATGATTGAAGACATAACAACATTCATCCATAGCAAGCAGGAAGAAGTGGGTGAAACATTCATTCAGAGTGAATACCTTTCACTCTGTGAAGACGGAAGGCTTCAATCTAAATACGCGAAGCTTGAGTCATTATGATTGATTAATGGAGTGAGATATCCAACTGTGTTTCGATCGGATTGGATCAAATTGGTTCTGAGCAGGGTTCATGAACCAGGAATGTGTCTTGTGAAAGGCGCGGTCACACCGATAACGAAAGAAGATTTATGAAGGGTAATTGGTTGTAATGACAAAGGGGAAGCTCTTACCCTAAGAACGATAGCCAATGTAGAAGTGACACGGTTGATGAAGTCAAGGTCTGACAGTCAATTGATGACGGTAAACAACATCGAAGACAAGGGCGCTCGGTTTGCATCAACGGTTATCAGCTACAAAATCTATCAGTTGTGTTGGCATCAAGTGATGGTAACTAGTAAGCCTACTATCGGTACAAGTATTGTCATTGATTGGCAAAAGAGTACAGAGACTTGTCATCTCTACAAAGTCTAAATATCCAAGGAGACTTGTATGAAAGAAGGATGGTTTGGCCGATGGTGCCAATATACAAGGCAGATGTGACTGTAAGCAAATACCACCGGTCACTATACAAAGCCTTTGCAACCGGGCAATGTACATAGTTAAGGAAAAGAGGATTCCAGCATCAACCGAGGACCGGGCTACAACCGGTGTAGACAAGTACAGATAAAGCAACAGCAAACCAGTGTCAACAATACAACCGAGGGTGCAACCGGTAAGCCAAGGAAGGGACAATAATAGGTCAAAGACTCTTACCTATTCATAACATGAAGATCTCAACTGATATATTAATGACTTCGATATAAACCGAGGAAGTCATAGTCAAATTATCTGTTCCAACTAACTCTTTGACCAAGATTTTGTGCTCTAAATCCGGAAGTCTTTGAAATATACTGGTGATCGGTTTGAGGTGCGTTTGGAGGTTTTAAAGACGGAGTCAGTGGCTTTAAAACAAAGTGTTATCTCTTTTAAAGGCTTGACACGCAACTACTGCTTTCTTTTTAAAGCAGATAAAGCAAGGGCATGCATCGGATGTTTCTTCAGTGAACTGGTACTCCATTGAGTGATGAATCCGATAAGGATTTGTAATTAGGTCATGCATAAAGAGCGCAATTAGGGTTAGGGCTCTATATATTCTTCTGCCTATGGAGAATAGAAGTTGCCTTCATTCTGCCGAGTAAAAGAGTGAACCTGTATGCTGAAAAAGCCAGGGGTAAAAAGAAGAAAGAAGTGAGAAAGAAGATTGTGCAGAGCAGCACAATAGTAGAGGAGAACACACTTGCAGTGATCCGTGATGCTTCTCAGTTGAGCACAAACATAGATCTTATCAGGCTATGCAAAGCCATTTGTAAAAGGTCAACCCTTCTATTGTTCTCTAGCAATTACAATAGTTAAATCCCAGTATTTGGGTGGACTCTAATAGGTCCCTTGTATCAAATCCCCTAACCAGGTGGCATCTTATCAGGCTATGCAAAGCCATTTGTAAAAGGTCAACCCTTCTATTGTTCTCTAGCAATTACAATAGTTAAATCCCAGTATTTGGGTGGACTTTAACAGGTCGCTTGTATCAAATCCCTAATTGGTAAGCTAGCTGCCTTTGAATTAAGTAACTTTGATAATAGTTTACCCATTCAGGAAGTAGCTTTTAAGTCCTCTGTCAATATCTCTTCCACCAAAAAGGGAAGAGAAACCGGTAACTGCTCTACCGTTTAGATTGGTAACCTTGTTGAGAATCTGCTCTCAGAGGAGATGAAGCAAGATGAGTTTGAAGCACTCATCGCTAGGAGATTCCCCAGAGGAAAAGGGAAGTACAAGGGAAAGCTCCCTTTGAAATGCTTCTCTTGGAACAAGATAAGATATATTGCTGCAAGGTGTCCTGATAATGAACATAGAGATAAAAGAGATTGGTTCAAGAGCAAAGCAAAGAAGGAATGCTATCTTGCAGAGGAAGGAGTCACAGACAATGAGTCTGAAGACTCTGAAGATCCTGAAATTGCATTTGTTGCAATAAAGGAGGAGAGCCCAGTGATAAATGAGGTAGCACTCATATCCAGATCTCATTAGCTTGATGATTGGGTCATTGATAGCGGCTGCACTCACCATATGATCGGTGACAAGAACAAGTTTATCAGCTTGGAGCTCAGTGACAGCAGATCAGATACCTTTGGAAACAATGCCCCCTGTGCCATCAAAGGTAAAGGTTCTATTGCTCTCTGCAACAATGCTGTCTGTGAAGATGTGTACTGGGTTCAAGGACTCAAGTACAACTTAATGAGTGTTGCACAACTGAACAACAAAGGATTCCATTTGGAATTCGGACAAGGTTCCTGTATAGTGAAAAATTAGTCTAGAACCCATGTTGCAACCGGTAGACAGAGCAAAGGCAATTTGTTCTACCTAGACTCAATGGAAGGAGCTTCTTTGATAGCCTCAGTCAGAGAAGAATCAAGAAAAATCTGTTTGGTCTCCAAAGAAGACAATAGCTGGCTATGGCACAAGAGACTCTGCCACATAAACTTAGACAGTATCATCAAAGTAAGCAAAAATAAATCGGTTAGAGGACTCCTTGAGATTACAAAACCCATCAGTGGTGTTTGTAAAGATTGTCAGTTAGGAAAATTGACAGGAACAAGCTTAAACAGTAAGTCTTTTACTGCTAAAAATGTTCTAGATTTTGTGCACACAGATCTATGTGGACCAATGAAGACAAAGAGCTATCATGGAGACCGGTACTTCATGATCTTTGTAGATGACTTCTCAAGAATGATGTGCACACTCTTTCTTAGAGAGAAATCAGAGGCCTTCCACATGTTCAAAATCTACAAGGCTAGAGTGGAAAAGGAAACTAGTAAAAGCTTGAAGTGTCTGAGGTCAGACAGAGGAGGTGAGTACACCTCTCAGGAGTTCACTCATTATTGTGAGGAACATAGAATAAAGAGACAGTTTTCTGCACCAAGGACTCCTCAGCAAAATGAAGTAGCAAAAAGAAGAAACAGGATGCTGATTGACTGTGCAAGAACCTTGCTGATTCAAACGGATCTCCCTCATCACTTCTTGAGAGAAGCTGTCAGTACTGCTGTCTACACACTAAACTGAGTTCAAGTAAAAAGGGGAACCGGTAAGACTCCTTATGAACTATGGTTCAAGCATACTCCTAGTGTAGGTTACTTCAAAATCTTTGGTAGTAAATTTTACATCAAAAGAGATATGTATTATGGGAAGTTTGATCCCAAGAGCGATGAAGGAACTTTTTTGGGTTACTCTACCAAAAGTAAGGCCTATTGGTGTCTGAACAAGAGAACAGGCAAGATAATTGAAAGCATCAATGTAAACGTTGATGAATCTTCAGAACTGGATAAGAAGACCAGACATGATGATCATGACAGCCTTGGAGGCCTAAATGAAGGAAATGCCTTTGAGTTCAATGAAGCAACAAATGAAGATGAAGGAGAAATACACATGAATAGACATCCAGAGCGGGAGACTGTACCTGAAGCCAACAGGTTAACTCAGGATGGTGAACAAGATGATGCCCAGAACCATGATGGAGAAAATGCTCAACTAGAAGAGCCAGACCGGGAAGAGAGACTGGTTCTTCCAAGGTATGTCACATATCAGTCGACTGACAACATTATTGGTGAGAAACATGCTAATGTCTTGACTAGGAAAAAGGCCAGAGAGAATATCTGTTTACTTTCCTGTATAGAGCCTAAATCCACTAGGGAAGCTCTAGAAAATGCAAACTGGGTCAAGGCCATGTAGGAAGAAATTGAACAAATTGAGAAAAATGACACATGGGAGCTTGTGCCAAGACCAAAGAACAAAAATGTCATAGGGACCAAGTGGGTCTACAGGAACAAGCTAAATGAGGGTGGAAAAGTAATAAGAAATAAGGCAAGACTGGTCTGCAAAGGATATGCCCAAGAAGCTAGACTGGACTATGGAGAAACCTTTGCACTGGTAGCAAGACTGGAAGGAGTGAGAATTCTTCTTGCTTATGCTGCACACAAGAAGTTTAAAGTATATCAAATGGATGCCAAGTTTGCATTCTTGAATGGAATTCTGGAAGAAGTCTACATTGAACAACCAGAAGGATTCACATCTGCTCATGATGATGGTATGGTCTTTAAGTTTAAAAAGGCCCTTTATGGACTTAAGCAAGCTCTAAGGGCATGGTATGAAAGGTTACATTCATATCTTCTGACCATAGGATTCACAAGAACCGGGGACAACAATAACATGTATCTAAAGATCGAAAAAGATGAAAATCTCATTGCTGAGATCTTTGTGGATGACATCATCTTTGGAGGTGATGAAAGAATGAGCAAAGCCTTTGCTGAAGAGATGAAGAAAGAATTTGAGATGTCTATGATAGGCGCAATAAAGTTCTTCATTGGACTCCAGGTCCATCAACTGAAAGAAGGTATTTTTATCTCTTAGTCCAAGTATATAAAAGAAATTCTTAAGACCTTTGGACTTGAAGAATCTAAACCGGTTGGAACTCCGATGATAACTAACCTCAAGTTATCAAAGGAGGATGATGCAAAAGAGGTAAATGAAACAATGTATCGGTCTATGATAGGAAAACTACAGTATGTTGTTCATAGTAGACCGGACATTGCACATGCGGTTGGCATAGTTGCTAGATTCTTTGCAAATCCCAAAGAGACACATCTAATAGTAGTAAATAGAATCTTCAGATATCTAAGAGGCACTAAGGAATATGGATAATGGTTTCCACACAAGGGAGGATTTGAAGTAAAAGTGTACATTGATGCAGACTCGGCTAGCAACATTGATGACAGGAAGAGCACAAGTGGAGGCGCATTCTTTCTCGTTGGAAGAATAGTCTCTTGGACAAGTAAGAAACATAATTGTATTTCACAATCTACTGCAAAGGCCGAATATGTTGCTGCAACAATCAATTGCACACAAGTAATCTAGATCAAACAATTGCTGGAAGTAATCCAAGAACAGATACCTGAACCAATAGCTATCTATTGTGAATGCACCAGTGCAATTAACATATCCAAGAACCCTGTCATGCACTCCAAGACAAAGCACATTGCCATCAAGTATCATTACTTAAGAGAGTTGGTACAAGACAAGGAGGTGAGATTGGAGTATGTTCCCACCAACGAACAAATTGCTGATATCTTCACCAAGCTATTACCGAAGAGTACTTTTGAGTATCTTAGAGGTAAACTAGGGGTGATACCCCTTCATGATCTTTAGTCAACCTGGAAAGGTGATCATCAGTTCATTGCGCTTCAACAGAGGGTTACACCTCATCTTTTCTAGACTAATGAAAAGGAATGCTGCTCATAGGGGGAGTAGATTAGATAAAGGTAGTCTTTCTGTCTAGCCTTTGACATTATTGTAAAAAAGGGGGAGAGTTTGGCAATAACCGAAAGACTGTAGTAGTAGTAGTGGTATAGAGATTAGAGATACAAGCACAGTAACCTGGTGATATTGTGATTGCCCATCAAGGTTTTGCCATCAATGCCAAAAGGGGAGATTGTTGGCATCAAATAATGGTAACCGGTAAGCTTACTACCGGTACAAGTATTGTCATTGATTGGGAAAAGAGTATAGAGACTTGTCATCTCTACAAAGTCTATAGATCCAAGGAGATCTGTATGAAAGAAGGATGGTTTGGCTGATGGTGCCAATATACAAGGCAAATGTGACTGTAAGCAAATACCACCGGTCACTATACAAAGCCTTAGCAATTGGGCAATGTACACATTTAAGGAAAAGAGGATTCCAGCATCAACCGAGGACTGGGCTACAACTGGTGTAGACAAGTATAGATAAAGCAATAGCAAACCGGTGCCAACAATACAACCGAGGAGGGTGCAACCGGTAAGTCAAGGAAAGGACAGTAACAGGTCAAAGACTCTTACCTGTTCATAGCATGAAGATCTCAACCAATATATTAATGACTTTGGTGTGAACCGAGGAAGTCATAGTCAAACTATCTGTTCCAACTAACTCTTTGACCGAGATTTTTTGTTCTAAATCCGGAAGTCTTTGAGCTATACTGGTGATTGGTTTGAGGCACGTCCAGAGGTTTTTAAGAGGGAATCAGTGGCTTTAAAACAAAATCTTATCTCTTTTAAAGGAAAGTTGCTTGGCATGCAACTACTGCTTTATTTTTAAAGTAGATAAAGCAAGGGCATGGATCGGATGTTTCCTCAGTGAACTGGTACTCCACTGAGTGATGAATCCGATAAGGATCTGTAATTAGGTCATGCATAAGGAGCGCAATTAGGGCTAGGGCTCTATATATTCTTCTGCCTGTGGAGAATAGAAGTTGTCTTCATTCTGCCGAGTAAAAGAGTGAACTTGTATGCTGAAAAAGCCAAGGTTGAAAAGAAGAAAGAAGAAGTGAGAAAGAAAATTGTGTAGAGCAGCACAATAGTAGAGGAGCACACCTGCAGCGACTGGTGATGCTTCTCAGTTGAGCACAAACATAGATCTTATCAGGCTATGCAAAGCCATTTGTAAAAGGTCAACCCTTCTATTGTTCTCTAGTAATTACAATAGTTAAATCCCAGTATTTGGGTGGACTCTAAGAGGTCCCTTGTATCAAATCCCCTAACCGGGTGGCATCTTATCAGGCTATGCAAAGCAATTTGTAAAAGGTCAACCCTTCTATTGTTCTCTAGCAATTACAATAGTTAAATCCCAGTATTTGGGTGGACTCTAACAGGTCCCTTGTATCAAATCCCCTAACCGGGTGACATCTTGAAAGGTGTTCTAAAGTCCTTTAACCAGGCAGGCACTAACCGATCTCATTGTAACAAATCCCTTAACCAAGTCGCATCTAATAGTGCGTTTTGATCTTTTAACCGGGAAGGCTCCTAACGGGGCATACTTCAAAAGAGTACAAAATTTGTGAGGTCTCCTCAGACCATGGTTTTCACCCTAACCGGGTTTCCACGTGATAAATTTGGTGTCACTATGTGATTGTTTGCTTACTGTTACTATATGCTTAAATCTATTTGCCTTTCAGCTGTAAGTTTATTTCACCAGATTTAAAGTGAAAAAGGTTTTGGAGGTGTTGATTCACCCCTCCCCTCTCAGCATCGGTTGGGACTATCAATTGTAATCAGAGCCAAGTCTTGTTTTCTTTACCACTTAACAGCATAAAGAAAAAGTCAAGATGATGAGAAAGGAAGGACCAAAGTTTTCAAAAGAACTTTATTAATGGCTAATGGCTAAATGGAGAACCGGTCTTTTTTCTATTATTGCATCAAATGCAATTTCAGAATCTTTAGAGTCTTCAGATTCATTATTCGTGACTCCTTCTACAAGGTAGCACTCTTTTGATTTGTTCTTGAATCGGTTGCCCTTTTCTTTGTTATCATTGTTTGGACATCTTGCAGCAATATGTCCTATCTTATTAGAAGAGAAACATTGCAATGGAAGCTTTCCTTTGTGTTTCCCTTTTCCTCTGGGAAATATTCTAGCAATGAGTGCTTCAAACTCATCTTGCTCCATCTTTTCTGAAAGCATATTCTCAACAAGACTTCCAATCTTACTTGTAGAGCTATTATTGGTTTCTCTTCCTTTCTTGGTGGAAAAGGTATTCACAGATGACTTAAAAGCAGCTACCTGCATGGGTAAGCTATTGGCAAAGTTGCTCAATTCAAATGCAGTCAACTTACCGATTAGAGAGTCTAGAGTGGCTTGATCCGTGGTCACTAATTTGAGCTCTTGAATGGCTGAGATCTTGATGGCATACTAAGGTCTGAGCGTTCTCAGTATTTTGCTTACCACCTCCTCTTCACTTAGTTTCCCTCCAACGCTTTTGATGGAGTTGATCACTTCTTTGATTCTGTTGCTATTTTTCTCAATGTCTTCTCCTTCATTCATCCTCATGTCATCATACTTTCCTCTGAGGCTCTCAACCTTAGCTCTTTGTACGTTTGGGTCACCACCATATACTTGTTGTAGCTTGGCCCACATCTTGTGAGCGGTATCTAGATTTTCAATCTCAACATAGACGTAGTCTGGTAGCGTGCTGGCTATCATATCCATGGCAGCTGTGTGTTCTGTCTTGATCTTTAATTCATCGGGAGTTAGGGTACCATTGGGTTCAATGTAATTTGTGGTTACATGAGTCCAATATTGATCTTCGGTGGTCTTCATGTACAACTTCATTCTGCTGCACCACAGAGTAAAGTTTTCTTTTGAAAAGTTTGGTCCTTCCTTTCTCATCATCTTGACTTTTTCTTTTTGCGGTTAAGCAGTAAAGAAAAGAAACCGGAGTTGTGATACCAATTGACAGTCCCAACCAATGCTGAGAGGGGAGGGGTGAATCAACACCTATAAAATTTTAAAACAAATCTGATGTAGTCTACTACAACTGTAAGCAAAATAGATTCTAGCATAAGAATAACAATAAGCAATTAACCACAAAGCAACACTAGATTTATCACCTGGAAACCCAAATCGGGTGAAAACCACGATGTGAGGAAACCTTACAAATTCTGCACTCTTCTGAAGTGCGCCCTATTAAGAGCTTTCCCTGTTAAAAGATTACAACACGCTGTTAGATGCGACCTGGTTAATGGATTTGATACAATAAGGCCTGTTAGTGCCTGCCTGGTTAGAGGACTTAGAACACCTGAATAGATGTCACCCGATTAAGGGATTTAGTACAAGGGACCTGTTAATATCCACCCAAAATACTGGGATTTAGCTATTGTAATTGTTAGATAACAATAGAAGGATTGACCTTTTAGAAATGGCTTTGCATAGCCTGATAAGATCTCTATTATACTCAACTGAGAAACATCACCAGACGCTACTGGTGTGTTTTCCTTTCCTATTGTGCTTCTCTGCACACTCTTCTCTCTTCTCTTTTCTATTCACCTCAACTTCTTTAGCGTATAGGTTCACTCTTTACTTTGGCAGAATGAGGGCAAACTATATTCTTGATAAGCAGAGGAATATATAGAGTTTTTGCCTGAATTGTTTTTCCCATGCATGACCTGTTTACAGATCCCCTTCAAATCCATCACCCAGTGGAGTAATAGTTCACTGAGGAAACATCTGATGCATGCTCTTGCTTTATCCACTTTATAAAAGAAAGCAACAAATGCGTGTCTAAAGCTTTCCTTCAGAAGAGATATCTCCATAATTTAATGCCACAAATCTTGGCATTAACACCTGAAATCGTGCCTCATACCTATCGTCATGACAGCTCAAAGACTACATGAATTAGTGTAGTAACTCTCGATCAAAGAGTCAGATTACTGCATGATGACTAAGACTTCCCCGGTTCATCTATTATGACGAAGTCTTCACTAGATCGGTAAAGATCCTTAATTTGTGCACAGGTAAGAGCCTTGATCTGTCACCTTTCCTTTGTCTATACCGGTTGCATCCTTTCCTCAGTTGCGTTGTCGATTACGGGTTGCATCTCTTTTGCTGGTTACCAGTGCTCTGATGATCAAATATAGTCTCTTCTTTCTTGCACATTGTCACCGGTTGCCAAACTAGTCTCTCCTCGCACTTGTGGTCAGTTGTGCCTGTCCCTTCACAGATCCTACACTGGTGCCCCTAGATTGAGATGTCAGCACTTCTTTCCTCTTTTGCTAATCAATGACAATACTCAATTGCCATGTACTAGGAGCAAGCTTTACGGTTACCATCCCTTGATGCCAATAGGGAATTCTTCATAGCTCCCTTCATCATTATCGGTTTGCTGTCCCACATAATCAGAACTATGCTCATCCTCAAAAAACCATTCCATAAGCCTATTTCTTCCTTTAGGCTTCAAGGGACATTCATTGTTTTCATGATAGGGACTCCTACAATAAAAACATAATCTTTTCCTTCTCAAATCATTAAGAGTTTCTTGATCAAGAGTCCCTGTCATAGTTCATTTAGAATCTGGTCCATCTATTTTTTTTGGGACAGCACTATCGTCAAATGAAGAACTAGATGGTTTTGAAGCAAACCGATTGCATGGGGCTGAAAACTCCAAGTCCCTTGCCTTCTTCATGGCTGTCTGTAAGGAAGGAATATCAAAAGATTCAACCAAGCCCTTGCGAGGTTCAACTAACCCTTCAGTGAACAACATAACACCTCTCCTCTCAGAAATATCATACACCATGACTGAAACCTTCTGAAATTTACTGATGAAGGTTCTCCAAGCTACCTGATTGCTTGAGCTGTGCTAACTATGGAAATAAGACTCAAGGTACTTCTTGTCAAATCTCTCCACCAACTTGTACACAAATTTCTGGTAAGTCAAAATTTGATCATGATGTAGCAAAACCAGCGCAAGGTACCACCAATCATGAGCAATGCCATCAAGATGTAATACAACAAACCGGATAGCTTCCTCTTTCGACATAGGACGTAATGACATATATGTATCCAGCTTATGAACCCAAGCTCTGGTTCTCATTTTCCCACTCCCATCAAAGTGAGTCAAAGTTAGTTTGCTGGTTGCCTCTTTAAGATCGTTCTGTCTAGGCCTCTATCTCGTGTCAGGACTAGGCCTACCTCTGGAATGCTCCCTTTTCTGTGTCAAAAATCTATCAAAGTTCAGATTTTTCTTGATGGCTTCAGGCAAAGCATCCCACTCTGCAAAGTGAGCCACCATGTCATCAACAAATGGAGTTGTCTCAGTATCAATGCTAACTGTATCCACCTCAAGTCTCAAGAAGGTTGGGCGTAAAGGCCTATCACGCATGCTTGTAGGATCAGCTCTAAAATCCTATCTATCCTCAATCCTGGATCTATGAGAACTCACTAATGCACTCCGAGTGCCCCTATCTCTGCCATGATCTCCAGGTAAATTCATGCGCTGCAAGGTGTGAGATAATTGTTGCAAAACATTTGCAACATGATGTTGTCCTTCTGCTAAGGTTCTAAAAGCATCTTTGGCTTCCTTGTCAACATCATTCCGAATGTTATCTCTATTCCTGTCACCTGTATGATCAACCTGTGGACCCTGTTCACTACCCTCTGGAGGTGGTGAAGCTCTACTCTTGTGGGTATAATGCATACTAGGTAAAAATATATCTTTCATAGCTGGACCCAATTGTTTTCAGGCTGGCAAGATCAGTGCTCTGATACAACTGTAAAGAGCCTACTTGGCTCTTGGCTAAACATGTGTATTTCTTGAATGAATTTGCAATGTTTTTTATTTTATTTTCAAGGAAGATATCCATATATTATTTTTTAGTTTTCTCCAATTAAACAAATCAAAATAACAATTTCCCGAGAATTCAATGCTTGCTGATAATTCCAGAAATTACTCTCACAATAAATATGCAATAAATAATTTTATCGATTCTAAATTGCACCTTTCAACATGCAACCAGCTATATATTGAAACATAGCCTCTACATGAAGTCTCCTGTTGCACTAAGTGTTGGCACAACAACAAAGGTTGATGTGCAAGCTAGGACTCCTTGCATGTCACATTAAGGAGTCGATTCTGCATTTTTAACACACTCCACAACCACCCGCAGCTAGGATGATTAAAACGCTGCTTCCTTGACTTGATGCGAATGCCTTCAATGCTACCGCAATTCTTTAGAACAGTATGGTTTATTCACTATCGTATGACATCATTAATAAACACTCACAAATTGCTTACAACACAATTCGTTGGCAATTTACAGTCCAACTCAAGGTGCAAAGGAATTTTGAAAGAAACTACGTTTCTTCAAAATTTTCGATATCAAACCCTTTTCTTCACCATTTTCGATTTCCCCTCACCATTTCTCCAAAATGAAATATTAACCAATGATGATAAAAATTGAAATCTTCAATGCTTTAATTAAAACAATAAGCAAGCCTTCTTCCTCACACTTTGCAAAAACTTCAAGTACACACTTTTCATTAAGGAATCAACTACACACCATCAGAATATAACATGTAATAACATAGTTTTTTAATTAAGCAAAGCTTAATTTAATAACTTTATATGCAAGATGATGAAGCTAATTCCAACTGACCAACAACATCCTGTGTCCATACCTCCCTACCAGAAATAGAACTTGACAAAAATAGACTTACTATAAATAGTAAATCTAACAGAGAGACCCTCTAAACTAACTGCCAGCTCACGAGCATCACGATGATGAACTGACGTAAACATACTCCAGATTCCTGCTAAAACGGGGACATCACAGAAAATAAAGAAAAGTCCAATTGATTCAAGAACAAAGGAAAGGAGTGCTACCTTGCTGAAGGTGTCACGGACAATAAATCTGAAGATTCTGGTGATGAAGAAATTGCCTTTGTTGCAATAAAAGAAGAAAGCTAAGTTATAAGTGAAATTGCACTTATCTCAAGATCTCATTGACATGATGACTGGATCGTTGACAGTGGATGCACTGACCGCATGACTTGTGATAAGAACAAGTTCATAAGCCTAAAGCTTCATGATGGCGGATCAGTTACCTTTAGTAACAATGCTCCCTGTGCTATCAAAGGCAAAGGGGCAATTAAACAACACAGGATACCTGTTGGAGTTTGCGCAAGGTTCTTGTATTGTCAAGAACCAATCAAGAGCTCATGTTGCCACCAGTAGACAAAGTAAAGGGAATCTGTTCTATCTAGATTCAATCGAGGGGGTTTGCCTCATAGCTACGACAAAAGGTGAGACAAATAAAATCTGTCTCATAACTAAAGAGGAGAACAGTTGGCTGTGGCATAAGTGGCTTTGCCACATAAACTTTGACAGTATTGTCAAAGTAAGAAGTCAGTCAGAGGGCTTCTTGAGATTACAATGCTTGACAGAGGTATTTGTAAACAATGTCAGTCAGGAAAATTGACAGGAACAAGCTTTAGTAGTAAATCCTTTTCTGCTGAAAATGTGCTAGATCTTGTACACACAGACTTGTGTGGACCTATGAGGACAAAGAGCTACTATGGAGACAGGTACTTCATGCTCTTTGTAGATGATTTCTCAAGATTGATGTGGACACTCTTTCTTATAGAAAAATCATAGGCCTTTCACATGTTCAAAATCTATAAGGCTCGAGTGGAGAAGAAGATTCGTAAAAGTTTGGAGTGTCTTAGGTCACACAGAGGAGGTAAGTACACCTCTCGAGAATTCACTCACTACTATGAGGAACAGGGGATAGAAAGACAATTGTCTGCACCGAGAACCCCGCAATGAAATGGAGTCGTTGAAAGAAGAAACAAGACTCTAATTGATTGTGCAAGAACTCTAATGATTTAGAAGGATCTTCCCCATCACTTCTGGAGAGAAGCTATCAGCACTACAATGTATACATTGAACCGAGTTAAAGTTAAGAAAGAAACCGGTAAGACTCCCTACGAGTTGTAGTTTGGTAACACTCCCAGTGTGGGCTACTTCAAAATTTTTGGTAGCAACTGTTACATCAAAAGAGATGTTTACTCTGGTAAGTTTGAGTCAAAAAGTGATGTAGGCATATTTATGGGTTATTCCACCAAAACTAAAGCCTACCGGTGTCTGAATAAGAGGACAAGAAAAATAGTGGAAAGTATCAATGTAATGATTGATGAATATTCAAAACCAAAGGAAAATATCAAAAATGATAAATCAGACTATCACCAGGAACACGATGTTGAAAATCATTTGGACTTTAATGAAATGATTGCTGCTAATGAAGAAGAAGTACAGGTAAACAAACCCTTGGAGCAGGGTAATGTACTTGAGCTAGGAAGGGATCAGAACTTAAGACCAACTCAGGATGATGAACAGGAAATTGTTCATGACCTTGTTGGAGATATTGCTCAACGGGAAGATATAGACCGGGAACATCGACCGGTTCTGCCAAGGTATGTCACATATCACTATACTAATAACATTATTGGTGACAAACATGCTAATATTCTGACCAGGAGAAAGGTCAGAGAAAGTATTTGCGTACTTTCTAGTATAGAGCCCAAAACCACTAGAGAGGCTCTGGAGGATGAGAACTGGGTAAAGGCAATGGAAGAAGAAATTGAGAAAATTGAGAAGAATGAAACATAGACTCTTGTTCCTAGACCACAAGACAAGTATGTCATTGGGATCAAGTGGGTGTACAGAAACAAATTAAATGAAGAAGGAAAGGTGGTAAGGAACAAAGCAAGGATAGTCTGGAAAGGGTATGCACAAGAGGTAGGATTAGATTACGGAGAAACCTTTGCACCAGTGGCCAAACTAGGAGTAAGAATCCTACTCGCTTATGTTGCTCATAAAAGGTTCAAAGTATACCAGATGGATGTAAAGTCTGCATTTCTGAATGGTATATTGAAGGAGGAAGTTTACATAGAACAGCCAGAAGGCTTCTCATCCACAGAGAAAAGTGGTATGGCCTGTAAATTGAAAAAGGCACTTTATGGGCTGAAACAAGCTCCAAGGGCCTGGTATTAAAGGTTACATTCATACATCCTGACCATAGGATTCACAAGAACAGGAGATAACAACAATATGTATCTCAACGTTGGCAAAGAAGGGAACCTGATTGCTGAAATATTTGTGGATGACATCACCTTTGGAGGAGATGACAAAATGAGCAAAGACTTTGCTGAGGAGATGAAGAAAGAATTTGAAATGTCCATGATTGGAGCCATAAAATTCTTCATTGGATTGCAAGTCCATCAGCTAAAAGAAGGCATTTTTATTTCTCAGTCCAAGTATTTTAAAGAAATTCTTAAATCCTTTGGGCTAGAAGAATCCAAACCGGTTGGCACACCAATGATAACTAACCTAAAGTTATCAAAGGAGGATGATGCAAAATATGTAAATGAGACATTGTATCGGTCAATGATTGGCAAGTTACAGTATGTTGTGCATAGTAGACCTAATATTGCACATGCAGTAGGAATTGTAGCTAGATTCTCTATTAACCCAAAAGAGACACATCTAATAGCAGTTAAGAGAATTTTTAGATACCTAAAGGGTACTGAGGAGTATAGCCTATGGTTTCCTCACAGAGGAGGTTTCGAGATAAAGGTAGTCACTGATGTAGATTGGACTAGTAATATTGATGACAAAAAGAGCACAAGTGGAGGTGCATTCTTTCTTGGAGAGAGGATTGTGTCATGGACGAGTAAGAAGCAAAACTGCATTTCACAGTCCATAAGAGAAGCTGATTATGTTGTTGTTGCAATCAATTGCACATAGGTGATCTAGATCAAATAGATATTGGAAGGAATCTAAGAACAAGTATCTGAACCGATTACAATTTACTTTGACAGTATAAGTACAATAAATATATCTAAAAATCCTGTCATGCACTCTAAGAAAAACACATTGCTATAAAGTATCACTATCTGAGAGAGCAGGTGCAGAATAAAGAAGTAAAATTGGCATATGTTCCTACAAAAAAACAAGTTGCTGACATATTCACAAAGCCTTTATTGAAGAGTACCTTTGAGTATCTCAGAGATAAATTAGGGGTAATGCCCCTTACTGATCTTCAGTAACTAGAAAGAGGTGTTCATCAATCGATTGTGCGTCAACAGAGGATTCAACCTCATCTTAACAGGATTGGTGATAAAGAACTGCTCAAAGGGGGAGCAGATTTCAAAAGGTAGTCATTTGACTAGCCTTTCGCATTATTATCGAAGAGGGAGATTGTGAACGGTGAAGATGTGGACCTAATTGGTAATGTTTTAACCATCAATGCTAAAGGGGGAGATTGTTGGCATTAACTGATAAGGATGTAACCAGTACATAGCAAAGAGGTATTGTCATTGATTGGCAAAGTAGTGTTGTCAATTATGACTAGGGATGCCAACAGTGTTCAATTAGGAACCAAGGACACTCATGACAAGCAGGTACAACTGACAATAATAAGTGCAAGGAGAGACTAGTTTGTGTTAGGAATTTAAGTTGTCATTAGTGTTCATCTAAAAACACGTATCGGTAAGGAGTCACCGGTCATTCACAGCACCGGTCGCCAAGCAATATACTAAATATACACCGGTAGATGAAAAGAAGTGGTCGACTAATCTAGACAACACTCACCGGTTTTTGAGTACATGTATAAGGTGGACCGGAAACAAGATTGCACCTGTTTCAGTCTAAGACAAGCTAAAGATCTGCACCGGATTAAGAGGATCAGTTTCAGTTAGAAGCCGGACTATATGAGAGTTAACTTTCTAACAATTGTTAGCCTTATCGTTGGCGGATGTCTTACATGGTGAACTCTAGATCATTACTCGCATTCTATCGCTGATTGCATGATTCATTGCGGAATTTGTGGGCTAGCGGTTCTGTAGGTTAAGGGTTTCATTATGGTGAACTCTTGTATATATACAGGTCATAAGGACGCAAGAAGGTTGTTGTTGATTATGGGTGATTGCATGGAGAAGAGAAGAGACATCTTCTGAGAGAAGAGCTGCAGACATAGAGGTAGCAGAGATCAACAGCCAGGATACCAGAGAAGAGGTATGATCTAATCAGACATTCAGTGTCATAATAGATCATCAATTCTATTAGTAGTAAAAGCATATTCAAATCCCTTTATTAGGGTGGACCTAATCGGTTCATTGTAAAAATCCCCTAATAGGGTAACATCTTGTTGATGTTCAAAGTCCTGTAACCAGGCAGCTCCTAACAAGGTTTAGATCTTAACAGATCTCTTGTAAAATCCCTAAACCAGGTAGGACCTTAACTAGTGCTTTGTAAGCTCCTAACAGGGCGCCTTCATTCTGAAGTAGTGAAGTTGTGAGCTCTGTCTCGCCGTGGTTTTTTCCCTTCTAATCGAGGGTTAAAACAATCAAGAAGGATAAGATGAAATCGCTGATGCAAAAGGGTAAGAATTTCCCTAACACATCTTGCAATCACTGTGGGAAATCGGGTCATAAGACTAATAATTGTAGGAATGCACCAGTAAAGACCAACAATAGCTACTGCAAGAACTGCTGTAGAAAGGGCCACAAGACCAGTGAGTGCTGGTCCAGTCCCACATCTGTGTCCAGCAGCAGCAAGGGAAGCTTTAGAGGGTACTGCTATGCATGCAATAAATTTGGACACAAAGCACAAGAATGCAGATCCAAGACAATGGCATTTAGATCCCCAAAACCAATACTCACCAAAAGAAGCAAGGACCTGAGCACAGTGAACTGTGTGAACTGTGGATTACACAACTACAATGGCTCTCGAAACAAGTCAACTGACACAAAAAGAATGAACTCATGGAAAGCAACTGGAGTGATTTGCTATCACTACAACAAAGTGGGACACAAAGCCAAAGAATGCAGAAACCGGTCATCCGGTAAGAAGAAAGAACCGGTTAAATCTGAAGAGAAGATCAAAAAGGAAGAAAAGACTAAGAAAACGGTCAAACAGATTTGGTTCGTAAAAGAATCAAAGATCTCCGCTGAAGAGAAGACACAGGAAAGATCACCATCTGCTGATGGCGATATTTCTTCAGCAAACTAAACCATGAGGGTTTAGAAGGAACGGGTAGATCCACTACCATTCGCGGTATGACTGGTGAGAGTCGGACTCATTCGGTCTACAAGATTAACCGGTAAGGCAAGTTTACAATCAACCGGTTGGCAAAATGGAAGGAAAAAGTAGGTAAAGCATATATTACTATAGCCGTTTAACAAATAGTTACCGTTTGATAATTACTGTTATAACCTAACCCTATAAAAGAAAGGGAAATTACTCGCAAGTTTTCACTTCGCTTACTTTGCGATTTAGGAATTCTTGTACGAAGTATTATTTTCACACGTTGATCACTGAGAAATCACTATCTTCAAATTACAGGCTAGCAAGAATGGCTTCATCTTCCGCTACCGTGAAGTTGATCAAAGGAGATCTAGTGAACAGACCAGCATACAACATCTTGCCTATGCAGAACAGAGAAAACGACATGGCTAGTGCTCTCTGTTCCATACCAAAAGGAGTCCTCTTGACCAAGGATGTTATAGCGTTCATTCATGCCAGATAGGAAGAACTCGGAGAAACCTTTATTCAAGGAGAATATGCCAATCTGGTATCTTCCGGTCTAATAAATGGTGTGTGCTACCCTGCAATCTTTCGGGAGGACCAAGTTAGACTGGTGCTGAGTCATCTTCATGAACTAGGATTTTGGCTCAACAAAGGCACATGTCACGAGATCACCAAAGAGGATCTCCACAGAGTGACTGGGTACAGTGACAAAGGGGAAGCGATAACCCTGCGCACCATCTCCAATTCTATCGTCAACAAGCTGACCAAGTGGAAGTTCGATGGTCGACTCATGACTATTAACGACATTAAAGATGGAGTACATTTTGCGTCCACTGTTATCGGATATAAAGTCTGTCAGTCAAGCAACCTAAACAGCCTACCAAGTGGTGCAATTCATGCTGCGCATCGCATTATGCATGAAAATGTCCAATATGAAATTTGTGCAATGCTTCGGAACCAAATCTTTGAAAATATGAAGAAGCTTGGAGTTGTGAAGAAGAAATCTATGAAGTATGGAACCCTTTTGATGTGCCTATACTTCTACTTGGATTTCTTCCCAGGTTTCGGAAAATTGAATTGGAGAACCGACAAACCGATCATGCATCAAATCACTGAAATGGCTAATAGACAAGCAGACCAGTTAAGCAATGCTATGACCAAACATTTCGAAGCCTTTCAACTAGAGATGCACGAGAGGGAAAGAATTCCGTCGGCAATTGTTGAACATTACAAGGATGAGGTATGTTTTCTGGTCACTACCGACAACTGCATTATTCAAGCAGTTGAACCAAGAGATGCATATGCTCCTGAGCTGGGTTACGAGATCTCAGCCAAAGTTGCTAAGGCATATGCTGAGGCATTAAATGATGCAAATCTGGATCTTGGTGCCAATCGGTTCGGCATGTATATTGAAATTCTTCAGAATCTGTCAAAAAGGGCACTGATCAAAATTGTCTACAAAAGGACGCCTCCACCAAGAAGGAAACCAGTGATAGAATAGCCCAAAGGCCGAAGGAAGAAAGAAGAACCAGCACCCAACATCCAAGAGGAAGAAGAAGAAGAAACAAACCCCGAAGTCACAGTTCCTCTGATTAGGAAGAAGACTGAAAAAGTATCAAAGGAGGATCCACCTAGACGAGCCAAGCCCACAATTGACGAAATTGTGGAAGGACTGAAGAAGGCTGAAAATTTAGGCTCTATAAGAAGAAGATATGAATTAAGCAGTGATGAAGACAAAGACAAAATTGATGAAGCAGTAGTATTCTGCCTCCACAAATTCAATCTTCATCCCGGTGGACTTCGCACTACTCTCCCGGAACAACTTCTACAGAATATTGAGGCCCGGTGGAAAGCCTTAGAAGAAAGAGAAAAGGAGGAGAGGATACAGGCTCTTCTGGAGGTTTAGAATCACCTTACTTTGGATGAGGCCGCAGAACAAGCTGAACTGCATCAAAAAACTTTTGCAACTATAAGAAGGATAGGCCTAGTGCTTATTGGAGAAATTGAGAAGGTACACAATGAAGAAGTTGCACTATGGACCAAACTTCTTCAGACCTAGCAACAAGCAGAACAAGAAGCAGCACAAAGAACAATAGCTAAACTGGTACCTGACATCGGTAAAGGGAAAGGAGTACTTGGAAAAGAAGCACTGGTACTAGTGGATTTAACCAAGGAACACGCAACGAATCCAACGGTTTTCATCTCAACAAGCAAAGGCAACTTTCAACCTATGCATGTTGATGATTTAATAACTGAGGTTATGGACTTTGCAGAAGTGGACAATGCAGCCAAATGGTATAGTTTACTAAATGAAGAAGATAAACAAAAGCTGATTGTTGGGATCGTAGAGACCTTCATGGATTATCATAGGACTCAAAGGTACTACAGGTCCAAGTTCCCACCGGAACTAAACAACAGGCTACAATCAAAATGGAAAACCGGTCTAGGTATGAAAACCAGAATCACTAGAGACACACTACTTAAGGTCTGGCCTGGTTTGAGTGAAGAAAGAGTAAAGCTTCTACTAGAAGAAGCATCCATGAACCTAAAAACATTTGATAGAGTCGCAAAGATATTGAATGGATATGAGAATAAAGTCTACAAAAACACTCTAGACTACTGGAACAATTATGTCTTCACGGCATTGGAGAAATATGGTCCTCAAGATCAAAACAGACTTGTGCAAACACCAAAGGAGGGACACATAAATAGTGAAGGATCTTCTACGAAAAGGGAAAAAGTGCAAACAGAGGAGCTCTTAACTAATGAACAAACAAATGTTGAACAAGAAACATAAATTGATATACCCATAGGGGAACTCCATACAGCTGAGGAGCAACAGCAAAAAGAAGACCCACTAGGAGAACAACCACAAAATGTTGAAGGTAGTAAGCCACTGAAAGAAGAAGTCCAACGGGAAAGCAGAGCTCATCAAGTAATGGAAGACAACAAGGGGCAAGAAGAAGAGATCCCTGTCCACATAGAGTAGCTAAGACCGGAGCAAGAGCAAGACTAGCAAGAACACGACGACATTCCAAGCTCCTCTTCAAAAAGGAAACTATTATTTTCTGAGGGAAAGGAAGCAAAAAGAAGCAGATTTACAGATATAGTGGTGGACATCAGTAAGATGTCAACAAGGCAACTAAAAGAATTGACCAAAAGAAAACAGGATATGGTCCTAACCAATGTAAAGAACATCCTGTATAACTTTGTCCCTGATGCTGACATAGATGAAGATGAACCGATCATAGATCAGCTGGAAGTTTTGGTGCAAGCAATCGGTGAGGATCTAACAGATCCAGAAATAATAGCGGCCGACCACTACGAAAAGAAAAGAGTAGAAATACTCCACAAACAGATTGATGACATCAAAGTCAATGTGACAACTAACCTAAGAATCCTACAACAATAGCTTCAAGAGGCAGGAACCTTGATGAGTAGAACATCAAACTTCGAGGTATTTTTGCAAGATTTGTCAGAAAAGTCTGCTGCGATAATAGAAGAGATCAAAGCATTATCCTCTCAATTTGATATAAAGAACAAAACTGCAACAACCTACAACAGAGAAATGTCCAGTCTAACTCTCGCATAGAGGAAAATTGCTGGAGAGAAAAATAAAAGGATTCAAGATATTATTAGATTTCAAATGTTCTTGGCACCAACATTTGACATCATGAATTCAATAGAAGCTATAATTAGTGAACCAGCGTACAAAACTGTGAAGACATGGAGAATATCATTATTTCTCTAACTGCAGCCCAAAAGAATTCAGAATATATAATCGGTCAATAGACCTCATTCCTTCATTCAGCCAAAACAATATATAAGGATATCTTCACAAAGCTTCAAATGTGAAGAAAATTTTTACCCTTTGTCTTATAGATGCAAAAAGTGGAAGATATGTAAACAAAGTAGAAGTGTCAATGATCAACACAGTAAACCAGAGCATTCAGTCAGGGGAAGTTCCGAACGGGGGAAGTGTTGTTCCACCGATACAAGATATGTATTGTGTAAAAGTTTTAAGTTTTGCCACCAATGACAAAGGGGAAGATTGTTAGGAATTTAAGTTGTCATTAGTGTTCATCTACAAACACGTTGTATTGGTAAGGAGTCACTGGTCATTCACAACACTGGTCGCCAAGCAACATACTAAATATACACTGGTAGATGAAAAGAAGTGCACTCACCGATCGACTAATCTGAACAACACTCACCGGTTTCTGAGTACATGTATAAGGTGGACTGGAAACAAGATTGCACTTGTTTCGGTCTAAGACAAGCTAAAGATCCGCACCGGATTAAGAGGATCAATTTCAGTTAGAAGCCGAACTATATGAGAGTTAACTTTCTAACAATTATTAGCGTTATCGTTGGCGGATGTCTTACATGGTGAACTCCAGATCATTACTCGCGTTATGTGGCTGATTGCATGATTCATTGCGGAATTTGTGGGCTGGCGGTTTTGTAGGTTAAGGGTTTCATTATGGTGAACTCTTGTATATATACAGGTCATAAGGACACAAGAAGGTGGTTGTTGATTATGGGTGATTGCATGGAGAAGAGAAGAGACATTTTCTGAGAGAAGAGCTGTAGACACAGAGGTAGCAGAGACCAACAGCTAGGCAACTAGAGAAGAGGTATGATCTAATTAGACATTCAGTGTCATAATAGATCATCAATTCTATTAGTAGTAAAAGCATATTCAAATCCCTTTATTATGGTGGACGTAATTGGTTCATCGTAAACATCCCCTAAGAGGGTAACATCTTGTTGATGTTCAAAGTCCTGTAACCAGACAGCTCCTAATAGGGTTTAGATCTTAACAAATCTCTTGTAAAATCCCTTAACCGGATAGCACCTTAACTAGTGCTTTGTAAGCTCCTAATAGGGTACCTTCATTCTGAAGTAGTGAAGTTGTGAGCTCTGTCTCACCGTGGTTTTTTCCCTTCTAATCGAGGGTTTCCACGTATAAATACTTGTATTGATCTGTGTGCTTCTGTTTTTGCTTGTGTATGACTGTTATATTCTATTTATTAGTGAAGGTTAAGAAGTTCAGAATTAAAAGTATAACACTGAGTATTTACTGATTCACCCCCCCCCTCTCAATAACCGGTAAGCATTAACACTTTGGAGACTGATAAAGCTCTTACTGATCATCAGAGCAACCGATAACCAAGAAAGGCGCAACCGGTAATCAAGGTTTCAGTACTATGACCGATAAAGTGGATAACCGAAACCGAGGATCCAACTAGTACAGATAGAGAAAGAAATGTGACAGCTGAACGTTTTTACCTGTGCACAACCTAGGGATACAAACCTATCAGTGAAGATATCGTCAAGACTGATGAATCGGGGAAAGTCACAGTCGACAAACACTTGTGTGACTCTTTGACCGGGATTTGTTGCACAAAATCTGGACAACTTTGTGTTGTCAAGAAGATCAGTGCAAGGCGTAATTGAAGGTTTTAATGCTGATGTTTGTGACATTAAAACATGTAGAAATCTCTAGTGAAGGAAATCTTTCGGTACGCATCTGTCATTTCCTTCATAACACGTAAAAGACACATGGCATGCATCGGATGTTTCCTCAGTGAACTGAGACTCCACTGGGTGATGGATCCGAAGGAGATTTTTAAACAGGTCTTGCATTTAAAAAGTAGAAAGGGAAAGAAGACTATATATTCTTTAGCCTGTGAAGAATATTGCTTGCCTTCATTCTGCCAAAGAAAAATAGTGTACCTGTAAGCTGAAAGAAGCTACGAAAAGGTGAGCAGAAGAAGAAAAGAAGAGTGTGCAAGGAAGCACAACAACCAAAAGGAGAGCATACCTGCAGTGATTGGTGATAAATCTCAATTGAGACGCACAACGATCTTATCAGGCTTAACAAAGCTATTTTTAAAGATCAAACCCTCTATTTCTCTCTAACAATTGCAATAGAAAAATCCCAATATTTTGGGTGGACATTAACAGGTCCCTTGTATTAAATCCCTTAACCTGGTGACATTTGTATAGATGTTTTAAGTCCTCTAACCAAACAGGTTCTAACAGGACTTATTTTCTAAATCCCTTAACCGGGTCGCATCTAACAGTGCGTTTATAATTCTTTAATAGGGAAGGCTTCTTACAGAGTGCACTTTAGAAGAGTGCAAAATTTGTGAGGTTTCCTCACACCGTGGTTTTCTCCCGATTTGGGTTTCCACGTGATAAATCTGGTGTTGTTTATTGCTTGATTGTGTGATGGCTATTTTTTTGCTAGAATCTATTCTGCTTACAATTTTAGTTAGACTATATTAGATTTTGTTTCTTAATTTTTAGTGGGTGCTTATTCAGCCCTCCCCTCTCAGCACCAGTTGGGACCATCAGATTCTAGGTGTAAGAACCCCTGCTAGTTCTAACTTTGACAAACACCAAATTGCTTCACTTTTTAGATGTTTGACATTTGGTCAAACACTTAGCATGCAATGTTTAAGTTCTGATTTCTAAATGTAAGTGTGTTTTGTTAGTATTTGAATTGATGATGTTTCCTTGAATTTTGAAAGTTTTTGCAATGTGAAAATTATACAAATGAAGGAAATTGCTAGTACGATGAAATATAACTAATTAATGACAATTATGTCACTTTTGTTACAAATGTCATTTATATATTTATTTTTACCCAGTAGCTCAAAATATACAACCAGATGGCAAGTACAACAATACTTTGTAAAGATTCATACCTGAAATGAAGAATACACCATTTATTTGTAAATCTGGGCACAAATGGTGACTGCTGTAGCTTTTTCCAGATTATTGAATGTTTATTCTGATCCAAAAATGTATAATTTCTGCCCAGGATCAGTGAACAATGATAAAAGATGTCAAATACCTCTGAAACAAGCACCAAACAGCCTTCTAAAGATATTGATTCTTCCCACAATGAGCATGTGGGTTCATTGACGGCTGGGACGTGGCTATGAATGTCTGGTATAGTATTTCAACTTGCAACAAACAACAATAATCTGATCATCCTATGCATTCAATGGATAACTTGCACAATAAACCCACCAACGCCACTAATATATGTTCTCAAAATGATGATCAATCTTGCATATTATAGGCACATACTGGTTCAAGGAAGAAGAGTATAAAATTTGGAGATGACTGCTCTGAAAACTCTTTCAATCTGCAATTAAACATCTTCAAATTGATCCCCAAATGATCAGATAAGACGCTTGTAAATGCACAAACCTCTGAAAGGCTGATGTAGAACAATGGCTAGCACAATCAGCAATCTCAATGCAATCTTTCAGCACCTCAAAGCTGAGTAATAATGGCTTCCAAACTTGCAATGGCTCCTTGGAACCCTTTCGAGAGAAACTCATAAAATTCACCAAGTATGAAAGAACAAAAAATGATCAATTCCATATATGAGAATGAGCTCTTAAGTCCCTTTTTATTCTTTCTCGTGAGAGCTCAAACACATTCCTTACCAATGTGGGATAAAAGATATACTTTTTTTCCTTTTAATAATTCATTTACTCCAATACTTTAATTAATACCTTGGCTTAAGTTTCGATGAATTAATTGAATAAATGGCCCCTTCCGATGATGACTCAACTCTCAACTTAAGAAATTATAAAGTTAAATTATAACTTTATAATAAGCCATTTAATGATTTAATAATAATTTTGCCACTTATGCTTTAAATATGTTGTCTGAAATAGGAGTCACACCTATTATTTCCCCACGTGACCAAATGCACTTTCCAAAAATAGAAAGGGTCCTTCTCGAACAACATCAGGCTTACTATAAATAGTAAACGTGGCAAAAGTATAGCAAATGAAGTCCTAATGATGCCAAACCAAAGTATATTGAATCCTAAAGTAGATGCCCACTGAAAGAGACCCTCTGTCCATCCTCATTAGCCTAAGAGGGTCACACGATAGGCTAATCCATCCATAGTCACGGTCACACTAAAAAGGGTACATTACACTAGGTTTTAGAAGATTTTATAGATTTTTAGACAGTCAAATTTAAGTAATCAACAGACTACTATCAACATTCTCGTGCTCTCTCTCTCTCTCTCTCTCTCTCTCTCTCACATGAGCTCTAGACTTATCTCTCTCCGTATCACTCCTCCTCTAACCCCTTTCTCTACCTTTCTCTATCTTACTCTCCTCTCTCCCTCAAGATCTAAACCTATCTCTTTGCCTCTGTCTCTCACCCCAAGGCCCTTGTAAAGGGGTCTTACCTTGTTTTGGTGTTGCCCTTAAACCCTCATGAAACTATAAGTCTGAGCAAGTAATAGGCCAATGATGAATCATGATCATAAAATCTACAAAGTACATATCCCTTGTTGCGAATATTTGCATTTCATAGTCAATGCCGCAATCATGGATTATCTTGTTTCATAGATTGGACAACTTGTTTAGTATACAAGGTATGACATAGGCAATGTTGGCATGGTACAATCATCGTATTGTTGAATACAAGAGAAGGCATAGTTGACAAGAAATGGCATTTTCATAATGCAAAAATGTATCATCATGCTCTGCATGAACAAGTCATATAACAATTCCATCTATTAGTATCCTAGCTAAGGTCAAACTAGAACATAACTATTTATCTTTCTACATAGCTGTTCCTCTTCATTAATGAGATTGACAACAAAACATGCAATTTTGAAGACTTAAAGAAAACTTTAATAATTCCCCACTTGAATATACATAATAGTCACTGAGACACTAGACAATATCATGGCTATATCATTATCCAAGATCTATCTTGGACACCAACACATAACTTGTCGTGATGGTGGGATGGGTAATGTAGTCTTCTCTGAGACATAGACTTACATTTTTAGTTTTGATATTTGTTTTGATGTCATGGATTTCATATTCCATGAGTCTTGTATACATTTGACAATATTTATATATATACATGTGTTGTTTGCTTCAACTAAAATTTGCATTTATACTTATGTGATTGATATATACATGTGTTGTTTCCTTCAACTAAAATTTGCACTAGTCTTGGGTATTCAAATGTATGTTTGCAATCTGAAAATCTTTCATTTTCCTAGAAGGTTGCACTATTTTTGCAGTGTTGTAAGAAGTCTAGTTAAGCAGAAATCAAATTTATGGTATCTATTTTTTTGAAGCGTTGCCCATCATTGTCATTAGCATTAGGATTTCTTAGTTTAGCCTCTCTAAACCCTTTCTTGTTTGCTATTTATTTTGAAGCAGTTTAGTAGTGTTAATGAACTATTTCAGTGAACATTTGTGTAACTCCCCTTATGAAACGAGCAAGATCACATTTACCACCAAGTTATCCATGCACAATCAAGACTGGACAATACTAACCTTGGGGATATCTCATGATTAGTTCTAATAACACTTGAGAGTTCCTTATTCAAGAGCAAGTAGGATACACTTGGTGTATTCTATTATGCTGTTTATTTGAAGACAATGTAGTAGTGAGAGAGAAAGAATTGCCTCCGCATTTCAGGAACATTTGTGTAAGTCTGTAATGTCCCCTTCTAGCTTAAACCGACGATCACTGTTTGCAATAAGTCAGAATTAGGGAGACGGCTTAAAAAAAAGAAAAATTCTTCGATTCATTCCTGATTATAACCTTGAAACCACACAGGGAGCACAATTGCATATATGTATTTGTACAGGCTAATAATATTAGCTAGCTTAATATATATGAACTAAATTGCAATCTCTCTATGCTCTTGAACAAATCTTGAACATAGGGATTGAGTCATGATAGGTTTGGCCAAGCCAACTCCATACTTAGCCCAAGAGCGGAACTTTGGTCCCCTAGGCGTTGGTGGCAGGACTTTGACATCCACGTGAGGTGGTCTACTTAGTGGCATGAATTCCTTGCTTCCTATATATGCTTCATCCCTTATAGTTGATTACCTCAGCATAGTAGGCACGGTAAGGAGATCATAGTTGGGTTCTTGACTTGCCCATTCTAAGCCCAAGAGCAGGACTTTGACCCCCTTGGCCTTGGTGGTAGAACTTTGACATCCACCAAGGTGGTCTACTTAGATGGCAGCCCCATCCACTCTTACCTATATCTTCTATAGTTAATTAGCTCATCATAGAAGGAACGGTAGGAAGCTCATTAGCGGGGTCCTCAACCTGTCCAATCTAAGCCCAAGAGTGGGACTTTGACCCCCTTGGCCTTGGTGGCAGGACTTTGACATCCACCAAGGTAGTCTACTTAGATGGCAGCCTTATACCTCCTTACCTACACCTCCTACTTACATCCATAATGAGATTCAATATTGGCTTACCTCTAAAGTTTATTAAAAATAGGCATACTTATTAACAATGCCATGATCATTCTTATAGTTCAGTTATATTGGATCATTCAGATGTATATTACTGATTATACAAATATATAATTCAGACCATATATGTATATTATATAAATATATAATGCTGTATATACATACATACATATACATATACATACATACATATGTGTTTGTGTGTGTATAAATATACTAGATCATATAATAGTTCTTTATCCTTAATAGAATTCAAACATAATATTCTGTAATCAGTATCCAACTCATAGATGCTTGCCAGTAATTTATACTATTCATTCCCTTTCTCATCTCTTCCTTGTGAAGAGTATCCAATATACTTTGTATTCTCTGGTTCTTTCTGTAATTAGTGTCCAACTTATGTATATAATCTCTTATTTGATGCCTGTCTTGTGATTCGTACTGAATATATGAAATATTATCCTTTTTTCTCATTCGATCAAATACCAAATTGTACATTATAATTTCATATTCCATCTTCTCAAATCTGCTCAATCTATTCTCATACTCAGATATGTCTTCAATTCCTCTTTATTTCTGCCCTGATGATCTTCTATTACTTTCATGTACAGATCTAACATGTGTAGATTAGATTTATCTTTTTATTTCTTCATGCACTCCTCAAAACTTCTCCCTCCATTCCATGTATGAGGGACTATTGTTATATATCCCTTGAGATGGACAAAGAGACATGTTCCTTGATGTGAGTATGCCTTCCCCAAAGAGAGGTCTCTTGTCTTTTGCAATCTTTAGTGGTTACATTCTTTAATGACAGCGATTATCATCTTAATATAAGCAACGATTTCAACCTCAAAGGGGTCATCTTCCAACATATTACACTTATTGCATTCCATACAGTTCACGTGAGACACTGAAGTGCTTGATATTAACTACAAATTATGAAGACATATTATCCCGTTGATCTATTATCGTAGGGATATGCTGTAAAAATGTTTTGAATCCACATGCAATGGTGAGGCATCTTCCAATCTTCAATATTTGTTAATCTTACACTCTCGACCACAAATCACTTTTTATGTATTGACTTTGAGCCAACGTAAAAAGAAACCAAACATAATCGATAATTACTTTTATTATATCATGGCACACTCAAATTCTGATGGCAGATAGATATTCCAATAAAGTATTAATCTGCAATACCCAAACTTTATTCAAACTGCCCCAAATGAAAACTGGGACTACCAATAATGTATTGCTTCCAAGGATTACGTGGAATTTATCGCAGTAATGATTGTAATATGAGTTGCTGTTGTAAATGTTATTCCTTTTTTGGTTGCCAACTGAGGATGGTCGATCTCATAGTTCACAGAGACTCGCCTTGTGATCAAATTAATTTATTTTAATATATTTGAATATTTTAATAAACCAAATATTTATTCTATGGTTATCTTTTTCTCTTATCGTCTATTCATGCTTATGTATTTATGTTATTTACTTTTATTATTATTATTTATTATTAAATCCTATTTTAGAAAGGGGATATCACAAAATCCCCTTGTGAAACCAGTAAAATACTAAAATCATATCATATCCATTAAGTCTATCCCTGCATAGTCAAGACCAGACAATAGGAACTTGGGGGTTATCTCATCCGATCAGTTTTAACAGCACTTGAGATTTCCTTGTTCAAGAGAGGATAGGATACAATTTGTGCATTCTATTTTGCATTGGTAGTGGGAAAATCCTCATGAACAAGTCGTTAATTTGCTTTCTCAATTGCTATGTTTTCTCAATTGGTTTACATATTGTATTGAATTTATGAAGTTGCTGCATATTCATTTGCTGTTCTATGGAGCTGATCCTCTTGCTATAGTCAGCTCTATCCACCAGACTACATATTGCATTCTCTTCTACAACAAACTGCTGTAGTGAAGAACACAGTAATGAGAATATAGAACTTTGTCTTCATATAGGATGTTGCCTTTATAATATTTATTGTCTTTGATCATTGTCTTCATAATGAAAACCTCATACATGATCACCACTTATTACTTAAGACCATTATAGTCATTGCTGCTCCTTAATGAGTGTATTTGTTTGATGTCTGTGTGAGTTATTGTTTGTTTCAATGTCACTGCATCCTCTGCTTTCTTGTTTAGCTAAATGGGGACATCACAAATATTTGACATCTTTAGTAAATTCACATGCCTTTATTTGAACAAAAACTGCTGTCTTTTGTGAATCTTGTATTGTGTCTAGCACACAAACTTTCCATCTTTTCATATCCGTCCTTCATTAGCTTCTTGTCATCACACAATCCATGTTTCTCTCCATTGATCTCCATAGCTTCAATAAAATTATAATTTGCTAGAAATACTTCATAGTTATCCATTTGTCAATGAGAAAGACCACAAAGAGAATTTGATACATCTTACAAACATGACTACAATTCCAAAACCCATTCTTCATTTTCCTCCATGAGATCTGTTGCGAGGTTTTCACACTCTCGCCCCATTGCAAATTGGACCCCCTCTTTTTGCTTTAGCAGTATAGGTATGTTAGCTAAGGGAGAGACTTGTTGAAATTGTTGCTATAATACTATCAAAGTGTTTGATGATTAATTGTTGGTCTTTATGGTGGATTACTTAATGTTGCTTTGAAGTGTTGCATGGTTTCCTCAATCCTCACTTGGAGTAGATTTCATCTCATGTTGTTTAGAAGTAGTTTAGTTGAATAAAATAAATTGTGGATGTTTACCTGATTGACTCAAATATAAACTAGGCCACTAGCCTCTTGCTGATGGTAGGAGTGTCTTGTGTGGTGAGCTAGTGATTGTACTTAACTTCAATTAATATCCACTCTTTAGTTTACATCCATTGATGGAATTGAAGAGGGGATATTGATTTGAAATCATTTGAGTATTCCTTAGAAGCGTGCACTAGGTGGGTGGAGTGGTAGACATGATTGCATCTAGTGGAGTCTAAGTTCATACATACTCCCTTTCATTCCTAGTTGGAAGTAGAAGTGGAAGCTAAGTTTAAATTCAAGTTGAGAGTTCGAGAGTTGAAAAATCAAAAGGTTATATTTTCATTGCACATTGTGAATCTAAATCTTTAGAAGTGCAAGCAAATTATATCCGTCGAATGAATAGCATAAGTCCCCTAAGTGATTACCAACAAATCACATTATTTCATTGAGCGAGTATCCACAATTGAAGGGAACCTTGAAGTCATTTCATGATCTTACTTTGCAAGTTTAGTATGAGAAGTGACCTTATTCAAGAGAGAATTGAGTATTTAGTGTTTCACCTTGAAACATTGAGTGTTCAATTCTGTATGTTATAGTGGAACAAAACTCACATCAATAGAAACTGGCAATAGAAGGAGGGCCTGAACAAAATTCGTTCGTGGCAATCAACAAGAATGAGCTTTCAAGTTATATTTGAGATGTGAGAGATCTCGTTAAAAGTGAAAAAAACCAAAGAAAAGTGAGTGAAATCCAAAAAAAGTGAAAATTTGAAAAATCAAAAAATCTAAAAGAATGGGTCTCTCATTGGAGAGGGAGGTTGATGTTTTTCCAATCTGGTTTGATTTGAACAAGTGATTGCATCCACGAGGGTTATCTCAACTTGCAGCATCTGGATAGTGTAGAATACATGGCACTATTGAGCATGAGGAGATACATTGTTTGGTATTTCTTTTGAGGGTGGAGTTAGCATTGCAGCAAAGAATCTCTTTTTTGAATGTGCATAAGCCAGTGACACTTATGAGATTAGAATCAGAGCTCCATGAATTTAAAGAGAAGATTTAGGGGAAACCAACAAACGAATATGAAGGAAATACTTGGCACCATTGTTGGTGTAGTGTACATGACCTCGCACATTAAAAGTCTACTTGTCCACTGTGCCAGGATACCATTAACCTAGTCAAGTTTCAAATTGGTTGGTATGAGGAAGCATCGAAGGAAGGAAACAAGGATTTCATTCAGCTTTCAAGTTGGACATCAAATGAAGGGCATGTTACATCACCATTCAAGGAAAGCAATTTAGAACGGGGAGGCATGGTTGAGCATAATGATCAAGATTATCAAGTAGAAGATGAACTTTCTCGCATTGCTCCTCAAGAGGAATTTGTTGAAAAGAAAAACAAGGAAGCAATTGGGTTCATCCAAGGAAGAAAAAGGATAGCAAGCAAAGGGAAACATGTGGAAACACTTGATGAACTACACCACAGATGTGAAGAAGAAATCCTTTGTGAAGTTTCATCTATGATTCAAGAGAAAATTCTTGAGGGTGAATTGCAAGCAATTTCAAACATCCTTGCACGGGAAGACAATCAAGTGGACAAGGTGAGCAAATAATTACAAGTTATCATAGGTGAAACCAAATATAAAGAGCAATTCGACAAGGCAATACAAGATGTCATCTCTACTCTGTTTTTTGGGGGGCTGCTTAAAAATCTCAAGGAAGAAATACAAATGGATTCATTGCCAATGACATCACAGAATAAATAAGTTGTTGCAAGTGGCATGATTCACCATCAGGTTAGGCCTCCCGAGATATGGCCACTTGAAATGCCATTCAATAATCGACTTGTGTAGATGTTTGATAGTTCTCTTATCAGTTTTGAGGATACCATGCTTGATGAGTATACATATGAGGAATTGCAAGATTTGCCTAATGAGAAAGCAATTTGCAATTTCATGTTAGATGGCGAGGCTTCAAATGTATTTGGTAAAGATGTGCAAGATATGTTGAGAGATGAACAAGTTACTCCCATAGAAGAAACTGAAGAGCAGTTTGGGTTGGTGCTACAATTTGATATTGCATTTGAACAACTTGACCTATTTGAGGGAGAAATCATCAAAGAATCCTTGATTTGAGGATATGCTTGTGGATTCTCTCAAGGATGCATGGTTCATGTTACACAAGGACAAGCCTCCAAAATCAATTTCATGGGCTTGACTTCAAGACTGATCCTTTATTGATCACTCAGGAGTTTGATGTTGACGCTAGTGGAATGATCCATCACCAACTTTGGCCTCCTAAAGTTGTGGATGATCAGCAACAAGAACTTCCATTTGAAGCACATCAGGTTGTTTCTTTCCCTGCTTTTAATGTTGAAAGTTATTATTTTGATAATGGAGATTTAGGAAAGACAACATGCATTTGGATTGACCATGGCCAATCTGAATTACCTCAATTGTTGATTTTACACGATGATTTCCCTAAATTTGCGGTGACATTTTTTAGAGTACAAGGATGAATTTTCACAATTAAGAACCATCACCCAAGCCTTGTTTCTTTTAAGCATTTTGAGAAACCATGATAGATCAAGTGTAAATATTGGCCTATTGAGTGTCGTCCCTTTTGAGTCTTGTACATAGTTAGAGTAGGTTTGTCCTTGTACATAGTTACAGTAGGTTTGCCTTAAACCATTTGGTTCAAGAGGGTTAGGGTAGGTTTCTTTTCTGTTGGTTTTAGTTTAGTTGCTTTGTTGAGCCTAGGGAGTCGCTTTGTCTTGAGTTAGGTGACTTGAGATGTGTTTGAGGGGCTCAGTTGTTTTGTTTAGTTCGCTTTAGAGTGTCAGTTTGTAGGTTTGCCTTGAGTCTTTTGACCTAAGTCGTAGTTGTTTGGCTTTCTTTAGTTTAGGTGTCTACTTTGGTTAGTTTAGTTCAGAGGGATCCCAATGTGTGAGAAGGGCAATGTATTATACAACACTGGTATTTTCCCAATAGATTTGTTTGGTTTATTTCTTGAATATCTCTCTGTAAGGTTCTCATGAATTGGAGATTCTTCCTAATAGCCTTATCCTTAGAAAATGATTTGTCCTAAATTTGGATGGAGTTATAAATGTGTTTTGAGTACTTGAGTCTTTCAATTACAACATTTTACTCACGCTTAATTGGTCCGAGTTCTTTGGGAGTTTTCAAAGTGAAGTTGGAATTGGTAAAAATTATACATGTGCTTCAGTGCCACTGTGGTTTTTCCAAACCTTCTACAAGCTTCACTGCTTGTAAGCCAAAACAAAAGTATTGAAGAGAAAAGAAAAGCAAAGAGAAAAAAAGAAAAATAGAGAGAAAGGAAAGAAAAGTAAAGCAATTTGCCTCTAGGTGTGTGAGTATCTCTAATCGTGCTACTCAATAAAAAAGTCACTAAAAATAGAGCAAT
Organism: Chamaecyparis obtusa; assembly: GCA_027943335.1. NCBI lineage: Eukaryota > Viridiplantae > Streptophyta > Pinopsida > Cupressales > Cupressaceae > Chamaecyparis > Chamaecyparis obtusa. Next base: position 1,040,249 of record BSBK01000899.1, read on the forward strand.
GTTTGTGGTGAACCATAGCGATAACCTTGTCAGTGCTATGGATGCCTAACTGACAGTGAGGCTCTATCTAGGATGCTTTTGGAGTAAGGATATCAAAATAGCTAAGTCCAATGGATCTACGAAGCTCTCTAGGTTCTTGTTGAGTGGGGAATGAATACACTTGCACACACGTGAATAATCGAAGATGAAAGCTCTTAGCTCAATTCATAGTTTCTTCCATTTTGAGTACATTTCCTAGTTGTTTGATAGGTGAAAATGGAGTTGATCAAAGGTTCTTGGTTCTGAACTAGTTTTATCCTTGAAATGTTCAGGAACATTTCTTTGGGTAGGTGCTAGATGTTGTGAGGTTTTCACACTCTTGCCCCATTTCAAATGGGGACCCCCTCTTTTTTCTTTAGTAGTAGAAGTAGGTTAGCTAAGGGAGAGACTTGTTGAAGTTGTAGCTATAATACTATAAAAGATATTGATGATTCATTGTTGGTCTTCATGGTGGATTACTTAATGTTGCTTTGACGTGTTGCATGGTTTCCTCAATCCTCAGTTGGAGTAGATTTCATTTCATGTTGTTTATAAGTAGTTTAGTTGGATGAAAGAAATTGTGGATGTTTACTTGATTGACTCGAATATAAACTAGGCCACCAGCCTCTTGCTGAAGGTAGGAGTGCATTGTGTGGTGAGCTAGTGATTATACTTAACTTCAATTAATATCCACTCTTTAGTTTGCATCCATTGATAGGATTGAAGAGGGGTATTTATTTGAAAATCATTTGAGTATTCCTTAGAAGCTTGCACTAGGTGGGTGGAGTCGTTGACAAGATTGCATCTAGTAGAGTCCAAGTTCATCCATACTTCCTTTCATTCCTAGTTGGAAATAAAAGTAGAAGCTAAGTTTAAATTCAAGTTTAGAGTTCAAGAGTTGGAAAATCAAAAGGTTATATTTTCATTGCACATTGTGAAGCTAAATCTTTAGAAGTGCAAGTAGTTGATATCCATTGAATGAATAGCGTAATACCCCTAAGTGATTACTAGCAAATCACATTATTTCACTGAGCGAGTATCCAAAATTTGTAATAAACCAGTACTGGCTTCTTGACTATATTTATCTTTTTCTGCAAAGATTTAGAAGATTGACAATAAATCAAACAGTTTGCATGTTTCTGAGAATAATAAGTATTTGTTTTGTAGTTTTGCTTTCATGATACAATAAAATGCAATTCAATGAAATGCATTCATAACTCATCATATAATGATACCATCCACAAAGCATGATTTCTAAAAGCAATTTATATAAGCAATAAAGTGAAATTTAAATTATCTTTGACTTGGAAGGTTGCAGTAGTCTCAACAACAAACTCAGCAATCATTATCTGTGCCAGGTAGAGGAATGTTACAACAGCATAAGAATACTTTCAAACTTATTCTGACTTCCTGAATTCCATTCTAGGATAAGGATTTGCAAGATTTCGCAAGAGGAAAATGATTCTATTATTGACCACCAAATCATTTGTCGCTCTAAACAATTCACTGTATCTATCCAAGGAAGACTTCCGCCCAGAATAGAGAAATTCCAGATTGCTAAAACTGCAGGATAATATATTTCATCGAGCCAATAGCAAGGCCCGATATAATATTTATTTGTCATTAAACATTAGCTTCCATAATGTAATCTCAACAAATATTGCTTCAAGGCCAAATGCCTTAATGAGGACTCTCAGCTTATTTATATATATCGCCTCCAATCATTAAACAAGCTGCTAATAATATTTTCTAACTGCTGCCTCAAACATAAACACAAATATTAAGCCCTTCGATTATATTCCACGACAAGCAATGGTAATGGCTGAATAATGTATTGACAGCAATAAAACTCTTATGGCACTAATTAAAAGTTTAAATCCCAAACCTTCGCACAGGATCGAGACCCACCGATAAGAAAGCACCAATATTAGCGGCTCACCCAGCCATATTATTTCTTAGTTCCCTAAATGCTTACTCAAGCTGGCAATTTCTTTTACCATTTATAAATAATGTAGATATCAAATATCAAATGCAGTATTAAAGGAGCGAATAAAATAGGAAAAACTCATCGGGTCCCACATAGAGATGCCATAGCCATTAATTCAAAATAAGTACTTTATAATACTTGTGAGTCCAAAACATAAAATAGGCAACTTTTATTTATACGGCTTCAATATTTTATGAAACATATAAATATTATTCCTTCAAGCTGTTATTCTTGCCACACAGTTTCCCTTAATTGCCCGATTATAGTATTGACAAATATATGCGCTCCATATTAAAGAAAACTATAATATGAAAGAAAAGATTTATAAATATTCTTTTGCAACTCTAAAAATATATTTTATTCATACATTTCTGGAAATAACTTATATGGCGAATTTAGTTCAAACATTTCTGGAAATATTTTTATACAGCAAATTCAATCAAATACCTTTGCAACCTTCAACATTAATTACCACAAATAACCTGGTGATTGCCCCTTCCAAAGTCTTCTCTGACTAAACTGATATTCTTTGATTGCATTGCATTTCACAATTCCATTAAAGCTCATCTGAAGAATCTAAGATAATTCTTCCAGGACCACTTAGAATAGATCTTCCACTACCGAAAGCAGTATTTCCCAAGAATCCATTCCTGAGAACAAATTTGACAGAACTTCTCAAATCAATAAAATAAATTTCCCACCTCTCCATCCTGTGTTCTTCCAAGAGTCTTATATAACAATACTTTCAGTTACATTCTCATACAATTAATATATAATTAACTAGCCTTCTAAGGTTATAAATAATTATTTAATATTTACCATTTATTTGATAAAAATATTAAATAATTAAATATATTATTTTTAAAACTTTAGAATTTAATTATCCTTGAAGTCATTTCATGATCTTACTTTGCAAGCTTAGCATGAGAAGTGACATTCAAGAGAGGATTGAGTATTTAGTGTTTCCCCTCGAAACATTGAATGTTTGATTTTGTATGTTGGAGTGGAACAAAACTCACATCAACATGATCCTTATCATGCTTCTCTATTATCTCTTCTTTCAAGTTCAAATTTCACAAATTTGAGAGGGTTGCTTTCTCAATTATTGCCTAGTTCTTCAAAATAATTATGTATTATGACCCTTGTTTTCAATGGAGTAATTTTTTTCTTATTGTGGATGACTTTGGTCGCTACTAGCCAACCCCAGCCCACCAATTCATTGTACACTTTCTTCTATGATGAGATGACCACAAAGTTTAAGAAAATTGTCTGAATAATTACATTTTGGGCCATTAATACTCCTAGCACCTTGATTCCTTGCTGGTTTGTAGTGTGCACCCACTAGTTGAAAACTTGGGGTCCAAATGGTTGGCTTGCCTAGACTTGTACATGTTTCTTCTAAAAGTATGTTCACACCAAACCCACCATCAACAATTGTATTAGTGAGGTTCTGTAAAGAACCCTTGCTGGCTCTTAATTTTGCAATTGAGATTTTTCAAAGAAATCTGAATATCTTGAATCTAATGCTTCTAGAAAAATTAATTTTCCCCCAATACTTAGAAATTCTAACTAACAATTATTAAACTGAGGAATGAAGGATAACTATTTCAGATTTAATAATCCAAGCATGGCATTAATTGACAAATTCTAAAACAAATGCAAATTTCCAGCTTGCACTCCATAAGAAGTTACATACGTTACCAACTTGCAACCGCTGTGTCTGGTGAAGCGATCTCAGCATTCTCACATCAATTTCCATCATTAACGTGCCTTGCAGCACCTCTGTTATTAACCAAGCAGCACACCAATCTGAACGCTAGCAGTTCACATAATATGCAGTGACCAAAATATGAAGTTAACGCAGCAACCTATCACTTTTTTGAGACGCCAAAACGCTGATCAAGACATCTGAATTCCCACACGTGCGAAGCTGTATTATCCAGCTAAGCAAATCGCAGCCAATACAATTTGAAACAGCATCAAAGCAATCACAGGGTAGCTGAATGCAAATCTGGTCTGATATGATTGCTAACGTGCCATATTCCTTCTCACACAGCCTTGTATACAAGCTGGAACCCAACTGCAAATGCTGGAAGTTTCCAGGTTGCGTTAAGGAAGAAGATCGACTTTTTCAGCAAATTCAATCACACTCATATAACTTACAATTCGATAATCCAATCTTCAGAATTGATGCGAAAACCTCCAGTCACAATTACAATACCGAACCCTTGATTTCAACAGCAAATTATCTTCTCTATTGTTAATCTAAATTCTCCAAAATAACTATCTTGCCTGTAGAACAATTATCCAACCCCTAATGTCTCTATCTGAACTTCTAACTTAATGAATTCTTCCAATTATATTACCAGCAACTCAAACCTCTGAATTAAAATCTTCAGCATCAATCCAATTCACAACTTCACCTGTAGAACTTCAAACTCCAGGAATGAAACTTCTTCAATTCAATATATCTCAGCATTGAATTGAAATCCAGTAATATCCAGCTGTGAAATTCACCATTATCAGACAATGGCTCAAATCACTAGAAAAAGGAATCAGTCCTCAAACCCTAGCCAGGGCAAACCTTCACAGACTTCAAAATAATAATGATTGCATAATGAATGAATGAAAGTGCTTTTTCGTGCAAAATATATAGCTTTTTCGAAAAAGAACTTTTTTTTATATTTCCCTTAATTGGCTTTAATAAATACTCCCACTTTATAATATAATATTATAAAGTCGTTAGTTATTAAATTAAATCAATATAATTTAATTTAATAATGCCTTCAAAATTAAAGCCACAGAACCATTTGCCTGCAATCATCGAACTTCTGACAAGGCACCAGGACCAACTGCCCAACCAAAAATAGATACTGCCCTGCCAGAAATAGCTACTGCTAAAAATAGACTTACTAAAAATAGTAAGTCTCTCAAACTGGAGATTCACTGAAACTGAATCTTGAGATGTCTGACGTTCTGTGCAGATACCCTACCAATCCTGGCCATACCAGAAACCCCACTTACTAAAAATAGTAAGTTGGTCAAAATGACCTGAACGAAAAGCAGATCTGATAAATTGAACCTCCAGAATGGGATTCCAAAATTGGCTCTGACGTCTGACCCCCTCTGATCGCCTGATTAGCCTATGAGGGTCACAAAACCAAGCTAATCCCATAAGTCTAAAAATAGGGGACATTACAGGTTCCTTGTAAGGATCTTCACATGGACCATTGCTAGCTTCTTTGACGTGTTACCCATTAGTAACATGGGATTGAATACTTGGTCTCCCAAGAATGGCAGTTTGGTTATGAGGTCTTCATTATCTCTAGATTCCAGTGTTATCCGGGGACGTGTTTCCAGCAAAACTTGATCCGTCCCCATTTCTAGGACGTCCCAAAAACTTGGAAACTTCCAGAAACCTTTCCCTTGGCTGTCACATAGAATTTATGTTTCAGTTTTGATAATTTATTTGATTTTCACTCTTGTGAACTCTAAAGTTAAATTATTTAACACAAATATTATATGTTAAGGTTCTATAATTTATGTAAGCATGGTTTATCCATGTTTTTATATGAATATTTAAAATTTACCTATACATTTTAAATTTTCCTTTTTTTTATACTGCTGTTCCCAGTGCCATCCCCTACTGTCCCCTGCTCCAAGCAAAGAAAATCCGTCATGGAACCTCGTTTCTCAGTCCCATCGTCCCTTCATCCCGGAAACCTGGGGTAACATAGGTAGATTCGAAATGGGTTGTAGCATACATCATCTCAGTCGTCCTAGATATAATATTTTAATCATAGCATTTCAGAGTTTAGGAGCGCTTTATAATAGTTGGAGCTTTGCAGTGTAGAATAATAGTGTTAGATATTTCATTGTTGTGGTATGTTTCAGCATGTGGACTATTTTAATACTCAAGTCATAACTTTGATGACTATTATTTAATGAGTAGACAGTTCTTATATGATCTTTCACTCATGTACATTGATAATAATCATAAGGAAAGGGGTCCCATAAAGTACAGACACACTTTTAAGTAATGTTAGTACCTCAAAGGATAATGCTGCTAGTGGGTCAACTTGACAATTTGGCTCTTAAAGTCATTCTTCATGATTGGCAAAGGTTTTGGTGTGCGCAATTCCTTATAAGCCTACCTTGACTCACTTTTTTTTAATGTTGGGAATGAAATTACTGATTCAATAACCAAAACAGTTTTTTTTGTAAATAATGGGAGCTTCCATATGCAGTATCAGTCGTAAGTAAATACCTCTTAGTGCTTGTTAAACCCTGTGAGATGTATGCTCCTATGCTTGGAAGTAAATCTCACAGGCATTCCTTCCCACCCAAAACACTGAAAATGATCTAAAAAATTTACATCTCAATCAATGAATGAGAGCGGGTATATAATAAAAGAGTGAGAAAGAGAATTAAAGGGATCACTTAAGTATTTTAGTACTTACATTGATGCCTTGAATTATTTAGTACTGTAGGTTTATCTATTTCATATTTATTTTCTGTTTTTTGGCAGACTTGGCAAGCCTACATGTCAGAACTCATGAGTTTCAATAGGAATGTTCACTGAGTCTGCACGTAGGTGTATTTTAGCTTGCTGAGTTTGCATGCATGCTCGTGCCTTTTGTCTTTGTGAGCACTGTGCAGATTACATCTGCAGAAATTCTGCTAGGGTCTTGGAAAGTCTCCTTAATTTGGTTAAATCTACACATTATTATTATGTTATTTCACGTGATGATGCTTGTCTATCTTGAGATAATTTATAAATTTGTAAAATATAATATTGAATATATTTTTGGTCAGAGATATGTAAATAAAGTCATGATAAAGTCTTGGAGGATTTTCAGTTCATTATACATAATACATTATAACTGTTACCCCTATAAGCAGGATTGCAGATTCATCAACACAACACTTAATAGGTGCAACAAGTGATGATGGAACTATGCATAAAAGGCCAACAAAAGAAGAAAAGGATGCACAAATGGCTCTTTTAACTCTGGTAAGCATATGTCTTTGTAATGTCCCCTTATTGGATAGGTACGGAAATAGGGATAATCACTTAACAATGAGAGGCTTACTTCTTCTAAGTCCTCAATTTTAATGTGAAAATGATGGAATTTGGCAAAATAATGTCGTTCAATAAACAATATGTGGGTAAGATATAGATCACTATGAATTATAGTATTTATGCAATTTGATCTTGTCTTACTCGACAATGGAAATGTGTTATGAGCTATGATTGTGACTTCTTATAGCCGTTAGATTGCTATTTCTAAATTAATATTTGAATGTGTGTGATGAATGATCGGATGGATTGATTATAGAAATCAAATTGTTATCTCAAGTATGACCTCCAACTCTTGTGATTAGTGATCTGCGGTATTGTTCTTCCATGTTATAATTTCTATCTCCAATATGGAATTACTGGTCTTCAACAATATTAATAACGATGTAACCGATATCAATGAAATATTCTTACAACAGTGATGATGTCTCTGTTATGTTTTTAAACTTCTGCAACCGAATTATGCTAGTCAAGCAACCGCGCAATGAGAAGAGATCTAAATAAAGATAAGCCCTGTTCTCTGTTTACCCCTCTTACCATGTCATGATGCCCATATTTATATTCATGTTTTGGCCAAGTGAAAAAGCACGACGTAAGATTAATACAATAACAATAATGACTTGTAATTAGTTTCTTATTAACCGGTGCTTGTTGATGGTCCCAACCAATGCTGAGAGGGGAGGGGTGAATCAACACCTACTAAAATTTCAAAACAAATATGATATAATATAACTAAAACTCTAAGCAGAACAAATTCTATCACAGAAATAGCTATCAAACAATCAAGCAATAAACAACACCAGATTTATCACGTGGAAACCCAAATCGGGAGAAAACCATGGTGTGAGAAAACCTCACAATTTTTGCACTCTTCTGAAGTGCGCCCTGTAAAGAGCCTTCCCTGTTAAAGGATTACAAACGCATTGTTAGATGCGACCGAGTTAAGAGATTTAAGAAATAAGGCCTATTAGAACTTACCAAGTTAGAGGACTTAGAACACCTAAACAAATGTCACCCGGATAAGGGATTCAATACAAGGGACATGTTAATGTCCATCCAAAATACTTAGATTTAGCTATTGTAATTGTTAAAGAACAATAGAAGATTTGACCTTTTTAGAAATGGCTTTGCTTAGCCTGATAAGATCGTTGTGCTATTTAATTGAGAATCATCACCGGTCAATACAGGTATGTTCTGCTGGGCTGTTGTGCTTCTTTGCACACTCTACTCTCTTCTCCTCTCTTCACCTTAGTAGCTTCTTCAGCGTACAGGTTCACTCTTTTCTTTGGCACAATGAAGACAAACTATATTCATCATAGTCAGAGGAATATATAGACATCTTGCCCTTTCTGCTTTTTATATGCACGACCTGTCAAAGATCACCTTTGAATCCATCACCCAGTGGAGTCTTAGTTCACTAAGGAACCATTCGATGCATGCCATGTGCTTTTTCTGCTTTATGAAGGAAAAGACAGATGCGTGTCACAAGCTTTCCTTTATAGAGTTTTCTTCATGTTTTAATGCCACAAACTCTAGCATTAAAACCTTCAATTGCACCTTGCACCGATCGTCTTGATAACACAAAGTACTCCGGATTTTGTGCAATGAATCTCGGTCAAAGCGTCAGACAACTGTTTGTCAATTGTGACTTTCCCTGGTTCATCAGTCGTGATGAAATCTTCATTGATCGGTTTATATCTTTAAGTTGTGCACGGGTAAGAACTTTCACCTGTCACCATTCCTTCCTCTGTCTGCACTGGTTGCAGCCTTGGTTAACTGGTATCCTTGGTTCCTATTACCAGGTACCGATTGCACCTTCCTTGGTGACTGGTTGCTCTGATGATCAATTAGAGCTTTATTAGTAACAGAGTAAGTGCCTCCTCATTCTCACTCTGTGTCACCGGTCTTCAGACCCGTCTCTCCTTGCGCTTATTATTGTCAGTTGTACCTTCACCAATTGAACACTGGTAGCCTTAGTCATAAATGACAACACCTCTTTGCCAATCAATGACAATACCTCTTTGCCATGTACCGGTTACATTCTTACCAGTTAATGCCAAAACTTGTTACTTTCTAATATGCTTGACTTATACAATTGTGTGATGTCCTTTAATCATTCATGGGAATCGACGGTATGGATAATGTTGATTATCGAAACCATTTTCTTAGTTGCCTTTACCATGAACCGATACTCCTAGCCGTCTATGTCCACTTATAGTACATTTCAGTTATAGTTCCCCTGTTTGTTTACCGTAGTCATTGTCCATGTTTTCTTTAAGTCAATAGACTTAGTGACTTTCATCTAACATTCTCTTCAACTGTCCAAAGACATAGTCGATTTCCTTCCCTCCCCTATATATGCCTTAAGTTGATCTTAGTTATGTTCTTCACCATATTTGGAGATGTCATTATTAATCTTTGCTTCTGGTGGTAGTCCGTAGATGAATTGCTTCCGCTCAATTCAGTTTTAGACGATGCCCAACATAGCAAATCGATATTTATCGATGACCATCTAAATACCATTCTTTCCATCATGCTTGGTAAATTGAATTCTTAATTGGGATCGTCACTATTCATATTTGGTATTAATTTCAGATATAATCATAGCCTTAATCGCTTATGTTTGAAATTCATTACGGTCTTCCTTGTTTGACTGGACTATATATATCATTTAGGCTAATATTATTATAATAATTATTTTATATTGGAATTATTATTCATTATTATTTATTTTAATGTTATTATATGTTGTCATTATATTATTAATTATATATTATCATTCATTTGTTTATTTATATATATAAGATTATTATTATTAGATTAATATTAATAATTATATTGATTAATTAACTAATATTATATATTATATTGTATATATATTTATTTATATATTTACTATTATTATTTAATTTTAAAATTATATTATATATATATATATTTCTATATATATATATATATATTGTATTCTATTATATTTGATCATTATTGTTATTTATTTATTTTATATATATATTGATTATTATTAAATCTTATTTCCAAAACGAGGGACATGACAGTCTTTTTGCACATCATTTTCAAGTGGGACTCACTTTACAAAGTCAATATGTTGCTAGCCTATGATTTCAAGTTTGAAGGCAATTTATGCTCTATACCTCATGGCTATGAAATCAATTAATGCATTGTTTTCATTCATCTTGTATTCAGGATTATAATGTGTTTAGTATAAATGTAAGCTTCACATGTGGCTTAAAGTTATGGGGGTGATGGTTGACCAGATGTTCCATCTCCTATACAATTTTCATTGTTCTTTCTTTACATGGTAGATTGAATGAAGCTTCAAGGGGAATTGTTAAATAACCATAGATAAAATGTCTATTTTGTTAGTACACTGCTAATGAAGAGAGACTATTTTCAGACTCCTAGAATTCAATAAAGGCAATCTCCCTACAAAGTATCTAGGTTTCCTATGCATCTTAAAATTTTCACAGCTTATAAAAGGAAACATTCAATTACCTCAATGTCAAAATGGGGAAGTGGACCCAAAATCGCTATTCACTTGCAGGACAATCCCAACTATTACAATCTATAATTTAAGCAACCACAATTTTGTTGGCATTATGCTTAGTTATCATCATTGGCAAACATCAAACACACCGGTCTTTAAGTTAAAGCAACAGTAGTGAACCGGTAGTTGTCCCAGTTGACAACCATCAAACTTGCTAGGTAACCAGTGTACCTACACCGGTCACAATAATACCGGTCTTGTCCAACCGGTCTAGTAGAAAACCACAGGAGGCAAATGACTCAACCGGTAGCACACCGGTTTTCCTTCAAAGTAGCAGATCTAATGGTTTGTTCTTTTATAATCCGATCCGGTTTTTGCGGAGCATTTTTTGGATGAACTGGAGGATTTTTGCGAGCATTTCGGGAGGAACTAAAGTTTTGTATGCGAGCATTTTGGCTTGATCAAGAGTTCTGCATGCGACACTTTCGGATTGCTTTCCTGAACAACCACGTTTTGGAAGAGTTACAGCTTGGCGCCATAGTTTGGTGTGGTAATGTGCAGATCATTATATATATGGGTCATCGTTCATTAGCTACATGTGGTTGGAGAAATCAAGTGCAAAGAGATAAAGCAGAGCAGAAGAGCCGAGTCTTCTGAGAAGGGTTACAGTCACCACTAGTGAAGGACAGAGATTGAACAGTCAAGTAGAGAGAAAAAAGAACAGGTATGATCTGATTGACAGATTGAGTGTCTAAAGAAGATCATTTCTTTTATTGGGTGAAGCTCATAAAAATCCCTTTCTCAGGGTGAACCCTAACAGGTTCCATTGTATAAATCCCTTCACCAGGTGACATTTTGATTGATGTTCTCAAGTCCTTAGGCGAGGCGACTCCTAACAAGGTCAAGATCTTAACCAATCTATATCCAATCCCTTGACAGGGTAGCATTCTAACAAGTGCTTGTGTAAGCATTTAACAGGGCATCTTTATTACTGCAGTAGTGAAGTTTGTGGGTTCTGTCCCACCGTGGTTTTTCTCCCTCTAACCGAGGGTTTCCACGTATATATCCTGTGTGAACTTGTGTATGTGATTTCTGTTCAAGTTACTTAAGCATGCATTATATTTTTAGTATCACACAGTAGCTGTATTCAGTTTAACAGAATAAGAATTTAAATAAGTTGAATTGACTAATTCACCCCCCCCTCTCAGTCACCAGTTAGGATTAACAATTGGTATCAGAGCCAAGTTCTTAGGTAAAGAAGCTTAACCACTTGAGTAAAGATCATGGAGGGTTACCGGTATCAGAAGCAGTTAGAGGAAGCAAATGAAATGATTGCTTCTCTTGAAAACAGATTGAGAAGATCTCTTCCCAAGAGAAAAGAACTGTCTTTGCAGCTGAGTAAAAGTCAAGACACAATAGATGAACTATCTGGACAGAGTAGTTCAGATGAAGCAGAAGAAGAAATCTCTGAACTCATGGAGAGAAACCAGAACCTAACCAATCAAATCTCTAATTTGAAAAGAGAACAGGAAGGTCATGCACTGAGAATGATTGAACTTGTTGAAGTAAGCAAAAAAATTGAGGATGAGAAAATAGTGCTAAAGAAGCACTACAGACTGCTGAGAGAGCAAGGAACTTAGCTGAAGATGCTCTAAGAGAAAGCGATGCTCTCATACTGCAACTTCATGTAGACATGCAGGGCATAACTCAGGAAAATGCCATCATACATGAAACTTGCATGATAAAGATTAAGCAAGTAGTGAAATGGCTGCTGAAGTTGAAAAATTTAAAACGTAACTAAAAACATTGGAGGAGAGAAATGAAAAGCTCAGAAAATACAATGAGAGTCTTGAGAAGATGGATGAGCAACTGAAAGCTTAGACAAGGCACAAGGACCCCATAGGACTTGGGTATAACGGCCAAGGTACCAAGGAAACTGGTGAGTCCTTAAAACTCAAAGGAATCAAGGAGGACAAGAAGAAACCAACCGCAGAAAAAGGTAAGAGAATTTCCAAACCTTCTTGCAAACATTGTGGCAAACCGAGCCATAAGTCTAATGATTGCAGGAATGCACCGGTGAAACCCTTCACCACACACAGTTACTGCAATAATTGTTATAAGTATGGGCATATGACCTTTGAATGCAGGTCACAATCAAATAGTGTGTATAGTGGAAGCAGAGGAAACTTTAAAGGATTTGCTATGCATGCAATAAATTTGGACACAAGGCTGAAGAGTGTAGGTCTACAACCATGACATGCAAATCTCCACCGAGACCGGTATTCCATAATAGGAATGCAAACCCGGGCATGTCTTTGTGTCCTAAATGTGGACCATTAGGACATAAAGCTACTGAGTGTCATTCAGCCATGGACAAAGGAAAGAGAGTTAATCCATGGAGAGGAACCAGGATGACTTTTTACAATTGTAACAATATTGGGCATCTGGCCAGAGATTGCAAGAACCAGTCAATAAACAAAGGAAAAGGCCAAATAAAACCGATCAAGAGGAACAAGGCTCCCAATCATAGGGGAAACATAACAAAAGAGACCAAGAAAGATATGAAGAAGATATGGTCCAAAAGGGGGACAAAGAGCTCTGAAGGAGAGAAATCAGAGACAAAGTCATCATCTACTGATGATTATATCTCTTCATCAAATTAAGCCAATAGGGCTCAAGGGGGAACAAGTAGAAATGCTACTGTCCCTAGAGTAACTAGTGAGATTGAATCTCACTATGTGGAAGTTGATACTGAGAAGCACTCACTACCTAAGACCAAAGAGCTGATCAAAAGAGTAAGCTGTGTGGTCTAGTTAATTACCTTCTCGGTGATGGACTGATCTTACATGGTTGATGTTTCAAACGAGGATGTTGTAGTAAAACAAGTAAAGCATTGATGAATCGGTCGATAAAGGTCAAGTTAGGTAAAAAACCGGTAAGGCTCATAAATACAGTAACTGTTAACAAATATTACTGTTTGCTAATTACTGTTGTGGCCCGAGGATATAAAAGGGAAAGCGTATTACTCATTTCACTTCACTTTACTTTTTGTGCTAAATTTTCTTTAAGCTTGAGTAATCTTTCTATCTGTGTTCGTGATCTTTGCTTTTCAAATTCCGCGAATTTAACAGAGCTTTGTGTGTATTCTCTTACCAACAAAATGGCATCATCATCATCTGTTGCAACCCTTATCGACAACTATCAACATGAGCGACCAGAATATGATATAATGCCACTCCAAAATAGGTCAAATGATATGGTTGGAGCCCTATCATCTATTACAAACGACATGTTGTTGACAGAAGATGTAACTGGCTTCATTCATTGCAAGCAAGAGGGGTTGGGTGAAACATACATCCAATGCGAATTTCTAGGGCTCTGCAAGGACAGGAAGCTTAAGGCAAATTGTGCTTGACTGGAAGCGGCGGGATTGACCAATGAAGTCAAATACCCTACCATGTTTCATCCTGACTGGATTTGATTGGTACTGAGTTGAGTACATGACCTAGGCATGTGGTTGGCAAAGGGTGTTGTTACACCAATTACAAGCGAAGACCTAAGGAGAGTAATAGGGTTCAATGCCACAAGGGAAGCCCTTACCCTGAGAATGATTGCCAACAATGAAGTCACCCGACTCACTAAGTCGAGGTATGACAGTCGCATGATGACTGTTACAGAATTGAAGATGAAGGTGTTTGGTTCGCTGTTGCGATGATCAGTTACAAAGTTTATCAATCAACCAACCACAATTTTGTTGGCATTATGCTTAGTTGTCATCATTGGCAAACATCAAACACACCAATCTTTAAGTTAGAGCAACAATAGTGAACCGATAGTTGTCCTAGTTGGCAACCATCAAATTTGCTAGGTAACCAATGTACCTACACCGGTCACAATAATACCGGTCTTGTCCAAACGGTCTAGTAGAAAACAATAGGAGGTAGATGACTCAACTGGTAGCACATCGGTTTTCCTTCAAAATAGCAGATGTACCAGTTCGTGCTTTTATAATCCGATTCAGTTTTTGCGGAGCGTTTTTGGGATGAACTGGAGTTTTTCTACGAGCGTTTCGGGATGAACTAGAGTTTTGTATGCAAGCGTTTTGGCTTGACCAAGAGTTTTGCATGCGAGACTTATGGATTGCTTTCCAAAACAATGGCGTTTTGGAAGAGTTATAGCTTGGTGCCACAGTTCGGTGTGGTAATGTGCAGATCATTATATATATGGGTCATTGTGCATTAGCTACGTGTGGTTGGAGAAATCAAGTGTAGAGAGATAAAGCAGAGTAGAAGATCGAGTCTTCAAAGAAGGATTACAGTCACCACGAGTGAAAGACAAAGATTGAATAGCCAAGCAGAGCGAGAAAAGAACGAGTATGATTTGATCGACAAATTGAGTGTCTAAAGAAGATCATTTCTTTTATTATGTGAAGCTCATAAAAATCCCTTTATCAGGGTGAACCGTAACAGGTTCCATTTTATAAATTGTTAGCAATATTAAGTTGTCATTAGTGAAATCAGATGCAAACACCATTCCCACCGATAAAGGTTCACCGACAGTTCACTTACGTTACTTTAAAGGCACCGGTAGACTAGGAACAAAATGTATGCACCGGTAGACTAAGCAGAGGAGATGCACCGGTAGACCGAACAAAGTACACTGTACCGGTCTTATTTTGCATACAAGAATGGACCGGGTATAAGAGTATACCGGTCTACCGCATAAAGATCCACACTAGATTCTGGGGAGCAGTTTTGAGTTAAAACCAAATATGCGGAGCATCCACCGCTCAGAAGTGGAGTTAGCATTTTAACAAGAGTTAGCTTTATTTCTACAGATGTTTCAAAACTCCAGATCATAATGCAAAGCTTTTTTGCTAGTTGCATGATTTAATGTTGAGTTTACAACCTGGCGGTTCTATGAGTTAAGGGTTTCATTAAGATGAACTGTTGTATAAATACAGGTCATAGGACGCAAGAAAAGTAGTTGTTGATAGTTGTTGAATAGAGAGAGCAGAGAAGAGATATTCAAAGAGATATTACAGTCACCAGAGGTGAAAGACAAAGAGGCAGAAAAGATTCAACAGTCAAGTGAACCAGGGAAGAGATCAATATGTATGGTCTAATCAAACAATCAGTGTACATTAAGATCATTGCTTTTATAAGGTGTGAAAGCATATTGAAATCCCTCAATCAGGGTGAACCCTAATCGGTTGTTTGTAAAAATCGTTTAACCCGGTAACATCTTTGTTGATGTTGAAAGTCCTCTAACCAGGCAACTCTTAACAGGTTTAAGATGTTAACTGATCTTCTATCAAATCCCTTAATCGGGTAGCACATTCACAAGTGCTTTGTAAGCCCCTAACAGGGCATCTTTATTTCTGCAGAAGTTAAGTTGTGAGCTCTGTCTCACCGTGGTTTTTTCCTTCTAACTGAGGGTTTCCACGTATACATCATGTGTTGATCTGTGTATTTCTATTTATGCTTATAGATGATTGTTTACATTCTTCTTATCTTGGAAGAATAAGTAAACAAGTGTTGAATTGTAATAGAAATAGTTTTTACTGATTCACCCCCTCCCCCCCCTCTCAGTAACCGGTTAGTAATAACAATTGGTATCAGAGCCAAGTTCTCTAACACATAAAGCCTAATAGCTTGAGAGAAAGATCATGGAGGGTTATAGGTATCAAAAACAACTCGAGGAAGCCAACGACATCATTGCCTCTCTGGAGAATAGGCTGAGAAGATCACTTGCAAAAAGGAAGGAGCTGGGTCTACAATTGAATGAGAGCAATGACACTATTGATGAACTCTCTGGGCAGAGCGGATCTGATGAAGCTGAGGAGGCAGTCTCTTGAGCTCATGAAGAGGAACTAGATCCTAACCAGTCTAATCTCCAACCTTAAGAGGGAGCAAGAAGATAATGCCCTAAGGATGATTGAACTAATTGAGAGAAAGAGGAAAGCTGAAGATGAAAGAAACACAGCAGTCAAGTCATTAACAGCCTCTGAAAAAGCAAGGAACCTAGCAGAGGAAGCTGTAGGGATAAATGATCTTGTCATCCTGCAACTTCAAGAAGACATGCAAATCGTCACCCAAGAAAACGCCAACATACAAAAGGGTTGGCATGATAGGAATGAAGCATGCAAAAGGCTGGCATTAGAGTTGTATCAACTAAAGGAACAAATGAAAGAATACCTCTTGCAATCATTGTGGGAAACCAGGTCATAGAACAAATGACTGTAACAATGCACCGATAAAGCCAACTAACAGCTACTACAAAAACTGTTGCAAGTATGGCCACAAGACCAATGAATGCTGGTCAAACCCCACAACTGTGTCCAGAGGAAGTAGGGGAAGCTTCAAGGGTTATTGTTACGCATGCAATAAGTTTGGTCACAAAGCAGACGAATGCAGATCAAAGACAATGGCATTCAAATCCCTAAGATCGGTATTCACCAAGAAAAACAAGAATCGGAGCACAACCAACTGTGCTAACTGCGGCATACATAGTCACAATGACTCCTGGTGCAAATCACCTGAAAATACAACGGTGAATCCATGGAAGGCAACCGGGATAGTCTGTCACTCCTGCAACAAAGTTGGACACCTAGCCAAACACTATAGGAACCGGTCAAAGAATGAAAGGAAAGAATCGGTCAAACCGGTAAAGAAAACCTCATCCTCAAATGAGAAGATCAATAAGGAAGAAAAGACAGAGAAAACAGTCAAGCAGATTTGGTTCAAAAAGGAATCAGAGAGCTCCGTTGAGGAGAAGACAGAGGAAAGATCATCATCGGCTGATGGTGATATCTCTTCAGCAAACTGAGCCTACAGGGCTTAAGGGGAACCGGTTGCTAGCCTACTGTTCTTAGTAGGACTAGTGAGAATAAGTCTCACTTAGTCTACAAGGATAATCGGTCAGGTAAGCATTAATGAACCTGGATATCCTCAACCGAATAAGCCGGAATACTGGTTGGCGAAAATGGAAAGAAAGGTTAGGTAAGGCAATTAATGCTGTAGCCGTTTATCAATAGTTACCGTTATGCCCTAACTCTATAAAAGAAAGGAGAATTACTCATTTAGTTTTACTTTGTGATTTTGTGATTAACGATTTTCATGCTTGAGTCAAATTCTCATGCTTTGATCATCAAGAGATATTGACTGTTAGACCAATCTGACAGTCCCAATTGGTGCTTAGAGGGGAGGGGTGAATCAACACTTGTAAAAACTCTTCCCGGTTTTTACTGAATCCAGTGAAGTAAACTTACAGCACAAAAAGGCAAACAAATTTAAGCAAATAATAACAGTAAGTAAACAATCACAAAGTAACACCAGATTTATCACGTGGAAACCTGGTTAGGGTAAAAACCATGGTGGGAGGAGACCTCACAAATATTGTACTCTCCTGGAGTACACCCTGTTAAGAGCTTTCTCGTTTAAAGGATAAAAACGCACTTGCTAGATGCGACCCGGTCAAGGGATTTGTTACAATAAGGTCTGCTAGGACCTGCCTGGTTAAAGGACTTCTAAACACCTTGAGAGATGTCACCCGGGTAAGGGATTTTGATACAAGGGACCTGTTAGAGTCCACCCAAATATTGGGATTTGCCTATTGAAGTTTGCTAGAAAACAATAAAAGTGTGATCTTTACAGATGGCTTTGTTTAGCCTGATAAGATCTCTCTTTGCGCTCAACTGAGAATCAACACCAGTCACCGCAGGTGTATTCTCATCTACTATTGTGCTGTTTTGCACAATCTATTATCTCTCTTTCTTTACTTTCTTTTACCCCTTCTTCTGTAGCATATAGGTTCACTCTTTTTCTTGGTAGAATGAAGGCAACTTTTCTTCACAATAGGCATAAGATTATATACGGATTTGTTGCCCTAACTGCTCCTCAAATACATGACCTAATCCTGAGTTCTTATGAATATATCACTCAGTGGAGCATTGGTTCACTGAGCAAACATCCAATGCGTGCTCTAGCTTTATCCACTTCATGAAGAAAACAACAGTTGTGTGTCAAGCAACCTTCCTTCGTAGGAGATAACACTTTGATTTAAAGTCACTGAATCCGGCTTGAAATCCTTCAGTTGTGCCTCAAAAAACCATTGATTCCGGCTTCAAATCCTTTACCTGCGCCTCAAACCGATCACCCGGATTTACTGCAATAAGTTTCGGTACAAAGAGTCGGTTAGAACACACAATTGACTATGACTTCCTCGATTCATACGGGAGTCCTATAAAATATCGATTGAGTTGTTCACAACAAGTAAGAGTCTTTGCCCTGCTGTTGTCTGTTTCTTGGCTTACCGGTTGCACAGATTACCGGTTGCACTGTCCCGGTTGTGTTATAGACACAAATTGGCAATTGTCTATACCGGTTGCAGATCGGTCCTCGGTTGATATTGGATTACTCTCTTCCCTAATTGAGTGCGTTGCCCGGTTACAATGGATTACAATTGTTCTTTTCTTATGATGTTAACACAATCAAAGCTACTTTCTATCAACCGGTTGTTAGCAATGGCATCTTCATCCTCTTCGGAGAAGCTGATCAAGGGAGAACAAGCAGACCGACCTGCATATGACATTATGGCAGTACAGAACCGGAAAAACGACATGGCTGGTGCGCTTTCGTCTATACCAAATGGAGTCCTTATGACCAAAGATGACACAACGTTCATTCACGCTAAATAGGAAGAACTAGGTGAAACTTATATTCAAAGCGAGTACCTCTGGCTATGTGAAGAAGGGAGACTTCTATTAATGCTTACTGGTTACTGAGAGGGGGGGGTGAATCAGTAAATGCTCTTTTACTTAGATAATTCTCTTTCCTTGTTACTATCCTTCTAGATAAGCAAAATATAACAATCATTCACAGGCGTAAACAGAATCACAAAGATTAACCCAGGTATTTATACATGGAAACCCTCGGTTAGAAGGAAAAAACCACGGTGAGACAGAACTCACAATTTCACTAGTATCAAATGAAGGCGCCCTATTAGGAGCTTACAAAGCACTGGTTAAAGTGCTACCCGATTATGGGATTTTACAAAAGATCGGTTAAGACCTAAACCCTGTTAAGAGTTGTCTAGTTACAGGACTTTGAACATCAACACAGATGTCACCCTGTTAGAGGATTTTTACAATGAACCGACTAGGTTCACCTTGATAGAGGGATTTCAATATGCTTTTAATACTTTATGGAGGCAATGATCTATTATGACACTGATTGTCTGATTAGATCATACCTGTAGATCTCTTCCCCGATTTGCCTGGCTGTTGATTTTTCTTTCTTACTTCACCATTGTGCGTGTAGCACTTCTCAGAAGATATCTCTCCTTTGCTCTATGCAATTTCCAACTATCAACAACAGCAACAACATAACTTGCATCCTATGACCTATATTTATACAAGAGTGAACCTCTTGACTCGTAGAACCGCCAGGGAATAAACTTAACCATAAATCATGCAACACATAGAGGCTATGCATTGTGATCTAGAGTTTACCTTGAGATCATCCGTAGAATTAAAGCTAACTTTTGTTGAAAAGTTAACTCCACCTCTGAGCGATGGATGTCCTGTATAATCAGACTTTTAACTTAAAATGTAACTCAAATTGATCTGTAAAGTCCGGATCGGATCTATCTTGCAATTAGACCAGTATACCCTTATACCCGGTTTGTCCTTGTATGCCTCATAAGACTGGTTCTGAGTTCTTTTCGGTCTACCAGTGTATCTATCGAAATAGTCAACCGGTGCAAACATTTTGTTCTTTATGTACCGGTGTCTTCAAAGTAATGTGAGTGACCGGTGATCCTTTACCGATGGGAATGGGTTTTGTGAAATACACTAATGACAACTCATATTGCTAACAATCTTCCCCTTTGTCATTGGTGGCAAAACGATACACAAAACCATTCATATTCATACAAAGGCTGTGAGTCTGTACCTTTCTTTGTTTGCCTATCTTTGTTTGTGAACTTTGTGTATAACACTTCCCCTGTGTTGGTGCTCTAGAACATCCCTTTGTTTGCTTTTCTGCAGTTTCCTCTTTCCTCTATTCTTTGTGTTCCACTATACATTCCTTCCCCTTTTTGCCTCCATAGGACAAAGGGATAAGCAATTCTAATAATCTTACATTTGTAGCTTTGTGAAGATGTCCTTATAGATGTTCTTTGTAGAATGGAGAAAGGGTGCCTATTGACCGGTTACACTTTCAATGTTCATTTGGGCCGCTTTTAGAGACACAATAATGTTTTCCACATCTTCTATAGTTTTGTAGTCCGGTTCTTTGATCAGAGCATCTGTAGAAATATCTGTTTGATGCATGATATCTAGTGTTGGGGCCAAAAGCATCTGAAAGCCTGTGACATCTTGGATTCTCTTATTTTCTTCTTCAGTTGTCTTTCTCAGGACTAGAGCAAGACTAGTCATTTCTCTACTAAAGGTTGTCGCAGTTTTATTTTTGATGTCAAATTGTGTTGACAAAGCTCGTATGTCTTTTGACATCTGTGCAACTTTTTCAGTTAAATCTTGCTTGAATATCTCAAAATTTGATGTTCTACTCATCAAACCTCCTGCAACTTTTATCTGCTGTTGAAGAACTTTTAGGTTGTCTGACAGAGTAGCCTTTATACTTGCAACCTGTTTATGAAGAATCTCTACTCCTTTCTTTTCATAGTGGTCAATTGCCACTGTTTCTGGATCAGTTAGATCTTCACCGATTGTTTGAGCTAACACTTCCAGCTAGTCAATAACTGGGTCGTCTTCATCTATGTCGGCATCCAGTACGAAATTTTATAGGATTCTTTTACTTTGATCAGAACCATGTCCTGTTTTCTTTTGGTGAGCTCTTTAAGCTATTTTGTTGACATTTTGCTGATGTCAACTATTGTATCGGTTGTCTTCTTTTTGCTTCAGATTCTTCAGAGGATGAGAGCTTTCTTTTAGAGGAGCTAGGAAGAGTTTCTTGTTCCTGTGCCTTTGGAGCTTGCTCAGGTTCTCTTTTATCCTGTTCGTCTAGCTTATTTTCCTCTTCCGGTCTGTCTTCCGGTTGTTGTACTTGTATTTCAGGCATAGCATCATCTTCTTGATGCAACGACTCTTTTGGTCGAGCTTGTGCTTGTTGCTGCTCTTTTGCTTTATTAAGATCATCTGCATCTATTCCTTCATCTCCCTTAACTGATTTGTCAGAAGTCTGTCCCAAGTTGACTGGTTCACCAGAAGTGAACATTTCTGTGAGAACTTCCTGTTCATCAGTTAGTGGAGTCTCAATTGCAGTAAACTGAACAAGCGGATCAATAATTGTTGTGTTGTGATCCTGAGGACATGTTGCTTCAAGAGTATCGAAGTCATACTGCTGCTAGAAATCTAAACTCTCCTTGAAGACCTCAGTCTCATATCCATTGAGAATTTTGGCAACCCTATAATTTGTATCCAGATTCATAGAAGCTTCTTCTAATAGAAGTTTTCGTTTTTGTCGCTTAGACCAAGTCTAGCCTTTTCCAGTGCTTCCTTATTAATTTTTGAATTTATTTCTAGACTAGTTCTCCATTTTACTTGAAGCTTACTGTTTAACTCAAGAGGAAACTCGTCTCTATAATCCCTAGGAGTCTTGATGAAATCTAGTAGACTTTCAACAAAAGCTTTTTCAATTTCTCATTTGTCCTCCTTAGCTAATACACTATACCATTTGGCTGCATTGTCTATTTCTCCAAAATTTGCAATTTCAGCGACAATATCATTGACGGTCATAGTGCGAGCCTTTGCTTTTTCTGGAGATACTAGGAGTGTAGGATTTGTCGGTTCATCAGTTATGTCAACAATGACTGTTTTGTCTACTCCAAGTACACCTTTTCCTTTCTTGGTGTCACGGATCGGTGGAGCTGTGGCCCTTTGGCGTACTTCCTCTGCTTGTTGAGTTCGAAGATTGGTCCAAATGGCTACTCCTTCATCATGCACTTTCTTGGTTTCTCCAATTAGCAAGAGACCTATCCTTTTTTTTGTCAGGAAATTTTGCTGATGTAGCTCAACATGTTGAGTAGCTTCTTCTAGTGTGAGATGATTCTGAACTTCTAAAAGAGCTTTTATGCTTAGCTCCTTTTCTCTGTTCATTGAAGCTTTCCACCTACCTTGAAGGATATCCAAAAGATCCTTAGGCAATACTTTTTTAAGTTTTGTAGGATTTAGATTAAACTTATGGAGGCATTCAATTACAACATCTTCAATTTTCCTTCGGTCATCGTCGTTTGCCAGATTGTATCTTCTTTCACCATCAGCCATTCCGCTACATTCTTTCAATCCTCTCACAAATTCATCGATTGTTGGCTTACTTCTTGGTGGATCCACCTTTGTCGGTTTACCGATTCTCTTCTTTCTTTCGCTGAGGGGAACTATGTCCTCAAAATTGGTTTCTTCAGCTTCCTCCTCTTGTGTGCTTTCCTCCAGTTGAGCTTTCTTCTTTTGTGCTTTTGGTGGTGCAACTCCTGGTTTCTTCTTTGGTGTGGGCGTTCTTTTCTCATAAACATTCTTGATTGGCGCTTTCTTTTGATTTTTCTTCATCTCCTCGTAGGTTCCAAATCGTTGAGCGCGGATATCCAGGTGTGCTTTCTCTAGGGCCTCTACATACGCCATTGCAATCTTTGTGGTGATTTCGTAACCAAGCTCCGGTGCATACTCTTCTCTTGGTTTTACTGCTTGAATGATGCAGAAGTCAATTGATACCAGAAAACATACCTCTTCTTTGTATTTGTCAACGATAGTTGACAGAATTCTTTGTTTGGCATGCATCTTCAACTGAAAGGCTTTAAAATGATCGGTCATAGCCTTATCAAACTAGTCTCCCAGTTGATTAGCCATGTCATTGATTTGCATCATGATCGGTCGATCTATTGTCCATGTTACTTTTCCTCTCCTAGGGAAGGAATTAGAATAGTAAAAGTAGAGACAAACCAGAAGTGTACCAAATTTCAATGATTTCTTTTTGATGATGCCTAGCTTTTTCATGTTCTCAAAGATCTGTCCTCTTAGCATTTCACACATGTCATATTGTGCATTGTCGTGTATAATTCTGTGAGCTGCATGTATGCCTCCACCCGGTGTGCTATTTAGGTTACTGGATTGATATACTTTGTAACCTATTACAACAGATGTGAACCGAAAGACTAGATCTTCAATATCAATCACGGTCATCAATCGCTTGTCAGACTGGCTACTACTGTATTTGATATAGTTCCCAGGGATAGGGCTTCCCCTTGATTGCTGAACCCAGTTACCCTATAGAGATCATTTTTCGTGATTAGAGTGCAGACTCCTTTCGTGACCCAAAATCCCGGTTCATGTACTCAACTAACCACCATTCGAATCCATTCTGGTCTGAATATGGTTGGATAGGAGACTCCATTGATAATCCTAGATGATACTAGCTTTGCGTACCCATTGGGATAATTGTCGTCTTTGCGTATTGAGCAATACTCGCTTTGTATGTACGTCTCACCCAACTCTTCTTACTTGGCATGGATGAACGCAGTTACATCTTCTGTCAGGAGCACTCCTTTAGGCACTGAGGAGAGTGCGCCAACCACGTCGATCTCCCTGTTCTGATTTCGCAAGATATCATACGGAGGACGATCGGCTTGCTTTGCTGGAACCAACTTAGCTTCGTATGACGAAGATGCCATTGCTCTTAATCGGTTACTCGGAGAGATCAATGATCGGTTTTCACAGACAATCTCACTTGATGATTTCGCAAGAATATTGCTCAAGCATGAGAAAGATAAACATAAAATCGCAAGATGAAAGCAAAAGAGTAATCCTTCTTTGCTTTTATAGGATTAGGGCATAACGGTAACTATTGTTAAACGGCTACAGCATTAAATGCCTTACCTAACCTTTCTTGCTACTTTTGCTAACCAGTAGTCCGGCCCTTTTCTTTGATTGGGCACGCTCCGGTTGATCATCTCATATCTTTCTGGTCTGACCTGTAAATCAAGTGAGATTAGACTCACCAGTCCTACTGGGAACGGTAGTTGCACTACCGGTTCCCCCTAAGCCTTGGAGGCTCAGTTTGCAGAAGAAATATCACCATCTTGTGATGATGATCTTGCCTTTATTTTCTCGTTGGTGAAGTTCTTTGATTCCTTAACAGACCATATTTTCTTTACTTCTTTCTTGGTCTCCTTATCTCTATTGTTCTTCTTATCAGAAGTCAAGGTCTTCATTACCAGTTTGCTCGATTCGTTGCCTTTGTTCTTAATCCAGTTCCAGCAATCCTTAGCTAGGTGACCGACTTTGTTGCAGTAATAGCAGATCATACCGGTTGCTTTCCATGCGTTCATCCCTCTTGGATTAGGGGATTCGCTCCATGATCCACTATTGCAATGCATCCCTTTGTTTGTATGAATAGTTGCGTTTTGGTTTTTGCTTTTCTTGGAGAATACCGGTCTTGGTGATCTGAATGCCATTGTCTTTGATCTGCATTCTTCAGCCTTGTGTGCGAACTTGTTGCAGGCATAACAGCATCCTTTGAAGCTTCCCTTGCTTCCATTGGACACAGATAAGGGGCTTGACCAGCATTCATTGGTCTTGTGGCCATTTTTGCAATAGTTCTTACAGTAACTGCTGTTGGTTCTTATTGGTGTATTTCTACAGTTATTGGTGTTATGACCCAGTTTTCCATAATGCTTAGAAGAAGTATTGAAGGTTTTCTTACCTCTGTGTGCTAGTGTCTTCCTCTTGTTCTTCTTGCTCGACTTTGCTTCAACTGACTCACCGTTCTCTTTGGTGACTGCATTGGTGGATTCAGAATTGGTGTGATCGTTGTGCTTTCTTTGAGCTTTGAGTTGCTCATCAAGCTTGACCGAGCTTTCATTGTATTTTCTCAGCATTTCATTCCTTTTTACAAGGACTTTCTTTTGTTCCTTGAGTTGATATATCTCGAAAAGCTTCTTGCATGCTTCATCTCTACCTTGCCATGCTTTGTGCATGTTGGCATTTTCTTGAGTGACAATCAACATGTCTTCTTGGAGTTGCATAATGAGGAGTTCATTTGCCCTTACAGCTTCTTCTGCTCGGTTCATTGCTTTTTTAGAGGATGTGGATGTCTTGACTACTGTGTTTCTTTCACTTTCAGTTTTTCATTTCTGTTCAATTAGTTCAGTCATCCTCAGAGCATCCATCTTTTGCTCCCTTTTGAGATCAGCAATCTGACCGGTTAGGATCTAATTCTTTTCCGTAAGCTCAGAGACTGCTTCCTCAGCCTCATCGGATCCACTCTGCCCAGAGATTTCATCGATTGTTTCATTACTCTCGTTTAGTTGCAGAGCCAACTCCTTTCTCTTTGCAAGTGATTTCCTTAGTCTATTCTCCAGTGAGGCAATAATGTCGTTGGCTTCCTCTAGCTGTTTCTGATACCGGTAACCCTCCATGATCTTTTCTCAAGCTGTTAAACTTTGTTGTATAGAGAAACAAGGCTCTGATACCAATTGCTAATGCTTATCGATTACTGAGAGGGGGGGGGTGAATCAGTAAATGCTCTTTTACTTAGATAATTCTCTTTCCTTGTTACTATCCTTCTAGATAAACAGAATATAACAATCTTTCACAGGCATATACAGAATCACATAGATTAACACAAGTATTTATACGTGGAAACCCTCGGTTAGAAGGAAAAAACCACGGTGAGACAGAGCACACAACTTCACTAGTATCAAATGAAGGCGCCTTATTAGGAGCTTACAAAACACTGGTTAAGGTGCTACTCGATTATGGGATTTTACAAAAGATCGGTTAAGACCTAAACACTGTTAAGAGTTGCCTGGTTATAGGACTTTGAACATCAACACATATGTCAC
Organism: Chamaecyparis obtusa; assembly: GCA_027943335.1. Classification (NCBI taxonomy): domain Eukaryota; kingdom Viridiplantae; phylum Streptophyta; class Pinopsida; order Cupressales; family Cupressaceae; genus Chamaecyparis; species Chamaecyparis obtusa. Next base: position 1,066,694 of record BSBK01000899.1, read on the forward strand.
CCTGTTAGAGGATTTTTACAACGAACCGACTAGGTTCACCCTGATAGAGGGATTTCAATATGCTTTTAATACTTTATGAAGGCAGTGATCTATTATGACACTGATTGTCTGATTAGATCATACCTATAGATATTTTCCCCGGTTTGCCTTGCTGTTGATTTTTCTTTCTTACTTCACCTTTGTGCCTGTAGCACTTCTCAAAAGATATCTCTCCTCTGCTCTATGCAATTTCCAACTATCAACAACAACAACAACATAACTTGCGTCCTATGACCTATATTTATACAAGAGTGAACCTCTTGACTCATAGAACCGCCAGGGAATAAACTTAACCATAAATCATGCAACACATAGAGGCTATGCATTGTGATCTGGAGGTTACCTTGAGATCATCTGTAGAATTAAAGCTAACTTCTGTTGAAAAATTAACTTCACCTCTGAGCAATGGATGTCCCATATAATCAGGCTTTTAACTTAAACTGTAACTCCAACTGATCCGTAAAGTTCGGATCGGATCTATCTTGCCGTTATACCAGTATACCCTTGTACCCGGTTTGTCCTTGTATGCCTCATAAGACCGGTTTTGAGTTCTTTTCGGTCTACCGATGTATCTATCAAAATAGTCAATCAATGCAAACATTTTGTTCTTTATGTACCGGTGTCTTCAAAGTAATGTGAGTGACTGGTGATCCTTTACCGGTGGGAATGGGTTTTGTGAAATACACTAATGACAACTCATATTGCTAACAACTTCCTGATAAGTATGCGAAGCTGGTATCATCTGGACTTATCAATGGAGTATGCTACCCGACTGTCTTTCGGGAAGACCAAATTCAACTAGTTCTGAGTTGTCTTCACAAACCAGGTTTCTGGCTTACTAAAGGTGCATGCAATGAGATCACTAAGAAGACCTTCACAGAGTGACCGGATACAACGGCCAAGGGGAAGCTTTAACCCTAAGGACCATCTCCAACGCGGTTGTCAGAAAGTTAACAAAGTCGAGATATGATGGCCGACTCGTGACTGTCAACGACATTGAGGACGATGGAGTCCGTTTTGCATCTGCTATGATTGGCTACAAGGTTTATTATTTGAGCAATCTAAACAGCATATCGGGTGGAGTAGTTCACGCCGCACACCAGATAATGTACGATAATGCTCAATACGACATTTGTTCAGTGCTTCGAGGGAAAATCTTTGAAAACATGAAGAAGCTCGGAATTGTCAAGAAGAAATCCATAAAGTATGGAATGCTGCTGGTATGTCTGTACTTCTAATCAAATTTCTTCCCGGGAATCTGAAAAGTGACTTGGGGAACCGATAGACCGGTCATGCATCAAATCAGTGAAATGGCCAACCAACTGGGAAACAAGTTAGGCAGAGTAATGACTAAGCACTTCGAGGCATTTCAACTACAAATGTATGCAAGGCAGAGGGTGTCGTCAACCATTGTTGACGAATACAAAGATGATGTATGCTTTTTGGTTACCATTGATTACTGCATAATTCAAGCCGTGGAACCGAGAACCTTGTACGCTCCTGAACTAGGCTACGAGATCACTTCAAAGGCTGCTAAGGCATATGCAAATGCCTTGAGCGAGGCGGATCTAGATCTCTCTACTTATTGGCTCGATACCCACGTAGAGATCCAGGAGAATCTAAAAAAGAGGGCACCAATCAAGAACGTGTATTTCAGGAGAACTCCTATGCCAAAGAAGAAACCGGTCAAAGATCAACCTAAGGCTCAAAGGAAGAGAGGTCAACCAATACCCAATACCCAAAAGGAAGAACGAGAGGAGACAAAATCAAAAGATACAATTCCTCTGGTCAAAAAGAGGAAATCTGGTAAACCGGTAAAGGAGGATCCACCAATAAGAAGAAAGCCCACAATCGAAGAATTTGTGGCAGGACTGAAAGAATTTGGTGGAATGGGTGGTGTCAAAAGAAGATACAATCTGGCAAATGAAGAAGATAGAAGAAAAATTGAAGAAGCAGTAGTGTACTGCCTACATAAGTTTAATTTGCATCCTGCGGAACTTCATACAACAATGCCTGATGATCTCCTACAAATTCTTGAAGCTCGGTGGAAAGCTTCAATGGACAAAGGAAAGGAGTTGAGGATTCGAGCTCTGCTAGAGGTTCAGAACCACCTCACTCTGCAAGAAGCCATTGAACAAGCATAACTGCATCAGCAAAATTTCCTGACAAAAAGGAGGATCAGTCTAATGCTTGTTGGAGAAGCTGAAAAGGTTCATGAGGAAGGAGTAGCCCTATGGACCAAACTCCTTCAAACCCAGTAGCAAGCAGAGGAAGCACACCAAAGAACCACAGTTCCACAGGTCCTTGACACCGGAAAAGGAAAAGGAGTGCTTGGTGCTGAACCACCGGTCAAAGAAAGGAGTCCTACAGAACCAGTAATTGTAGAGATCACTGATGACAAAGGCAGTGATCCAGCTCGTCCAACTGTTCTAATCTCTCCAGAAAAAGGTAATACTCGCACCATGTCTGTCAATGATATTGTTGATGAAGTGATGGATTTTGGAGAAGTAGAAAATGCTGCTAAGCGGTATAGTCTGTTAAACGAAGATGATAAACAAGCTATAATAGTAGCTATAGTAGAAACATTTATGGACTACAAGAGAACTCCAAGGGACTACAAGGCCAAGTTTCTCCCTGTGTTAAATTCTAGGCTTTAGACCAAATGGAGAACCGGTCTAGGCACCAACACTAGAGTTGCCAAGATTCTCAACGGATATGAAAACGAAGTCTATAAAGAGACTTTAGATTTCTGGCAGCAATATGACTTCAATGCTCTTGAAAGAACAAGTCCACAAGATGAAACTGAATAGGTACAAGAACCACCGGTTCGATTCAGTATTCGTGAAGAACCTACAACTGGAAAGGAAAATGTTCAAACAAAAGAGCTCACATCTAGTGAACAAATAAATGTTTAACAGGTAATCCCACTAGTAGAACAAGAACTGGGGAATGATATACCTTTGGGAGAATTACATACAGCTAAAGAGAAGCACCAAGAAGAAGCCCCATTGGAAGAGCAAAATCCACAAGAAGAGGAGGCACAACTAGAAGTTGAAATACAACCGGAGGTGGAAGAATAGAATGAGGAAGAAGTTCCAGCAGAAGAAAATCTACCACAAGAAGAGGTTCAACCAGAAAAGGAACCAAAGATTCCTACAGTAGTAAAACCGGTACATAAACCTATCCAAAATGTACAGGTAGAAATACCTAGCTCCTCATCCAAGAGGAAGTTATCATTTGCTGAGGATAAAGAAGCTAAAAGGAGCAAGGCCACCGATACTGTGGTTGACATTAGTAAGATGTCAAGAAGGCAGCTAAAAGAGCTGACCAAGAGGAAACAGGACATGGTCCTGACCATTGTGAAGAATATTTTGTGCAACTTCGTACCTGATGTTGACATCGATGAAGATGAACCAATTATAGATCAGCTGGAAGTATTGGCACAAGCAATCGGTGATGACCTGCGAGATCCAGAAACTGTAGCTATAGATCATTATGAAAAGAAGAGGATAGAGATTCTCCATAAGCAAGTTGAAGAAATAAAGGTGATTGTGACAACCAATTTAAGAGTTCTTCAACAACAGATTCAAGTGGCAAGAGGTTTGATGACAAGAACTTCCAATTTTGATACATTCTTGCAAGATTTGATAGAGAAGTCAGCAAAAACTTCAGAAGATATAAGAACTTTGTCTTCTCAATTTGACATCCAGAATAAGTTTGCAACAAACATGGCAGGCCGTACATTGCTGGTAGATGTTTGTAAGCTTGAGGCTGCAACAGGTTGTTGCTGTTGTGAAGTGGTTGGGGTCACACTTAATAAGTTCTTGAAGACGTTGTTGCACAAGGGAGGGAGTTAATGCTTGGCGCCAATCTCTTCTTGTTGCTGTGTTTCATTCTCAGTATGCACATTTTGTAAAGGTGCCATATTCTGAATTTTTTTTTTTGAAATAATTGTTGTTAATGTCAGGCTGGTTGAAATCCAATCGTAATAAGCAAACAAGTTGATATTAATTGCTATTGTTTATATTGCTTTTGTTGAGAAATTTAGTGGAATATTATCTCTGATTTTTAATTGATCAATTGCAAATAAGTTATAAATAATTTGGATCTCTATTAAATTGCAATTAAATTTGAGGAAAGAGTCAGTTTTTAATTGAGAGACAATTGGGCTCATCACACTCGGGAGGTGCTTTAAGACATGGCTCAATATCATGGCCATGTATCCCGAGAATATGGTACTTAAATCTATTGATGCCACCATGATTAATTTCTTTACAAATTTTACATTTCACTTGTCCTTTTGTTCTACCAGGAAATTCTTCGGTATATTTCCAAGTTGCATCCTTTTGACATGCTTTCTTAGCCTTAGGAATAGGTGGACTAGGAGTAGACATTAGGGAAAATATGATAATTAAAATGTCAAGGTTGTTGGAATAAGACAATTTTACAAAAAAAATACCATTTGTGCATTGTGTTTTATAAACTAATACAAAAAAACGGGTTTGTCCCAAAAAAAATTGTAGGGTTTTTAAAGCTTTTCAATTCTTGAATCTTGATTCTTTTCCTTTCAATCTCAAAGTCAAACTTCAAAGTTCAAATAAAGAAAAATCAGCAAACCCTACATTTCTTTTAGAAAAAAATGTATGGCTTGCTAATGTTCTTTCATTGAAGTTTAAAATTTGGATTTACAAGGTTCAACTTAAGCAATGGGAAAGTTTAAAAAAAACAATAAAGATGGTTGTTTAGAAAATACAAAAACAAAATCCATAAACTTTCACTCTTACCTCTTGCAACAAATTTGAAATGAGATGAGAGCTCTTTGCAATTGTGGGTATGGACACTTTGATGCTCTAAATGCAAGTATTACACTGTCCCAATGTGATTTGTTGAAGATTTTTAGATCTTCCTCCCTGCTGTTTGCACTTCTATGGACTCTTATTTTCCTCTAATGTTACACTTCTCTTTTCTTGCCAATACAATAAAATGAAGTCCTTTTAGGGTTGCAATGAACAAATAACACAAAAAAATTGAACTTAAAACTTTTAAGTTTTTATTTTTGTTTTTTGTTTTTTTAACTAGCAACATTGACCGAGTCTTGTCATCGAGAATCGTCGGGTCACCCCTAGACTCGTGGACTTGCGAGTTCTGGCGAGTCATGGCTTGGACTCGTCCAAGTCCGAGGCCGGGCCATTGGGACTCGCCCAGGATCACCCAACTCATTACTCACTGAGTTTAGGTGAGTCCAAGCGAGTTTGGGAACTATGACATAAACAATGAAAATCTATTTTCTACAATTAATGCTTTGAACTTTATAATCTACTTTCTCATATATATGTGTGTGTGTGTGTGTGCGCACGCGTGCGCTGTAATGTCCCCGTTTTTAGACTTATGGGATTAGCTTGGTTTGGCGACCCTCACAGGCTAATCAGGCGATCAGAGGGGGTCAGATGGTAGAGCCAGTGTTGGGATTCCATTCTGGAGGTTCAAATTATCATATTTGCTCTTCGTTCGGGTCAATTTGGTCGATTTACTATTTTTAGTAAGTGGTATTTTGGGTATGGCTTGGATTAGCAAGTTGTCTGCACGAAACGTCAGATGTTTCAGGATTGAGTCTCAGGGAATCTCTAGTTTGAGAGACTTACTATTTATAGTAAGTCTATTTTTAGCAACTGGCTATTTTTGGCAGTGGGTTATTTCCGGCAGAGCCATTGGTGTTTGAGGCTCTGGTGTCGGAAATGAGTTTGTTTCAGTCAGTAGAATTCAGAGGCTTTTGGTTTTTAAAGTTATCTTTATTAAATTAAATTATTTTAATTTAATAACTTTAATTCTTTATAACTTTAATGTTATAAAGTGAAGAGGTCATTTAAAAGCCTTTTTAATGAAAAAGTGAAATTGTGCTTTTTTCGAAAAAGCTATATATTCTACTCGAAAAAGCACTTTCATTCATTCATTGTTGATTTGATAAAATTTATAAAGTCACTTGGCTGTGAGAAACTGGCTAGGGTTTGAGGACTGATTCCTCTTCTGGCAATTTGAGCCATCACAGATTGGTGGTGAATTTTGCAGGTGCTGATTCTGAATTAAATCCAGTGCTGATGTATACTGGATTCTGGTGAAGTTTTAGTTTTAATTCTACAGGCGGAAATCGAATTTGCTTTCAAAGAATTCGAATTGTTATTTGTTGAGGTTGATTTAATATTGAATTAAAACCAATGCTGAAGTATACTGGGATTGTGCAGAGTTTGCTTAATTTGCAGATTATACAAATTGCTTTCATAGGGTTTGTTTTAATTTATACTGAAGGGTGTGGAATTTTGAAATTGGAGACATGCTGAATCTTCTTTGTTCACTTTTGAGAAATAATGGCTGGAGAAGTAATTTTTTTAAAGTTACATTGATATACTACAAGCTGCGAGTTAATACAGGGAAAGGGAGAATGTTATACAGAAAAGGTTTGATATATATAGCTGCATCAAATTACAGCTGAGTGCATGAGAACTTGGGAGTTTGAAACGCATCAACCTTTCAGCCCACGTGACTGCTACAGGGGCTGATTTATCTCTGCAAGGTCCTGCGTAAGCTACAGGACAGTCACAACTTGTTAATGTTGTACACATGACTGCTGAGGGCTATTTTGAAATCTGTTACAGGCCAGTCACGCACTACTACAGGCTGCCACATGAATGTACAGGGCTGGCGTTTAATGTGTCTTGGATGTGACATGTTTGAGGAGGATTCTACATATACAAAAAACATTCAGAATTGCCAGGTGCCTCTGATTTTTATATTAATTAAATGCTTATATATCTTGTTTGTGATGAGAATATAAATTAATAAATGCTATCAAGGAAATTCAATTTGTCCTGTTTGGTTTATTTGAAATGGGAGGAAATTTCTTGTAATTGTTTTTATGAGATTATCATTGGCATAAGAGTTTGCAAACATATCAAATTTAGAAGATAAATCCAGAAGGAGCCAGTTAGGTTCTTCACATGCGCTATGGAAATGCACTTACTTTTTATTAAAAGTAGTTTGTGATTGTTTTCTTCAGTTTCTTACGTTTTTGGTAAATCTAATATTTTCCCCTTTTTTTGCCAATATTTTCCCATTTTTTCAAAATATATTATACTTTTGGTTTGCCGATTAATTCCCCAAACAAGTAATGCTGCTATGGTTTTGAAGGTTTTCTCATTGTCAAAGTTTCATTTGTAATTCTTTTACTTAAAAATCTTTTAAAAACCTATTTTGAAAGTGCTTTGTGTATATCTGCATTGTCCCCCCCACCCCCTCCATGCCACTCTACTACCATACCCCTACCATCCCCAAATTTGGGCCCTTGGTCCCCTGTTCTTGTGTTTCCTTGTTAGGATATTCTATGGAATTATGCTTAATGTTAAAAGCCTTTCATGATTTTTGCATTTTTGGAATGCAATTGATGATGATTGGTGGCAATTTAGGGCATGTAAATCTAGGGGGATCAAAGGGCCACCCATAGAAAAAACAAAAAGAAAAACATTTTTTAAAAAGTTTTTATAAACAAAAGGTACCAAATGCCTCATTTTTCCCATAAGTGATTAAATTGTGAAAATTGGTTAGAAGATAAAATTGCAAAATTTGCAAAAAATCTATTTAGATGGGCCAACTTCTACATATGACATAGCTAGAAGTGGCATTGTAATCATTTAGAGGTTGAACTCATTTTTTTGTCCTTGATATGTATTAAACACTAATTTTGATTATATATGATTGAAATCAGTAATGTGTGTGTTTGAAGAATAATTAAAAAAAAAACTGTTTTCAAATGCTCAATAAATTCTATGAGTTATTGCCGAGCTTTTCTGCAATGTTTTCCAAGTCCCAAGTTTTAAATTTTTTGGGCCCACCGAGTAATTGCCAAGTCTAAGTTTTTCAACTATGGTCAAAATTATCATGTTCTGATTATTGATTTTAGATGCCTAAAATTTCTGTTTGTTTCATTTGATATCACTGTTTTGATTTCTAGATGCAATCTTTGAATGCACTTGGATCACTGGAAATTTCAATGCTTGAGTTACATCTGGAAGCACAGGTATTGTGGGCTATTTACTTGATATTTGTGTACACATCTTAACTCAAATGAAAATATATACTGTGCAAGTATTTGTGATAACCACTACTATAAAAAAGTGTCTACTTTAGCAAGTGCATATTGAACATATTGATATTGTAGATCTGAAAGGTTGTAAAAATGTTTAACCAATAGGAGAGCAATTGGCTATACAAATAGGAGAGTGGTTTAGCATTCACAATTATCTAATGGTTGTTTTCTTTCCTCATTGGCAAATATAATTGCTCACTATCTCCTATCATAATAGTGAGCCCTTTCTCATGAAATGATCTTTTTTGGGATCTACATCCCTTGCTGAGGAGGAAGATCAGCATTATAATTCTTGTCTATTGAAAATTTCAAGTGTTGCTTAAAAATCATGGACTGCTTTGTATTATTTTTTTCTCAGATATTTTTGTACTGAAACCAAAAGATGTGCCTCCAGATAAATAAATTGTAAAATTCATGAAGGAAATAAAAATCTAGGCTTGTCTTTTTCCCTAAGTTGCCGGTTCGGGTTCGGATTCGGGGACGGATTCGGGTACGAGAATCTGATTCCTGGATTCATGAATTTTTTTTTCCCATTATGATTCATATGGGTTCGTGTGTGTGTGTGTGTGTGTGTATGCATTATATACAAAAAAATAAGAGAAATATATATAATTCTAAAACTAAATCATTTGATAGTATGAATCTATGATGTTGGATCATTGATCAATGCCAAATGTCAAAGATAAACATTAAAAATTTAAATAGTATACTTGATCATTGATCTATGTTCACGATTCTAAGAAAATCAGCATATTGAATTACTGAATTACAAAATGAAAATTTAAAATATTGTTCATTAAAGTTTGAAACATGATTCAATGTTCATCAATCATGAAAGACTAAAGTTTTCATTTCATCAATCATCATATGGATTATCAAAAAAATTTGGATCAATGGGGTTTTCAGTAGCTGCAAGTGGTTGATCAACATCATCATTGGATCCCAAACCGGTTCCACTAGCACTAGAGGGTATTGTCTCATCATCGTCGTCATCATCCACATCAGCCAAACTGGCTCTAGCAAGATCTCGAATGGTCATATCCAAGTCAACAAACTCGGGTGCTGCATCCCAAAGCTTCTCTGGCCCCTTCTTTAATTTTGGGTCCTTCTGTACTAGGAGGCGCAAGTTGTGAATATACACCAAGTCTTTTGTTCTTTTTGCAGCCAACCGGTTACGCTTGATTTAGTGGATAAAGGAGTAAGTACTCCAATTCCGCTCAGCGGCAAAAGAGCTCGCAATCTGGAGAGAAAACCAACAAAGTTAAAAATTAAAAATACAAGATAAATTCAAGAGTGTTTAGTGTGAAATTCTACAATGCAAGTGGCCAAAAAAAAAGAAAAAAAACTTAAAAACTTACTTGAAATAATCTATCAAAAAACTAAAGAATATGGTTGAAATGCATACCTTAATCACTCAAATCTTCTTTTTGGAAAGTATTTGCCACTCCACAATCGATCTCCTTCGATTACAATCGCCTCACTTCAAACTTGCAAGAATGAGAGCGTTGTTACCAACCAATTACTAAGAGGGGGGGTGAATCGGTAAATTCAATTTCTAATCTTCTTTTTCACAATCAGATATTCTTGTTAATACAGAAATCAAAAGAATGTTATGACAATCATAAACAGAAATTAAATGCACAGGGCAACACAGAATTTATACGTGGAAACCCTCTGTTAGAAGGAAAAAATCACGATGGGACAGAACCCACGAAACTCCACTACTTGAGTAATAAAGTTGCCTTGTTAGAGACTTACAAAGCACTGGTGAGAGTGCTACCCGCTTAAGGGATTTGATAGAAGACCTATTAGGATCTTGACCCTGTGAGGAGTCGCCATATCAAAGGACTTGAAACATCAACAAAGATGTTACACGGTAAAGGGATTTATACAATAGAACCTATTAGGGTTCACCCTGATTGAGGGATTTAAATTTGCTTCACAACTAAAGCAATGATCTTATGATGACACTGTATATGTCGATTCAAATCATACCTGTTCACCCTTTCCTCTGCTTGGCTATTGAATCTTTTTCTCCCTTTAACCTTCTGTGGTTGTGTTTCCTTTCAAAAGATTCTGCTATCCTGTTCTCTTTCGCTCTGTGCTCTTGATTTTCAACAACACACTTCTCATGTCTTATGATCTGTATTTATTAGAAACTATCTTATTAAAAATACATCTAGCAATTTCGCCAAGCTGTAAACTGTCCAAAAAATCACGCATACAAAACTCTTGATCAAAAAGCTTGCAAATTGATCTTTAGTTTACCTCGAAACATTCGCAGAAAAAACAAAGCTAACTCCAGTTCCACTGAAAAAGCTAACTCCAGTTTAATTGAAAAACGCTCCACATAATCTGGTTCAAATTATCAGGCACTTAACCGGTGTGTGATTTGTATCCGGTTAGTCATTTGTACCCTGTGTGTTTGCCAAGACCGGTTGGACAAAACCTGAACCGGTATAAGCGTGATCGGTTAAGGTACACTGCTTTCTTGCTCATTCTACCCAGTTCACAATTATTACACTAGCATGAGTACCGGTGTGATGTATCTGTGTTTCGGTGGGATTGATGTTTGCCAATGACAACTAACTTTATGTCAACAGAGAGCAAAATAGAGAGCAAATGTGAAATGAAATATGTTTGGAGGCTCCATAATAAGGGTCATTTTAGGGTTAAAAGAAAAAAATTTAAAAAATCATATTTTAAGTGGTTTGGACCCACTTTATGCCTTCCTTGGCCGCAGGTCCCTAGGGATCCGCACACCCGCGGATCCTGATAGACCCACAAGTCCAAATCCAGACCCTGCCTGGATCCAGCATGGACTGGTCAGCGAATTTGAACCTGGACACAGTTTGAGGGTCCAGGGTCCGAATCCGGTAACGTAGCTATTTCCACAAAACCAAAACGATTCCGAATATTGATTAACAATGGCAATTCTTAAGTAAAATTATATTGGGTAAGATTCAATTAGCAAATTCATGCCAGACTTTGCAAGCCTTTGTAGATATTGTAGAAAATTGACTCATCTATATGCGACTCACAAACTAGATGCGAACTGTAATTGATGATAAAGTCCCCTAAGGAACTACTAAATTAAAATGTAAGTGATTCAAAAAAAAGTACGGCATGGATTACATCTACAGACAGTGTAGGTCCCAACTAGTGCTGAGAGGGGAGGGGTGAATGAGTACCCACTAAAACTTAAGAACCAATTTGATATAATATAAGTATAACTGTTAAACCAAATAGATTCTAGCACAGAAATAGCTATCACAAAATCAAGCAATAGACAACACTAGATTTATCATGTGGAAACCCAAATCAAGAGAAAACCACAGTGTGAGGAAACCTTGCAAATTTTGCACTCTTCTGAAGGGTGCCCTATAAGGAGCCTTCCCTGTTAAAAGATTACAATCGCATTGTTAGATGCGACCCGATTAAGGGATTTCAAGAAATAAGGCTTGTTAAAGCCTACCTTGTTAGAGGACTTAAAACATCTACACAGATGTCACCCGGTTAAGGGATTTAATACAAAGGACCTGTTAATGTCCACCCCAAATACTAGGATTTTGCTACTACAGTTGTCACAGAGCAATAGAGGGTTTGATCTTCTAGAAATGGCTTTGTTGAGCCTGATAAGATCGTTGTGCTTCTCAATTGAGAGTCATCACCAGTCACCACAGGTATGCTCTCACTCGACTATTGTGCTTCCTTGCACTCTTCTTTTCACCTTTTCGTAGCTTCTCTCAGCGTACAGGTTCACTCTTTTTCTTTGACAGAATGAAGGCAAACAATATTCTTCACAGGCTGAAGAATATATAGTCTTCTTGCCCTTTCCACTTTTTACATACCCGACCTCCACAAAGATCTCCTTCAAATCCATCACCCAGTTGAGTTTCAGTTCACTACGGAAACGTTAGATGCATGCCATGTGCTTTTTCTGCTTTATAAAGGAAATGATAGATGTGTGCCACAAGCTTTTCTTAAGATTTCTCCATGTTTTAATGCCATAAACTTTGGCATTGAAACCTTCAATTGCGCCTTGCACCGATCTTCTTGATAAAACACAAAGTCGTCTGGATTTTGTGCAACAAATCCCAATCAAAGAGTCACACAAGTGTTTGTCGACTATGACTTGCCTTGGTTCATCAGTCTCAATGATATCTTTATTAATCGGTTTATATCCTTAGGTTGTGCACAAGTAAAAACCATCACCTGTCACTCCATTCTCTCTCTATACCGATTTGATCCCAGTTATACTCTATCGGTCATTGATCTAAATGCTTGTTTATCGGTTGCTCCTTCTTTGGTTACCCATTGCTCTTATGATCAATTAGAGCTTTATCATTCATAGAGACAATACCTCTTCTTGCTCATTGTGTTTCACCGGTCTCCTATCCAGTCTCTTGTACTTATTATTGACAATTGTTCCTGATTGAACAATGTTTGCATCATTGGACATCAATGACAACACCTTTTTTCCATGTACCGGCTATATCCTTACAGGTTAATGCCAACAATCTCCGCCTTTGGCATTGATGGAAAAACACACTTTATCGGTTACAGAGTTTTGATCCTTCGTCTTCACTGGTCATAATCTCCCCCTTTGACAATAATGCCAAAGGCTAGTCAAATGACTACCTTTTTGAAATCTACTCTCCCTTCAAGCAGCAGTACTTTTTCACCAATCCAATTAAGATGAGGCTGAGTCCTCTATTGAAGCTCAAAGGATTGATGAACACCTCTGTTCTATTACTGAAGATCAAGAAGGGGCACTACCCCTGATTTCCCTCTGAGATACTAAAAGGTACTCTTTGGTAAAGGCTTTGTGAATATGTCAGTAACCTGTTCTTTCGTGGCAACATTTCAATTTCACTTCTTTATTTTGCTCTCTCAGTTAGTGATACTTTATAGCAATGTGCTTTGTTTTTGCGTGCATGACAGGATTTTTAGACAAATTTATTGCACTAGTGTTGTCACAGTAGATTCCAATCGGTTCAGGTACCTGTTCTTGGATTCTTTCCAATATCTTTTTTATCCAGAACACTTGTGTGCAATTAATTGCAGCAGCAACATACTCAGCTTTTGTTGTGGACTGTGAAATGCGGTTCTGCTTCTTACTTGTCCATGACACAATCTTCTCTCCAAGAAAGAATGCACCTCCACTTGTGCTCTTTCTATCATCAATGTTATCAGCCCAATCTGCATCAGTGAATACCTTTATCTCGAAACCTCCTTTATGAGGAAACCATAGACCATACTCCTTAGTACCCTTTAGGTATCTGAAGATTCTCTTCACTGCTATTAAATGTGTCATTTTTGGGTTAGCAGAGAATCTGGCTACAATGCCTACTGCATGTGTAAGATCAGGTCTGCTATGCACAACATACTGTAACTTACCAATCATTGACCAATACAATGTCTCATTAACTTCTTTTGCATCATCCTCCTTTGATAACTTGCAGTTAGTTATCATTGGTGTGCCAACCGGTCTGATTCTTCTAGCCCTAAAGATTTAAGAATTTCCTTAACCTACTTGGACTAAGACATTAAAATACCTTCTTTTAGCTGATGGACTTGCAATCCAATGAAGAATCTTATGGCTCCAATCATGGACATTTCAAATTTTCTTCATCTCCTCAGCGAAGTCTTTGCTCATTTTGTCATCTCCTCCAAAGATGATGTCATCCACAAATATTTCAACAATCAGGTTCCCTTCTTTACTAGCCTTGAGATACATATTGTTGTTATCTCATGTTCTTGTGAATCCTATGGTTAGGAGGTATGAATGTAACCATTCATACCAAGCCCTAGGGGCTTGTTTCAGCCCATAGAGTGCCTTTTTCAATTTACATGCCATACCACTTTTCTCTGTGTATGAGAAGCCTTCTAGCTGTTCTATGTATACTTCCTCCTCCAATATACCATTCAGAAATGCAGACTTTACATCCATCTGGTATACTTTGAACCTCTTATGAGCAGCATAAGCAAGTAGGATTCTCATTCCTAGTCTTGCCACAGGTGCAAAGGTTTTTTCATAATCTAGTCCTGCCTCCTATGCATATACTTTGCAGACTAGCCTTGCTCTGTTCCTTACCACATTTCCTTCTTGATTTAGCTTGTTTCTGTACACCCACTTGGCTCCTATGACATTCTTGTCCCATGGTCTAGGAACAAGATTCCATGTTTCATTCTTCTCAATTTGCTCTAGCTCTTCTTCCATTGGCTTGACTTAGTTCTCATCCTCTAGAGCTTTTCTCGTAGTTTTGGGCTCTATACTGGAAAGTAAGCAGATACTTTCTCTAGCCTTTCTCCTGGTCAGAATATTAGCATGTTTGTCACCAATAATGTTGTCAGTGATGGAAGATTGTCATTGATGTCATACGTAGTATTGACAAATATGAATAGCACACATATAACAAACAACGTGATAATTTCATCAGCGCAAGTATATTCAACTGGTATACAGAACAAAGAAGTACTGAAACTCATGGAAGCAAAGCTCGATATGTTGAGTAGTCAACAGCTCTCTAATTGGTCATTGATAATGATTATCCAATATAGATAAACGGATACGTATGGATGTATGTCAAACTTTATATCGAAGATACCAGAGATACCGAAGATACAAAATTTTAAAGAATATATATAGAATTTTAAAGACAAAATATCAAAGTGTTTACACAGCATTTTAATATCATTGGCGGATAGACGATTATGTATGACGGTGAAGAAAGGACTCTGTATGCATATACGATAGCAGACCGCATGTTCGATAGCAAACCGCAGACCAGACCACAGACCAGGCATTTCCAGGCATGTTCGATAGCAGACCGCAGACCAGGCATTTCCAAACGTGAAGGTTGATATTATACCACAGGAAGAAAATAGAACCCGTGTTCAATATAGAATCCCGATGTGCTATGACATTCGATATGCAGAAGACAATAAAGTATAAGGGATATAACATCGACTAGGGAAGATAATGATGGAGAACCTCAGCGACACTCAGTACCAATAAACAACGTCCAAGTCCCTTACAATGAACGATGACCATACGGAGAGATGGCATCTCCAGTGCATAGATTTATTATCTCAAACACAGTCAACACCATTTCGGATGCACTAGTATTTGAAAGGGTTTGGTTATCA
The DNA here is from genome assembly GCA_027943335.1 of Chamaecyparis obtusa. Taxonomy (NCBI): domain Eukaryota; kingdom Viridiplantae; phylum Streptophyta; class Pinopsida; order Cupressales; family Cupressaceae; genus Chamaecyparis; species Chamaecyparis obtusa. Next base: position 1,082,022 of record BSBK01000899.1, read on the forward strand.
AATTCCGATTGAAGATATATAAATGCAAATGTTGGCTATCTCAATGTTATAACATACGAAAAGGAGGACATCAAATCTTAATTGCATATCAGTTGATCACGGCGGAATAAGGGTCGCAGGTTGTTTTCGAAGGTATCAGACTTTGCAGCGGAAGATTCACATATTGTCAAAGGACAATATATATCATTAAGAATATATATTTAAAAAAAGCTAGTTATATAAAGATATTAATTATTATTTTTAATAAATAATAATAGTATGTTTTAAGTTAATAATATTAACTTTTAAAAAAAGGGGAGTAAATAATATTTATGAAAAGACACCTTTTCATTTTTAAAAGGTTATATACTTTCATAAAAGACATAATGTTTCACCCAAAAATGGGTGTATATATATTCATTTTTTTTGTGGAAATAAAAACAATAAGTCAGCATGGAATAATTAGAAAAGAAGAGCAGAGAGAGATATAAAAATTCAAAGCCTATATATTCAGAATATACATTGACATAAGATATATTTTTTGAAAATAAAAGGAAGAACAACAATAGAGGAAAGGAGAGAAAAATTACAGAACTATATATTCAGATATTGGCTGACTTAAAAGAGCAGATTGCATCCATCATCAAGTTGAATAAGCAACTATATAAAGGTGGAATTCAGAATTATATTCAGAAGTGAAGTAGGTGCTTTGCTTCAAGGTTGGTGCCTTCAGATAGTGGGTTGGTGCTCACAGAACAGTGTTTGGAGGTTGGTGCTTCCAGTGGGTTGGTGCTCACAGAACAGTGTTCGGAGGTTGGTGCTTCCAGTGGGTTGGTGCTCACAGAACAGCGTTTGGGGGTTGGTGCTTCCAGTGGGTTGGTGCTCACATAAATTGTAAAAGAACATTATTATATAAATAAAATAAACTATTTGGAGAATTATTTTCTATGTGCACAATTGTTAAAGTTACGTTTGAATAAAGTTTTTTTTTTTAAAAGTTAAAAATTGTTAATATACTGATTCACCCCCCCTCTCAGTATATTCGTGTGCTCTTCAATTGGTATCAGAGCGGGTTCCTTCTATATAGCCTAACCGCTTGAAGGTAGATCTAAAAGAGCACAAATGGCTGAAAGTTTCCAAAACAAGGCACCAAATTTTGATGGGACAAATTATGCATTTTGGAGTATAAAGATGGAAGCATATTTAAATGCTATTGGATTCGATGTTTGGCAATCAGTACTAGATGGTTATACACCACCAGCAACCCCACCAACAGATGTAGCCGGAAAAAGGAGAAGTGAAAATAATGCCAAAGCAAAACATGCTATTCTATGTAATCTAGCCGACTCGGAATTCACAAAAGTTATGCATTGTAAATCTGCAAAGGAGATATGGGACAAGTTGAAAAATATATATGAAGGGACCGACAATGTAAAGAAGGCCAAACTTCAAACTCACCGAAGCACATTCGAAAGTTTGAAAATGAAGGAAGATGAAAACATAGCCTCATTTCTTTCTCGTGTTGATGAAGTGGTCAATTCAATAAAAGCCCTTGGTGAAGAAGTAGAAGAACAACTTGTGGTTGAAAAGATCTTGAGATCTCTACCCATTAGATTTGATTCTAAAGTATCAGCAATAGAAGAAAGGAAAGATCTAGATAAACTTACTAAAGATGAGTTACATGGAATCCTTACCGCTTATGAAATGAGAATTGGAGACAAGGAACCTAAGAAGGAAATAGCCTTTAAAATTTTTAAAAATAATAAGAGCAAGAAACAAATTTCAAGTGATAGTTCAAGCAGTGAAACTGATGAAGCTGAAGCTCATTTCTTAAGAAAATTGAAAAAGGGAAGTGGAAAATATAAAGGGAAGTTTCCTTTCAAATGTTTCAATTGTGGAAAGATAGGACACTATGCCTCAAAATGCCCTCAAAATAATGATGACTCAAGTGAAGATGAAAAACAAGCATACACAAAGAAGAAATGGAAAAGTAACAACAAGTTTAATAAGAAGAAAAGATATCAAAGCAAAAATAAAAAGAGTTTTTATTCAAAAAAGGACAGCTCTTCAGATGAAAGCAGCGAAGAATGCCCAAGTGATGATGAGGATGAGATTCTATTCATGGCTGAAGCAGTCTCCAATGATAGTTATGAAGAAGAGGAAAACGAATCAGGTAATGATGAAGAAGATGTTGATCTCCAAGAAGAACTTCATTATGCATATAAACAAAATGAAAGACTAAAAAGAAAACTTGTAAAACTCAAAAAGGAAGCTACGAAAGCAGTAGAAGAATCAGAACAAACAATTGAAGATTTGAAGAATCAATTAGAAGAAGCTAAACAAGCTGAAACTAATTTAAAACTAAAAATTGAAAAATTAGAAAGAGAGTTGAAGGAATGCACCATTAATAATCTCAAGTTTGAAAAAAGTTCAGAAAAACTAAATGATATCATTGATAGTCAAAGACCTTCTTTCAACAAAACAGGTGTTGGTTTTGAAGGAAATTCAAACACTAATAATACATTCAAAGGCTTCATAAAAGAAGGAAGCAAATCAGTCATAAATGAATCACTAAAAGAAAACAAGCCTAAAGAAAATAAAGAAGTTGATAAAACTAGTCATAATTTTCATGGTTATTGCTATTCTTGCAGTTGTTTTGGTCATAAAGCACGAGAATGTAGAATACCTAGATAAAATATGAATGAATGGAAAAGGCCATATTATAGACAGCTTTTTTCTTATAAATTTAGTGGTTATTGCTACTCTTGTAACAAATTTGGTCATAAAGCTCTAAACTGTAGAAGCAAAGTGAAGAATGTTCAAAATTTCAGCATACATAATCCCTTTGCTCCATTGGTAAAATATGATATTTTATGTTCTAAGTGTAACAATTTTGGACATGCTGCCCACAATTGTAGAACTATCTTTCCTACAAATCAAGAAAAGAAAGAAGATCCTCTCAAAAAGAAAGTATGGAAAAAGAAAGAGAAATCACTATTTGTTCAAGTAGCTCTACATGCTCAAAATAAAAGGGATTGGTGGTACGTTGATAGTGGATGCTCTAGACACATGACAGGAGATAAAAGCAAATTCATTTCTTTTGAACCAGCAGATGGAGGATCAGTGAGATTTGGTGACAACTCAAAATGTTATATAAAAGGAAAGGGAACTCTTAGTCTAGACCATGGCAAAACAAAAACAGCTGATGTTTGGTATGTAAAATGTTTAAAAGAAAACTTACTAAGTGTAAGTTAGCTTTGTGATCAAGGGCATAATGTGACTTTCTATTCTAAAGGTTGTGAAATTAAAAAGGATGGAAAATTAATAGCTAATGCTTGTAGGACAGCAAACAATTTATATGTTTTGCAAGAAATGAATGATGAAAATTGTTTCTTTGCACAAGAAGATGAAAATTGGCTATGGCACAAAAGATTAGGACACTTGAACTTTGATAATATTGTCAAAATCAGTCATAAAGGAGCTGTAAGTGATATACCTAAGATTTCAAAACCTACAAATATCATTTGCAAACAATGCCAACTAGGGAAGCAAACAAGAAACACCTTTAAAAACAAGGAATATTCTACATCAAAACCACTTGAGCTTATTCATTCAGATCTTTGTGGTCCAACTAGGACAAAAAGCCTACAAGGAGAAAAATATTTCATATTATTTATTGATGACTATTCAAGAATGACTTGGGTAGCTTTCCTAAAAGAAAAATCAGAAGCTCTTGACAAATTTAAAGCTTTCAAAGAACTAGTTGAAAATGAAATGGATGCTAAAATAAAATGTCTTAGAACGGATAGAGGTGGAGAGTTTACTTCTCATGAATTTGATGAATATTGTGAAAAGAATGGCATAAGAAGACAACTTTCAGCACCTAGAACTCCCCAACAAAATGGAGTTGTAGAGAGAAAGAATAGAACCGTGCAAGAAATGGCAAGGGCAATGCTAAATGAATCCAAGATAGCTGATTCCTTTTGGAAGGAGGCAGTACATACAGCAGTTCACATCTTGAACCGGGCACAAGTAAGAATAAATCATGATAAGACACCTTACGAGCTGTGGAAAGGAAGACCAGCATCAGTCAGGTATTTCAGAATTTTTGGAAGTATATGCTATATAAGACGAGATGAAGATGATTTGGGAAAATTTGAAGCTAGAGCAGATGAAGGAATTTTTCTTGGATATTCTTCCAAGAGTAAAGCATATAGATGCTACAACAAGAGACTTCACAAAATTGTTGAAAGTGCAAATGTAAAGATAGATGAAGGAAAATCATTTGAGAAGATAAATAATGAAGTGCCAAGCACTTGTGAAGAAATAGAAGACCCTAAAGATGAAGAGGAAGAAGAATTAGAGCAAGAAGTTTCCAAGACCCCTTCAAGAGCAAAAACACCAGCAAAGACTCCATCAAAATTTGTTCAAAGAAACCATCCTGAAGACTTGATCCTTGGAGATCCAGATAGAGAAGTCCAAACAAGAAGGAGATTTGTCAATACTAATGAAAGTGCACATATTTGTCTCTTATCCAAAATAGAACCAAAAGACTTCAAAGAAGCAAGTGAAGACAAGTGTTGGGTGAAAGCAATGGAAGAAGAATTAAATCAGATTGAGAAGAATAATACTTGGGAAATAGTTCCTAGACCAAAAGACAAAAACGTCATAGGAACCAAATGGGTGTTCCGAAATAAAATGAATGAAAATCGAGAAGTCACAAGAAACAAAGCTAGGCTAGTTTGTAAAGGCTATGCTCAAGTAGAAGGAGTAGATTTTGAAGAAACATTTGCCCCAGTTGCAAGATTAGAAGCAATCCGGATGTTCTTAGCATTTGCAAGCCATAAAGCATTCAAGGTCTACCAAATGGATGTCAAATCAGCCTTCTTAAATGGAGACTTAGAAGAAGAAGTGTATGTTGAATTACCTGAAGGGTTTGCATATTCAGAAAAGGAAGATCTTGTATGTAGACTTAGAAAAGCTCTTTATGGGCTAAAACAAGCTCCAAGAGCTTGGTATTCAAGGTTGGACAGGTATCTTCTAGATCAAGGTTTCAAAAGAGGTATGGCTGATAGTAATCTATATATCAAATCTGAAAATAACAAACTTTTGGTAGTAGTAGTATATGTAGATGACATAATATTTGGAGGAGCAAATGACAAAATGTGTAAAGAATTTTCAATGAATATGCAACAAGAATTTGAGATGTCCATGCTTGGTGAATTATCCTTCTTTCTTGGATTACAAATTGAGCAAACAAGTAAAGGAATATTCATTTCTCAAAGCAAGTATATCAAAGAAATATTAAAAGAGTTTGGGATGGAAGATTGTAATCCGGTCAGCACTCCCATGATTACAAGATGCAAGCTTAGCAAAAATGATGAATCCCCCGATGTAAATCAAACTCAATATAGATCTATGATTGGAAAGTTGTTGTACTTAACAGCCACAAGACCTGACATTCTGCAAGCAGTTGTTGTTGTAGCTAGATTTCAAGCAATGCCAAAAGAATCACATGTTCTAGCAATCAAGAGAATATTGAAGTACCTAAAGGGCACTATGGATCTTGGTTTATGGTATCCAAGAGGAAAAGATTTTTTACTTACTGCCTATACAGATGCTGATTTAGGAGGCAATATTGATGATAGAAGAAGTACGAGTGGAGGAGCATTCTTTCTTGGTAACAGTCTAGTCTCATGGTTAAGCAAGAAACAAGGTTCAGTAACACTATCTACCGCGGAAGCTGAGTATGTTGCAGCAGTTGCTAGTTGTACACAAGTACTTTGGATGAAGCAAACACTAGGAGATATAAAGATTGAATTTGAGAATCCCATTCCCATTTTTTGTGATAATACAAGTGCAATCAGCATTTCAAAGAATCCAGTCATGCACTCCAAAACGAAGCATATCTCAATCAAATACCACTTCTTGAGAGAACAGGTCCTAGAGAAGCAAGTCAAGTTGGAATATATTAATACAAAGGAGCAGTTAGCAGATATCTTCACAAAACCACTTCCTAAGGAAACCTTTGAGTACCTAAGGGAGAAATTGGGAGTACTATCACTCTCATCCATTCATTAAAGATTTCACTAGAAGCATGTGTTCAGGGGGAGCTAGTCTCTAGCCTTTGAAACCCTTTGCCATTGATGACAAAGGGGGAGAGATAGAAGACGAAGGGAACAGCGAACTAAGGGGGAGTCTTGCACAATAAATATTATAGTTGAGAAGTTGCCATCAATGACAAAGGGGGAGATTGATGGAAGATTGTCATTGATGTCATACGTAGTATTGACAAATATGAATAGCACACATATAACAAACAACGTGATAATTTCATCAGCGCAAGTATATTCAACTGGTATACAGAACAGAGAAGTACTGAAACTCATGGAAGCAAAGCTCGATATGTTGAGTAGTCAACAGCTCTCTAATTGGTCATTGATAATGATTATCCAATATAGATAAACGGATACGTATGGATGTATGTCAAACTTTATATCGAAGATACCAGAGATACCGAAGATACAAAATTTTAAAGAATATATATAGAATTTTAAAGACAAAATATCGAAGTGTTTACACAGCATTTTAATATCATTGGCGGATAGACAATTATGTATGACGGTGAAGAAAGGACTCTGTATGCATATACGATAGCAGACCGCATGTTCGATAGCAGACCGCAGACCAGACCACAGACCAGGCATTTCCAGGCATGTTCGATAGCAGACCGCAGACCAGGCATTTCCAAACGTGAAGGTTGATATTATACCACAGGAAGAAAATAGAACCCGTGTTCAATATAGAATCCCGATGTGCTATGACATTCGATATGCAGAAGACAATAAAGTATAAGGGATATAACATCGACTAGGGAAGATAATGATGGAGAACCTCAGCGACACTCAATACCAATAAACAACGTCCAAGTCCCTTACAATGAACGATGACCATACAGAGAGATGGCATCTCCAGTGCATAGATTTATTATCTCAAACACAGTCAACACCATTTCAGATGCACTAGTATTTGAAAGGGTTTGGTTATCAAATTCCGATTGAAGATATATAAATGCAAATGTTGGCTATCTCAATGTTATAACATACGAAAAGGAGGACATCAAATCTTAATTGCATATCAGTTGATCACGGCGGAATAAGGGTCGCAGGTTGTTTTCGAAGGTATCAGACTTTGCAGCGGAAGATTCACATATTGTCAAAGGACAATATATATCATTAAGAATATATATTTAAAAAAGGCTAGTTATATAAAGATATTAATTATTATTTTTAATAAATAATAATAGTATGTTTTAAGTTAATAATATTAACTTTTAAAAAAAGGGGAGTAAATAATATTTATGAAAAGACACCTTTTCATTTTTAAAAGGTTATATACTTTCATAAAAGACATAATGTTTCACCCAAAAATGGGTGTATATATATTCATTTTTTTTGTGGAAATAAAAACAATAAGTCAGCATGGAATAATTAGAAAAGAAGAGCAGAGAGAGATATAAAAATTCAAAGCCTATATATTCAGAATATACATTGACATAAGATATATTTTTTGAAAATAAAAGGAAGAACAGCAATAGAGGAAAGGAGAGAAAAATTACAGAACTATAAATTCAGATATTGGCTGACTTAAAAGAGCAGATTGCATCCATCATCAAGTTGAATAAGCAACTATATAAAGGTGGAATTCAGAATTATATTCAGAAGTGAAGTAGGTGCTTTGCTTCAAGGTTGGTGCCTTCAAATAGTGGGTTGGTGCTCACAGAACAGCGTTTGGAGGTTGGTGCTTCCAGTGGGTTGGTGCTCACAGAACAGCGTTCGGAGGTTGGTGCTTCCAGTGGGTTGGTGCTCACAGAACAGCGTTTGGGGGTTGGTGCTTCCAGTGGGTTGGTGCTCACATAAATTGTAAAAGAACATTATTATATAAATAAAATAAACTATTTGGAGAATTATTTTCTATGTGCACAATTGTTAAAGTTACGTTTGAATAAAGTTTTTTTTTTAAAAAGTTAAAAATTGTTAATATACTGATTCACCCCCCCTCTCAGTATATTCGTGTGCTCTTCAGTCAGTGGAGTGATATGTGACATACCTTGGCAAAACCAGTCGGTGATCTCGGTCTTTATTTTTCAGTTGAGCATCATTTCCAACATGGTCATGAACATTTTGTTGTTCATCACCTTCAGTCGGTCTTATGTTCTGATCCCTTCTTGGCTCCGGCACATTGCCATGTTCCAAGGGTCTATTTACCTATTCTTCTTCTTCATCAACAGCAATCATTTCATTGAATTCCAAATGATTTTCAACATCATAATCTCGGTGAATGTCTGATTCATCATGACTGTTCTTTGTAGTTCCCAACCGGTGCTGAGAGGGGAGGGGTGAATCAGCACCCACTAAAATTTTAGTACTAAATTTGATATATTCTAGCCAAGACTAAGAGCAGAATAGATTCTATCATAGAAATAACAAACAAACAACCAACAGTAAACAACACCAGATTTATCATGTGGAAACCCAAATCGGGAGAAAACCATGGTGTGAGGAAACCTCACAAATTTTGCACTCTTCTGAAATGCACTCTGTAAGGAGCCTTCCCTGTTAAAGGATTACAAACACACTGTTAGATGTGACCCGGTTAAGGGATTTTACAAAGTAAGGCCTGTTAGAACCTGCCTGGTTAGAGAACTTAGAACACCTAAATAGATGTCACCTGGTTAAGGGATTTAATATAAGGGACCTGTTAATGTCCACCCAAAATATTGGGATTTAGCTATTGTAATTGTTAGAGAACAATAGAGGATTGGACCTTTTAGAAATGACTTTGCTTAGCCTAATAAGATCGGTGTGCTATACAATAGAGAGTCATCACCAGTCACTGCAGGTATGTTCTTCTCTCGGTTGTTGTGCTTCCTTGCACACTCTTCTTCTCTTCACCTTTTTCGTAGCTTCTTTTAGCATACAAGTTCACTCTTTTCTTTGGCAAAATGAAGACAAACAATATTCTTCACAGGTTGAGGAATCTATAGACTTCTTGCCCTTTCTGCTTTTTACATGCACGACCTGTTTAAAGATCATCTTTGGATCCATCACCCAGTGGTGTCTCAGTTCACTGAGGAAACATCCGATGCATGCCATGGGTTTTTTCCAATTTACTAAGGAAAACACAGATGTAGGTCAAAATCTTTCCTTCACTGCAGTTTGCTACATGTTTTGATGCCACAAACTTCGGCATTAAAACCTTCACTTGTGCCTTGCACCGATCATCTTGATAACACAAATTCCTCCGGATTTTGTGCAACAAATCATGGTTCAAGAGTCAAACAACTGTTTGTCGATTGTGACTTTCCCCGGTTCATCAGTCGTGATGAAATCTTCGCTGATCAGTTTAAAACCTTAGGTTGTGCACAGGTAAGGACCTCAATTTGTCACCTTTCCTTCTACTGGCTGTACCGGTTGCACCCTCTCCTCGGTTCCTGTTACCAGTTACCGGTTGCATCTTCCTTGATGACCGGTTGCTAGGAAACCGGTGACACGGTGATAAGCTCAGTGTTGTCCAGCAATTCACTTACTACTCAGAGATGCAACCGGTGAAGATAGTGACCAGAGCAATGAAGTCAATAACCGAAGCAATGACTGATGAAAGAACATTGCATAAGGAAAGGTGTAAACTGGTCACCAGTGATCATTAAGATACCATTAAGACCGGTGAAAGGGACAGTTGACGGACATTGAGGAGACTCTTTTATCGAGATTTGTTGCACAAATCACACAGGATTTTTTGTTAAGGAAAAGAGCGGTCAAAGGCACTGTTGAAAGCTACTGAAGAGATTTTTTTATCGTGATTTATTACATAAATCATGGAGGATTTTCTTTTAAGGGAAAGTATGTGACATGCATCTAATGTTTCCTTTAAAAGATTAAAACACGATTGAATGACGGATTTACGGCGGATCTTCTATTAAGGGAAAGCTTGTGTCACGCATCTGATCTTTCCTCTCATGACTGAAACACGATTGGATGGTGGATCAAAAGGAGATCTTCATGAAGATCGCAACGGCAAAGAGCGCGAAGATCTTTCGTAATTTGATTTGAGCAACATGTGTATCTTTCTCCTTCTATACAGTTGTCCCACACTTTGCAAGAAGTGTATTTATTCTTCAGTTAACGAAGAAAATCATTTGCGTTCATTCTGCCAACAAGAAAGAGTGAAACTGCACGCTGATCCAAGCTACTACTGTAGAAAGGGAAAAGAAGAGAAGAAAAAAAGGAGTGTACAAGGAAGCACAGTGACCTAAGGAGAGCATACCAGTGGTGCCTGGTGACGACTCTCAGTGAATGAAACAGTGATCTTATCAAGTTCTGCAAAGCCACTTCAAAAGATCAACCCTTCTATTACTCTCTAACAATTGCAATAGCCAAATCCCAGTATCTGGGTGGACATTAACAAGTCCTTTGTACTAAATCCCTATATGGGGTGACATCTTGTTGATGTTTTAAAGTCCTCTAACAAGGCAGGCTTTAAGAGGCCTTATACTAAATCCCTTAACCGAGTAGCGCCTAACAGTGTATTTGTAATCTCTTAACAGGGACGGTTTTTCACAGGGCGTACTTCAGAAAAGTGCAAAATTTTTGAATTCCTACTCACCATGGATTTCTCCCATTTTGGGTTTCCACGTGATATATCTGGTGTTCTATGTTGTTTTGATTTTGTGTTGATCATTTCTTTTATAGAATATATTTTGCATGCAGTAATAGTTAGTGGATCTAAGAGTGTTTTCAAGTTTTATTGGATGTTGATTCACCCCTCCCCGCTCAGCACCGGTTGGGACCATCGATATATGTGTGTGTGTAGAGAGAGAGAAAGACATTAATGAATATGTTTTCTGTATTCAAGCAAAATTTCTAAATGGAAACATTAAACTGATAATATGTAATATCCTAGCTGCCTAGTAATGAAAATTATCTGCACAGATTTCTAAATTTTGACCAACGAACTAAACTAGTTTATCATGATGTGTGCAGATATTGATTTCTTGCTCAATTTTCCAATGGAGAAGCATATAAATTTATTGAATCACTGATAATGTATACATTTCATCATGCAGCTTAAACAACTCAGAGATTTTATCATTCTGATAACATAATAACAGAAATAAACCTCAACCACATTCACAAACTTGGATCTTCAGAACTTAGCGCAACCATGCAATAATATAAAGTGAACACATAGAATGGGTTCGAACTTTGTCATGCACCTGATTCCTTGAGGTGCATGGTGAAGTTGAGGAAGAGGACTAGTGTTGACGCCCGACTTGTAACGAATGTCTTGAGCGTATGGGAGTGCGTTGGCTTGATGAAACTGCCCCACGATGACTGTGTGAGTTCGATTGGTGTTAACACATGGTATCCACACCACAACAAACGAGACTAATAGGATGTCTCTGTGTTGTAAGGAGACTCCCGCAGGTGCCTTGAGACCAATAGTCTCACGCTGGTAACCTCCCTTTGTATCCTCCCACACCCGGCCTTGCTCCTAGTGATGGTGTCGCATACGATACTAGCAAATTCTTCCACTGTCAACACTCACAACGACTCGTTCATTCACTACGTTGCAGTGAAGACCCGAAGGTGACCCATGTGTTTTCTTAGAGGTCTCCGCAATATACTCCCTCTTGATGCCAGCACACAAATTCCTTGCTAACCGATATGCAATGGTGGAAGGAAAGGCCACGACCCGTCAGCTTATCAGGGGTGTGCATAATAACCAAACTGCGCTGATATTCCACTACCAGTACCCAGCCTTCTTACTACCATGAATACCAGGCTTTAAACTTTGGTTCCAAGCCTCTTAAATCAGTTAAGCTGCTGAAGTAGAATCTCTTCTTTTACCGATTCCTGGGTAATATCGAATCTCTCAAATGTTGAATATGATGCTTGCATATAAACCTGACCTTCTAGTTGTTCATTGAATTCCAATTTGAAATTTGTATGATCTCACCATAAATGAGGTGTTGGGGTTGCGTCCAACCTCTCATGATTTCTGAAGGGTTTGCGTCTTTGGAAATAAAACTAGTCACGTGAGCAACCAGATTTTCTTTTATCTTTGTTTATAAATTTCATGGTCCTTTTTCCAATGCGTACCTTTTTCTTATATAACCTCGAAGTGAGGGAAAACACTGAAAACCAAGCAATGTGGGATAAAAGTGCTCACTTAAGTCACTTAAGTTACCTTTTTAATATAAAGTAGCTTTAAGTCATAAAGTGACTTTATAATATCACTTTATAAAATAAAGTGACTAAACTTTAGAAAAAGAGCCCAAACAATAAATATTCGCCCACTGAAGCCTGTGACTGGCTGGCATCCTCTGAAAGAAGCCATTAGCCTATCCAAATGGGGAGATAGACTAATCAGGCACCATAATGGGCTACTACGGAGAAGGGGTCATTACAGTCCTCCCTTCCCGAGATTGCTTGCCCTCAAGTAATCTCAACGCAGGGTGCTACAGAATAGACTCACCCTCCCATGTTGCATCCTCAATCGGTAAGTCCTTCCATTGAATCAAGTACTCTCGGATAGCCCTGTTCCGCAGTTTCCTTTCTCTAATCTCAATCACCTTAGCTGGAACCAAAACCAATTTACCTTCCTCATCAAGTAGGGGTAATCCAACTGAAGGGACTATCTGCTGTCCAAGCGCCTTCTTGAGGCAAGACACATGAAAAACATTATGAATCCGACTATCTACCAGAAGCTCGAGCTCGTAAGCCACCTCGCCAACTCTCCTGGAAATGCGATATGGACCATAAAATCGGGGCTTAAGCTTCTTTGAACCACTCTTCTACAGCGAACTCTATTTGTATGGTTGAAGATGAAGATAAACCAAATCTCCTGTCTTGAAGCTTCGCTCTGTCCTATGTCGATCAACCTACATCTTTTGTTGATTCTGTGCCCTCTAAATGTTCTCCTTGAGAAACGTAAGAATATCTTGATGATCCTATAACCAGTCTCTCGCAATCGGAGCCCTATTGTCCTGTAGAGCCAAGTCTATAAAAAAAAGTGGCTCGCTGCCACAGAGAGCCCGAGATAGCGACATGCGAATAGTCATGTGATAGGTGGATTTGTAGCAAAACTCCCCCAAATACAACCATCGAACCCATGCTCTCTGCTATCCTGCTACATGATTCCAGAGGTAGCCTTCCACCCATTTGTTCACAATCTCTGTCTGGCCATCCGTCTGTGGGTGGTAACTGGTACTAGTAGTCAACTCGGTGTCGGCCAATCTGAACAACTCCTGCCAAAAGTTGCTGAGGAATTTATTGTCTCTGTCGCTCACAATGGTCTTGGGGAGACCATGCAGCCTAAAAATCTCTCAGAAGAATAACTCAGCTACCTGCGAAGCTAACCAATCTGTTGCGATAGCAAAGAAATGAGCGAACCCAGGAAGTCTGTCGACCACCACAAATATACTGTCCCTGCCCTGCACTCTTGGCAAACCAGTAATGAAGTCCATCAAAATACCCTCCCACTTTTGAGCTGGAATGCGAAGGAGCTGCAATAACTTAGCCGGATACTCGTGCTCGAACTTGTTCTGTTGACAAATCTAGCACTCTCTAACATGTGAAGGACATCGTCCTTGAGGCCCTTCCATGAGAAACTCTCTCTGAACTGCCTGTAAATTTTGAAAAACCCCGGATGTCCTATTGTAGGTGCATCATGAACAACCCTCATTATCTTAACCTTAAGCTTAGAGCCTGGCACTAGGTAGATCCTATCCTTGTAGAAAATAATGTCATTGACTACCTTATACCTACTATCCGGAAGCTGACCATCCAAAATCTGACAAGCTTGAGTATTCTTAGAAAACTCAACCAACAAATGAGATTTCCAATCAGCGGAGATCTCTGATAAAACACAAGCTGCTATTGGGGGCCTCTTGGAAAGTGCGTTAACCACAATGTTATTTTTCCCCTTGAAATACTCAATGTCAAAATTGTACACCTGAATTTTACTGACCCACATTTGTTGCATTTCATTCAACTCTTTCTATTCCAAGAAGTAGTGTAGGCTATTGTGATATGTCTTGACTTTAACTTGCCACCCACTAGATATTGTTAGCAATTCAAGTTGTCATTAGTGTACATCCACAAACACTATGCACCGGTAAGGGTCACCGATCACTCACAACACTTAGAAGACACCAGTAGACAAGCAACATAACGTATGCACCGGTAGATAATACTCATCGGTAGACCAATCTAAGAACACACACCAGTCTCAGTGTCCATAAGTTGAATCAGATATAAGGTTATACCAGTCTAAAGTGGCCTAAAGATCCGCACCGGATTTAGTGGATCAATTTGAATTAAAAGCAGGATTATACGAGACATCCACCGCTTAGAAGTGGAGTTAGTTTTTTAACAGGAGTTAGCTTTATTCATACGTATGTTTTGCAAGGTAAACTCCAAATCAGAGCACATAGCTTTTTGCTGATTGCATGATTTATTGCGGAGTTTGCAGCCTGACAGTTCTATGAGTTAAGGGTTTCTTTACGATGAACTCTCATATAAATATAAGTCATAGGATGCAAAGAATGTTTTTGATTGTGGGTGATTGCATGGAGAAAAGGAGAGACATCTTCTAAGAGAAGAGTTGTAGACACAGAGGTAGCAGAGATCAATAGTCAAGCAACCAGAGAAGAGGTATGATCTAATTAGACATTCAGTGTCATAACAGATCATCAACTCTATTAGTAGTTAAAGCATATTCAAATCCTTTTATTAGGGTGGACCTAATCGGTTCGTTGTAAAAATCCCCTAACAGGGTAACATCTTGTTGATGTTCAAAGTCCTGTAACGAGGTGGCTCCTAACAGGGTTTAGATCTTAACAGATCTCTTGTAAAAACCCTTAACTAAGTAGCACCTTAACCAGTGCTTTGTAAGCTCCTAACAAGGTGCCTTCATTTTGAAGTAGTGAAGTTGTGAGCTGTCTCACTGTGGTTTTTTCCCTTGTAATCAAGGTTTTCCACGTATAAATACCTATATTGATCTTGTGATTCTGTTTGTGCTTATGAATGACTGTTATATTTTGTTTATCAGTTAAGATTAAGAAGTTCAGAATTAAAAAGGTATTACAACAAGTATTTACTGATTCACCCCCCCCCCCCTCAATAACCAGTAAGTATTAACAATTGGTATCAGAGCCATTTCTCTCTAATTCAAAGCCTAACAGCTGGAGAGAAAGATCATGGAGGTTTACCGGTATCAAAAGTAGCTAGAGGACACCAATGATATCATCACCTCTCTGGAAAACAAATTGAGGAGATCACTTGCGAAAAGAAAGGAGCTAGCGCTACAACTGAATGAGAGCAATGAAACCATTGATGAACTCTTTGGGCAAAGTGGATCTAACGAAGCTGAGGAGGCAGTATCTGAACTCATGGAAAAGAATCAGATCCTGACCAATGAGATCTCTAATCTCAAAAGAGAACAAGAAGACAATGCTCTAAGGATGACTAAACTAAGCGAGAAAAAGAGAAAAGTTGAAGACGAAAGAAATTTGGCAGTCAAGTCTGTGTCAGCCTCTGAGAAAGCAAAGGACAGGGCAGTGGAGGTCGTAGGGGCAAATGAATTTATCATTCTACAACTTCAAGAAGACATGCAGAGTGTCACCCAAGAAAATGTCCACATGCAGAAAGGCTGGCATGACAGGAATGAAGCATGCAATAGACTGTCTCAATAATTGCATCAACTAAGGGAGCAAATGAACGAACTTGAAGAGACAAATGAAATACTGAGAAGATACAATGAAAGTTCAACTAAGCTTGATGAGCAACTCAAAGGTCAAAGAAGACACAAAGATCAGACTGGTCTTGGTTTCACCGGTGAAAATGCAAATAGAAATGGTGAGCCCTCTAGGGAAAAAACAATCAAGAAGGATAAGATGAAATCGCTGATGCAAAAGGGTAAGAATTTCCCTAACACATCTTGCAATCATTGTGGGAAATCGGGTCATAAGACTAATAATTGCAAGAATGCACCAGTAAAGACCAAATATAGCTACTGCAAGAACTGCTGTAGAAAGGGCCACAAGACTAGTGAGTGCTAGTCCAGTCCCGCATCTGTGTCCAGCAGCAGCAAGGGAAGCTTTAGAGGGTAGTGCTATGCATGCAATAAATTTGGACACAAAGCACAAGAATGCAGATCCAAGACAATGGCATTTAGATCCCCAAAACCAATACTCACCAAAAGAAGCAAGGACCTGAGCACAGTGAACTGTGTGAACTGTGGATTACACAACTACAATGGCTCTCGCAACAAGTCAACTGACACAAAAAGAATGAACTCATGGAAAACAACTGGAGTGATTTGCTATCAATACAACAAAGTGGGACACAAAGCCAAAGAATGCAGAAACCGGTCATCTGGTAAGAAGAAAGAACCGATTAAATCTGAAGAGAAGATCAACAAGGAAGAAAAGACTAAGAAAACGGTCAAACAGATTTGGTTCGTAAAAGAATCAAAGATCTCCGCTGAAGAGAAGACAGAGGAAAGATCACCATCTGCTAATGGCGATATTTCTTCAGCAAACTAAACCATGAGGCTTTAGAGGGAACCGGTAGATCCACTACCGTTCCTAGTATGACTGATGAGAGTCGGGCTCATTCGTTCTTCAAGATTAACCGGTAAGGCAAGCTTACAATCAACCGGTTGGTAAAACAGAAGGAAGAAGTAGGTAAAGCATTTATTACTGTAGCCGTTTAACAAATAGTTACCATTTGGTAATTACCGTTATAACCTAACCCTATAAAAGAAAGGGAAATTACTCGCAAGTTTTCACTTTGCTTACTTTGCAATTTAAGAATTCTTGTGCTAAGTATTATTTTCACACTTTGATCACTAAGAAATCACTATCTGCAAATTACCAGTTAGCAAGAATGGCTTCATCTTCCGCTACCGTGAAGTTGATCAAAGGAGATCTAGTGAACAGACCAGCATACAACATCTTACCTATGCAGAACAGAGAAAATGACATGGTTGGTGCTCTCTCTTCCATACCAAAAGGAGTCCTCTTGATCGAAGATGTTACAACGTTCATTCACGCCAAATAGGAAGAACTCGGAGAAACCTTTATTCAAGGAGAGTATGTGTCGTTATGTGAAGAAGGGAAACTGCTCGACAAATATGCCAATCTAGTATCTTCCGGTCTAATAAATGGTGTGTGCTACCCTGCAATCTTCCGGGAGCACCAAGTTAGACTGGTGCTGAGCCGTCTTCATGAACCAGGATTCTGGCTCAACAAAGGCACATGTCACGAGATCACCAAAGAGGATCTCCACAGAGTGACCGGGTACAGTGACAAAGGGGAAGCGATAACCCTGCGCACCATCTCCAATTCTATTGTCAACAAGCTGACCAAGTGGAAGTCCGATGGTCGACTCATGACTATTAATGACATTGAAGATGAAGGAGAATGTTTCGCATCCACTGTTATCGGATATAAAGTCTGTCAGTCAAGCAACCTAAACAATGTACCAGGTGGTGCAATTCATGTTGCGCATCACATTATGCACGAAAATGTCCAATACGACATTTGTGTAATGCTTCGAAACCAAATCTTTGAAAATATGAAGAAGCTTGGAGTTGTGAAGAAGAAATCTATGAAGTATGGAACCCTTCTGATGTGCCTATACTTCTTCTACTTGGATTTCTTCCCAAGTTTCGGAAAAGTGAATTGGAGAACCGACAAACCGATCATGCATCAAATCACTGAAATGGCAAATAGACAGGGAGACCAGTTAAGCAATGCTATGACCAAACATTTCGAAGCCTTTCAACTGGAGATGCACGAGAGGGAAAGAATTCCGTCGGCAATTGTTGAACATTACAAGGATGAGGTATGTTTTCTGGTCACCACCGACAACTACATTATTCAAGCAGTTGAACCAAGAGATGCATATGCTCCTGAGCTGGGTTACGAGATCTCAGCCAAAGTTGCTAAGGCATATGCTGAGGCATTAAATGATGCAAATCTGGATCTTGGTGCCAATCAGTTCGGCACGTACACTGAAATTCTTCAGAATCTGTCAAAAAGGGCACCGATCAAAATTGTCTACAAAAGGACGCCTCCACCAAGAAAGAAACTAGCGACAGAACAGCCCAAAGGCCGAAGGAAGAAAGAAGAACTAGCACCCAGCATCCAAGAGGAAGAACAAGAAGAATCAGACCCTGAAGTCACAGTTCCTTTGATTAGGAAGAAGAAGACTGAAAAAGTATCAAAAGAGGATCCACCTAGACGAGCCAAGCCCACAGTTGACGAAATTGTGGAAGGACTAAAGAAGGCTGGAAACTTAGGCTCTGGAAGAAGATATGACTTAAGTAGTGATGAAGACAAGGACAAACTTGAGGAAGTAGTAGCATTCTACCTTCACAAATTCAATCTTCATCCCGGTGGACTTCGCACTACTCTACCGGAACAACTTCTACAAAATATTGAGGCCCGTTGGAAAGCCTCAGAAGAAAGAGAAAAGGAGGAGAGGATACGGGCTCTTCTGGAGGTTCAGAATCACCTTACTCTGGACGAGGCAGCAGAACAGGCTGAACTGCATCAGAAAACTTTTGCAACTATAAGAAGGATAGGCCTAGTGCTTATTGGAGAAATTGAGAAGGTACACAATGAAGAAGTCGCACTATGGACCAAACTTCTTCAGACCTAGCAACAAGCAGAACAAGAAGCAGCACAAAGAACAACAGCTAAACCGGCACCTAACATCAGTAAGATGTCAACAAGGCAACTAAAAGAATTGACCAAAAGAAAACGAGATATGGTCCTGACCAATGTAAAGAACATCCTATACAACTTTGTCCCTGATGCTGACATAGATGAAGATGAACCGGTCATAGATCAGCTGGAAGTTTTGGCGCAAGCAATCGGTGAGGATCTAACAGATCCAGAAATAATAGTGGTCGACCACTACAAAAAGAAAAGAGTAGAAATACTCCACAAACAGGTTGATGATATCAAAGTAAATGTGACAACCAACCTGAGAATCCTCCAACAGCAACTTCAAGAGGCAGGAAGTCTGATGTGCAGAACTTCAAACTTTGAATTATTTTTTCAAGATCTAATAGAGAAGTCTGTTAAGACCACAGAGGACATCAAAGCTTTATCTTCCCAGTTTAATATACAGAATAAATCTGCAGTACATTATAGCAGAGAAATGACAAGTCTGGCTCTTGTGAAAAGAAAGACTACAGAAGAGGAAAGTAAGAGAATCCAAGCTATTATTGGATTTCAAATGTTTCTCGCCCCAGCATTTGACTCAACGCAGAGCATTGCCACTACAACAGAAGCTTTGATAAATGAACCAGATTACAAGACTGTTGAAGATATGGAAAACATAACTGTTTCCCTCATAGCAGCCCCCAAGAATATTGAACATATAACCAATCAATGGGCACCATTCCTTCACTCAGCCAAAACAATTTACAAGGATATCTTCACCAAACTAAAAATGTGAAGTGAGGTAAAACCCTTTGTCCTCTGGAGGCAAAAAGGGGAAGAAAATAGAAAGATAGAGAGTGAACAGAAGGAGAACAGAGGAGAAGAACACAAAAAGAACATCGGAGCATTTAGACAAGGGAAGTGTTCTATAGAACAGTGCAGAACTTTCAATCAGGGGAAGTGCGGAACAGGGGAAGCAGTATTGTGTTCTACTGATACAAGGCATTGTGATTAGTGAGTGAAGTTTGTGTATAGTTTTGCCACCAATGACAAAGGGGAAGATTGTTAGCAATTCAAGTTGCCATTAGTGTACATCCACAAACACTATGCACCGGTAAGGGGTCACCAGTCACTCACAACACTTAGAAGACACCGGTAGACAAGCAACATAACGTATGCACCGGCTAGATAATACTCACCGATAGACTGATCTAAGAACACGCACTGGTCTTAGTGTGCATAAGTTGAACTGGATATAAGGTTATACTGATCTAAAGCGGCCTAAAGATCCACACCGGATTTAGTGGATCAGTTTGAGTTAAAAGCAGGATTATACGGGACATCCACCGCTTAGAAGTGGAGTTCAGAATTAAAAAGGTATAACAGCAAGTATTTATTGATTCACCCCCCCCCCCCCCCTTCTCAGTAACCGGTAAGTATTAACAGATACTGTTTGAGTTTAGCCAAAGTATGCATAATGGCAAGTATCTCCTTGTCATAAGTGGAATACAATTTCTCACTGTCCTTAAGTTTCTTGCTCTCGAATGCTATGGGATGTCTATCCTACATCTAAACTACACCAATCCCATTCCTTGAAGCATCGCACTGTAGAACAAAAGAGCGAGAGAAGTCCAAAAGAGCTAGAACCGAACAAGTACTCATGACTGTCTTAAGTCTATTGAAGACCACCTCTGCCTCATCTGTCCACCAAAAAGCCCCTTTCCGTGTAAAATAGGCGAGGGGAGCTATTGTCTGAGAGAATCCCTTAACAAACCTCCTGTAATAAGAACACAATCCAAGGAACCCCCTCAAATCTGACACATTCCTCGGTGGTGGCCAATCCCGAATTGCCTAGATTTTCTCCTGGTGTATCTTAACACCATCGACCTGTTAGCATATTTAAGTTGTCATTAGTGAAGTTAGATGCAAACACCATTCCCACCGGTATAGGTACACCGATAGATCACTCATATTACTCTATAGGCACCGGTAGACTAAAACAGAGTATATGCACCGATAGACTAAAGAGAAGAGATGCATCGGTAGACCAAACAGAATACATAGTACCAGTCTTATATTGCATACAAGGATGGACTGGGTATGATAATGATATGGGTCAACGACATGTCAACCTGCACCGGTGAATGCAGAGCTGTTTAAGTTAAAACCGGAATATGCGGAGCATCCACCATTTAGAATTGAAGTTAGCTTTTTAATAGGAGTTAGTTTTATTTCTACGTGGATGTTTCAAGGTAAACTCAAGATCAGAACACAAAGCTTTTTCTTTGTTGCATGATTTAAGGACGAGTTTACAGCCTAGCGGTTCTATGAGTTAAGGGTTTCATTAAGATGAACTTTGTATAAATACAGACCATAGGACGCAAGAAAAGCATTGTTGAATATACAGAGCAAAAGAGAGATATCTTTTGAGAGAAGAGCTACAGTCACAGTGATGAAAGGCAGAAAGATTCAACAGCCAGGTAGAACCGGGAAAGATCAACAAGTATGATCTAATCAAACAAGAGAGTGTTAATTAAGATCATTTCTTTTGTATTGTGAAAGCATATTGAAATCCCTCTATCAGGGTGAACCCTAATAGGTTCTTTGTATAAATCCTTTAACTAGGTAGCATCTTAGTTGATGTTGAATGTCCTTTAGGAAGGCGGCTCTTAATTGAGTTAAGATCTTAACCGATCTTCTACCAAATCCCTTAACTGGGTAGCACTCTTGCAAGTGCTTTGTAAGCTCCTAACAGGGCTTCTTTATTACTGCAGTAGTGAAGTTGTGAGCTCTATCTCACTGTGGTTTTTTCTTTCTAACCGAGGGTTTCCACGTATATATGATGTGTTCACCTGAGTATTTCTATTTTTGCTTGTGGATGGTTATTTACATTATGTTTATCTTGCAAGAATCTGCATACAAGTTTTAAATTGGAATAGAAATAGTATTTACTGATTCACCCCCCCCTCTTAGTAACCGGTTAGGTATAACAATTGGTATTAGAGATAAGTTCTCTTAGATATAAAGCTTAACTGCTTGAGAAAAAGATCGTGGAGGGTTACAAGTATCAGAAACAACTTGAGGAAGCCAATGACATCATTGCCTCTCTGGAAAATAGGCTGAGAAGATCCCTTGCCAAAATAAAGGAGTTGGCTCTGCAGTTAAGTGAGAGCAATGAAACAATTGATGAACTCTCTGGGCAAAGTGGATCACATGAAGTTGAGGAGGAGGTCTCTGAGCTCATGGAGAGGAACCAGATCCTAACCGATCAGATCTCCAACCTAAAGAGGGAGCAGGAAGATAATGCCCTAAGGATGACTGAACTGATTGAGAAAAAGATGAAAGATGAAGATGAAAGAAACACTGCAGTTAAGTCATTAGCAGCCTTTGAGAGAGCAAGGAACCTGGCAGAGGAAGTTGTAAGGAAAAATGATCTTGTCGTTCTACAACTTCAAGAAGACATGCAAATAGTCACTCGAGAAAATGCCAACATGCAAAAAAGGTGGCATAATAAAAATGATTCATGCAAGAGGTTGACAATTGAGCTGTATCAATTGAAGGAATAGATGAAAGAACTTGAATAAAGGAATGAAACCTTAAGAAGATACAACGAGAGCTTGGTCAAGCTTGATGAGCAACTCAAAGCTCAAAGAAAGCACAAAGATCCCACCGGACTTGGGTTCACTGGTTAAGACACCAAGGAGATTGGTGAGTCATCAAGAGCCAACAAAAGCAAGAAGGAAAAGAAGAAACTAGAAGAACAAAAGGGTAAAATGACCTTCAACATTTCTTGCAAACATTGTGGCAAATGTAGTATGAATAAAGTAATGTTGTATTACTTCTAGTTATGACTTATCAAGAGGGTAGTTAGGAGTGAGGAGGTGTGTCCGTTGGTTTTTCCAAACCAACCGACTATCTTATAAACACTTTGCTCTTTGATGTAAGGTTGTTGGTTTTTGGTATCAATAAAGAAGATAGCATTTCCTCGCCATTCTGGTATTTTGGTACTTGGTATTGGTATGGTGTTTTGGTATTATGTTGGTTGACATTGATGTTTAATATACTAGTTGTACCATTGATACTAAGTTCTATTCTGTACCTTTTGCTTGTATAACCATTCTACATTTTGGTGTTGTTGTCGGGGTTGACCATTCTACAGCAAACCGGGCCATAAAACAAGCAACTGCAGAAATGCACCGGTAAAGCCAACTAACAGTTACTGCAAAAACTGTTGCAAGTATGGCCACAAGACCAATGAATGTTGGTCGAGCCCCACAAGTGTGTCCAGTGGAAGCAGGGAAAGCTTCAAGAGCTATTGCTACACACGCAACAAGTTTGGACACAAAGCTGATGAATGCAGATCCAAAACAATGGCATTCAGATCCCCACCGAGACCGGTATTCCCCCAAAGAAACAGGAATCAGAGCACAACCAACTGCGCTAACGATGGCATGCATAGTCATAATGACTCAGTGTAAATCACCTAACAATAGAAGGGTTAATCCATGGAAAGCAACCGGGATAGTCTGTTACACCTACAACAAAGTTGGACACCTAGCTAAAGACTGTAGGAACCAGTCAATGAACAAAAGAAAAAGATCGGTCAAACCGGTGGTGAACACCTTGTCTCCCAATGAGAAGAACATCAAAGGAAAGGAGACCAAGAAAGAAGTCAAGCAAATTTGGTTCAAGAAGGAATCAAAGACCTCCGCTGAGGAGAAGACAGAGGGAAGATCATCATCTGTTGATGGTGATATTTCTTCAGCCAACTGAGCCTACAGGGCTTAAAGAGAACCGGTAGTCTATCTACTGCTCCTGGTAGAACTGGTGGGTACCAAACTCACTCAGTCTGCATAAAAGACCGGAGAGGTAAGCGTTGATCAACCGGGGTTTGCTCAACCAAAAAAGCTTGAATACTGGTTGGCGAAAAAGGAAAGAAGGGTTAGGTAAGGCAATTAATGTTGTAGCCATTAAACAATAGTTACCGTTATGCCCTAACTCTATATAAAGAAAGGAGGATTACTCATTTACTTTTATTTTGCGATTTTGTGATTAACAATTTCTTATGCTTGAGTAATATTCTCGTGCTTTGATCATCGTAAGATATTGTCTGTAAGACCGATCAAGCTACTTCCTGTATCAACTGGTTGGTATCAATGGCATCTTCATCATCTATCGCCAAGTTGATTCAAGGTAACCAAATTGACCGACCTGTCTATGATATCATGGCGGTCCAAAACAAGGCGAACGACATGACTAGTGCACTATCATGCGTACCTGATGGTGTTCTCATGACGAAAGACATGATTGCTTTCATTCACACCAAGCAGGAAGAACTGGGAGAGACCTCCATTCAGAGTGAGTACCTCTCGCTATGTGAGGACGGAAAGCTTCCGAACAGATACGCGAAGTAGGTGTCATCCGATCTCATCAACGGAGTTTGCTATCCAACTATCTTTCGACTAGATTATATTCGACTGGTTCTCATTCGTGTGCACGATCCAGGGTTTTGGCTCCAAAAAGGAGCAACTACACAAATTACAAAGGACTTGCATCGAGTGACTGGGTACAGTCAGGAAGGGGAAGCACTAACCCTAAGAACTATCTCCAATGCTATCGTCGCTAAGTTGACAAAGTCGAAATCTGATGGTCGACTTATGACCGTAAACGACATCGAAGACGAAGGAGATCGGTTTGCATCTACTATGATAGGCTACAAGATTTATCAATCCAGCAACCTAAACAGCATACCGAGAGGAGCCATTCATGCCGCTCACTGGATAATGCATGACAATGCTCAGTACGATATTTGCTCAATGCTTCGAGGACAGATATTTGAAAATATGTAGAATCTCAGCATTGGAAAGAAGAAATCCATGAAGTACGGGACCCTACTGGTATGCCTTTACTTCTACTACTCAAATTTCTTCCCAGGAATTGGAAAGGTGACATGGGGAACCGATCAACCGGTTATGCACCAAATAAGCGAAATGGCCAACCAACTGGGAAACCAGTTCGGTAAATTAATGACCGAGTATTTTGAGGCATTCCAACTGCAAATGCACACTAGGGAGAGGGTGTCATCAACTATTGTTGACTCATATAAGGATGATGTATGCTTTCTGGTCTCCACTGATCATTGCATCATTCAAATAGTGGAACCAAGAACCGGATACGCCTCGGAATTGGGCTACGAGATCACCTCCAAGACAACTAAGGCATATGTTGATACCTTGACCGAAGCTGACCTATATCTCTCCGCTTACCGGTTTGGTACCTATGAAGAGATCCAAGATAATCTGAAGAAAAGGGCACCGATCAAGAACGTGTATGTCAAGAGGACACCCACGCCAAAGAAGAAACCGGTGACTGAACAACCCAAGGCTCAAAGGAAGAGAGCACAACCGGTTCCCACCACACAAGGGGAAGAACAAGAGGAAACAGAAACTGAAGAAGCAGTTCCTCTAGTCAAAAAGAGGAAATATGGTAAACTGGTGAAAGAAGATGCACCGAGAGGAAGAAAGTCCACAATTGATGAATTTGTGGCAGAATTGAAAGAATCTGGTAGAATGGGTTCTGTCAACAGAAGATATCATTTGGCCAATGAAGAAGATAGGAGAAAAATAGGAGTAGTAGTTCACTGTATCTACAAATTCAACCTCTCTCCTACTGAACTTCATAAGGTTGTACTTGATGATCTCCAAGAAATTCTTGAAGCTAGATGGAAAGCTTCAATGGACAGAGAAAAGGAGTTGAGGATTCGAGCTTTGCTTGAGGTCCAGAACCATCTTACTCTGGAGGAGGCCACTCACCAAGCCAAATGGCATCAACAAAATTTCCTGACAAAGAGGAGGATCGGTCTATTGCTTATTGGTGAAGCTGAGAAGGTTCACAAGGAAGGAGTGGCAATATGGACCCAACTTCTTCAGACCCAAAAATAGGCAGAAGAAGCACACCAAAGGACCACTGTACCACTGGTCCCTGATACTAGAAAAGGAAAAGGAATTCTAGGAGCAGAAGCACCGGTTAAAGAAAAGATTCCTACCAGACCAGTCATCGTCGACATCACTGATGATAAAGGTCTGTGATCCAGCTCGCCCAACTGTTCTTGTCTCTCCGGAGAAAGGTAAGTCTCGCACCATGACTATCAATGATATAGTTGATGAAGTAATAGGTTTTGGAGAAGTAGACAATGCCACTAGATGGTATATCGTGCTAGGGGAGGAAGATAAGCAAGTAGTAATAGTGGCTTTGTTGGAAACCTTCCTGGATTACAACAGAACCCCAAGAGACTATAGGGCTAAGTTACCTCCTGAACTCAATTCTATGCTAATGACAAAATGGAGAACCGGTCTAGGCACCAATACCAGAATCAATAAGGAGACATTGTCACAGGTCAGACCTGGTTTCAGTGAAGAGAGAATCAAGCTTCTACTAGAGGAAGCATCAATGAATCTGGATACTAGAAACAAAGTTGCCAGGATAATAAATGGTTTTGAAAATGAAGTCTACAAAGAGACACTAGATTTCTGGCAGCAGTGTGATTTCAGTGCTCTTTAGAGAATAGGTCCACAGGATCAAACTAAAGCAGCACAAGAACCACCGGTTCAATTCACTTCTCGTGAAGAACCTACAACTGGTGAGGAGAATATTCAGAAAGAACAGTTCACATCTGGTGAATAGATGAATCAGGGAGAGTCATCAGTCAAGATGACCACTGACAAGACTACAGGTGTTGAAGAAGAAATTGTTGTGGGTGATCTGCATAGAGCTGAAGAGCAACACAAGGAAGTAGTGCCATCGGAAGAGCAATTTCCACAAGAAGAGGATGCTCAACCAGAAATTGAAGTACTACAAGAAGAAGTACAAAATGAGGAAGTACCAATAGCATAAGTCCTACCAAAAGTGGAGGCACAACTGGAAAATGTGGCATTACCGGAAGAGTTAGCCCAACCGGAAGATGAAAATAAAGAACAGCAGAATGAACAGGAACAAGAGTTATCTGTACATATTGAGCAAGCACTACCAGTACAAGAGCCTAGACACAAGGAACAAGTAGATGTTCCAAGCTTGTCCTCATCCAAGAGGAAGCTATCCTTTGTAGTTGACACAGAAGCGAAAAGGAGCAAGGCTACCGAGACTGTGGTTGACATTAGCAAAATGTCAACAAGACAACTAAAAGAGCTGACTAGGTAGAAACAGGACATGGTCCTAACCAGTGTCAAGAACATCCTGAGCAATTTTGTACTGGATGCTAACATTGATGAAGATGAGCCTGTAATAGATCAATAGGAGATATTAGCACAAGCAATCGGAGAAGATATAACCGATCCAGAGACAGTAGCAATTGATCACTATGAAAAGAAGAGAATAGAAATTCTTCACAAACAGGTTGAAGAGATCAAAGTGACTGTATTAACCAATTTAAGGGTACTTCAACAACAGATTCAAGTTGTAGGAGGTTGGATGACCAGAACTTCTACTTTTGATACTTTTATGCAAGATCTCACAGAGAAGTCAACAAAGACCTCTGAAGACATAAGAGTTTTGTCTTCCCAATTTGACATAAAGAACAAGTCTGCAACAGATTTCAGCAGAGAAATGACAAGCCTAGCTCTCATTCTGGGAAAGGCATCTGAAGAGAAGACCAAGAGAATCCAAGATATTATTTGATTTCAATTATTTATGGCTCCCACATTTGATTTATTGCAACAGACTCCCACAGATGCTGAGAATCTGATCAGTGAACTGGATTACAAAACTTTAGAGGACATGGAAAATATTATTGTCTCTCTAAAAGCAACGCAAAAAACTATAGAATAGGTGACTGGTCAATGGAATCATTTTCTTCACTCAGCGAAGAAAATTTACAAGGATATCTTCACCAAGCTACAAATGTAGAATAAACAGTGAAGCTTAACCCTTTGTCTTATGGAGGCAAAAAGGGGAAGTAGAAGATATTGGTTGGAGAAGAGAAGACAAGAGAAGAAGACTTCAGAGAAGGGTCAGGAGGTCAAAGATCAAAACAGAAGAGCTAAAGCACTTGAACAGGGGAAGTCTGGAATAGGGGAAGTATGCAACCAGAGGAGCAGAAGTATATAGAACAAGAAAGAGAAGTCTATAGGACAAGGTATTAATTGTGATGAGTAAGTAATGGTTTTTCCACCAATGACAAAGGGGAAGATTGTTAGCATATTTAAGTTGTCATTAGTGAAGTTAGATGCAAACACCATTCCCACTGGTATAGGTACACCGGTAGATCACTCATATTACTTTATAGGCACCAGTAGACTAAAACAAAGTATATGCACTGGTAGACTAAAGAGAAGAGATGCACCGGTAGACCAAACAGAGTACATAGTACCAGTCTTATTTTGCATACAGGGATGGATCGGGTATGATAATGATACCGGTCAACAGCATGTCAACCCGCACCGGTGAATGTGGAGCTGTTTAAGTTAAAACCGGAATATGTGGAGCATCCACCATTTAGAACTGAAGTTAGCTTTTTTATTGGAGTTAGTTTTATTTCTACACGGATGTTTCAAGGTAAACTCAAGATCAGAACACAACTTTTTCTTTGTTGCATGATTTAAGGACGAGTTTACAACCTGGCAGTTCTATGAGTTAAGGGTTTCATTAAGATGAACTTTGTATAAATATAGGTCATAGGACGCAAGAAAAGCGTTGTTGAATATACAGAGCAGAAGAGAGATATCTTCTAAGAGAAGAGCTACAGTCACAAAGGTAAAAAGCAGAAAGATTCAACAGCCAGGCAAAACCGAGAAAGATCAACAAGTATGATCTAATCAGACAAGAGAGTGTCAATTAAGATCATTGCTTTTGTATTGTGAAAGCATAGTGAAATCCCTCTATCAGGGTGAACCCTAATAGGTTCTTTGTATAAATCCTTTAACCGGGTAGCATCTTAGTTGATGTTGAAAGTCCTTTAGCAAGGTGGCTCCTAACAGAGTTAAGATCTTAACTGATCTTCTACCAAATCCTTAACCGAGTAGCACTCTTGCAAGTGCTTTGTAACCTCCTAACAGGGCATCTTTATTACTGCAATAGTGAAGTTGTGAGCTTTGTCTCACTGTGGTTTTTACCTTCTAACCGAGGCTTTCCATGTATATATGATGTGTTGATCTGAGTATTTCTATTTCTACTTGTGGATGGTTATTTACATTCTATTTATCTTGCAAGAATCTGCATACAAGTTTTAAATTGGAATAGAAATAGTATTTACCGATTCACCCCCCCTCTCAATAACTAGTTAGGAATAACATGGCCCCTACCACATGCCCCAGGTAGAGAATCTTAGTCAATCCAAACTCGCACTTAGATCCTTTCGCAAACAAAGTCCGACTCTCCATGATGCTAAGAATCTCATCCAAGTGTCGTAAGTGTTCTTCCCACGTCTTACTGAAGACCAAAATGTCATCAAAGAATACCAAGATGCTCTTGCGCAACTGCATTTTGAATATGTGATTCATGCAAGACTGAAATGTAGTAGGTGCGTTAGTGAGCCCCAAATGGCATCACTAGAAACTCATAGTGCCCGTAGTGACATCTGAAAGCTGTCTTATGAACATCCTCCTCTTGGACATGTATCTGATGGTACCCAAATCGAAGATTTATCTTGAAAAAATAAACTGCCCCATGCAACTCATCTAATAGCTCATCAATCCATGGAATGGGATACCTGTTCTTGATGGTCCTCTTATTCAGTGCACGGTAATCAATACACATGCGAAGAGTGTCATCATTCTTCACCAAAACCAATGAAGAAGCAAAGGGGCTGGAACTGGGTCTGATGTGCCCCATATCTAAAAGCTCCTTAATTGTCTTCTCAATTTCTTCCTTATAGTGCCTGGGATGACGATAAGGGGTAGTGATCACGAGCTTGGCACCCTCCTCCAACTCAATTATATTCTCAAAGCCCCTGTCTGGAGGTATACTTGGAGGGATGTCCTCAAAAACCCGTTTGTCCTTATCAAGCGCATCTTGAATATCCGTGGGAACCTGCTGGCATGAATTTGGTGTGGGCCTAGAGGATATGAAACACTGAGCTGCCCACTCCACATTGTTGTGTCTCATTATGGCCTCCATCTTTTGAGTTGAAACCAATTGTGATCCACCATCTGGCATGGCCTTAAACACAATCAGTTGATCACCCTATATAAACTCTAACTATTTCAGCTGATGATCAATAGTGTATCTCCCTAGGGTCTGTAACCACTGCATGCTCAAAATGGCATCAAGATTGTCCAAGTCAATGATGTAGAAATCAGCCTCTAGGAGATAATCCCCAAAGTGAATCAGGATTCCTAATATCTTCCCTGTGCAACTCAACAAGTCTCCCTCGGCAACCTTTACCTCAAACTCAGAAATGTTGTCTATCTGGAGTCCTCTCCTGGAAACCATACCTGTGCTGATAAAATTATGAGTAGCACCTGTGTCTAGGAGGCAAATGATCTGTTGTCCTCTAACCACTCCCTTAAGACGGAAAAAGTGACATGTGGGGATACCTGAGAGAGATGCTAAAGTAATAGGAGGCTGCTCATGAGAAACTTCCCTCTTCTTCCCCTCTGCTGAATGCTCGTCCTGAGCCTCCTCATTGCTGTCCTCAACATCGTTGCCCTCCTGCTGCTCGTATTCACCATCGAAAACCACCTCAATGTAATGTATCTTGCCTTTTCCAAGGCACTTGTGGTCTGGAGTCCAAGGCTCTTTACATGTGACGCACAATTTCTTTCTCAACTCATTTCTTGTCTCAAAGTCCAGTCTAGGCAGTGTACTCTTATTCTGATTTTTATTCTTTTAGAACGAAGAGGATCCCTTGAAAGTTTTCTTTGGTGGTTGCAGAATGGAAGATGGTGAATCCAAATCATGTGCTAACTTAATAGCGTCATTCAATATGCTCGGCTTGAGGACTCGAACCAATCCTCTGAATCTATCTTATAGGCCCTCAATGAACAGCATTACATTCCTCCTCTCAGACATATCAGGGACCATAATGGAAATCCTCTGAAACTCATCAATGTGGTGGTCCAAAGACCCACTCTATCTTAGCTGGGCTAACTCCCTATAGTAGACCTCAATGTATTTCCTGTCAAAGCGTGTAATCAACTTCGTGCTGAAAATCTCATAAGATGTAATCGGCCCATGATCCTGGGTGACAAGGCCATGATGCCACCAGTCATATGTTTCTCCCTCTAAATGCATGGTCACAAAATTAATAGCTTTCATCTCTGACGTGGGTTTAAGGGTCGGGAAGGTGTCTAGCTTGTGAATCCAAGCTCTTGCAGATGTCTTACCGCTGCCATCAAATGTAGGAAGGGCTAATTTATTCATTGTGTGTTTTAAATCCCTGTTCTTACCTTTGTGTATCCTATCCTGCTGAACCCTGCCAAACTCTCTCTTCTGAGCCATATACTAAACAAAGGTCAAATCAGGTTTGACCTAGTCAGGTAGCATATCCCATTCATTGTGCATGGCCAACACATTATCAGGAAGTGTGGCTGCTGCCTCAGGTTGTGCTATCTCTTCCTCTGCATTATTTTCTGTGAAGGTAGGCATAAGGGGCCTATATGAAGTACAAGTGGGTGCTCTAGCTGCTCTAGGTGACCCTGCTATACTGCCTCCACCACTGTGATGGCTCTGTGGTCTCCTTGGTGCCACCGTCAACCGTTGGATAACCCCTGTAAGTTGATGTAACACATCAACAATGTGATCCTATCCCTCACGAATGGCCCTCAATGTCGCCCTGGCCTCTCTATCTGCTTCCTCAGCCATGCCTGTACCCCGAGTGCCCTGTTCAAACACAATCTCCTCATCTGCCTCGGTATGATTGTCCTCTATATCAACCTGTATTGAAGACTCTGGCGGTCCTTGTTCAACTCTGTTGTGTATAAACTTGTACTGTCTGTGCCTGCTATGCATGCCTACGCAACATTGCTACAAGCTGAAAACTAGCCCACTAGACTAGCAAGACCGATGGCTCTGATACCACTGTAATATCCTAGCTGCTTGGTAATAAAAATTATCTACATGGATTTCTAAATTTTGACCAACGAACTAAACTAGTTTATCATGAAGTGTGCAGATATTGATTTCTTGGTCAATTTTCCAATGGAGAAGAAGCATATAAATTTATTGAATCACTGATAAGGTATACATTTCATCATCCAGTTTAAACAACTCAGAGATTTTATCATTCTGATAACATAATAACAGAAATAAACCTCAACCACATTCACAAACTTGGATCTTCAAAACTTAGCGCAACCATACAAAAATATAAAGTGTACACCTAGAATGGGTTCGAACTTTATCACGCACCTGATGCCTTGAGGTGCGTGAAGTTGAGGAAGAAGACTAGTGTTGACTCCCGACTTGTAACGAATGTCTTGAGCATATGGGAGTGCGCTGGCCTAATGAAACTGCCCCACGATGACTGTGTGAGTTCGGTTGGTGTTAACACATGGTATCCACAACATAGCGAACGAGACTAATAGGATGTCTTCGTGTTGTAAGGAGACTCCAGCAGGTGCCTTGAGATCAATAGTCTCACGCTGGTAACCTCCCTCTGTATCGTCCCACACCCGGCCTTGCTCCCAGTGATGTTGTCGCATACAATACCGGCAGATTCTTCCACTGTCAACACTCACAACGGCTCGTTCATTCAGTACGCTGCAGTGAAGACCTGAAGGTGACCCATGTTTGCTTAGAGGTCTCCGCAATGCACTCCCTCTCGATGCCAGCACACACGTTCCTTGCCAATCGATATGCAGTGGTGGAGGGAAAGGCCATGACCTATGTGCTTATCAGGGGTGTGCGTAATAACCAAACTGCGATGATATTCCACTACTGGTACCCCGCCTTCTTACTACCATGAATACCAGGCTTTAAACTTTGGTTCTAAGCCACTTAAATCGATTAAGTTGTTGAAGGAGAATCTCTTCTTTTACCGATTCCTAGGTAATATCGAATCTCTCAAATGCTGAATGTGATGCTGGCATATAAAACTAACCTTCTACCTGTTCATTGAATTCCAATGTGAAATCTGTATGATCTCACCATAAATGAGGTGTTGGGGCTATGCCCAACCTCTCACAATTTCCGAAGGGTTTGCGTCCTTGGAAATAAAACTAGTCATGTGAGCAACCATATTTTCTTTTATATTTGTTTATAAATTTCATGATCCTTTCCCAATGCGTACCTTTTTCTTATATAACCTCGAAGTGAGGGAAAACCAAGTAATGTGGGATAAAAGTGCTTACTTAAGTCACTTAAGTTACCTTTTTAATATAAAGTAGCTTTAAGTCATAAAGTGACTTTATAATATCACTTTATAAAATAAAGTGACTAAACTTTATAAAAAGAGCCCAAATAATAAATATTTGCCCAGTGAAGCCTGTGACTGGCTGGCATCCTTTGAAAGAAGCCATTAGCCTATTCGGATGGGGAGATACACTAATCAGGCGCCATAATGGCCTACTATGGAGAAGTGGACATTACATAATATCTAGTATAGATCATATGAACTCATTTCTTTCATCCCACTAGAGCATCTTTTGAGTGAGAAGGTTGTAGACGGTAGAAGCGGAGCAATTTCGGGCACATGATGGTTATCCCAACACTGGGGTTAGGCCTTGAGGGAAGCTGCTTGTAGCTTGTTTCACGCGACCCAAGCCCTGTAACTCTTCCACTCTTGATGGCCTTAGAGAGAGAGAGAGAGAGAGAGAGAGAGAGAGAGAGAGAGAGATTCCTCCATGATCCATACGAGAGATATTTTGGCATTCATACAAAATATGTTTCTTATTTGTTCCATTGTTAGTTTACATTTCTTTAATGATTCTAAAATAACAATGGATAATATAGAGGATTTAACGCTTAAAGATCCCCTAATCTAACCAAATTGGTATTAATTCATGAAATAGGATAGTGTTAAGGAAAAGGGGTCATTACACCTATTTATTGGCATTTTGGTTAATGAATAAATATCGCATTGCGTTCTAATCTCTTCTTTGTTTTCAAAATCAAGGACCTCATTCAATCCATTTCTCACAAATTCAAGTGAGAACCCAGTAGAAAATTTCAAGAAAATGCTTAAGATGGAGAGATCTAGAAAAATGCATGTTCGGGAAGCTTAGATTCTCAAGGAAGATTACCCCATAGCAGATAACCTAGTTTCAAAAATAGAATCTCAACCAAATAAACATACATCACTCTTTTAATCATTTCTAAACTTTAGTTAGGATATGTTTTAGTATACTTACCCCTTTGTTATGGACTTAAAGATGACAATAAAAGACAAAAGCCATAGTTCCATAGAGTTTATTGATTGGGGATAGAAGGACAAGTTTTGGGGACCTGGGGACCAAGGGCCTAAATTTGTGGACGGTGAGGGAATGGCGTTGAGATAACAGTGGAGTGGTAGTGGGGGGCAGGGGGGTGTTGATATAAAAGTAGAGGTGAATTGAAATCTTCAAGGCAAAATGTGCAATATATCATCTATGTGAGTGCCCCATGAAAGGCCAACTAGTTTTCATGAGAGGACTATTTGTTTGTATTTTGGTGTACTTTGTTCATTTATCTTTCTTTGTCTTTTTTTTCTCGCTTTTTCCTTTTTCGCTAGCTTATTTTTATTTTGTTTGAATTTTTGTTATTTATTGTTTGATCATTATATTTTCTTGCTTGTTTTGATTTATCTTTTGGTTTGCAGATCATTATTCTTTTATTTGTTTTTATTTTGTTGTCCTCAATTTAGTATTCGCAAAATTGGGGCACTACGAAAAATTTCTAGGATAAATTCTCCAAGGCGTTTTCTTAGTTGCTTTTCCTTGGTCTTGTGTTTGGTTTTTGGTTTTTCTTTTTATCTTAGATTGTAGCTTTTGAAATTCCGCTCATTTTGTTTAGAGTCATCTTAGGCCTCAAACAGAGTTGTCTAGCTAAAGTTCTCAAGGGATTAAGTATGTTGTAGGTGGGGTTTTTCGGACTAACTAAATATCCTTGTTCTTTAATTAAAAATCTCTCAAAAGTGGGCTTTTTATTGATAATTGCATGAAATAAAAATGTCATTTACATGTAAAGTGGGTTTAGAACCCCATTTTAAAATTTCAGATCATTCTGATGAGATTTAGCCATAGTTTTTTATGATTTTCTAATGTAATATTGGGTTTTTCTAGTCCCATTACATATCTCTTCATTTAAACTATAGTTACATGTAAATTTAAAACATGAGACTTTTTATGCAATAAAGTGGAGTTTTTATCTAACATTGCATGTCATCACATATGCAAGTCACCTTTTTATTTCCACTATCAATATTTTGAGCTCAAGTCATAAAGGGGGGTTTTTAAAATGCAAATACATGTATTAAAATCAAAGTTGTAAATACATGCAAAAGGGTTTAAATAGCCCGTCATTATTCTTGATGGCCTTTTAAACATGATTGCACATATTATAAACACTTTGATTTCTATTACATATCTTTTTAATCAAACACATGCAAATGCATTTGAAAAGTGTGACTAAAGTGATTCCAAGAGCAAAGTGGTGATTTTGAATCACTTTACGTATGTTTTGAGTTTAAAAACATGTAAAGTGTTTCTAAAAAGTTGTCATTACTACTTTTTAAACCTATGAGTATAACTAGCGATTTTTGTCCCAATTGCATATGCATTGGGTAATAAAAAATGCATGATTAAAAGTCTTTATACTTAAAGCTCTTGGGTGGCGATTTTGAGAAAGTTTGCATATGTTTTGAACATCAAAATGAATATGTAAAAGCACTTAAAAAGCACATCTTTATTCTCCTGATAACTGTGTTTTCTCTTGGTGGCGATTTTGGGTGCAAATGCATGTAATCCTCATAAAAAGACCCATTATTATTATTATTATTATAGGCTGTGTTTCTCTTCAAGAGTCCATAGGCAGCAAGTTTGGGAGCGCTTGCATGCTTTTAAGAGCTGCATTTTGCAAAAAACAGCCCATCTAAGGCACATTTTTAATCAAAAACAGCTTGGACATGAAAGATTTCAAGTTTTAAGAGCTGCATTTGGAGTTTGAAAGCCCATCTAGGGCACATTTTTGACAAAAACGGGATTCCCAGCTTGTTTTCTTCATTCAAATCCACGTTTCTTCTTCCTTGGGCGCCATTTGTGTTTGTCATTGCATCTTGTATCAAGCTCAAGCATTTGCAGATTTGATTTGGTTTTTCTTGTTGCTATTATCATGCATTTTGTTCTCTATCTTGAACACTTGTAAAAAATTCTGTATTGACTCAAAAAATTCATTGATTTGGGGAAGAATTTTTCAATTTTCATTGCCTATATAGCTGCAATCTTGGGATCTTCCAAATTTGAAATCATTTGGATTTGAGAAGATTGGTTCAAAGTTTTGAGTCTTCTCCATTGCATTTGCAAGTTCGAAGAAGAGCTATGCTTTCCTTTTTGAAATCTTTTTGGTGCAAGCTAGGGCTCCTTTTGCTTTGTTCTTGTTCTATATTTACATTGTTGGTTTTAAAAATCATTTTTGTTGATATTTGTGGCCTTTTCGGAAAGATCAAATCAATGACATGTATGCTGAGATGAATAATAAATAATATACCTATTATTTATTATTTATCTCAACATACATCTCATCAATTGTTGTATTAAACTCTGAATGAAAGATAAGAAACATCTTTATATTGTCCTAGAGGGACGACTTCATATTGTCCAAAAGGGACAACTTGTGTTAATACTATGTGAAATATACTTAGCCAATTCAGGTCGGCCTTTACCATTGATGTTGAGGTGTGTCTTTTGAATGTCTTCACACACACACACACACACACACACACATATATATATGTGACCTATGGTGCGAGTTATCCAAGACATAAAAGACATAACATATCAAGGAAATTTGCTCTACAAGCAGATCCAAATTTGATTATTGCAGCAGTCATACATTGAATTATAATTATTCATTTCTCATACACATTAGAAGAAGATATGCAGCTGAAGATAGAAGAACATTAGGCTCAAAGTTGTGTTACCCTGAGTTTCCAGGACAGGGACGATGGGACGTGGGGGGACAGGTTTCCGGGACGGCAAATTTTTTTGCCGATTTTGGGGACGGGGGGGATGGCAAAGGTAACGTCTATATAAATATAGGGAAATTTAAAATATATAGGGAAATTTGAAAATATACATGACATTCATATGAAAATATGGATAAAGCATGCCATTTTGCCTCTGGTGGTGGTCTATTCTCTCCATATTAATCCAGCTTTTTGTTTTCTCGTGGTTGAGATTGGCTCTTAAACTTAGTATTTCCATCATTGTCTAATTCTACTACTTAATGTAATATATACATATAAAAGAAATCAAATTACAATTTATTACTTTAAATTGGACTTTTAGTTTCTCTTTGATGTGGTTCTTCAATGAGCTTAAAGTCTTAAACTAATAAGGTTAAGATCTCTGCAATTTGATATAAATTTTCAACTGATTGAAATTCAGAAATCAAACTTTCTTTTATAGAATTTTTACGTCAACAGGATGTCTTCATGTTAGAAAATATCTACATAGATTCCTATGCCAAGTAGTATTTCTATTCTAAAAAGGAATATGAAACGTTGTATCTTATGTATATATTATATATTTTGGGTGTTATGTTCAGTGAATTAGAGATTTACTACAAACATTATCTGCCTTAGCACTTTGGTAACTTGCTTGATGGCTAGTTCCACTGGTATAATTTTGTTAAATGTGCTACAGTACTATTGCATGAAGAAGATAGTATTAGTATCTTTACATAGATAACAATTTACAACATGTTAACTGTTTTTGGCTTTTTAGGGCATGTAAGAAGGTGGGGCCCACAAACCGACCCCCCTTGTGGAAAAAAAATATTTTTTTTAATTTAAATTTGACTTTTTTGGGCGAAAAGAATTGGGGACGGCTGGTTGTCTCCGGTACAGTTGGGGGACGGCTATGGCATCCCCAGCCGTCCCTGGTACTCTAGAAATCCCTGATTTTTTTGGGTGGCGTCCCCAAGTTTCCGAGACATCCCCATGAAAATTCCAAAAAATGGGGATGGGGAGGGGACGTCCCCTGGCCGCCCCCAAGTCCCCGAAACATCCCCATTTCCGAAACTTGGGGATTTAGGCCGGGGACGCATCCTCGGGTAACCCTAGCTCAAAGTGAAGAATTATTTGCTACAAATTGGGTATTATCTTCTCCTTTCTTTGTTAATTTTTTTGTCATTATTATTTTTCAGTCTTGAAAGCTATCTATAGATTGTATTTTTCCTTACATAAATCTAAATATATTCACAATTTTCAGATTTGTGTAATCTTGGAATGAGAGCATTGGTAATTCAAAAGAAAAATTTTGGCTTCAGAAGTTTGAATGTGTTGTTCTCACAACAATACAAGTTCTTTCTAAAATGATTCAAGAAAAGATACTTCCTCTTTCATGAAGGAGCTCTAAACACTCATATGCACTCGGCCATAAAAATCTCATCCATAAGCATGTCTTACATGAAAAGAGCAAGGTTTTTCCTCATTATGTAATGCAAGCTAAAAAGCCCACATTTTAAGTGTTTTGCATACACTTTTCCTCTCTTTGCCAAGGCTGTAAATGAACTTAAAAATCCCATTTATACGCATTATGAGCTTTCCAATTGACTTGTAATGGGACATAAAAAACCCACCTATGAGCAAGATACCTTACCTCATGTATATATACCCATCCATCTTTCATTTTCTCACCTAAAGCTTGTTGTCCACTCATATGCAGTTGTGAAGAGCCCAAGTGGCTCTCAATAACAATCTAGCTCTTTCCTCAAATTAAATTGCACTTCTAAATTTCTTTCAGAATATATAGAAATTAATGAACATCAAATATGAATTTCAATGATACTTCTCAGATTTTTAACCTCTTGATAAATAACTACAACCATTAATTCACCAGTCAATGCTTACAAAAAATCAGAATTAAAATAACTATCAAATTAATTCCCTATTACAAGCATTCACAAATAAATTTGGGCACCTTTAATTACATGTGACTACTGGAAAAGAAACGCAGCCCAAGGGAATTAAAGCACAGCTGCAAATGAAGAATGCAGCCTCCCAGATTATTAACACAGCCATCATTTGAACAACCACAACCTCCAATGAGTGATTGCAGCCCCTTGAATAAATAACACAGCCTGCTGTGAGTAAAACGCAGCCCAAGGTGAAGTACGCACAGGCTGGGAAAGGTGATGCCAGCTTCCAAATGAATTTGCAGCTCCTAAACAGTGAAGTCTGCAGCACTTATTTACCATACGCTACCAGCAGATAGATCGCAGCTCCTGTAGAAATAGAACAACCTTCTACCAAACAATAGCCACCGGGAAGAAAATCGAATCACCAATTGTAATTCAAAATTTATTTAAATATCCTCGAATTTGATATACTTTAGTATCAAATTCGAATACACAGGACCAGAATTGTATTCTCAAAATTCAGTGGCAAAACTCACCATCAATCAATGATGATTCAAATTGCCAAAAGAGAGGAATTAGTCCTCAAACCCTAGCCATCTTCTTCACAACCAAATTTGTCAAAAGATCAATAGATATCCTAGAATGAGCTCTCAAGTCCCTTTTTATTCTTTCTTGTGAGAGCTCAAACACAATTCTTACCAATGTGGGATAAATAAATATACTTTTCCTTTTAATAATTCATTTACTCCAATACTTTAAAATAATACCTTGGCTTAGGCTTCGATGAATTAATTAAATAAATGGCCCCTTCCCATGATGACTCAACCCTCAACTTAAGTGAAATTATAAAGTTAAATTATAACTTTATAATAAGCCATTTAATGATTTAATAATAATTTGGCTACTAAAATAATAATAACTCCCAAAATACTGATTCTTTTAATATGTTGTCTGAAACAGGAGTCACGCCTATTATTTCCCCATGTGACCAAATGCATTTTCCAAAAATAGAAAGGGTCCTTCTCGAACAACATCAAGCTTACTATAAATAGTAAATGTGGCAAAACTATAGCAAATGAAGTCCGAATGACTTCAAACGAAAGCCAAACCAAAGCATACTGAATCCTGAAGTAGATGCCCACTGAAAGAGACCCTCTGTCCATCCTCATTAGCCTACGAGGGTCACATGCAGGGATTTTTTTAGTGGCGAATATGTCACAATCGGGTGATAGAAATTGGCGAATAAAATGATCATATACAGGTCGGATCATTCGCCCAGATTTTATAAAATGGTCATATAGTGGTTAGAACGTTCGCCACTATTATTACGTAATTTCAGTTTGGTAGTCAGGTTCTTCGCCCATATTTCTCTTTACTATTTACTCTTATTTGCCACGGATTAAATTGAGTGTCTCTTTCGAGGATCATCATTCGCCAAATTCCCATTTTCCTATGTGAAATTTTTATTTGTCCTAGGACCCAATTCGCCATGCATCACACGCAATGGGGTCCCAAATTCCCGCCCTATTCGCCCACTCAATTACTTGAAATTACACGGGGTTCGCCAAATATTAGTTCTTATCATATGTAATGGTCGGCCCATTCGCCAAAATGGACGATGCCAATTATGAGGCAAAATCTGATGGCTGATATGAAAACGGTTTATTTGTAGTTGTCTATTTAAGATATATGAGTTTCATTATTGAAACATGCTGAAAAGGAGCCTTCGAGAGATTTTTATTTAGTACTTAGTAGCATAATAATTCAGTTGATTCTGAGCTTAGAGCTCACAATTGCGATCGGTAGCAAACCGAAACGACTACAGCTACGAGTCAGTAGTATTTTATTGCAGCCTTAATTTGATGGAGATGTCATAGTCAAATTTAAACAGGAAGAGGACTAATGAAGGTGGAGATGTCCAAGAGAGGCCAACGAAATGCAGAAATATATCTTCATACTTTGGCGGGGGTAGATGCAACAGTGTTGGTCAAAGTGAGGAAGGTACATCATCAGAGGAACCTGTACAATCTCAACCTACACAGGAGTCTATTCAACAAATTGGGGAGCCTAATAAATCTGGTGACGAAGTTGCAAAACCTGATATCTCTAATGAAGATGACCTTGAAGAAGAATATCCAGTAAATAACCAGTACCAGGACGAATCAATCGACTTTGGTGATGATGATGGTGCAATTAACAGTATCACTAAAGGGAGAGGAAAATCAAAAGAAAAAACTGATCGTCAATGGGAGATGGCCAGGAGATTTAAATTTGATTGGGCAGCAAAGCATCTATTCATTGAGCCCGTGGACAATCCAATTGTAGGTGAGCCGCCAGTAGAATGCAAATGTACGATTTGTAGTTGGAAGTATAAAAAGGAAAAGCGGTTGCAGCTTAAACTAGACACCATAGAGAAACATGTTGGTAAGATTTATGAAACCTCAACTGTAGATGGAAAGGAAATAAAAGTAGTAAGATATAAAACAAAGGAGCAATGCCAACATAAAAGGAATGCTGAGGAATATTATTTGTTTCAGAAATTTAAGACGAAGCTTGGTGAAGTTCAAGGTTCTATTAATGCTATTTTTGCAAAAGCAAATGAAGCAGAAGAACGCGGAAAAGCTGTTCAATTAAGTAATGTTTTCCATATTTTGAGCAGAGGGCATCCAATGATAGACTATCCAAAAATCAGTGGTTTGTTACACTTTCTGAAAGTTCCTAACTATCTTGTCAGTCATTGGTCGATAAACAGTGGATGGGAATGGGCAAGTTGTATTGCACAGGTTGAAATAAAGGATGTACAAAGAAAAATAAAAGAGAACCTTTATTGCATTGTCCTTAGACGAAGTTACGGCAATAGATAATACGTCGTGGGTATGCATGCATGTTTATACTGTACAGAATAATGTTCGCCAACCACATCTACTAGCTGTTGCTAAATTGAGAGACAATGCGACAGCAGAAATTTTATTTTAGTTAGTAAAGAGCCATTTAATTGAATATGGAGCTATGGATGAATTGACAATAGCGAAGAAGTTGATCTATGTTGGAGCGGATGGAGCTTCAGTAATGCAAGGTCAAAGGAATGGTCTTTACACAAAGATGCAGGCTTCTTGTTCACCATATGTTGTTGGCATTCACTGTATGGCCCATAGGATGAATCTTGCTTTTAGAGTTGTGAAGAAGTTTCCTTCAGTAAACAAGGTTGAAGATTTAGTAAGAGAGTTGTACGCATATTTTTGTCGAAGTCCCAAACGTTTTAGGGAATTTCAGCACTTTGCTGATGGAATTACCGATGGAAACAAGCTTCTTAAAGATGTTGAAACCAGATGGATCTCTTTGGATGGACCAGCGCATCAAGTATTTTCCAAATATCAATCTTTGATTGGACTGATGTACGAAAATCAGGACAATGCAGAAAATCAGAGATGTGGCGACCTGCTTCGGAGGTTAAGCAATATAGAGACACTTTTGACTTTGGCATCTCTTCTTCCCATGCTAGAAGAAATGATGTTAATTATGAAAAAAGCCCAGCAAAGAGCCATGTATATTGCAGAATATGCTCACTTGCGTAAAATGTCATGCCAAGCCCTCGATAGTCTCTATCCTACTAACCTAAATTTATCCAATGATAGATTTAATCACTGGCGGAAACTAACAGATTTGGACGATCCTGATAATTATTTAAAGATCGTTGAAAATTGAGATTTATGTGTTTGTGTAAGGGGATTTTAGATACCAATGTACTACAGTGCCCCAAAGAAGCGAGCTACAAGAGTTAAAAGGGAAGAGTTTACCAAGATCGTCAGGTCTATAATAGCTAATGCAAGGGACATAGCCTATAGAGTTTCCTCTGAAATAAGATCACGATTCCCATATGATCAATTGCTTGAGGCCATGGCAATTGTGTTTCCTCAATATTGGTCCTTCAACTCTAAGGAAGATTATTGTAGAAGGCTGTTGACTTTGATAAAGGAATTTTGCAAATCTGTAGAATTCAATAGAGTGACTATCAAACGAATATTAGATGAGGGTCTTCTTAGACAACAATCAGGCACCTTTGCAAGGACTATGAAGCATCAATATCAATTAATGCATAACCCACATGAAGAGGGCTCGGCAACAAAGCTTTGGACAGAACTAAAACAGAGCATAGTGTTGCATGAAGAGATTTCAGAGTACTTCAAGCTTGCTGATCTATGTCAAACCATGATATTGGGTTTAGTGGAGGATGAGAGAGTTTTCCGTGCTTTGGGCTTCCTAAAATCAAAGCTAAGAAACAAACTAGACAAGAATTTGGAATCATGCTTGAGGGTATACACATCTAGGCATGATGTCAATACTTTTCCTTATCAAAAAGCAATGGAAATCTAGAAGAAAAGATGCAAAAGAAGAGGGGTGGGCAACACCATTAACCAATCTCCTATAGCAACTCCAAGTGGGACAAGTATAGTTGGCAGTGGCACTAGCGATGGGATTGGGAGTCATAGAAGCGGAGGTCAGAGTGAACTTGAAGAAGACACAAACGAAAATGAAGAGAACAATGAAGCAATTGGAATACCAGAATTGGATGATGATGACGACACAAAGATGAATTGGCAAATTTAGGAAATTTTTGTTAAATTAGCAGTGGAAACCAATAGGTATTTTTTGAACTTATTAACTACTATATGATATCCTGTCATTCAATGTTCATTTTAGAAAAGCAAAAATGTATTATGTTTCATCATTAAAATTTGAGAACAAAGAGTATTATTACTGTAGAGTGTAGTTTATATCATGTCATCAATGATCATTCATATTTGAATTTGAAATTCTTGAATGAAATTTTGTATTCCAATAGCATATAACAGAGTAACTCAACTAAGAATAAATGAATAAAATAGAGTAACTCAACATACATTGAATTGGAAAACATGAAAATTAGATAGAATCATAGAGCACAATTTGTTTTGTATTCATTTGCAATATATTACAATTTAAAGTAGTTCAAAATTTAGAGCAATCTTTGTAGGCCACTCCAAACATCCTCCGATGGCAGAACAATTTGGTTCATAGTATAGTCACACTCTTGCAACTTCGTTAGCAATTCATATTTGGAAGTGTGACTTGACAGCACTGTTGATTCTAAAAGTCCATTCAAAGTTCTCACTGGTTTGATGAAATCCAAGAATGCATCAGGAGATGTCTGTAGGGAGAAAGCGTACATCAGTATTTATTTTGTCTTGCAACCTTGTTTTGTAATTTTCTCTTCCAATGAATTGATTTGCTTCAAATCCCTTAGGCAAACCAAGACTTTCCATTTTCGCTTTCCTTTATTCCATCTTTGTGATCTTCTGCTTAGCTTTGTCATCCAATTCTTGTGCTTCCCGTAGCTTCTCACATTTGCGAATGATACTTGATACCTTTACTGATGCATCAAGGCGGTTGCTAATTCCCTTGTTTGATAGATAACTATCACTCTTACTGTAGAGTTGTTGCATAATATCTTTTGTTGTCTTTT
Organism: Chamaecyparis obtusa; assembly: GCA_027943335.1. Lineage (NCBI taxonomy): Eukaryota > Viridiplantae > Streptophyta > Pinopsida > Cupressales > Cupressaceae > Chamaecyparis > Chamaecyparis obtusa. Next base: position 1,126,229 of record BSBK01000899.1, read on the forward strand.
CTTTGTTGACAACATCCATGTTCTGTTGAATGTTGTTTTGCAGCTTCAAGTAACATACTCTCATACTTTGAAGCATTTCAAACCAGTCATACAAGCTATTAGACATCGCCAATATTTGGCCCCAAATGTGTTTTTTTGTAATCTTCACTAAATTATGACTAGTATCTGTTAAAGTCTGAATTGTACAATTGGCCTTCTTTAGTTCTTCTACCATTTTTTCACAATTGTTTTTCTCTTCTGCTTTTTGTTCCCAATGATTGGCTTTATCTGCCTGAGAGGTAGCATTACTCTCCAGATTTTTAAATAACTTTTCTGAACTGGCTCTTTCTTCGTCAAGTTTTTTTATAATTTCTGCCAATTTTCCCCTCAATTCCTGTTCCTTCACCTGCTCCTGTGCCAATTTTCCCCTCAGTTCCTTCAGCTCCTATTCCTTCAGTTTCACCTGCTCCTGCTCCTGTTCCTTCACTACCGCCTCAGCATGTCCTTGCTTTGTATCTGCTGATTTTTTAATCTTTTTTGCAATTCTTTCAAACTATTCTCTGAAGCTTTCCTCTTTGCTTTTTCATTGCCAATGTCTACCTGTAACTTTTCTATATTTTTCTTGAGCTTCCTTTTCTCTCTTTCCACCTTTAGCAGTGCACTGTAGACCACTTGGTTTGTAGACTTTGAGACATTGATTTTGTCCACATTTTTTACTTTGGAAAAATCCATTTGGAGAGTGCTAACTTCAAATTCAGAGTGATCTATCTGACTCTCTGGTGGGTTTCCATCTTTGTTTGGTGGAATAACAACCATGAACTCCATCATGTCTCTCTTTGGGTCATATGTTGGAAAAACCCTGTTGGATGCAGGTTGTTCCTGTGCAGCTGCAGTAAGGGCACCAGTCTCCAATGCCTTCTTTGATTCCTTATTCTTTGTTTTTGTTTCTGCAAATTTATTATAGAAATCCTTGAAATGAAAATCTGGTGTTGCAGAAGGATTTGAATGTTTGAAAGGTGAAGAAGAGGCAGAGCTTGCAATGGCTGTTGATCTAACTAATGCTCTTTGAGGATTTGAACTTCTAGAGGGTTTTGCTGAACCTCAAATTGGCAACACTTCTTTATGATCTAATGTCATTGTTTTGGAATTGGAACTGGAAATGGAAAACTTTTGCTTCTTGACACTATCTTCTTGTATGGGATTTTGTGTGGATTCTAGTGGCCTCTTTAGAGAGGGAACTTGTTCTATAAGGTGCCCACTCCTACCAATGCCAGTCCCACGACCACCAATGCCACTAGTACTATCACTAGGTCCACTATCGGAGCCAAGTCCTGCACCACGATCATAAGCAGTTTTTCTGTCTGAATTGTATTCCAGACACCTCTTGTGGGGACCCAAACCACCACCTTTATAACCCATTTTCTCAACAATGACTGCCCCTTTGCTATATACTTTTTTTCGGTCCTCGAAGATTGCACAGTGACTCCCAGTCAGTGGAGTACATGCATTATCAATATCATCATCATCTGGATAACTGTTGTCGTATGCAGAGTTAGGATGCTCCATATTCCACAATTTGCTAAACTCTATATCCTCATCTATGTCATCCAAATCTGCACTGGTCTTTGGGTCACCAAGAGCCTTTCTCATACTCCAAAAATCATTCATTTTCGTTCTAGTCCATTTTCTATCCTTACAAGCTTCTGCTATTCTCTTTGGTATTTTTATGTTTGATGGCTGAGCAGCTTTGTCGTAGAAATTGAAGGACATCCTAGGTTGTACAATGCCCTGATTTATTGTTGTCATAATTTGTGATGACAACTGTTCAACTGAAATGTTTTCCTCAACGAAAACTTTCTCCATCTCTTTTCTAATGTCATCCCAACTATCCTTGTTTTTGAACTTCTCTAGCAATGGTTTACTTTCATGTTGAAGTAAGTTTGCAGAGTTCTTATTAGCAACAAGCCTTTCTTGAATGACGTTGAGTGGATCATACTTCCAGTACCACTCTAAATCAAATTGAAAAATATCTAAAAAAAATTGTGCCACTTGGAAAGCCTTTCTCTCAAATGTTAACCCTCCAATTGAGAAAGGTAATGAAGGGAATATGCTCTTCTTCAATTGGCCAAAGAAGATTCTATCTGTGCTCTCTAGTTGTACTACATATTCTACTGCAAACACCCTGTTTGTCACATGCATTGGAAGTTTGTGGGGTTGCAGATCTGATCCGTAAAACCTTAGCACAGTGTAATCTTCCATTAAGTACCAGTCAGCCAATTGAGTTGTGCTTCCAAGTTGGATGCAATCCCTACATGAAGCAGAGAATCTGGGCATTGGAGTGCTTGTTATTTCTTTGTACAATGGGGCCGAAAAGAAGTCTACAAAATTACTGTAATTCCTTTTGTTATCATACAATCTTATCTGAGGTGTCCAGTTATATATTGGATTTGGAGTACCTGTCCCCCTCTGAATTTCAAGCTTGTTGCCGTTGCTCATTAATATTGCAGCATTCTTGACTAGCAGAAGATAGCACAAGTAGGTTGTGAACCTAAATGTCTTAGAATTGCCTCTTTTAATCAATGCTAATTGTTCTTGCATCGATTCAACCACGTGTCCAACAAAATTATATCTTACTGGTTCATTCAGACAATGGATATCCCAAATGAATTGAAGAATGCTGGCACTCACTTCCCTATTGTTTTCCAGTCCCAGGCAAAATGATAGTGAGGATATAGTATCCTGAACCCATGGCACAAAAACCTTAAAATCGTAAGGAGGCTTATGGTTCTCACCCAATGAAGCCTTTGCCTCTGCAACTATTAGACCCTTTACAAATGAATCTTTTGCGTCTTGCGAGACTGCCTCATATTGCTCTGCCAGCACTCCCAAGTCGATTTTGGCATTACAGTTTTGTGGGTCAAACCCTAGGTCTAGCAAACTGACAAATTCTTCCTGGGTTATTGTTAAAATTTCTTTTTGAGTTTGTTTATTCACAATTGATTTTTTTTCTTCATCATAATTTCCTGCACAAATCTTGACAATTTATGGGCAAGGGAAAACTTCGAGTAACAGCATGTTACCCAGACCAACATCCCAGGAAGCAACTTTATTGGTTTTTGCACCTACCGCTGCGTTAAATTTTATAAATTCAGACCTCCTTGGCCCAACTGCCTTACTGCACAATGTATGTTTAATTGTTATAACTCTCTTTTCACCTTCGATAACAAGATCATAAACATCATGATACTTATCGGTGAAACCAGGGATTTGTACTAGTTTTTTGAAGTCCATTACAGTTTTCCCTTCTGCTTGCCCTAGGCCTTGAGTTTTCGCTTTCCCCATTGTTCTTCAGAAAAATTAAAAAACAAATATTCACAGATATTTACTAATAGTAATAATATCACAGATATTTACTAATAGTAATAATATCACAGATATTAACTAACTAATTAAGAAAACCCCAATAGAACATGCAAGAATTAAAATTTCAAAATCAAGTTAAACTTAGTACTTACCCGAAATTAAACTTTGAATTTTGAAATCAGGATAGATATAAGTTCAAATGGCTAAGGCTCTCACAAATTACAGTCTCGATTTCGAAATCTCCGGTGACGGTTCCCGTTCAACAGTTCTTTTTAACTCTGCTGCTACGAGTACAAGTCGATAGGTTTTAAAAAAGTAAATGTTAAAAACCTTTCGTTAAATGGTAAAGTAATCTTTCTACATCATACTACATGACATCGTGTAACGTAAACGTTCGTAATCTTTCTAAAACATTACACGTCAACTTTCAATGTGTCATGTTTCCAGAGTGAGTTTTCAGAAAAGCTTTTTGAAACCCATAGAACTTCCGAAAGACAACTTCAGCCGTTCATCTGTCGTAATCTAACAATTGTCATGATTTTAAAATATTAATAATTTAACATACACTAATGAATATTAATCATTAACTATATTATAACTATATTACCCAGTCGCCATTGAATGATGAAGTTTGGAAACATTTAATTATTTAACAGAAATTTTTTATATTATATTTGGCAAAATATAATTAACAATTCTTATAATAATAACAAAAAAGAATAGAAGTAGCACTTCGAAATTCTTAAAACATTTTCATATTATATTTTTTAACATAGTTATATTATACATATCTGCATTGCGATTACAAATTTACAATATATATCATTTCAAAAAGTTTTTTTACAAAAACCCTAGTACTACCAGGGAGACTAGACTACGTAGAATCAGTATCAAGGTGACTCGGACTAGAGAGTAGGCAGTAGAAGTAGAGAGTATCATGATTCATGGACTATCCGGCTCCCTTCCTTCTGTGTGGAATACTGAAGCGAGGATAATGCTTAGGAAATCTTCCAGCCATAGATAGTCCCTGGGCTCCTCCAGTGGGTGCCACTTCCGGAGGAAATCCCTCCCAATCCGTGCCCACTTTCGATGACACGTGAGCTGCTCGGCATTAAGGTTAAGTAGGAATGGTTGCCTAGGAACAACCACGTCTGGTTGTAGAATCTTAGGCAAATCATTTGCCCAAGGAATTCCAACCCCAATATCTGAAAATACGGCAACTACTACATCGTCGCCGAGGTAGTCTTGTTTGAAAACTTTTCTCAGAAGCATTAACATATCAACCTTTTCCCCCCCAAGGTCCAACAGAGATGCCAAGAAGCGAGACGAAATGTTAGTCCCAACTCTATACCGATTTTCATTCTCAATAAACTCACGACCGATGACCATCCTTATAGCCTCCTTGGTGAAGGCTCCCAACTCCGTAGTGATAGACGCCAAGATTGGGTCTGTGACCAGGCCCAAAAAAGCCTTTTGGTCCTCCAAGGAAAGGCATCTCAAATGAACAGGAGTGTCCATTCTCAGTCTCACAATTATGCTTTCACACTCACAGACTATTCTCAATCTCACAATTATGCTTTCACACTCACAGAGAAGTGAAAACCTAGCACTCGCAGACTAATATGCTTTCACAATTGTAAATTAAGGAGCATAGATCGATCTATTTATAAGACCTCATTGAAAATCATTCCATTTCCACTAAAGCTCTAATAAATCGTAACATTAATGGTAACTGTCCAAATTTTCAACTCCAAAAATCTCCAAATCTTTCAGATTTAATGCAACACTAGGTGAAATTGGAAATGATAAGACATTTTCTATCTTGGGAATAACGAAGGCCTAAAGGACCGCTCCATGCAAGCGGACATAACAATTCTTTATTATAAAAACCCTTAAAACCTGTGCCCACTCTGCAGAAACAATAAGCAATGTACGTTTAGCTACGAAATGGCGGCAGGAAATGAAGCTTTACCATTGATGTAAGATCATCGAACGGTCAGAAAACAATGTCCTTGACTCCTTAGATGAGATGACGTTTTACTTTTCATTCAAGCCTTAACTCAAACAAATTATTCTATCGAGGTAATGAATAGATTACACGTATCTGTCAGTAAAAGTTGAAAGTAGCCATCAAAGAAACAATTAATTCAAATTTCAAATCGATATGATAATAAATATACTCAGTACATTGCTTTAATTCTATGCATCGCCTATGGTAAATGGTAATATACTCAGTACATTACTTTACTTTATTTCTATCTAATAAATGTCAAATTAAGAATGATACTTTTTGGGCATATTGCTGGTCCTTATAACATTTACTGAAAACTATTGGTGGAAACATGACACATGTCATGTTTCCGTCGATAGTTTTTAGTAAATGTTATAAGGACCAGCAATATGCCCGAAATTCATCTTTGGCCATTGATATGTATTAAATCCAACGGACGTTTGTCATTTGAGTCTGACGTCATAGTCATGGGTGATGGGACTGGGACTGTGGGACCCAATGCAATGTGTCAGTATTCAAATTTCCAATTATTCAATCGCCATACCAACTATAAATTTTTGAAAACCATTCGCCATAACAAATAAATTAATTCAACTATTTGGAAAATAATTTCGCCATTTTTTTATAAAAATGGTATCGGTTATTAAAATATTCGCCAACCAATATCCATATTTCAAAACATAATTCACCATCAGTATTAATAAATTTATTAAAAACAAAAATTATAATCGCCATTTTTTTATAAAAATTGTGTAAACTATTAAAAAATTCACTACCAAATATCCATAGATTAATGCATAATTCGCCAACACTTAAATTTTTTCACCCAAATCACATGTGATTTGTCACAATTTTATACTTTTCGGGAGGGGGGGTTCCTTAAAGTTATCCCTGGTCACATGATAGGCTAATCCCAAGAGCTTGAAAAATGGGGACATTACAGCAGTGCTTTCAAAATCCCGTTTTTGAATTTTTCCCTCATTTTAAGAGCTGGTTTTTCTTAAAATCCTTAATCCTTTGTTGCTCAAAGGTCTTCCACTTATATCGTATAAGCATACTCTTTCAAATCTGCAAAGTTCGAGCTTGAAAGACCATGTTATGGCTTTTTCTAGTAACTAAAGAATGACAACATACAAAGAAAGGGATGAAAGATGGAATGATTGCAGGCATAGAATGCTTTCAAGACAGAGATGGAAAGAAACAAATGTTCTTTTTAAGAAACAACCATTATGATACAAGACAACCAAGGATGCAAGTTCTTGTTCCAGATTAAGATGCTTTTACCAAACCAAAGCATATCAACCATTGGGCATCCCGTAGCAGCATGGGGAACAATAAAGGATGATGTAATAGAAGTCGTGCCTTGTCAAGCACTTAGAATATTTTCATCATATATTTGTAATTTGTATTTGATAGATTACATGGAATGTAAAAACAGATATAATTGCATGTCCTAGTATCACGTGCAAACTTGTTTCATGTAATCATATTGCAAGTGTTTTAAGCCTTGTAATATTGAATAAGTCAAAGTTAGTTTGTTAGTTGGTTAGTTAGAGAATAAGTCAAGGTGGTTAAGGGTTTTCCCCTTCTTTATCCACCTTTCTCTCCACTCTTCTCCTATATAAAGGAGGGAGCTCATTGTAAATAATGATCTTTTGGCAATGCAAGAAAATTCTACCAGTTTGTATATGCACTCTAAGACTTTGTGCTTGGATGTAAATCAGATTGTTTTCAATAAAATAGGTAGGTTGTTTTGAGACTTTGTGCCAATTCGATTTGTTATGTGATGACATTTTCTTGAGTTGATTGTGAGTTTTGGTCCCTTGTTCAAGAGGGATTTGAATTCAATTGTGCACACTTTGAGCCGCCCATTGTATTCAGAGTCAATTTGAACTTTTGAAGGCTTTGTGTTGTAGGAGGACAAAGTGTTATAGTTAGTAGTGACTGCAATTACTTAGAACTGAAAGACTTTGGGCTTCTGTTGTAAGTATTTTACTTAAGTTTGAGAGTATCCAATAAGAGACTTTGTGCCTTAATGGTTTTATCTGATTATTGAATCCTCATTCGAGACAAGTGCAAGAGACTTTGGTTCCTATATTTGTTTCACAAAATATATAAGTAAACTGTTGTCTTTGGTGTTGTTCTTACGTCAATCACAGAGCCACTGATATTATCGTAGCAATAGGCCCTTTTTGTTAAATTTGAAGTTGTAGTTGTTTGCAAATCATTCTTGAAAAAAGAGAAATTGATCAAAAGAACTGCCCCTTTTGTAATTTCAGTTAAGCTCCTGTTGAAGCCACCTACAGTAAGAAGGGAGCCTCCCTTATTGCTGAGAGGAGAGAAATCTCACAGACGTTGTCTAAAGTCGCAATTTTATAAGTTGTGGTTTCAGTGACTTACAAAATATTTAGCCAACATACTTCTATCTACTTTATTCTTATTATATTTTCATTTATTTAATTTGATCATCTTTTTACATCTATTGGTTTTATTTTCTTTATCTTGCATTTATTTATTTATTATTTTTCTTTTGTCTATATTTTCCTTTTTTGCTTGCCTATTTCTTTTGTGATTGGTTTTTCTGTGTTATATATATGTGTGTGTGTGTGTGTGTGTGTGTTTCTTGTTAGCTTTGCATTTCCTTTTTTCTTTTATTTTTGTTTATTTTCCATTTAGTTAGCTTTATACTTTATTAGCCTTTTTATTTATTTATTTTCTTTTTAGATTCTTTTAATCCTTTTATTTATTTTTTGTGTTGTCTTCATCTTATGGTCTTTCTTTTTGCTTGGTTTAAGGGTTTGGTTGTTATGTGGCTGGCCTCTTTGTGGCCTTTTTATTTATTTATTTTTTTGTTTGCCTCCTTTCCTTTTGGGTTTTCTCTTGGTCTATGTGACCCCTTTTTCCCACTTTCTCTCTTCTTTTTATAGTAGCTTAGTTTGCATTTTATTCTATTTTGTATTCTTAAACTCTCTCATCCTGATGATAGATCATGGAGCATGATCCGAAACGTTGATGCTAAAAAATTACACACAATCTTGCCCAGGAGCATAACAACACATTTTATGGATTGTGGAAATCTTCTATCTTTAATTTGGTTGCAATCAGTATTGAATTGCATGTGCCATTTGGCAGGCAACCCGGCTAAGTGCTCGGCAAAGCTGGTGGAGTTGTTAGAAGTGGTGGTGTTGTGTAGGGACATTTCCCCCAAGTCGTTGAATCTCGGAAATGTCACCCTACAAGAGATGCAAGTTCTTTTTCAGGGGGAAATGTCTTTGTGGAACAATAACTAAAGCTTATGTTCAAAAAAGGTAGTGGAGTGGTAGTGGGGGGCCAAGGGCCTAAATTTATGGACGATGGGGGAACAATGTTGGGATGGCAGTCAAGTGGCAGTAGGGGGAGCAGTGCTTATATAAAAATAGAGGTGAATTGAAATCTTCAAATCAAAATCTGCAATACATCATCTATGTGAGTGCCTCATGAAAGGTCAACTAGTTTTCATGAAAATTTGTTTGCAATCAATATTTAATGGCATGTGCCATATGGCAAGCAACTCAAAGGTGTCCCTAACAAAGTTGGTAGAGGTGGTGTTGTGGGGGGACATCTGCCCCAAGTCCCTAGGTCTCAGTAATGTCCCCAAGTTGCAAGTTTTTTTGTTTTTTTTGGTTTTTTTTTTTTTGGGGGGGGGGGGGGGGGGGGGGACGGGGTGGGTGGCACACGTCCCCATGGAACACTGACTAAAGCTTTATGTTCAAAAAATCTACACTTATAATTGTCTTTAAACAATAACATGGGACAACAAATGCAATTTTTTGATTCAGTAACGACCACCTACTCGAACCCTAATAGACAAGAGGCAGTTGGAAATATTGTAATTGAAAAAATAGCACAAGATGCCTTGCCGCTACTCTTAAGCAAAAGGCTCAGCATGGAGCTGCTAAAAGGCATCAAATGGCTTACTTTGACCTCACAGTAATCTGCACTTCAACAGGCATACCATGCCAAAGGGTATTCCTCTTGCCAACCCAACACAACGGAACCAGATGCACCAAAACACTGAAGATGACACAAGGAGCTTGCCCTTCTTCCATTGAAAAAATTTCAATAGCCCTAAAGGGAAGGAAAAGGTGGATGTTGATAGTCCTTGAAATAGAACTTTGTGTTACTTATTTTTGAATTGGTAGTGTAATTCCCTTGTATTTGTCTCTTTCTAGTCTTTTCTATGCTTCACTTTGTAGTTGGCTTTATGTGTTTCTATTTTGGGTGCTCATAGGTATGTAATAGTGTTGTCCAAATTTTTTTATTTTAACTATATGCCTTTTTACCGTGTCTATTTTTCTATTAGAGAGCAAGAAGCTTATTTTGTTATATTTATGGTGTAAGGGCACATGGTTTTCTCCTAATTTGTTTTGAGGTTTTTAGCCTTATTTTGGAATGTTTGTAATAAGGCCTTGTAGGCCATTTGTTCTAACTGTTTCGCAGGTCTCTTTATAGACCCCTTTGCTTTGTAATTACCTTCCTATCCCTAATGGTGCCAGGAGGGTCAAACCTAGTCAACCATCTCTAAAAGGTGGCAAATTGAGTTTTTTGGTGTTTTGGGGACTAATTAGGCCTACTAAGATGAGTTCAAGGTTTTTGAGTCACTTTAATGTGACAAATGCGCAAAAGAAGTAAAAGTTGCAAATGTTACTAATGCCACTTTGACAACTTTTTGAATTGGTTCAATCCAATGGCTAATTGGTTAGCCCAGTTGGTTCTGGGTGGTTGGAAATGTTCAAAGGGAAGTTTAAAGCCTTTGTGAACGATTTTTGGTGTAACAAAGAGATTCTGGAGAAATTGAAAGGTTCTGCTCTGTTAAAACTTGTGTTCTTTCCTTGCAATCTCGTAATTTCCTAGATTTGTATTGGTGTGCACGGATTGGCACACCCACGTCGAGTACATGGTTTTTTAGTCTAGTGACTTACCTCTCTTTTGGCATTGATTTGAGGCATTGAAGTGGATTAGTTCTGAAGATCCATTGGTTGGAAGCCAGACTAGTCCGAGAAACCCTTATTCCTTAGGGTCTGGATTCAAAATGACCAAATCCTAGCATTCCACCATGGGAATCTTCTAAGCCTTTGTGGAATGTTAGGATAGAATGTAATATAGGTGTTTTGGTAGGTTTTATGTCAGTGGAGCAGAATCTCTATTTTTAGCATGATGCCCTAGGCTTGGCATATAGATGTGACAAGCCTAATTGGAGAAAAAAAGTGAATACATTGCAGACCTGTGGATAAGTGTGTGCGGAAGATTGGTATCTCTGGAATCCTTGGAGATGTACAAACCCTAAATAAAAGCCCTCTTGAGAAACCAATTTGACTGGTGAAGTCTTTTGAGTAATTTTCCAATTGATAGGCCTAATAGGCTTGTTTAGCCCTAAGTTGGTTGACCGAGTCAAACTCAAAACCCAGATATGGATCTGTGATATATCTTGGGGGGTCCAAATGGGTATCTAAATCTATGATTAATTTTTGGGGTTGTTTAGAAGTTTGATAAGTTAAGGCCAGAAAGGTCAATTAGGAGGGCTAGTTCTACTAGGTCACCTAGTAGATCTTTGGTGTATAAAACTTTGTGGATCTTGGACAATGGATTCAAAGGGTCAATTTTCTTAGTCCTGTTTGTCCGAACATGGGAACACACCCACACGTGTCTCCTAGCATGTTGGTGCAAAGGTCCTAGTTGGCAAGGGTTTGGGGATATTTGGTGAACCTTGGAATAAAAGGCTTGAATAGTGGGAGCAGAAGACTCCTTGAAAAGAAAAGTGAATTGTCCTAGGAAGTTGACCATAGGAAGGGGTTAAGGGACAAGTTCAAAACTAACCTTAGGAAAGTTAAGGGTGAGGACCATTGGATGGTTCCTAGAAGTTGCCTTTTGAGAAGAACAATCCAACGAGTGTAGATCATCAAACCCTCAAGATTCAAGTGGAGAATCAAGCGGCAGAGGTGGAGGCTTTAGAGGTGGCAAAAGATCCAATGGGAGAGGTAGATATGGTAACCAAGGAAGAGGCCCTGGTGTATTTACGGGCAAGTGCTATAACTGCAATCAGGTAGGACATACCATGAGTAGATGTCCAAAGAAGGCTTCAAGCTCACATGGGTGTGAACAGAGGACTTAATCAATCCAAGAGGATGATTGTCAAAGTAAGAATTCTTCAATGGGCCATGCAGGACCTACTTTGGATGGGTAGAGTCTGATGCTAAGAAGGACACTATTGAAGGTATCTCAACACAAGGAGCCCCCTCAAAGGAAGGAACTCTTCAAAACTACATGTAAGTCTCATGGTAAAATTTGCAAAGTGATTGTTGATTTTGGTTCTACTGACAACATTGTTGCATTAGAAATGGTAGACAAGTTGAAGTTGAAAAGACTACCCCATACTAGTCCATATAGAGTATCTTGGCTGAATAAAGGGGTGCATGTTGTTTTTGATGAACAAGCATGGGTAGACTTTGAGATAGTTGAATACAAGGATAGAATCCTATGTGATATACTTCCTATGGATGCATGCCATCTACTGTAATGTCCCCGTTTTTAGACATATGGGATTAGCTTGGTTTGGCGACCCTCATAGGCTAATCAGGCGATCAGAGGGGGTCAGATGGTGGAGACAGCGTTGGGATTCCATTCTGGAGGTTCGACTTATCAGGTTTGCTCTTCGTTTGGATCATTTTGGTCAACTTACTATTTTTAGTAAGTGGTATTTTGGGTATGGCCAGGATTAGCAGGGTGTCTGCACAGAGCGTCAGATATCTCAGGATCGAGTTTCAGAGAATCTCCAGTTTGAGAGACTTACTATTTATAGTAAGTCTATTTTTAGTAGTGGCTATTTCTGGCAGGGCAGTGCCTATTCCTAGCTAGGCAATTGGACTTGGTGCTTTGTCAAAAGTTCGTTGATTGCAGTCAGACAGTTCAGTGGCTTATATTTTAAATGTGTTATTAAATTAAATTATTTTGATTTAATTTAATAACTTATGACTTTATAATGTTATGTTATAAAGTGAGATTATTTTTAAAGCCAATTAAGTGAAAATATTAAAAAGTGCTTTTTCCAAAAAGCCTATATATTCTACTCGAAAAGGCACTTTTCTCATCTTATGCAATCATTATTTTTCTTGGAATTTGGGAAGAAGACAAATTCTAGCTAGGGTTTCGAGGACTGATTCCTCATCTCGTAATTTGAGCCATTTTCTGTCGGTGGTGAATTTTACATCTGATTATTTTGTGATTCTCAATTCGATGCTGTTGTATATCGAATTTGGTGAAAGTTTCAAATCTGAAGTTTATGCTTGCTGGTGAAATCGTGTTTATAATTTCAATTACACAAGGGTTTGGTATATTTTGGAGGCTGTCTATATATTTCCTGATTTTTGAAAGTGTTGGCATTGAGAGGATTTTACCAAATTTCACTAAGCACTGAAAATTCATGTGTCGCGTTTCAATACATACCCATAGGCGTGAACAGTTGGCAACATATCTTCTTCTTAGCTGCTGGCATCTACCTATACCTGGCACGTGAAGGCCATAGAATATCACAGCTGAAGGCGTGAGTTAATGAGGGAGCTGCCACATCTTTAATTACTGCTGACGTGAATTTCAGGAGGAGCTGCACAATCTATTGTGAGGTCTGTAGTCATTTGTCCTCCTTTTAACATTGTTTGCCAGTCACGTTTTTGATAAACTGCTCACGTGACCTTGTGGAAGGAGCCGTTTTTGAACTTGCTGGGCTCGTACATTTCTCCAGACCAGACACATTGCTTTCCAATCATCTCACGGGACTGCTGGAGCTTGCCGTGGGAATTTGATGTGGTTTTACTGTTATTTGCTGAGGTGATTACATGTGTATAGTCTGCTGCGTCCAGCTTTCTTCCAGAATTTCTTTGCAACTGCTGTTCGCAATAAATAACAGGTTCCAAATTTGAATCATTAATTCCTCATTGTGTCATTTGGATTAGATTAAGAATTATATGAATTTTTGGGGAGGAAATTACAATTGTTATACACCATTTATTGATTTGATGAAATTATCAATGAAGTTATTCTGATTAAACAATTGAGATATAAATTGTGAATATTACAATTTACTAAGAATAATTCAGAAGAGCCGGTTAGGCTCATTACATCTACTCCTAGGACGCCCTTGGCAATTTGATGTTAAAGCCCAACATGATGGTGAGAAGAATACTTATGTGATAACCGAGAATGGTAGGCCATTTAGGATGGATCCCTTACCTGATCAAGGGGAGGAGAATAGTATTGGTTCAAGTGTCATGTTACTTAGTGGAAAGGAGTTCTTAGATGTTTTGGAGCAAGAAGACACCCAAGGATATGTCCTAGTGTTGACTCCTAGTGAGGCACCTAAGCAGCAAGTTATTAAGAAGGGAGAGGTCCCTAAGGAGATCCAAGAGATGTTGGATAGATACAAGGATGTGGTTGTGGGTGAGATACCTAATGCTCTACCTCCTATTAGGGATATTAGTCATCAAATTGAACTTATTCCTGGTGCTACACTTCCTAACAGAGCTTCCTATAAGATGACTCCTAGTCAAAATGAGGAGATAGCTAAACAGATTCAAGAGCTTTTAGGCAAAGGGTTGATAAGGAAGAGTTCGAGCCCATGTGTTGTACATATTGTCTTGGCACCTAAAAAGGATGGTAAGTGGAGAATGTGCACTGATTCGAGGGCGATTGATAAAATCACCATAAGATACCGTTTTCCCATGCCTAGAATTGAGGACTTGATGGATTATCTTGGAGGAGCCTGCTATTTTTCTAAGATTGACTTGAAATCAAGGTATGATCAGATTGGGATTAGACCTGGAGATGAGTGGAAAACAACATTCAAGACCAATGAAGGCCTATATGAATGGATGGTGATGCCCTTTGGGTTTACAAATGCACCTAGTACCTTTATGTGCCTCATGAATGAGGTTCTAGTTGAGTTTATTGGTAAATTTGTGATTGTCTATCTTGATGACATTCTTGTTTTCAGCAGGTGAAAGGAAGAACACCTCAAGCATCTTGATCAAGTATTAAAGAAGCTCCATCAAGAAAAGTTGATGATCAATTTGGAAAAATTTGAGTTTATGAAAAATGAATTAATCTATCTTGGTTTTGTTGTTTCTAATGGTTGTTTAAAAATGGATCCTTCTAAAGTAGAAGCCATTCTCAATTGGCCTACACCTAGGGTAGTAGGTGATGTCAGAAGTTTTCATCGTTTGGCCACTTTCTATAGAAAGTTCATCAAAGGATTTAGCCATATTTGTGCTCCTATTCTAGATACCATTAAAGGGGGAATCAAATGTAAGTTTGCATGGACAAAGAGGGCAGATCAGAATTTTGAGCTCTTGAAGAGGAAGGTTGCAGAGCTTCCTACATTGAGGTTAGCTGATTTTAATCAGTTATTTATAGTTGAATGTGATGCAAGCAAGCAGGCAATAGGTGTAGTTCTAATTCAGGAAGGACACTTGGTGGCTTCTTTTCTAAGAAACTAAATGATGCAAAACAGTGGTGTTCTACTTATGATTTGGAGCTTTATGCTATGGTATAGGCTCTCAAAAAATGGAGACATTATCTCCTACCCAAAGAGTTTATTGTGTATATAAACAATCATGCCTTAAGTTTCCTTAATGGGCAAGAGAAATTAAATCAAAGACATATTAAATGGGTGGAACAGTTACAACCTTATACCTTCACAATTATGCACAAAAAAGGAGCTTCAAATAAGGTAGCAGATGCCTTAAGTAGAAGGTTACTTACTGCTCAAGAAGTACAATTGCAAAGTGTTGGCCTTGACTCTCTCAAAGAGTTGTACAAGGAGGACAAAGACTTCAAAGAGGCCTATGAGGTTTGTTCTAAATTTGCTAACACATGTCATGTTGAGTTTTCTGATTTTATGTTGTGGGATGGATTTCTCTTCAAAGGTCACCTCTTGTGTATCCCTCAATGTTCCATGAGGGAGAATATTATTAGAGAAAAGCACAATGGCAGCTTGGGTGGACACTTTGGTCTTGACAAGACATTGGAGCAAGTAACCAGATTTTACTATTGTCCTAAGGTACAAACAGAAGTCAAAAAGTTTGTGGAGCATTGTCCTATTTGTCAGAGGGCAAAGGGGGTTTCATCTAATGCAAGTCTTTACCAGCCCCTTCCCATTCCTACTAGGCCTTGGGAAAGTCTAAGCATGGATTTTGTACTTTGTCTCCCTAAGACACCTAGAGGCTTTGATAGTGTCTTTGTTATTGTTGATAGATTTAGTAAGATGGCTCATTGTGCCATGTAAATGCACAAATGATGCCTCTCATATTGTAGGTCTGTTTTTTAAGAAAGCTGTTAGGATCCATGGATTGCCTCTTAGCATTGTGACAAATCGAGACTCCAAATTTGTTGGACACTTTTGGAGAACTTTGTGGAAGAGATTGGGCACTAATTTATCCTTCTCATCTACCTACCATCCTCAAATTGATGGTCTAACAGAGGTGGTTAATAGGTCTTTGGGCAATCTCCTTAGATGCCTTACCAAGCAACATGGACAATCTTGGGATTTGGTCATTGGGCAAGCTGAGTATGCATATAATGACTCCGTTAATAGAAGTACAAGTAAGAACCCTTTTGAGATTGTTTATGGGCTTCACCCTAAGGGGATTCTTGAACTCCAAGATCTCAGTGGTATGGACAAGAGGAGTGCACAAGGTGAAGACTTTTCTACCACCATGAAAAACATCCATGATCAAGTTAGGTTGACTCTGCAACAAAGTGCAAAAAAGTATAAGGCCAAGGCAAACCTTAAAAGGGGCGATGTTCAATTCAAAATTCGGGATCTTGTCATGGCATATTTGAAGAAGGAAAGGCTGCCCAAGGGGCACCCAACTAAACTTCACATGAAGAAGATTGGACCTCTCAAAATTGTGTGTAAGTTTGGCACTAATGCTTATGAAGTTGAACTTCCTCCTAATCTGGGCATTTCACCCATCTTCAATGTGTGTGATGTGACTCCATTCAAGGGGTCTATGACAGCTGAAGCATCTGATTCTCCTACTATTGCAGATGAAGCAGATTGGGTCAAGGTGTTAGCAATTTAAGTTGTCATTAGTGTAACTTCACAAACACCATGCACCGGTAAAGGTTCACCGGTCACTCACGTTACTCAGAAGACACCAGTAGACAAAAAACAAAGTGTATGCACCGGTAGATGTAAGCATCGATAGACCGATCTAAGTACACAGTACCGGTCTCATAGTGCATACAGAGATGAACCAAGTATCAGATATACCAGTCTAACTACCTAAAGATCCGCAATGGATTTTGCGGAGCAGTTTGAGTTAAAACCGGATTATATGGGACATCCACTGCTCTAAAATGGAGTTAGCTTTTTAACAGGAGTTAGCTTTATTTCTACAGATGCTTTGCAAGGTAAACTCCAAATCATAACGCATAGCTTTTTGCTACTTGCATGATTTATTGTTGAGTTTATAGCCTAGCGGTTCTATGAGTTAAGAGTATCATTACGGTGAACTCTTGTATAAATACTGGTCATAGGACGCAAGAAAAGTGTTGTTGATAATTGGTGAATGCACAGAGCAGAGGAGAGATACCTTCTGAGAGAAGCGCTACAGTCACAGAGGTGAAAGGCAATAGAGATCAACAGCCAGGCAAACCCAGGAAAGATCAACAGGTATGATCTAATTAGACAATCAGTGCCATAACAGATCATTGCTTTTATAAGGTGTGAAAGCAAATTGAAATCCCTCTATCAGGGTGGACCTAATCGGTTCTTTGTAAAATCCCCTAACAAGGTAACATCTTTATTGATGTTAAAAGACCTCTAACCAAGCGACTCTTAATAGGGTTAAGATCTTAACCGATCTTTTGTAAAATCCCTTAACCAGGTAGCACCTTAACCAATGCTTTGTAAGCTCCTAATAGGGCGCCTTCATTCTGCAGTAGTGAAGTTGTGAGCTTTGTCTCACCGTGGTTTTTTCCTTCTAACCGAAGGTTTCCACGTATATATCTTGTGTTGATCTGTGTACTTCTTTTACAGTTATGAATGTTTGCTTTTACTTTGTTTAGATTACAAGAAATACTAAACAAGATTGGAATTATAGTACGGAATAGTTCTTACTGATTCAATCCCCCCCCCCTCTCAGTAACCGGTTGGTAATAACAATTGGTCAGAGCCTAGTTCTCTATACTTAAAAGTCTAACAGCTTGAGAGAAAGATCATGGAATGTTACCGGTATCAGAAACAGCTAGAGGAAGCCAACGACATTATTGCCTCTCTAGAGAATAGACTAAGGAGATCACTTGCAAAGAGAAAGGAGTTGGCTCTACAGTTGAATGAGAGCAATGAAACCATTGATGAACTCTCTAGGTAGAGTGGATCTGATGAAGCTGAGGAGGCAGTATCTGAACTCATGGAAAAGAATTAGATCCTGGCCGATCAGATCTCCAACCTTAAGAGGGAACAAGAGGATAATGCCCTGAGGATGACTGAACTGATTGAGAAAAAGAGAAAAGCTGAAGATGAAAGGAATACAGCAGTCAAGTCACTAACAGCCTTTGAAATAGCAAGGAACCGGGCAAAGGAAGCTGTAGGAACAAATGAACTGATCATTCTGCAACTTCAAGAAGACATGCAGATTGTCACCCAAGAAAATGCCGCCATGCAGAAAGGTTGGCATGATAGGGATGAGGCATGCAAAACACTGGCACTGGAATTGTATCAACTGAAGGAACAGATGAAAGAACTTGAAGAAAGAAATGAAACCCTGAGAAGATACAATGAGAGCTCGGTCAAACTTGATGAGCAACTTAAAGCTCAAAGAAAGCATAAAGATCAAACCGGTCTTGGATTCACCGATAATGACACCAAAGAAATTGGTGAGTCTTCTGGGGCCAAGACAAGCAAGAAGGATAAGAAGTTGCTGGTACAAAAAGGTAAGAAGACCTTTAACACCTCTTGCAATCATTGTTTGAAATCGAGACATAGAACAAATAACTGCAGGAATGCACTAGTAAAACCAAATAACAACTACTGCAAGAACTGTTGCAAGTTTGGCCACAAGACCAATGAATGTTGGTCCAGCCCCACATCGGTGTCCAGTGGAAGCAGGGGAAGCTTCAAGGGCTACTGCTATGCATGCAATAAATTTAGACACAAGGCTGAAGAATGCAAATCAAAGACTATGGCATTCAGATCCCTAAGACCGGTATTTACCAAGAGAAACAAGAACCGGAGCACAACCAACTGTGCAAATTGTGGAACACACAACCACAATGACTCATGGTGCAAATCACCCAATAAAAAAGGGTGAACCCATGGAAGGACGTCGAGATAGTCTACTATCACTGCAACAAAGTTGGACACCTAGCCAAAAATTGCAGGAACCGGTCATCCAACAAGAAGAAAGAACTGGTCATACCGGTAAAGAAGATCAACAAAGAAGAGAAGACTGAAAAAATAGTCAGACAGATTTGGTTCAAAAAGGAATCAAAGAGCTCCGCTGAGGAGAAGACAGAGGAAAGATCATCATCTATAGATGGTGATATCTCTTCAACAAACTGAGCCGTAAAGGCCTAGAGAGAACCGGTAGACAATCTACCGTTCCCGGTAAGACTGATGAGAATTGGACTCAGTCTACAAGGATAACCGATTAGGTAAGCAAAAATCAACCAAGGACTTCCAAACCAAAAAAGCCGGATCACCGGTTGGAAAAAGGAAAGAAAAGTTAGGTAAGGCATTTATTACTGTAGCCGTTTAACGAATAGTTACCGTTTGGTATTACCGTTATGACCTAACCCTATAAAAGAAAGGAGAATTACTCACAAGTTTTTACTTTGCTTACTTTGTGATTTATGGATTCTTGTGCTAAGTATCATTCTTGTGCTTTGATCACTAAAAATTACTGTGTGTAATACCGATCTAAGCTACTTTCTACAAGTTACCAGTTAGCAAGAAATGGCCTCATCATCCGCTATTGTGAAGTTGATCAAGGGAGATCAAGTGGATCGACCTACATACGATATTGCGCCAATCCAAAATAGAGTAGTCGACATGGCTGGAGCTTTGTCCACAGTACCTGATGGTGTCTTCATGACTGAAGATGTAACTGCGTTCATCCATGCCAAGCAGGAAGAACTTGGCAAAACATACATTCAAGGTGAGTATGTCTCCATGTGTGAGAACGGAAGATTGCAAGATCGGTATGCAAGGCTGGTGCCGTCCAGTCTTATCAATGGAGTCACCTATCTGACCATCTTCCGACCAGATTGGATTCGACTGGTCCTCAGTCGAGTGCATGATCCAGGGTTCTGGCTACAAAAGGGAGCAGTTACAGAGATAACCAAGGGTGACATACATCAAGTCACTAGTTATAGTCAAGAAGGGGAAGCCCTGACGCTGCAAACCATCGCAAATGCAATCGTCACCAAGCTGACGAAATCCAAATCCGATGGTCGTCTCATGACAGTGAACGACATCAAAGACGATGGGGTTCAGTTTGCTTCCGCGGTGATAGGCTATAAGGTCTATTAGTCCAGCAACCTGAACAGCATACCGAGAGGAGCCATACATGCAGCTCACCGAATTATGCACGACAACGCCCAATATGATATCTGTGGAATGCTTCGAGGGCAAATATTCGAGAACATGAAGATGCTCGATATAGTCAGGAAGAAATCGATGAAGTACGGGACCCTGTTAGTGTGCATTTACTTCTATTACCAGAACTTCTTCCCAGGCATTGGCAAGGTGACATGGAAGACTGATAGACCGATCATGCATCAGATAGCTGAAATGGCCAACCAACTGGGAAACCAGTTAAGCAACGTAATGAACAAATATTTTGAAGCCTTTCAACTAAGGATGCACGCAAGGGAGAGGATACCATCATCAATCATTGAAGAATACAAGGATGTGTGTGTTTTCTGGTTTCCACCGATCACTGCATAATTCAAGCAGTGGAACCAAGAACTGAGTATGCTCCTAAGCTAGGGTATGAGATCTCCACTAAAATTACTAAGGCATATGCTGATGCCCTAAATGAAGCAAGATTGGATCTCTCTACAAATCGATTCGGTATGTTTGCAGAAATTCAAGAGAACCTGAAAAAGAGGGCACCAATAAAGAATGTTTACAAGAGGACCCCCACACCGAAGAAGAAACCGGCCACCGAGCAACCCAAGGCTCAAAAGAAGAAGATGCAACCGGTATCCAGTGCGTAGGTAGCAGAACAAGAGAAGTCAGACTTAGAAGATACAGTTCCTTTAATCAAAAGGAAGAGGGGTTCAAGCAAACCGGTAAAGGAAGATCCACCAAGAAGAAGAAATCCCACAATTGATGAATTTGTGGGAGGACTAAAAGAGTCTGGTGGTATGGGTTCTGTTAGAGACAAATATCATCTAGCAAATGATGAAGACGGAAGGAAGATTGAAGTGATAGTATTCTGCCTTCATAAATTCAATCTACATCCTAATGCACTTCACACAACTCTGCCTGAAGATCTTCTACAAATTATTGAAGATAGGTGGAAGGCTTCAATGGATAGAGAGGAGCTGAGGATACGAGCTCTTCTAGAGGTCCAAAACCACCTCACTCTAGAAGAAGCCACAGAACAAGCTAAACTGCATCAACAATCCTTCTTAACAAAAAGGAGGATCGGTCTCATGTTTGTTGGTCAAGCTGAAAAAGTGCATGGAGTAGAAATTTGGACCAAACTTCTTCAAACTCAGCAGCAAGCGAAAGAAGCAGCTCAAAGGGCAACAGCTCCACTAGTCCTTGACACCGGTAAAGGAAAAGGAGTGCTTGGAGCAGAAGCACCTATCAAAGAAAAGAGCTCCACAGTACTGGTCATCGACATCACTGATGACAAGAGCAGCGAGCCAGCACGACCATCTGTTCTCATCTCTCCGAGCAAAGGTAACACTAAACCAATGTCAGTTAATGATATAGTTGATGAAGTAATGGACTTCGGAATAGTAGATAATGCTGCCAAGTGGTATAGTGTGTTAGAAGAAGAGGATAAACAGGCAGTCATTATAGCAATAGTGGAAACACTTCTGGACTTTCATAGAACTCCAAGGGACTACAGGTCAAAGTTTCCACCAAAATTGAATTCTAGGCTTCAAGCCAAATGGAGAGCCGGTCTAGGAATAAATACAAGAATAAGTAGAGAAACCTTGTCTCAAGCTAGACCAAGCCTAAGTGAAGACCGCATAAAGCTTCTATTAGAAGAGGCATCAATGAATTTGCAACTCGGAATCAGAGTTGCCAAGATAATAAATGGACTTGATAAAGAGGTCTATGAAGAGACCCTGGATTTCTGGCAAAAGTATGACTTCAGTACCCTAGACAATTTAGGTCCGCAGGATCCAGCTGAACAATTACAAGCACCACCGGTCAGATTCACCGCTGGTGAAGAAACTTCTACCGGAAAGGAATATGTTCAAACTGAGGAGTTCACAACTGGTGAACAATTAAATGTTGAAATACCTGTGGGAGAACTCCATACTGCTAAAGAGCAGCTCACAGAAGAAGTCCCACCAAAAGAGCAACTTCAACAAGAACAGGGTGTTGAAGTTAATGTGCCACCAGAAGAAGTTCAGAATGAGGCAGAGGCACTTGCCAAAGAAGATAAACCTGAAGAAGAGGTGCCACTACAAGATAAAACTCAACAGGGAGATGAAGAAAATAAGGGACAAGAGGAAGTAATCCCAGTCCACACTGAGCAAGCACAACCGGAGCAAGAGCAAAGGCAACAGGAACACACAGACTTACCGAGTTCCTCATCTAAGAGGAAGTTGTCATCTGCCGAAGAGAAGGTAGCTAAGAAGAGAAAAGTCACCGATACAGTGGTGGACATCAACAAGATGTCAACAAGGCAGCTAAAAGAGCTAACCAAAAGGAAATAGGACATGGTCCTAACCACCATAAAGAACATTCTGAGCAATTTTGTACCAAACGCTGACCTAGATGAAGATGAATCGGTCATCGATCAGCTAGAAGTTCTGGCACAGGCAATCGGTGAGGATCTCACTGATCTAGAAACGGTGGCAATTGACCACTATGAAAAGAAAAGAGTGGAGATTCTCCACAAACAGGTTGAAGAAATCAAGGTTAATGTGTCGACCAACTTGAGAGTGTTGCAACAGCAACTACAAGTGGCAGAAAGTTCGATGTCCAGGACTTCGAACTTTGATTTATTCTTGCAAGATCTAACAAAAAAGTCTGCCAAGATCACCGAGGACATTAGAGCTTTATCTTCCCAGTTCGACATAAAGAATAAATCTTCAACACATTTTAGCAAAGAAATGACAAGTTTGGCTCTTGTCAAAAGGAAGACTGCAGAAGAGGAAAATAGGAGAATCCAGGACATTGTTGGATTTCAGCTATTATTAGCCCCAACAGTTGACTCCATGTGGCACACTGCCACAACAACAGAAGCTCTGATAAATGAACTGGATTACAAAACCGTGGAAGATATGGAGAACATCATTGTTTCTCTTAAAGCAGCCCAAAAGAACATAGAATATGTAACCGGTCAATGGGCACCATTCCTTCACTGTGCCAAAACAATTTATAAGGATATCTTCACCAAACTTCAAATGTGAAGAGAAGCATAACCCTTTGTCCTATGGAGGCAAAAAGGGGAAGAAGAAGCAGTAGAGAGCAGAGGATATAGCAAGGGAAATGGGAAGCAAAGCAACACTCAGACAACAGAGGAAAGAGAAGAACAAAATAGGAACAAGACATAACAGCTTCAGTCACTCAACCACCGAAGCACTCAGATAGGGGAAGTGTGCTACAGAGGGAAGCAAAGTCGACAAGATACAAGTGAGTATGGTTTTGCATATGGTTTTTCCACCAATGACAAGGGGGAAGATTATTAGCAATTTAAGTTGTCATTAGTGTAACTTCACAAACACCATGCACCGGTAAAGGTTCACTGGTCACTCACGTTACTTATAAGACACCGGTAGATAAGAAACAAAGTGTATGCACCGGTAGATGTAAGCATCGGTAGACCGATCTAAGTACACAGTACCGGTCTCATAGTGCATACAGAGATGAACCGGGTATAAGATATACCAGTCTAATTGCCTAAAGATCCGCACCGGATTCTGTAGAGCAGTTTGAGTTAAAACCAGATTATACGGGACATCCACCGCTATGAAGTGGAGTTAGCTTTTTAATAGGAGTTAGCTTTATTTCTACGGATGTTTTGCAAGGTAAACTCCAAATCATAATGCATAGCTTTTTGCTACTTGCATGATTTATCGTTGAGTTTACAGCCTGGCAGTTCTATGAGTTAAGAATATCATTACGGTGAACCTTATATAAATACAGGTCATAGGACGCAAGAAAAGTGTTGTTGATAATTAGTGAATGCACAAAGCAAAGGAGAGATACCTTCTGAGAGAAGTGTTACAGTCACAGAGGTGAAAGGCAATAGAGATCAACAGCCAGGCAAACCGGGGAAAGATCAATAGGTATGATCTAATCAAACAATCAGTGTCATAACAGATCATTGCTTTTATAAGGTGTGAAAGCAAATTGAAATCCCTCTATCAAGGTGGATCTAATCGGTTCTTTGTAAAATCCCCTAACAGGGTAACATCTTTATTGATGTTGAAAGACCTCTAACCAGGCGACTCTTAACAGGGTTAAGATCTTAACCAATCTTTTGTAAAATCCGTTAACCGGGTAGCACCTTAACCTGTGCTTTGTAAGCTCCTAACAAGGCGCCTTCATTCTGCAGTAGTGAAGTTGTGAGCTCTGTCTCATCTTGGTTTTTTCCTTCTAACCGAGGGTTTCCATGTATATATCTTGTGTTGATCTATGTACTTACAGTTATGATTGTTTGCTTTTACTTTGCTTAGATTACAAGAAGTACTAAACAAGATTGGAATTATAGTACGGAATAGTTCTTACTAATTCACCCCCCCCTCTCAATAACCAGTTGGTAATAACACAAGGATTTACCTCCTAGTAAGTCTTTACAGTTGGAGTGTAGTTGATCCCAAGGTTGTCAAGAAAACAAGGGTGTATACAAGGAGTATTTGGTTAAGTGGTCAGGTCTACTTGAATCAGAGGCCACCTGAATGACAAAAGCTGACATCATCAAGCATGGTACCAGTGTTCAACAATTGGAAACTCAAGGGACTTGAGTTTTCTTGTCCTGGGGAGTATGGTGCAGGGGCACATGGTTGTCTCCTAATTTGTAGCCAACATACTTCTATTTACTTTATTCTTATTATATTTTCATTTATTTAGTTTGATCTATCTTCTTACATCTATTGATTTTATTTTCTTTCTCTTGTATTTATTTATTTATTATTTTTCTTGTCTATATTTTCCTTTTTTGCTTGCCTATTTCTTTTGTGATTGGTTTTTCTATGTTATATATATATATATATATATATATATATATATATATATATATATATATATATATATATATATATATATATATATATATTTGTTTGCGTTTATTGTTAGGTTTACATTTCCTTTTTCTTCTATTTTTGTTTATTTTAAATTTAGTTAGCTTTTTAGTTTATTAGCCTTTTTATTTATTTATTTTCTTTTTATTTTATTTATTTTTTCTTCATTATCTTTTTAGCTATTTGTTCTATTTTTGTTTAATGGTCCTTCATATTTATTTTTTTTCTTTTTAGATTCTTTTATTGCTTTTATTTATTTTTTTGTGGTGTCTTCATCCTATGGTCTCTCTTTTTGCTTGTTGTTATGTGGCTAGCCTCTTTGTGGCCTTTTTATTTTATTTTATTTTTGTTTGCCTCTTTCCTTTTGAGTTTTCTCTTGGTCTGTGTGACCCTTTTTGCCCACTTTCTCTCTTCGTTTTATAGTAGCTTGGTCTACATTCTATTCTATTTTGTATTCTTAAACTCTATCATCCTGATGATAGATCATGGAGTATGATCTGAAACATTGATGCTAAAAAATTGCACACAATCTTGCCTGGAAGCATAACAACACATTTTATGGATTGTGGAAATCTTCTATCTTCAATTTGGTTGCAATCAATATTTAATGGCATGTGCCATATGGCAAGCAACCCGGCGGTGTCCTCGGTAAAGGTGGTGGAGGTGTTGGAAGTGGTGGTGTTCTGTGGGGACATTTCCCCCATGTCCCAGAGTCTTGGAAATGTCACCCTACAAGAGATGCAAGTTCTTTTTTGGGGGGACATGTCCCTATGGAACACTGACTAAAGCTTATGTTCAAAACAGGTAGTGGAGTTGTAGTGGGGGACCAAGGGCATAAATCTGTGGACAGTGAGGGAATGGTGTTGGGATGACGGTCAAGTGGCAGTGGGGGGAGCAGTGCTTATATAAAAATAGAGGTGAATTGAAATCTTCAAGGCAAAATCTGCAATATATCATTTATGTGATTGCCCCATGAAAGGTCAACTAGTTTTCATGAAAATTTGGTTGCAATCAGTATTTACTATTTAATGGCATGTGCCATATGGCAAGCAACCCGGAGGTGTCCCCTACAAAGGTGGCAGAGGTGGTGCTGTGAGGGGACATTTCCCCCAAGTCCCCAAGTCTCAGTAATGTCCCCAAGTTGCAAGTGTTATTTTATTTTGGGGGGGGGGGCAAGGGCGGCAGGGACACGTCCCCATGGAACACTGACTAAAACTTTATGTTCAAAAAATCTACACTTATAATTGTCTTTAAGCAACAGCATGGGACAACAAATGCAATGTTTTGATTCAGTAACAACCACCTACTGGAACCCTAACAGACAAGAGGCGGCTGGAAATATTGTAATTGAAAAAATAGCACAAGATGCCTTGCCACTACTCTTAAGCGAAATGCTCAGCATGGAGCTGCTAAAAGGCATCAAATGGCTTACTTTGACCTCACAGTAATCTGCACTTCAACGGGCATACCAGCCCAAAGGGTATTCCTCTTGCCAACCCAACACAACGGAAACCAGTTGCACCAAAACACTGAAGACAAGGAGCTTGCCCTTCTTCCATTGAAAAAATTCCAATTGCCATAAAGGGAAGGAAAAGGTGGATGCTGATAGTCCTCGAAACAGAACTCTATGTTACTTATTTTTGAATTGGTAGTGTAATTCCCTTGTATTTATCTCTTTCTAGTCATTTCTATGCTTCAATTTGTAATTGGCGTTATTTGTTGCTATTTTGAGTGCTCATAGGCTCATAGCTATGTAATGGTGTTGTCCAAAATCATTTTTTTTTAATTATATGCCTTTTTCCCGTGTCTATTTTTGCTATTAGAGAGCAAGAAGCT
Organism: Chamaecyparis obtusa; assembly: GCA_027943335.1. Classification (NCBI taxonomy): domain Eukaryota; kingdom Viridiplantae; phylum Streptophyta; class Pinopsida; order Cupressales; family Cupressaceae; genus Chamaecyparis; species Chamaecyparis obtusa. Next base: position 1,152,891 of record BSBK01000899.1, read on the forward strand.
TATTTTGTAATATTTCCCTACTTGTAATATATTATTATCATTTATAAATAAATTAAAAGAGTTATCTTTGAGCAGTGCCTGCTTATTAAGAAAGATTCCATTAGATTGTTATTACCTAATAAAAGTAATGCCATAGGAAATGTCGAGAAAAAAGAAGAAAAAACCTTCTAAGCGTCTAAAAATGCCCGTAAGATTCAATGGTATTTAGAAATTGTACTGGCCAAAATGGAAATGATTTTTTATTCATTTTAGCAATGAATTGAAAATTTGTGAAGTTGTAGAATAACTTAAAAGATCTAAAAACAAATCCTTGTGACTTTTTCTGTTGATGTGAAAAAGAATAAAAACATTCCAAGCATCAATAAATATGTAAAATGCTCTCAAGGTTCAATGCTATTTAGACTTTGTACTAGCCAGATGCAAATGATTTTTTGTTTATTTTAGCAATGAATTGAAAATGTGAAAAGTTACAGAATTACTTAAAACATCTAAAAACAAGTGCCTGTAACTTATTCTGTTGAAAATCATTTACTATGCAGGAGAAATCCGAAGATATAGCTAAGGCAGAAGAAGCTCTGCGCAAGTGTATTTCTGCTGTGGAGAAAGTAAGTGTAAGCTTCAAATAATAGAAACCATTAAACTTAATAATGTGTCGATCTCAGAACCTTTGATTTATTTCATTACTGTTTTATCATTTTAATAATTGATAGAGAAGAACCACATAGGGCCTCTTGATTAGCTAGAGTGAACAATATTGGCTGTAGTATCTTCTAGGAACATAGTCCCTTTCACACAATAGCCTGTGCGATCCAGAATTTTTCAATTTCTTTCTAAATTGTAGCTATATACGAGGCTTCAAACATCCAATGCAAATGCATTGTTGCTGAAAATACTATAAATGAAATTATTGAAAAGGTCATTCATTTAGTCTGTCTAATAAGAGATCTAATATTTTTTCTCTCTCTATACAATCTTCTGTGGCTCACAGCCTGGAATTCCAGAGCAAATTGCGAAGTTTGAGCCCGTTAGAAGAGAATACCTATCGTGCCTGCAACATCTTGTTGGCTTGCTTAGCCGAACTTCAGTGAAGAAAAAGCAGATAACAGAGGAGCTAAGACAGTTAAACAAGGAAATTGCTCAAATTGAAGCTGACCTTGGAATAAAGAGACCAAAATGATTTTTCTAGTAGCGCCATTTTTCTATTTCCTTAATTGATTTTTTTAATCTAAAATCTGTTCTCGCTTGATATTATTTTGCACAAGATTGAACATGTTGAAAATCTGAGAATTTTGTAGACTGGATGGTTTATCGTATTTGTGAAACTTAAACATATTTTTTAACAAAGGGCAAGAATACTGCAATTTTTATGAGCTGTGGCTTTCCACATCCCTGGAAATTTGTATCTGCATTTCTTCTTGGCTCAGAAAGATTACCGGGCCATTATTAAAGTGAATGGCAGTTCAGTTTTAAATTTAATTCATTCTTAATTGAAGCTCATAAATATCCTCAATTTTCTCAGTTCTCCTGATTTAACAGTTTTCCCATTGTATGGAATATGAACTGAATTTTTTGTTCAGAGCCTTCAAATGACGAAAGCATATGATTTCTTCCATATTGTGCACATTTCATGTAAATTGGTAACAATTTGTATGGTAATAAGTTGATTGGTGTTTTGTTACATAAATACTGTTAACTTAGAGATCAACCAACATTTGACAGAGACGGTATTAGCTGTGTCCAAAGTATTGATTTTTTCCTCTAACTATTGTTCTTGTATTGAATGGTGGGAAATACTGTTATGAGGCCTCTCTGGATGTGTGTCCAAAGGAAGAGATCTAATTTATTTTTTTCGATATGTTTGTATGCAAATGTGTGTCTTTCTTAATAGAATCACACTAATAAATGGGAAAGAAAGAAAGGAGGAAAGATATTTTTATTGTCTATGATACTAGTGGTTTTTAAATAGATCTATAGTTGGCTTATAGTAATTTGGAACTACCTCATATTCTATGTGGGAGGTACCTTACTATGCTACAAACAACGTATGTACTTTATCTATTTATAGAATTTGAACTTGTTACCAATTTTAAAAATAAACTTAACAATGAAACTTTCTGATATTTGAATATTCAAGAAATAACCTATGTAGTAAATATAGAATGTTTCTTCAAATTAATGCATGATGGTTTAATAGGATATTTAAAGCATAGAATAACTCTTAGTACAATGTGTATGATGTTTTAAGAGGCCAACTCAAGTGGTTAGTTATGATATAAGATGACAACTTGAATGTTTTTAGTATAGGTCATTTTTTAGGGATTCTAAGGTACACATGCTTCATTTTATGGTGAAATAAAATGGGTTATGAATGAAATATGTGAAGTATCTTTATTTGATTATCTCAGTGATTTTATATGATTAAAGGCAAATTCAAGTTAATAATTAGGATTATTCAAGGAAGAGAAACATATACACTAAAATGTCTCATCTTAATGAATTGGCTGGATTAATAAATAAAAGTACTATTTCTCTATTTTAAATGTTGTAAGACAAATAATTTGGGATATAATAAGTGTGGTTCTAAATTTATATGAATAGTCCTATCTATTTTCTAATTGTGAGATTATTATTATTGTATCTAAAACATAATTAGTGTCTTATATCTAATAAGTTAGAAACAATTATATCATCTATTTTATGTAGTATTGTGTTATAACAATGACAACATAATATGCCCACTACACATTTTTGTAATAATACATACTACAATTATATGTAGATCAAAAAATTCAAGTGAGCAATAAATATTTTTCAGCTATTTTGTGAAGTAAGTTGCTTGTTGTCAAATAATTTAGGGGCTCTTAATTTGTTGAATCTCAATTTTAAACCTATCAAAAAACATACATACCAAATAGCTCCTTGAATGTGTTGGTTGTTTTTGTGTTTATTATTTGGTTGTTTGGTTCGTTGGGGGCCTTTGTTTAGTAGTTCTTGTTGTCGATATATTTGTTTTTCTTTCAATCTCACCTCTTGGGAGATTTATTTTGTGTTCCTTTATGAATACTTTTGAATGAGTTTGGACCTTCTCCATGTAATTACCTTAATCAAAACAAATAAACTCGCATTATATTATTATTCATTCTTATAAAATAAAATTTAACTAAAATATTAATAACATGAAATTGAACTATTATTTTCTCAGAAATCTTTAATTTCCTTCACATGTCAAATAATAACTCACCTCATGGTTTATGTTTTGTCATAACCTCCAAAATAATAAAATTTGTTTATGTATCTACAATATTCTCCAAAGATGCATGCCCTTTACCTCCACTTACAACTACACTTACCTCTTTTACTAATAATTTTATGATTATTAATATTGATATTAATGAAAATGAGATCCTAGGCCTATGAATGCATAGTAAAATCTCAAATTTTCACTAAATAACATTGTAACACGAATAGGTTTAGCTACAATCTTGATAAGAGAGTCACACACTTAGATTATGTTCTTTCGTTGCAATAGAAATGAGATTGTGAAGTGTGTGTTTGAGATCTAGGTTTAATGATAGTTAAATGATTTATTTCAATGTAGCAAACACAACAAGCCAAATCTGCAATAAAGATACAGAAAGAAACTTGGATTTGAAAATTGGAGCAAAAAGTTTTGAATGCGGATGTAGGGTGCCCTTGTTTGAAGGCATCCAAACTTGAAAGAGGTAAATATGAATGCAATCAAGAGGCTCTAAAATGTTGTATCCTAGAAGTTTAGCCCAAAATAGAAGAATAAGGGCACCTAGTGAATAGTTCAAGGTTTTTCACTTGTTTGAAATTTGTTGCAAATTATAACAATTTGCTAGATGTGCTCTTGTACCACTTCTATTGTTTGATCTAAAACCAAACACATGAAAAACTAGGAAGAAGAGTTGTATCTATAGAGTCTTGCCTAAGTCAAACCCCATATCGGTGTTGAAACCTTTGCAAGAGCTATGATGAATGAAAAAGTGGGAGGGCAGAGGAAAAATAATAATATAAATGTTGAAATGAAATGATCACCTTAGGTATGACACTCTCTCATGGAATTTCATATAAATGTGGTTATGTAATGCTCTTTTGAAAGTACGGCAAGTGTTAATCCAATAACATCACAACACTAAATAACGAACATGACTCCATACTTGAATGTAGATTGCTTGGAGTCTATTGTTCAATATGTTGATAACTCAGGACTAGAAAGCTTGCTTGATAATCTTAGTATTGCTCTTGACCTTGTAGATCTTATGAATGTTAGAAGATGTGCTTTATGTAAGGACCACAAGGTGCTTTTGACTATACATTGATAGCTAATAAACAAATACAAATATCAAGATTAGATCACAAATGATGGAGGTTGACACTTGCAAATATTTAAATTTGACCTCCTTCGAATGGACTAGAACATTAGGTGTGATGCCTCCTCCTTAAAATAATATCTAATAATAAACATATAATAATAATAATCAAATATTCGAACAAAGACCAATACAAGTAATGTATAGGTTATAACAATATTAACTAAAGTAAAAAAAAAATACATATATAATTAGTCACTGGCAAAATCAACTTTGAATGACACTCTCGAAGGAAGTTGATTAATCAATTAGTAATCATCTTGACAAATGATGATTCAATTAAGAATTAGTTCCATTAAGTAGTGATATAGCATCCGATATTATCATCAACAATTAGGGAAGCTATCGAATACAATTGAGAAGGCACAACACCAAAAGCAGGGGTGGTCAACGTAGCAAAGGTAATGATTTTCCAATCGAACAAAGATATTGATTGAAATATCAAATCTGATAAACATGTCGACATATTAAGACAACATGATGGAATCCATATTAAGGAAATCAATCATGCAGAGATGCGATTGGTAACATCTAATAACAACGCTCAATGTTGACGAGGCTAATGAACAACGATCAATCTTAAGATATCTATATAGACGGCGACATGATAAAATCCATCAAAGAATTTCGACCAAATGTGCAAACGACAATTAGTTAAGGCTTATATGAAGAGGTGTGTTGAAGAGACCCGAGTTTGAAGAGGTATCCTTCCAACTTGACTTACCAATCAAACAATGAGATATAAAAGACATTCATATTTTCATTCAAGGGCATAGAATCATAGGTTATTAAATATATGTATGTTACGAATGGAGTAGATTTAGATGAAGGATAAATATAGTTGGTTTTCATCATGAGAAATAGAGTATAAGGGTCTATTTGGTTGTTGGAATTAATAATGTTTTTTATTAAGGTAAAAGTAGGTTTTGAAGGGGCCCTTGAAACAACCTTCATACAAACCCAAACAAACTAAAAATTCAAATCAAGGATTAGACCACACTAGGCAGTCAAATCAAAAACTAGGATTTTCCTTTGCCTCCCTTCTTCTTGGAGCGGAGAGTCATATCAAAATGTAGAGAGGACTTTTTATTATATTTACCTATAACTGGAGTCCACCCCTCCTCTACCAAAGAAGCTTTCTCTTGCAGACAGAAGTGGGAGAGGAGCCAACCATAATAGAACCAACATGAGAAGTCTGGACAAAACAAACTACGGCCTCTTTACAGCCAGTGCCAGACTTCTCAGCACTAAAAGGACCTTCCGAAACAGAACTGGCTGGAAAGAAGCCAACAGCCTCTGTAGACTTTCTAGCACCGGTACTACCAACAGATGTAACAGTACACCTAGCAAAACCAAAAGCAACAAGAGGAACATCAGCAATAGAAGTATTACTTCTAGCAAGAACAATACCAGCATAGATACCAGCAGACTCAGAGACTCCAGCAAGAATAGAACCAGCTAGAGTAACCCCAACATTAGTAGAATTGTTGGCAAACATACCAACAGTTCCAGCAGAAACCTCAAAACTACCAACAGTAGTAAAAGAAGGCTCCAAAGGAACAGTTCCTTCAGGAAGAATATCCTCAGGAGCATTAGTCTCAGCAAGATCATTATTTTTCTTATCTATTGTATAATGCTCAAGAGAAGCACCCTTCCACCAAGAAGCAGACATTTTGGTCTTAGCCCTTTGTAATCCACACTGGGCAGCCAAGTGACCCATTTTAAAACACTTCCTACATTTGAAGGGAAGCCCTTCATAGTCCAAAGTTTGGATCCAAGAAGTCTTTGAGTACTCTAACTTAATCTTTTCTGGTAATAATGTTGGAATTAATAATGTTGGAATTGTCAAATTCCACTATTTGACAATTCAAGTAGTTTTAAATCTGGAAAATGGTTTTTGGAATATGGCTAGAACCATTTGGTTCACTTGGAATTCACCTAGAATTCATAATGAGAAGATGGAAAATGTTGTTTACATATGGATTTCAAAATATTATAAATTTTGTTTTACCCCCTATTCTCATTTAAGTGGAATTGGAATTGATTTTCCAATTCCACCTATTTAGATGGAAGATTCAAATGTTGGTTTTGGGGGTAAATGGTAATTAACAAATCCCTATTCCAATTTCATGTTTTGAACACAAACATCGAAAATGTCAATTCCAAAATTTGACAATCCCAATTGTAGTCTAATTCCAACAAACAAACAGGCCCTAAGAGATTACAATGTAATTTTGGCTGCTCGTTAGAATAGAATGAGAAAGGAAATATAGCTCACTAATATATTTGACTATTGATCGAATGAATTGGGGTGGGAGGAATAGAATAAACAAGGATTTACTCTATATTAATGATAATCAAAATCAAAATTATATATATTTTATATTATATATAATAATAATAATGAGAATTATATATTTATATATATTATTAATATAAATTTATATTTATAATACATGAAAGGTTATTATAGCCTAACCTTAAATTTTTACCAATGTTCTTGGAAGGATAGGTTGGTTTGTATAGAGAGGGGCAAGTAATTCCATCACAAATTAGGTGATTCCTAATAGGTGGTATTGATGGATGTTCATGAACTGCAATGGCAAAAATATTTGGAGTGAGGTGCGCATGTGCAAACAAGGAACTTGAAGAACAATTTTGCTTTTGTTCCAAAATGGTTTAGAGGAGGAACATGTTGTTGCTATAGAGATTCTAGGGTTGGATTTCTGAAGTTGTGAGCACAATCATGATGAGGATATTTTTTAGAAAGCTTTTTTTAATTGATTATGCAAGTTCTTCGATATACTTTGAAGGCAATGCATATGGTGCAACATTCATTTCTTCAGGATTGTCAAGACAAGGTGTGTGAGAACATTGATATTATCCAAATGGCTCCTCTATCCATGGTAATGTTGAGCTTCACAAACCTAAATGCTACTAGAAATAAAATCAAGATAAATAAGGCACGAAACTTGCATAGGAAAGGTATAGAGAAGAAATACTATCAAGAAGTTTTCATATTTTTTTTGTCCATGCAAATAGTAAATTATTGTCTCCTAGAGAAGTCAATAGGCTTTTGGATATTGGGGCTGGAATAGGGTATCTATACCATTAAGCCCAACGAAAATTGTGTATCTTTTACTCTAAAGTTTAATGAAAGGGAGATATATCCTCTGGTGGCACTTATCTATCAAAAAAATATTGAAATGCCAAGCGTATTTAAAATTGTGTAAAAGTGGGTAAAATATGTTAGGGGGAATTACCTTACTTTAAGTTGAATTACGGATATGGTGAAAGTATATTTATATTAATTTCAATATATGAGATAACTAATAAGAAGTTGTATAAAAAAATCAAAATATAATTGCAATATATTTAGAAAATAAATATTTATAAAAGCATGATATTTTCTTGATTTTTGCATGAATGTCTTGAGATTGAAGCTTCAAAATATGTAACATATGTGTAATGACATGATCATCAAAGAATCATCGAAGACATGTACAGATGGCAAGACTCAAATCTTTGTTTGTTTACACAACATGATACCTTGGCCATTTTGATCTTCCATATCTTAATGCCAAAATCCACTTGCAACATTGAATTCAATGAAAGCGGTACTCAAACTATCATGGTTGAAAATCTAACCAATGAGAGTTGTACCAACTTCATGTACTCAATTCGGAAGGAAAGAGGTATTCATATCATCATGGTTGAACCAGTGAGGATTGTGCCAATTTCAGTTTCAAATAAGCTCAATGATGAAAGTAGCATCCTTTTTGTTGGAAAAGAGACAGGTAGCTGCATTCATTTTAGATTAATTTTGCATGTTAGTTTGCATTTGGATCATTTTTCTCAAAACGCATAAAAAGAAAAAGGGGATAGAGTTAAAATCAAAACGGTTCATTATTTCTTTACTTGATCGAATATGTTGGACATAATCAAAAACATTAAGTAAATGGTATTTTTGCACTCAAGTTGCATTCATTTTCCATTATTCATTATTCATTAAATTGCATCATTAAATCCTTAACCATTATTTATTATTCATAAATAGTCATTCATCATTAAGTCCATTAATCATCAAGTCCATGTTAATAATCCATTACATTACATATCCATTTAAGATTCATTTAAGTTGCATCATAGATTTATTAATTATCATTTGAAAAGCATATCATAAAAGAGAAGCATTAATCATTAGCCATTATTCAAATAAGATCATTCATCATTAATCATTAAAGCATTAAATAAAAACATTCATTTTCATTTTGCATCCATCTAAGCTATGTCATATATAAGAGATCCCTCTAAAACAAGTAAAGCAAATGCATCCATAACATTTTATATTAGAAAAACACAAAAATAAGCATATAGATAGAAGCATGTGGAACTACACATCATCAAAAAATAAATGTCCAACATCTAATGACATCAAAAGTAAAGAGTGTCCGTCAAAGTCCATGAAATACATCAATAAAGTGTTGATCAAAATGATACATATGATACATTAGATTGCAGAAAATCAATGCTCAACTAGTACCACTTGCACCTGTACTTGTATCTGATCCCCCTACACCTATATCTAGTCCATATGTGCTTGTACCTATACCTCTACTACAACCAGGTTGTGTACCATGTTGAGCCATAGTAGCCATAAAAGTCTGCATCATAGTACTAAATTGAGCCAACTAATCCCTCATCTCTGTCATGACATCCTGCAATGATCGCACATCCTAAACCAGAGTATCTGGTGCCTGCACTACCTGTGCTGGTGGAACTGGGGCAACCAGGGAAACCTGTGGAACTAGTACCTTCTTCATTGTTTGTGGTCTATGCTGACCCCAACCTACAACCCTCAATTAATGGATAACCCTCACTTCTCCCATCCTCACTCCTCCTCCCCTCATCTGAACTCTCCTGATTTCGTCACCCCACATCCTCACACCACCACCTCATATAGGTATATGAGAAATAACCTGCCTATCAACCCTCTCACCTCTCCTAGCTCTCCCACCTCTCACACCTCTCCCATCATCATCGTCATCACCATCATATATGTCATCAATATCTGGAAAGGGCTCTACAGGATCAATAAATCGAAGGAAATGATGTTGACTGAACCACTGAGCATAGTCATTTGTCATCCCTACATCAACAATGCGATCTCTCATATCCCATGCCAAGTGAGGTAAAGAAAGGATATCATCTTGAGCTACTCGATAATCTATCTAAGGACCCCACAAGGATCTCCCAACATGTGCTTGAGCATACAAAGCCAAACCTTGTGGCATACCCTGTATCTAACCGAACTGATAGAGTACCCTTTGAAAGTAGAATCTCTCAATGACCAAAGGAGACTAGTTGATCATCCATCGAGGCATAAACATAAATGGCAACTCTATGTCATCCTCTATCTAGACCTCACATCCAATGTAAGGTCTCCATCTAACTTGATCGATGTCATCCAAGTAATCAACCTTGCCTAGATGAGACTGGACAATAATACCTTCATAAATTTAAGCATATGGTCATCCAAGATCTCTAGCTCGAGCTGTAATAGGCCTAGTAATAGGAATATTCTCCCAAGACCATAGCTATAACAAGGTAGCATTGGCAAATAAGGTTGCACCATGTTGATATACTTGACATGATGCAAATCATGATATATCTGTGCTAATACACAAGAACCCCAGTCAAACTGGAATGGTTGTGCAATCATATCATCCAAGATCCTACCCCAACCCACGGTGAAACTATGACCTCTCTGATGTAGTAATAGAAACCTGCCGATCAAAATGCCCAAAATAGTAGGAAGAACAAGGAAAGAGACGAACTGGGCCCAAGGAATTCTCTCATCACTGATGGTCACATCTTTAAATAATCATCTACATGTTGACCCATCATAAACCTAATTGTAATAAATAATCTCACCCCGAGTGGGAATCCTCAATAACCGATATACATCCTCAAGGGTGATATTCATCTCACCCATCGATAAGTGAAAGGTATTATGGTTAGAGTGCCACCGCTCCGCCATAGTTGTAATAAGACCCCGACTCACATGGAATTGAGGCATGTCTAAAAGGAAAATCAATCTACAATGACCAATCAACCATCGCTCCTAGGCACTCAACTGATTGACCATATCTAATGGCCAAGGATACAAACCCCAGACATATAACTTATAGAGGTGAACCTGTTGAATCAAGTGACATCATATCAGTAATCAATCATCTAAAGTGAATCATCACAAATCAATCAAAACAAATCTTATCATCATCATCATCATCATCATCATCATCATTTTCCTAATTCTAATCAAAGAGGACAAAAAACATCAAATCAAATCAATCATAACAATCAACTAGGATTGACAATCAACACTCATCAAACATGATCAAAACTGATATCAAACCACTTGTTTTCATCACAGGATCAACAATTTTTATTCATTGATCGATCACAAAAATCAATCGAATTGAAAAATTTTCTCAATCAGGTAAAATTTTCAAAAAGTCAGCTACACGTCATTTATCAAGTTGTACGTGCTAAAATGTGTAAGCGCTACTATTTTTATCAAAATGCATTGGAACAACTTGTAAGTGTCATTTCCCATTGAAAGCACTATTACAAATCAGTGCATGCGCTATCAAATGGATTATTTGCAGTAACCTAACCCTAAGTGATATTTTACCTATCATATGTGCTAAAACCTACTTAGGGCATCATCTTATACGCATTATTTCATTACTTGTATACATTACTTCATAACGTAAATGTGCTAAAACAATTTTGTACTCACTATCAAACTAATCCTACGGACTATTTCATCTAAATTATAAAAACAAATTCTAACAAGGCCTAAAAATCCAAATAATTTGCAATTAATTAACAAAATTGACAAAAGAGATAAATTGAGGTACTCGCCGAAGGTCCATAGTCACGCGGGCGCTGATATCTCTAACCTCGCTTGAACCAATGCTCTCAAATCAGGACCACCATCGATGATTTCACCAAAAGGGCAGAGTGAAAAGTCAAAAGGCAAAAGTGAAAATGAATAGTAAAAAAGAATTTTAGCCCTATATATAGCCTTTTGACCTAAAAGAGGGCTTTTTAGTGGAAAAATTGACCCAGGGTCAAAATTGATTACTAATTTTTTTTGAAACTGGGGCATTCTCATCAGTCAATCATCACATCATTATCGAAAATAAAATCGAATTAAATGCAATTTTTTTTAAAAAGAGCACAAAGGAATATTTTCATCAAATCACATTCCATTTAATTTCTAAGGGGGCATGTAATTGTATCATCATTTATTTAAATTAGAGACTTGTTTCAAATCAGAGATTGAAAGTAAAATTTCTTGAATTCATCAATAGGGCATCAAAATCAGTGAATCTTTTCAAATTGAGCATCATATCCAGAATCCATCATCATATCCAGAATCTGCATTATTAATCAATCAGAGTTTTATCAAGGAATTTGCATCGTCAAGATCGAATCAGACATCAGTTAATCAAACATCAGACATTCTTTGAACCAATGTGCTTCATACATTGATTCAAAAAGGGGCATTTGTAGACACCTAAAAATAGTCAGGTTAATCCAAGTGAGCAATCAAAGGCAAAATTAGAAATTAATTGAAATCAAAGCCAAAGAGGATTAATTAAATCAAAAATGTCATTTCATTGTGTAATTGATTTTAATCAAATTAACTGTATAGTTTAACTAAATCAAATTCATCCCATTCAAGGGGTACACATGGCTAAAGAAATTAAATAAATCAATTAATTAATTCCTAAAATTTCTCACCTACCACATGGGAAGGAATTAAATAAACCAATAGGAATTGAGAATTGTGCTCACATGGATCAAATCCAAATTGATTCTCCATTGAGTACTCATCTTGAGAATGAATCTAAGGCACTCATTTTGTCTCTTTGTCCCAAGCTTTCAGAACAAAATATTTAAATTGCCTCGCCATTTGAAACCATCAACTTGACCCAACTTGATCATGGTTAAACTTACTCCACCCCCTAAGCTTGAGAAATCTATAAATAGAGATCAAAAATCAGGAGAAAAGGATCAACTCTCATTTAGTAATTGCATCCTTATTATAGTCATTTTGATTTTGAAAGCATAGTAAGAGCATTTTTAGCATAACTGAGTAAATATAGGCATTTAGATCCATCATTTTAACTTCAAATTCTCATTTTAGAGTTGTCTCTAATGGATACCAACTAAGAGCATTACATTAGCTTCTTTAATTAGAGATCCATGAGATGTTCTTGCATTTAGATTTCAATTCAATCTTATTTTTAAAATCTTAATTAGATTCAATTGACTTGATATCTTAGCAAATTAATTTCATGAAGGTATTCTATATACACATTTAGTATGGGTAGCATTAAGTTAGCTTTTAGGAATTGTTACTAGAGACTTGGGGTTTTACCTTTTTACTATGGCATGGATATTTATAATGTTTGAAATGTGATAATGGTTTCAATCATTTTACCCAATCTTTGTTCATTTTAAGCTTATTAGTTTGTGAACTCTTTGAGAGAGAATTTTTTATGATGTTATGGTTTGAGGACCAGTGTGTAATTATGGGATTATGGTTTGAGGACCAATGTGAGTTCTAGTTATCTTTTATGGAACTGAAATTGATTCATGATTTATATTATTTGTGAGATCTATTTGTGATCTATGAGCCTAGGGGAGGTTAAATAGGTGCATCTTAGGTGAGTGGCCTACAATAGGGGTCCAGGACCCAAAGTGGTCAGTACCAAGGTAGCCTATTGTAAGTTGTGTAATAAGTAATAACTTAATAAATTTTTTAGGCAAGCATTAATAAGATAATTGTATGTCTCACTCATGCCTTGAGTTCTTGTATAGGCTAAGGATGGCCATGGGATGATACTTGGAGAGTAGGTATGATTAGAGTTCCTCGTCTTCATGAGAGGGTATTTTGGTTTCGCATGGGTCATGTTGAGGGTCTGAAGTCCAGAGTGACCAGTCTAGGGTAACTCAACCTGATAAATACTTGAGGGTCTGGGGTCTAGAGAGACCAGTCCAAAGTAACTCAAGTAGTTGTCCATGTGATGACACTCTTATAGTATGTAGCCTAAGTCTCCTCTATAGTTTTTGCATTTTCCTTTGGTGGTGTGTCTTGGTATTTTAGTATTATCTGGTTTTGTTTTAGTATTTGGTATTTGGTATCTATTGGTATGTGGTGTTGGTATTGGTACTTATTGGTATTTTGATATTTATTATCTTTTCTTTATCATTAGTTGGTGGTACCTTTTGAGATAGAGAGCTTTCAAGATCACTTGCCTAGGTTTTGTGTTATTGATTTTAGTGTATGATATCCGAATGGGGTTTTTTGTTATCTCCTCAATACAGTGGGAGTGGACCTTTGGTTCCATGAGGTCAGGTAGTAGTGATTCTTTTACCATTTGAGATTTTGTCATTCTTGTATTGGTGCTAGATGATCCCTATTTATGTTACCTTCTTGTACTTCATTAGAGACTTTTTCATATCTATCTTATGATGTTTTATTTGTACCTTGTACCAATGCTTCAGATGTGATTATTTTGGGTTACTATTTTATACTTTGTACTCAATTATTGTTACATACCCCGTGACTTGTGCAGTGGATGTTGTTTCATTATGTGTACCTTGATTTATCAAATTGTATCTATGTGTTCATTTATGTGATGATGTACTTGTTATTCATTTATATATGAGAGATTTGTAATTAGACTTAATCTAAAATAATTAATAAATGTATACATAATTCTACATCATGGAACCTTTGAGAATTGTTAACTTTAATTGAGTTGTACTTATGTACTTGTTTGTATCTTATGTTGTATTGCTTCTACATTGTTATCATTATTTTTTTGTAAACTCTTAAGAAAAAAATTTATTCTGTAAACATAGCAACATGTTTTAGGTTAAATTCTCTTGGGTTCCCTAGCGGAGCATTACAAAAAGTGGATAAACTATGTTAGAGGAATATTGTACTTTAACTCAAATTATGGGTATGGTAAATGTATATTAATATTTATTTTATTATATGAGAGTTATTCATAAGAAGGTGTATATAAATATCAAAATATGATTGTCATGAAAATATTTGAGTATATGTCCCTCAACTTTCCTCTCCTCTAGTAGATTTAAATGAATTTGTGTGAAGGCGGGTAAAATATGTTAGAGGAATACCTTACTTTAACTTATATTATGGGTATGGTAGAAGTATACTATATTTATTTTATTATATGGGAGGTATTCATAAGTAGGTATATATAAAACTTAAAATATAATTTTCATGAGAATGAAGATTTGAGTATCTATTCCTCAGCTTTCCTCTTGGACATTTTCTTAATTTTCTTTCATAATGAAGCCATAGGAAGGATTCTTCTAGAGACTAATGAATATGTTGGCATATGTTTGTCATTGATTTCAAATAAAGATTTTCATAAATAGGACAATTTGGGTGAACAATACAATTGAAGTCATATGTTATTTATAGATTGGATACATGACAAGATGCACTGCATATGTTAATAACATAATCTCTTGCAGCTCCAATGTAGGATCTAGATAGTTTGGGCTTAATTTCTTAGTATTTCCAATGCAAATGTTTGATCTTGTCACTTTGGCAACAAGAACTCTAATTATGGAGATAGGAACTTCAATAAGAAGCATATTACTAATCATAAATTTTAATATTTAAAAATGACTTTCAAAGTCATATCTTAAGTTGATGTCCAATTGTTCATTAGCATGGGTTTGAAGGTTAACGTTTAATTTCAAATGATAAAGGCTAGTTCTAGTGGGAAGAAATTGATAGTTAGTTGCCAGTTTAGTTCAGCATGTAACAAATCTCCAAGCTACTCAATGAAATATGTAAAAGGATGAAAACTTGTTTGTTGTTATTTTTGTATGAGGATTAAATCATAGAAAAAGTCCTTTGTAGAGAATTTGAATGTTTTTAGAATGTTTATGAGTTTAGTTCTACATATTTGATGTTGAACATTTGTTTTTATAGAATTAAGGAGTTTATGAGAGTTTCAATGACTCTAATTGATAGACTTAACTATAGTGTAGTTTTATATGATGGAAAGTTGAATTACAATGACTTGTCCTTTGTAATCATTGAATTTATAAGAATTTTGTAGAAGTTTAGATTGTAGTAGACAACAAGTAGTGGAATTAATGTTATTTAATGAAATAGAGTTGTTGGAAACTACAATGAAATAATTTGTATATTGTCATTGATGTCAAACCTTAATTGGTAAGATAGTTGCTATCTAGGATACTACCATATCTTTTAATTGATGAAGAGGATTTGAAAAGAGGAGATAACAAGAGGACCTAAGGAAAGGTTGAGTTATGTGATACTTCAATGGGTACCTGATTAGTTGGCACAATGACAAGGTAATGTGTTGTTTATCTAGTAAGAAGAAAGACTAGAAATGTAGGCTTAACCGAGCAAAAGTGAAGAAATCTAGTTTAAGCCGAGTGATGTTAGTGTCGACCGAGCGCTAGTATATGCCGAGTAAATCTAGTGTTGATGGAACATCCGTAATTGTTGAGCGACATGAAATTACCAAGCAAAGATAGTGTTTGCCAAGGAAGACAATTTTTAGTGATGACCGAGATACACGGTGATGACCAAGAAGATGAACACAATATTGACCGAGTGTTATTCATTTATATTTGGGGAAAGAATTGAGGATCCCAGCTGACATAGTTGAATTCTTGGGATATGTAAAACATGTTGACATTATTAATAAATTGTATGGAGCATTTAATGCATGGTAAATCATTTTCTTATGGATTCAAAGAGAAGTTTGGAGATGTATCTAGAGGAAAAGATGAAGAACATAATGATGGAAGGATTTGATGAATCTTACCTAAACCTGAGATCTACAGAGGAGATGAAGCGGTAAAAGATTGATCTATCTGATCAAGGAGGTATAAGATTAACCTAATTGTGAGGTTACAGAGTGGAGAAGAAGAGGTTGATGTTATTGACTGGTAAGTCTAAGCAAAAGGTTGAAGGTGAAGTTGTGAAGAGCTAAACAGAGTTGTGGTGATTGCTTGAAGTGAATTCCAAGAAGATCAGAGATGGAGATGGAAATGAAGGTTAGTCAATAAATCAGCATATGTGTGAAGTGGATCTATATTTGCAAAGTGAGTTATATATTTTTCATATCATAACCTATTGTTACTTTCTAACCATTGTATCAGTCTAAATCCTTTAATCAAGGTTGACCTAACAATAATTGTATAAATACTTTAATCAAGGTGAAATTATAATGGAATGTTCTTAAGTCCTCTAACCAGACCACTTTTGACAGTGTTTTAAATCCTTTAACAGGGTCACACCTAATAGTGTGTATGTAAACCTTTAACCGAGTTGGCTTCTCATAGAGCTCACTTCAGAAGCGTGAAAATCAATAGCATGTTACAAAGTGGTTTTTCCCAAATTGGGTTTCCACTATAAATCCTATTGTTATACTTGTGTGAATGATTTTGATGTGGATGATGTTGAAAGCTTTATATTCTGCAAGTTAATTACTTTAGGATAGTGGACTGCATGTTATATGTTTCTGATATATGATATAGAGACCGAGTTGAATTATTGATTAGATCTGAGTTTGTTGAAGTACTAAAAAGTTCAATTGATACATCTGGACCTGAGAACAACTGATTCACCCCCCCCCCCCTCTCTGTAGTTCTAAAATCATTGTAACAATTGGTATCAGAGCAGTTGGTGCTTATAGTGAAAATTTTAAAGGTACTTGAAGCTAATGATCAAGATGTACAAAAAGGAGGTACCAAAGATGAACAAAGAGAACTTCCATGCATGGCAGAGTTTGATGAAATTGCATCTAGCTAGTATTGGTGATTCGGCAAAATACTATGTTGAAAATGAGTATGTTATACCTGTTGCACCTTTCACTACCGAGGAGATGCAAGCAAAACAAGAACACAATCAAGCAATGTTGGAGATTGCATCTTCCCTAAGCTATCTTGAATTTGAAGACATCAAGGACTATACTAATGAAAAGAAAATGTGGGACACTCTTGCAACTATCTATGGTGGAGATACAAATGTACTGAGAGCCAAATCTGAAAGTTTGAGAGGTAAGTTTGATGAAATTAAAATGCAAGAAGGTGAAAATATTGCTCATTGTTGTGGAAGAATTAAGGAGGTAGTGAATGCTATTAGAGGAGATAATGGAAACATTGATGATAAAATTGTTATTGGTAAAGTATTAAGAACTTTTCTTCCTATCTATGCTATTAGAATTTTTGCAATACAAGAATATAGATGTAACCCTGGTAATGTTCTAACTCTGGAAAATCTTGTTGGTAAGCTTACTGCTTTTGAGCTGTCTAATTATGATAACTACATTGTTCCTAATGTTGAATATGCATTCAAGTCTCAAATTGTTATGCATAAGTCTAAGAAAAAAAAGAAAAATGTGTGAAAAGTGATAGTGACAGTGACAGCGATAGTGACACCTCTGATGAAGATCTAGATGATCTTGAGGCACTTATGGCTAGAAGGCTAAATAGAGAAAAAGGGAAATATAAAGGTAAAGTTCCTATAATCTATTTTTCATGTAACAAAGTTGGCCATATTGCAGCAAGATGCCCTAACAAGACTGACAAGGATGAGAGAAGGGCAAACAAGTACAAAGACAAGAGAAATGAAAGAGATCATAGAAGGTACAAAGACTACAAAGACAAAGGTAAGAAATATTTCCATATTGTTGAAGAGGAAACTGACAGTTGTAATCACCCAAAAATGGTCATCTAGACTATTAACCCCTTGCTAGCATTATTTGCTAAAATCATCAATTGCTTATTCTTGATCAAATCCTAATTCTATCATTTATTCGATTATTTTCTATGGGCTAACCATTTTACCCTAAAGTCTTTATTTATTTAAATGGAATTTCCTCCCTTTTTATTAAATAAAAAGCCCCCACTTTTCCTCTTATCCTAAGTTGCACAAATAAAGCATTATTCTTATTTTATAAAAATAAGAAAAGGCCTTTTTGTCTCACATGGGGCACAAAAGTCAACACTTATTTCTCATTGGAGGAAACTTGTGCACATTGATTGCTCCTCTTTCAAGCTCCACTCTTGATTAAATCTTTTGCCTCTTAATCTCCATGGTCCATTCCTTTTCAATTCCTATAAAAGAAGAGCTCTATCCTCATTCTAGGATCAAAAACTTTTTATGCTAATCTTATGTAGCAAGATTTCTTGGAGACTTTGGAGACTTTTGGAGATCTTATTGCATTTAGCCTTCATTTCTTGCATTTTTAGCTTAGCTTCATGTTTATACTTTCTTAGCTTAGTTTTTTTTCATGATCTAGTTTACTTCACATAGCTTAATTAGCAAGGATTTGTAATACTTTTATCTTTCATTTCCATAGCTTAGCTTTCATTTTCATTCTTAGCATAGCTTACATTTCATCTCCATTTGGGATATTGGCATTCTTGCCCTTGTCTCATTGAATCTCCCATTGCATGGTTTACTAGCAAGGTTATTGGCTTAATAGCTCTAGCTAAGAGCATTCTTGAAACCCTTGCACTCCATGCTTAGGGAGCTCTAGGTCACCTTCCCAAGGTTTCCCATTCATGGATTCTCTTGGAAGCAATGGCTTAGAGAAGTGCACATCTTAGTGTGTACAACAGTGAAACTAGTGAATCTGATGAATGTAATATAGAAGTTGTTTATGTTGCTATGAAAGATGATTATGATGAAGATAAGAAAACTGCACTTATTTCTTATGTGAGTAAAGGTGATAAATGAATTATTGATAGTGGTTGCTCACATCACATGACTGGTGATAAAAGTAAGTTTGAGACCCTATATCATTACAAAGGTAGAAGTGTTAAGTTTGGTAATGATGCACCATGTCCTATGAAGGGAAAAGGATCAATTAGATTAACTGATAAGATCAAGTGTTAAAATTCTTATTGGGTTGAAGGTCTTAACTATAATTTGATGAGTGTTTCACAGTTGAACAACACTGGTTACCGAGTAGAATTTCATCACAGAAAGGATAAAATATTTGATGCCACTAGTGAACTAATTGGAAGTAGAGAACAGATAAGAGGTGATTTGTTCTATCTAGACCTATCTAAAGAAACATGTTTGTTTGCACAATTTGATGATGTATGGTTATGGCATAAGAGGTTGTGTCATGTGAATTTTGACGATCTGGTAAATATTAGTAAAAATAAGAAAGTTAGAGGTTTGTCGAGATTGAATAAATCTAATAATGTGATGTGTAAACAGTGTCAATTGCGAAAAATGACAAAGTCTAGTTTTAAGAGCAAGACATATACTTCTGACAATATTTTGTAATTGGTTCATACTGGCCTTTGTGGACCTATGGGTGTACAAAGTTATTGTGGTGATAAGTATTTCATTTTTATTTTTTATGACTATTCTAGAATGATAATTGTAATGTTTTTGAAAGAGAAATCTGATGCATTTCAGTTGTTTAAGTGGTATTTAGCAAAAGTTGAAAAAGAAACAAGTAAAAGCTTGAAATGTTTGAGATCTGACAGAGGTGGAGAGTTTATATCAAATGAGTTCAATCTATTCTGCAATGATAAAGGAATGAAGAGATAGATATTTGCACCAAGGACACCTCCACAGAATGGCGTAGCAGAAAGAAGAAACAGGTCAATTATGGATTGTGCTAGAACATTGATGATAGAAAAGAATGTTGCACAAAAGTACTAGAGAGAAGCTATAAGTACAGTTGTTTATACCTTGAACCAAGTACAAATCAAGAAAGGTACAAATGCTACACCTTTTGAGTTATGGCATGGATATGCACCTAATGTCAAATATTTTAGATTCTTTGGGAGTAAATTCTATATATTGAAAGACAATAGGAATGGAAAATTTGATACCAAAAAGTGATGAAGGCATATTCCTAGGATATTCCACTAAGAGAAAAGCTTATAAGTGTTTGAATTCTAACACTAAAAAAGTTGTGGAAAGTGAAAATGTTAGAGTTGATGAATATGTAGAAAGAAATGAAGTTGACTGCAAGCAAGAACCTGAAGATTGTAGATCTTTTGTATGCATGGAAGAAGGAGAGGCAAGTAATACACCTGAACCAGATGCAGAATTACACAAAGGTAATGTCGAGCATCAAGAGGATTTTGTAGAGCATTAGGAGGATGTCATCGAGCAATCAAAAGAAGAAGCAAATAATTTGCAAGATGAACCTAAAGATCTAGAACAAGGAGAAAAGAAATCTGAACCTACATTGGCACAGTATGTAAGAAGACATCATAAGCCTGAGAAAATCATTGGAGATAAAGAATCTAGAGTCATGACAAGAAGTAAGTTGAAAGATCATACATGCTTACTATGTTATTTTGAGCCTAAAATAATAAAAGATGCTTTAGTGAATGAAGACTGGATACAAGCCATGAATGAAGAAAGAGAGAAGATAGAAAAGAATAAGACCTAGACTCTAGTGCCGAGACCAAAATATAAGAATGTTATTAGAACAAAATGGGTATTCAAAAACAATCTAAATGAACATGGAGAAGTCACTAGAAACAAAGCTAGATTGGTATGCAAGGGGTATGCACAAGAAGAAGGAATTGACTATGGGGAGACATTTGCCCTTGTTGCAAGATTAAAAGAAGGACTCTATTTGCATATGTAGCTTATAAAGGATTCAAAGTCTATCAAATGGATGTCAAATTTACATTTCTAAATGGGATATTAGAAGAAATACACATTGAACAACCTGAAGGATTTGCTGACCCAAGAAAGAAGAATATGGTTTACAAGTTGCACAAGACACTGTATGGATTGAAACAAGCCCCCAGGGCATGGTATGAGAGACTCCATAATTACTTGATAAAGATTGGATTTGCAAGGACAAATGACAACAGTAATCTGTATATGAAGACTGAGAAAGGTAAAGGGATTTTGTTAGCTGAAATCTTTTTTGATGATATCATATTTGGAGGACAAGATGCCTTATGTCAAAACTTTTCAAATGAGATGCAAACTGAATTTGAAATGTCTATGTTTGGTGAGATCAAATTCTTTGTTGGTTTGCAAGTTTATCAAATGAAGAAAGATATCTATATTACTCAATCTAAATATGTCAAAGAGATACTAAAAACTTTTGGTATGGAGGATTCCAGACCAATAAGTACTCCTATGGGTATTGGACAGAAACTATCTAAAACTGATGATATAGTTGAAGTGAATCGAATCTTGTATAGATCTATGATTGGAAAGATACAATACATTGTTCATAGTAGACTGAATATTTCCGTAGCAGTTGGGATTCTGACAAGATTTTATTCCAATCCTAAGTAAAATCATATGATGGCAGTGAAAAGAACATTGAGATAGTTTAAAGGAGCAGAGGATTATAGATTATATTAAAAGAAGAATGATGAGTTTGAAGTGAGTTTACATTGATGCAGATTGGGCTGGAAATTTTGATGACAAAAAAAGTACAAGTGGTGGAGCATTATTTCTAGGAAAGAGACTAGTCTTCTGGATAAGCAAGAAATAGAACTACACTTCCCAATCTACAACAGAAGCTGAGTATGTAGCAACAGCAGTGAATTATTCAAATTTAGTGTGGATCAAGCAATTGTTAAAAGCTATGAAGGAATAAATCACTGAGCCAGTTGTTATTTTCTATGATAACACAAGTGCTATTAATATATCAAAGAATCCAGTGATGCACACCAAGACTAAGCATATTTCAATCAAGTATCACTACTTGAGAGAGTTGGTTCAAGACAAAGAAGTGAGATTGGAATATGTGAATACAAAGGAATAATTAGCAGATATATTCACAAAAGTGTTACCTAAGGATGCTCATAAGTATCATAGAGGTAAATTAGGGGTGATTCCCCTAATTGAGGCTACCTAGTAACATAGGAGCACTGCATCAAATGTCCTAATCAGATTATCTAACAAATTGATGCAGAAAAGGTCACACTTTAGGAATTGCCTAGAGTTGTGAGAAGTAAGGCAGAGATATTAATCAGTCATAAGCAAGATGACAGAGGGAGTATATAGCATACAAAACTGACATGACGACACCTACATGGTAAAGATGTAAGAGACAGATACAAGCTTTGGAATTCTTGTCAAAGAGGGAGAGATTATTCAATGAAACCTGAGGGAGAGATACAAAAAATATTCAGAGGGAGTAATTGAGTGAGCGATCATGCAAAGAAAAAGTTGTGAATCAAAATGAAGCTAAAGATATTAATAAAAATCTGATACATAGATATTTTGGATTGTTTGGTAAATCATGTGTTATTCATGTGGTGTTTTCATCAATGCTAAAGAGTGATATTGTTGGAAACTATAATTTAAACAATTGTTATATTGTCATTGATGTCAAACCTTAACTAGTAAGACAGTTTCTATCTAGGATAGTACCATATCTTTTGATTGATGAAGAGGATTTGAGAAGAGGAGATAACAAGAGGACCTAAGGAAAGGTTGAGTTATGTGATACTTCAATGGGTACTTGATTAGTTGGCACATTGACAAGGTAATGTGTTTTTTATCTAGTAAGAAGAAAGACTGGAAATGTAGGCTTGACCAAGCAAAAGTGAAGAAATATAGTTTAAGCCGAGTGATGTTAGTGTCAACCAAGTGCTAGTATATGCTGAGTAAATCTAGTGTTGACTGAACATCAGTAATTGCCGAGAAATAGGAAATTACTGAGAAAAGATAGTGTTTGTCGAGGAAGACAATTTTTAGTGATGACCGAGAAGATGAACATAGTATTGACTAAGTGTCAGTAATTTACATTTAGGGAAATAATTGAGGATCCTAGCTAACATAGTTGAATTCTTGGGATATGTAAAATGTGTTGACATTATTAATGAATTGTATGGAGCATTTAATGCATGGTAAATCATTTTCTTATGGATTCAAAGAGAAGTTTGGATATGTATCTAGAGGAAAAGATGAACATAATGATGGAAGGATTCGATGAATCTTACCTAAACCTAAGATCTACGAAGGAGATGAAGCAGAAATAGATTGATCTATCTAATCAAGGAGGTATAAGATTAACCTAATTTTGAGGTTATAGGGTGGAGAAG
Organism: Chamaecyparis obtusa; assembly: GCA_027943335.1. Taxonomy (NCBI): domain Eukaryota; kingdom Viridiplantae; phylum Streptophyta; class Pinopsida; order Cupressales; family Cupressaceae; genus Chamaecyparis; species Chamaecyparis obtusa. Next base: position 1,176,443 of record BSBK01000899.1, read on the forward strand.
AAGATTTTGATGTTATTGATTGATAATTCTAAGCAAAAGGTTGAAGGTGAAGCTGTGAAGAGCTAAACAGAGTTATGGTGATTGTTTGAAGGGAATTCTGAGCAGATCAGAGATGGAAATGGAAATGAAGGTCAGATAGTAAATCAGCATATGTGTGAAGTGGATCTGTATTTGCAAAGTGAGTTGTATGTTTTTTTTCAGATCAGAACCTACTATTACTTTCTAACCATTATATCAGTCTAAATCCTTTAATCAAGGTTGACCTAATAGTCATTGTATAAATTTTTTAATCAATGTGAAATTCTAATGGAATGTTCTTAAGTCATCTAACCAGGACACTTTTGACATAGTGTTTTAAATCCTTTAACAGGGTCACACCTAACAGTGTGTATGTAAACCTTTAACCAGGTTGGCTTCTCATAGAGCTCACTTCAAATAAGTGAAAATTAGTAGCATGTTACAAAGTGGTTTTTCCCAAATTGGGTTTCCACTATAAATCCTAGTGCTATACTTCTATGAATGATTTTGATGTGGATGATGTTGAAAGCTTTATATTATGCAAGTTAATTACTTTAGGACAGTGGAATGCGTGTTATATGTTTCTAATATATGATATAGAGACTGATTTTAATTACTGATTAGATCTGAGTTTGTTGAACTACTGAAAAGTTCAATTGGTACATCTAGACTTGAGAACAGCTGATTCACCCCCCTCTCTATTTTGGATATCACTTATACCAATTGTTGGAAATCTATTATGGGAAAGTAAGATAGTGAGAGGGGGGTGAATTAGATATCTACCAATAATTCCATTTTGACATAAACTTACTTGCATAACACAAACATAAAATTCAATACTAAAATAGATCTAACATCCTAATCTTCATCCATAAAAATGAAACATAACACAATGATTTTGGTTACCCAAAAACCCTTGAAAGGTAAAATTGGGGTGGGGATGACACCCACAAATTTTCACTACTGCAGTATCAAAGTTTTCTTGTTAGGGCTACAAAGTTTGATCATAAAATAATGATCTACCATGTGAAGGGTATGCCCTTCTAAGAGATTTAAGACTTATAAAATCTACCTTGCAAAAGGATTTAAACTTACATCAAAGTAAGCACTTGGTTAAGAGATTTACTTAGGTCTATAAAACCACTTTGTTAAGAGATTCTCTCTGATAGACCTGTCAGAATGATTTAGTACCTAATCCTTCAGTTTGCATTGTGATGCTAATAACATATGTTCTCCTTCCAATATAGATTTGATCTCCTCTATCAAATATATCTCTATTTTGTCCTTCACTACTCTACTCGTTCACTGATCTCCTCAGTCACTTGCCACTATGTGAGCAACCACATGATTGTTGATAAAAGTAAGTTTGAGACCCTAGATCATTACAAAGGTAGAAGTGTTAAGTTTGGTAATGATGCATCATGTCTTGTGAAGGGAGAATGATCAATTAGATTGACTGATAAGATCAAGTGTGAAAATTCTTATTAGGTTGAAGGTCTTAACGATAATTTTTTGAGTGTTTCACAGTTGAACAACACTAGTTACCAAGTGGAATTTCATCACAGAAAGGCTAGTGAGACCGATTTGAATTGTTGATTAGATCAGAGTTATATTTAAAATGTGTGAAAAGTGATAGTGACAGTGACATTGATAGTGACACCTATGATGAAGATCTAGATGATCTTGAGGCACTTATGGATAGAAGGCTAAAGAGATGAAAAGGGAAATATAAAGGTAAACTTCCTATAATCTATTTTTCATGTAACAAAGTTGGCCATATTGCACCAAGATGCCCTGATAGGACTAAAAAGGATGAGAGAAGGGAAAACAAGTACAAAGATGAGAGAAATGAAAGAGATCACCAAAGGTACAAAGACTACAAAGATAGAGGTAAGAAATCTTGCTATATTTTTGAAGAGGAAACTGACAGTGAAACTAGTGAATTTGATGAATGTGATATAAAAGTTATTTATTTTGCTATGAAAGATGATTTTGATGAAGATGAGAAAATTGTACTTATTTTATGTGAGTAAAGGTGATAAATAGATTATTGATAGTGGTTGTTCACATCACATGACCAGTGATAAAAGCAAGTTTAAAACCCTAGATCATTACAAAGGTAGAAGTGTTAAGTTTGGTAATGATGCACCATGTCCTATGAAAGGAAATGATCAATTAGATTGACTGATAAGATCAAATGTGAAAATGCTTAATGGATTGAAGGTCTTAATTACAATTTTTTTAGTGTTGCAGAGTTGAACAACACTAGTTACCAAGTGTAATTTCATCACAGAAAGGCTGAAATATTTGATGCCACTAGTGAACTAATTGGAAGTGGAGAACAGATAAGAGGTAATTTGTATCTTGATTATTTTTTCTTAAATTAATGTGTAGGGGTTGGCAATCCTTGAAGTTGGTGATCCTAAACTTGTAAGGTATTGGTGTTCCTAGAGCTAGTGCTTTGAAATAGTACCCAATAAGGCTTTGGTCGATGAGAGCTTATTTGTATAATAAGTGAGATCTTTTCCAATGAGGCATGCATGTAACTAGTGAGGTTTTGGTCGATGAAGCCTAATAAAATTCTCTTCTATAGTGGTTTTTCACCCTTAAAGGATTTTCCAATCAAATACTTATGTTATGTGTCATACGTGCATGACTTTTGTGATCTTTTTGGTGGACGTATTCCTCTATGCTATTGTCTCTTGATTTGGTCTAATATGATATGTTATATTTGTTTGAAGGCATAGTGATTAATTATTTATTGATTAAATAAAGTGTTTTAGTGACCATTAATTTACTTGGCCTCTTAGTGGTATGAAGTATTCCAACAAGAGGTATCAAAGCAATAGGTTCTTTATAAGAAGTTTAATAGTCTAAGGTAGATCATGGCAGAGAATAATTGCAATAACGAAACAAGAAGGTTCTTCAGTTACAAAAATATCTCTATCTGATGGCAATGAGTATGATTTTTGGAAACTTAGAATGAAAATATACTTGGAGTATTGTCCTTGAAATTGTAAGAACAAAATTAGTGTATAATTTTATGATTATTTAGCAGCCACCTTAGTGTATTTTCTATAATGCGACCACATATGGCACTCAATGGACACCTAAATTCAAATATGGGTCCTTTATCATTTCAATCTTGTTTAAAATTGAGGCAAGCCCTTATTTCTAAGTTTTATCCTCTATTTCTCCTCCACCAATAATTAATTTCATCACCTATGCCCTATATTACCATTTATGGCCTTTGTGTTTTGTCCTAACCACAAAATTGGTTATACCTTATAGTCCCACATCCTTTGATTGTCCAGGACCCATGTTCCTTATTTGGTCCATGATTTGGTGGAACATAATATTTCAGACATTATGTCCCCCGACATTTGAGCCCAAATTTGAACCTAGGGCCTATCCTGGGGTTTTAGTGAGGGATTGGGATTTATAGTCGACTTGCTTAAGTTTTGGCCCCCGAGATGTTGTGAGAGGTATATAAAAACCCTATCCTCATTTTGGTATATAGAGATCAAGTCTTCAAGTATCCATGATCAATTTTTCATCAAGTATCCATGTGTTATCAAACATTCATAATCAAGCTATCAAGTGCAAGGAAGCAAATCAAGTTCAAGATCCATCAAGCAATCAATTCTTATTCTCAAGCATTGAAGGTGTTCTTCACCATGGATCTAGCTTCTTTCCCTCATTGAAGGCCTCAAAAAATGATTCTTCTATCAAGGAAGGAGATACACCTACCTCTTCAATCCTTCTTCTTCCTCTCTCAATCAAGCATTGTGGTGAATTACAACATCCATTACATAAGGTTTTATCTTCCATGATAAATCCTTTTTGGGTTTTTGTGTTAGGTCAAAGTTATTGCATCAACATATTTGATCACATTCAAAGAAGCATTTGCATTTCCAAGGTATGATATAATTCATTTCTTATATCTAGCTTCTTTTATATGATTACAACACACTTTTATTTCTTTCATTTCATTTCAAGGTTGATTCCTAAACATGGGTTTGACTAAGGAAAACCCCTTTATCCAACCTTTCTCCTTGTTTTTTATTTGTGTGCAAGAACAAGTGGTACAGTTGTTGGAAATTTTATGGACAGATCAGGATCTAACAGGGTAACTTTGTAATTTTTCAACCAAAAACACTAGGAACATAAAGAAAACCATTTTTTTCCCTACATTTTCTACTCAAATTGATACCATAGGTTAGTTTCAATGTCTAGATCTCATTTCAAGTCATATCTAGTTTACTGACAGTTATTTATTAGTTAGTAATTTTATGGTTTGTCTATTTAGCCTCTACATTACATTATCATATTCACTTTCCCTCTCCATTTTTCACATCTTACATATTTAATAAAGGATCATTATCACATTCAAATTTTTGGACTATGTGAGCCTATTGGGATATCTTCTTGAACTAAATGTATATATTTGAAAAGGATGAGTAATCTACCCCAATACATTACTTCCCTTTTCCTATTGTACATTTTGGTGAACTTGACTCTTATTACATACTTCTAATTTTGGTGTTAGATCTCTTGCATTTCCTTCTTGGATCTAATTTGTTTATCTTTCATGGAGTGGACTAATTTATATTGGTGTGTGATAACCTTTGTTGTTACATTTCTTCTTACTTATCTTTATTAATCAAATGGAGTGAATAATACTTTGTTACATCTCATGATATTTATGTTCCTTCAAGGTTTTCTTTCATATGACATTATGTGAACTTCAAATATCTTTCTCCCTTATAAACCATCTTTTAAGACTTTTATCGATATTTCATGTAGTTTTCTCATTCAATTTTTAGAAAAATGCATGGAATATATATTGATTACATAAGAGCCTTTGTTGATGAACCTATAGTTGATAATATCATAAACCACCTTAAATCCTCTCCTATAATTCCTATTATTCATGAGGATAGAGATAAAACTCTTAATCATATATTAGTGAGACCTAGATCCTCTCCTCGTAAACCCACCCTAATGGATAGTATTAAGGAAGCTAGTTTATGCATATCTTTGGATTATCTTAAAAACTCTTCTTTTTATCAAGATGATTTATCCCCATGAAAAACATTAAGTAGACATGAAGATAAACCTTCTTCTTCCTCCCCACCTAGATACAATGGGAGTAGTGATAGGAAATCCAATCTCCCTAAAGAGAATCATATTTTCCATCCTATTCCTCCTCAAACTACACATTTTTATAAACATAAATATGAATCTCCTTCTCCCTCAACATTGATAGCTAATTACAATGTGGGATATGACATTACACTCAACAAGGTTATATTGGACAAGGTCTTGGTATTAATCGACAAGGTATAAAAGTTCATATCAATCTTTCTACACAAGTTACTAGAAGTGGTCTAGGTTTCATATCTCAAGCCAACACCAAGTACCTACTTCCACTCCTATGGATCCTTCTTCACAACCTACACCTCCTTGCTTAAGAATTCTTTTACCAAAACCATATGTAGTTACACCTCATTTTGATGACCATTTGGCTTTAGCTAAGAGATCTTTTGGAGACTTAAATATCATACTAAAATTTTCTTTTCTTTTAGAAATTTTCCAAAAATCTATGTGATTATCATTATCTTTTTCATCATAGAAATAAACATTCTCTTGTTGATTGTATTGAATTTAGGAAAAAATTTCAAGATTTGGTAGATCATCATCTCATTACATTAACAATGGTTCTTATAAAATAAAATAAAAATCACAAACATACCTCAGCATCTCTCTTTCCTATTATTTTGTTTTCCGTCATGTGATCTTATAAGCTCAATTCATTAGTAGGCTCTTTTTGTTGCATGATGTTCACTTTTGAACAACATATTAGGAATTTTCCCTTGTCTTTTTTCTTGGGTGGAAAGGTCTATCTCTTTTTTCATTCTTATTTTCAAGGACCCGTCATCTCCTTTTTGGTTAATTATATTATGATGTCCTTCCATACATGGACTTGTTTGTTAAGGATATTCCACTCCAATTGGCTTGATGTCCTTATTTACATTATCTTCCTTGCTTGGAAGTGTATATCTTGTATAATTAATTTTTTTCCACTAAGTTTTCATAATGTGACATCCTTACATCTCCCTTATTTTCCTCTTTATCATTTTGTATTGTTTTATGGTGGTACATCCTTTCTAGCATTAGATTATTTGTTTCATGCAAGGCATTTTCATCTTTTCTCAACAATATTTTTCCTGACTCAAAGGGCATGTCTATCATAAAATATATTCCATTCAGGGAATGTATGTTGTTCCTTTACAATCCATTCATTATTCCTTTGTTGACTTGTTTATTTTATAACACGATGTCTTTTCTTCCATAAACATTTTTGTGTTACATTAGGATTTTCTCTTTCTTAGGAGATTTGCATCCTTTTTGACAACCTTGTCTTTTCTTAAAAGTGCATGTTACCATGAAAGATCTACCACTTAGGTTAAATAATGTATTATATTTTCCCTTTCTTTCACCCTTGGGAGCCAAGGTTTCATTTATAAATCTTCCTTTTCCTTCTCTTTCTAAGGATCCATTTTCCTTAGTATAGTTTAATTTGTTTATCATGTAACGCTCTTTTCTTATATGAAATTTTTTTATTTTGATTCGGGATTCTCTCTTATGTAATAAGTATGTATCCTTGGTAAAAAACTCTTCCTTTTTTTGTAAAAATATGTTCATCCTAAACAAATACATTACTTAGGGGCTTAAAGTGTGTCATCCTTCATCAAGAATCCCTTTTTCACCTAGCAATAGTGGGGCTAAAATGGTGCATTCTTTTTCTCTTCCCCTCTTTATCTTGAAGATGGTGGCTTTGTTCAAGACCACCTCTTGAAGGTAGATGTCTTGTAACCAAGATTTATTTTTTTCAAGGGTCTCTTCCCATCTTTAAATTTCCTTTCATGATTATATATTTCCTTGGCTAGTACGAGTCTTCACTCTTTTCTTTGGGTACAAGCATATATTATTCTTTTAAGGATATATCATTATTGTTGGAATTAGGTATCCTTGTTCTCTTTTTCTTATGATGTCACCATAGTCCTATGTCACCATCATAAGGAGGGGGGAATATATGTATCCTCCTTGTACATTCAACCTTATTAATCGATGAGGAGACAAGGTTTTCCTTAGGAATGCTTGTGTTTATTGATCCCTAGGGAGACAATTCTCTCCTTACGACTAATCATTTTTGTGGAAGACAATTCTTTTGTAAGACAGATCTAGTAAGCTGCCCCTGAGTGTGAAAACCTTTTAAGCCACCCTTGTGTGCATACTTTTCAAGGTATAATTTACAAGCATAATGTAACTTGATAGACCATAAATTATCCTTCCCTTTTTCTTCGGGATGAGTGAAACTAGCATAGCGCATCTTGATATCATTTTCTTCACCTCCTCTTCTTCTCTCATCGGTCACCTAGCATAACACAACTTGCTAGACTATTGGATTTGTGGTCTCTCTCTCTTTCCTTTCATGCTCTCATAGCTTGGATGGTGGGTTATGTCATGGAGTGTTGTCCTTAGAAAATTCTATTTCCCCTTTCCATGTTATCATTTATGCTCTTCCAATAGCTTTTCGATCATGATATTAGTGGTTGAGGCATTTTCTCGATTGAGGTGTCTTCTACTAGTTGGTTTGGAGTTTTGTTTTTAGTACTAACCTCTCTTGTTTGTGTCATTATCTTTTGTTGTCTTTTTTCTTTTCATTCCCTTGTGCATGGATTTTTGAGTTGATATCCTTTGTTTTGGGCCTTGCATCCTTAAACTTAGTGATGTCTTATCTCTTTATAGCTCACCCATGATCATCTCTCTCTCATTTCTTTCTCTTTCCCTTCTCTCTCATTTCCTTTACAATGAGCATGATATTTTCTCATACTCTTGCTAAAGTGGAGGCTAAATGTATTGCCCTAAATTGTAAGCAAAAAATTAGTGTATAATTTTTAGGATTATTTATAACTTGCCTTAGTGTATTTTCTATAACAGGACCTCATATGGCACCTAATGGACACCTAAATTCAAATATAGGTCCTTTATCATTTCAATCTTTTTTAAAATCGGGGAAAGAGCTTATTTCTAAGTGCACTCCTCTATTTTTCCTCCAATCTAATAATTCATTTCATCACCTAGGCCTTCTATTACCATTTGTGGCCTTTGTTTTCTGCCCCAACCTTAGAGCTAATTATACCTTATAATCCTACATCTTATGATTTTCTAAGACTCGTGGTCCTAATTTGGGCCCTGATTGGGTGAAACATAATGTTTCAAACATTATTTTTAGGTAAGTGCACCAAGATGGTGTGCAAAAAGAGGGGTATATATGGCCACTTTTTTTTCTAAAATCAAGTAAACCTGAACTTTGAAGAGAAATTAGATGGTCATGCACTCAAAATTAGGAGTTTTGAAATGAATAGGAATTGTAGTACTCTGGATCTAGTTTCTAAACTACTAAGGTTTTTTTTTAAATGGATAAGATTAAGAGGTTCAAATCCTCCACATACAAAAAATTATTCATGATTTTTTTAGAAAAGTATAACATAGTTGTTCCTGTGTGCTTCACAAAAGATATAGTTAGATTTAGTATTTTGAAAAACCCTTTCGTAGGATGATAGGTAAGAGTGAGATCTAGAAGTTGTGTATTTTTTTTAATTTTTCGTTGAGTATTTCTTTTTTATGATTTTTGAAGTGAGTGCATCTTGAATATATGGCACTTGTTTATGCACTAGGCATAACTTGCATCAAAATTATTGAAAATGGAAACTTTTTTTTTACGTGTATAAAATAAAATGTAGAACAGTAATATGTAATTTTTTTTAATTTAGTCAATTATATCAAAATTTATTAAGAAAATGGTAGACATATGTCTTTGAGGACTGTCAAGATACTGGTAAAGAAAATTAAAGTTTACTATGCTAATGTTGTCCAAAAATAGAAAACATTATATGGTTAGAAAGATGAGAAGATGTGTGAGATTATGGTGGTAATTTTAGAGATGCCCACTTGATCATTTGTAAACATTATGATGAGGAAGTAGATAAATCATCTTACATGTAAAGTGACAAAAATGGAGGTAAAATGGGCATGCAAGCCTTAGGATCATTTTACAACCCTCTTACCAAGCCATAATGTATACAGGTTCCTATGTGCTGAATAACCCGCATGGGTTTTGAAAAACCAAAAGTACCATTCCAACTTCTACATAACCTATGCAGGTTATGTAGAACTAAAAGCATCATTTTTACTTCTACAAAACCTACACGGGTTATGAAGAAATAAAAACATATGCTTGTAAACTTAGCATACACTACACATATGTACATACTTACATATATAATATGTGTATATGTATGTATATATGTGTGTGTGTGTGTGTATGTCTATATACATGCATGTCTCTCCTTGTTCCCTCTCTCTCTCATTTTCCTTCCCCCATTACTATTTCTATCTAATTTTGAGTCCTAATTATCCTCCTTGAGATCTATCTCATCTCTCTTTGCCTCGTTTCTCTCACCCTCTTCTCCTTCTCGTACTCTTTCTACCTCATGTCTCTCACCCTCTCCTCCTTTTTAGTCTCTCTCTCTCTCTCTCTCTCTCTCTCTCTCTCTCTCTCTCTCTCTCCTATTTCTACATAACCCACATGTGGGTTATGTATAACTAAAAGCTTACATAAGTTTTAGTTCTACAAAACCCACACATGTTATGATGAAATATGAACATTATCCCTTTTAGCTCATTGGAATGTGTACATGTTCCATTGAGATAAATATATTATTACCAACAACCAAAAAATTAGCATTGCAACTTGTTCCAAGGGCCCACTACTATTTTTCATGTCTTTCTACGACAATATTAGATAGGTTTTTATGATTTTTTTATCACATTTGATTTCAAATGATTGATTTATCTTATTTTTTGGATTTTTATTGAAGTTATTTTAGTGTTATTACTTTAAATTATAACAAAATTATGATAATTTGTTGTTTTTTTGGTAAGATTTTAAAAAAACTTGTATTTCTTCATAACCTTTGCGGGTTATGAAGAACTATAAGTTTTTTTAATTATTTTTTTAGGCTCAATTTTACCAAGCCTAAATATTTTGAATTTCAAATAACCTACATGGGTTTTGTAAAATTTTGAGTTTATTTTTTTTTTATGTGGCCACTTTTTTTACCAACAACTTCGTGCACTTACCTGTTCCCTGACATTTGAGACCAAACTTGAATCATGGGCATGTCTTGGGGTTTTAGTGGGGGATTAGGATTTATAGTCGGACTTCCTAAGTTTTGACTTGAGATGTTGTGAGAGGTATATATACACCCTATCTCTCCTCATTTTTGCATATAGAGATCAAGTCTTCAAGTATCCATGATCAAGTTTTCATCAAGTATCCATTTGTTATCAAGTGTTCATAATCAAGCTATCAAGTGCAAGGAAGAAAATCAAGTCCATGTGCCATCAAGGAATCAAGTCTTCTTCTCAAGCATTCAAGGTGTTCTTCTCCATGGATCTAACTTCTTTCCCTCATTTAAGCACTAAGAAAAGGAGTGTTCTATCAAGAAAGGAGGTACACCTACCTCTTCAAGTCTTGTTCTTCCTCTCTCAATCAAACATTGTGGAAAATACAACATCCATTACATAAGGTTGTGTCTTTCATGATTTATTTTTTGGGTTTTTGTGTTAATTCAAAGTTATTGCATCAACATATTTGATCACATTCAAAGAAGCACTTGCATTTCCAAGGTATGATATACTTCATTTCTTAGATCTAGCCTTTGTTATATGACAACATACTTTTATTTCTTTCATTTCATTTTGAGTTTGATCCCTAAAAAGGGGTTTGACTAAGGAAAACTCCTTTATCCAACCTTTCTCCCTTTTTTTTTGTTCAAGAATAGGTCGCACAACTATCAGAACTTTTATGAATGGGTCAGGATCTTGAGACAACATTGAAATTTCTAACCAGAAACACTGGGAACACAATGAAAATTATTTTGTTCCCTGCATTTTCTACTCAAATTGATACCACGGGTTTGTTTCCCTATGTGGATCTTGTTTCAAGTCATATTTGGTTTTTGGAAGTTATTTATCAAACTGTAATTTCTTGATTTATCTATTTAGATTTTTGCATTACATTATCATATTCACTTTCTTTCTCCATTTTTCACATCTTATATATTTAGCATAGGATCATTGTCCCATTCAATTTTTGGACCTATGTGAGCCTATTGGGATGTCTTCCTTCTGAATGTGCAAGTTTGGAAAGGAGGAGTAATCTACACCTTTACATTGCTTCCCTTTTTGTATTGTACACTTGGTTTATCTAGAAATTGATGTATGGAGTACAATTTTTAATGGTTATAATGTTCTTTCTATTATACCCACGGATGCTATAGGAAAAAAGGAAAATAAAATCGATGCCAACACAGTGCATGTTATGTATGTGGAGCCTAATCAGACTTTTCCATGGGGTCAAGGGGTAGAGCCCCTTGCGGGGTCCTGGGGCAGCATGCATTTTCTATTAGTCGGAGTATTTTTGCCCTAATTTTGTTATGTCAAAAATACTTGTAAAAGGGCTTAGGGTTTGAGATTCATTGTATGAGGGATTATTGTAGCTTCCAGCAGTGGTATTGAGTTGCAGGTTTTAGATTGTGTGTGTGAGTGATTTACACCTTCATGAAATAACAAGATTTAAAGAGAATTTACACTATTCAAAGCAAACTAATCTAAATAATGCACAAATTAATCTAAATATCTCATGGTTCTCTAAATTGAAGTGGTAAATGAGGCTCTCAGCTGCAAATCCTCACTAGTGACACTCTAATTATGAGAATTGAACTAAGAATGATATGCAAACTAGATTTAATTATCAAATTCTAGCTCTATTTGATAAGAAATCTACAAAATGATCAACAATTAAAGCTAATTATCAATGAAAATGCTAAGTGAGTGATGTGGATGCAAATTGCAAGAGCTTTGCTGCAATTCAAAGATATGGAGTGGATGATTAATGCCTCAAAATGCCTTCTATTTATAAGATTTTCCCAAGGGTGGGGGGTAGAGTGAGATAACCATGGTTATGCTTGGGTAAGGTCAATTGGCTTTGCTTTGTCCCTAAATTGGGGGACAAACATTTAAATGGTTTCAAAAGGCTGGACCATTTCAACAAAAGTGAGTGATTTGTGTCTATTTTGTCTCCTTTTTCCTTTGTTGAGAGAATTTATGATTTATTAATTAATTAAAGTAATTAAATTTAGCCATGAAGGGTAAGATGTTCATTTTGATTTTTGCTTTCAACAACTATGTCATTAATTGAATTTAATCAATTTCTTAGTGTTTTTCCCCTTTTCAAGCTTTATTTAATCATTTAATCATTTAATTGAATTTTCCTTTGATTTAAATTGCCTTTGTTCCATTTATTGATTTTTCGTATTATTTGATGACTTGATGCACCTTTCTGATTGATTTAAGCCTTTGCCAATTTTATGTGTCTACAAATGCCCCTCTTTGGATTGATGTGCGAAGAACACCGATTCAAAGATTCCCTTAGTATGATGATCTGATTCAGGTCCTGGTTCTGATATGCCTCTGATCGTTCTGATTGATGTACTTCCTGATGACGATGATGTATCTCTGATGATGGTGCTAATATGATTCTGATGCCTCTGATATGATATGGGTCCTGATTTGATGATAGGTCCTGGGTTTACTGATAAAGGTCCTGGGTTGATTAATAAAGGTCCTGGGTTGATTGATAAAGGTCCTAGGTTAATTGATTGCTGATACATTGATAGGTTTGATATGATAGCAGATTTGATATGAAACCGATATGAAATTGATTTTCCTCTTGATATGATACTTGATATAATATTGATTTGCCTCCTGATATGATAACGATATGATACTTGATATGATACTGATATGATACTGATTTGCCTCCTGATATGATAACGATATGATACTTGATATGATATTGATATGATATGCCCCACTGATAAATGTTTTTGATGTGATGCCCATTTGATACTCTGATGCCTCCTCAGAAATAAAATATATTAATCCCTTGATTTGAATGATTTTGAGTAGTTGGAATATGTTTTGATTTCTGATACCATTTGAAAGAAACAATCAAATTTGATTCATGCCCCGGTTAATGAAAATGTCATATAATAGGTCCAAAGTGCATTTTTTTAAATGTTTATTAGGACCAATTTCACCTTAAATAGGGTAAAACCCCTCATTTTACTATTCATTTGCACCGTTCCCTCTTGAGATTTGAGCTCTGATTTTAGCCTTTTTTACACAATGGTGGTCCCACATTGCGCGCATCGGTTTGAGAGAGCGCGCCGGTTCAGTCAAAGAGTGACTGATGGTCCTCCAGTATGTCATTCAAATTTTCCTCATGTTCTTAAAGTTGCATTTATGACCTCATTTAATGCATTTAAAAATTTTGATTCTGCATTTGTGAAAAGAAATGTCGCCTCCGTGCTTTTTAATTTCGCCTGAAAATTTAAAATGTCACCTTTGGTAAATTTGATGTCGCCTTCCTTAGGTTTTCTCACGCATATAGCAAATCATTTATCGCCTAAGGATAATTTAATATCGCTTAGGGTTTTAATCATTTTAATTGTGTATTGCGTGATAATAAAATGTCGCCTGCGGAAAATATGATACCGCTTCCATGAAATTAAGTCACGCGGATGAATAAAATCACACGTATGGAGAAAGAGATGTCACCTCTGGTAAAAGAAATGACGTCGGAAAGAAAAGTCGCATAAGTAAAAAAAATTATTTGAGACTTTTCTAGGACGTCTGATTGCTCGATTGCGTCAACTTGATTGGGATCGATCACGTCAATGAATTCCATCGAATGTTGAGTTAGGGTGTTCCCTTTGTTTGATTTCAACAATGAATTAGGACATAGGTAACTATAATATCGAAGAATAAGGTAAATCAATCTTCATCACGAATGATAGGTCATGGATCTAATCGTCCATTCATTTTATGCTCAAATGCTTAGAGACATAAAACTAGGATCATCCTTCCTCAATGCTTAGAGTTAGGATTGGTAGGTCTGATAGTTATATTTAAATTGATGACTATGATTGATTGTTTGATTTCTTGATAGTAAGTTACTCATGTGATTCCCTTGTTTTGATTAAACAGGAGGATGTCCCTGTTCTGTACCTTCAGACTGTACCACACTGGGTGATGGAGCTTAGGGCGCAGTTGACTGACGCCGAGAGGTGAGTGATTAGGCGCTGCGGTTTACTATGTGTACTAGAGCTTCCTCGGTTCCAGATGAACCGAGGTTTGATTACCGCTGTCGCAGAGCGTTGGCACTCTGAGACAAACATGTTTTGGCTACCACAGGGCAAGATGACGATTACACCTGAGGATGTTTATAGATTGCTACGGATCTCGACTCATGGAGAGATAGCATATTATGATGCAGTCTATGATGGGACATATTGTCAATGAGTATTTAGAGATCCATCTATAGGTGATGATTGCATCCTATGGCCTCAGTTTGCCTCATTTCCTATTTTACCAGCATTATTAGGTGCTATCATTGGTGGTGTATTATTACCTGATCGGCGAGGTCACGAATTTTCAATGGGATGGGGCAGGATTATCGAGGATTTGCTACATCAACCTCGATGCTTTGACTGGGGATCTTGTGTGCTAGCACAGCTTTATCATGATCTTCATGAGGTGGTTTACAGGAGATCAGCTTAGTTATCTGCTGGGATTCATATTTTACAGCTGTGGATATGGGAGCACTTACCAGTCAGTCATCCTATATCAAATCAAGATCATCCTCTAGGATATCCTTTTGCATGGCAGTATACTGGTATGGTGACACAGCATCACTTGGGTCATTTGGAGTATTGGCGACGTCAGATTGATGACATGGATGAGGTCTATTGGAGACCATATGTTGAGGTCGAGGATTAGAGAGAGGATAGCTTGGAGTTACCATATATGTTTGCTCCTCGATGGATGATCGGCAAGATCGACTCTGTTCTTGAGAGATTCTTGGTAGGTAGAGTGCTACGGCAGTTTGGGCGGATTCAGCCTATGCCTCAGGGATCTGCAGTATATGCTCGTTCTAGTGTAGAGTGGGCTACTTGGGGTCACATGCCTTCATACGATGATGCTATAGAGCAGATATCACTACTAGGTTATATGGATTGGGACATGAGGTTACACATCAGAGATGTCGGAGTCACGCAGGAGTATCTAGCTTGGTTGATGGAGCATCCGATGCCTCAATTTACAGACCCTGCAGAGCCAGTGCCTGGGCGAGATGATGATGGTGATGATGTCAGTGGTGGGAGGAGACGCAGAGGTAGACCATGAGGTAGGGTGGTGATTAGGCTCAGAGGATGAGCGAGAGATGCACAGATACAGGCACCACCTCCTCCTCCTTCTCATCCTACAGTAGCACAGAGACAGAGGATAGATCGTCAGGATCATGTGAGGGATGCTAGACAAGATCCAGGTGCAGGACAGGATACGGGAGCAGGATTACAGCAGGCTACCGTGGATGGTCAGGATACAGGTGCACAGTAGATGCCAGCAGCTTTTTCCCATGATCGGGGAAAAGCTCCTATAGATACAGGTGATCCTCAGAGTACCTATGAGGTTGGGGAGAGTTCTAGTACTACCCAGCTACAAGCAGATGTGGGAGCATTATGAACAGAGGTATCATAGATGTCTTCTATGATTAAGCAGTTAGTATCAGGTTTGGCTCCATTGGTTCCTCTCCTTGTTGCTATGGTTGGTCAGACGCCTCCTCAGCCACCTCAGCAGCCTCCATCACAGCCTCCTCCACAGCCTCCTCCAGGACCTCCTCCCAGTGGTGACGAGAGTTGAGCTATGAGTGCTCTTATTGATCATTTGTGTACTGATGCTGAGATACTTGATATTGTACCATAGTCTTGTGACCTTGGTGTCACCTTTCCAGTTGTACTTTGATACTTATTTGACATTGATGCCCCTGTTGATGGGTGATTATAGAGTTGATTTGTGATATCATTGTTATACTTGATGTATTGAGTTATGAGTAGACATGTGATATGAGGACATTTATGATCTTTCTTGCTTTTACTTGATGATATATGAGATTTCCTTTAGATGTTGCTATATGTGTTTATCTAATGCATTTGTTTTTGGATGGATGTGTCTATGAATGCAACATATCTTATGTATGATATAGATAGATGGATGCATTTCTTTCTCATGTATGGATGCAGTTTTTGATATGTTATTTCTCATGTATGCAATCTGTATGTATGCACATGTAAATGATTATTTCCTTCTTTTCCTTGATAATATATCTATGTAATGATTAATGATATGGAATGAATGCAAAAAGTATAATCTCAAGTTTTTATTGTAGAAAAGATGATATTGAAGTGATGTTGTCCTTGCTGATTTAACCCTGTTGATGATGTTATGTACCCCCTTTTTGACACGAAATGAAACCCTTGGGAAAAAATGCATGTGCAATTAATCTAACATGAAAATGCATTTAACCTTTCTATGAATGCAGCTAAGTGTCACTAGCTTTTAGCAAATAAATGCCTTGAGGATATATTTTCATCATTGAGCACTTGGGACCGGAAAGTCAATACAATCACCACTGCCCACTGACATGATGATATGAATATCACTTTTTATTTACTGCTCATATGGTAACCTCCGTTTTTCTTTCCCATCAGTCTCGTCGATACGACTATCACTGATTACAAACAATCATGAGAGTACGAATACTGATTTTGTCGGATTCTATGTTGCAAGTGGATTTTGTCATTTAGATATGAAGAATCTAAATATCCAAGGTATCCGGTTGCGTAAACAAACAAAGGTTAACTCATTGTTTTATAAGATAATCCTCGATGGTTCTTAGATGACCATGTCTTTAGATGAATTCTCATAAGGCAATGAATCTTCCTCCAAACAATCACTTCATAGTCAAGAAAAATATCATGTCTCCATCATTGCCAATCTAGTCGAAACATCATTGATTAGCTAAAAAGACTGGATACAAATTGAATTAATGTAAGTAAACAGATTTTTAACCAACTTTTCAAAAGAATCTATCTAAGTGTTTTGCATTGTTTTCTGATCTTCAACAAAAAATATTTCCAAGTGTTTGATCATGGAATGATGTTTGATTTTTAATCCTGAATAATAAGTCAATTTAGGCTCAAGGATTTTGTTGTGGTAGTCAACTTCTTGGTTATCAAACAATGATATCAATCAAAAGTTTACAAAAATCTGATCTCTCTTCTGAAAATGTTGATCCCTTTCTGCTTGTGACTGAATGTTGCTCATTTGAATCCTTTTTGAGGTACCCACTTTCCAATCCGTTTATGCTGCCCCCAAGTATTTGATGTATCAGTTTGGACAACTTTGGGCAATGCAAAGGATGATGCTACAAAATGTTATTATGACTATGTACAAATGACGGATGCAATGAAGGTTTAGACAAATGGGATGATGAGATGCATTATGTACACATGTGGCTAGGAAAGAAATGACTTAAGGGAACCAAAAGTGCTTGTTGCCAAGTTTTCACCTTTGGGTACTCTCTTTTTTTTGCTACCGAGGTGCCTATTTGCTAGGTTTTCACCAAGGCACTTTTTCTCTTTTTCATTTTTTTTGTATTTTTTGTATTTTTTCTTTTTTTGTATTTTTCTTTATCGCCTTGGCGCCTATTTGCTAGGTTTTCACCAAGAGATAGTTTTTCAAATGTTTTTGCTTTCTTCAGGCTCAATTTTCCACTGTTTTTTATCTTTCTTCTTTTCCAATGTTTTTGGATTTTCCCTTTTCAAATGTTTTTGGTATTTTCAAGATCCCTTTTCAATTATGTACAATAATTATGATGCTCTCTCATCTGATACTCTTTATACTCTTTCATCTGCTTTAGGTGTAGAATCTCTTCAAATGGATGCTATTTATGGGTTCTTGTAATTCTTCACCATTACAATCTGATAACTTATATGTTCCAGTTCCAAAGGATGACACTATCACAAATGGGCCTATCCAATTAGCTTCCCACTTTCCTTTCTTTTCCCTTTCAGCTTGATTTTTGGGATTTTCTCTTAGTACCAAGTCTCCTACTTGAAAAGTTCTTGGTTTGATGTGTTTGTTGTAATTGTGTGCAATCCTGTTTTGATAAACTTTTAAATACTCATAAGCTTGAGTCTGGTGTTCCTCTAACAATTCCAATTGTTGTAGTCTGGCAATCCTATAATCCTCATCAGTGATCAATCCTCTTAATGAAACCCGTAGAGATGGAATTTCAACTTCTAATGGTAGAACTGCTTCGGTTCCATAGACCAAAGAGAATGGGGTGGCTCCTGTAGGTGTTATGATACTATTTTTGTAAGCCCATAGTGCGGGATTTATTTGCACGTGCCAATCTCTTCCTGATTTGTTAACTGATCTTTTTAATATTTTGAGGATATTTTTGTTCGTTGCTTCAGCTTGTCCATTGCCTTGTGGATAATAAATGGATGACGAATGATGTGTAATGTGAAATGTCATGCAAAGTTCATCAATATCCTAATTTTTGAATTGTTTCCCATTATCCGTGATAATGGCATGTGGAATACCATAGCGGAAAATTATGTGGTTCAAAATGAACATTGAAATTTGTTTGCCAGTTGCTGTTGTTAATGGAACTGCTTCCACCCATTTGGTGAAGTATTCTGTTGCTGTGATGATATACTTGTGTCCGTTTGAAGATGGAGGATGTATGATTCCAATCAAGTCAAAACCCCATTGATAAAAAGGCCATGGTGTAATGAATGGGTGTAATTCTTGAGCCGGTGCATGTATCATATTACCATGATATTGACATTTGCTGCATGTCTTCACAAATTGACAAGCATCCTTTTCTAATGTTGTCCAAAAGTACCCTAAACGAAGGATTTTCTTAGCTAGATTAAGACCGCTTGAGTGTGACCCACAAATGCCTTTGTGGACCTCGCGTAAAGCTAACTTAGACTCTTCTTCCTCTAGACATCTAAGTAACGTCCCATCAAGACCCTTACGATACAATGTGTCTGAAAGGATTAGGTAACGGGCGGCTTGGCGTATGAAGTTACATTTTTGGGCATGAGTTTGGTCTATTGGGAGTACTTGGTCTTTAAGGTAAGTATAGATGGGTCCATACCAAGGAGAGTCATGTCCATGTAAAAGAGCAACAATTTGGGTGTCAGGAAGGTTGAATGCCGGTTTTACCAACTCTTCCACCAAGAACTCATACTTCTCATTTTGATCTGGTTTTTGTAACAATGAAGCCAAGGTAGCCATGGCATCTGCTACTCTATTCTTTTCTCTTGGAATCTGTTCAAATGTGATCAAAGCAAAGTACTTCTTCCATCCATCAATCAAGGTTTTATATTTCATCAATGTTATGTCTTTGGTATTGTATTCATTATTAACCTGATTGATTATGAGTTGGGAATCTCCATACACTTGTAATTCTGCAATATTCCATTCTAAAGCCATTTTTATGCCAATGACTAATGCCTCATATTCCGCTATGTTATTGGTGCATGGAAATAAGAGTTTATAGGACTTTGGAATGGTGTACCCTTGAGGGGTAACCAATAATATACCTGCTCCAGAACCTCCTTGTGTGTAAGATCCATCAAAATATAATTTCCATGTCTTTGCTTCTATGTTGACAATTTCTGCATCTGGAAATTCAATTTGCATGGTTTGTGTAGACTCCATTGGGTTATCTGCTAAGTGATCTGCTATCACTTGTCCTTTAATTTCTCTTCTATCAACATATTCAATGTCAAATTCACTTAGGATCATGACCCATTCTGCTATTCTACCTATTAAGGCAGTTTTACTTAGCAAGTATTTGAGAGGATCAATCTTGGCAATTAATTTGATCTTATGCATCAACATATAATGTCTTAGTTTTTGAGATGCAAAAACCACTGCTAGACATGCTCTTTCCATGAATGAATAATTGAGTTCATATTTTATTAAGGTTCTACTAAGATAGTAGATTGCCCTTTCTTTTCCTTGCTCATCTTCTTGTGCCAACAATATGCCTAGAGACCTTTCTGTGGCTGATATGTATAACAACAGTTCTTTACCCTTGATAGGTGACATAAGAATAGGTGGGTTTATCAAATAAGTCTTCAAAGTAGCGAAGGCCTTATCACATTCTTCATCCCACATAAATGTAGTGTCCTTGTGTAACAATTTGGTGAAGGAGTGACACTTTTCTGCTAATTGAGAGATAAATATCCTTATTGATTGAATCTTTCCTTGTAGTGACCTCATTTGGCTAATATTTCTTGGAATCTCCATTTCTAGAATGGCTTGTACTTTTTCAGGATCAACTTCAATGCCTTTTGCTGACACTATATAACCCAATAACTTGCCAGATTGGACACCAAAGGCACACTTCTTTGGGTTTAATCTAACTTTGAATTGTTCTAACCGAATGAATATTTTTCTTAGGATTTGTAAATGCTCTTCTCTATTGTGGGATTTTGCTAGAATTTCGTCCACATAATCTTCTAAGAAAGTGTGCATCATGTTGTGGAAAATAGTTGTCATGGCCCTTTGATATGTAGCTCCAGCATTTTTTAAACCGAAGGGCATGACATTCCAACAAAAAGTACCCCAAGGGCAAGTAAATGCTATCTTTTCTTGGTCTTCGGGAGCAATTTTGATTTGGTTGTAACCACTAAATCCATCCATTAATGAGTACATTGCATGACCTGCTGTCAAATCCACTATGGTATCAATGCTTGGCAATGGGAAGTCATCTTTGGGACATGCAAGGTTTAAATCTCTGAAATCCGTACACACACGGATAGATTTATCATGCTTAGTAACCAGCACAATGTTAGAGATCCAATCAGCATATGCTATTGTTCTTATGAATCCCACCTTTAATAATTTTTCCAATTCTGCCTTGACTAGGAGAGCCACATGTGGGTGCATTTTCCTTAGTTTTTGCTTCACAGGTTTAACTCCGGGTCTAACATTCAGATGATGCATTATGAAATCAGGATCCAATCCAGGCATATCGGCATATGACCATGCAAAATTTACTTGTTGCTCTTGGAAGAATTTGATAAAGTCCTCTCTTTCAAGAGATGTAAGTGATGCAGCCAAGTGTACAACCTTTGGCTCTAGTTCTATACCAATGTTAACTTTTTTTGTTGGTTCTATAAGAATAGATGACTGTTCTTCTTCATGTTCAGGAAAAGTGTCCAATCTCTCTTCTAATGGTGCCACAGTTGGGTTTTCACCAAAAGAAACGTCTTTTATTTTCATTGTTTTTGGTTCTAATGGTGCCACAGTTGGGTTTTCACCAATAGAACTTCTCATTTTTTTATTTTTTTTTATTTTTTCTTTTTTTTGACTAAGAGATTGGACCCTTGCTATTGTCATCATGTCCATATTGAGTTCATTGGTGAAAGAGGGTTCAACCGCATTGAGGTATTGGTTTGTTGCTTGGTCATTTGGGAAGTAAAGTAAGTCATGTGGTTCAGTTTGATCCCAATCAATGAGGTCTGGATGTATCAAAATTAAGGAGTTATTGGGTAAGGTATCATCAATTTGATTTATGGACATGACTTCGTTTGAGGGTTCATAAATTGTATCATTTAGATCTATGATGTGCGCTTCCTCAAGATGATCCATGGAAGCAGGGTCAAAGTCCCCTTCGCTTGAATCCTCGTCGACCTCTACGGGAAACAATGTGGGAAAAGCCACAAGCGGGTTAAAACTAACGTTTGAATTTCCCTCCTCTGAAGGTGTCCAAAATGTTTCTATCCATGCTCCACTACTAGATGCTTGTTCTATATTAGGCCTTTGAATAGGAGATTCTTCATTAATTGGAGCATCTTGTGTTGGGATTTTTGCATAAGTATGTATAGCAATGACTTCTTTATCTTGACATGACTCATCTGATAAAGTATCCCATTCATAATCCCTAGAGTCATCACTATCTCCTTTGGATTCTAATGCATTTATTTGAGGATGAAAATCATGCATTGGACTCGAACTTTCTCCCTTATATTGAAAACCTACTCCAGATTTTTCATGACTTGCCCTCCAAATAGGTTCAATAGGTTCTAATAATCCTCTATTTCTTTGGCCTAGGGGTCCTCTTCCTTTGTATCCCATCTTTTGCATAATATCAAATCCTTTCCCATATTGTTCTGTTTGTATATTGACATGCTGAATTCTTTCCATGGGAGTGTCTAAGGTACCATCCTCATCATGATAAAGCCATTGAAGGACATCATCCTCTTCCTTATCCCATGTTGCTTTGCTATCTTCCCTCACAAAATAAGAATTATACTTATGTGGAAGATGTTCTTTTGAGGGTTTTCCATGTGATTTGGGAGACATGGGCATGTCAAATAGAGAAACTGAATATTCTCCTACCCCTTTTGAACTAATCTTGCATTGTTTATCAAATTTGTTCATCATCTTACTCATGTATTGGTAATGATCTGCTTTAGCTTGCTCTTTTTCCTCTTTAGTAGGTTTGTAGATCACTGTCTCCAATTTAGGTGCCACATATGGACTTTCCATCACATTTGGACCCTCGTAGCTCACTTTTTCCTTGCCCTTAGTTGATGTAGTTGAGCTAGCTTGAAGAGGATTTTGTGCATCTTCATTGGTGATTCTTGGAACAATTCCCTCATGATTATGTGGAATGTACAATTCATGCAAGGGTTTGAGTGCATTACAATATTGAAATGGATTTGAGTCTCCTCCAACTGTGATTTCTTCACCCATGTATGGGAACTTGATGCATTGGTGGTATGTGGATGGGACAGCTTGCATCTCATGAATCCATGGTCTTCCCAATAAGATGTTATAGGTTAATTTCATGTCCAACACTTGACATTTGGTTTCCTTCTTGACTGGTCCCACTTGGATGGGCAACACAATCATGCCTTCAGAAGCTCTTTCAGCTTCATCATAAGCTTTTATGGTGATTTTCTTTGTAGGGTCAATGCAAGACTCGGATAGACCTAGGGATTTTACAAGACTCAATGTGCATATGTTAAGGCCAGCCCCTCCATCAATAAGGGCTCTTTTGACTCTATGCCTTTCGATCAAAACCTCTATATGTAATGGAAAATTTTGAGGATGAGTTATAGACATGTCATCTTGATCGGAAAATGAAAGACAATGAGGAGCCACAAGATGTCCTACCATATTTTGAAATTTTTCTTCCCCTAAGGTAGTAGAAACATGTGTCTCTTCCAAAGCTTTTTCCAAAATCTCTTTATGATTTGGTGACAACTTCAATAACTCTAAGATTGAGATTTGTGCTGGAGTATGTTGCAATTGGTCCACCAAACTATAAGGCCTTGCTACTGTAGGAGGTTGTTTGACCACAATGTTGGATGGTGGGAGATTGGTGTTTTGAGGGACTATCCCTTGTAAAGTCATTCTAGAATTCTGCCCTCTTGTAATGACATTTGTTGCTTCCTTTTGAGGTTGTTCATTAATGATGATAGCATTAACAATATGATCATATGATGGCACAAAGTTGAGATTATTGGCACTTTGTTTCTTGCCGTTTGATGACTCACCTTTATCATGTTTGTAAAAAGGTTGTTTGAAGGCCGTATGATCTTCATTATTTTGGGGTCCATCAACAGTGATTATGTTATTATCTATCAAGTCTTGCACCACATTCTTTAATTGTAGACATTTATTTGTAGTGTGCCCCCAAATCCTATGATATTCACAATGATGCTTAGCATCCCACCAACCCGGCTTGTGGTCTGGTTCATAAGGCTTAATAGCGGGTAATGTAATAACATTGTTAGCTATGAGAGCCTTTAATGCAGTTTCAAGTGATTCTCCCAAGGGTGTAAAGTGTCTTGCAGGAGTGGGCTTCAAATACTTATCATACTTGCTGTTTTGATCCTTATTTCCTTGATTATTCTTGTTGGCATTATTGTTGTTGTTGGAAGGTGCATTATATGCTTGATTAGCATTATTCACTTGATTTGGTGTTTTTGTAAGGGCAAATGGAATCACCTTCAAGTTGCTGGATTCCACTACACCATCATTAACAATGCCTTTGTTGTTATTCTTTGCAGCATAACGGCTATTGTTGTTGTACCAACTTTTATTTGGATTGTTGTTATTGTTGGTATTGTTGCTGTTGGAGTTAGAGTTATTCTTATTTTCCTTGTTCAATTTCAACTCTCCACTCTTAATCAACACTTCTTCCATTGTAATTCTGTTATCAATCAAATCTTGGAAGGTTTTGGGACATTGCATCCTTAGTCTATAATTCAGCTCGCTTCTTAAACCGTTAATAAAGATATCCATTTTTTCTTTCTCTGGTACACTTCTTGGATATCTAGCAAATGCAGTCCTCCATCTTTGCAAGAATGTGAGAAAGGCTTCTCCATCTTGTTGCTTTGTGTTACATAACGTTATCATTGTGACCTCATGTTTGATGTTATAAGAGTAATGAGTCACAAATTTAGAAGCTAACTCTTCAAAGGATTTTATGCCGGATGGTAGTTTTGAAAACCAATCCATGGTCGTTCCTCCCAAGCTTCTTAGGAATAGTCTCATTAAATAGGTTGATTCATGCATGAATTCAAGACTCAATGCACAAAACCCCCGAAGATGATCATGTGGGTCAGATGTTCCTTCATACCTCTCATATTTAGGAAATGTTACATTAATGGGAAAAGGCACCATGACCAAACTCTTATCGAATGGAAAAGGACATAATGTTTCAATAGAGAAAGGCTTAGGAGCCCCATTTTGTTTCAAACTGTCAATTTCCATTTGTAATGCCTTGAATTGTTCCCTTATTGCTTCCATAGGGTCTTCTATTTCCTTGGGCTTTAATTGCTCTATGTCAAAATCTTTAGGTAGCTTTACCCCCATTTGTATTAAGTCCATGAAGTGTTTTTCTTTATCCATAAGCATGGTCTTTTTCATTAGTTCTATGAAATAAGGACATTGTCTTACCTCTAATGCTCTTTCAATCATGGCTTCTTCTGCAGTTGGGGGTAAGTTTGTATTATGAGGAGGAAATAAGTTGTTGCCTTGTGAATTTGCCTCTTGAGAATTAGGATCTCTTCCTCCATTATTAGAATTTCCTTGATTGTTGTTAAGATCCATACCCCCATTCATGTTGTTCCCTTGATTGTTGTTAGGATCTATACCCCCATTCATGTTGTTCCCTTGGTTGTTGGGATCGATATTTCCTAGGGTATCGCTAAACATATTGTTAATGTCCTTTGCCTTAGCGGGTTTTTCAGTCACTCGTGAAGTAATGAAAGTGTTCTTTGGAAATGGGAGCTCTTCTCCGTTGTAGGTCCCATCTGTTTGTAATGCTTTCCTTATAGAGAGGGACCTTGTAATAACAGGCATGAACAAACTTTAAGGGTATGTTGACTTTCTTCTCTTGATAAGTTGTTTTTGGAATAAGGTAAAAGTTTTTGATCAATTTTAAATGGTTTAAAATTTTAATGGTGTTTTGATCAATAACTTTGGAATATCTTGTTTGAAAATAAAAACAATCTCAACACACACATCAATTGGGTACCATATCCCTAAAATGCTCTAATGTGTATATTTTTGAACGTTTTCACAGGTTTAAACACAAGAATAGCTTCCACACAATCTACCTAGCACATAATTGGTTCGTAAACATGGCTCTAATAGGTAGTTTTGCTATTTTTACTGTTATGTAGTAAGTTTTTTGTTCAAAATAGATCTTAGCTTTTCATCCCCCAAGTATGTTAAGGGGCTTCCCACACACACAAAAGCATGATTTTGCGCAATCCGTTAGGACTACTAGAAGAAGTTCGAAAGAGCTAAAATCTTTTTGTCGTGTACCCCATTAAGGATACCCGCGTTTCATTTTATAGTGGGTCAGATTCTCGCGGCAAAGGCAAGTGTATCCCACTTTGGGCTGTCCCTCTCACCGGCCCTTCTAAGGTAATCTCGGGAGGTGAGCCCACTAAGTTTTAAACATGTTCATTTGAAAGCATGAAAAGTGGATTTGGTAGAGCAAGTTTGGGAATTTGATTCACTCAAAGAGTGAAGAGCATATCCCTATTGCTTTTCCCTTAACCCAAACACTCACAATCAATTTGGTTCTTTTTCAACCCCGTGACAAAGGGGTTCTTAGAATTGAAGTGTTTATTTTTTCCTTTTATGATTAAACTATGTTTTGAACTTTGAAAATGCCACAATTTAAGGGAAGTGCAAGCTTGATGAGAAAAATACCTCAAACAATGCTAGCAAAGGCTAGGCGCATTTTTAAGTAGTAGATTTTTCATTTTCTCTCCAAATCCTTCTCTTACCTTAGCAAAACGTTCCCTCCACCAACAAGTTAGTCAGCACAATACAAACAAAGTGAGGGAAAACCAAAATCAAAGCTAAAAATGATATAATTGATTATGCTTTTGATTCTTTTTACCAAAATATTTGCAAAATTCTTACGAACTTAAGGACTAAACTCCCAATTTAATGAGACATATTTTCATTTGTAAGCATCTACAACAGCAATGTATTTAGCATATAATTCTACTTCTTTCTCTAAATCATTGTTGAGAACAAAGGTAGAATGTACCCGGTTTTCTTTCCTTATCCTTTTAGAGATCAATTTCTCCTCTAAGTTGTGCCTTCTCTCTAGTTTTTGCACTTTCTTATGACAGACCATGCTCCTGAGACCAAAAAAATGACAGTGAAGTTAGTATACAGTCTTTATTTTAACATTTTTTGACAAAATAGAGAAAATACAGTCAGGCGACATCATCCAGACTACAGGCGAGATAAAATTTAACAAAGACATGACTACTTTAACCGCGAGCATCACCAAAAGGGGCTCAAGTGAGATTAAAATAGACAAGTGCGATATTAAATTTTGCAAACGCGTGAAATCTTTAATACATGCGACAACAGCAATTACTCTGATACAATATAAATGCTAAACCAGGCGACATTGTCCATGCTAAACACGAGATCTAATTTAATAAAGACGTAATTACTTTAACCGCGAGCGTCACCAAAAAGGGCTCAAGTGAGATTAAAGTAGTCAAGTGCGATATCAAATTAAAATAACGCGTGAACTATTTATTGCAAGTGATAAATTAATTCAAATAAGCGACATTTTATTAATCGAAGGTGACATTTAAAATACTCAAAGCGAGAAATTAAAAGAGCAAGGCAGGAAACTCCCTTTACACCAGGCGTAAACTTATTCCTCGGCCGCGGATTTTAATTCTGTGCAGGCGACATCTAAATGACCAAAGGCATCAGCTGCTTGTCCATGACGCGAGAATTTGATTTCTGTAGGCGTGATTTCTTTCGCCAGAAGCGTGATTCTGTAGGCTGAGAAGCGTGATCGTTCAGACTCCAGGTGACATTTTAATTTCCATGAGCGACATCTCTTTGCTTTAGGCGTGATTTCTTTACCGACAGGCGTGATTTCTTTCCTGTAACCTGCAAACAGTGAGCAAAATCATGCAATTCTAGCCTAAATTTTGCAAATAACGTAGAAATTATGATAAATTTGAGGCCTAGAGCCCCACGGTGGGCGCCATTTGTGTGTGAGTGATTTACACCTTCATGAAATAACAAGATTTAAAGAGAATTTACACTATTCAAAGCAAACTAATCTAAATAATGCACAAATTAATCTAAATATCTCATGGTTCTCTAAATTGAAGTGGTAAATGAGGCTCTCAGCTGCAAATCCTCACTAGTGACACTCTAATTATGAGAATTGAACTAAGAATGATATGCAAACTAGATTTAATTATCAAATTCTAGCTCTATTTGATAAAAAATCTACAAAATGATCAACAATTAAAGCTAATTATCAATGAAAATGCTAAGTGAGTGATGTGGATGCAAATTGCAAGAGCTTTGCTGCAATTCAAAGATATGGAGTGGATGATTAATGCCTCAAAATGCCTTCTATTTATAAGATTTTCCCAAGGGTGGGGGGTAGAGTGAGATAACCATGGTTATGCTTGGGTAAGGTCAATTGGCTTTGCTTTGTCCCTAAATTGGGGGACAAACATTTAAATGGTTTCAAAAGGCTGGACCATTTCAACAAAAGTGAGTGATTTGTGTCCATTTTGTCTCCTTTTTCCTTTGTTGAGAGAATTTATGATTTATTAATTAATTAAAGTAATTAAATTTAGCCATGAAGGGTAAGATGTTCATTTTGATTTTTGCTTTCAACAACTATGTCATTAATTGAATTTAATCAATTTCTTAGTGTTTTTTCCCTTTTCAAGCTTTATTTAATCATTTAATCATTTAATTGAATTTTCCTTTGATTTAAATTGTCTTTGTTCCATTTATTGATTTTTCATATTATTTGATGACTTGATGCACCTTTCTGATTGATTTAAGCCTTTGCCAATTTTCTGTGTCTACAGATTGTAATCATTGGATAATAATAAAGATACTGGACTCATTGGTGGATGTAGCCCAGGGATTGGGTGAACCACGTTAAATTCTGTGTTATTATGTTCTCTCTTGTGGGTTTATATTTTCATTTTCTGCTTATTATCCTAACAAGTTGTATCAAAGTGAGGTTATTTCATTTGTTCTTTCATCTATTCTCTGAAGTAGGTCTCACGAATTAGTGGGAGAGTCTCTCGGTTAAGTGGGAGAAATGGAAGATGAGGGTAGGTTGAAGGTTGATAAGTTTAATGGGCAGAACTTCCAGTTATGGAAGATGCAAATGGAGGACTATCTCTATCAGAAGGATTTATGGAAGCCATTAGAGGGAATAGCCAAGAAAGAGGCAACAATGTCTCAAGAAGAATGGGATATTTTGGATAGGAAGGCACTGGGGAGTATTCATCTATGCTTGGCACAATCAGTGGCATTCAATATTACTGGAGCAATGAAAGCTAAAGATCTGATGGACACCCTAGCGAAGTTGTATGAAAAGCCTTTAGCTTCAAACAAGGTATTTCTTATGAAGCGCTTATTTAATATGAAAATGGTAGAAGGTGGATCATTCGCTGATCATTTGAATGAGTTTAATACAGTTACAAGTCAGTTAGCCTCAGTTAAAATTACTTTTGATGATGAGTTTAGGGCTCTCTTGATTTTGTGTTCTTTGCCAGAAAGCTGGAATGGCTTAGTAATGGCTGTTAGTAATTCTATTTCTGGTTCAAATACCTTAAATTTTGATGATGTTATTGGTGTTATATTGAGTGAGGAAATTCATAGGAAAAGCTCAGGGGCATCCACATCAGGTAGTATATTAAACGCAGAAAGTAGAGGCAAAACAAGAGATAAAAGAAACAACTCTGGAAATCATGGGAAATCAAGAGGAAAATCAAAGGGAAAGAGGTCTGAATCCAAAGGGCCAAATGATTGCTGGTACTATGGAAAACCAGGTCATAAGAAGAAAGATTGTTGGTCTCAGAAGAAAGATCAAGGAGACAAAAATGATGGAAACAAGGAGGCAAATGTGGTAAGTAACAAATCTGAAGAGGATACTTTTCTCTTGTGTTTAAAAAATGTTGATGATTCATGGGTGTTAGATTCGGGGGCTTCATTTCATGCTACACCCCATAAAGGTTATTTTGTTGATTATGTCCAAGGGGATTTTGGGCTAATTTATTTGGGAGATAATGAACCCTATCAAATTGTTGGAAAAGGGAAAATCAAGATTAAGTTGCACAATGGGAATCATTGGCTACTACAAGAGGTAAGACATGTTCCAAGGCTGAGTAGAAATTTAATTTTAATAGGGAAACTCACTGATGAGGGTTGCATAGTTACTTTTAATGATAAAAATTGGAAGGTTTCAAAAGGTTCCTTAGTAGTAGCAAAAAGTGTGAAAGTAGGCACCTTATATCTTTGTACAAGTCATATTGTTCCTTCTACTTTAATTGTTTCAGAAGATAATGAATATTTAGGAACAGTGGCTGCAGTTGAGCAGGAAGAACATCAAACCGTTGTTGTAGATTCTGACACAGCACTATGGCACAACAGACTCAGGCACATGAGTGAGAAAGGTATGAAATTACTTCATTCAAAGAAAGTTTTACCTGGTCTGAAATGTGTTAAAATAGATTTATGTGAAAGTTGTGTGTATGGAAAGCAAAAGAGAGTCAGTTTTGTAAAGAGTGGGAAGGAAAAGAAAGATGAAAAATTAGAGCTTGTGCATATAGATGTATGGGGTCAAGCTTAGGTAACTTCCCTTGGTGGCTCTCAGTATTATGTTACATTCATTGATGATGCAACTAGGAAAGTATGGATATATTTCATTAGATAGAAATCTGATGTATTTGAAACTTTTAAGAAATGGAAAAGCTTGGTTGAAAATGAGACTGGAAAAAGATTAAAATGTCTTGGATCTGATAATGGCAGTGAGTATTGCAGCAAATAATTTGAAGATTATTGTGCCTCTACTGGTATTCGTAGATAGAAAACTGTACCAAGGACTCCACAAGAAAATGGAGTGGCTGAACGCATGAATAGGACAATAATGGAGTGTGCAAGGAGTATGAGGTTGCATGCTAGGCTGCCCAAAAATATGTGGGCAGATGCTGTGAACACTATTTTTTATTTAATCAATAGAGGCCCCTCTACTCCTTTGGACTATGGTATTCCAGAGGAAGCATGGAGTGGTAAGAAGGTGAGTTATTCTTTTCTCAAAACCTTTGGTTGTGAAGCTTTTGCACTTATAGATTCTAAAAATAAAACCAAGCTGGAAGCTAAGTCAAAGAAATGTGTATTTTTTGGATATGGCATTGATGAATTTGGTTATAGGCTTTGGTATTTTGAAAATCATAAAATTTTAAGAAGTAGGGATGTCATATTCAATGAGAAAGTATTGTACAAAGATTTGTTGCAGCAGCATGAGAAGAAAGAAAATGATTATGTAGTGCTGGATGATATTCTGAATGATAATGTTCCAGTAGTTCCTTATGCTCTGCAACAACAAATACCACACACCCTAGTGAATGTTAGACGGTCAACAAGGCTAAGTAGACCTCCAGATAGATTTTCACCTTCTTTGTATTCTATCTTATTAACTGATGCTAGTGAACCTGAATGTTATAATGAAGCTATGCAGGTGGATACAAAACTTTAGTGGGAGTCTGCAATGACAGATGAAATGGACTCTTTGGTGAAAAATCAGACTTGGGATTTATGTCAGTTACTTGCAAGAAAATAGGCTTTGTAGAATAAATGGGTTTACAGGTTGAAAGAAGAAGATGGAGGTAAGAAAAGATTTAAAGCTAGATTAGTCGTAAAAGGATTTGCACAGAAACATTATGTTGATTTTGATGAGATTTTTTCTCCAGTTGTTAAAATAACTTCTATTCGTATTGTTTTAAGTATTGTGGCTACTGAAGATTTTCATTTAGAGTAGCTTGATGTTAAAATAGCCTTCCTTCATGGTGATTTGAATGAAGAAATATATATGGTACAGCCACAGGGATTTGAGGTCAAGGGTAAGGAGAGTTTAGTGTGCAAATTGTAGAAAAGTTTATATGGCCTGAAGCAAGCACCTCGGCAATGGTATATTAAATTTGATACTTTTATGAATGAGAATGGATACACTCGATGTAATTCTGACCATTGTGTTTATTTCAAGAGGTTAAATAATGGTAGCTACATTATTCTATGTTTATATGTTGATGATATGCTTGTAGCTGGATCTAACATGGATCATATTAAGGGGTTGAAACAACAATTAGAAAAATCTTTTGCTATGAAGGATTTGGGGGTAGCAAAACAAATCCTTGGCATAAAAATTTGCAGAGATAGGAAGAATAGAAAATTAACTCTATCTCAGGCTGATTATGTTGAGAAGGTGTTGTAGAGATTCTACATGAAGGATGCCAAAGCTGTCACTACACCTTTGCCTGGTCATTTGAAATTGACTAAAGAAACGTGTCCAAAGACACCAGAAGAAGAGGCAAGAATGTCCAAGATACCTTATGCTTAAACTATAGGGAGCTTAATGTATGCTATGGTATGTACTAGGCTAGATATTGCACATGTAGTGGGAGTCGTTAGCCGGTATATGAGTCACCCTGGGATTGAGCATTGGAATGCAGTCAAATGGATTCTCAGATATTTGAGAGGTACATCCAATAAGTGTTTACACTTTGGGGGCTCTTCTACTATTGTGCATGGCTATGTTGACTCAGATTTGGTAGGAGATATTGATACCAGACGGAGTACTACAGGTTATGTATTTACTGTTGGTGGGACAGCAGTGAGTTGGATTTCTCAGTTACAAAAGGTGAATGCTTTATCCACTACAAAGGCAGAGTATGTTGCTGCTACAGAGGCAGCCAACGAGATGATATGGCTTTAATTCTTCATGGAAGAATTGGGACATCCATAGGTAGATAATTATTTGTATTCAGATAGTCAGAGTGCCATTCATCTTGCAAAGAATTCTGCTTTGCACTCAAAAACAAAGCACATACAGTTGCGATATCATTTCATTCGGTCAGTATTGGATGATGGATAGTTAAGGTTGGAGAAGATACATATAGATGATAATCTAGCAGATATGTTTACAAAGGTAGTGACAAGGGAGAAGTTGAATTTCTGTTTAGCTTCGATTGGTCTTCTAGACTGAACAGAATAAAAGAATAGCTGAGTCCAAGATGGTTTCTTTATTCCAGTGGGAGCTACAGGTTTTGGTCGATCAGTCTCCAAGTGGGAGGATATTGTTTATGGAGTCTGATCAGTCTCCAAGTGGGAGATTGTTATGTATGTGGAGCCTAATCAGACTTTTCCATGGGGTCAAGCGGTAGAGCCCCTTGCGGGGTCCTGGGGCAGTGCCCCAGGCGGGGTCAAGGGGCAGATCCCCTAATGGGGTCAAGGGGCAGCATGCATTTTCTATTAGTCAGAGTATTTTTGCCCTAATTTCATTATGTCAAAAATACTTGTAAAAGGGCTTAGAGTTTGAGATTCATTGTATGAGGGATTATTGTAGCTTCCTGCGGTGGTATTGAGTTGCAGGTTTCAGATTGTAATCGTTGGATAATAATAAAGATATTGGGCTCACTGTTGGTGGATGTAGCCCAGGGATTAGGTGAACCACGTTAAATTATGTGTTATTGTGTTCTCTCTTGTGGGTTTATATTTTCATTTTTTGCTTATTATCCTAACAGTGCATACTATATTGTATCATCTGACTAAAGATGTCTTTGTAAAATTTTAATGTATTGCAAATCTTCACATGAAGTATGAAATAAATTGAATAATATCTATTATGGAAATGATATAAAAAGAGAAAAATATATAATTTGGAATCAAGGTTTGAAGGGATGAAAATGAGTGAGGAAGAAAAGATAGCAAATTACCTTCTTAGGGTTGATGAACTGTCAATGCTATCCATGTCTAGGAGAAGAGATAGATGATAAAGATGTAGTCAAAAAGGTCTTAATATCACTACCATCCAGGTATGAATCAAAGATATCTACAATAGAAGAAGAAGAGGATATAAACAAGTACACAATGGATGATGTACATGGTGCTCTTACAACACATGAGATGATAACATGTAAAGAAGGGTCTACTAGTAGAGAGGTAGCCTTTAAGGCTATGAGAAAGGATAAAGTAGTCAATTGAGACTTTGAAGATCTAGATGTCAAAAAATCTAAATTTGTTAGGAAGTTTTAAAAGGGGTCAAGAAAGCATAAAGGAAAGATTCCTTTAATTAAATTCTTTAATTGTGGTAGAATAGGACATTTTATTGCAGAATGTCACTATGAAGATTCTAATGAAGATGTAGAGGGTATTGAGAAGAAAGGCAGAAAGAATTAAGTTAATCCTAGAAGAAAACTTTATTTCAAGAAAAAAAAAGATCCCATATATTAATGTTTCTGATAGTAACTCATGGTTGTAGAGATGTCTTATTCATGGCTATGGAGAATGTAGATAGATAAGATGAGTATAGGACAAACAATGATCTTGAAGTTACAAATATCAATCTTGAGGGTGAACTAGTTTGTGCCCTTAAGAAGATCAAAATTTTAAAGAAAGAAGTTAATGCACAAAAGGATCAGGCTATGCAATATAGCAGAGGTCTAATTATCAAAATTCAAGAATAAGATTAGTTGGTTGTTGATATGAAATTACAATTTGAGGAGTAGAAAATAATTAAAAAAGAAACAAAGAAGGAGTTATCTCTTAAGAAAAAAGAATGTCAAGGCTTGGAAGAAGAAATTGTCTAATTAATAAATTAGCTTGCAAAATATGAAAGAAACAATAAACTCAAAGTGTTTGATGTCTACCAAAGTTCAATGATGATAAGTAGTAGTAAAAATCAAGCATAAACTGTAGATCTCTATAGTTTTGATTGACCATTAGTGCTTCACACTTAGTCATATATCTAGGCAATGATGGTTGATCATCACTGCGATCGAGTCATTTTGTAAACGCCAAGTTATATATATTGTATACTTACCGAGCAGCAGTACTGCTGAGTAAAGTCATGGTCACTATGTGTTTGTAATATGCCGAGTATAGTTATTGCCGAGTTACATATATCGATGATTATCGAGTGACAAAGAAGTTTAACTAATGCCAAGTATAGTTAATGTCGAGTGCCAGGAATAGCTTTTGCCGAGTTAGCCAGGAATGACATACAAGTTTGGAATAGCACAATGATCGAGGTAAACCATTTT
This sequence comes from Chamaecyparis obtusa, assembly GCA_027943335.1. Lineage (NCBI taxonomy): Eukaryota > Viridiplantae > Streptophyta > Pinopsida > Cupressales > Cupressaceae > Chamaecyparis > Chamaecyparis obtusa. Next base: position 1,211,170 of record BSBK01000899.1, read on the forward strand.
TTATGATAATGATGTTTTGTATTTTGTCTATTGAGGTAATTACGCATCCATTTTATCATCATTGATCCCTATGTAATACCTAGAGCCAATCAGAAAATTGTATAGCCTAGGCCGCAATAGAAATAAATCTGAACCGTAGATCTTGAAATGGTAAAACATTTTTGTTACTATATAAGGTCAAGATCTAAATAAAGAGAAGTGTGTGAATCAAAGAGATAAGAGATACTGAGATCGAATGAGTATGAGAGAATGATCAGAGAGATATATTCATAATAGTTAAGTATTCAGACAAAGTCCAGTGACCGAGCTAAGCAGTGAAAGAACAGAATCAAGAAAGATAAGATAGAAGAGATCAACAATATACAGTAAAGAGGAGATCTATAATCTGCATATAAGTGCAAACTAAAAGATTAGGTACTGAGACATTTTGACCAGTATATCAGGGTGAATCTCTTAACCGAGTAGTCTTAACAGATTTTATGTAAATATCTTTACCGAGTGCTTACTTTATTGTAAGTTTATAAATCCTTTAACAAGGTAGACCATATAAGTCTTTTAGCTTTTGACAGAGCAGAGCTTTCACAGGGTAGATCATGAATTGATCACATTTTGTAAGCCTTAACAGGAAAAACTTATTACTGTAGTAGTGAAGATTTGTGGGTGTCATCCCCACCCCAGTTTTACCTTTCAAGGGTTTCTGGGTTACCAAAATCATGGTGTTATGAGTGATTTCATGTATGTTTCTTTATATGTTTAGTTGCTTATAATGATCAAGTTTTGTTTATGTCATGCATAAAGTTTTATTAGATTAAAAGGATAAAAGTAGGTAATATTTGATTCACCCCCCCCCCCCCTCTCAGTATTACTTTCCCACTTATATTTCCAACAATTGGTATCAGAGTAGCAAGGTTTCTCTTAAGGAAGTCTAACCACTTGAGGAAAAAGATCTTAAAATGGAAGCTTATAAACCGGGGAAGATCATAGAGAATCAAAAGATTGAAGTACAACTGGCACTACAGCAATTGGAAGCAGCCAAAGGAGAGTTGAAGAAATCCTTGAGCAAGAGAAGAGAGATTGCAATACAACAAAATGAGCCACAGTACAAAGAAGAAGACATCTCTGGACTATTTGACAATGGTAACTCTACTGAGAGTGATAAAGCTATAAAATAACTAATGGAGAAAAATACCATACTAAATGATGACATTAGAACTCTAAGGAGAGAATAAGAAATTCAATCTGTCAGAATTTTTGAATTAGTGGAACAGAAAAAGAAAGTTGAAGTGATAAGGTAATGGCTGAGGAAGACAAAAGACAAATTGCAATCAGGCTAGATGAAAGAACAAGTGACATGAAAAGGTTGACTAATAACCAACTAGACATGGTAAATCAACTATTGATGGTTAATCAGGAATTGGGCAAGAAAGATATGGAAATCAATCAACTAAGGTCTGAAAATGATTAGTTGAAACATGATTTGAGAACTGAAAAGGAAATCAATGAAAGGATGAACAAACCCAATGAAGCTGCAAAATATTTTGAAGAACTTTTAAGATCACCTAGAAGATCCGGTGATAGATCTGGACTTGGACTGAATGAACATTTATCTACTGAAGAAGGATAATCATCAATGAATGGAGAATAGAAAATGGCTAAACCAAAGAACACCAAGCCAAGATGTCATCACTATGGAAAGCCAGGACATACAGCCAACATATGCAGAAGCAAACATGGTAAGTCTGCTTCTAAACCTAATTTTAATGGACATTGTTTTAACTGCAAGAAGCATGGACATCAAGCACATGAATGTAGATCTAAGGCTAGAAATTCATCCACCTCACCCAAGTTTCAAGGAAGTTGTTTCAATTGTCAGAAATATGGGCACAAAGCATTTGAATGCAGATCTAAACCAAGGTGGTCATCAAATGAATAAACCAAGCCAGTCACAAAGCACAACTATTACAATTGGGATTACAACACTTGGTATAATTGCCATTATTGTGGTAAATATGGACACATCGAAGAAAATTGCATGAAGACTCATTTTAGAGGCAAATCTAAAAGCTGGATGAATGGAAGCATAGTCTGTTACAAATGTAATAAGGTCAATCACTTAAAGAAAGATTGTAGATCACCTATGTTGAGCAATGATAATAATCAGAATGAAGGTATCCATGAGAAATTGAAGAATTGGATGGAGAAGACATGGAGGAAGAAAGAAGAAGAAAACTCAAGCGAAGCTAGCACATCTGCGATCACCCATCCGATGGATCAGGTGATCACACCTCTTCTAATTAAGCTTGGAAGGTATGTTCGAAACTGAGTCTTGCAAATTATTATCTTTCATCAATTCCTAACATAGAAGTGAGCAAAAGTCCACATCTGCATAGATAAAGATGCATTAGGACATATTTGAGAAAAATAGAGAATTTCATTTTTTATGTTGAGCATCAGTGTCTTGACCGAGCTATCAATGTATGTCGAGCACCTGCTATGGCCGAAATGCTATGTACGCTGAGCTGTATCGCAACGGTTATATCGACCGAGCTTTCAAGTTTTCTGAGACAGTTGTAAACCACCAAAACCTGTACGAAGCATTTATGAGGCCCTAATTCTATTTTTCAGATTCTATAAAGTGGAAAGTTGTCGTTAATTTCATTTCACCAAGCTATTTGAGATTTTAGAGAGTGATTCAGAGTTTGTGAAACCAGATTAAGCAAGGTGATTCCAAATTTTCTCAGCGTGTCGTTGGCAAAATTTATCTACAGGGTTATTGATGAAAAAGGTACTTTACCGAGAAAATATTTTCTTTTCAAAAATTATAGTTTAAAATGTCATCATCTTCATCTGCACCAATCAAGAAAAAAGGGATGGAAGTTTTCAATGTGCAACTTGTAAGGAATGAAGTTTGCAAACCGAAGGTATTCAAGGTAATATCGGAAAGTGCTATTAAAGGAGATTTGAATGGAGCCCTATCTTCTATTCTGGAGAATTTTTTATTGATGAACGACATTAGGTCTTGCTATATGTGCAAAATTGGAGAAATTAGTGATTACAAGATTAGGGAAGCATATGACAAACTATGTGTCAACGGAGTGCTGAAGCCAGAACATAAGGTCATTGTCGATCAAGGGTTAGTGCATGCCCTAAATTTCCCGCAAAATTTCAAAGTGGAATGGATAAAGATAATTTTGGGTTGAGTACATGACATGCATTTATGGCTAGAAGATGGACCAATGAAGATCACAAAGGAAATGATACATAAATTCACTGGTTACCCTACAATTGAAGGAAAGAGAATGATGAAATGTGCAAGAAAAGAGGATATTCAAGCTAACACCCAGGCAGTTTGGAACAAACGTGAAATGACAATTTCCACCATAACTGATCCATAAATTGACTTCTCTATTAGAGTCATCTCGTACAAGTTTTACCAATCCAGTCGGTTGGATAGCGTCCCCTTTATGGCAGTGGACCAAGCATGGAAGATAATTAAGAAAGGACACACATATGACCTTGCCGAGCTCCAGCTGACTCAACTTGTTGAGAACTTGAACTCCATCTGGACGGTGAAGAATTCTATGTGTAAGTTTGGTTCCCTACTGATATGTCTATTCTTTTATGTCAAGAAGTGTTTTCCTACACATGGAGATGTAACATGGGACAAGAAGAAACCTATCACTGTTCAAATAAATGATTTTATAAACAAGATTGGTGATGATTTTGAAGGAATAATGGATAATTATTTCATTGATTTTAAGAAGAAGATGAGAAATAGGACTAGAGTCCCTGTGTCTTTGATTGAGAAATACAGCAAGGATATATGTTTTCTGGTAAAGACAGACTTTACTTATGCACAGGCAATCCTACCTAGGGTTTCATGGTTAATGCCTTTACCCTATGAACTCAACATAGATGAAGCTACTGTTGCAATCACAACCCTCTTAGCTAAAGAAATTGATAATAAAGCACCTTACTTTGGAACATTTGAAGAAGCCAAATCCAAGATCTCTTTAGGATTATTGGTTGCCACCATAGAGAGGAAAAGAAAGAAGATAGTGAAAAATATGGAAAATTATGTTAAAGAATCTGAGAAGGATGCACCACTAGAGTTGACCCAAGGATTGGGAGAAGATGAACAAAGTGCAACCAGTGGTAGTGAAAAAGAAGAAGAAGAAGAGAAGAAACCAATAATTGTTGAGTCCCTGCCAAAGAAAAGAGTGTTGAAATGTAAAGTGTCAGAGACACCATCACTAAGGCCTTGAACTAGGAGAACTATTGCCGAGACTCCTAAGATGCCTCCTGCATCTGCTAAATGAAAATCCACTCAACCCAAGTCAGTGCCGACTAAGGCTATGAAGAAGCCGAGAAGGAAACTTGTTTTAACACAAGATGATGATGAAGAAACTGAAAGTGATGAAGGAATAAAAGGGAAGGTTACACAACAGGGTGCACATCAACTCATTGTTGATGAATTATGTCTCAAGATTACTAGCACTGCAGTAGTGGATGAGTTGAAAAGATTAAAGTTTGTAAAAATGAGCATTGGAGATAAAGAGAAAGTTGAGGATGCTATTCTTGAAATGTTATGCATTTTCAAGATGCTGCCAATTCAGATTGAAAATAGAATTCCAAAGGAATTATGCAACAGGGTTGCACAGAAATGGGAGTATGCTCTGCAAACAAAGAAGGAAATAAGGGAGAGTACATTAGCACAAGTTGAGTCCACTCTCACCCCTGCAAACATCAAATAGATAATTGAGAAATACAGAGGCAAGTTTGATCCTAAACTTAGAGCCTATCTAATTCTTCAATACAAGGTTGAAGATGTTGTACAAGAAAGCATTAAAATTTGGAAGATACTGTTTGGATTGTTGCCCGCCAAGGATGAAGGAAAGGATACTACTTCGACAGTTGTTGAACTTGAAAACAAGCAAAATAAAATGGAGATTGGTACTCCTAAGGAAGTGAAAACACATGATACATCTGAGGTTCACATTGTTGACATACCGAAGGAGAGCCCCATTAAGAATTCATTCTTAACTGAGGATGATTTAAAGAATACTAAAGCAACTGACACACCCTTGCTAGGTAGTAACACTGTACTGTTACAAGTCATGGATTATCCAACAATTACTAGCACACAATTTGTTGATGAGAATCCTACTCTACCTGAAGTTGCTATTATTGACAAGTTAGTCGGTACAAGCCTTACCGAGGAACCCATCAAGTCATTACCACTAACTCAATCTACATCTGTCGAGGAAGAAGACAAAGTAGAAGACATAATTCAAAGTCCTCCTATGGAAGAACACAGCAAAGAAGAACAAGAGCCAAAGGAGCAAGAGGCAATAAAAGCTCTTGTACAGATGTCGAGTGGAAGCACACCATTGAGAGTACAGAAGGAGAAAGATGAGGTAACAATTGATGAAGTCATTGTTATTCCTAAATGGGATACATATAACCTTTCTTATGAGCAACTGTAGATAATGAAGGATTTTTTGACAAGGAAAAGAAGGCAAGCAGAACTCCGAAGAGAGCATCAGCAACAATAGGTTCTTCATGAAATTAAAGATATATTTAATGAAGTATATGACTTATCAGATGTAAATAGTTATGTTCCCATATTGGAACAACTTGTACACATTGTTCAAAAAGTCAATAATGAAGTTAGTTGTGCAAGTGATAAGTTATTTGAATGGTCAGAATGGAGGTTTGAGACCAAAATGTTGGAGAAGATATCTGTTGAGATAGTAGTGAAACAGGTTGAGCTATCCAATTTGGTAAATGAGACCGAGGGCTTAGTTTTGAATGGACAATCTCTATTGGCCAAAATATGTAATGTTGAACTATTCACTGATGAGAATCAACAATTGCTTGATACTCTCAAGCAAGAGATTAAAGCTACAAGTCAGTCCCTGAGCTTGGATGCAGACACCAGTGCTGCACATTATGTAAAACTCATGCAGACCCAAGGTAAGTTAGCCAAGCTGATGGCTAATGATGGCAAGATTTGTTCTCGCCTACTCTCTATACAAACTATTTTGACACCTCATCTGGAGGATATATAGAGAAAGTTAGCAAAGGCTAAAGAATTAATCTAGAGTGATCCACATTTGTCCACAGTTGAGAGTCTCATCAGTTTAGCTGTTGATTTAGAAATGCAGATAGAAGTCTTAAACATTGCTTCAACTGCTTGGACAAATACACTCTACATGATCATGGTTCTCCATAAACCTTTTCTTGAGAAATTTTGTGAGCTAGCTACTGATGAAGAAATTCGTCGTGTCAAAAATAAGGGGGAATCATCATGACACAAGTATAGACTAAAACTAAACAGGGACAGGTAACAAAATTTTTGAATGTATATATATCTCAGGGGGAGTATTAAGCTAGTACAAACATCTTTTTGTAATTGTAAATACAAATGTATGACAAAGTGTTTTTGACACTAATGTCAAAGGGGGGGATTGTAGATCTCTATAGTTTTGATTGACCATTAGTGCTTCACACTTAGTCATATGTCTAGGCAATGATGGTCAGTCATCACTGCGACCGAGTCATTTTGTAAAGGCCAAGTTATATATATTGTATACTTACCGAGCAGTAGTATTGCCAAGTAAAGTCATGGTCACTATGTGTTTGTAATATATCAAGTATAGTTATTGCCAAGTTACATATATCAATGATTACTAAGTGACAGAGAAGTTTAACTAATGCCAAGTATAGTTAATGTTGAGTGCCAGGAATAGCTTTTGCCGAGTCAACCAGGAATGACATACAAGTTTGGAATGGCACAATGATTGAGGTAAACCATTTTTTATGATAATGATGTTTTGTATTTTGTCTATTGAGGTAATTACTAAGGTAATTACGCATCCATTTAATTATCATTGATCCCTATGTAATACCTAGAGCCAATCAAAAATTTGTATAGCTTAGGTGGCAATAGAAATAAATCTGAACCGTAGATCTTGAAATGGTAAAATGTTTTTGTTACTATATAAGGTCAAGATCTAAACAAAGAGAAGTGTGTGAATCAGAGATAAGATATAATGAGATCGGATGAGTATGAGAGAATGATCAGAGAGATATATTCAGAATAGTTAAGTATTTAGACAGAGTCCAGTGACCGAGCTAAGTAGTGAAAGGATAGAATCAAGAAAGATTAGATAGAAGAGATCAACAATATATAGTAAATAGGAGATCTGTAATCTGCATATAAGTGCAAATTGAAAGATTAGGTACTAAGACATTTTGACAGTGTATCAGGGTAAATCTCTTAACCGAGTAGTCTTAACAAATTTTATGTAAATCTCTTTACCGAGTGCTTACTTTATTGTAAGTTTATAAATCATTTAACAAGGTAGACTATATAAGTCTTTTAGCTTTTGACAGAGCAGAGCTTTCACAGGGTAGATCATGAATTGATCACATTTTGTAAGCCTTAATAGGAAAAACTTATTACTGCAGTAGTGAAGATTTGTGGGTGTCATCCCCACCCCAGTTTTACCTTTCAAGGGTTTATGGGTTACCAAAATCATGGTGTTATGAGTGATTTCATGTATGTTGCTTTATATGTTTAGTTGCTTACAATGATCAAGTTTTGTTTATGTCATGCATAAAGTTTTATCAGATTAAAAGGATAAAAGTAGGTAATATCTGATTCACCCCCCCCTCTCAGTATTACTTTCCCACTTATATTTCCAACATAAACGTACTCAAATTTTTAGCACAAAGGTGTATTCATAAGTATAGATGTTGATAATCATGAAAAGGACAATAACAACATAATCAAAAGATCATGTTTTGAAAGTGGGAGACTACCAATCAAGTTTAAGACTCTTTTCTTTGGCTATTCTTTTCTAATTAATTAGTATGGTCACAAGAATAGTGAGAGTAGGCTACTCATGAGAAAGAGATTAAACTTATTTAAAAAATATTCTTTTAATTTGATAAAGAATTTGAGATGTTATAATTGTCATAACCTTGGTCATAGAGACAAACTTTATAGATTGAGTGTTGATAAACAAAATGAGTAGAATAATACTAAACTCCTAAAGATGAATAGAGTTAGATTAGTTTGGAAACCAAAGCAAGAAAAGAATGTTCAAAAGTCAATGTTTGTCCAAACAACACTACATACCAAAAATAAAGACTTATGGGTGGTTGATAATGGTTGTTCAAACCACATGACTAGTGACAAAGAGAATTTTACCAAACTTAAAATTTATGATGGTGGGCTTGTCAGTTTTGGAGATAATACTTCTAGGAAAATCAAAGGTTTAGTAATCATATTGTTGGATAATGATATGCCCATTCATGATGTTTATTATGTTGAAGGTCTAAAACATAACTTGCTAAGTGTAAGTCAAAATTGTGATAATGGTTATAATGTTTTGTTTAATGATCAAGGATGTGAGATAACAAAAAAATTTAGGGAAAATAGTTTTAATAGGTAATAGGAAAAAGGAGAGGTTTACGATCTAAAAATATCTCAAACAATGATACACATGGAGATATATGTCTCATGAGACAAGTGGAAGAGAGTTGGTTATGGCATAAAGGGCTTGGCCACCTACACTTTGATAATCTATTCAAAGTAAGTAAAAATTAGAATGTTAGAGGCATGTCACCTATTCATGAGCTAAAGAACATCATTTGCAAGGAGTTCCAACATGGGAAGAAAACTAGAATCTATTTTGTATCAAAATAACGTTCATCCACTAGACCATTGCAACTTGTTCATATAGATTTGGAGGGCCAACTAAGACAAAGGCTATTGGTGGATAGAGGTATTATATACTTTTTGTTAATGATAATAAGAGGATGACTTGGGTGACATTCCTAAGATACAAGTTTGAATCTTTTGATATATTCTAGGTGCTTAGGAAAAGGTTTAAAAGGAATTAGATCTAAAAATTAAGCATTTAAGATTAGACAAGGGTGGAGAGTATACCTCAAAGGAGTTTGAAGACCATTGTGAGCATCATGGAATCAAAAGATAGTATGCTGCTACAATAACACCTCAACAAATGGGGGTGGTAGAAAGGAAGAATAGGATGTTGAAAAAGATGGCTAGAACTGTGCTTAATGAGGTCAAGTTACTTGACATGTATCGATAAGAATTTGTTCATATAAAAATTATTGGTGTAATTAAATATTCACTAATTACACTTTACTTAAGTTTACTTAGGATAATGCATTACATAGTAGTTTGCATTGTAGACACCTAGGAGTTTGCATCTTATTTTAGCACATGGTGTAGGAGAATTTCCACTTTATGTGTGAGATCCACCTTCAATGCTCTTATCACATTATCATCCTCTCATTGTTTTACATGTTGTGCATATGTTGTTGTACAATGGAGGATGATCAACCTTTGGTGGACATGTGATTACACCTTGGTTAGGTGATAGATTATCACTTACATATCTTTGAGTTATCATGTATTTCCTATATATTCAAGCATATCTACATTGTAAATCAATTAGGCCTTTTATGTATTAATTCATTATTTTCCTTAGGAAAATTCTTACATGGTATCAGAGCCATAGGAGTTTCATTGCATAGCCATTGGAGATCTTTTTGCTTCAATTTTGGAGAGCCACGATTCAAATCCAGGATATCAGCAGCTTGTGGGAGCATCTAGAGAAAGATCTAACCTCACCATTGCATTAGGGTGGTTTTTTTTTACTATAAATTCACCTAACTTAAGAAAAAGTCAAATCTAAGACAAACATTTTTTGCAAATTGAGCTTAGGAAGCTAAATTTGTGAATTGGCAGTAAGGATTTGAAATTATTTTTTAGAAAATTCTATTTTTTGGATTCGCATCCTTTTTCATATTTCCTTCAATACAATTTTTGGATCTGGTTGCAATTTTTGACATATTTTGGTGCAAAAAATTGGGGATAGTTTAGGGGGGGCCTCCCCATTTTTTTATCAGTATTTTGTATCAAAGGTCTGCAAGAATCCAATAGTGTTGTCAGAATCAAAAATTTTAGAGCTCAAATTTGACAACCAAATCAGACACGGCTCTCAAGTCCCCGTCGACCAACCATTTCCCATTAGACATACCATCTTACGATGGTCACATCTACCTAATACTCAATAACCATAGTTTATTTATTTGTGTGAGCACTTTAATATATAAACTAAATTACATTCACCAAAGTGGTGAATGTGAGATCTTTCCAAGTCACGTCCCACATGGAATAAGCCACCTCCTTCACTACTTGGTGGATCGCACTAGCACTGCCCCATTATTGCCACGCGACGAGCTCCCTATCGATGCCTCTCAAACTTCTAGCACATAAAGACATAGCAATGCACCATATGGTGCCAATTCATTATTCAACGTGAGCACACATGGCAATCAATCGACCTCTCCACATCACTTGTAGACTCAGCAACTACCACCAATTTGCAATTTTGACACGTGGCACAACAATAGAGATCCACATCAGTATATTCAGATGAATAAATAGATGACATGTGGCATCTATTAATTTTTGTGCTCACGTCAATTTTTCATGATGTTAAATTTGATGCCTGTATAGGTGTCATCGGGCCTTTTTTTTCATTTGACAGTTGTTTGAACATTAATTTTAAGCAAAAAATTGCATCGTCAATTTTATATGTTAAATTGGATAGTCGTTTGACCAACATAACTAGCCATTTTCATTTTGATGTGATGTCTGTTTGATCATCAAATTTGAGCTTGTACTTTGCTGACATCAGCAAGTTTTGAAAAGTTGGACCCCTCACCACATGTAGTTTTGATTTGACAGTCTGACTTTGAGAGGCCATAGCTTGGTCATCCAAGTTCCAATTTGAGTGCAATTTTATTTTATTTTGGGTTGAATCTCCTAAAATTTTTAATGGTGCAACATTTTTTTGCTTTTGGTGCATGGATGTGATAGAAATTACATATTTTGGTGACTGTACCTATCTAATCCTCAGTTTTGCAACTTTAGAGGCTTCGTTCAGGCTCATACGAACGCATTTTCATGTGCTATTTTTTTTTAAGTGGATAATTTCTCAAGTTTCCAGATTTGCTATTACATTATAGCCTTATTTGGGCAAAAATATCACTTTCAAATCTAGGTCCTTTTTTGGTCATTAATCATCATTGTAATGCTTAAATTTTGATTTGATTTTGAGAAATATTGATTTGAGTCTCTTTTGGACTCATTGAGGTGGTTGTATACATCAAAATCAGAAGTCCACTTTGGTCCATTTTGGCAAGTGAAAATTGTACATGCACTAAATATAAAGTGCCAAAATCATCTATTTTGGGGAGGTTCTTTGATTGACTGAATTTGGGGGGTTGTATTGAGTGGTTACACTCCTCTTTTGTGTTCTTAATTTTTCCTCATGTGTATTTTCATTACTTTGGAGAAAGGAAATTATAAGCAATGGAGTGGTCTCATTGTCGCTCATCTTAGTGAGAATAATCTATTGACATATTTATATGTGAAAGAAATTCCTCATCCTGTCAACTGGGACTCTTTGGATAAAGTTCTCAAAGTTATTTATTTTATTATGGATACGGATATTATGGTTTCCCTTAATGATAAGAAGATAAATAATCATCATGATCTTTTGATAATTCTTTTGGAAATGTATGAGATCTACATGTTCCTCCATTCCCAAATGATATAGAACCTCCAAGCACAACTCCTACTTCTCCTATAGAAATCATTTATACTATTTCTCCTAATGATTCTTGTACTCCTAAAGCCATGGAATATAGTGATTCAGTGTAACAGGATATTCCTTGTCTTCCAAAAATAGTTTCATCAATTGACTTCTTAACAAACATTGCAGGTTTGTTTGTGGTGTCCTACATTGAAGATTTGGAAGATGTCATTAATGACATTAATCTTCTCTTTAATGAGAATGATCCTTCTTCAATTATTGCAAGGGAACACTCTGAACCTCACCTTCATTCTCCACTTGATCCTTATTTATATTTTGACATGATTGTGGATCCTTTGATACCACATTTGGAGGAGGTCTCTTTCACTTCGGAGAAGACATTTGAGTCTTTGGAGATTGGCATTCATGAGTCTCAAAATGCACTTGATGAGATGTCACATTGCATGGTTCAAGTTTATTATACTCATGTTTTGGAGATTCCTATTCACTTTCTTGAGACATCATACATTTTGAGGATTCTTCCTAGAGATTGGAGAGGATTCATCGATACACTTATGGCATTGTTTCTTCACAAGGGGAGGAACATCATTCAGTTTTCATGGTGCAGTTTCTACATTGATCCTGGAGCATCTATCATGAGCATACCTTCTAAATTAAGGGGGGGCTAATTTGTCTCTCTTCCTAATTATTTTGAGGAGATATCCTTGTCTTTGGAGCTTGACCCAAATTCTTACATGGATCAGTTACCATTAGTTCCTTTCTTGTCACCTTCTATTGGGTATGTTTGTGATTGGTTTGTGGCATCTTCATCAACCAAGGACATTGTGACACATGATAACACTTCAGAGGAATCATACTTCATTTGGATTTCCCTTCCTGCTTCCTATACACAATGATAATCCTTCTTGCATCTATACTTGGAGGGGAGAAATGTTGTTTGTAGGCATTGGACTATGTTTTGCCTTCAAGCACTCACCATCCTTGGAGGAGATTATTCTTTATGGGGGGGATATCATGTCTCCTTGTTTCCTTCCTATAGGGGGATTATTGAGTGTATATACATGATGTATGTCATAATGGGGACCTCTTGATTACTCCATCCATCCATGCATCTTGTTTTCATGTCTCTTTTTGGGGGAGGATTTTTTCCATGTGGTTTTCCCTCTTTCTCCACTTTATGAGAGATTGCATTGGTTTTGCACTTGAATTTTTTACATGGGTACCTAACATGGCCTACTAGTCGGGACCCATCATGCATTGTCATCTAGCCTTGTGAGATTAAGTTAATTCCCATAAGTTACACTTAAGGGGGGTGTTGGTGTAATTAAAAATTTACTAATTACACTTTACTGAAGTTTACTTACGATAATACATCACATAGAAGTTTGTATTGTATACACCTAGGATTTTGCATCTTATTTTAGCACATGGTGTAGGAGAATTTCCACTTTATGTGTGAGATCAATCTTTAGTGCTCTTATCACATTATCATCCTCTCATTGGTGTACATGTTGCACATACTTTGTTGTACAAAAGAGGATGATCCACCTTTGGTGGACATGTGATTACACCTTGGTTAGGTGATATGTTATCACTTGCATATCTCCTAGTTATGATGTATTGCCTATATATTCAGGCATATCTACATCGTAAATTAATTAGGCCTTTTATGTATTATTTATTATCATTGAATCTAATCAATTTAGGATCATATCATTTGCCTATCTCTCTTGTGCTATCAATTGAGCTTCTAGATCTTGGCATTTGTATTATTTACCTTATGAAAATTCTTACAACAATATACACACTAAACAATGCTTAATTAAGGTTTGAATCCAAGCACAAACCTTATGAATATTGGTATGGTAAGTCAGCTTCAGTTAAGTACTTCAAGATTTTTGGTAGTAAATATTTCATTAAGAGAGATGGTGAAAATTTTGGTAGCTTTGAATCAAGATGTGATAAAGGTATTTTCCATGGTTATTATTCCCATTGTAAGACATATAAGTGTTACAATAAAAGGATAAAAATAATTTTTGAGAGTGCTCATGTAAAGGTTGATGAGAAAATACAGATTGACAGTAATAGTGTGAAAAATATTGAGGAAGACTTTGAATCAGATTTCAAAGTTAAAGAAGGAGCTACTAAGGAAGAAGGAGAAGCGAAAAATAAACCATTGGAAATAATGATCAACCCTTTAGAAACCATGGTAAGGACTCCTTGCAAGACACTTTTAAAGCATCATCCTCAAGAGAATCAAATTGGAGATAAAGAGGTAAGAGTTTAAAAAAGAATAAGGGTTTCAAAATAAGTGACAAAGAAGCTTCTTGTTTATTATCAGAAGTAGAACCCAAGAATTACATTTAGACCAACAAATATGAATTATGTATCAAGGCCATGGAGTAAGAATTGAGTCAAATTGACAAGAACAAAACTTGGGAACTAGTCCCTAGGCCTGAAGGTAAGAGTGTTACTAGAGCATAATGGATGTTTAGAAATAAGTTAGATGAGGATGGTAAGGTTGTTATGAGGAACAAAGGTGGACTTATTTATAAGGGATACTCTTAGGTTGAAGGTGTAGAATTTTGTGAGATAATTGCACCTATGACTAAGCTTGAAGAAATCAGAGTATTTTTAGCTTTTTCAATATATAAGAACTTAAAATTCTACCAAATGAATATTAATATAGCCTTTCTTAATGGGTATCTTGATGAAGAGGCTTATATGGAGCTACTTGAAGGGTTCATATGTGAAAAGAGTCAAAATTATGTTTATAGGTTCAAAAATGCTTTATCTAGTTTGAAATAAGCTCGTTGAGCTTGGTACTCTAGATTTGATATTACATATTGGCATAAGGATTTACAAGAGGTGTTGTGGACATCAATTTGTATGTTAAAATACAAGGTGAGGATGTTCTTGTTGTAGAGGTTTATGTAGATGACATAATCTTTGGTTGTAAAAATAATGATATGTGCAAAATATTTTCTAATTAAATGCAATGAAATTTTGAAATATCCATGCTTGGAGAGTTGTCTTTCTTTCTTCAATTGTAGATCTCTCAACTTGAAAAAGGTATATTCTATCACAAATTTAAGTATGCAAGAGAGATGCTTAAAAGGTTTCACATGGATGAAAGTAAACTAGTAGGAAAACCCATGGTAACATGTTGTAAGTTAAGTAAAGTTGAAAATCACCTGATGTTGATCAAACTAGATATAGGTCAATGATAGGAAGTTTACTATATCTCACAACATCTAGGCTTGGCATCGTGTAGGTAGTGTGCCTAGTTGCAAGATTTCAATCCTCTCCCAAAGAGTCTCATGTAAATTTTGTCAAGAGGAGCTTTAGATATATCAAAGGGACTTCGGACTATGTTTTTTGGTATCCTAGACACAGTGATTTCACTTTAACTGCCTATACTTATGCTAGTTGTGCAGGGTGTCTTGATTAAAAGAAGAGCACTAGTGGATCAACTTTTTTCTTGGGAGATAGACTAGTGTATTGGCATAGAAAAAACCAAGAATCAATATCTTTATCAATAGCATAAGCTAAATATATATATGCTACTTCATGTTGTACCCAAATAGTTTGGATGATGCAAACACTTTTAGACATGAAGATACAATTTTCTACACTTGTTTCCATCTTGTGATATAACACTAATGCAATCAACATCTCTAAAATTTTGATTATACACTCAAGAACAAAACACATTGACATAAGGTATCATTTCCTATGAGGGAAAGTGTTGGAAAATATAGTGGTTTTAAATTATGTTTCTACTATAGATCAAGTTGCTAATATCTTCATCAAGCCTTTAGAAAATGAGGCTTTTGAAAGTCTAAGACAGAGGTTCCAGGGGTTTTACCCTTTTTATCTATTCCCTAATACATCTAATCATGGCATGGTTTCAACAGGAGAGTATAATTTTCATCCCTAAAACTTAATGTTATCCCCATTGTCATTGATGTAAAAGGGAGAGATATACATAATAATTGTAACAATTTATGAATATTAGTTGGTTTGGTGTTTGTAAATGTTGTTGTTCAGAGGTCATATTGGTCCATGTTGATCATGTTGTTGGTATTCACATTTGAAGTTGTTGTGGTTTGATTTGTTCACGATAGGAAGTTGTTGAAATAAAGGTCTACAAAGTGTTGTAGATTGCACTATGTTTGTTGGAATTGAAGCTATTGTGGTTTTATAGATGTTTGAAATGTAATATTTAGATGTGTGACGTATGTGTTTCCAGAATGTTTCAAGGTGATAGTATAGTTAAGGACAAAGAAGAATACATTATATCAATGTAAATAATGATACATTTTTAAATCATGAAGATCTTTTTATGCCAATACAATGCAGTCATATAAGGGGCCTAAAAGTGCAATTACTATAGATATTGACATAAATACCAAAGGGGGATTTTGTTGGAATATGTTTGTCATTGATATCAAATGACGAGTTTCACGATGAGGGAAATTTGGGTGAGCAATACAGTTGAAGTCATATGTTATTTATAGATTAGATACATGACAAGATGTATTACATATGTTAATCATATGATCTCTTGAAGCTCCAATGTAGGATAGATAGCTTGGGATTAATGTCTTAGTGTTTCCAATGGGTAAAAGCACAAACCTATGTCACACTTTTATAAAGGAAAAGGCTAACAACACCAAAACTGTTCAACTTCAACGACATAAAAGTGGCAATTTTTATTGGAATTTGAAAATGATGTAAACTGATGAAATATATAAAAATGGATGAAGTTTATGATTATTATTTTTAATAATTTTTTTGCATAAGAATTGGTATTTTTTAAAAAATTTTAAGCCAATTTTTTAGTTTTTGAAAATCAGGGGGTCAAGTTCTCACCAAAAAACTATATGTAAATAAACTTTTTTTCCTCTGATTTCAAAATATGTTATAGATGTCATATATAACCGGTGCATGAAATAAGAAAAAATAATTTTTGACTTATATTTTCTCTTTTATGACAATTCAAATTCTAACTCACTTGAAATTGATAGTTTTCATCTCCCACCATATTTTTCATAACAAATCTATTCCAATAAAAAAAATACACATTCTCAATGAAGGTTCTCTCCTCTAGAGAACCATATGTTTTTCAAAATTTTATGAAATAATTTAGTATTTCTTTCTTTCTCTAAATCAACATCTTCTTGATTGTTAAAATACCTACTTGTAGTATTTTTTAATTACAATATAGTATATCCAATTAAACCACTATAAAATTTATATGAGCATATTCTTGACTTTGAGCTCTATAAAAGGGTATTTTTATAGTTTTTAAAAAGTATCATTAAAAAGAGGAGTTATTGAAATATCATTTTTCTGAAATAATTTTATTTCTTTGGTAATTGGACCCAAATTGGTATAAAACATGCATTTAATAGACATTTCCAATTGGAAACATTGAAGCACTTATCTAAATTAGCTAGAATGAATCTATCTTGACCATATGTTTGACGAAAATTAATTTTTAGTTAGAAATACTCAAATGTAGTTGTTTTGATAAGTTATCCAAAAACGTGACACAATTTTATGCTTTTACCCCAATACAAATGTTTGATCCTATCACTTTGGTGATAGGAACTCCAATCATGGAGACAAAAACTTCAATAAGAAACATATTAATAAATCATAAACTTTTAATGTTTAAAAATGTCTTTCAAAGTCATATCTTAAGTTAATGTACAATTGTTTAGTATCTCAAGTTTGAAAGTTAATGTTTAATTTCAAATGATAACAACTAGTTCTGGTGGGAGAAAATTGGCAGTTGCTAGTTTAGTTTGGAACATAATAGATCTTCAAAACTAAGGAAGAATGTCATTATTGATAAATTTATTGGGATATGAAACAAATAGATTGTCTTCCTTGTTTTCATTTTTTATAGCAAAGCCATGAGAAGACATATTAATAATAAAATAATCAATAAATAAGAGTATATAATAATCGACTTATATAATATTAAGGGAATACATTATGCATATAGTAAGAGTATACATTTATATTTATTTTATTACATGATAGAAAACAAAATTAGACTATAGGAATAGGGTATAACACCCCTTATAAACTACAGTGTGTCAAGTAAACTTTTGAACATGATCGGTGATGTTGGTGCGACACATCCTTTGGTACCACATGAGTTGGGGGAGACTAGACCTCGTGACCTTGCATTTTACAACAAGAAGATTTTGCCAATCTAGCTAGACCACTAGCCTTACATGTGAGCAATTGACTCAATAGAAATTTTGAGGAATATTACTTTAGATTAATTTATGAATATGGTAAAAATATATATGTTCTTATTTTATTGTATGGGAGGAGTTGAAATAAAGGTGTATGTAAAATAATGAAATAAATTTGAAAGAAATAGATTGTTAAAATAAAAAAATCAAATTAAAAGTAAAATTACCAATGAAGATATATTTAAAGAAATTAAATAACAAAATATTGATATTGATGTATTTGTCTTTAATATTGAAATGTTAAGTGTATTGTGTGAAAGTGTATAAAACATTTAAGGGAATATCTTACTGAAAGTTAAATCATTAGCATGGTAAAATATATCTATATTAAATTTATTAAATGAGAGACCTTCATTAGGAGGTGTATATAAATATATTACAATTTTTCTATATTTATAATTTTTGTATGTGTGAAAGTAGATAAGGTTTGTTAGGGGAATGGCTTACTTTAACTTAAATTATGGATATGGTAAAAGTATATTTATATTTATTTTAGTATATGAGAAATATTCATAAGGAGGTGTATTATAAAAATCAAAATATAATTGTTACAAGCATGGAGATTTGAGTCTCTCTTCCTCAACTTTACTCTTGAAGATCTTCTTCCTTATTTTCATTTTTTCAGTACGAAATCATGGGGAGGTTTCTTTTAGAGGTGGATGAAGAAGAAAGAAGGGAGGAAAAGAAGCCAAATCAAATATTTGTTGACAATGTCAATGTGGAGATTTTGGAGGAGACTCCAATCATTTGCATTCCATATGAACTTCTCATGTCCAAGGTGGAAAAACTAAGGAAGAATGTTGTTATTGATAAATTTATGGGGATATGAAACAAGAATATTTTCTTCCTTATTTTTATTTTTCATAGAAAATTCATCAAAAAGATTTTTTAGAGGTTGATGAAGAAGAAATAAGGGATGAAAATAAGTCAACTTGAATCTTTGTTGGAAATTTCAATGTAGAGATCTTAGATGAGACTCCAATCATTTTCATCCCATATGAACTCCTCGTGTCCAATGTGGAAAAAACTAAGGAAGAACATTGTTGTTGCTAAATTTATTGTGATATGGACTTTTATGGATAGGATCAAGACATGAATAGGGCATAATAGATTTGGACTTAGTCTAGATGTGATCTTCTAAGCCTTAGGATCTTTAAAAATAATCTCCTGATTTTAAGTTGAATGAGGATTTCCTCAAAGGAGGACCTTGGTTCTCCGATCCTAAAGTAGGAGCATCCTGACTATAAGATGCAACTGAAGAATCAAAAAGACAAACATGGATAATGAAGGGGTGAGAAGAAAATTTAGTTTTGCAATAAATATGGAACACGTAGAATAGGAAATTTATGAGTGTGCTTTGTAGTGCCCACCCATAGTTTTCTTTTCAGTTTTATATTGCCAAACTCTTTTAGGTCACTTTTATGTGTGCATTGATATTTCAATTATTATGTGGTTTTGGGATTTATGACATTACATGGTGATTTTGATGATTGAATAATTATGGATATTATATATTTATAGTTAGATGATGTAGTTTACTTTGATGATGATTATTTACATGTTTAAAATGATATTTATGGTTATGATTGTACTTACCCCATATTTGCATGTGTATGGTTAGCATGTATGCTTTTACTTTCCTGTTTGATGTGTTTGATATGGTTGAGGGACGGAGTCGTAGTTACCTGCTTGCGGGATCTACACGATGTCCCGATCCCCACCATTTCTTATTTTATATATATATATATATATATATATATATATATATATATACACACACACATGCTTGTCTTTTATGCAGGTTTACAAGTACTGGACATCGACTTCCCTGAATTATCAGGATGAATGTGCCCTATCACAAATCTCAATGGTAAAAGAGGAGAGATAATGTTCAAATCCAAATCCCAACCTAAGCCATTCTATTGTCCTGAAATAGTGGACAAGATTTTGATATTTTACCCTTCCCGAATTCATCTAGGTGACGTGAGTTTATAGTCTTTCCCTTGAGCATGGTTATGGTTTTGCTAGTTCAATTGATTTCTAGTTGGTTGATATAATTGCTATAATTAGATCATTTATTTATATTATTTGTGTAATTTAAATGAATTAGAACTTGATATTTATAGCTATTTAAATATGGAAGTATTTAATTAATAAAAATCAATTAGATACATTTATTAAATTTAAAGATTTAATTAAAAAGGCTTATTGTGGAAATGTAAGTATTTAATTAATGAAGATTAATTAAATACATTCTTTTTAAAGTTTAATTAATTATAAAATTTAATTTCCCAAATAAAAGGTAATTTATTAATTGGGAATAAAATAACATGTGGAAAATAACATTAGACTAAATGTTATTAATTTAATTTAATTTAAATACAATTTAGTTGCACATATCAAATTGGAATAAATAAATAAAAGAATTAGTAAATTATGAGTTAAGTGAGTTGAAAGAAACAAGGAAGGAATGTAATTGAGTTCAAAATTAAACTAGAGGGAATTATGGAGTTGATGAAAGCAAGGTTGTTGAGTTGAGTTGAGTTTCAAATTTTGCATGTGGAGTTCAATTCCTATATTGGAAAAGCTTGGTCATTATTCTCAACACACGGGTTTGGAGAATTGGGTGAAGGATTCAAATTGGAGGAATTTTCTATAAAAGCTTGAATCGTCTACGTTTCTGGTCTTCATCACACTTATTCATTGGGTGTTTGAGGTAGGGTTTTAGAAACCCTCGTAGATGTAATTCTGGTATTTTTGAAATAATTGTCTTCTTCATGCCAGGTAGATCTAGATATTTTGGTTGCTTTGTGATTTTTTTCATGTTGAAATTCTAAAAAATGATTTGTAAGAAAATGAGTGTGTGTATGCAATTGTTAATTCAATTTTGCTTTAAATTCAATTAGGGTTTTGAATTAATGATATTGTAAAATTTGGAATATTGTTGCATGCCAAATTCTATGAAAAAAAATTGTTTGGTAAACCCTAGGTTGAAATTCTATAGTATTTATGTTAGGAAAATTTAGATCTCTACAGGGTTTGAAAGAAAATATCAAATAAACCTTAGAAAATGAATTTTTAGAAAATACCCAGATTAATATTTACAATTGAAGCTTTCGATTTGTCTGTGAAACAAAAAAAAAATATGTATATTTGCTATACGATTAATAAAAAATTAAGCCTCATATATTCGTTAATTAAAATATATATATATACATATATATATATATATACATATATATGTATATATATATATATGTATATGTATATATATGTATATGTATATATATATATGTATATATATATATATGTATATATATATATATGTATATATATATATGTGTGTATATATATATATATATATATATATATATATATATATATATCTATATATATATGTATATATGTATATATATATATATATATACATATATATATATATATACATATATATATATATATATATATATATATATATATATATATATATATATATATATATGTATATATGTATATATATATGTATATATATATGTATATATGTATATATGTATATATGTATATATATGTATACATGTCTATATATATATGTGTATATATATATATATATGTATATATATATATATATATATATACATATATATATATATATATACTATATATATATATATATACATATATATATATATATACATATATATATATACATGTATATATATATACATACAATATATATATATACATACATATATATATATATATACATATATATATATAGACATGTATACATATATACATGTATACATATATATACATGTATACATATATTAACATATATACATATACATATATACATATATATATATACATATATACATATACATATATATATATATATACATATACATATATATATATATATACATATACATATTATATATATATATATATATATATATATTATATATTAAATATATATACATATATATATATATATAGAATATATATACATATATATGTGTTTCCTTTTTGTCCTCAATTTTTTTAAAGTATGGTTTGTTGTTTTGACACAGTAAATTTGCTGGTGGAAGAAAATATATTAAAAAAATTAAATTTTTTTAAAAAATTAATAATAAAATAAATATATATAATTTTGGAGGAGGTGGGGGTCTCTCCCCCCAACCTCCCCCGACAGCCCTAAGGCTACCCACGATAGGCCTAGGCTACTCTAGCAGCAGTGACTGCTCAAGATAGCCTAAGTTGTCGTAGCGGTTTGCTGCTTGCACTAGTCGGGGTGGGGCCCAATGGTTCCCCCCACCTTTTTTGTTAAGGGTTTATTTTTTATATATAAAATATTAAAAAAATAAAAATTATTTTATTTAAATATAAAAAATATTAAATATTAATTTAATATATATGTTGTATTAAATTTAATTTAAAATATATTTTTTTTAATAGTATTAATATATACATATATTATTTAGTATATGAGTATATATTAATTATGAATAGTTTTTCTTTTAATTAATGTTTGTTATTGTTTGGTTAATATATAAACAATTGGGCTAATTGTTTAAATGATTAATTCTGTTAGTTATTAATGGAAATGAGGTTATGGCATGTTTATTTTCAAGGATGTTTATGTTAAATAAAATTGGGTAACTCAATTTATTATTTTAATTAGATTATGAAATTATAGTGACTTGGTAATTTTAATTCCTAAATCAATTTATTTTAATAATGTAATAAATTGATTTGTTAGGTGTTAGAATTTAATTTGTTATATATAATTATAGTTTATTAGTGATTATTAATAGATTAATTTTGTGATGGGATTTTATAAATTTGTCTATTTATTAAATTATATTGTATGTCTATTTTTATTCCTTCTACGTTTGGTTTAGAGGGGAATCTTTTACTTCAGCCTATTAGGACTGTCACCAGAGGCGGGGTTAGGGTTGTTGTATTGATTTTGTTTGCTTTGCATACTTAGGTGGTAGTTGATCTTATTGTGACCCAACCTTATGGACTTGATTCTTATGATGGGAATTTTTTATTGTGTGTTCTTGTTATTCTTTGGAACTAGATTTAGAAATGATGATTTATGATGACCTTGAGTTATGATTTTGATATTATGAACCTAGGGGTAGGTTATCTAGGTGTTAAAGGGGAAGTGGTTTACTTTGGAGGTGCCAGAGCTCGGAAGTGGCTACTTAGGTATCCTTAGTAGGTTACTTAATCAAGTGATAATATAAATGAAATGGGGTTAAAATGAATTAATAAGATAATAGTTCATTGCACATGCCTTGAGTGCTAGTATAGGCTAAGGATGGGAGTGGAAGAAGATGCTTTCCCATCTAGTAGTGATGGTGAGTCTAGCATGATCGGTTATCCTTGTCTACATGAGAGGATTTCAGGTTCCACATATGATCACACTTGGGAGTCAGAGTCCATTGAGATCATTCCAAGGGGTTGACATATGTGATGACACTTCCCTAATTTCATTCTAGGTTTCCTACATGTGTTGGTTACCTCTGGGTTAGTATGTGTACCTTTGATCTTGAGATGTACCCTTGAGATAGGAGCTTCTAGGATCCTTTCTTAGTTTACCTGATTAGATTGGTATTGTTTATCTAAGTGGGATTTGGTGTTATCTCTTCAGCACGGTGGGATTGGAACCACAGGTTTCCATGAGGTTGGGAGGTAGTGATTCTTTTAACACTTGAGACTCCAACATCCCTGTTCCAATGCTAGATGATCCCTATTGTAGTTTCTTCCTATCCTATCTTCTTGGAGACTCATTCTTATTCTTGTACTTTCTCTATTTTGTACTTTGTATTCAATTGTAACTACATACCTTGCGACTTGTGCAGTGGATGTTGAAGATTGTGTATACTTCTTTATTCAGATGTAATTATGATGTAATATGTAGATGACTTAGTTGATAAATGTAATTAATATATGTAATTGTATTTGTGTAGTTTCTACATCAAGGAACCCTTGAGATGTTTAACATAATATGGAGATTATGTTTATGTTTATGTGTACTTATGGACTTTATGTTTTTGCTTCTGCTTGTTTATTCTTTATTGCTTGTAAACACTTAAGAAAAAAAAATTATTCTACAAAATTAGTAACATGTTTTAGGTTATTATCTCCTAGGTTCCCTGGTGTGGCATTACACTTAGTATCAGAGCCCATGTTTCAAACACTAGGAGCTCTGGGAATATTGTATGCCCATTAGATGACTAGTACTTAAAACATGAATACAAAACCTAGACATATAACACTCCTATATGTCAAACCATTGTTTTTACAATTTCTCCATGTCTTAATTATTTCTTCCTTCTTGTTGAATGTTGTAGGAAAGATGGTCATTAAGACTAGATATGTGGCTAGGTGTCGTAGTAGAGGCCGTAGTAGGGGAAGTGGAAGAAGTAGACTTCCTAGCCCTCCTGCGAGTCAAAGAGTTGAGGAGAGTAGGGAAAAGGATGGTGGAGAACACCATGGTGATTTAGGAGAAGTCAATTCTATGCAAATTCTTCACAGTATTTTAGAGCATCTACCTATGCAAGACAAGGTTGAACAAGAAGCATCACATCATTCTAATAATGGGGAGAGATAGAGATCTAGAAGTCCAAAAAGGAGGGACACTACCCTTAGTTAGGGAGCCATAAAGGATAATCAGATGAGAGACCTTATGAGATCATGACCTCCTCCTTTTAATGGTCTTGGCACTAGTTTTGAGGAAGAGACTTGGTTCATTGCTTTAGATTGATATTTCACCATGCAATAGTTTGATACCAATGTTAAGGAAAAATGTGTCATCGTGAGCCTCAAGGATTTTGTAGCTTCATGGTGGAAAATTGAGGAGCAGAAACTCAAGCGTACTATGGAGACTATCACTTGGGAGCTTATCCATGAAAATTTTTGTGAGAGTTTCCTATCTGATTAGTGGCAACAACAATGTGTAGATGAGTTCCATAATCTATGACAATTGTCCATGTTTATTCAAGATTATGAGCATCATTTATTTGAGCTCAGGTCCTATGCAGGATTCAATGATCAATCATCACTTATGTTACAACATTTCACAAGGGAACTCAATGGTTGCATCATCAGAGGGGTTAAGATTTTTGAACCCAAGACCCTCAAGAAAGTCATTATTAAGGATACTTTGGTTGAGGCAAATTTATCTCTAGGGCATGGTGGACAGATAGGGGTTCATAGTGGTGTTCCTAAATCTTCAGGCTATAGAGGGAATCAGAACCAAGGTGCATGAAACTTCAAGAAACATCCTCCATATTTTTGTAGTCAATAGCAGAAAGGGACTCATCCTCTATCACATAACGATGGTTCTCACTCTAAGAACTTCTGTAACTTTTTGCACAATAGGTACAATTAGCCTAGTCACCCTGCACAGAGCACACATTCAGTTGCGAGAAGAGGAAGCTATCAGCAATCTAGTGCACCCTCAATTGTGAGAGGTCATAGTAGAGGAAATGGTTTCTTCTCATGTGGGCAATATGGTCACATTGCAATGAATTACCCTCTCTATTTATTACAGATTTCAGGACAGAGACCTGTAGCTTTTGATTGTTAGGGTTTGACAGATTCAGAACAATATCAACACTAAGCCTACTATAGGTGATGCTGATAAATCTCACATGGTATTTGTAGTAGTGGACCATATTCATGCATAGCATCAAGGTACTGTGGTACAGACTTTTGGTGCTACTAGAGGTATTTCTCTTTCTATTTATTTAATTCAGGAGCTACATATTCTTTTATATCTCCTTTTATAATAGAGAGATGTGGGCTAGTGGAAGTAATGGAAGACATTGGTTGGCAAGTAGAGTTAGCCTCTAGGGAAAGGATATCGATAGACTCTCTAGTGCTTAAGTGTGAGTTGGGTCTTGGTAAATTCACCACCACAGTTGACCTTCATGTGATTCCCTTGGGATCATATGATGTTGTCTTTGGAATGGATTGGTTAGGTTCTCATGGGGCCAGTATTGATTGTAGACAAAAGATAATAAATTAAAAAGATGATGTTGGCAAGGATTGTGAGATAGTGTGAATTCAGCACCCTATATCTCCTCATATGATTTTTGCTATGCAACTCAAGCAAAACATGTGAAAGGTATTTCAAGTATTTTCTATAACTATGAATGAGATGGATGAAGTGGAAACAGAGAAAAAGACTCTTGATCATCATATACTTCAAGAATTCATCGATGTCTTTCCTAGTGATATTTTGGGTATGCCACCTAAGCATAACATATATTTTTGTATTGATCTTGTTCTAGGAGAACAACCTATATCTAGAGCACCTTATCAGATGACCACATGGGAGTTGAACGAGCTTAAGCTACAATTGGAGGATATTTTTGTGAAGGGCAATATTTTTATGAGTGTTTCTCCATAGGGAGCACCTTTACTCTTTGTTAAGAAGAAAGATGAATCTTTATTCTTGTGCATTGACTATAGACAGTTGAACAAGATAACGATCAAGAATAGGTACCCTTTTCCAAGGATAGATGCTGATGCAGAGGCTAGTTGAGGAATGATTCTTCCCACTAGACTCTACATCTTTTATATAACTTCCATCACCCCTCTTATCAACTTCTTTGATCATGCTTGATCATACCTCCACTCACTTGTGACTGTCCCATCCACTAATACCCCATTATTCTTTAATAACACAATAACTTGGAACAACCCCTATAGATCCACCACTCACTGAAACAAAGAGGAACTCCCTACTCATTCCCCATAAACCAAATAATTTCTTCACCAAAATAATCTACCATGCATCCCCACACAACACCTAATCCATTACAAAGTCTCCCTCAACACACTCATGAAGGAAATACACCAAAAACTACCATGTCACTATCCCTTACATAGACCCGTAAACAGTCATACATAAATTTTGAACAAAACCTTATTTTGAAAATCTCTCTAGTGAGAATGTTCATAGCTAGGTTCTCTCTCACATATATCAAATTCAAAAAGATCCAGTGGTTCAATTAAAATATATCTCCCCCACACTGGACTACATTTTCCTGAGACAATCATTCATTCTCTTCCTCACAACCAGTCACCTTCCACTGCTTCAAACATGTGCCAAAACAATGCATGGGTTCTTGCAACTTCATGGAAAGTTAGAATACATCCCCTCCAAAATTTTTCCCAATTGTGAGAGGCTTATTGGATGTGAAACTACTAAACACTTCACATTTTCCCTCTTGGATTACCCTATTTGAGGGTTTTGGCAGCTTACACTCAAAACCCGATATCTTTTTGTTTTCTTAACCAAATGCAATCCCACAAAAGCCAAAATAGGCTTAACTCATTTTAGAAACATTACCAATCAAAAATTTATTAATAAATTAGCATTTACAACTATGAAAACATGGTAAAAATGACTATTATGACTGACAGAACATAGAAAAGTGCAGAATAACCAACTCTATTGATTCCAAACCTATTACATCGAACTCTCTCCCTTTTTGGAATTGTTTACAATGTATTTATGATTGTCCCAACCATGGGAACTGACAAAATACCTTTGAAACTACCCACAAACTGATTAGAACTAGTTAAAACTTACTACTAACTCCAAACTACCTCAAATTGTCCTATCCTCAGTTTTTAACAACTTTATACATGGATTTGGTTTGCCAAGTTGACAATTCCATTGTCAAATTTGGAAACCATTAAACAATTCAAGCCTATATCACTCCTATTAATTAAAATGGTCTTATAAAGAACTTAAGCACCCAAAAACATCAATTTATTTGCCTATACTACTCATGACCTCACTATTAGCCCTTATAGGCTATGTTGCCAATCTTGGCATTACATACACATTTGGTTTTTATTTTGCATTTGAATTACATTAGGTGGCTCTAATGGCCACATTTACATCACATGAAGACCTCATTGACCATTTGGACTCATATGCCTTATTATTCTCTCTCGGGAACATGAAGTGACTCTTGTAGCCATAGTGTTCCTACACCATACTCCATAGCTTTAAAACCTTTCCAAGTCCTCTTGGAAACCTGCAAAGAAACACATGTCAATTAAAAAAATCAGGCCTTCATCTTGACCTTAGGTAAATATAGGTCCTCTTGGAACCAAGCTGCTCCATAAAACTTCATCTTGCACTTTGGCTTACATATTTGGAAACTAGATTCATCAATAGTTAATGTGGAATTGGTTTGGTGTCATTTATATTCATTTTGAGAAAGATATGAGATGCCCTAAGTAGTGTTTGGTGTTTTCGGTTAGATTAGTCATATTATAGCTAATAATTAATTTATTTAATTATTAGTCTATTATTCTCTACACTTAAGTTAGACTTAGGCATCTTATTATTCTTTAGGGTTTTCTCCTTTAGGGTTTCGGTCTCCTTTTATAAGGATTCCCTCTTTGTATTTTTCAGCAACTCAATGCATTATTCATAATAGATTGTTTTTTGATTGTGCATATGATGTCTCTGGCTTTTTGGCCTCCATAGCCTTTTCTTGCTTTCTATTATTTGCTTCTTCCATATGACAGGGTTATGCATGCAGGTGTTCTTGGGAGATTAGTTTTTCACCTAATCTAACATGGTATCAGAGCCATCTTGCTACTCATTGTTCATGTCTTGTTGAAGTGATTTAGAAGCAAGAGGGTTTCAAAAAAAATTTAGTTCTGGTATTCTCTGCAGGACGTTATTTTTTGTTTTTTTTTTTCTTGCAAAAAAGAAAAAAAATTTAGGGTATTTTGAAGAAAAATGGATGCCACCATTGCGTCCAGAAGGCCCAAAAACCCCAGAATCTATATAAAATTTATCCATTTTGGACAACTTGGCATCTGAGGCAAAAAAAAATTTGCGTACCAGGGCCATACGGCCCTGGCATGCACTCTGAGGTGCAGGTATGATTGTCAAAAAAATAAAAAAAATTTAGTTTTTGGCGCAACCTTCGAGCGGCCACCCAGGTGCCACCTGGCAGCCACCACCCACAGCAGCCACCGCCACCACCACGGCCTCCGCAGTCCACCGGGAGTTCCCCGCGCTCCCGCGCCAGTAGCCGGAGCCGCCGCCGCTTGCACCGCGCCACCGCAGACCATGCCTCCCGCAGCCCCTCCTCCACCCTCCTACAGCCCCCGCCACTGCCCACCACTCTGCGCAGCCACCACCACCGCCAGCAGCGCTGCCACCCCCGCTGCCCATGGGCCCTCCACTGCGCTCCGCCCGAGCTCAGCCCCCCCTTCCGCTAGGCTGAGGTTCTATGGGGGACCATCCCCTAGCCCCCAGCACCTAGCACCAGCCCCCTGGTCCCCCACATGACTAGGGGCTTACTGATTCAGCCCCCAGGCCCTCTACTGACATCAGCATGATGTCAGCGGACATGCTTTTTAAATTTTTTTAAAAAAAAAACTTGCATGTTTTTTTAGGGGCTCTATTTTTAGGGGTAAGTGGGCCTTTTTTGCAATATCTTGAGCATACAGAGGTCTTTTTTAGACTTCTTTATATCATCGGAAAGCTCTTTCTGAGATCTTTCCAATTATGGAGGTTAGAGTTCTTGGCTCTACTATTTTGATAGTGTTTTTTGCTGTCAAAGGTGATGTTTATTT
Organism: Chamaecyparis obtusa; assembly: GCA_027943335.1. Lineage (NCBI taxonomy): Eukaryota > Viridiplantae > Streptophyta > Pinopsida > Cupressales > Cupressaceae > Chamaecyparis > Chamaecyparis obtusa. The sequence goes on from BSBK01000899.1 coordinate 1,240,739, forward strand.
TTTGCCTTTCAGGAGCCATATCTCACTCATCCGGACTCTTTTTTGGGCTCACCATATATCGTTGGAAAGCTGGTTCTGTGAGTTATTCAGTTGCAGGGGTCTTTTATCTAGATTCTACTCCAGGTTTTCTCTCCTTTGAGTTTTGCACTTTCACACTCTGGCGGATTACTTGGGTTCTACAGGTCCTGGGATCTCTTCTTCTGTTCTTCTGGCTCACTCTTCTTTCTGACTTCTAAGCATTGTATGCTTCTCTTTTGTAGCATTTCTTTTCTGTAAATGCACTAAGATAAAGTTCCTACTTTTGCATATCTAGGATCTTGTACTCCTTGTGTTTGTTTGTACTCGCACTCAGTTATAAAGTGCCATGGGGGGTTATGATGTTTTTGCCTTTTGTGCTCATCCACCTTTGTCAAGTGAGTGTACCTTCCATGACATTAGCCCATGCTGTGTGTCTATGACACTGCCCTTGATCCTGTGCTTTTACTTATGTTGCACTGTTGGTGTTCCTGATTCTTCTTCTTGCAGATGTTTTTGGCATTGCATTTCAGTGTTCCTGTCACCCCTCTCCCTGTTCAGCATTATGGGGGGGGTTCACCTGTTGGTTCTATTGCTTCCTTGGTTCAATTGAGTGATCTACGTATACAGTTTTTGTTCCTATGTACTAGGTGGATGCGATGGCTAGGCACCTATGCATTTCGGTGAGATGGATCATCTTCTATATAGACACTCATTCATTCCTGCTTTTGGAGGCCACCTCTTCCAGCTTTGATTGATCAGCTCTTCAGGCTTTTGGTGTTTATGCCATCTGTATCTTTGAGTTTAGGTGTTTGCCTTTGTTTGCCTCCTGATTCAAGTAGTGCTATTTGAGAGCACTCATGCAGATTACAGTCTTCTCTACCTGGTCATATTGACAGAGTTTGCAGATTCATGCTTCAGTGATTTTGTACATGTTCATCTTTGTTCCTATGTTCTGGAACATTCCTAGTTTTGGAGGCTTCTTCAATCCTTCAGACTATTCTTCTATCTCTTTTTGGAGTAGGGTTTTTTCCCATTGGGTTTTCTCTATTTCTCCATTTTATAGAGATTTGGTTGTACTTGGGTACCTGATCAGGCCTTGTTGCCGGGACCCATAGCTCTTTCATGCATTTTTGTTTTCATGCATCTTTTAGTCCTTAGTTGTTTAGCTTCTCCCTAAGTTACACTTAAGGGGGGGTGTTAGAGTAGTCATATTATAGCTAATAATTTATTTATTTAATTATTAGTCTATTATTCTCTACACTTAAGTTAGACTTAGGCATCTTATTATTCTTTAGGGTTTTCTCCTTTAGGGTTTCGGTCTCCTTTTATAAGGATTCCCTCTTTGTATTTTTTAGCAACTCAATGCATTATTCATAATAGATTGTTTTTTGATTGTGCATATGATGTCTCTGGCTTTTTGGCCTCCATAGCCTTTTCTTGCTTTCTGTTATTTGCTTCTTCCATGTGACAGGGTTATGCATGCAGGTGTTCTTGGGAGATTAGTTTTTCACCTAATCTAACATTTTCAATTTGGTTTATGACAAGAAAAAAGGCTCTTGGTGTAGAGACCATAACTTATAATTTAATTACTGTATTGGGCTCTGATTTATATATGTTTTATAAGGACTAATTTGGAACAATTACACTAAAGGATTTGTGAAGAGGATTTCAAAAAGGAAATTGAAGAATAATGTAATCAAATATAGAAATCAGGATATGCAAATGGAGAAAGGATGATGTTTTTGTGTTAAAACATGTGGTTTTCCTCATAAGATGCCTTTATAAAAAGAAATTATTGAATGGATGTTGAAAGTATCCTACTGATTATTATTTTTGTAAGATGCTCTACATCAGATTGGTATCAGAGCTTGATGATCTTGAGCATGTGGGTAGAGCACTGAGGGAGGCAATCCACACTAGGACCTTGGAGATTTGGTATTTATTTTGTTGATGAGTCTTTGGTTGCATGTGTGTATCCATCTTGTTGCATATGATGGTTGTGTTGTATGTATAGACACTAGAAGTTTGGCAAGGGCCAAGAGAAGGTCCAAGGCCAAGGAATGGTCCATTTGATTTCCAAGAGACTAGGGAGAGAGGCAAAGAGGAGGAATCCTAGGTGAGGCATATGGGAGAGTTATTTGTGGTGACTTTGAAGTAGCAACAGTAAAGGTGGATCTCTAACTTATAAGGCACCATGAGTTGCAGCCATTAATGTTCCACTGACATGAGTATTTGAGAAGATTATTTTGAGGACAGTCCTGTGTCCTTATGGGAAAAGATGATGGTGATAAAGGCGTGAAGAGGAAAAGGAAAATGAAGGTAAATATGAATATTTTTTTGCAAGTTATGGCACACCTTTCCAAGAGACTTGGAAAATTTTCAAGGTTGGTAGTATGGTGCAGGGGCACCTAAAGTACAAGAGAACAAGGAGGTTAAGATTCCTTATATCAGATATTAAAATGTATTTGAGTCATTTGTGATGTATTTGAGTCCATATGTAAGGTTATATGAAGCCATTTATATGACATTGTTAATATTGTCATGTTAAGATCCTAGTTTGGTCAAGAAGATCAAAATATGAAAGAATGCCTAATAAAGGCTAAAATTGATGTAAAATGTCTATTAAGTCCATTTTAGGGTGATTCAAGTGTCCATGCAAATAATTTTTAAGTTTGGAGTTAAACTAGTAAAAGTTGTCATAAAAGTTGTAATGCAAAATGCATACAAATATTGTCAAAAGATGTAAGTATGTTGTAAAAGGTTAAAAGAGTCTAAGGAGATGGTTCAAAAGGTGGTTGGGAAGTTATAAACCACCACACATACTATAAAATCATTTTATTGGTCATTCCAAACATGAATGAGAAGAGGAATATCATTTTGAATCAATTGGTGTTTTCAAAACTTGTTGTTTTGATTGGTGTTAACTATTTTTATGTAGTTTATAGGTCTTGTACAGACATGTACGGCCTTGAAATGTTGTAAAATATGTATTTTATTTATATTAGGAAGAATAATATTTGTTTTTGTTTTTGTTTGTAATTATTATGTTAAGAAATGAATAAGTTATGGCAGTTTTGGTAAAATTTGTTATTTGCAGATTTGAGACTTCTTGACCTCAGTCAGATTGAAACATTTGGTAAGGACACATTTTGGAGAGTCAGGATGTCTAATAATATTCATTGGAAATATATGAGAACTAAATTTTAGTTCCTTTTGGTTTGAGTCATTTTTATAAAAATTTGTGAAAGTTATGGGTATTTGAGTGGAAACTAGGTTTTGAAGATCTCCATTGGAGTTGTAGGAAGTGATTTGTGCTTGTAAAATGATTTCTAAATGGGAAAAATAAATAGATTAAATATTTGGAAACTATATTCATCAATAGTTAATTTGGAATTGGTTTGGTTTCATTTGGATTCATTTTGAGAAAGATATGATATGCCCTAGGTAGGGTTTGGTGTTTTCAATCTGGTTTATGACAGGAAAAATCACTCTCGGTGTAGAGACCATAACTTATAATTTAATCAGTGCAATGGGCTCTGATTTATATATGTTTTATAAGGATTTATTTGGAACAATTACACCAAAGGATTTTTAAAGAGGATTTCAAAAAGGAAAGTTATGAATAATGTAATCAGATATAGAAATCAGGATATGCAAATGGAGAAAGGATTATGTTTTTGTGTTAAAACATGTTATGGTTTTCCTCATAAGATGCCTTTATAAAAATAAATTATCGAATGGATGTTGAAAGGATCCTACTTATTTTTTTGTTTGTAAGATGCTCTGCATCAGATGATCTCTTTGATAAGATAAAGGGAGATAAGGTATTCTCCAAGATTGATCTCAAGTCAAGATACCATCAATTGTGTATCCAAGATGTAGATATTCACAAGACAACATTTCACATTCTCTATGGACATTATGAGTTCACAATAGTTCCTTTTGGTTTGAAAAATGGTCCATCTATTTTCATGTGCCTAATGAATGGAGTATTTCATTCTTACCTTGACCATTTTTTTCTTGTCTTCTTGGATGATATATTGAAATATTCTCAAACCATGGAAGAACATGAGAAACATCTATGACTGGTTTTGTAGTGTCTTCATGATAATCATTTGTATGCCAATGCAGTGAAGTGTGACTTCTTTCAATCTAAAGTTAAGTATTTGGGGCATGTAAACTCAGGTGAGGTTATTCTAGTACATTCTTCCAAGATTTAGGCTATAGTATATTGGCCAACCCCCACCAATGTATCCTAAGTCTGCAATTTTGTGGGCTTGGAAGGATACTACCGCAAGTTTTTCAATGATTTCTCTAGAGTTTCATACTATATTAATTCTCTCCAAAGGAAAGGGAAGAAGTATGTTTGGACAAAGAAGTGTGAAGAGGATTTCCAGAACCTCAAGAAGTATTTGACCAGTGCACCTATTCTAGTAATACTAGACCCTATAGGTGATTTTGTGGTGTATGTTGATACTTCTTTGGAAGGTCTAGGAGTGGTCCTTATGTAGGAAGTCCGAAGGATAGGTGATTGCTTATGAATCTTGAAAACTCAAGGAGCATGAATTGAACTATCCTACACATGATCTTGAGTTGGAAACAATAGTTCATGCATTAGTCTGATGGAGACATTTTCTATTGGGACACCGATTTGAGCTTCATAGTGATCATCATAGCTTATAGTATATCTTTACCTAGCCTAATCTGAATGCCAGATAGAGACAATGGATGGAGTTTCTATGTGAGTATGACTTTGAGGTCAAGTACATCCAGGATAAGAAAAATGTGGTAGCCGATGCCTTGAGTCACTTTGACTCTTGGTGTATATTTACAAAGTCGTATACTCCAAGCACTTCCTTTAGATACTTGGTACAAGGAAGTGAGAGATGTGATTGAGTCAGAGAGAACTTTGGAGGGAAGTTTTTCAGGATATGTTTTGAAGTCAGATAATATTTTGCATTACATGAGCTGGATATCAGGGATAACTTTAAGAACCCCCCCCCCTCCCGAAAAGTATAAAATCATGGCGAATCGCATATTTTTTGGAGGGAAAATTTTTAATATTGATGGCGAATTGTGTTTCAAAATATGGATATTTGATGGTGGAAATTTTTTTAATAATGTATACCATTTTTATAAAAATATGGCGACTACAATTTTTTTATAGGAAAATTATTAATTTAATTGGCAAATCAGACTTCCTTATACTGATAAATTATGGTGAAACTATTTTCCAAATATTTTAATTAATTTATTTGTCATGGCGAATGTTTTTCAAAAATACATATAAACTTGGTGATTTAATAATATAGTTGGTATGATGATTTAATAATTGGAAATAATTATTAAATTTAACATTCCAAGGGATTTAAGTTTTTAACTTAAATTTAATAAGTTCGGTCCTTAGTTTTCATTCTCAAAGAATGACACGTGTGACAATTCCAGAGAGATTTTTCAGTAAAGGAGTTATCCCGCCACATTCCATCCAAATGAACCTTCCACCGTTCATCTCTCTTAATCCAATGGTTCTGATTTGATGTTGAAGTTGCACTAGCGGGTGCAGCGGGTCCCATCACTATGATCCTCATCCAATAAGCCCACGATCAATCATACCATGTGTCATGATTCCACTAAAAGTTTGTCGTAAAGGTTATGAAGACCAACAATAGGCTTGAAATTCATCTTTGGTCGTTGATATGTTGTAATCCAACGGACGTGTGAGTTTATGACCTCATAAAATTATTAATTAATGGCGATGAGTAGATGACATCAAGTAAAGTAATGTAATTATCAATTAATGGCTTCTTATATGGCACCTTTCAGTTTCAATTTTCAATGACAGATATGTGTCTGACATCATTAGATTCATTACCTTCATAGAATAATGCCTTAAGGCTTAATTGATCTTACACCAATGGTTTCTGACATTGTTTTCTGACCGTTCGATGATCTTACATCAATGGTAAAGATTCATTTCCTACCGCCATTTCGTAGCTAACGTACTTTGCTCACTATTTATGCGGAGTGGGCACAAGTTTCAAGTTTTTTATATTAAAGAATTGTTATGTCCACCTGCATTCGTTATTCCCAAGATAGCAAATGTCTTATCATAAGTTTTGTTTCCAATTTCACCCACCGTTGCATTAAATATGAAAGATTTGGAAATTTTTGAAGGATAGTTACCATTTAACTGATGAATTAATTAGAACTTTAGGGCAGAGAAAGAATTTCAATCAGGGGCATATAAATAGATGATCTACACTCATTAATTTATGATTGTGAAAGTAGATTTTGTGAAAATAGTCTACAAGTGTCAGGTTCTCTTTGAGTTTTCTCAATAATTAGAATACTAATATCAGTTTGTCAAATTTCAATTTTCAATGGACACTCCAATTCATTTAAGATGCACTGCCTTGGAGGATCAGAAGGCCTTTTTGGGCCTGGGCACAAACCCAATCCTGGCATCTGTTTGTATGGAATTGGGAGCCTTCACCAAGGAGGCTATAAGGATGGTGTTGGGACATGAATTTATGGAGAATGAAAATAGGTATAGAGTTAACACCGACATTTCATCTTGGTTCATGGCATCTCTGTTGGACCTGGGGGGAAAAGGTGGACATCCTCGTGCTACTAAGGAATGTTTTCAGAGAAGATTACCTCGGCGATGATGTGAATGTTATCGTATTTGTAGAAATTGGGTTTGGGATTCCTTGGGTAAATGATTTTCCTAGGCTTCTACAACCAGGGGTAAATATACCCAAGCAACCATTTCTACTCAACCTTGATGTTGAGCAACTCACGCGTCATTGAAAGTGGGCATAGATTGGGAGGGATTTCCTTCAGAAGTGGAACCTACGGGAGGAAATCGATGACTATCGATGGCTAGAAGAATTCTCTGAAATTATCCTCTTTTCAAAGTTCTACACAAAAGGAAGGGAACCAAATAGTCCCTGATTCTACCTAGACTCTAGTGTTCCTCCCTCTGGTGCTAGTAGATTACTAGGGTTTTTGTAATGATGTACGTTGTAATCAATATGTTTTAAAAAAATGAAAATGTTTTAAGAAATTTCAAGTGCTTTTCTTTTTTGTTTTGGTTATAAGAATCGTTAATAGATATGGGCATCACTGAATTGTAATGAAATTTTGCATAATATAATATAAAAAATTTGTGTTGCACTTTTTTTTCATGTAATAATTAAATGTTTCTAAACTTTTTCATGTAATGGTGACTGGTTCAAACTTCATGGATAAGGTATCATCGAATGCATGAATTCTAAGAGAATATAGTTAATGATTATATTCATTAGTGTGTATCAATATTTTAAAATCATGAAAACCGTTAGATTACGAGAGATGAATGGTTGAAGTTTTATTTCAGAAGTACTGTGGGTTTCAAAAACCTTTTCTGCAAATATTCTGAAAATGTGACATGTGTAATTCATTGAAAATATTACGTATCATGTGAAGATAAAACATAAATGGATTCTATAATTTTGGTTTAAATGATACATTTAATGAAAAAAAAATTACATTTCTTTTTTAAAACCCTTTTGACTCGTAGCAGTGGAAAGCTAAAAAAAATTGTTGAACCATCGTCAAAGATTTCAAGACTGTAACTTGTGAGACACTCAGCCAATTCTAACTTCTATCTATCTAGATTTCAAAATTTAATTTATGGTAAGATATCTAGCCTGATGCATCCCGATTTTGTAATGTCAAAAATTTAGTTTAACCTGATTTTGAAATTTTAATTCTTGCAAGTACAAAGCCAGTCTCCAATTGGGGTTTTCTTAAATTAGTTAGTTATTATCTGTGATTTTGTTAGTAAATATATGTGATTCTGTGTTTTTGCATTCTTCTAAAGAATAATGGGGAAAGTGAAAACTCAAGGCCTAGGGAAAACTTTAATAGACTTGAGAAAACTAGTAGAAATCCTTGGTTTCATTGATGAGTTTCATGATATTTATGATCCTGCTATCAACGGTGAAAGGAGAGTTATAGCAATTAAACATACATTGTGCACTAAGGCAACTAGGCCAAAGAGGAGTGAATTTATAAAATTTAATCCAGTGATAGGTGCAAAAATGAATAAAGTTGCATCGTGGGTTGTTGGGTTCGGTCACATGTTGTTACCCTAAGTTTTCCCTTGCCCATAAATTGTCTTGATTTGTGCAAAAAATTATATGAAGAAAGAAAAGTAATTATGAATAAAAATAATCAAGAAGAAATTTTATCAATAACCCAGGAAGAATTTCTCTGTTTGCTAGACCTAGGGTTTGACCGAAAAAATTGTGATGTCCATATTGACCTGGGATTGTTGGCAGAGCAATATGAAGCAGTCGCGCCAAATGCAAAAGATTCATTTATAAAGGGTCTAATAGTTATAGAGGCAAAGGATTTATTGGGTGAGAACCATAGGCCTCCTTATGATTTTAACATTTTTGTGCCATGGGTTCAAGATACTATATCCTCGCTAGCATTTTGCCCGGGACTAGAAAACAATAGGGAAGTGGGTGTCAGCATTCTTCAATTGATTTGGGATATCCATTCTGTCAATGAACCAGTAAGATATAATTTTGTTGGGCACATGGTTCAATCGATGCAAGAACAATTAGCATTGATTAAAAGAGGCAATTCTAAGACATTTAGGTTCACAACCTACTTGTGCTACCTTTTGCTACTAAAGCATGCTACAATATTAATGAGTAATGACAACAAGCTTGAATTTCAGAGGGGGACAGGTACTCCAATATATAATTGGACACCTCAGATAAGGATGTATGATAAGAGAAGGAATTATAGTAACTTTGTACACTTCTTTTTGGAACTATTGTACAAAAAAATAACAAGCACTCCAATGCCCAGATTGTCTGCTTCATGTAGGGATCAAGATGAAAATGCAAATAATGAGGATGATAATCCACCAATTATATTTACTCCATTGAGTCAGAGTGGAGTCGTCAACTACCACAAAGAAATATATAGAAAAGGGGCAATCATTATGGGAAAAAATGGGTTATAAAGATGGTGGTTTGGGTCCCACAGGAGAAGGCATCTGGATGCCAATTTTCACACCAAACACACAAAAAATTGATCATGGTGTAGGCCTTGGGATTGGAGTTGGAGTGGACCCATTAGATTCATCAGGAACCACTATGCCCACAACAACATCTATTGCCATGGGTGGGATTGGAGAATCTACTGCTACTAGGTCTGGTAGTGGCACTGGTGCCAGTAGGATTAGGTAAGTTATACAACAAGTTCCCTCTCTAAAGAGGCTAGTAGAATCTACACAAAATCCCATAAAAGAAGATAGAGTCAAGAATCAAAAGGTTTCTAGATCATTGACACTCGATCATAAAGCATTGTTTGCACCCTCTAAAATTTTAAATCCTCAAACAACATTAGTTAGATCAATAGGCATTGCAAGCTCTAGTTCACCTTTCAAATATTCAATTCCTTCTGCAACACCATATTTTTGTTTCAAATATTTCTATAATAAATTTACAGAAACAACCAAGAATAAGGAAATAAAGAAGACATTGCAAACTGGTGCCCTTACTGCAGCTGTAGAGGAACAACTTGCATCCAACAGGGTTTTTCCAACATATGACCCAAACAGAGACATCATGGAGTTCATGGTTGTTATTCCACCCAAAAAAGATGGAAACCCATCAGAGAGTCAGATAGATCCATCTGAATTTCAAGTTAACACTCTTGAAATAGATTTTTCCAAAGTTAAAAATGTTGACAAAATCAACATGTCAAAGTCTAGGAACCAACTAGTCTACAATGCACTGCTAAAGGTAGAGAGAGAGAAAAGTAAGCTCGAGAAAAATATAGAAAAGTTACAGGAAGATGTTGCCAATGAAAAAGCAAAGAGAAAAGCTTCAGATAACAATTTCAAAGAATTATAGAAAAAGATTAAAAAACCAGCCTCTACATCAGCAAATTCAGAGGAGGAAAATGTGGAGGTAGTAGTGAAGGAATAGTAGCAGGCAGAGCTAAAGGAACAGGTGTAGGCAAAGATGAAGGCACTGAGGGGAAAATTGGCAAAAATTTGTAAAACATTAGAGGAAGAAAAAGTCACTTCACAAAAGTTATTTAAAATCATGGAGAGTATTGCTACCTCCAACAAAGAATTGCAAAAGCAATTGGACTCTCATGCAGATAAAACCAATCATTGGGAACACAAAGCACTGGAAGAGAAAAATAATTCTGAAAAAATGGTAGAAGAACTAAAGAAGGCAAATAATACAATTCAAACTTTAATAAATACTAGTAATAATTTAGTGAAGATTACAAAATAAAATATTTGGGGCCAAATATTGGGGATGTCTCATAGCTTGTGTGAGTGGTTTGAAATGCTTCAAAGTATGAGAGTATGTTATTGGAAGCTCCATAACAACATTGAACAGAACATGGATGTTGTCAAGAAAGAAAAGAATGCAAAATATATTATGAAACAACTCTACAGTAAGAGTGATAGTTATCTATCGAACAAGGGAATTAGCATCTGCCTTGATGCCTCAGTAAAGGTATCAAGTATCATTCAAAAATGTGAGAAGCTAAGGGAAGCACAAGAATTGGATGATAAAGCTAAGAAGAAGATCACAAAGATGGAACAAAGGAAAGTGAATTTGGAAAGTCTTGGTTTGCCTAAGGGATTTGATGCAAATAAGTTCATTAGAAGAGAAACTTACAAAATAAGGTTGCAGGACAAAATAAATAATGATTTACACTTTCTTCCTATAGACATATGTCCTAATACATTCATGGATTTCATCAAACCAGTGAGAAATTTGAATGGAGTTTTAGAAGCAACAGTGTTGTCAAGTCACACTTCCAAATATGAATTGCTAACGAAGTTGTAGGAGTGTGACTATACTATGAACCAAATTGTTCAGCCATCAGAAGATGTTTGGACTTGCCTACAAACATTGCTAATGCTCTGAATTTTGAACTATTTTAAATTGTAATGTATTACAAATTAATACAAAATAAATTGTGCTCTATCTAATTTTCATGTTTTCCAATTTAATGTACATTGAGTTACTCTATTTTATTCAGTTATTCTTAGTTGATTTACTCTGTTATATGCTATTGGAACACAACATTTCATTGAGGAATTTCAAATTCAAATATGAATGATCATTGATGATACGATACAAACTACAGTAAGGATACTCTTTGTTTTCAAATTTTAATGATGAAACAAAATACATTCTTGGTTTTCTAAAATGAACATTGAATGATAGGATATAGTAGTTAATAAGTTCAAAAAATACCTCTTGATTTAGATTGCTACTACTAATTTAGCAGAAATTTCCTAAATTTGCCAATTCATCTCAACGTTGTGATCATCATCTAATTCTAGTATTCCAGTTCCTTCATTGTTCTCTTTATTTTCATTGTGTCTTCTTCAATCTGACCTCTGCTTCTATGAGTCCCATTGCCACCTATAGTTGTCCCACTCAGAGTCAGAGATTGGTTAATGGTTTTTCCCAACCCTCTTCTTTTGCATCTTTTCTTCCATATTTCAATTGCTTTTTGATAAGGAAAAGTACAGACATCATACCTAGATGTGTAGACCCTCAAGCATGTTTCCAAATTCTTGTCTAGTTTGTTTCTTAGCTTTGATTTTAGGAATCCCAAAGCACTAAAAACTCTCTCATCCTCCACCGAACCTAATATCATGGTTTGACATAGATCAACAAGCTTGAAGAACTCTAAAATTTCATCACACAACATTGTGCTCTGTTTTAGTTATGTCCAAAGCCTTGTTACTGAGCACTCTTCATGTGGGTTATGCATTATTTGATATTGATGCTTCATAGCCCTTTCAAAAGTGCATGATTTCTATCTAAGAAGACCCTCATCTAAAATTATATTGATAGTCACTCCATTGAATTCTACAGATTTTCAAAATTCCTTTATCAAAGTCAACAACCTATTATGATAATCTTCCTTATAGTTTAAGCGCTAGTATTGAGGAAACACAATTGTCATGGCCTCAAGAAGTTTTTCATATGGGAATTGGGATCTTATTTCAGAGGAAACCTTATAGGCTATGTCCCTTGCATGAGCTACTATAGACTCGATGAACTTGGTAAACTCTTCCCTTGTAACTCTTGTAGCTTGCTTCTTTGGGGCATTGTAGTACATTAGTATCTGAAATGCCCTTACATAGACACATAATTCTCCATTTTCAATGATCTTTAAATAATTATCAGGATTGTCCAAATCTGTTAGTTTCCTCCAGTGATCAAATTTTTCATTGGATAAATTTGGGTCATTTCAATAGAGATTATCGAGGGCTATGCATGAAATTTTACGCAACTGAGCATATTCTGTAATATACATATTTCTTTGTTGGGATTTTTTCATAATCAAAGTCATTTCTTCTAGCATGGGAAGAAAAGATGCTAAAGTCAAAAGTGTCTCTATATTTCTTAACCTCCAAAGCAGGTTGCCACATCTCTGATTTTCTGTATTGTCATGATTTCCATACATAAGTCCAATCAAAGATTGATATTCAGAAAAAACTCGATGTGCTGGTCCACCCAAAGAGATCCATCTGGTATCAACATCTTTAAGAAGCTTGTTTCCATTGGTAATTCCATCACCAAAGTGCTAAAATTCCCTAAAAAGTTTGGGACTTTGACAAAAATATGAGTACAACTCTCTTACTAAATCTTCAACCTTATTTAGTAAAGGAAACTTCTTCACAACTCTAAAAGGAAGATTCATCATGTGGGCCATACAATGAATGCCAACAACATATGGTGAGCAAGAAGCCTACATCTTTGTGCAAAGACCATTCCTATGACCTTGCATTACTGGAGCTCCATCCGCTCCAACACAGATCAACTTCTTCGCTATTGTAAATTCATCCATAGCTTCATATTCAATTAAATGGCTCTTTACTAATTGAAATAAAGTTTTTGATGTCACATTGTCCCTCAATTTTGAAATAGTTAGTATGTGGTTGGCAGACATTATTCTGTATAGTATAAACATGCATGCATACCCATGACGTATTATCTATTGCTATAACTTTGTCTTAGGACAATGCAATAAAGGTTGACTCTTTTATTTTTCTCTGTACATCCTTTATTTCAACCTAGGCAATACAACTTGCCCATTACCATCCACTGTTTATTGACCAAGGAGTGATAGGATAGTTAGGAACTTTCAAAAAGTGTAACAAACCACTCATTTCTGGATAGTCTATCATTGGACGCCCTCTACTCAAAATATGGAAAACATTACTTAATTGAACAACTTTTCCACGTTCTTCTACTTCGCTTGCTTTTGCAAAAATAGCATTAATAGAACTTTGAACTTCACCAGGCTTCGTCTTAAATTTCTTAAACAAATAATATTCCTCAACATTCCTTTTATGTTGACATTGCTCCTTTGTTTTATATCTTACCACTTTTATTTCCTTTTCATCTACAGTTTTAGTTTCGTAAACTTTACCAACATGTTTCTCTATGGTGTCTAGTTTAAGCTACAACCGCTTTTCCTTTTTATACTTCCAACTACAAATTATACATCTGCATTCTACTGGTGTCTCACCTACAATTGGATTATCCATGAGTTCAATGAATGGATACTTTGTTGCCCAATCAAATTTAAATCTCTTGGACATCTCCAATTGACGATCAATTTTTTCTTTTGATTTTCCTCTCCCTTTAGTGTTACTATTAATTGAACCATCATCATCATCGAAGTCGATCAAATCATCTTGGTATTGGTTATTTACTTGAAATTCTTCTTCAAGATCATCTTCATTAGAGATATCAGGCTCTGCAACTTTGTCACCAGATTTATTAGACTCCCCAATTTCTTGAATAGACTCTTGTGTACATTGAGAACCTTGAAGTTGTACAGGTTCCTCTGATGATGTACCTTCCTCACTTTGACCAACACCATTGTGTCTGCCCCCACCAAAGTATGAAGATATATTTCTTCATTTCATTGGCCTATCTTGGAATTATCCACCTTCAATAGTCCTCTTCTTGTTTAACTTTGACTGTGACCTCTCTAACAAATTAAGGGTGCAATAAAATTTTACTTGTATAAGATACTACGGACTCGTTTCAATTTGCTACCGATCGCAATTGTGAGCTCATAATCAACTAAATTTTTGTACTACTAAATCTCTTGAAACTATCCTTATATACAAATGCTTATTTCGAATTTTACTGAAGGGGCCGACAATTGCATATGATAACAACTAATATTTGGTGAACCCTGTGTAATTTTAAGTAATTGACTAGGCGAATAGGGCAGAAATTTAGGACATGATTATGTATAATGCATGGTGAATTGGATCATAGTACAAATAAAACTTTCACTTGGGACAATGGGCCTTTGGTGAATGGTGGTCCTCGATAAATACACCCTTCCTTAATCTGTGGAAAATAATAGTAAAATATACTATAGAAAAATGGGCAAACAACCCGACTACTATAGTGAAATTACGTACAAATAGTGATGAACAAGCCGACTACTATACATGTCTTTTATAAAATATGGGTGAATCGGTCAACCTCTATACTATGCATTTTTTTCACCAATTTCTATAGGCCCAATGGGACATATTCGCCAATTGGCAAATAATCGCCACTAAAAATATCCCTACCAGATATATGTACCCCCATCAGTTGATCTTCATACCTTGATCTTATCTGAGGCTCATTGTGCACCTTACTCGGCACATCTCAGTGTCAAGAAGATGCATGCGGACCTTCGACAACTATACTATTGGTCTAGTATAAAATGTAACATTACTGATTTTGTGGCTAGATATTTAGAGTGTTAGAGGGTTAAGGCACACCACCAGCATCTAGCAGGACTTTTACTAAAAGAGGGGAGATAATGTTCAGATCCAAATCCCAACTTAAGCCATTTTATTATCCTAAAATAGTGGACAAGATTATGATATTTTACCCTTACCGAATTTGTCCAGCTGACGTGAGTTTATAGTCTTTCCCTGGAGCATGGTTATGGTTTTTCTAGTTCAATTGATTTCTAGTTGGTTGATATGATTGTTATAATTAGATAATTTATTTAGATTAATTGTGTAATTTAAATGCATTAGATCTTCCTATTTATAGCTATTTAAATATGGAAGTATTTAATGAATAGAAATTAACTAGATATATTTATTAAATTTAAAGATTTAATTAAAAAGGCTTATTGTGGAAATGAAAGTATTTACTAAATGTTATTAATTTAATTTAATTTAAATGCAATTTAGTTGCACAAATCAAATTGGAATAAATAAATAAAAGAATTAGTAAATTATCAGTTAAGTGAGTTGGCAGAAAGAAGGAAGGAATATACTTGAGTTCAAAATTGAAATTGAGGGAATTATGGAGTTGATGAAAACAAGGCTGTTGAGTTCCAAATTTTGCATGTGGAGTTCAATTCCTATATTGGAAAAGCTTGGCCATTATTCTCAACACATAGGTTTGGAGAATTGGGTGAAGGATTCAAATTGGAGGAATTTTCTGTGAAAGCTTGGATTATCTACGTTTCTGATCTTTGTCACATTTATTCATTTCGTGTTTGAGGTATGATTTTATAAACCATCGTAGATGTAATTCTAGCATTTATGAAATAATTGTCTTCTTTGTGTTTGTTAGATCTGGATATTTTGGTTGCTTTGTGATTTTTTTTCATGTTGAAATTCTACAAAATGTTTTGTAAGAAAATTAGTGAGTGTATGCAATTCTTAATTTAATTTTGCTTTAAATTCAATTAGGGTTTTGAATTAATGACATTGTAAAATTTAGAATATTGTTGCATGTCAAATTCTGTGAAAGAAAATTTTGTCTGATAAACCCTAGGTTGAAATTCTACAATATTTCTTTTTGGAAAATTTAGATCTCTACAAGGTTTGAAAGAAAATATGAAATAAACCTTAGAAAATGAATATTTAGAAAATACCCAGATTAATCTTTACAATTGAAGCTTTCGATTTGTTTGTGAAACAAAAAAAATGTATATCTATTCTATGATTAATAAAAAATTCAGCCTCATATATTTGTTAATTAAAATATATATGTATATGTATATATATTACATATACATATATATGTGTTTCCTTTTTGTCCTCAATTTTTTTTCCTTGAAAAAATGGTTCGTTATTTTGACACAATAAATTTGCTGGTGAAGAAAAAAATTAAAAAATTAAAAAATTACAAATTAAATAAAAATAAAAATAATATAATTTTTGGAGGAGGCGGGGGCCTCTCCCCCCAACCTCCCCTAGCAGCCCCAAGGTTGTCGACGACAGATAGCTGCTATGGCAGGAGAGCTGCCCACAATAGAGCTTCCCACAATAGAGTTGCCCACAATAAATAGGTTGTTGTAGCAGTAAGGACTGCTCACGACAGCCTAAGCTGATGTGGCAGTCTGTCGCTTGCGGCAGCCGAGGTGGGGCCCAATGCCCCCCCCCCATCTTTTTCTCTAAAAGTTTTGTGTATATATATATATATATATATATATATATATATATAATAAATAATAAAATAAAAATTGTTTTATTTAAATAAAAAAATATTAAATATTAATTGAATATATATGTTGTATGAAATTTCATTTAAAATATAATTTTTTTAATAGGATTAATATATAGATATATTATGTTAGAGTAAAGTATTAATTTAATTGTGTTAATTAAATTAACTTTACTCCCTTCTTAAGATGTCAACTTTTTTGCTTTAGTTGTTTATATTTAAATGCTCATGCACTAGTTGTTTTAAACACTCATGCACTAGTTGTTTTAAATATAAACTTGCATGCATTAGTCATGTAATAATTAAACTAATTATTATATGCACTAGGGTTTGCCTTTCAAGGCTTTTGATCTCCTTTATAAGGTTGATCCATTGTATATTTTATTCATTCATTATTTGAGGATATTTTCTTCTTCATATTTTTGAGTCAAACCCTTGCCCTCTTCTTGTCTCTACTTCCTTGTAACAGGTTTTTGTATGCAGGTGGTCTTCGGGTTTTGTGGATTTGTATTGCTCAAATCCTACATGGTATTAGAGCCTAATCTACTACAACTTGTTCATGTTTGAAGGAATCAGAGATAAGAAAATCATCTGGTTCAAATTAGGGCTTTTTCAATTATTTTTTATTGAAATTAGGGGTCTCTAAATTTTGGTGCACTTTGAGCTCAAACGGACCTCGTCATTGAGCTTGCAACACCTAAAAACTCTTATTTTGATATAAAATACGTTCGATTTGGACAACTTTGCATTTTGGAGCATTTTTTGGTACCAGACAATCTGGTATGCTTCCTGAGGCAAAATTTATATGTGGTGACATGCTTCCCAAGGTAGAATTCTCTACTTTAGCATGCAAATCAAAGTAAAAAATGTATTGCCTGGTACGCAAATCAAGACCCAAAAATTACATGCAAATCAAGGCAAATATCCCTAGGCTTGGTGTGGATCCTGAGGCGCGCATGCGATTTTGCCATAAATAAATAAAAATTGGCCGACGAAGACTATTTGGCCATCAAATTTAAGCAGGAAAATGCAGTTTTAGCCCCTGGTCATATGGCAACCAAGGGCCTAAAATTTTAGCCCCAGGGGCCTTAAATGCTGCGACATCCATTTGGCCGTCAATTTTATGTCTGTGAAGTGCTGACTTTAGCACATCTAGACACCATTTTGGGCCCTCCGAAGCACTCGGTGGTGTTTTGCTCATAACTTGAGCATACGGTGTCGAAATCGGGCAACCGAGATATCGTCGGAAAGCTGGTTCTGAGCTCTATCTAAATCTAGAGGTTTGAATTTCTAATTTTTCTTTTTTGATGTTGTTTTTTACTTTCAAAGCCAAATATTTAGTTTTACACTCTGAAAGCTCTATATTGCGCATCTGAACTCCGTTTTGGGAAAGCTAGATATCATTGGAAATCTTGTTTTTAGAGATTTCCAGTTCTGTGAGTATTGTTTCTAGATTATGTTCCATGTATATTTTATTCAGATTCTTGCATTTTTGCAATCTGGTGGATATCTTGGATGTTTTAGGTCCTGGATCTCTTCCCTTTAGGGGATGGCTTTTATTAGTTTTTTATTTTGTTTCAGAAGCCTTCGCTCTTCTTTGAGTAGTGTATACTTCACTTTTGTGGCATTCTTTTATGCACATGCACTGAGATAAAGTGTCATTCTATTGCATGCTTGGAATCTTGAACATGTTTGTGCTATTTGTACTTGCACTCCATTATAAAGTGCCATGGGGGGTTTGATGTTTGCCCTTGTTTGCCATCTACCTTTTTCAAGTGAGTGTTCCTTCCACAACATTAGCCTCAAGGTATCTTTATTTATGTTTGTACTTTCACTACACTTTTGATGTTCCTGGTTCTTCATGATGCAGTTCTTATTGGCACTATTTTCAGTGTACTTGTCACCTCTCCCTTGTCAACATTATGGGGGGGTTTCTACTAATCATTCTTCTGCTTCCTTGGTTCGATAGTGTGAGCTATGTATTTAGTATTTGCTCCTATGTACTAGGCGGATGTAGTGGCTGGGTACCTATGCATTTTGATGAGATGGATCATTTACCATATAGACACTCTTTCTTTCCTATTTTTAGAGGCTCTCTTCCATCTTTCATTGATCATCTCTTCAGGCTTTGGTGTTTTATACCATCTATATCTTCGAGTACAATTGTTTGCCTCTGTTTGCCTCCTAATTCGAGTAGTGTCATTTGAGGGCACTCATATAGATTACAGTCTTCTCTACCTCATCATGCTCTATTTTGGTGGAGGATCTTCAGATCAACAGTTACTTCTTGATAGAGTTTGCATCTTCTTGCTTCAATGATGTTCTACATGTTCATTCTTGTTCCTATTTTCTGGAACATTCCTAGTTTTGGAGGCTTCTTCAGTCCTTTAGATTAGTCTATCTCTTTTTAGAGTAGGGTTTTTCCCATGTGATTTTCTCTATTTCTCCACTTTATAGAGACTCTCTTTTGTACTTGGGTACCTGATCAAGCCTTTTATTGTCAGGACCCATTTTATGCTTTAAGCACTATAGTTTCCTTTGCTTTCTTCTTGCATTATTTGTAGCTGCATTGTTGCTCATCTTAAGTGGGTGTTAGAGTAAAGTATTAATTTAATTATGTTAATTAAATTAACTTTACTCCCTTCTTAAGATGTCACCTTATTTTGCTTTAATTGTTTATATTTAAATCTCTCTTGCATTGGTAGTGTTATATTTAAAACACTCATGCACTAGTTGTTTTAAATATAAACCTACATTCATTAGTCATGTAATAATTAAACTAATTTTTACATGCACTTCTACTTTTTAGGGTTTTCCTTTCAAGGCTTTCGATCTCCTTTATAAGGTTGATCCATTGTATATTTTATTCAGTTTTTTGCATTTTTGCACTCTGGTGGATATCTTGGATGTTACAGGTCCTAGGATCTCTTCCCTTTAGGGGATGGCTCTTGTTAGGCTGTTCTTTTGTTTCATCGGCATTTTCTCTTCTTTGAGCAGTGTATACTTCACTTTGTAGCATTCATTTATGCACATGCACTAAGATAAAGTGTCATTCTATTACATGCTTGGAATCTTGAACATGTTTGTGCTATTTGTACTTACACTCTATTATAAAGTACCATGGGGGGTTTGATGTTTGCCCTTGTTTTCCATCTACCTTTGTCAAGTGAGTGTTCCTTCCATGACATTAGCCTCATGGTATCTTTATTTGTGTTTGTACTTTCACTGCACCTTCGATGTTCCTGGTTCTTCATGATGCAGTTCTTATTGGCACTATTTTCAGTGTACCTATCACCTCTCCCTTGTCAGCATTATGGGGGGGGGGGGAGGTTCTGTCGATCATTCTTCTGCTTCATTGGTTCAATAGTGTGAACTATATATTCAATATTTGTTCCTATGTACTAGGCGGATGCAGTGGCTGGGTACCTATGCATTTCGGTGAGATGGATCATTTACCATATAGACACTCTTTCTTTCCTATTTTTAGAGGCACTCTTCTATCTTTCATTGATCATCTCTTCAGGCTTTAGTGTTTTGTACCATCTGTATCTTCGAGTTTAGTTGTTTTCCTTTGTGTGCCTCCTAATTTGAGAAGTTTCATTTGAGGGCACTCATACAAATTACAGTCTTATCTACCTGGTCATGTTCTATTTCATTGGAGGATTTTTAGATGAGCAGCTACTGCTTGACAGAGTTTGCATCTTCTTGCTTCAATGATGTTCTACATGTTCATTCTTGTTCCTATTTTATGGAACATTCCTAGTTTTGGAGGCTTCTTCAATCCTTCATATTAGTCTTTATCTCTTTTTGGAGTAGAGTTTTTCCGATATAGTTTTCTCTATTTCTTTGCTTTTTAGAGACTCTCTTTTGTACTTGGGTACCTCATCAAGCCTTTTGTTGTCGGGACCCATTTTTTTTCAGCATGGTAGTTTCCTTTGCTTTCTTCTTGCATTGTTTGTAGCTACATTACTGCTCATCTTAAGGGGGGTGTTAGAGTAAAGTATTAATTTAATTATGTTAATTAAATTAACTTTACTCCCTTTACTAGTACAATTTGCACCTTTTTTCGACGGACGATTAGTCAAAGTTTCTACCCAAATGGTTCAAATACTCGACCAACTGGTTTGTCACTATTTTCATCGTCAAAATATTGACATATCATTGTAACCATAGAATGATCGATGCCAATCTTGGTCAAAAATGACATTAGAAAATGGTGATATATTAGTCAAACATTCGACCATATTGGGTTGCAATTTAGACCAATATTGGTCAAAATATTTGGCTGCTCTGACCAGGATGCCAAACTCACGACGGCCATATTTTGACCAAATTACATCACACTTTAGACCAATATTGGTCAAAATATTCAGCCACTCTGACCAAGATGCCAAACCCATGACACCACATTTCAACACAGAATGGTCAATTTTTAGACCAAACTAGGTCAGAGTTTCAACGTCGATTAGTCGAAACATCGCCTATGGTTAGTCAAAATTTCAATGAAATATGGAATGTTTTAAAAAAAAAATGAAGATAAATATCTAGATTAATCACTAATTTCATCTTGATCAGTGATTAGTCTAGATATTTATCTTCAGGTGTCCACACTCATTTGGTTGCTTGTTGCCAATGGGTCCCTGCTTATTCTATTTTCTAGACTGCTTTGGGCTCTAGCAATCCATCTACTCTGCTTTGTGTGAAACTATGGGTTTTTTCATTTTGTTTGAACTATTTGAGAGATAGGCTCTGACTAGTGATACATAATTGGTTTGCATGTTTGTAGCGTGGAAGCAGTGTTGGGGATGTTAGTGGTGTTGTGGACAGAGTCCTTAACCAGTTGTTGATGGAGATGGATGGTATGACAACCAAGAAAATAGTTTTCATTATTGGTGCTACAAACAAACCTGATATCATTGATCCTGCATTGCTAAGGCCTAGCTGACTTGACCAGTTGATTTATATTCCCTTACCTTATGAGTCCTCACGTTATCAAATTTTTAGTTCTTTCTTGAGAAAATCACCCATCTCAAAACATGTGGACCTTATAATGGCACTGGCCCGTTATAACCAAGTATTCAGTGGAGCTGATATTACAGAGATTTGTCAGCGGCCTTGAAAGTATGCTATTAGAGAAAATATTGAGAAGGTGAGTTTGAATTGTGGTGGCTTTTTCAAACTAGAGATGGTTATGAATTTCTTAATGGGCTTTTTTGAACTGGTGTGTTAGAATTTTACATTTTTTGATTCAATTTTCCTCAACTTGTATCTTATTATTTCAATTTTTCATGTTCTCTTTCCTTTGCACCTTTATAGGATATTGAATGTGAAAGAAAAAGAAGTGAGAACCCTGAGGCAATGGATGAGGATGATAGTGACGAGGTAGCTGAAATAAAGGCTTCTCATTTTGAGGAGTCAATGGAATATGCCCGAAGAAGTGTCAGTGATGCAGATATTCAGAAGTATCAATCCTTTGCACAAACACTACTAGTGCTTCTGTTGGTGCTTCAGATGTATTTTCTACAACATATAATAAAGATGACGATGACTTATACATTTAAGAAACTTAGTACACAATTGTCATCTTAATGAAGTGACAAATGTATCTATTCTAGCAGGGACCTTCCGCTGACAAATAGCTAATGCTATTCAATTTGGCTCTGGCTTTTTCTTGTATGATTTTTATCTAATCATATGTTTGAAACTTTATTTATTTTATCGGCCCTTTAGTCAAGGACTTACTAACTTGTAAGTCTTTAGAGCAATATTAACTTTGTGGCAAGGAAATTTAGCTATGGAAACTTTTTCTCAAGTGGTAGATAATGCTACGAAAACCTTGCTTTTAAAAAAAAATCCTACTGGAAAATATTCTATACTAAATCAATTCTATAACAAAGAAAGTCTAGTTTACCTGATAGGTATGGTGTGCATCCATTTTATGGAGATCTACCAAGATGATTTCCCCCACCAAGATGATGTGCATCCATTTTATGGAGATCTTCTAAATATTTTATATGATAAAGATCACTACAAGTTGGTCCTTGGCCAGATCAATAATGCTCGTAATCTCATTGCCAAAGTGGCCCAAGACTATGTTAGGCTGATAAAATATGGGGATTCTCTTTACCGCTGCAAATCTTTGAAGGTTGTTGCACTTGGATGGATATGTACCATTGTTAAGAGAATTGAATCGAGTTTGGCTTACCTCAAATAGGTGAGGTAGCATATGGCTAATCTAAGTTAGTTTTTTAGAGGGCAATGACAAGTGGTCATATGGAGTGGACAGACAATCAATGTGTTTCATTTTGGTATTTCTCATGAGAAAGTTGTTGTTTTTTAGACCAAAGTGAATTGTCATAAACATTAGGAGCTTAAAACAAAAAATTCCAACCAAAATAGAAAATCTGATATGCTAATAGACAAACTCATTTTGCTGAAAATAAGAATAAGAAACAATCACATATCTAATATCTCATGACTACATATATCGTCTATTAACAATGAAATGAAATTCATTGCACTAGATTAAAATTTTAGTATAGACACTTTATATGGATCAATTTTTTGCATTATAACCTGAGTCAGACACTCAGGAACTACACAAAATGGCATTAAGCATGGATTTTGGTTTACATGTGGTACATCAATTCCTTCATTGAAGACATTATCTATTACATTTATAATTGTTTATTTAGGTTCCATAGCACTAGCATATACACAAAAAGAATCTATATTAAAAAAAAACATGGACACTACATATATATAAAAATAACCTATTAAAAAAAAGAGGCCACTGAGGACAATTACACAGGTCTCCAGAAACAACATTACCCAACTCTTTCTCTCAAGCCAAAGACTTAGTGTGTTCAATTGCCCAGACTAGCAGTCAATTCTTTGTTGAGTATATCTGTCAGGCCCTCCTATAATTTGAATGAATTAAGAATAGAAGATAGGAACTGATTTAACACTTCACCTACTCAAAAACACAAACTAATGAAATAATCCACATTAGGCCAAGAGAGGTTGACGCATTCAATACGAGAATACTTACACAAAATGAAGCCGAATCATGTTAGACAATGACAATGAGAAGTTGACTATTGGCCCTTCTAGTTTTTTATTTGATAGTTGCCTGACAATGACACATTCAAAATGCACTTATGAGAAAAGACCTAGAATGAATGAAATTGATTAAATAATGAAGGTATGTTAGTTTGAGCTTCACTTGGTTTCGAGAATACTTTAATATTCTCTACTTAACAAGGCCAACCACGTGAAGGTGGAAGCTCATCTGGCCTCACCCCCCTCCCCCTAACATCAATCTAAATTCCCCATTAACATCTAATTACACACTTCATTCATCTATTTATGAACTATAACATTCAATCAATACAATCACATAACATTCATTAATATGATATAACATTGATTAATACGTAACACTAATCAAGAATTCATTAGCACATAAAAATATTCATTAACATGACATATAATTCAATATTAATCCACAACATTCATAGATAATTACTTAAAACAATGTTCTTTCATTATCCAACAAAGTTAATCAAACAAGTTTTATCAAAGAGCATTTTTAAGAAATCATTTCTTTTTTGGGTTTTTCTTAGATTTCTTATTTAGGTAAAGGCTGAGAGGAGAATCAATATTATATTCCTCCTCTTATGGTTGTGATCTCAAATTATGATGCTTCCTCATGTCTCGAGGAGCACGAGGCTGTTGCACTAAAGGGGGTCTACTGCAATAACAAGTAAATGGGTTAAATTCACATACTTTTTTTTTACTGTTACATGTATTTCATTAACCAGTAGAACATAACATGCATTTTTCTTTACCTGACAATGTCACATCATCATGTACAATAACATTTTGATCTTCCGCCACCTCAACATGCTCAACATGCTCTAAAATATTCAAAAAAAGGTTACACTGCCAATTGCAATTAAAGATGTTAAATTCTACTAATAATTATGTAATTTATTTCCAATAGCGAATTAATACCTCCACCACTGTGATGCACATCATGGCCTTCGTCACACCCAGGTTCTGTGATAGGATTTGAAGGCTGTAGTGAAATGTCATGCTCATTGTTATCATGAAATAGTCAATTTGTGTTCAAAATTAACTATTCAATTTGATTTACTTTTCATTTGACCAATTTACCTATGTCTCATCTGGTGCAATAGATTCTTTGTTATGGCTTTCAGATTCTTGGCATAGGCATGCACCATGACTTTATAGCCTTCCTTCAAGGCTATTCTTTGGTCTTCATCTATGGGCTCTACATTGAATTTCATGCCCTGTATTTTTTGTTTAATATCGTCACTTTTACATGTATGATTTGATTAAATAGAATTGTTTGCAACCTTATATATAAAAATTTGATATGAAATTCCAATGCTGCTACTTACAAGTCGAGAGTGAAGTTTCATATAGCCACCAAAGCCAAGTTTGTGTTGGCCAACCTTTTTTAATCTCGCTTGTGTGGCTTTTGATGTGTCTTGCAGTCTATGAAAAGTTTGAAACATGTTAGATTATATATTTACAAAGATCACTAATTAGTGCATGATTACATTCTACTTAATACTATCATGACATACCTTCTTTTGTCATCTTCTGGTTGAATTCCACTACCCTTTAGCCTTTTCTCTTTTGCATCTTCCATTATTTCATTCCACTCCATCGACGGAATCATAAGAGGATGCTCGTACTTTGGGTTATCCTTTAGAGCCCTCCTATATTGGTCCCTCACAGTCTTTATATGTTTGGATGCTTTATTAAGAATCATGTCACTGTCAAAAGTTTTATTTCCAAAGAGGTCCTCTAAAGATTTAATGAGCTGATTTTTTAAGTCAGCATCCTGTTCATTCCACCTTTTTTGAAAAAACAAAATTGTTAGATATCATAACTTTAATATAGTACAATAAATGGAAGATAAGAAAAATATTGTACCAATATTATGAAGCTACGTACCTTTTATGTATGGTGGGCCCAAATAGCTTTAATGTCATTTCAAAAAGATGATCATAAAAAATATCATTTCCTACAAAAATATCATGGGATTATCAGTCCAAAACAAGTTATGTATAAGTAAACTACAATTACACTATAAATAATAACAATTTTAAATCACCTGGAAGCTTTGGTACTTTTAATGGAAGCATATTTTTCTTGTTCAACAAGAATGTCCCTAGAAATGAACCAGTACTAGTAACACGGGCTGATCCAGAAAATGGTTGATCTTCACTAGTACTGGCATGATCTATTCTTGTACCAAGTGTAGGTGTATCTATTAGTACACAACATAGGTCCATGTAGTGTATATAATTCACACAAGAAAAATAATCAATGCATGATTAGCACATAACAAAATCTAGAAAAATAAGGTTTTACCAGTTGTAGCTGGTACAGAGGAAGATGTCTGCAAGCACCTTGTTGCGGACAATGTAGTCGTCGATAGCGAAATTTTGATCAAAGGAGGCGTCTGCACTTCATCACAAGCTGAAGAATACATTGTTAGCAAAGACATTTGCAATGGATAAATATTAAATGGGGTACTAGAAGTTGTATGCACCCTAAAATGGTCGCCTAGACTTTGGGCCCCCATTTAGCAATTTATCAAATCCTTGAATCAATATTTTCAATTATATCAATTTCCTTGATCAAGTCCTATTTTATTATTTTCAATTATTTGCCTTGGCCTAACCATTTTATTCTAAGGTCTTTATTTATTCAAAAAGAATATTTCCTCCCCTTTTAATAAATAAAAAGCCCCCACTTTTCCTCTTATCCTAAGTTGCACAAATAAAATATTATTCTTATTTTATAAATTAAAAAAAAAACACATTTTGTCTCATATGGACACAAAATTCAACTCTTATTTTCTCATTGGAGGATATTTGTGCACATGGATTGCTCCTCTTTGATGCTCCACCCTTGATTAAATATTTTGCCTCTTAATCTCCATGGTCCATTCTTTCTCATTTCCTATAAAAGAAGAGCTCTCTTCCTCATTTTCATATGCATTTTTGAATACTAATGTTATGTTGCAGGTTTTCTAGATCACTTTGGAGCTTTTGAAGATTTGGAGCATTCTTGGCTTTTGCATCTACATGCTATCATAGTTTCATTTCTTGCATTGTCATGGCATTCATAGCTTCATATTAGCTTAGTTTCTTTTATGCTTTAGATTACTTCATCTAGCTTAACTAGGAAGGCTTGGTAATACTTGTACTTTCCTTTTCATAGCATAGTTTGTACTTTCATTTCCATAGCTTAGCTTGCGTCTCTCATTTCTAGCTTGCATATTCATCTTAATCTAGTTTGCATTTACATTTCATTTGGATTCTTGGGGATATTGACATTCTTGCCCTTGTCTTCATTTGAATCTCTCATTGTGTGGTTGACTAGCAAGGTCATTAGCTTAATAGCTCTAGCTAAGAGAAAACTTAAAATAATCTTGCAACTCCATACATAGAGAGCTCTAGGTCGCTTTCTAAGGTTTCCTCTTCATGGATTCTCTTGGATGTAATGACTTAGAGAAGTGCACCATTTGAGTGTGTACAGAAGCATCCCAAATATAAGTTGAGTCAATAATGCATACAAAGGTTAAATCAATGGTTAAAGGTTTAAGGATTATTTACATGAAGGTTGTGCGGCGCTACAAGCCTCACCATATTAACCACGATTCACAGGTGTCAAAAAATTATGTAAGAAGAACACGTCATATTTTAGATCATGATCCATAAGATAGTATAAAATATAAACATCTATTAAACTTTAATTATTGCTTAAGATTAATTACTGCTTACATTAATACAATTGACTCTACGTATCAATTCTTCTTTGAGTTCCTTTGTCTCCTTAGTTTTGTTTGGTTCCATTATAAGGTTAAGAATTTCTTTACCATATTTAGTTTTTATTTGAGTAGCCATGAATACATGGTTAGAGTTAGATGTGATGTCATCTATAAATGCCGCCTCAACTTCAGATCGCATGATCTACAACCATTTTTTCTTTTCTCTATCAATAAGTATCGAGTTGTGACATCAATATTAGTAAAATTCTATCAAAATAACTCCAAAGTCATAAAGAAAAGAACATAATAATATGACATTTGTTTCTATATAATTTGTAGAATTACACTAATTAAGGTTTCCCTTTGATGAAGAAGTTGTACTATGAGGAACATCCCCGCCTGTATCTTGAGGTGGATCCATGTCGCCCTATGACAAAGATAAGTAATTCTTAGCAATCAAAAGCAAAATGAAAGTAATAAACTTACCAAAAAAAAATATTAATAAAATAGTAGATTGTACATTGGAGTCAATATTAAATGGAGGCAATTGGTTTAAATGTTATACTTACCAGTCCCATGATAGGGAATTTTTTTGTATCTACATGATTCAAATTATAATCTATCAGAAGCTCTTCCCCTGCACTTATTGATTTTATTGCACATACAAATACATGATTTTCCTCGCGTGCCTCGAATATACAATTCGGTCACTTATTAGTTGACATAGGTCGAGAACTATTTATAAAACCTACAATATTCCCTATTGCTTTTGGCCTTCCATCAATATACATAGTGAGCCTTTTAGTTTGATCATTTGCTTTGAATTGTATATAATTTGCTAACAATGCATACCTACGCATACTTTTTTTATATTACACAATCCACATCCAATTATTGTAATTGTAACAAGGTCCTACATACTCCATCAATTCAACAACTTGATTATAACTGACCTTTATGCCATCCATGGAAAATAAGCCCAAACCATATAATGAAGATGGAGCTATGCGATATATCCTTTCGTTAACAGAAAAATTAGTGTTAACTGGAGGTAGTTCCTTGGGTACCCATTCTTTCTGAAGATGTGTGTACCTTAAGGGAACCTTCCTGATGCCTTTGGTCTCATTATCATAAGAACATGACCCCCCCCCCCCCCACCTCAGCAAGGAAAAATTTCATTTGTTTATCAAAATTTCTTCTAATCTTTTGACCTCTAGTTGATCTCCTTATTTTAGACCTACTAGATGTCTCACTTTTGTCTTCTATTCCCGCATTTTCCTCACTTGAGGAAGATAGATCAAACAAATACCTATTTGGTGATACCTGCAATCCATCAAATGAGAGACATAGTAGGATCTATATATTTTGTTGAATAAAAAGAAGGAAACCAAATAATAAATTATACATGTCGATCCATGTCAAAGGCGTTAAATTTCCTGCATATGTAAATCATTTATCTTAAGTTAGCCAAAAATTACATGATATGTAAGCTACAAATTACATAGAAGATAAAAATTTACATGATGCAAATATACTCCATGACTATAGAGTTCAACACATAATAACTTAATTTAATTTTTTATGAATAAATCAATACCTCATACGTGACATTGATCATACCTTGACATACATTTCATTGATCATGTTATTGATCATCCTCCTCATCCATGTCATCATCATGAATATCATCATCATCATCATCATGACTATCATCATCCTCATCATCATCATCATCATCATCACCATCACTATCATCATCATGACCATCATCGCCTTGATCAACACCATCTTCATCACCATGATCATGATCGTCACCATCATCACCATCATCGTTAGCATCATCGGAATGATCATCATTTCCTTCTTATTCTTCTTCATTGTGTAACAGTCATCCGTGATCATCATTTACTTCATCTTCTGATTCTTCAGTATCTTCTTCTTCCATCACATTATACTTTACTGACCTTCCTCTTGGATCATGTCTAACAACAAATGACCAACCCAGTTTATGTGGAACGACAAAGTAAAATACTGGCTCACATTATCTTGGAAGAACATATAGCTCATCTCCAACTGGCTCAAATGAGTTTGTATTAATCATTGTACATCCACTATCATGTTTAATAACAGTCCTATCAGGATCATTTTGATTCAACCGTAGCTTGTACCATTTGACAACAAATAGAACTAATTTGAATGAATTAAATTTGCATTCAAGTATATCATCCAAAATGTCATAGTATCGATTTTTAGACTGTTAAGGATGTATATCATTTCTAGATGAAATATTAGTGACCTCGAAGACTGCACTTATCCCAGAATCACAAGTTTTCTTCGTGTTGTCTAACTTTTTTATGTGAAATTTACTATCATGGTAGTACATAGCTTTGTGGTGTTTGATTTGAAATTATTAAAACATGTCAAGATTATTTGCATTGATCCATGAGTTGATATTAAACTTATGGGTCATGGTTAGTAAACTTATACGTACCTTTCTATCTCTTAAACAATATGCTAGATCAAGTACCATTGGTGTAACATTGGGATCTTCGTTATGATGAGCTTCTTTAACCAATGAGGCAACACCATCCCATGTTAATGAGCAGCTATTTTTTTGAGATTGTTGAATCCATACCGTCATCCAATCAAGATTGTTTACAATATACATATGTAGTGCATCTCACTCTTGACCAACTATAAAGAAAATAAATAGACCGCTTAGAAACACCTTATATTGAAGATCTATAAGAATTAATAAACTATAATAACATCATATAATTACCTCTCACTTTATTCAATCTACCTTTCGCTATCAAGTACTCTCCGAATTTGTTAATAAAGTTGAGATCCCAAATGCGATCTATATAGATATTTGTTGTAAATTTAGGAAAATATTCACTAATATACACCATGGTCTAGTATACCATATATCCCTCCACCATAGAACCCTCAAGATGTGCTCTTTGTCGAACCAAGCCCTTCATAAATTTCAAGTCCCTCTCAACCATCCACATTGACCTAGTTTGTATAGGTCCACACAATTCAATCTCCTCAACTTGATGTATGAGGTAGTGTTCTTGAGCATTGAAAAAATTTGGAGGTAGACACTTTTGCATTTCACACATAAGCTGGGGAATTTTTCTTTTCCAATATTTTATATCTTTTTTATCAATTTCTTTATATGATAACCACCTAAAAGAGATTCAACTCGCAAGAACATATAAACAAAATTTTAAAAAAATATACAATAAATTACATAAAAAGTAAAGCAAGTCATAAATATAATATATGTACAAGTCTAAGAAAGAACACTTCTAACCTCATGCATTCCCCAAGATTGTATATAACTTGTTTAACACTATTGTCAAACTGGTGTGTGAGGGATAGAGGTAGGACATACTGCAATGATTAAAAAATGATCTTTTCAATATATTGTAAAATAATACAATAAAAAGTACATGCTGTATGCACCTTAAAATGGTCACCTAGACTTTGGGCCCCATTCTTGCAATTTATCAAATCCCTGAATCAATATTTTCAAAAATCAACATTTTATCAATTATATCAATTTCCTTGATCAAATCCTATTTTATCAGTTTTGATTATTTGTCTTGGGCTAACCATTTTATCCTAAAGTATTTATTCATTAAAAGGAATATTTCTTCCCCTTTTAATAAATAAAAAGCTCCACCTTTTCCTCTTATCCTAAGTTGCACAAATAAAGCATTATTCATATTTTATAAAAAGAAGAAAAGCATTTTTTGTCTTATATGGACACAAAAGTCAACTCTTATTTTCATATTGGAGGATACTTGTGCACATGGATTGCTCCTCTTTCAAGCTCCACCGTTGATTAAATCTTTTACCTCTTAATCTCCATGGTTCATTTCTCCTCATTTCCTATAAAAGAAGAGCTCTCTTCCTCATTCTAAGTCGTCAATCTTTTATGCTAATGTTATGCTGCAGGTTTTCTAGGTCACTTTGGAGCTTTTGAAGATTTGGAGCATTCTTGGCTTTTGCATCTACATTCCATTCCTAGTTTCATTCTTGCATAGTAGCTTCATGTTTATGATTTTATAGTTTAGATTTCCTTTCAAACTTTAGAATAACTCATCTAGTTTAACTAGGAAGACTTGGTAATACTTGTACTTTCCTTTTCATAGCATAGCTTCTACTTTCATTTCCATAGCTTAGTTTTCATCTCTCATTTCTAGCTTGCATATTCATCTTAATCTAGCTTGCATTGCATTTCATTTGATTCTTGGAGATATTGACATTCTTGCCCTTGTCTTCACTTGAATCTCTCATTGTGTGGTTGACTAGCAAGGTCATTAAGCTCATTAGCTCTAGCTGAAAGCAATTTTAAATCTTGCAACTCCATACATAAAGAGCTATGGATTGATTTTTGAGACCTCATTCTTGAGTGTTCTTGATTGTAATGATCCATAGAAGTGCACTATTTTGTGTGTACATTTCTGGCGCCCACCGTGGGGCAGAACATTAGTATTTTGTCCTTTTAATTTTGCATTTCCGTCAATTTTTTGTCAATTTTTCAGCTTTATTTTCGGTCTCTGGTTTTTCTATTTCAGAGTGTCGTGCGACATTTTACCAGTGTTGTGCGATAGTTCTTTGTATAGCGGCGTGACACTTTATCAGTTAAAAGTGTCACATCGTTTGACAGAAAGTGTCGCACTATTTTATGAGTTTTGTCTCTTGCATATAAGGCGCACTGTCGCCCTAGGCTAAACTATCGCACGATTATGTAGAGAAGTGTCGCACGACAATTCTGCTAATCATAGTGTCACCTGTACTTGGCAGTGAGCTATTTTGTTTATCTTGCAAGTTTTGGGTTTTCTGCTATCTTTTTGAAATTTTTAAAAAAATTTAGCATTTTCAAATCCATGCCACTTTAAGTGTGATATATCGTTGGAAAGCTCTTTCCGAGCTTGATCTAACCATGTTGGGTTCATTTTTAGATTTTTCTATTTGATCGGCTATTTTACTTGCAGATTATCTAATTTTTTATATGCTAACCATTATGGAGCTAACAAGTTGTGCTTGTAGGTGCTCTCATTGCTTAGAATTTGCCAAAAGAACGCATGTCAAAGAGGGATACTAATGGTTTTTGTAGGGCTACCCTAAGCATAAAAACCAAATCAAGTGCTTGTTTAATTACTTTCTTTTTAAGTGCGGCATATACTAGTTGTTTCATTTCATAGGCACTTAATACCTTGTTGTAGGAATTTTGAGGTGGTAGGAGAGTATGCTCTTCACCCTTGTGGTGAAATAGAAATCTTGACCCATCTTGGGATTTTGAAAGTAAGGGGGTAATTAAATCTTTGCTTGGTGTGTTTGGGAGAAATTTTTGAGATAGGGGAGTATGCTCTTCACCCTTGTGGTGAACCAAAAACCTTAAACCTCAAAAATTGATCTACTCTTTGTTTAGCATTAGAATCCTTTAGCGGGCCTGTTCTTCAGCAATCAAGAGGAACAACCCAAGTGGGGACAAGCTAATACCAAGCTATTCCAACCCACTATAAACTCAAGGCTATCAAGAACACAAAATATTGGTAGACATAGTGCTTGTCTTCACTTGATGTGAGTAACTTGTGGGATTGTGACCATGAGGAAAGCATTGAGCAAGAATGCTTAAGGTACTCTTGAGGCCACGAGGTCCTAGTCCTTTTTGAGGACCAAGAGGGGTTCTATGAATGGAAGCCCTTATTAAGAACCATAGTTAGAAGCCACCCTATTTTAGTCATTTAACTTCTTGGTGCAAAGATTGATCCAAGTGGAATAACCCAGATCACCTCAAGATACTCACCATATGTGTTCCTTTGGTTGTGTCTTTGGCACTTCCATAACAAAGCCAACATCTATTGTGGGTAACCACTTTGTGTGAGGTGAGGGGACATCAAGTTGTGGGCCAAGTTGATAAGTAATGAGCCTTGACTTTCTATGATAGATATTGCTTGAAGTGTCTTTGATTGTGTAATACTAGTGTTAACATTCTTGAACATTCAAACAATCGGTAGCGTTCATAGGGTTTTTCTATTTTGATATCATAATTGTTTGTCTTGGCAAGGTTGTTTTTGCCCTTGTTTCAAGTGCTTGAAGATACGTTTGATCCCATACTATTTGCAAACCTATCAATTTACTATTTTCATTGCGATTGAAATCAAAAAATCAACCATCGAACTGAAAATTTTGAACAAACAGTCCCAAAAACTAAGATTTTGTACTTCACTTGTCAAAGAGTCGCGGAACATTGAAAAGCTATTGCACCCTATTCTAAGAACTGTCACGCGATAGTTCATCCCTGCACGACTATCACCCCACTTACTCAGAAAGTGGCGCATTGTTAGCCTGGAAAGTGTCACCCTATATAGTGCAAAGTGTCGCCTGGTCTTAAAGTGGCACCCTGTTTGCCTGGAAAGTGTCGCCTAGAATCTTTTTGTTGTCTGCTAGGTTTATGCAACTTTTAGTCCTCCTTGGTCAGTCTAGATATCAGATCTTAGGTACTGTGACATATTTCTCAACATCAAAATGAACTCCAATGGTATCAAAATTGCATAAAATGACTCTTGGTCTTCCTTCTTCCATGTCTTCTAGTCTCCCATTTTCATCTGATCTCTTCTTCCTTCATGATTCTTCCTCTTCTTTCTAACCTCTTCATGTCTTCTTGATTCTTTTCCTCTTATTTTCTAGTCTACCTTCTTCTATTCATCTCTTCTCTTTCTTTCATGCTTAGTTACTCCTCTTCTAGAACCATGAATTTCAACTATCTTGTTATGGAACCTCTCTTGAGAATAGATGATCTTGAACTCATTGCTCAATTCAAAAAAATTTATTCCTCTAATAGCCCTTCTAGCTATCTCATGGGTGATAAACTTAAGGCAAAAATAAAATAAAATATGATTAAATTAGATGCCTTTGCTAGAATCATGCTCATGATCATGTCACAACCTCCTTCTTCCAAACATTCTTCATCTTCTAAGTCTTCTCATCATTCCTCATTATCCAAGTCTTCTTCCTCCACTAGGTCTTCACTTTCCTCTTCTACTTCTCCCAAGAGTCTTACTTCTCAATATGAGCAATATGGTAATCCTTGTGATACCTCTCCCATGAAGAGTGACACACCCACCTTTGATGACTATGCTGACTATTATGATGGCTACAATGATGAACCATATAGTCATACCTATGAAACCTCTATTCCTAAGAGTCCTCCTCATCGTGTGCTCAAGCTTACTAAAGGGTCATCCTATTGGATAGATTGTGATGGTGATCCATATGATTCTGATTTTGAAAGGGATTATGATATTTGTTGTGACCAATATGATACATCTGCTACTATTGAGGAAGACAAATTTTTCCACACTGATTATAAACATAGATACTATGAGCATTTCTCCTCTAAGAATTCTCATGCTGAAAATAAAGATGACACTCTTAAGCAAGATTATGTTAATGATGGACCTTTGTCTTGTGATGGTTCCCTTCAATCCCCTACTTCCTCCAATACCCATGCACTTCCTAAAGCTTTCGAGTCTTTCAAATCTTTCGCAAATCCTTCATCCAACAAAGATCTTAATGCTTTTCATGCAGTTCCCTATAGTTATCCTCAAGGGCTATCTCTTAAAGAAACTCAAGCTGACCTTCACTTGGCTGCAAATACTTTCAATAATATTGAACCTAAAGAGTCTAAGCCTTTATGTGCTATAATGCCTACTTCAGCTAGTCCTTCACCATCTATTCCAAAAATTTTCATGCAATTCCAACATGCTTCCTTGTCCTTAGAAGTGGCTCCATGTCAAGAGGACTCTAAAAATGATAAAGAAAAGAATATAAAAAAAGATCAAGATCAAGAACCCTCTATGTCATCCAATCATTTTCATGATGCCTCTGATCCACTTTATGGTTCTTTTGATCCTCTACACTCTTCTGCATTCATTCCACCATCTCCTAAGCAAGATCAAGCTACTACTTGCAACATTGAGCGTATTGACAATCAAAATAACCTTACTACACTTGCGCTTTCCAAAGATGATACTTCCATTAATATTATTAAAAATGGTGTTGTTACTTCTAATGTTAAGCCTATTGAAAATCAAGAAAAAAATGATGCACTTATGCTATCCAAAGCAACTTGTCAAGATCAAAGCATTCCATCTTCTTGTTCTACCGTTCCATGTTCACTTCCGCTTTCTACTCTTCCTAAGTCTTTGCAAGCTTTGAAAATCCCTATCAAAGAAGTTGCTCCTATTCAAGATGTTCACAATCCTATTGAAAATCCTAATGTTCACTCTAAAGATGTTAATGTCCTTGGCTGTCATATAAATGCTGATGAATTGGTTGATTATCCTTTTGCGTCTTCTACATCCATCCTTGGACTTCCTCCACCAATACCAAAGGCTTCATGTCTTCCTTCCATCTTGGTCCCTTATGTCCCTTCACTTTCCCCTCCTAACTCTCCTAATTATTCATCCATCTTGTGTCCTTACGTCCCTCCATCTCCTATCTTTCCTCAAGATCAACATAGATGCACACCCTTGAATCATTTTCATCCACCCACCTATCTAAACCAGTCATATCTTCCTTCTTCTTCCACAAGTCCTAAGTCTTTTGGAAGTAACTTGAATGTTCAATACAAGAAAAAGAAGCAATACAAGAATCCATCAAAAAAAGAAGATCACCATGTCTCCTCTAATCGACATGGAAGCATAAAGACAAAAGAGATATCTAAGAAGAAAACTACAAGACAAGTATGGGTTCCAAAATCCATCATTGAAGATATTCTCTCTAGATCATAAAAAAGAAATGAAAAGCCTACAACTATATAGATTCCAAAGTCTCTCTTGAAAGATTCTTATGTTGAACAAAAAGTGAAGTTGACATTCAAGCTTCCAAAGGCTTCCGCCTCATCTTTTTCCACAAACATTCTTCCATTTCATGTGCCTGAATTGTAACCTCTGCTAAATATTGGCCATATTCCTTCTTGTATTCTTTCATTCACATTTCCTCCATCCTCTCACCACCCTTCAAGGTGTGTGTTGATGTTGATCTTGCCTTCCTTTCCATCTACCCTTTCACAATCCTTCCATTCATTATCCTTCTACCTTCTATCCTTTTTCCTCATTTGCCTATTCCTCCTATCTTCCAACCTCACTCGCTTTACATAAAACCTTATCCTCCTTTTTTTCTCTTCCATCTTCCTTTCCTTATCAACATATTTGAGCATATCATTTTGAATCCTTGGCATATTATGGTTTATCCTTTTAAGGAGCATTATCTAAAAAGCTTGCCTTCTTCCAAAAAAAAAAGAAAAAAAAGAAAAGAAAGAAAAAATAAAAATAAAAATTGAAAATGTGTCATGGTGAAAACCTGGAAACAGGCGCCTTGGTAGCAAAAGTAAAGAGAAATAAATTCATCCTATGGTGAAAACCACTCCCTTGTGGCACCTTGGATAATTATCGTGATGAAAACCTAGTAATCAGGCATCATATGTAGTTCTTCTACATATTTCATCCATTTTGTCTTCTCTCTTTGATCTTGACAATGTTGATCTATACACGAACATTTGGCTATCTTGTGAGCTATCTTATGATGATCTTATTTTCATTCCATTCATGTTTAGC
Source organism: Chamaecyparis obtusa (assembly GCA_027943335.1). Taxonomy (NCBI): domain Eukaryota; kingdom Viridiplantae; phylum Streptophyta; class Pinopsida; order Cupressales; family Cupressaceae; genus Chamaecyparis; species Chamaecyparis obtusa. Next base: position 1,277,740 of record BSBK01000899.1, read on the forward strand.
CTAAAATTTTCCTCCATTCATTCTAGCCTTTCGCTATCCTTTTCCCCTTTGATCTTGATCTAATAAAAAAGAGTAAAACATGATGCTATGAAGCCTCTTGACATGTCTACTCCTTTGGACTGCATTATTTCCTTCTTTTGGCATTACATGACTTATCATATGCTGGCCTTTCATTGCTTGTCCAAATGTGCTTTACATGACAATTTTTTATCCCTAGCTTGGGTACTCTTGAGGAGTTTTCCATTGAGGATTCCTTTCCTTCATTCTCCTTCATTCTCTTATTTTCCATCTCTTCCACTAGCTTGCTATTCCCTCTTGTCCTCCACCTTGCTAGACATTGGGACTACACGATCTGATCTTGCTTGGGAGTTTGATGCCCGTTCTATCTGGGGGCATCCTTTGTACATACTTATTGATCCTGAAAAAAAACCCCAAAAATGATATATTGTTAAAAATTCTAAAAATTGGAAAATGTCCTGAAAAAATTATCATCTTAGTGAAAACTTAGCAATAGGTGCTTTGATGTATCTCCAAAAAAATTATATATTTCAAAAATACCAAAAAATTTAAAAAATTTAAAATCTCAAAAAAATAGTCACACTTACCCTAACATGTGTTTTTCAACACCACCCCAAATAGTGTTTTTCAACACTACCCTAGCGTCAAGTGTTTTTCAACACTTATCAGATATCCTACCCACAGTCTAGTATGATGTGATATTCCTCACTAAGTAGATGCGATACTCAAAGTTTGACTCTATGACCAACACACATGCACTTAAACAATCAACTCAATTGAGATATGTTGACTTTATTTTTCTTTGTGTGTTGTCTATGCCGATTTCTTTGATGAGTGTTCTCTCCCTATGATAGTTTTTGATGCTGCCTAGCTAGAAAGCTGAGGGCATGAGGACATGTTTTATTGTTTTTTCTTCTTGTGGGTATATTTTGTTGGTCCTAACTGTCATTAGCATTTATGTTTGTTCCACTTGACATTCAGACCTACAAGGTATTATCCTTGACTATTTTGCAAGTGCATACTTATAGTCATCTTGACTTTCTTGTGTCTCGATGTGAGTATAATCTTGCCATATCAAACTTAGGCAATCTCACTGCACTAGTCATCTTGACCTACATGTCTTTGATGCTTAGGTGGGATTTCCACATTCCTATCTGATATAGATCATATTGAGATCCACATAGTTATACTAGTGTGTATTGTATGATCTTACAATGCTACCAATAACGCTCGATGATGATTATTAGATGTCTATTGGCGTTGTGACCTTGCAAGTCAACCACTTTTCATAGTAACTTACATTTCTAGGTTCATGTTAGTTTAGTTTTGCATCTTGCATATGGAAAGAGCTTTTCCTTCATCTTTCATGTACTTGTCGGTCAGTTGTGCTCACCTTTCACTTCTTCTTGACCATGTCTTTCACTCCTTGTCCTTTTCATCACATCCTTTTCTATTCCTAGCATTTTGATTTTTTGACCTAATTTTCAAAACACCTCAGAATTGCGCAAAAATTACACCTCTAGCTAATTTCGACGTCTTGGATCCATTTTCAGATTCAAAATCAAAATCTGAGTTAATCTTGATAGTCAAAATCACGTTTCAAAATTTTTTCTTTCTTCTATGTAGTTGACTAACCTTTTGAGGCATAATTCTTTGATCTTTGATAAAATTTCTTCATTTTCATGTCTTTCACACTTTTAGTCTTCCATTCACCCCATTTCTTTTCTTCTCATTCATCACTGGGGCATGTTTTCACTGCCTAATGGTTATCCTATTATCTTTTATCTTCGATTATGATTTCATTATGATTTGATCATCTTTTATCAATCTGCTATTCTCCTCTACTTGATTTCGATTTCGATTCCGAGGGGGCAGTACCTATTGGATTTAATCCTTGATTTTCTTGATTCAGCTATCTTTTTATGATTTTTCGCTTAGCTTGAGATTTTTATCTCTTATTTTGGATGTGATCCCAAAATGAACTCATGTCCAGAGTCTTTTGTTTATGTTTGTCCAGGCGTGTTCCCAAAATGAACACAGGTCTGAGTTGTTTTGTGATCCCAAAATGAACTCACATTTCAATTCTTCTTTGACCACATGTGTTCTCGAAATGATCACACATTAGTCAAAGAGAGGCAAATGTATATACCCTAAAATGGTCACCTAGACTTTGGGCCTCATTCTTGCAATTTATCAAATCCCTGAATCAATATTTTTAAAAATCAACATTTTATCAATTATATCAATTTCCTTGATCAAATCCTATTTTATCATTTTTGATTATTTGCCTTGGGCTAACCATTTTATCCTAAAGTATTTATTCATTAAAAAGAATATTTCCTCCCCTTTTAATAAATAAAAAGCCCCACCTTTTCCTCTTATCCTAAGTTGCACAAATAAAGCATTATTCATATTTTATAAAAAGAAGAAAAACATTTTTTATCTTATATGGACACAAAAGTCAACTCTTATTTTTCTATTAGAGGATACTTGTGCACGTGGATTGCTCCTCTTTCAAGCTCCACCATTGATTAAATATTTTGGCTCTTAATCTCCATGGTCCATTTCTCCTCATTTCCTATAAAAGAAGAGCTCTCTTCCTCATTCTAAGTCATCAATCTTTTATGATAATGTTATGCTGTAGGTTTTCTAGGTCACTTTGGAGCTTTTGAATATTTGAAGCATTCTTTGCTTTTGCATCTACATTCCATTCCTAGTTTCATTCTTGCATAGTAGCTTCATGTTTATGATTTCATAGTTTAGATTTCCTTTCAAACTTTAGAATAACTCATCTAGTTTAACTAGAAAGACTTGATAATACTTGTACTTTCCTTTTCATAGCATAGCTTGTACTTTCATTTACATAGCTTAGTTTGTATCTCTCATTTCTAGCTTGCATATTCATCTTAATCTAGTTTGCATTGCATTTCATTTGATTCTTGGAGATATTGGCATTCTTGCCCTTGTCTTCACTTGAATCTCTCATTGTGTGGTTTACTAGCAAGGTCATTAAGCCCATTAGCTCTAGTTGAGAGCAATTTTAAATCTTTCAACTCCATACATAAAGAGCTATGGATCAATTTTTGAGACCTCATTTTTTAGTGTTCTTGATTGTAATGATCCATAGAAGTGCACTATTTTGTGTGTACACATGCAAGTTTACAAATATATTATAAATAGAGAACATGACTTACCTTGACGAAGGTATGCCAATCACATGTTTTCAACCCTAGCCCAAAATCACCTTTCTTTGATACAAGACTACTTATATTTGCAGCAAATCCTATTGGAAATTTTGTTTTTTTTATAACTTCTTTTAATGCATCACTTTGCTACTCAGTTAATAACCAAGGAAGGGTACTCGTATTTATGCAGTCTCCATTGCTATTTGATTCAATGAAAGTTTTCAGTGCATGATTGGATTCATGAATGTCATTACAAATTTTGGCAATTTTTTCTTTGTCACGCCTTCCATCTAATATTTTTCATAGTGTCTCTGTTACATTATTTCCAATATGCATAGCATCAAAAAAATGCATGATTGAGAGATCCTTGTAGTACGACAACCTACTAAATTGACTAGGATAACTTTTTATTCCTCTAGAAAGTTGTTCATTGATGCTTTAACGACTTTCACGATCATCAATAACATCATTAGTAAATAAAAGACAATATCAAAATATAAATTTCAAACAAAAATCATAAGATGGAATGACATTACCTCAGTGATTTAGTCTATTGTATTCCAACTTCCATAGACAAGGTGTCATTCTTCATGGCCTTGATGTTGTCTCTTCTTTCCCATTAAAAAGATGTTTTTTGATAGTTTGATACTTATGATTATTGTGGAGAAAGTGCCTAAACTCATCAAACACTTGCTTTCCTAAACTTCTTTAATGACGAGATTTCATCTTCGGACCACAAACTGGACATGCGAATTACCCTTTGTCTAAAGACCTAAAAGATACTGTACAATTGGATCATGTACAATTACCATGTGCAACTTATACATATAGCAATCATGCGTAAGCACTATAACATACCAAAAATACATGACTTTTACATGAATATATAACATACTACAAAAATGAGTTAGCCCAAGGGCATCGTGTATTGTCCATACAAGTATTGCATGTAATTGAAATTGTCTTTGTCTTATTGGTCTAGAGATATCATACATAGTGACCCCATTCCATAAAATAAACAACTCATCAATAAGGGGCTCAATATACATGTTCATATCTTTAACTTGGTACTTACCTAGTTGAATGAACAAAAATATTACATAATTATTATGACCATCTTGATGCGGTGTTTATAAATTAATTTACATAACTATTAAATGAAAAAATATCGGGTACAATCATTGACAACATTATGTTCTCCCTCTTTATGGACATCCAAGGAGGAATGTTATTGTTAATACAAAAATAGGCCACACTGAGTAAACAGATCTCATATCTCCAAATGGATTGACACCGTCCGCTGCCACTAAAATCTTAAGATTGTGAGGTTCTTCTTTAAAGTGTGGCCATGTTGTTTCTATGTCTTTAAATGTAGAACCATCCGCAGGCATTCACATAATGTCATCTTGGCTTCTATTGCGTGCATGGTAATCCATAAATTGTGCCAAACTAGTGCACCTGAATAATCATTGAAGACGTGGAATAATGGGAATGTACCGAAGAGTCTTGTGAGGCACCTTTTTTGTTATTTGATCTGACCGATATCTACTAATATGACAATTAGGGCATTCTATTGCAAATTCATGTTGTTTATGATATAAAATGTGATCATTGGGACATGCATGTATTGTCTGATACTTCATTCCAATTTGATTCATAATGGTAGATAATTCTCGGTACGAACGAGGCAAAATGTTTGATGGTGGTAACAAAAACTCACCTATCAACCTACAACAACAAATATGAATTGTTAATATAATGAATCGTAATGGTATGCTAACATTGAAGATGACAAAAATGGCATACCTTAGCATACGTGACATTGCTACATTGGATAAACCATTCATAACCTTCAAGTTCACCAACAACACTATAGTGGAGAGAAGAGTTGTTTGGGAGCCTTGGTATAGGGGTTCATATGCCTTCTCAAGTATAGCTATATCAAGACCATCTTCATCATCATTATCAGATGCACTAGTACCATCATCATGATCATCTTGATCAGCTATGCCAATACCATCTTCTTCAATCATGTCCTCTGGAACATTATCAGCTACGCCAATACCATCATCTTCAATTGTGTTCTCTACCACAGGATCATCTTCTTCCATGGGAGCGTTATCGTCGGCTTGGATATTCACACCTCCATGTTCCTCCAATTGGAAATCTACATTCACCAATCAACAAAAATCGTGCCCCCCTTCAATGTGACCATGTTGCCTACAATGACTCTGGGTTGTTTTGATTAGAATTATTTGATTCTTTAAGCCCTTACACTTTTTGCAAGGACAATTACATTTATCAACGTCTTTTATTTGGAACTAAGACCACAATCTGGCAATTGTCTTGTTATTTTGTTATGGGTTCATATTTCCAGGTGTGGACTTTCTTCACAGGCTATAAATATACAAAATGTAAACATACAAACATTAGTAGTATCTTGTATATAATAAAAAAAATAAAATATTATAAGATTATACAAGATTTACAAATACACACACAAATTATGCTAAATAGACCACGAAATATTCAAAAGGATAAGTATTTTTGGAGTTATTATTATTTTGGGAGTTACACAAATCTCCTCACTAGACTACTGAATCTGTGGATATTATTCTTGATGCTGAAGTAAATCAATAATGTGAAGTTGAAGAAATTACATCAAGCTACAAATTATCAAGGCTAGAATTTCAAAATTCTTCATTAATCGAGCATCATAAGGAGGCTGAATTATCTCCTTTAATGGAGGACTATGTTATTTGAAGGCTATGAACTATTAAAGAATAAGAGTGATTTGTTTTTAAGGGATTGTGTTTCATTATGGAGGTCACATTTTGACCAAGGCTGTGTTTTCAACAAAGGAGGCTCATGCCACCCTTTTTCTTTCTTCACATTGCAATTTGGGAGCCGACTAGCTTCAACCAAATCCTAATGTGACCACCTGGCTATGTATGTTTCATGTATGGTGAAGATTTGACATCCCAAGGGCATGTGCAGTTACTATTGGATAGCTAGTGAAGTTTTCAAAAATTTGAGAAATGTTATTGTTATAGGAGAAACTAACGGGCCAAATAGTATTGATCCAACACTTAGAAGGTTTGGAATGTTCGACCGGGAGATTGATATTGGGGTTCCAGATGAAGTAGGCAAGTTGGAAGTGCTTCGCATCCATACAAAGAATATGAAGCTCTCTGATGATGTACGTATATTGGGGCCTTATTTTTTGTACTTCTATATCTAATGTTAAATAGTTCTTGGATTTTGAAAGCATTTATTAATCAAGTGCAATAACATGATCAAGAGATGGTTTAATCATTAAGAGTCACAACTACCAAGAAATAGAGCATCATGATTACATATAGAGAAGCCATCAAAAGTGCACTATAAATGAACAAAAAAAACTAGAGGATAAAAGAGATGTTACATGTTTGCACCACACATGCTTAAGGAAAAAGTTCCTAATACAACTGAAGAGAGTAATTAATATGGAAATTGAATCAAATGTAAGCAACATATGGCATTAATTTTCAAAGACAGTGACAATTTAAAGAATTGGAAAAATACAGTGTACAAGCAATGATAGTGCACCATGGGAAGTCACAATAAGTATGAACCCATAGAGGATTCTCATTGTTTCCTAAAAGAAGATCATTTTTAGAGTGAGATTTAGCTACATAGAGGTAATGTTCTCATAAATTTTGGTTTCTTTTATTCGAAAGAGGGTTTGTGTTTTGAGTTAATTGGTTTATGAGAACATCACCTCTATGAAAAAGGGTTTAGGTGAACATCACCTCTATGAAAGGATTTAGCCACATAGAGGTGATGTTCTCACAAACCCTTTTTCATGAATTTGAAAGAGGTAGATGTTTTAAATAAAATATTAGCAAGATATTTGCTTCAGTAGTTTGAGTTTTTGTACGAAACCCAGATTCTTCATTCATTACCATGGGATATTTTCTAACATAGGATAGAATAGATGGATTAGTATCTCTTATATTTTTTTCTAATGGGACATGTAAAGTGAAATCTTAAAATGCAATCAAAACTATCCCCTATGATAGGACTGGTCACTAGTCAATTCTGGCACAGTTTGGGTCTTTGTGTTTAAACTTCCCAAAGGACTCATTAAGACAGTCACCTTGACTTAATTTAAATTATTGGATAGAGTATCCCTCAAAGGCATTTTTAATCTTTTGAAGGTGAATCAATGATCATAGAGTATTTTTAATCTTTTGAAATCTTTTACAAATTTGAGCAATACGAAAAAAAAAACAAATAGTGCAGGTAGCAATATAAACAAGAACATACACAAGAAATATAACTCAAGATGTGTCCTGAGTGGAAACCCTCCTGCGGAATAAAAACACTCGCTAGTTTGCCTCACTAGCTTATCTTGTAATATCGTTTGTACAATACCTCACTAGCTGATTGTTTGTCTCACTAACAGTCTTTCTTATATGCCTCACTGAAATTTTATTATCTCACTGACTTTATCAATGCCTCATTGGCCTTTTATAACTTTATAATTTCCATTTCTCAAATACAAAGTATTATGTTTGTTTCATTTTAATACAGTCTCTGGTCTTGCATTGAATCTAAGACTCAGAGAGAAAGTTTTCATCAAATACATCATAATAGTATATATATATATATATATATATATATATATATATATATATATATATATATATATATATATATATATATATATATATATATATATATATATATATATATATATATAATACTATGAAGTATTTCAAAATTGCAGTATATAATAGAGCACTGAATATTGCAGTAGAATAAATTATAAAACAATACATTCCTTTTTCATCTTTTGAAATATATTTCTTTTCAATACAACTCTCTACAATGGAGAGCAAAAGAATAATATATTTATATAGTCTTTCACCTTTGATCTGAAAACAAATCCTTTTCAAAAACTAAATATCATGTCTAACTGTCACAAAGAAATTTTCAAAAAAGAATGCCTTAACAAAATAATAACCATTTTCTATTCTGAGATAACCATAACAATGTCTTTTGTTATCTCCAATTAGTCTGAATAGTGTCTCTAACAAATAGTCTTCAAGAACATTTATTGTTTTCAAATAATAATCCCGAAACTGTCACGATTTCATCCCTTACACAATGTGTTAACTTGTTAAGTAAACCCTCCATAAACACAACACTAATTTACAAACTAAACAATGACCCGACATAGGGTTACATTACAATTAGTTCAAAGACTAACACAATGTATCTTAACCATACTCTTTAAAAAACCTTACTCAAATTAGGGTTTGACATATAATCACAGACAAGAGAACTCAAAATGAGGTTTAAGATTGTAATGAAAAATCAACAATATGTATGAAGCCCAATATGAAATAGGGATATACACAAGAACTATCCACACAGGTTATAGAGACTAAAACCTTGCCATTGATCCATACGGGTATAACACAAAACTTTACCACAATTTAGAAAACCCAAATGATATTATACCATTGTTTACTTCAAAACTAACATGGGTGCTGAAACTAAATAGAGAGTTTATCAAGATAACGGTTGCTAAAATAGATTTACATAAACCAATTAACTCAAAACACAAACCCTTTTTTGAATAAAAGAAACCAAAACTATTTTTAGCAATGATAACACAGGTCTTATGTCAGAATATTTCCCAGGGAGGGATATCATATTTATCTTTGCTTCAGACCTAGAGGGAGAACTTGAATGGTAGCTTTTCTAGTATTGTTAAGCAACATTCTCACAGGGACTCAATTCTGGACTGAACTTTTGTAGATAATTCTTTGTAAGGCTGCACTTCTCTCAACATGAAAGAGTTTATTGTTGGATAGTACTTAATTTGGTAGGCTATTTATTGCAGAAAAGAAACATGGATGCTTTAATATTTACGAGGGTTTGTAGATTAATAGGAGTTCACATTTTTATGGGAATGTATCATTCAATTGAGCATTAATACCCATCTATATCTAGTGAGATGAACATAACTCATGTACCTCATGCTAGTGTGCTTGGATTAGACTAGACATTATCCAACCGCCTATGAGGGTTATCACTGGTATTAATTGGTGTAAAAGGAGGACCGCATGTGTGTTATAGCACTTTATATTATATAAATACTCACTATTTGGATAATGTCTAGTCTAATTAAAAATAGTATATACAAGGTATCCAAGCACACTAGCATGAGGTACATGAGTTATGTTCATCTCACTAGTTATAGATGGGCATTAATGCTCAATTGAATGATACATTCCCATAAAAATGTGAACTCCTATTGTATCATCTTAAAATGGAAGCACTTCCATGATAAGAGTGTTTAGCCCTCCAAGTAAGTGGTCTGGAGTCATGTCAAGTGCCTTTATTGGGTCTTTGCATGGATCTGGTTGTTTCCCCCTATTCTGCTTCTCTCTCCCTATTTCCAACCTCATTTTTGGAAACTTTCTCTGAGAATCTAAAGATCTTGACTTTCTAGGTCAAGGATGACTTGAAGGGTCAAGGATGACCTAGTCCTTAACCTAGGTCAGGGACGACCTCATCCCTAACCTAGGACAGAGACTACCTCATCCCTGACCCCAAATCCAATTTTCAAATTCTAGAAGTTTCGGGATGTCAGGTTTCAGAAAGTTTTATTTTCCCACTTCTGGGTTGGCTATTTCGGGTTTCAGAATGGTAAATCCTTGAATTACATTTAATCTAGGTCCATTTCTAGGGGTTAAGGTTAATTGGAATTTAATTCTCCAATGTTGGCCTTCTCTAGGAGTTTGTGCCCTAGATCACTATAAAAGGAAGCCTTCCTCTCTCATTTTCACATCCACTTTTCATATCAAATCCACGATTAAGCACCTCATAATCTTTCAAGATCTCAAGTGCAAGCAAGCAAGAAGGAGGAAAGAAAACAAGCATTCATTCATCTTCAAGCCAAGCATTCAAGCATTCAAGCATTCATCAAGGAGATCCATTGTTAGCTATTGAAGGATTCAATTTCTTTGGAGCCCCCTTGAAGATTTATCCTTCCACATTCATCCAAGCCTATTCCTATGCAAAGATACATTCAAGATTGGTGTTGAAGATCTAATGTCATTACTTTGAGACATCCTACATACTTCTACATTCATTTGGAGCATCTCTACTTGTGGATTCAAGGATTCAAATCCTCCACAAGGACTTTAACATAAGCAAGGTGAATTGTTCCATTTACTTTGTTTATACATGTTGCAATTTCAATTCAATTTCAAGGTTAATTCCTAAATTGGGGTTTGAACAAGGCAAACCCCCCATCAAAACAACAAAAACCATTTTCTTGCAAGTATAGGTATGAGACAACGAATTAAAGTTTAGATCTGGATACCCTTTGCGGTGAACTTCCGAGATCCGTGAACAGAATTTCCATCGGAGCTCTAAGGGGTGGGATCTTGCCCTAGGGTAAGACCTTGCCCCGCTAACTAGGTTAAGGATGATCTAACCTTAGAGAGATAAAAGTTTCCTAGGTTTTCTCTGTCTCGGCATTTCCAGTTCGGAGCAGGTTGCAGAATTTCCCGAAACTGTGCACAGACATCAGAAATCAACATTTTCTAGATTTTCCCTATTTTGAGGTTAGTATTTGCCTTCTATTCATTTCATATTTCAAGTACATACTTTCTATAGTACATTATAGGATTTCCTCCTTTCTTCATATTCTCCATTGTTTGATTCAATTGTGCATTGATCACTTCTTTGTGATTAATCCATTTGGATCTTTCCTTTTGGGAATTTGGATTAAGGATAGGTCCTATTTTCCCCCTTACATATCACATTATCTTATCTACCACTATTCAACCCCATACACCCACAAATAACCCCATCCATAGAGGTGGATCCAATTCACCCCTATTCACCTATTAATCTACAAACTCTCATGTTAAACAACTACAAAATAAAGTCAACATAGTTCTTTTAACATAACCAAAGTTAAAATTAAATTATCTCTATCCCTAAGATAAACTAAGTAGCCTTCATATATTTTATGTCAAACTACTATTAAACCGACTATACCCTAGATGTTTAATAAAGAAGAAAACCCAAATTACTTTCATAGCCTACATAAGGAAAAAAAAAAGTCTTCACAAATGAGGGTGCTGACCACAAAACCAATATCCTTCTCCTTATAAAAGGGGAAGTGTTCACACTCACTTTTAGGTCAGCAGTGTACAAAGAATATAATACCCACACAAGAGGAATATATATTTTAACAAAGCTATTTTTTCTAGTCATGTCAATCAAATCCCCAACACTTAATTTGCTATTTCGATCTAATAAGTATTTCTAAACACTAATGTCCATATTTCATCAATGTTTATGGCTTGGTGTTTAGAGTTGGGCACATAGGAAGATACCACCCAACTAATACTCCAGTATGTGAAGGATGAATGGAGAGGAGGAATGGAATCCCTTCTCATTAATTCCAGATCAGGGGAAGGTTTTGCAGTTCCAGGTGGTGTTTGGATGCATGTGGGTGAGTTTACTCCCCCCTTCATCCCTTAATTCTTTGGAGTACTGACAGCGAAAAGAAAGAAAGGTGTGCCATAGCCTAAATTGGGTTGCACGACATCAAGCACTATCTTTTTATCCAAGAGATAAAGGCTCAGAGGCGTGTTGAGATCACTGGCGATCATGGTCAAGTGGGTCTATCAATGGAGTCGAGACATTGTCATGGGAGACTGGACGGAAGTAAGAATTTGCATATGCAGCTTGCTCTTGTTGCTCTAGTGGGTGGTGACAATCTACTTGGATGGAAGATTTCGGTGGTTTGGGAATCCTCTTGAGTGTGGCTAGATTGTCAAGATGATTGTTTTAAGCTATGTTTTGGAAGAATTATGATGAAATGCTTTCTTTGCATTTGTGGGCCTATTGCAGGGATGGTTTTTGGCTTCAAACTTGCCATTGTATTGATCTTTTTTGGTTTTTTATATGGGGTGGGGTTATTTTGACAGACTGTTACATACCCTAACTATACAGGGATAGTCACATTTTGAGGGATTAAACACTTCCAAACTTTAATAGAAACTATCCAAGACTTCAATGTAAATGCATCATAATACCATAACAATCCATTTAGATCCCTAACAACTAGTAACAATGGCACCTTGGATGAACAATAAATCACTCACGGGTTGTTTATGAGTAGAAAATTTAGGATAAACACAAAATAATGATGCCCTAGCTTCATGTAATGTGAAGAACATAGCCATGGGCTTATTAATAAGTACCTCATGAATGTAATAGAAGCAATGTATATAAACAAAGATCAAAATCTCAAACACTTATATAGTGATAAAAAATGTGCCAACAAATACACAATACATGATGCCCTGGCACATTGCTCACGGGCCCTAAGTAGGTAACCAACAAGTAACAATGGTGCCTTGGATGAACAATAAATCACTCACGGGTTGTTCACAAGTAGAAAATTTAGGATAAACACAAAATAATGATGCCCTAGCTTCATGTAATGTGAAGAACATAGCCATGGGCTTATCAATAAGTACCTCATGAATGTAATAGCAGCAATGTATATAAACAAAGATCAAAATCTCAAAAAATACTTATACAGTGATAAAAAAATGTGCCAACAAATACACAATACATGATGCCCTAGCACATTGCTCATGTGACCTAAGTAGGTAACCAACAAGTACCAATAGCATAGAAGCATAAAACAATGCCAAATAAATGTAGAGTAAGGAAATCCTAATAGGAGGTCCTCCTTTTACACCAAATAACAGTGGCAACCCTCATAGGCGGTCCTCCTTTTACACCAAAATAATAGTGTCAACCTGTCATGTCCCCATTTTGGCTAACATCGTTTGGCATGACAGATTTACCTATCATCGACTCTCATAGGCAAATGGTTTGGAGAGAGGGTCATTATGTTGATCATTTGAGTGCATATTGCTGATAGAGCCTACATTCGGTAGAGCCTACATCCAGTTTGGGCCTACATGCAGTTGTAGTGGAGCCTACATCCAGAGTGAGCCTACATCTAGTTTGAGCCTACGTTCAGTCGTAGTTGGGCCTACATTCAGTTATGAGACATTTGGGCCTACATTGTTATAATTTTGAGTTGAGAAATGTACTTTATTATTATAATGTTATTTTATTATAAAGTACATTATAATTGGATGTTTCTAGAAGTTCTAGCAACTTCTCAAGGAAAAGAATAAATAGAGGGCTTGGGCTTTCATTTGGACATGCTTGGATTTGGGATTTCTTCTACTTCTTCCATTATGGAGCAATTTGTAGTCTTTTGGGTATGCAAATATTATTCGATCTTTGGGAACGAATCACTCCCCTAGATTGGCATAACTGAGGTAGTGAAATATCTACTGAAGGGTTGCAAGTTTGGAGTTGGTACTCAACCATCTCATTGGTACTTCATTGAGAATTTGATGTAAGGGTTTGTTTGTGATTGAAACAGCATTTCAAGAGGCATTTTTACTAGGGCCGAAATTATAGGAGGCAATTTTTAGCAGGTCCAAAATTATAGGCGGCCATTTTTAGCAGGTCCGAAATTATAGGAGGTCATTTTTAGAAGATCCAAAATTATAGGAGGATGGCCAATTTCTGAAGTATTGAATTTGAGGGTTTGTATTTGTGGTTGGAATAAGGGTTTGAATTCACCTCTTGCATTGGTGAATTAATTTGGCAAAGGATTGAAGACAAATTGGCACATTTTCAGACTTTCAATATCAGGGTGTGGAACCAAAAATTTGCTCATATCTCCTAATCCTCTTGGAGAATATTTTTATGCTTTTGGGAGGATCTTAGTACATCCCTGGCGGTCCATTTCATAGCAAATTTGGGTGTTGAAACCCCAGCAATTATTTTTGGTAGGAGTCATACAGTACGACCTGGTACAGCTCAGGACTGTGCAAGCACATAACAGAGATCAAGGACAGTTTGGAATCAGTCTGGGACTGATTGGTAATTTTCTTCTTCAGCATTGCATATCAGAGCTTTAGGAGCGGTTTCTAGGTGCATGTGTGACATTGTTAGATACCAAATACATTGCATTTCAATTGTATGTAACAGTCATTAACTACCAGTTTGAATCTGCACTGTTATTGCATCATTTGTTACTGTAATCAGTCATTGATATTATCTAGAAGTCATTATATTGTGAGGTGATCTCTTATTAGAATCTCAGTAGGTTGTAACAGACATGTAATCAGTCCATCATTCTCAGACATTGCTATAAATGATTGTATTGGATTAGTATGCAAGCAAAAGCATTGATCATATTGTCACGATAATGTAATGGTCATTGCATTGTAATCTGAATATTATTGTCACAGTCTGAGAATAGTCATTTGGGATTATATATTGCTAGCTGGGTTGATATAGTTGCATTTCATCAGTTGTCATAGTTGGGATATAGTCACTGTTATAGTCTTGGTGTCATTGTATTTTACAAAGTTCTTTGCTATGTAACAGTCCCATACATGTATTCATGTAACAATCAATATATTCAGACTTTGCATTGGGATTTGGTATAGAAATAAAGTGCATCAATAGGACTGGTTTATGTAATAAGGTTCATATGTTTCATGTGTTGTAAGCAGCCCATAAACAGTGCTCTTATATGATAGTTGTGACAGTCATATATTCTGGGAAGTGCAATCAGAATTAGAGAAGTTGATATTTTGTAGTAAGTCTTTGCATTACTTTGAGATTCATTATTGCTCAATTATATTACTTTCCCTCATTGGTATTGTTATCTGAATTGCAAAGTTGATGCCCAAAACAATAAACACATTGAAACACATCATTGCAAGCAAAACATTTCAATGCATGCCAACTGTTTGACGAATTACTACAGTTCAGATTTGGGGTGTTTTAGTGATCCTATTAGTAAGGGTCATTACAGTGGTATCAGAGTGGTTTTCTTGCCATCCTATTGGGTAAGAACCGTCTTTACATGAGTGACCAGCACTTGATTGATTTCAGTATGGACAGGAATAGTATAGAGTTTCAGAGGACACGATCGTGGGCAATAGATAGACACAGTAGAAATGATGGTTATTCAGACATTCGAGATGAACTTAAGAGAATAGACTAGAACTTGTCTGAATAGTGGAATAAGCACCACCGTGTGATGAATGATATACTATCTGACCCAGCCAAGGTGAATAAGTTGTCAAGTTTTTTATTTGGAAGATCTTCTCGCAGGAGAGATAACATAAGATCGGCTGGCACAGTTACCAGAAACCTTCATGAGGATTTTGAGGAACAAGTTAGTATTCCGACAGATGTTTCAGTTTCTACTTAGCCATAGGAGGAAGTGGTGAAGGACACTATGCAGATTGATAGTAACTGTCAACTTGGTACTCAAGTTGAGACAGTTGTATACAAGTTGCCTGAGGATGATGTCATAGGTGCTCAGAATAGTAACTACAGCACAATGGATTCAGATGATGATTGTGAGGAGGTTGTTGTGCATGATGATGAGATACATATCAGCGATGAGCAGATATTGAGTATTCATGACTTTGCTGATAGAGAGTATCAAGCACAGTTAGACGCTACATCACATGAGGTTGAGGCACATAGCACTTCACATGTTTTGTCCAGTCAGCTTAGGGTAAGTGAGGATGGGATTGTGACTTCATTATCTCATGATGACAGGATGTGGGAGATGATAGAGGATCACATCCAGATGATTTAGTTACAGGGCAGACATAAGGGAGTTCAGGCAGAGTCTTCTTGTGTTGACTTACAGGCAATCAGGGAAGGAATGGGAGTGATGAAGATGAGTTATTTACATCTTCTTTCGGACCATGACCATCTTCTTACCCTTGCCGAAGACTATTCAGATGCCTTGAGGAGGAAGGAGGAGGAAGCTGTCAGGCTTTCTCGTGAGCTAGAGGATACCCGAGCCTCTTTGTTGAGTACTCCATTGGCATTACAGGACTCAGAGAGACATGATGATTTGATACAGGGAGATATCACAAGCACACCGGATTGTGTGATTGGCTCTGATAGTGGTTACAGTATAGTTGATCTTGATGATGTTACAGTAGTTGAGGATACTATCACATTTGAGGATAGTAGAGTTGATCAGAGTGGTGCAATAGAGAGACATGTGGATGAGCTTTGTCTTGAGGTGAGTTCAGTTCAGGAGTTAGCGCATATGGCAGGGACTCAGCTTTCTTTTACAGTCATATCACATGTGGTGGATGATAGTTGTGAGAGTACACCTTGCATTCATATCTAGGATTTGGGGACAGTATCAGACATGTACGTGGAGTTAGTTGATATTAGTCATATTACTCAGGTAAGGAGTTTGCTTGAGTTACCAACTGATT
This sequence comes from Chamaecyparis obtusa, assembly GCA_027943335.1. Taxonomy (NCBI): domain Eukaryota; kingdom Viridiplantae; phylum Streptophyta; class Pinopsida; order Cupressales; family Cupressaceae; genus Chamaecyparis; species Chamaecyparis obtusa. The sequence goes on from BSBK01000899.1 coordinate 1,294,316, forward strand.
CTAGTTTACGAATGTGGATTCGGGATTGTTATATTGGTGTTTGGGATTATGTTGACTGGAGATCCTTATCACCTATTGGTAGCAGCAATTGTTCGGGTGCTCTCATGGACTTGATTAGTAGTTTACCAAGTGTAGTTCTCATCCATGTCAGCAGCTTGTCTGATGCTAGAATTAGTTTTTATACACCTGTGTTGGGAGTTGTGTGCATTTCCAGTCGACCACTTAGGATGCAATGGGTTTGTGACGATTCAGGCACATCTGAGGTGTTAGTGATTACAGATGAGTCCCAAGATCGTATTAACATTGATGACATCCAAGAGGATGCATCAGACAGTTGTGAGGACTCAATTTCTTTTGGTACGGAGGAGTTGAGCAGCGATGCTATAGTTTTTGATACTCCGTATGTTGATATGAGCTTTGGAGTTGATTCGTAGAGTAGGGATGGTAGTACTCCAGAGATCAGTGATTTTGAGTCTACTCCTTTGGATAGTACATTAGAGGAGGATTGTAGGAGACAGTCTAGATAGCGCCATCATGTGTCTAGTTAGCTGAGAGTTAGTGAGCAAGACATTTCTGCCGCTTGCGAGTATTTTGATGTTGCTCATCAGTTGTTAGCAGTTTATGGATGGGGTTCTCCTACTAGTGATGAGTAGGGAGGTGGTTACCTTTCCTTGATAGAGATCCACTCTTTGTGGGAGGCTATGCGGGTTCTGAAGCAGAATTATATGCAGTTGGTAGCCGACATAGAGCATCTTATAGAGTGGGGCAGTACAGCGTATGATGCATTATTGGTCAAGGAAGAGGAGGTGAGTGAGCTTACTCAGCAGCTCGAGGTGACTTCTGAGGTACTTGAGAGTACGCAGTTGGCTTTTGAGAAGTCACAGTTTCATTTGGCTGAGGTGACCATGGAGTTAGAGCGACTTCAGTCTTTACCAGATTTTGTACAGTCACAGACCGTGGTGTCTGGTGATCCGAGGATGTCCATGGTCGAGGTTGATAGAGGCAGTGGAGATGAGGATATATCTGTCCTCGGTACTAGTATTGGCATGTTTGGTTCATTTCCATGGGAGACAGGTTCAGTTGAGTTGGGCGCTGTAGTTGAGCATTGTGGTATGTTTGACATGGTGGTGGTTTCTACTACTGATGGCATAGAGACTAGGGATGTTGTATCAGAGATTAGGTGTGATGTTGGTGAGCCGACAGTTGGTTGGGTTCCTGTTTGTGATACTACTCCTTTGGAGGTGTCTTCGGAGGTAGCAGTTGGTTCGGGTTTGGTTAGTGATCAGTTGCAGTTAGTTACATCTGGATTGCAGTTTGAGCCACTGACTGATATTGGTGCATTTTATCGACATTACACTATAAGGTATGCTCATCATTTTACTTTTGATTCACATGTTGATGAGATGATGATACAGAGATGTACTTTGGGTTCTAGTGCTTGTCATCAGTTATGGTATGGTTTGACTCCACGGGTGGAGAGTTGTGAGGCATATGACATGGTGTTGGGTTCTATGAGTGACAGCTGGATGATTCATGATCAGGAGATTGGGGGTGATATTGATGTTGTTGATGATTCAACCATTGTTCTTGATTTCACTCCCTTGGCTATGTCATCTTAGCTAATGATCAATCACAGTTGGTTGCATCACGTTTGTAGGATGAGCTGGTTGGTTCTTTTTACTGGCATTATATTTCAGGGTATGTTCATCAGTTTGCATTTGATCCATGTGTTGAGGAGTTGATGGCAAGCAGACTTGGTTTGGGTTCTATTTCTTGTTGTCTATCTTGTGCTCTCTTTTCGCCATCAATGGTACATGAGAGTTATGGTTATGAGATAGTGGTCGGTGATTTGCAGAGTTGCTTTCACTTCAGGAGTTGTACAGTGTGTGGATTCTCCATACTTGGTGCAGATTTATTCGAGAGTGTTCACTGTTGTTGCAGAGTTGGATTGTGTGCTTTACACAGGCCAGTGGGATGTGTTGGTGATATTTACTATGTTGACAGTTTGAGTTGTCCTCTCTACTTGGGTTCTGATATTTTGAGGGTTTATTTCTCGTGGGTTCCTGACACTGGCAGTTGTGATGTTGGAATTTGGTTGAGTTGTATTTTCCAGTTTGATTATGGATTCCTCTTGATTATATTTCAGAGAATATTGTAGGAGCTTGCGTTGATTGACAACAGTTTAGATCATGACTACATTTGGGATCCAGGTGGATTGATTGATTATTTGTTTAGCCATTGCTTGGGGACAAGCAATTTCAGGAAGGGCAGACTGTCATGTCCCCATTTTGGCTGACATCATTTGGCATGACAGATTTGCCTATCATTGACTCTCGTAGGCAAATGGTTTGGAGAGAGGGTCATTATGTTGATCATTTGAGTGCATACTGCTGACAGAGCCTACATTCGGTAGAGCCTACATCCAGTTTGGGCCTACATGCAGTTGTAGTGGAGCCTACATCCAGAGTGAGCCTACATCTAGTTTGAGCCTATGTTCAGTCATAGTTGGGCCTACATTCAGTTATGAGACATTTGGGCCTACATTGTTATAATTTTGAGTTGAGAAATGTACTTTATTATTATAATGTTATTTTATTATAAAGTACATTATAATTGGATGTTTCTAGAAGTTCTAGCAACTTCTCAAGGAAAAGAATAAATAGAGGGCTTGGGCTTTCATTTGGACATGCTTGGATTTGGGATTTCTTCTACTTCTTCCATTGTAAAGCAATTTGTAGTCTTTTGGGTCTGCAAATACTATTCGATCTTTGGGAACAAATCACTCCCCTAGATTGGCATAACTGAGGTAGTGAAATATCTACTGAAGGGTTGCAAGTTTGGAGTTGGTACTCAACCATCCCATTAGTACTTCATTGAGAATTTGATGTAAGGGTTTGTTTGTGATTGAAACAGCATTTCAGGAGGCATTTTTACTAGGGTCGAAATTATAGGAGGCAATTTTTAGGAGGTTCAAAATTATAGGCAGTCATTTTTAGCAGGTCCGAAATTATAGGAGGCCGTTTTTAGCAGATCCAAAATTATAGGAGGATGGCCAATTTTTGAAGTATTGAATTTGAGGGTTTGTATTTGTGGTTGGAATAAGGGTTTGAATTCACCTCTTGCATTGGTGAATTAATTTGGCAAAGGATTGAAGACAAATTGGCACATTTTCAGACTTTCAATATCAAGGTGTGGAACCAGAAATTTGCTCATATCTCCTAATCCTCTTGGAGAATATTTTTATGCTTTTGGGAGGATCTTAGTACATCCCTGGCAGTCCATTTCATAGAAAATTTGGGTGTTGAAACCCCAACAATTATTTTTGGTAGGAGTCGTACAGTACGGCCTGGTACGGCTCAGGACTGTGCAAGCACATAACAAAGATCAAGGACAATTTGGAATCGGTCTGGGACTGATTGGTAATTGTCTTCTTCAATGTTGCATATCAGAGCTTTAGGAGCGGTTTCTAGGTGCATGTGTGACATTGTTAGATACCAAATACATTGCATTTCAATTGTATGTAATAGTCATTAACTACCAGTCTGAATCTGCACTGTTATTGCATCATTTGTTACTGTAATCAGTCATTGATATTATCTAGAAGTCATTATATTGTGAGGTGATCTCTTATTAGAATCTCAGTAGGTTGTAACAGACATGTAATCAGTCCATCATTCTCAGACATTGCTATAAATGATTGTATTGGATTAGTATGCAAGCAAAAGCATTGATCATAATGTCACGATAATGTAATGGTCATTGCATTGTAATCTGAATATTATTGTCACAGTCTGAGAACAGTCATTTGGGATTATATATTGCTAGCTGGGTTGATATAGTTGCATTTCATCAGTTGTCATAGTTGGGATATAGTCATTGTTATAGTCTTGGTGTCATTGTATTTTACAAAGTTCTTTGCTATGTAACAGTCCCATACATGTATTCATGTAACAGTCAATATATTTAGACTTTGCATTGGGATTTGGTATAGAAATAAAGTGCATCAATAGGACTGGTTTATGTAATAAGGTTCATATGTTTCATGTGTTGTAAGCAAACCATAAACAATGCTCTTATATGATAGTTGTGACAGTCATATATTCTGGGAAGTGCAATCAGAATTAGAGAAGTTGATATTTTGTAGTAAGTCCTTGCATTACTTTGAGATTCATTGTTGCTCAATTATATTACTTTCCCTCATTGGTATTGTTATCTGAATTGCAAAGTTGATGCCCAAAACAATAAACACATTAAAACACATCATTGCAAGAAAAACATTTCAGTGCATGCCAACTATTTGACGAATTGCTACAGTTCAGATTTGGGGTGTTTTAGTGATTCTATTAGTAAGGGTCATTACACAACCCTCATAGGTGGTCCTCCGTTTACACCAAATAATAGTGGCAACCCTCGCAGGTGGTCCTCCTTTTACACCAAATAACAGTGGCAACCCTCACAAGAGGTCCTCCTTTTACACCAAATAACAACTAAAACCCTCGTAGGCACTCCTCTTTCATGTGCTCCAAGCTTGATCTCATAATGAAATGAGATATGAAATCTTTTTTTTTAAAGTTATGCCTGTGTTGGTTGAAATTTTGACTTGCATGGTATTGGTCGCAATTTCGACCAACACGGGCATGGATTTAAAAAAAAAAAGTTTTCCTTCTATAATCCGACCAACCTAAACCTTTTTAATTGATGGTCAAAAATTTTGGTAGAAAAATAAGGTCAAATGTACTAGTGCTTCTTAATATGTCAACTCTTTTGCTTTAGTTGTTTATATTTAAATGCTCATGCACTAGTTGTTTTAAACACTCATGCACTAGTTGTTTTAAATATAAACTTGCATGCATTAGTCATGTAATAATTAAACTAATTATTACATGCACTAGGGTTTGCCTTTCAAGGCTTTCGATCTCTTTTATAAGGTTGATCCATTGTATATTTTATTCATTCATTATTTGAGGATATTTTCTTCTTCATATTTTTGAGTCAAACCCTTGCCCTCTTCTTATCTCTACTTCCTTGTGACAAGTTTTTATATGCAGATGATCTTCAGATTTTGTGGATTTGTATTGCTCAAATCCTACATATTATTTAGTATATGTGTATATATTAATTATGAATAGTTTTCTTTTAATTAATGTTTGTTATTGTTTGGTTAATATATAAACAGTTGGGCTAATTGTTTAAATGACTAATTCTGTTACTTATTAATAGAAACAAGTCATGGCATGTTTATTTTCAAGAATGTTTATGTTAAATAAAATTGGGTAACTTAATTTATTATTTTAATTAGATTATGAAATTATAGTGACTTAGTAATTTTAATTCCTAAAATCAATTTATTTTAATAACGTAATAAATTGATTTGTTAGGTATTAGAATTTAGAACTTGTTAAATGTAATTATAGTTTATTAGTGATTATTAATAGATTAATTTTGTGATGAGGTTTTACAAATTTGTCTATTTATCAAATTCTATTGTATGTCTATTTTTATTCCTTCTAAGTTTGGGTTAGAGGGGAATCTTTTACGTCAGCCTATTAGGACTGTTACCAGAGGCGGGGTTAAGGTTGTTGTATTGATTTTGTTTGCCTTGCATACTTATGTGGCAGTTGATCTTATTGTGACCTGACCTTATGGACTTGATTCTTATGATGGGAATTCACTATTGTGTGTCCCTATTAATCTCTATGATGACCTTGAGATTTTGAGATTATGAGCCTAGGGTAGGTTATCTAGGTGTTAAAGGGGAAGTAGCTTTCTTTGGAGGCGTCGGAGCCTGAAAGTGGCTACTTGGGTATCTTTAGTAAGCTACTTAATCAAGTGATAATATAAATTAAATGGGGTTAAAATGAATTAATAAGATAATAGTTCCTCGCCCATGCCTTGAGTGCTAGTATAGGCTAAGGATGAGAGTGGGAGAAGATGCTTGTCCCTCTAGTAGTGATGGTAAGTCTGGCATGATCGGTTATCCTTATCTACACGAGAGGATTTCAAGTTTCATGCATGATCACACTTTGGAGTTAGAGTCTAGTGAGATCATTCCAAGGGGTTGACATATGTGATGAAATTTCCTTGATTTCATTCTAGGTTTCCTACATGTGTTGGTTGCCTCTGGGTTAGTATGTGTACCCTTGATCTTGAGATAGGAGCTTCTAGGATCCTTTCTTAGTTTACCTGATTGGATTGGTAATTTTTATCCAAGTTGGATTTGGTGTTATCTCCTCAACACAGTGGGAGTGGAACCACATGTTTCCACAAGGTCGGGAGGTAGTAATTCTTTTACCATTTGAGACTTTGACATCCCTGTTCCAGTGCTGGATGACCTTTGTTGTAGTTGCTTCCTATCCTATCTTCTCGGAGACTCATTCTCATTCTTGTACTTTCTCTATTTTGTACTTTGTATTCAATTGTAACTATATACCTTGCAATTTGTGCAATGTGTGTTGAAGATTATGTATACTTCTTTATTCAGATGTAATTATGATGTAATATGTAGATGAGTTAGTTGATAAATGTAATTAATAGATGTAATTGTATTTATGTAGTTTCTACGTCATGTAACCCTTGAGATGTGTAATCTAATATGGAGATTATGTCTATGTTTATGTGTACTTATGGACTTGAAGTTTTACTTTCGCTTGTTTATTCATTATTGCTTGTAAATACTTAAGAAAAAAAATATTCTGCAAACTTAGTAACATGTTTTAGGTTATTATCTACTGGGTTCCTTGGCGGGGCATTACATGTTTGCAGGGTAAAATAAAGATTATGATAGGGCATAAGGAAATTGAAAGTTTTCAGTACAAGAGATAAGAGCAATAAAAAAACTCAACAGAATTATCATTGGTTAAGGAGAAGAGTCAGGGAGGAGACTACATGGTAGGAGGTTCCATTTCAGCCACACACAAAAAAGAATCCGTGTTCAAGAAAAAAAAAAAACCAAGAAGGAAATCTAGGAAATATGTGGTAGACATAAATTGAAGAAAGGGAAAACACTTTGTGCAGGACAAAAAATAATGCTTGGGGAATTAAAATAAGAATGCAAAGGTCAGAAGATAGAGGGTCATGCATTAAGGGGAATGGACTAAAAATGTAGACCAAAAGAATGAGAGTAAAAGAAGAGAAGATGTCACTGAGATAGTAGGAAGACATGCCGTGTGTGGGCTTTGAGAAAAAGAAAAAGAAAGGAGCTAAGAATTGGAAGAGAATGAGGCACAAAAGAGAATGAGATCTTCAAAAATTGCAAAATAAGAAATGAAAAGGGGTTGCTAAAGAAATATTCTTCTCTTTATGGCACTCATGAATTGACTGGCAAACAAGAGGAGTAGAATAAAGAAGCATAGAAGTGTGAGGGCAACAAAACAGAGTGTCTAGGTCAAGTGTGTGAAGAGAAGTTCATAACAAAGATAATGATCTATATTTGCAACAACAAATTGAGTGCTTGGATTGGAGAACAATAATTGTAATGATGACCAAACATGGGGGAAAGAAAATGGAGGGTGTGACACCAATTTCCAATGGGGAATTTGCAATTTTTTCAACTCAAATTTACTGAAGATTTGAATATAGATTTAACTCATTGATAAGAGCAGAAACACAAATTAGATACCTCCATATACGAGGTTTTAGTGAGTGAAATTTGCCAAGGTAGATGGTTTCTTGAATTAGAAGACAAAATGAAATTGTGAACAATGTTGATGACATGGAGAGAATTTCAAAATAGCCGAGAGGTCACGATGGACCATTCCACATATATATATTTTACATCTATATAATCTTATTTACAAATTTTTGTGTTTCATTGTTTGAGTTGAAATATAATTTCAATTATTTGGTCATTTAATAGAAACTTGTGTTTGAATTGGTTGCTTGTCTAGGTATGTCTCTGGACTAGTTTGCATTAGATCACCACACATAAATGATTGATGAAGTCTCTCTTTTTTTTCATCTATATAGAGTGCTACAAAATTTTTAAATAGAGAATATTTGACAAAAATAGTATTTTTTCTAATAGTGTTCAATAAATAGAATTTTATATTATAAATTTAAACCAATAGGTAGTTTTTTATTTGCTAATGATACAATATTTTATACATGCTTAGTACAAAACAAAATTAACATTTTACATACTGCACTTACTAGCATAGATATCTCAAATATATCTATCTAAAATCATTGAGAGATATAGTCTCGAGGTGCCTATATTTAAAATGTTATTGATAATGGATAAGTCCCTGTCAACATTTTTTAGATAGATAATATTTTTTAGATAAATGTATGTAAGATAGCTATGGTAGTTAAAAATTAGATATAAACTATAAATTTTAATATATTTAAATTTTAATAAATTAAAATTTTAAATTAATAACTTTTTTTGGTAAATATTGTCTTATGAGACAACCCCCTTCATTACTAAAAATAGAAATTACATCGGTTTAGTACATGTGGTGGAAGCAAGCATCTCCCTCAGTAATGTCTACTAGCTTCTTCACAAGAGTGACATCAAACACATCCTTGTTTGCCTACACAAAACTCCAGAATACACTCAAGTCATTCTTCTTCTCTACCCCCATTTTGAATATCCTCCAGTCATTCAGAAACTTTGTCTTCTTTCCTTCTATATCAAGGTCCCACATCCTCAAAACCACACCCAAACAAACACACTAGAGCAAGAAGTGAATTCCCCGCCCCTTGCACAATTTGCAATTTCTTCCCAACAATAGTCCTATCTGCCAAACGAATGCCCTAAAGAGGATAGCCGAAAGCTTGGACAACATGAACAAATAATCTAGCATAGATATTCTCATCATGTATATAGTCGTCCATTAGAAGTCATGTCTTCACCCTTAGCCTAGATGCACTCTAATTATCTTCCTCTAAAATGGTGGCAAGATTCTCCCATCTGTTGGGGTCAAAATAAATAATAACCACCACTTGCTGAGTCACACCAAAATTAGCCAAAAAAGTCCGCACTTTTATTTGCCTCTCTATAGCTGTAACATATCAAAAAATCCTCCAACCTCTCAAGCGTTTTACCATCCTCTCCACCACCTTCAAATTAATAGCTCAAATATAATAATAAATAGTTAAAAAAATAAATTTGATATTATTTTTAATTAATCTTATTGTGGAGAATAAAAGAATTCCATTCCATAAAAAATATGGTAAGGACGTACTTTTTTCACTTGGAAGGGAACCGCTTAAACCCATAAACCTTCACAGCCGACATCTCAGATACTTCTTACTCCTCCGATGTTAATCTGAAAAACAATGGTATCGAGAATGGAAAATGATTTTTGGGCTGTTCATGTATGAGAGACAGCTCTGCTCATCCGCCCTTCCCATCGTTTCAATTACCCCATGATTTTGCATTTTATATGTTACTTCTGACTTCATGTGTTTTTTAAATCATCGAGATATAATTTTATGAAGTGATAAAACAAATAACAATAATCTCAATTACACGGCAATGTTGAGATCAGGGCTACTGAAACCCCTCAAGAATGCCGCTTCGTGTAATTTATTCTTTCAAATTCAGGTAGTTTTTTTTCTTTTGGGTGGGGGTTTTCTCTCGTTGTTTCTAGTGCGATTTATACGATTTTATTCGCTTACTAATAAGAGGGCAATTTGGTACTGGTCAGAGAGGCCTGCACAGCAGAAACAAGAAAGCCAAGGAATATATTGGCAAAGGATGGAGTGCTATCCAGGAAGTTGACAGGGTGATTCCATACACAGAATCTGATGACGAACTCTTAATGCCATTGCTTAAAGTAAGTTTAGATTGCCATTCAGTGCTCGCGTTAAAAATATACCAGAAATCTAAATTTGCTTAAAGGACGTTATTGAAATTCTACCTTAATATCCCTGGGTTAGGGCTAAATTATGGACGCGTTTACAGAAATATATCCTGTGTAGTGTCTAGCTTCATAAATTGAGAAGGCTTTCCTTTAGCATAATCGAAAGAAGTTTGCCCTTTAATAACCCCTGGAATGAAGAACATCCAGCATGCAAAATGTGCTAAAGTTGACTTCGATTTGACTTAGAAGAACAAATGTTGTTTGATTTTGAACTACTGAGACTAAGTTCAATCACGGGAGAAATGATAACACCCCAGCCCTGCGAATGGTAAAAGCTCAATAATTTCACATCTGTGTACTTAGCAAGAGGATTTGCCTTACTAGGTAAGGTGTTACCTTTTTGCAGCACTTTCAGATAAATTACAGTGCTTTTGGACAGCATCAGAAATTTTATACGAATTATTGTTCTGGTTTCTCTGTCCTCTTTATCATTGAAATGATTTTGATTTAAACAGAGGCACTTTTTCTTATAATTTTATGTTTAATATGTTTTTTGGTCGTTGGTGACTATTTGCTTCCGTCTATCTAAAAACTTTGTTAGGTCTGCAGAGTGCTAAGCAGAATTTTGAGTTGGCATTGGAAATTGACAACCTGAACACTCAGGCAAGGCTGTGGTTAGCACGGCTGCATTTGAATTATTGTGTCCCTGGTGCCTGCAAAGCAGTGTAAGCTTTCTTTAATGCCCAAACCTTTTCTCTGTTCTGCTCAAACTTCTTCTGGAGAGGCAAATTGATCCAATTATACCTATATAGATATTAAGCCCTAAAGTTTACTGACGTCCTTATTCTTCTGTTCTTGTTAAGCTATACCCATATGGAGGTTCAAAATTGGCTCAAGATTTGTAGGAAATTATGAATGGACCAAAATAGTTGATTTCAGTAGTAGAAACTAAAAAGAATCTTAGAGTGTCATGAAATATAGTTGATTCTGAACTGTTTGTTTGCATCGACTCAACTAATGCTCTACATTATTTTGGCATCTAATTTGCAGTGGAGCTGCCCTACTTGTTGAAGCAGCTGACATGGGGAATGCAGATGCACAGTATGAGCTTTTTTGTCAACTGCGAAGAGGGGTGATGCCTTTATAAACTTAATTTCTTGATTAATCTGCTCCTATCTAATTCAGGGGATCTTCATCTTCCTATTTGGATAGTTTTTATAGGCCTAAACTAAAACTGCTCGTATAGCTGGAAAGATTCTACACTTAAAATGTGAAATTCTGAAATCTGGATTTAAATGCTGAACTCTACTACAAACAGGAATCAACAACTATATTTGCTGTTATCATTGCCGAACTAAACAAACTTATTTGATAAGTGCAAACAAGTAGAACCTAGAACTGAAGACCAAAATTGAAAGCTGGATTTTGATTTTTCTTTTAATCTAAAGTTTGTGAAATAAAATTTCACCTATTTGAATAAAAAGGTCTCTTCAGTTAATTAGATATCTGATATTCAGTCGCCAGACTTTGAAAGATAGGGACTTTAGATGGAGCAAACCTTTTTCTTTACATTTTAAAGAATGAGACATAGCTATTTCATACCTACTAAATCCTAGCTAACAGCTTGGATGCATTGAATCTGGACAGATTAAGCAGAAAGGTTAATTGGACTGATCCACTGCCTAAAAAGGTGGGTTGGCACACTGGCCCCAAAAGCTGTCTGCTGTTGTAGTTCAGTAAGCTGGGCTGCAGTCATTACCTGGTAGTGCCATAATTAATGATATCATTTCTGCTCTGTTCCCTTCCATGTATTTCTTTACCCGAAATCAGTTGAAATTATGTACGGGCTGAAGTGTTTTTTGTAAGGTCCTCCATTTACAGTAAAATATTTAGTAACATAAATACACATAATCTCTCCTACAATTATACACACATAAAAACAATTTGCTCAAATACATCAAAATAGAGATGTGAAATTATATTGCGACATAAAGTCTAAGTACATAAGCCAAATGATAGGCAAAAATTCAGGAAAGTTGTTTATTTTACAAAAGATTATATGGTCAAATTCTTTTAGAGCACATAAAATATATAAAGCTGATGATGATCATGACTCTCGACATCTATCTCCCTCGAACACATCACGGGCGAGAACATTATCGGATTACTTTTCCACTCAACTGTGAACTATTTACGCTTCTTGGAATCCTTCTTGACATGAAGGATACCTGACCCTGCAACGAGGTCGCCTCGCAACTCGAAACAGGCAGGGGATAGAATTAGTGCAGCATATTGTATCTTACATTCTAAAGTGCTAATGTATCAACAATATGATATGGGAGAGAGTAAAGGACAAAATGATCCAATTTAGTAAGCACATACTAAAAGATCTAGAAGTAAGCTTTGGCCAAAGCATCTTTTTAGCTAACTATCTGGCAGATAAGTTAAAGCAGACTCACTTTCTCTGGAGACTTGCCCTTCTCTTTTTCTCCATGTTTGGCACCCGTCCATAATCACATACATAATACACATTGAAAACATAAGCATGCATATAAAAGCTTATAAATCAAACACGAGCATTCAAGGAATAGAAGAGCACATAAGTGCATACAAGAACACATAGGAGCATACATAATCACACGAGCATAAAAGTGCATTCAAGAACACATAAGTGTTTACAAGTGTATAAAAGTCCACTCAAGAATTCATAAGAGCTTCCATAAGCACACAAGAATATACAAGACCATATAGTTCTTATAAATGCATCATCATATGCAGTATTTCCTTGATAAATAAGTTAACACAAGAATGCCAGTTCAACCATAAATACATAAGAAAAGTTAACCCTAATATTTTGGAGGGAAGCGGTGTTTTCAGTTTCTAACTAGTGTTTAATTAATGAAAATCAACTTTCTCTTCCTCATGCCTCTACTAACTTGTTGTGATTGTCTTAACGGTAGATTCTCCATTCTCAAATTTTAAAAGCAATAAAATCATTCCATTATAAATGCAATAATATTAATATATTAATATTAATTATCTGTTTTAAAATAATTAATATTGTATTTATAATTATCAAATAAAATCAATTAAAATAAACTATGGATGATTAAGGATCGTGACATTTTTGACCCTATCTGGTAGTCATCCATTCTGTAGATCTTTAAACACATCTGCACATTCCTTAGTCACTTGTGGTATTTCATTGTGTTCTTATTCTTGGCTCTGCTGTGTTGACCTTGACATGCAATTTTTCATGGAATTACATTTAAACAGGAAATCTAGTCTGCTTCAATAAGTTGATTGCCATCTTGTGTAATGAAATCAACTTGCTTCACTTGGGGTATAGAGCTCCAGTGGTCACAATTTGTTAGTCTTTCTCAGCTTTTAAGTTCTACTCATTTTAGTGCATAAGGAATTCACTCAAAGTTATATGTCAATTGCAACCCTATGATTACATATGCTCTTTCAATTACAGTATAAAATTCAGAGTTCAGTTCTTATCTGCCCACTGTAGTATAATGTAATGATTCCCTTTATCGTTCATTTTCTGTTCATGATCATGCCACTGGCTATTGGAACTTGGAAGTTTGTGTGCTGACTTGTAGCGTATGTTCCACAACATTTTGGGCATGGGGATGGGGGACGGCAGTCTGAGGGCCTCTTTTTGGTGACGGCAATATATAACGTTTCAAAAAATATTTTGAATATTTTGAAGTTTCTGTGTCATTGTCACCCTCTGCCTGAAGTGGAACATCCAGTGGAAGCCCAATCATTCCTGGTTGCAATTCCTCCTAGTCAATCTGCCTAACGTCTTCAAGATCAACATTCTAACGTGCTGCTGGAGTCTGTCGATACTTAGTATTCTACCGATCTTGAACTCTTAAGGCACTATGAACTGCAATTAATTTTTTTGCTCATTTTGAGGTAAGTCTGTTCCTCTTCATCAATTGGATGAAGCTGTAGTTGGACCAATTCCTCTCTATAGCAAAGGAACTAGCAATCTTTGAGAGTAAACAAATAGCAAGTTGTTTCAACTTCGGTGCATCCCTCCCATGAAATTTTCACCATCCAATGGGCTTTTTTTGTGCAATTGTGGCCCTATCAGTCATAGCCTTTGGTTTGCTGAAGCCACTACTATTGAAGTATGGTTGCCTCCTCAGTGCTATACCCCTTACAAAGGGCTGTCATAAGCCCCTCTATTACATCATCATCCTTAGAAGGAAGCATTCGGTAAGGTCTATTGGAAATATTGTTGCCATTTATGTCAAAGGAGAGTTGAACATATTGTTGCTAAAGTAGAATACTGTGGCCAAAACCTGCTTCGAATATGCGAATCAGTTTTCTCTATTCAAGGCAGATAATATCCTTCCAATGAGATCATTAATGCTTTTAAAAATAGGACCTTAACTACTCAAGGCAGCACTGGAATTTATGATAGGATGGTCTACCCTTATGGAATTCTTGGGAATTAATTTACAATAAGAAAATTGCCGATGACCCCTTGAAAAAACTTTATTTAATATTATTTTGGGTCTCCCTGCATTGGCCGACCCTCTTGATGTGGTCATCCAATTTAGAAAACATAAAAAATAAAAAATATTTTTATTTGCATGTATGGCTGATCCTTTGTGAAGGATTGCCTCTCTTGGGTGAAGATGTATATATGTGTGGTATAAAAGAAGATGATTGGGGGAAGTAGAAGGCAAGCGATCAAAGAAATATCTTTTTTTTGAAGCAGATTTATAGCAGATTTATAGCTGATCTATAAGAAGACTTACAAATAGATTTTATAAAGGAAATTCACATAATCATCATTGTGATATCCCTATCATCTGCATTTTCAAATAAAGTTCTGGCAAGGAATGGCAAACCTTGTCTTTTGTGCATAATCTGATTTTTTTCAGTTAGAATTCTGTGATTACTTGAGTGATTGATGTGCTTAGACAATCACCATACCATCAATCTTCCATGTAGCCAGCACAATTATGATGCAATTTATGAGTGACCTATATGATCACTTATCAATGACACCATGTCATATTGACTACATGAAGGACGTGTCATGATGGTCGGCTGAGTCCACGTATCATCATGTAACCACCTTTCATGTTTGTATTTCAATAAATTGCATGATGGTCCCAACCGGTGCTGAGAGAGGAGGGGTGAATCAACACACACTAAAACTTAAAAACAAATCTGATATAATGTAATTAAAATTGTAAGCGGAACAAATTCTACCACAGAAATAGCTATCGCATAATCAAACAATAAACAACACCAGATTTATCATGTGGAAACCTAAATCGGGAGAAAACCACGGTGTGAGGAAACCTCACAAATTTTGCACTCTTCTGAAGTGTGCCCTGTAAGGAGCCTTCCTTGTTAAAGGATTACAAACACATTGTTAGATGCAACCCGGTTAAAGGATTTAAGAAATAAGGCTTGTTACAACCTGCCTGGTTAGAGGACTTAGAACACCTAAACATATGTCACTCGGTTAAGGGATTTAATACAAGGGACCTGTTAATGTCCACCCAAAATACTGGGATTTCGCTATTGCAATTATCAGAGAGCAATAGAGATTTTTGATCTTTTAAAGATGGCTTTACAGAGCCTAATAAGATCGCTGTTCTTTTTAAATTGAGAATCATCACCGGTCACTGCAGGTATGTTCTCCTTGGCTGTTGTGCTTCCTTGCACACTCTTTTTCTTCTCTTCACCTTTTTCGTAGCTTCTTTCAGCTTACAGGTTCACTCTTTTCTTTGGCAGAATGAAGGCAAAATATATTCTTCACAGGCAGAGGAATATATAGACTTCTTGCCCTTTCTGCTTTTTACATGCACGACCTGTTAAAGATCACCTTCAGATCCATCAACTAGTGGAGTCTTAGTTCACTGAGGAAACATCCAATGTATGCCATGTGCTTTTTCTGCTTTATGAAGGAAAAGACAGATGCGTGTCACAAGCTTTCCTTCACTAGAGTTTTCTCCATGTTTTAATGCCAGAAACTCCGACGTTAAAATCCTCAATTGCGCCTTGCACCGATCGTCTTGATAACACAAAGTCTTCCGGATTTTTGTGCAACAAATACTGGTCAAAGAGTCAGACAACTGTTTGTCGATTGTGACTTTTCCCCGGTTCATCAGTCGTGATGAAATCTTCACTAATCGGTTTACAACCTTAGGTTGTGCACAGGTAAGAACCTTAACCTGTCACCATCCCTTTTACTGGTTGTACTGATAGCACCCTTTCCTCGGTTCTTGTTACCGGTTGCATCTTCCTTGGTGACCAGTTGCTCTGATGATCAATTAGAGCTTTATTACTATGTGTCACCGGTCTTTCTGCGCTTATTAATGTCAGCTGTACCTGGCCTCTCCTTGGTCCCTGACTGAACAACACTGTGGATCTTCTTAGTCATGATTGACAACACTTCTTTGCCAATCAATGACAAAACCAGTTTGCCATGTACCGGTTACATTCCTTATTCTTGTTATCGGTTAATGCCAACAATCTCCCAATGCCAACAGAGAACACATAGAGAATCCAAGATCTCATTGGATTTCAGTTATACATAGCTCCAACTTTTGATTTGATGCAGAAAGCAGCAAATGATGCTGTTATACTTCTCAATGAGCCAGACTATAAGACAATTGAGGATATGGAGAATCTAATTGTCTTTTTCCAAGCAAGGAAGTATTACCTTGATCATGTCATAGCTGCATGGAAACCATTCCTAGTTTCCGCCAGGAAGATCGACAAGGATGTCTTCAACAGGCTACAGTTATGAGTTGTGCACACCCTTTGTCTCTTGGAGGCAAAAAGGGGAAGAGATAGAAGAGACTGGTCAGTATGGACAAAAGAGAAGAGACTATATACGACTGGATACAGTAGAGCAAGTCTACAGGGGAAGTATTAGTTGACAGGATACCTGACAGGGGAAGTATTTTGATGAGAGGCAAGTAATGCTATGTGTTATGATGTGTTTTGCCACATATGCCAAAGGGGAAGATTGTTGGCATAAAGCTTAGTTGTCATCATTGACAAACATCAAACACACCGGTACTCAAGATTAGAGCAACAATGGTGAACAGGTAGACTTACTAGGTAAACAATGTACCTACACCGGTCACTTTAATACCAGTCCGGTCTTGTCCAACCGGTCTAGCAGAACACCACAGGAGGTAGATGACTCAACAGGTAGCACACTGGTTTGCTTTCAAATTGCAGACTTATCGGTCCGTGCTTTATAATCTGATCCAGATTTTGCGGAGCGTTTTTGAGAAGAACTGGAGTTCATTTTTTCTGCGAGCGTTTCAAGGTAAACAGAAGATCAGTTTGTGAGCTTTTTGATCAAGAGTTTTGCATGCGAGATTTTCTAATCGCTTTCCAGAACAACAGTTTTTTGGATGAGTAACAGCTTGGCGGCACCGTTTGGTGTAATAATAAGAAAATTCTTATAAATACAGGTCATCATGCATTAGAGGCATTGTTGTTGAAAATCAAGAGCGCAGAGAGAGAGCAGAGCAGAAGAGCAAAGTCTTCTGAGAAGGGATATAGTCACTGAGAGTGAAAGAGAGAAAGATTCAATAGCTAAGCAGAGCAAGAAGAGAACAGGTATGATCTGATAGACAAATCAAGTGTCAAAGAAGATCATTTCTTTTATTGTGTGAAACACATATAAATCCCTTAATCAGGGTGAACCCTAACAAGTTCTGTTGTATAAATCCTTTCACCGAGTGACATCTTTATTGATGTTTTTAAGTCCTTTGACAAGGCGACTCCTTACAGGGTTAAGATCTTAACTGATCTCTATTAAATCCCTTTACTGGGTAGCATTCTAACCAGTGCTTTGTAAGCCTTTAACCAAGCAACTTTATTAATGTAGTAGTGGAGTTTTGTGGGTTCTATCCCACTGTGGTTTTTTCTTCTAATTGAGGGTTTCCACGTACATATCTTGTGTTGGCCTGTGCATGTGATTTCTATTTTTGAGTATTTAAGCATTCTTTATATTTTCAGTATAAACAAGACAAGAAACAGAAAAAAAGATTAAAAGAAATTGAATTTTTTGATTCATCCCCCCTCTCAGTAACCAGTTAGAATTAACAATTTGAGCAGTTGATTGATAGCTTGCATTTTGGTTTGCATAGCTTGAACATCCTCCTCCAAAGATGGGGGCTATGAGGGCCCTTAATGGAACTAAAGAAAGGGATACATATAGCCATTAACATAACCGCCCAATCGCTATCTACAAGAAACTCTTAGCCAAACATGACTTTAGCTATCTAAGCAACACTCAAATCCTTAGAATGGAACACTAGTCTAAATCCAATCTCTTAAATTTTAGAAACCATTGCTTTCTCTAACTTTGGTTTGAAATTTGCTAGAATTGCTATTATGGAATGAAGCTTCTGATTGCTAGACTAACCATCATGTTGAAGGACTAGCTTAACTACTTTTGTCATTGCGAAATTAGAGTAGTGAAAGGTACCACACAAGTGGTGGTTCTAGACATTCTTGTGCAAGAAAGTATCCCTAGGAGCCCCAAAATGATTCCTAAGAGCCATATGAAAGATAGGACACTAAAATAGCTAAACTTTTTGGTTTCCCTTCTCTTCTTTTCTTTGTGGGGGAGGAGAATCATAGTATGTCTATCATTTTCTTTTTTGGAGAAGCCCTTTTGTGCTAATGATCAATATTTCTTATCTTTGATCATGTGATCAACCACAATAGAGTTTGAAGGAACTTGAGTTGTGTCTTGAAGGGTGGGAGACAACTTCTCAATAACACCTAGTGTGTAGCCAAATCTGGGGTATTGCTCTTAGGAACCTTCCTTTGATGATGAAAGATCGACCAAACCGCCATTTGTTGATCTAGAGAAGATCAACATAGACAAACCCCTCGGCAATTGTGACGAAGAGGACACCATTTATATCATGTTTGGATCAATTCAATAATAGTGAAACTCTAACCTTGTTGCCATGTAGCATTTTTCTTATTTTGCTAGTTTGAAGCACTAGAAGCCTCATTGAGCAGTGAGCAACAAAATGGTCATTTTTATGACATCTTCCACATTTGTAAGGAATATTAACATAATCAAGTACATGAGACCAAAACAATCCATTCTTCTTCAAAGGAATTGGCTTCAAATGACCCTTATTTAATTGCATTTCAACATAGATTTTGACAAAATTAGTCTGGAATTAATCTTTAGTATCCTTGGAAGCGTGTGTAAATTTTCCTATCGAATTACCAATTGCATGTAGTCTATAGTCATGACAAAATTCTAGGGAAGGTAGACCCAAATAGGAATTGTGGTAAAGGAGTCTTTGTTGAGGTCAAAGGAAGGGTAGATGAGCCTAAAATACATAAAGGGTCTATCCTAGAATGTAATATTAATTGTCTGATTAATAATGAAAACAAAGTTTACAATATATAGGCAATTACATTACAATGTTTCTAAACGAAACAAACTTAAATAGAAGTCTAAAATAGAAACTTACTAAAAAACAACTAAACATTACTAAATGACCATTAAATAATAAAATATTACTTTAATACCCTCCTTTAATGGTCATTCTATCAACTACACCATGTTGCCCCTTAAATTTTACAAACTTGTCCTGACTCAGAGACTTGGTGAGGATATCTGTAGTCTGATTCTCAGTTGGAATATATTGCAACTGTACTGATCCATCTTCTACTAGCTTGTAGATGAAATGACAGTGAAGCTCAACAAATTTGGTGCACTCATGGAAGACAAGATTCTTGGCAAGGTTTAGCACCCATTGATTTTAACTGTACAAGGGTGATGGACCTGCTTGAGATATTTGCATGTTAGAAAGTATCCTTTGAAGCCAAACTGCCTCAGATGCTGCTTTTATAGTTCCTCGATATTCTGCTTCTGTCGAGGAAAGAGCTACTGCCTGTTGCTTCTTATTGGTCCATATCACTATACCCATGCCAAGATTGAAGACATAGCTAGAAGTAGACTTCCTGTCATCAACTGAACTTGCCCAATCTGAGTCTGTAAAATCAATCAGCCAAAGATCTTTGCATTTGGTGTATAGAATGCCTAAGTCAGGTGTCCCTTTCACATATCTCAGAACACGCTTCATTTCAACTCAATGTTCTACCTCAGTGGTTGTCATTAAGTGAGATATGTAGCTCATAGCATAACAATGATCAGGTCTAGTGGGTCTAAGATAGATTATGCTGCCCACTAGTTGCTTGAATGTTGACTCATTCACTGTAGGTGAATTTGATTTGGCTGATAGTTTCAGCCTTTTCTCCATAGGTGAAGATGAACGCTTGCAATTAGCCATCCTGAACTTATCTAACTAACTCCTGGCATACTTCGATTGAGAAATAAAGATACTACCACTTGTTAGCCAAATCTCTACATAGAGGCAATAATGTAGAAGTCCCAAATCTGTCATATCAAATGACCAACACAAATTCTGTTTGATCTGTTCAATCAAATGTGCCGCACTACTAGGTTAGGTCAGGTCATCAACATAGATGACAAGCTGAAGGATTTCACTTTCAATGTTCTTGATGTACAAGTTTGGATCCGAAGGAGTCCTCTGAAATCCTTGCTCAACAAAGTACTTGTCAATTTTGATGGACCATGTCCAAGGAGTTGTTGTGAGGTTTTCACACCATCACCTCATTGCAAATTGTGACCCCCTCTTTTTGCTTTAGTAGTAGTTGTCTTAGGTGGTAACAATTTTCAAGTCTCCAAGTCCGAGAGTGAGTTTGAGCAATTTTGACCTGTTGGGAAGTCAAGTCTGTCATGGATATGTGCAAAAGCTAGGCTAAGCTAGTCAAGGGGGTGGAGTTGAAACCAAGTGATTTGTGATGAAACAAGTCAAAACCATTTGAAAATCCTTGTTCCAGCTTAAATTTGTCCTTAGAAAGCCAAGATAGGTTATGGGAGGGTAGAATGCTGAAGGCGTTCTGAGTCCTAAAATTTGGCTAAGTCTGGAATTTTTTGAAAACCCCCAAAATCTAGAATCTTTATTGTAACACCTATGAGGCTGAAACCTATCTCAAACATTCCTGATAGTATTTATATAAATATAACTTAAAGTATAAGAAATGAAATGTTATATAAATATTTATATAAATCCTCTCGCCTCTTGATTTGAAAAATTGACTAAGTCTGGAAAAGGAGAACAAGGGATGGTGGAATTCCTCTCATCTCAGGAATTCTGCCCAAGGAAATTCCTCTACCTTAAGAAACTCCGCCCAACCTAAAGTCCAGAATTTTGATGCAAATTGAAATGTTTGAAAGAGGGGAATGGGAATTGAGATTCAAATTGACAAAATGGCTAAGTTAGGAATATTTTTGAAGGCAAGCATATATGCATCAGTTCTGGTCGAAATTCCTCTAATTAGAGGAATTCCTCCATAAAATTCCTCTCCTTTCAAGAATTCCGCCCCCACAAAACACCAAGACTGGATAAAGACTAGAATGCCTAAGTGCAAGGCAGTTGAGATTAGACTCAAAGTGATGGAATGCGGAATTTAAGAGTCATTTTTGGAACAAGTCTAGGTGCATGGATGCTGGTTGGAATTCGTCTGATTAGAGGAATTCCGTGCATTCATTATTCCTCAAATCTGAATGCTTCTGCCCTTTTGTGAGGTGGTCAAAATTGCATGAAGTTTGGTGATCGGATGCTATGAGACAAAAATGAAGGAAAATGGTGATCAAGGGGGCTGATAGAGTAAGTTTTTGGATTAAAAATGTCAAAGAGGAGATTCTAGGATTGGGGGAGTTCCTCTGATTTGAGGAATTCCGTCACTCATTATTCCCCAGAATTGGAAATTTCCGCCCCTATGAGGAAGGTAGATTTGGATGCTAAAGTGTTGAGAATGGGAAATTTGATGAAGAGAAGGCTAAAGTGATGTCAATAGAGCAAGTTTTCGGTTGAGATGGCAACATTGGATGGATCCAAACTTGACGGAATTCCTTTGATTAGAGGAATTCCACCCTGAATTTCCTCAAAGACTAAAAATTCCGCTACCCCCAAAGTGTTCTTTGCCAAGATAAATCAATTAAGAGAGGGGTTCGAGGTTGAAAAGGGGGCGATGCTTTGAATGAAAGAAGAAATCTGACCAAGACGACCAAATGGATCCTTGGTGGAATTCCTCTGATTAGAGGAATTCCGCCCAAGGTTTTCCCTCCAAAAAATGAGCAAGTTTGAATTCAATTTTTTTTTTCCTTCATTCATGTCGGCCTGCAGAAAACAATTTTAAAAAACAAATTTTATGGGTTAAATTAAGGGCCAGGTCGGCCTCCTTGGAAGTTGTGACCATTCAGCTAAACATTCCCTATAAAACAAGATGGATCGAGATCATTTCAACATCAAATAAAGAGCAGATCTATCCCTGCTAAGGTGGCAAATTACCTCCATAGCTGGCAGTGAATTATCTTGAGAAGAGAGCAAATTTCCTTGGGATGATAGCAGGCATTATGTGAAACAGAGATGTCATCCTTTATCAATCATTTGACAACTCCAAGAAGCAGCGAACTTGAGCAAACGAGGCAGATCTACCCCTTAAATCAGACTTGAAGGGACTGAGAAAGTAAAATCTGGGCATAGTGTATTAAAAAAATTGCTTTTTTTTCCAGATTTTTATATGATTTCATTTCAAGCTGTCATGACGGAGGATCCTAAACCTGAAAAGTTCATTTTGCCTCTTTGGTTTTAATGGTGATTATTGTGGAAGCTTTTGGATTTTATTCATTTTGTTACGCATATTAATTTCATGGGTTTATTGAAACCTCTCTCTTGTCTTTGCAAGGAAAGTTGTTGAAGAAGAAAGCTTGGAGGAGGCAAGAAAATGTTCAAGACTTCAAATGACGAAAACAAGCTCATGAATACCAAGCAAATGGAGGCTACCGGAAGGCTGGCCCATGCTCGAAGACTTCAAGCTTGAGGACTTGAAGTGAGAAGGAAAGATTCATGGTCAAGCTATCAACACATAAATTCAGATTGAAATCAAGAGGAAATTCAAGAAAGAAAAGAAGATCCAGCCACATGAGGGCATCTTCAAGAAGAACCAAGAAGTTCATTCAAGTTTACAAGTCCAAAATGCAAGATCAAGTAAAAAAACATGAAAACTCAAAAGGATGGAGAAGATCTCAAATGTTGAGAGTTACTTTCTAACAATCAAGCAAGAAATATTTGCAGTTTTAACAGACATATTCCACAAGCTAGGATTCAAAGCACATGTTCTTAAATAGATCTACAAGATGATAATGATGAGGTGGCAACTCGCTGTCTTCTCCAATCAGAAAATTCCATATTCAAGCTCAGTCAATCGCATTATGCCAAATGTCCTATCTTCTCATTGGTTGGAAAACTCTTTGTAATTTTCTTATTGGCCCATGAATTGGTGCCCGCATGTAATTGGTTGTAAATTTGGCAACCCTAATTAGGGTTTGTAGGGTTAAATCTTGACCCTTGATCTTCAATTGATCTTAGCCCTTCATTGTATTTGAACATCTATATCATAGTAACACGGTGACGCGTCCCCCCCCTAAATCCCAGACGCACCCAAGACAGGGACACACCGGGGACGGGGAGACGACATCCTGGAGTCACTGGTGGAGCCACCATCCTGGTGGGGGACGTCCCGGTGTCCCGGGTGGGGACAAGGGGACACCTGGACGTCCCTCGACCTTGAGGGGACGCCCAGACGTCCCCCCATCATGGCAAGCCAAAAAATACAATTTTTTTAAATTTTTTTTTGTTCATGGGCAGGAGGATTTGTACAAATATAACATTTAAGTATAAGTCTGATTTATTTAATTTCTTATACTTTAAGTTATATTTGTATAAATACTTTTCAGAATGTTTGAGATAGGTTCAAGCTTCATAAGAGTTAAGATGCAAATTCTAGATTTTGGGGGTTTTTGAAAAATTCCAGACAACCAAATTTTAGGATTCAGCAAGCCTTCAGTAGGGTTACCTCCCACAATCCATCATGACTTTCTAAGGTCAAACTGAAGCTGGCAAAATGATTCTCAAAGGGTTTTAACTCGTTTTATCACAAATCACTTGGTTTTGACCCCATCTCTATGAAAGACTTAGCTTAGCTCTCGCCCAAATCCCAGAAAGACATGACTTCCCAACAGGCCAAAATCACTTAAACATCATTTGCCGGACCTAGGGATTTGAAAACAACCACCAACAAAGATATAAATGTTAGATATTGGTCCTTTTGTGTTGGATATACATGTTAGATATAACTTATATGAATATCTAACATTTATATCCAACACAAAAGGACCAATACTTCAACACAATACTTTTACATCTTTATGTCTTATATTGTTATACATCTTTTCATAACTAGCATTTTAAGTACCACATGTATAGTATATACTATATACATCCCCCTCGTCCCCGCCGCCGTCCCTAAATTGAGGCCCCTCTGTCCCCCTGTCCCAGAAACTTGTCCCCCCATTCCCCCATCCCCCAGGGTGGTGTAACTATGATCTATATAAGGCGAGGGCCTTCTCATTTGAAATGCATTAGATTAGATTGGAGGAGTAGGAGAGTAGATTAGATTAGCTAAGGGAGAGACTTCATGAAATTGTTGCTATGATGCTATCAAAGTAATTGACAATTCATTGTTGGTTCTTCATGGTGAATCACTTGATATTTCTTTGAAGTGTTGCATGGTTTCCTGAATCTTTCACTTGGAGTAGATTTCTTTTCATGTTGAAGTAGTTTAGTTGAATGATAGTAGTTGTGGATGTTATCTTGCTTGGCTCAACAAATTTGGGCGACTAGCCTCTTGTTGATGGTAGGAATGCCTTGTGTGGTGAGATGATGATTGAAAGCACTTAACTTTAGTTGGTATTCAATCTTTAGTTTGCATCCATTTGACGGGATTGGAGGAGAGATATCAATTTGAAAACCATTTGAGTGTTCCTTAGAAGCTTGCACTAGGTGGGTGGAGTCGTTGATCAAGCTACATCTAGTAGAGTCCAAGTCATCCATGATTCCTTGCATTCCTAGTTAGGAGTAGAAATAGTATAGGTTAAGTTTAAGGTGAAGTGGATGTTTGAAGATCAAATTATATTTTCATTCTACATTGTGAAGTCAAACCTTTAGAAGTGCAGGTAGTTGATGTCCATTGAATGAATAACGTAAGTCCGCTAAGTGATTACCAACGTATCACATTATTTCACTGAGTGAGTATCCATGATTGAGGGAACCTTGAAGTCATTTCACGATCTTACTTTGCAAGCTTAGCATGAGAGATGACCTTATTCAAGAGAGGATTGAATATTTAGTGTTTCTCTTCAAAAGATTGAGTATTTGATTCTGTATGTTGTAGTGGAATAAAATTCCGATCAACAAGAGCTTGCTTGAGGCCATAGAGAATCTTCACCAGTCTCCATACATGGTTTTCTTTGCTAACAACCTTGAAACCTTGAGGCTGTGTCATGTAGATCTGTTCCTTCAAACACCATTAAGGAAGTCACTTTTGTCGTCCATTTGATGGACTGTCCACCTGTACTGAGCTGCAATAGCAAGAACCAATCAGATGGTGCTCTTTGCTGTAGGAGCAAAGGTTCCTTCACATTCGACACCCTCTTTTTAGAACCCTTAGCCACCAACCAAGCTTTGTACTTATCAAGATTTCCATGAACTTTGTACTTCATTTTATAGACCCATTTGCAACCAATCAGTTTCTTTCATAGCCTTTTCCCATTCAAGTATTCCTTTGGCTTTTGAATAAGTCTAAAGCTCATAAACACTCTGGAGATTTTCCATAAGAGGAAAATTAACTGTGTTCCTTTTGCTCTTTCCTCTAGATCTCCCTCAACCATTTCATCATCTCGAACATCACCAATGGTCTTTTCAGATCACTTAGGCTAGAGAGTAGAAACACCTGCGTCCAAATCAAGTTGATAAACATGACTAGGTTTTCCTATAATAAAGTCATCTAGATGTTGATCCCAATAATCTTGAGGAAATTCTAGTGGAGCAGTATCATGTCAAGGAGATTCTATGGCCTCTGGTTTAGAATCATCAGAATCCCTTCCTTAAGGTGGAGCTAGGGGAAGTCAAACACCCAAATTTTTAGCCTTTTAGAGGCTGATCTTCAGGACTTGAAATAGGAGAGCTGGGCTGAAAAGGCCCACCTTCATCAAATACAACATTTTGACTGAAAATGAAACGATCATTGTTCACATCAATCAACTGATAAGCCTTATGGTTGTCACTGTAGCTCGTGAACATTAACTTTTGGCTCTTGGAATACAATTTTGTTCTTTTGGTATCTAGGATCCAAACATGAGTTGTATAGGCAAAAACCTTAAAATGATTGATTTTGGGCTTCCTCCCAGACCGAGCTTCCTTTTGGGTCATCTTTTTAATGGTCTGTGTGGGAGACCGGTTCAGAAGGTAAACTGTAGTGTAGATTACTTCTGACTAGAATTTCTTAGGAACATGTCTATGCTCCAACATAGAATGGGCCATTTCGGTGATTGTGCGGTTCCTCCACTCAACAACACCGTACTGCTAAGGTGTGT
This sequence comes from Chamaecyparis obtusa, assembly GCA_027943335.1. NCBI lineage: Eukaryota > Viridiplantae > Streptophyta > Pinopsida > Cupressales > Cupressaceae > Chamaecyparis > Chamaecyparis obtusa. The sequence continues at coordinate 1,320,680 of BSBK01000899.1, forward strand.
AGGGTGTATTAAGTTGACATTTACTGCCATGTGTAGCACAAAAGGCGAAGAAATCACTAGAGCAAAATTCTCCCCATTATTTGACCTAAGAGTGGTGATGTAACATCCTAACTCTTTTTCAACTAGGGCCTTAAACTTTTGAAATATACCCAACACCTTTGATTTTTCTTTAAGGAAAAACACCCACATTTTCCTTACTGAAATCATCAACAAATAACAAAAAATACCCTGATCCAGTGATTGATGCAGTGTTCATCGATGCACAGACATCTCCATGAACTAGCTGCAAGACCTTGGATGCCCTCCAAGAGTCCTCATCTGAGGAATGAGTTCAATGTTGCTTTCCTGCCTAGTAAGCTTCCCACACACCATGATTTTGAGACTGAATCTCGGGTAATCCAACAACCAAACTCTCTCAAGCTAGCTGAGAGAGATAGTGAATATTCATATGCTCATACTGCTGATGCCAAATTGTGCTGATAGAAGAACTCTTTGCTTCCATGGCATACTCTTGAGAATCACTAGTGTCAACAAGTTTGTTAAGACCATGATCCTTGAGGCCAACAATAATGGTGCGAGACTCCTTGCCAACAATGCTGCACTTGTGTGGACTGAAGACTACATCTATCTTCGAAGAATGACACATATTCTAACTGACAGATGGAATGTTGAGTTCCGTGTGTAGAACATATTATACATTGAGAAATATCAGATTTCTCCCACCAGATGTAATCTTAATGTTGCCCTTGCCTACAAAAGAACACTCTTCTCCTCCTCCAAAGATCATAGAATCTTTGAATGGCTTGTATTCTGTGAACTAATCCTGTTGAGGAGTGAAATGTCAAGGAGTTCCAAAATCAATGTTCCAGGCAGATAATTTAACATGGTGTGCTGGTCTTTTGGTCATAAAAGCATCAAAGACAGACTTTTGCTCAGTATGCTTTGCAATATGGGCTTTTTGCTCAATATGCTTTGATTGTTCAACAACCAAGCATTTTTTGCATTCTTTCTTCATATGACCATACTTGTGACTGTAATTGCACTAAACATTCTTCTTGGGATTCTCTTGAGATTTACCTTGTCCCTTCTGCTAGGAAGAATTGTCTTGACCTTTGTCCTTATGTGAGGCTTTTGCTGTGAAATCTTGTTCAATAGAGGAAGTGCTGGTGCTAGTCTCGAATTGCCGTTTCCATCGATCTTGCTATAAAAGCTTGTTGTAGAGTGTAATGTACTTGAATGACCAATTGTACTTGACTGCAAATGATAATGAACCCGACGGAAAATTGGTGATGTACTCGACGACAGCACGAGTGATGTACTCGATGGCAACATAGTTGATGTACTTGACGACAAATCAGGTAATGTGCTTGACGACAATGCGGTGATGTGCCTGATGGTAACGTGGATGATTTGCTTGATGAAAAGGCAGTGATGTGCCTGACGACAACACGATGATGTGCTCGACGACGATGCGGGTGATGTGCCCTACGACAATGCGGTGGTGTTCGATGGTAACACTGGTGATGTGCTTGTCGGCAAAGTGGTGATGTGCCCGACAACAACGCAAGTGATGTGCTTGACGGCAACGCGGGTTAGGTGCCCGACAACAATGTTGTGATGTGCCCGATGACAACAATGTGGTGATGTGCTCGACGACAACATAGTGATGTGCCTGACGGAAACGCGGGTGATATGCCCAACGACAACGTGGTGAGGCGTTCAATGACAATGCAAGTGATGTGCCTGACGACAATGTGGGTGATGTTCTTGATGACAACCTACTCACACCTGTATGACAAACTCAACTCTTCGACACTCGACACCCTTCAACACTCGACAATTGATATGATTGATATGAATCAACTATATGCTTCGCAGATACCAAATGTATTATTGATGAATAAATTCTAACACAGGGCCCTCACCAACAACTAGAATGAATTGCAAAGAACAAAGAATTTGTATTTTCAAAAGAAATATCTCAAATTACATCAAAATTGTCTTCAAGTGAAGACTCACAAAGCTGAACAATTACCCACAAGTGAAATATGTGAAGCGATATCTCCAACGGTAGACTAGGGTGGCTACTAACCACCTAAATTGCAATTACAGATTAGGGAGGCTCTTCTACCTCTAAAACTGCAACAAGAACTCAATTCCACTGGAATTGCAAATACATAAGAAATATAAAACTCCACTATGATTTTCTACAATGCCAACCACGACCTTATAAAGAGCTCCAGAAAGTTTCGCGAAGGATTACAAATAGGCCGACATACTTTATTTCTTATTTTATTACTTGAGCCCCTTTTATTTATTAATTAATTAAATAGATCCTTATGATATTATTTAAATTTTGGAACCACCTAATTAATTATTTCACTACATTAATTTGGGGACATTACAAATCCTCGCTGCCCAGAGATTGCTTTCCCTCAAGCAATCTATCATCAAACTGTTTTCCCACTGCGAAGCTCCCGTATCCCAAACCAAGCACCGATGCTGATGGCTGTATCCGCTAAAAGCTTGATGCCACACCATGACTGTGAGCACCACCTGCAAAACCCCAACAAGCTTCCGCTGCTCCATTTTGATATAAAGAATGCCTTACCCACAGTTGCCAAGAAAGTTGTTACGATCCCTTGAAGTTTCCTTGTCATCTTCAACAAGTGTTGGTCCTTGGTGCTGAGAGTCATATGCTACCACACTACTACTGATCTGTATCTCTAACTGTAGCGCTTGCTCATTCAAAGTATCATTGGTAGAGTTTGCATCTTCATATAGTTGATCAACCACTATTGGCTTGACAAAATTTCTGCAAACATCTGCTTCATCCTTGCATCTCTCATGAAAGTTTAGGTGTTCTCCTTTTGAAGGGAGAATTGTTGATTCTTCCTTGTCCATATCCTTCTGTTGCTGAATTGGATCTATGAGCATGTCTTTATCCCCTTCAGAATTTAAGGTGTGGTGTAGCCCATTGCCAATCTCCCACTTTAGATTACTGTTGTAGACCCTATTACCCTCAAAGGATGGATATTTCATTTGAAGGTCTTGTTGTCCTCAAATGCAAAATTGGGGCTACCCTACGGAAAATTTCGTAGGATAAATTCTCTAAGGCATTTACCTAGTTGCTTTTTCTTGGTCTTGTGTTTGGTTTTCTTTTTGTCTTAGATCGTAGCTTTTGAAATTCTACTCGTTTTGAGCTATCTTAGGCCTCAAACGAAGTTGTCTAGCTAAAGTTATTAAGGAATTAAGCATGTTGTGGTGGGGTTTTTCAGCCTGACTACATATCCTTGTTCTTTAATTAAAAGTCTCTCAAAAGTGGGCTTTTTATTGATGATTGCATGAAATAAAAATGTCATTCCCCTGTAAAGTGGGTTTAGAACCCCATTTTAAAATTTCACATCATTCTGATGAGATTTAGACATAGTTTTAATGATTTTCTAATGTAATGGTGGGCTTTTCCAGTCCCATTACATATCTCTTCATTTAAACTATAGTTACATGTAAATTTAAAACATGAGAGACTTTTTATGCAATAAAATGGAGTTTTTATCTAACATTGCATGTCATCACATATGCAAGTCACCTTTTTATTTCCACTATCAATATTTTGAACTCAAGTCATAAAGGGAGGTTTTAAAAATTCAAATACATGTATAAAAATCGAAGTTGTAAATACATGCAAAGGGGATTAAATAGTCCGTCATTATTCTTGATGGCCTTTTAAACACGATTGCACATATTATAAATACTTTGATTTCTATTACATATCTTTTTAATCAAACACATGCAAATGCATTTGAAAAGTGTCTTAAGTGATTCTAAGAGCAAGGTGGTGATTTTGAATCACTTTACATATGTTTTGAGTTTAAAAACATGTAAAGTGTTTCTAAAAAGACATCATTACTACTTTTTAAACGTATATGAGTATAAGTGGCAATTTTATCCCAATTGCATATGCATCGGGTAATAAAAAATGCATCATTAAAAGCCGTTATACTTAAAGCTCTTGGGTGGCGATTTTGAGGAAGTTTGCATATGTTTTAAACATCAAAATGCATATGTAAAAGCACTTAAAAAGCACGTCTTTATTCTCCTTATAGCTGCATTTTCTCTTGGTGGCAATTTTGGGTGCAAATGCATGATTTAAAATGCATGTAATCCTCACAGAAAGGCCCGTTATTATTATTATATGCCATATTTCTCTTCAAGAGTCCATAGGTGGTGATTTTGGGAGCATTTGCATGCTTTTAAGAGCTGCATTTGGAGTTTGAAAGCCCGTCTAGGGCATGTTTTTGACAAAAACGGCATTTCCAGCTTGTTTTCTTCATTGAAATCCACGTTTCTTCTTCCTTGAGCGCCATTTTTGTTTGCCATTGCAAATCGTATTAAGCTCAAGCATTTGCAGGTTTGATTTGGTCTTTCTTATTGCTATTATCATGCATTTTTGTTCTCTATCTTGAACATTTGTCAAAAATCCTCTATTGACTCAAAAAATGCATTGATTTGGGGAAGAATTTTTCAATTTTCAATGCCTATATAGCTGCAATCTTGGGATCTTCTTCCAAATTCGAAATCATTTGGATTTGAGAAGACTGGTTCAAAGTTTTGAGTCTTCTCCATTGCATTTGCAAGTTCAAAGAAGAGCTACGCTTTCCTTTTTGAAATCTTTTTGGTGCATGCTAGGGCTCCTTTTGCTTTGTTCTTGTTTTGTGTTTATATTTTTGTTTTTAAAAATCATTTTCAGATTTGTGTAATTTTGGAATGAGAGCAATGGTAATTCAAAAGAAGATTTTTGGTTTCAGAAGTTTGAATGTATTGTTCTCACAATAATACAAGTTCTTTCCAAAATGAGTCAAGAAGACATACAAGTACTTCCCCTTTCATGAAGGAGCTCTAAACACTCATATGCAGTCCATAAAAACCCCACCTATGAGCAAGATACGTTACCTTATGTATATATACCCGTCCACTTTTTATTTTCTCACCTAAAGCTTTCTGTCCGCTCATATGCAGTGACTCCAAAATCCCGTTTTTTAGTTTTTCCCTCATTTTAAGGGCTGGTTTTGCTTAAAATCCTTCATCATTTGTTGCTCAAAGGTCTTCCACTTATATCCTATATGCATACTCTTTCCTGATCTGCAAAGTTCGAGCTTGAAAGACCATGTTATAGCTTCTTCTGGTAACTAAAGAATGGCGGCATACAAAGAAAGGGATGAAAGATGGAATGATTGTAGGCATAGAATGCTTTCAAGACAGAGATGGAAAGAAACAAATGTGATTTTTAAGAAACAACCATTATGATACAAGACAAGCAACGATGCAGGTTCTTGTTTCAGATTAAGATGCTTTTACCAAACCAGAGCATATCAACCATCGGGCATCCTGTAGTAGCATGGGACCAATAAAAGATGATGTAATATAAGTAGTGTCTTGTTAGGCGCATAGAATATTTTCATCATATATTTGTAATTTGTATTTGACAGATTACATGTAATGTAAAAACAAGATGTAATTGCATGTGATAGTATCACGTGCAAAGTTGTTTCATGTAATCATGTTGCAAGTGCTTTAAGCCTTATAGCATTGAATAAGTCAAAGTTAATTAGTAAGTTAGAGAATAAGTCAAGGTGGTTAAGGGTTTTGCCCTTCTTTCTCCACCTTTCTCTCCACTCTTTTTCTACATAAAGGAGGGAGTTCATTGTAAATGATCATCTTTTGGCAATGCAAGACAATTCTGCCAATTTGTATTTGCACTCCAAAACTTTGAGCTTAGATGTAAATTGAATTGCTTTCGATAAAAGGGCCAACTTTCTTTTAATCTTTGTGTTGATTCAAGGTGTTATGTGACGACATTTTCTGGATATTGATTGTGAGTTTTGGAGTTTTTATCAAGAGGGATTTGAATTCAATTGTGCAGACTTTGAGCTGCCTATTGCATCCAGAGCCAATTTGAACTTTTGAAGACTTTGTGCCGCAGGACAAATTGTTATAGTTTGTAGTGGCTGCAATTACTTAGAACTGAAGACTTTGGGCTTTATTTGTAGGTATTTTTATTAAGTTTGAGAGTTTCCAGTAAGAGACTTTGTGCCTTACTGGTTATTCCAATTCGTGAATCCTCATTTGAGACAAGCGCAAGAGACTTTGGGTTCCTGTTTTTGTTTCACAAAATTTATAAGTAGACTGTTGTCTAGAGTATTGTTCTTATGTCAACCTCTGAGCTACTGGTATTATCGTAGCAATAGGATCTTTTTGTTAAGTTTGAAAGTTGCTGTTTGTAAAATCATTCCTGAAAAAAGAGGAATTGATTAAGAGATCCGCCCCTTTTTGTATTTTCAGTTAAGTTCTTATTGAAGCCACCTACGGTAAGAAGGGAGCCTTCCCTATTGTTGAGAGGAGAGAGAAATCTCATGAATGTTGCTTAAAGTCACAATTTTGTAAGTTGTGGTTTCAGTGACTTACAAAAATTTTATCCAACAGGTCTATGTAGTCCTTGAGAGATATGTCTATCTACCATCCACCAACAACCCAATCCTGCTTGATTTGCTTCAGTGACTCAACCAAAGTGAGCGGATGCATTTCTAGTTGCTCAATCCTTGGAGGGAAAATCGACATCGTCGGTCTTGTATTGGTCCCATGTGTGCATAACATTGTTAGTCCTGACCGGTTACTGAGAGGGGGGGGGGGGGCTGAATCAGAAAATACAATTTCTACTTCAATTTATTCTTCTATATATATATATTCTTGCAAACTTAAAAGAATATAACAACACTCATAAATAGAAATTGAAATGCACAGGTCAACACAGGATATATACGTGGAAACCCTTGGTCAGAAGGAGAAAACCACGGTGGGACAGAACCCACAAGTCTACTATTGCAGTAATAAAGGTGCCTTGTTAGAGGCTTACAAAACATTTGTGAGAGTGCTACCCGGTTAAGGGATTTGTAGAAAACCTGTTAGGATCTTGACCCTGTTAGGAGTCGCCTTGTAAGAGGACTTTCAACACCAACAAAGATGTTACTCGGTAAAGGGATTTATACAAAGAACCTGTTAGGGTTCACCCTAATTAAGGGATTTGAATATGCTTCACAATCTAAAGCAATGATCTTATGATGACACTTTCTATCTAATTAGATCACACCTGTTCCCCTTTGCTCTATTTGGCTGTTGAACCTTTCTCTGTCTTTCACCTTTCGTGACTATAGCTCCTCTCAAAAGATATCGCTCTCATGCTCTTGATATTCAACAACACTTCTTTCATGTCCTATGACCTTGAAACACTCGTAGATAAAACAAAGCTAACTCCAGTTTTACTGAGAGTGCTTCGTATAATCCGGTTCGGATTATCATGCACTTAACCGGTAAAGAACTTGTACCTGGTTAGTCATTTGTTCCCTATGTGTTCCCATGACCGGTTGGAAAAACCTAGACCGGTATATGCGTGACCGGTTAAAGTACACTACTTCCTTTATCAGTCTATTGGTTCATAATTATGAGTACTACCAGTGAAGTACTAGTGTTCTGGTGGGTTTCGGTGGGATTGATGTTTGCTATAACTTCACCAATGACAACTAAGTTATGTCAACAAACATGTTGCCCTTCATTCTTCCATTTGCCAAGCACTTGAGTGTCTCACCAATTTGCTTCTGTCCTCTTGCTAGGGTCTAATAGAGCTATTGTTGACTTATTTTTAGCTCCCTTAACAAGATTGTCATATCCACAAATGCATCTTCCATTCCATCATTGGGTGTCGTGATTCTCTCAATAGGCTGGTAGGATCACTAGTCTCCGATACCACTATAATGTACCTAAACGACCAATGTACTCAACTACAAATGATAATGTACACAACTGAAAATCGGTGATGTACACGAGGACAACACGGTAATGCGAGTGATGTGCTTGTTAGCAATGTGGTGATGTGCCCGACGAGAATGCGGTGATGTATCCGATGACAACACGGTGATGTGCTCGATGGTAATGTGGGTTATGTGCCTGTCGGCAACGCGGTGATGCACCTGACAACAACGCATGTGATGCACTCGACGACAATTCGGTGATGTGCCTGATGACAACGTGGTGATGTGCCCGATGACAATGCAGTTGATGTGCCCGATGACAACGCGGGTGATGTGCCCGACGACAATGTGGTGAGGTCTCTAACGACAACGCATGTGATCTGCCCGACGACAACACGGGTGATGTTCCCGATGACAACCTACTCACACCTATAGAAAAAACTCAACTCTGTGACACTCAGCACCCTTCGGCACTTGGTAATTGATATGAATCAACTATTTGGTTCCCGACCAATTGTACTCGACCGCAACTGCTAATGAACCAGACGGAGAATTAGTGATGTACCCAATGACAAGGCGGGTGATGTACCTGACGATAATGTGGGTGATGTCCCGATGGCAAATTAGGTAATGTGTCCGACGACAATGCGGTGATGTGCTCAATGGTAACGTGGGTGATGTTCCCGACGGCAATGTGGGTGATGTGTCCAACAACAATGCAGGTGATGTGCTTGACGACAACGCGGGTGATGTTCCCGATGGCAACCTACTCACACCTGTACAATAACCTCAACTCTTCGACACTCGACGCCCTTTGGCACTCGACAATTGATATGAATCAACTAAATGGTTCGCAAATGCCCAATGTATTATTGATGTATAAATTCTAACACAGGGCACTCACCAACAACCATAATGAATTGCAAATAACAAAGAATTTGTATTTTTAGATTATATATCTTAGATTACATCAAATTTGTCTTCAAGTGAAGACTTCACAAAGTTGAACAATTATGTACAAGTGAAATATCTGAAGTGATATCTCCAACAACAGACTAGGGTGGCTACTAACCACCGAAACTACAATTACAGATTAGGGAGGGTCTTGCATCTCCGAAATTACAACAAGAACTCAATTCCATTAGAATTGCAAATATATAAGAAATATAAAACTCCACTATGATTTCCTACAATGCCAAACGCGACCTTATAAAGAGCTCCAAAAAGTTTCCCGAAGGGTTACAATAGGCCAGCATACTTTATTTATTATTTTAACTTTGGCCCCTTTTATTTCTTAATTAATGAAATAGATCCTTATGATATTATTTAAATTTTGGAACCACCTGATTAATTATTTCTCCATTAATTTGGGGACATTACACAGAGATCAAGAAATTTGAGATCAACACTAGTTGAAGTAATGTTGAGCATCTCAATGAAATGCTCATATGATCGTGTTAGACTCTTTAGAGTAATGACTAACATGTCCTCTTCTTCCATTGTGCGACCAATAGCCTCTAGCTGGTGGTGAATATCCTTTATCTTTGTCTGATGCACCTATAGAGACACTTTCTCATTCGTCATGATAAAAAAAAACTAGTTCTTGACAAAAAATGCTCAACTTTTGGCTAAGGTTTCATGGAGATCCTTAAAGTGTTTCCAGATCTCCGTAGCTATCTTGCTAGATGACACTTGAGACAATTGATCAACGTTGATAGATAATTTGATGAGCATCACCGCTTCATGGTTGCACTCATCATATTTGTCCTAGTCTTTCTTACCATTGTGGGTCGAGAGTGGGTGCCCAGAGCAACTTGATCAAGACACTAGTAATTATCGTAAGCATCCATTGTTTACAAGTGTTGTAGTTGCAGCCGTTGAGCTTTTGACTGCTCTCCAACATGATGTTTGTTAGAGATGTCATCTGAAATGCTTCTTGATGCACAAAAAAGTCACATGTGATTGCAAAATTAAAAAAAATGTCAAATTATGACAAATCTTGTAGGCACGGATCCCAATGTGTTGCAAAAGAGTAATGGATTGATCAAAATCAGTCAACCCGACAATACTTGCACAAATCCAAAGGTGCAAAAGTGGAGATTGTTGGCACAAAACTTGAGGCATGGATCCCAATGGACATATGTCGGAAGGCTTGATTGTAGCAAAATCTTAATTTTGTGAAAAATCAATCAAAAAAGAGATGTTGCAGCAAAACCTAGCACTATCACTGAGTACGAGAAAAACAATACTTTGAGAAAATGTAGGCAAAAAAACCTAGGGCACAATTTATGAGAGCCTCCCTTGATAATATTGAAAAATTGAAATAATTTTTTTTGAAAACGACGCATTAATAAAAATGCAGCAAGATATCCTTTCCAAGGGCCACGATTTTGCTTGAGAAGGGACTCCAAACAAACTCGAACAAAAATGTGAATCGTGCCAAGTTAAATGGCACAAAAAGCTTGGATCTAGCAAGACAACACTTGTAGATAGAAAAAAAATGTTGCAGCAGGCCAAAAACCCTAACATGACACCTGGTACAAACCCTAATGCGATGCTTGGTACAAAGAAACACAATGAAAAAAACTAATGCGAGCTTGGGAAGAGTCGTTGCCAACCCTAGCTGTCAAAACCCGGGCTGCTTGCGATTTTTGGCACTCAAAATATGCAGTCATGCACATGGAAGAAGTTTCAAGCTTAAAATTGTTGTCAAGGATGAAGAAGACTGGGCACGAAAATACCAGAGCTTGGGTTGACATAGAAAATGCCATTGATTTAGAAGAAAAATGCAAACAAGTAGTAGAGAAAACTCAGCTGCGAAAGTCAACAACCATTAGATAAACCTTGTGCGAGAAGGAAAAAAATGTGATTTTTATAAAAAGAAATGTCACAATTCTTGACCACATAGACTTGGTCTTTCTTCAATATGTAGAAAAATGATTTTTGTTGCACAAGATCGATAAAAACTTCTGAAAATGTTTTTTCAGGATCACCCACGGATTTTTATTCAAAGAAAATTTCGCCAAAAAAATTTAAAACCTGCTTTGATACCATATAATGGCAATTGGTTGATTAATAATGAAAACACAATTTGCAATATATAGGCAATTACATTACGATGTTTCTAAATGTAAACAAAACTCTAGAATATAAACTCAGTAAAAAAAAACAAACATTCCTAAATGACCATTAAATAATAAAATATTACTTTAATATAGTATTGTGGCTTAGAAGCCAAAATTGCATTCTTGTTTTCTTTTGTCTTGTAACAAATAATGAAGAAATCCTTTGCACAAGGAAACAAATCAGTTTTTGTATTAATTAGTTGCTTTTGTGCCTTGGTTGACCATTAGTGTTATTTTTTCGAATTGGGCCACAAGCCATGAAACTTGCCAATGAGAGATTGACACGTTAGACATTTTTCAATAGTTTTAGCATTCGTGTTTGGTAACAAAAATCTGTTGACATATCATTAGTTGTCATTGGTAAAGTTAGAGGCAAACATCAATCCCACCGGAACATCGGTACAATATAAACCGGTAGATTGTAAGAGGAAGTAGTGTACTTTAACCGGTCACGCTGATACCGGTCTAGGTGTTTTCAACCGGACATGGGAGACACACAGGGAAGAAATGACTAACTTGGTACAAGGTTATTACCGGTTAAGTGCATGATAATCCGAACCGGATTATACGGAGCATTCACAGTTAAAATTGGAGTTAGCTTTACTTTATCTACGGATGTTTCAAGGTAAGCTTAGGATTAGTTTGCAAGCTTTTATTCTTAGGGTTTTGCATGCGTGATTCTTGTGAGAGTTTACAACTTGGCGGAACTGTGAGATGTATTTTTAATAAGATTAATTTCTTATAAATACAGGTCATAGGATATGAAAGAGTTGTTGAATATCTAGAGCAGGAGAGAGATATCTTCTGAGAGGAGATACAGTCACGAGAAGTGAAAGACAGAGAAGGGTTCAACAACCAAGCAGAAGAAAGGGTAACATGTATGATCTAATTAGACAAGAAGTGTCATCATAGATCATTGCTTTAAATTATAAAAGCATATTCAAATCCCTTAATCAGGGTGAACCCTAACAGGTTCTTTGTATAAATCCCTTCACCGGGTAACATCTTAATTGGTGTTGAAAGTCCTTATTACAAGGCGACTCCTAACAGGGTCAAGATCCTAACAGGTCTTCTACCAAATTTCTTTACCGGGTAGCACTCTTACAAGTGCTTTGTAAGCCTTTAACAAGACATCTTTATTACTGCAGTAGTAAAGTTGTGGGTTCTGTCTCACCGTGGTTTTCTCCTTCTTACCGAGGGTTTCCACATATATATGTTGTGTTGACTTGTGTATTTCAATTTCTGTTTGTGTGTGTTGTTATATTCCTTTGATTCAAGAAAGAATATATATATATATATATATATATATATATATATATATATATATATATAAGGATAAATTGAAATAGAAATTGTATTTACTGATTCACCCCCCCCTCTTAGTAACCGGTTAGGACTAACATTTGGTATCAGAGCCTTTGGTTCTCAAGGTAGAAAGCTTAACCGCTTGAGTAAAGATCATGGAGGGCTACAGGTATCAAAAGAAGCTTGAGGAAGCCAATAACATAATTGCCTCTCTTGAAAATAGGCTGAGATGGTCTCTTGCTAAGAGAAAAGAGTTGGCTCTACAACTGAGTGAAAGCAATGAGACAATTGAGGAACTCTCTGGGCAAAGTGGATCTGATGAAGCAGAAGAGGCAGTCTTTGATCTTATGGAGAAAAATCAGAGCCTAACCGATCAGATCTCAAATCTGAAAAGGGAGCAGGAAAGTAATGCTCTGAGAATGATTGCAATCATTGAAGACAACAGGAAAGTTGAAGATGAAAGGAACAACGTCGTGAAATCACTAGCAACCTATGAAAGGGCAAGAAATATGGCAGAAGAGGCAGTAAGAGAAAGTGATGTCCTTGTTTTGCAACTTCAAGATGACATGTAGATCATAACTCAAGAGAACGTGATTATGCAAAAGAACTTTCAAGACAAAGATGACGCATGCAAAAGACTGACTATTGAATTGTATCAATTAAGGGAACAAATGAAGACTCTCGGAGAAAGAAATGAGACACTTAAAAGATACATTGAAAGGTTAGAAAAGCTTGATGAGCAGTTAAGCTCTCAAAGAAAGCACAAGGATCCCACAGGATTTGGGTACACTGGTCGAAGCAACAAGGAAACCGGTGAGTCATCTGTAGTCAAGAAAGGCAAGATGGAAAAGAAGAAGAAACCAACGGAAGACAAACGTAAGAAGACCTTCAAAACCTCTTGCAATCACTGTGGTAAACCGGGTCATAAAACAAATGACTGCAGAAATGCACCGGTAAAACCAATTACTTCTAACAGTTACTGCAGAAACTGTTACAAGTATGGCCACAAGACTTCTCAATGTAAGTCTCGTCCCATCAGTGTGTCCAGTGGAAGCAGGGGAAGCTTCAAAGGTTACTGCTATGCATGCAACAAGTTTGGGCACAAGGTTGATGAATGCAGGTCTAAAACTATGGCATTCAGATCCCCACTGAGACCGATATTCTCTAAGAGGAATGTAAACCAGAGCACAACCAACTGTGCTAATTGTGACACACATGGCCATAATAACTCCCGGTGTCAGTCACCTAAGAATAGAAGGGTAAATCCATGGAAGGCAATCGGGATAGCTTGTTACAACTGTAACAAAGTTGGACATCTGGCCAAAGAGTGTAGGAACCAGCCAATGAACAAGAAAAGGGGACCTGCTAAACCGGTCAAAAGGAACTTGACTCCTAACCAAAGGGACAATAAGGGAAAAGAAACTAAAAAAGAAGTCAAGAAGATTTGGTTCAAGAAGGAATCAAAGAGCTCCACTGAGAAGAAAACAGAAGGGAGATCATCATCTGCTGATGGTGATATCTCTTCAGCAAACTGAGCCTAAGGGCTCAAAGGGAACGGGTAGTCTGCATATTGGTCCCAGTAGAACTGGTGAGTTAAGATCTCACACAGTCAAAATGAGCAACCGGAAGATGTTACCGATCTATCAGGTATATTAGAAAGGTAAGTGTTGACATCACAACCGAGGATGGGTTAACAGGCAAACGCAATAAGAACCGGTTGTCGAAAGAAAGATTAGGTATGGTAATTAATGTGGTAGCCATTAACAATAGTTACCGTTATACCCTAAATCTATTTAAGGGAAGGATGATTACTCATTTCACTTTACATTGCGAATTGTGATTTTTGATTTCTTATGATTGAGTAATCTTCTCTTGCTTTGATTTACGGTCTTTGCTAAGTAATCTTTGTAAATCCGATCAAGAATTCTCTTGTGTAAACTGGTCAAGATACGATGGCATTATCATCTTTTGTCGTCAATCTAATTCAAGGGAACCAATTCGACAGACCAGTTTACGACATCATGCCAGTGCAGAACAGAGAAAACAACATGACAGGTGCGCTATCATCAGTGCCTGATGGAGTTCTGGTGATTGAAGACATTACTGCTTTCATTCACTCTAAGAAAGAAGAATTGGGTGAAACCTTCGTCCAATGCGAGTATCTCTCACTCTGCAAGGATGGAAAGCTTCAAGATAAGTATGCGAAGCTTGAGACTTCAGGATTGATAAATGGAGCTCATTATCCAACCGTGTTTCGACCAGATTGGATAAGATTAGTTCTCAGTAGGGTGCATGAACCAGGATTGTGGCTAGCGAAAGGCGCAGTCACACCAATCACCAAGGAGGATTTGCGAAGGGTCATTGGTTATAGCGACAAAGGGGAAGCTCTTACCCTTAGAACCATTGCGAACGTAGAAGTCGCAAGGCTAACAAAGTAGAAATCCGACAGTCGGCTGATGACTGTCAACGACATAGAAGACGAGGGTGTTCGGTTCGCATCTGCAGTCATTGGATATAAAATCTATTAGTCGAGCAACCTCAACAGTGTGCCGGGAGGAGCTATACACACCACACATCGGATCATGCACGACAATGTACAATATGACATTTGCGCCATGTTGAGAGGGCAAATTTTTGAAAATCTGAAGAAGCTCGGTTTTGTGAAAAAAAAGTTTCTGAAATATGGAACTCTACTGGTATGTCTATTCTTTTACTATCAAAATTTCTTTTTGGGAATAGGTAAAATAACCTGGCTAGCAAATAAACCGGTCATGATACAACTAAGAGATTTGGCTAACCGACTAGGTAATTAGTTTAATAAAGTTATGAAGGATTACTTTGAAGCATTCTAGCTTAGAATGCATGCCAAGGAAAGAATTCCCTCGGCTATTGTTGATTTATGCAAGGATGAGGTGTGTTTTCTTGTGAGCACCGATTACTGTATAATTCAGGCCGTGGAGCCCAAAACTCAGTATGCACCGGAGCTTGGGTATGAGATCTCCACTAAGATAGCCAAGGCATATGCAAATGCTTTGCAAGAGAGTGACCTGGATCTCTTTGAATACTGGTTTGGGACTTATGATGAAATTTTTGAAAATTTGAAGAAGTCATCGGTTAAGGAACCTAAAAAGGTGTCTACAAAAAGGACTCCTACACCGAGGAAAAAGAAAACAGAAGCTGAAGAACCTAAGGTTCAAAGGAAAAGAGTACAATAGGTGTCCAACAAGCAAGATGAAGAACAGGAAGAAACAAAGACCGAAGATACAACTACTCTTCACCAAAAAAGGAAGTCTGCAAAACCGGTGACTGAAGATACAACTACTCTTCGCCAAAAAAGGAAGTCTGCAAAACCGGTGAAAGAGGATGCACCAAGAGGAAGAAAACCAACTATTGAAGAATTTGTTGAAGGAATTAAGGAAAAAGGTGGATTGGGGTCAGTTGGAAGGAGATATGGTCTAAGCAACGAAGAGGACAACAAAAAAATAGAAGCTGTAGTTCACTGTCTCTACAAGTTAAATTACACTCCCACTGAACTTCATAAATCAATACCGAATGATTTATTGGAAATAATTGAAGGAAGATGGAAGTCTTCAATTGACAAGGAGAAAGAGCTAAGGATAAAAGCTCTACTAGAAGTCCAAAATCATCTAACTCTAGACGAAGAAACCCAACCAGCGGACCTGCACAAGCAAAGTTTCATGATACGAAAAAGGATAAGTCAGGTGCTTATTGGAGATGTGGATAAGGTGCATGAAGAAGGTGTTGCTACTTGGACAAGTCTTCTTCAACAACAACACCAAGCAGAAACAAAATGCCAGAAAACCACAGAGCCATCGGTGATAGATACCGGGAAATGGAAGGGTATACTGGGAGCTGAGACTCCGGTCAAGGCCAAAACTGCAAAAGAACCGGTAATTGTTGACATAATCGATGAAAAAGCTGGTGATTTGACTCCACCAACTCTGCTTGCATCCCCAGTTAAAGGTAAAGCTAGAACATTAACTGTAGACAATATAGTTGATGAAATCATGGACTTTGGTGAAGTATCAAATGCAGCCAAATTGTTCACTGTATTAGCAGAAGAGGATAAGGAGAAAATAGAAATTGCCCTGTTGGAAACTTCCTTAGATTTCAATAGAAGTCCTAGAGACTATAGGGCTCAATTTCCTCCCGAACTAAACAAGAGAATAAGGGCTAAATGGAGAACCGGTTTAGGAGCAAACACAAAGATTGTCAGGGAGACTTTGACACAAGTTAGACCAGGTCTCAGTGAAGAAACAACCCAACTTCTGATAGAAGTAGTATCACTGAACTTGGACACCAAGAACAGGGTAGCAAAGATAATAAATGGATATGAAAAGGATGTCTATAAAGAGACACTTGAATTCTGGCAGAATTATGACTTCAGTACTCTGAAGACAACAAGTCCACAGGATGAACCTGAGAATGTACTGGTACCACCGGTACAATTCACATCTAGTGAAAAATCCTCAACCGGTGAGAAAGAAGTAATGAATGAACCGTTCACATCTAGTGAATAGGTAATTATTGGTGATCAAGTTCAAGGTGGGTCATCAAAAGGGATGACTACATAAATAAGAACAGATCAACAAGTTGCTGAAGAGCATCAAATTGAGCAACCACTGGAAGAAGAAGTGCATCCTAAAGAGGAAGTTCATCCGGAAGAAGAAGCTCATCCACAAGAAGTACGTCCAAAAGAGGAGGTACACCCAGAAGAAGCACCACAACAGGAAAATCCTCAACAACAGGAGGTACCTGTTAACACAGAACAAGAGAAGCCTACAAAAGAGCAACCGACAAAGGAGATTCCGGTAGATATTCCCAGCTCATCATCATTAAAAAGAAAACTAACTTTTGCT
Organism: Chamaecyparis obtusa; assembly: GCA_027943335.1. Taxonomy (NCBI): domain Eukaryota; kingdom Viridiplantae; phylum Streptophyta; class Pinopsida; order Cupressales; family Cupressaceae; genus Chamaecyparis; species Chamaecyparis obtusa. The sequence continues at coordinate 1,337,795 of BSBK01000899.1, forward strand.
ACAGATGTAGAAACAAAGAAAAGCAAAGTTAGTGATACAGTTGTTGACATAAGCAAGATGTCAACAAGGCAACTGAAAGAACTCACTAAGAGGAAACAAGATATGGTCCTCTCTAGTGTAAGGAACATATTGTACAACTTTATACCAGATGCAGATATTGATGAAGAAGAACCTGTTATTGATCAATTGGAAATATTGGCACAAGCAATTGGAGAAGATGTCACCGATCCGGAGGCAATAGCCATTGATCACTATGAGAAGAAGAGAGTTGAAATTCTTCACAAACATGTTTAAGAGTTAAAGGCAATTGTATCTACAAATACAAGAGTACAACAACAAATACAGGATGTAGGAAGTCTTATCACAAGGGCTTCAAAGTTTGAAGACTTTGTTTAGGATATCACTGAAAAGACATCCAAGACTTTGGAAGAAATAAGGATTCTTTCATCCAAGTTTGATGCAAAGAACACATCTGCAACATAATATAGTAGGGAAATGACAAGCCATGCTCTCATTCTGAGAAAGGTATCTGAAGAGAGAACAAAGTGAATTCAAGATCTTATTGGATTCCAATTGTTCATTGCCCCAACCTTTGAGCTAATGCAATCAACCGCTAATGAGGCAAACAAATTGATCCAAGAACCTGATTACAAGATAGTGGAAGACATGGAAAACATAGTTTTCTCATTGCAAGCAGCACAAAAGAACTTAGAACATGTAACAAGTCTATGGAATCCATTCCTTCAATCAACAAATAAGATGTATAAGGATATCTTCACAAAGTTACAGATATAAAACGAGACATTCAAGCTGTAACAACCCTTTGTCGTATGGAGGCAAAAAGGGGAAGAAGATCAGGACATGAAGAAGATCAACATCTAAAGAAGATCAAAACATGAAGATCATAATATCGGTAAGCAAATATCGGACGAACTGAAGGGGTCAGGGATTAGATATAGAGGAAGAAAGAAGGAGAAAATAACAGTATCAGATGAAAGAGAATAGACAGTGTGTGTTTACAGGGGAAGTCAACAAGACATGTGATGTAAAGATATGTTTTGCCACCAATGCCAAAGGGAAGATTGTTGACATAACATTAGTTGTCATTGGTAAGGTCAAAGGCAAACATCAATCCCACCGGAACACTGGTACAATATAAACCGGTAGACTGTAAGAGGAAGCAGTGTACTTTAACTGGTCATGCTGATACCGGTCTAGGTGTTTTCAACCAGACATGGAGACACACAGGGAAGAAATGATTAACCGGGTACAAGGTTATTACCGGTTAAGTGCATGATAATCCGAACCGGATTATATGGAGCATTCACAATTAAAACTGGAGTTAGCTTTACTTTATCTACGGATGTTTCAAGGTAAACTTAGGATCAATTTGCAAGCTTTTATTCTTAGGGTTTTGCATGCACGATTCTTGAGAGAGTTTACTGCTTGGCGGAACTGTGAGATGTATTTTTAATAAGATTACTTTCTTATAAATATAGGTCATAGCATATGAAAAAGTTGTTGAATATCTAGAGCAGGAGAGAGATATCATTTGTGAGGAGCTACAGTCACGAGAAGTGAAAGGCAGAGAAGGGTTCAACAACCAAGCAGAGCAAGGGGTAACATGTATGATCTGATTAGACAAGAAGTGTCATCATAGATCATTGCTTTAAAATTGTAAAAGCATATTCAAATCCCTTAATCAGGGTGAACCCTAATAGGTTCTTTGTATAAATCCCTTCATTGGGTAACATCTTAATTGGTGTTGAAAGTCCTTATTACAAGGCGACTCCTAACAGGGTCAAGATCCTAATAGGTCTTCTACCAAATCCCTTTACCGGGTAGCACTTTTACAAGTGCTTTGTAAGCCTTTGACAAGACATCTTTATTACTGTAGTAGTAAAGTTGTGGGTTCTGTCCCACCGTGGTTTTCTCCTTCTAATCGAGGGTTTCCACGTATCTATGCTGTGTTGACCTGTGTATTTCAATTTCTGTTTGTGTGTTGTTATATTCCTTTAATTCAAAAAAGAATATATATATATAAGGATAAATTGAAATAGAAATTGTATTACTGATTCACCCCCCCCTCTCAGTAACCGGTTAGGACTTATAAAATCACTTTTGCAATAAGATCAAACCTTTTAACAACATTGTTGTCTTGGAATGCAAACTAGGATCACCCATGTGAGGCATCTAGATTAGAGCTTGCATCCATTCCTCATCTCCCTTGAATCCACAAGGCCCTCACATGTATTTGAATATAACCTTGATCGAGAGCTTGATGCCATCAGGACTATCTTAAAATATCTAGAGTAGATTTAGAGCGCCCAAATTCCTACTTCGAAGAAACATGGGAAAAGGAACAACCAAATGGTAATGAAGAACCATTGCTTAAGGAGGGTGGAAGGTAGGAGTGAGGTGATTTGAAGCTGCCACATGTTGGAAATCCAGATGCCCAAGAACTAGACATTGAATCCAAGCCTTAATGTAGAGTCTTTCTTGGCAAGGAGGCTATTGCCATAAGATTGAGTAAATCTAGAAATGAAGTTTGTAGGAGAGAGGCCAAAAATCTTTGAATAAAGATAATGTTTAGGCTAACAAGTCCACAATCTTTGGTCATGAAAATGTTGTTAGTTTCTTGTTGCAGGTCACAAATGACATCAAATTTGACCAGAGGATTTAAAAACACCCTTGATCTAATTGTTGTTTGTGGAAGAGTGAAGATTGACCCATCCGTGTCATTACTTGGGACCTAATTACAGATGATGTGTTATAGTTGTCAGAGCGTGCCTTGATTTGCAAGTTTATGGGTATCAAAGTTTCATTACCCTTACTGGAGTGTTAGGCCTGTCAAACGTTGCAACCCAAAGTTGACATGGAGGTTCTTTTGGCTGCAAATGAATATTTTTTGTTGTTTTGGAGAATAGCTGGTTATAATATGACCCTCAAAGGAGGCCCTTATTTGTGCAATCAATTCAGTTTATTCATCAAACCTTTACATGTGGAATTTGTTCTTGTGGAAGAACTCCTGTCACGAACCATGACTAGATACATGTTAAATATATTGATTAATGTATAAAATTAATTAATAATATATTAATAGATGTAAATAACGTCTTAAATATATTGATTAATGTATAAAATTAATTAATAATATATTAATAGTCGACTTAACCATATTGGTATTAATATATTCAATTAAGAAATATAATCAAATACAAATGGTTATTTTAATAAATATACTGTTAATAATAATATTTATTTATTTATTTAATATTCATAATGTTTAATAATAACCAATATATTATTATAATGTTTAATAATATTATTAATAATATTAATAATAACCAACTCATATATACTATCAATGAAATTATAATTAATATTTAATGTTTTAATTAATATTATTATTATTAATCAACAACATAATCGAACTAGCAAAATACTTATATAATAAATCGAATGCTAGCATTACTAAATACGCTTTGCAGAATAAAATACCGATATTATTATTAATAATCGAATGGAGAGATCGATTAAACAAAACATCAAAACTGAAAGGCGCAACCAATAGACTTCCATATGCATATAAATTATGGTTGAAATTATTAAAGTGCGGTGTGGAGAAAAAGGAAGGAAAAGGTAATAATTAGTGACAGGATTAAAGATTGTTGGATTGCGAAGATCCCTGGATAGTCACGACAGGTTAAGGAGGAGCTACGACTTCTCCCGGGTCAAGCACGTTGGACTGAGGTGTATGCCATCATAACACAATTTGGTGAGCATCTATATAAACAGAACTAATGTCCCTGGATATATTAGTCATTTCCAGAGATCATCATACCAGAAGATGTTTGGAATAAAACTCAGAACTCAAATATATTCTAAAACAACATTCATTGTGATAATACGTTTACTAATTATTGGCAAGATTGTCTATTTCCATTCTATCCTTAAATTCATAGTGGACTGGGAGTTTGTCGCGGATAGGAGTAATTCAACCACCTTATGGCAAGGCCATAATGGGAGCCTACGGTAGGTTGTTTCCATCCCCAAGGCAGTAATTCTACCGTCCATTATGGGTCGAGGAGTAAATTAGAATAAGCAACTGGACCAAGAGAGTAGTATGCATATTATTCTAGTTATAATTCCACTAAACCAGTACAGTAGCAAGTATTATATTAATGTGAAAATTGATATTAAAATTAGGGATTAAATCAAGAATGTAAATCAATAGTTGAGGAGTTATTTATCTCTTCTTATGAAAGTCTAATGCTAAACACGATTTTTTGGGATTTCGTCCAATTGGTATCAGAGTAGTTATCCTGCCATCTTGTGGAAGTGTTAATGCAAACATATCAAAGAAAAGGGGGTTGAGGAAGTATCTTGTTGCATGAATGGGTTGGTGGAGCTGATTGTTCCACCTCCTATCAACAATCTCCCAAATTGGGTCATATCTGAGTCTATCCCCCTTGTAGTGATTTTTGATAGACTCTTTGGCCCTATCGATGGCCTCATACAGAGACCCCATTGGGGTTTGGTCCCCATCAACCATGCGCAGAACTCTCACCAAGGGCTCAGATACCTGCAATTGAAATTTTAAAAATACAAATTAGTTTACAACAAGATTAATTAATAATAAGAGACTTGAATCAAGAATAATTAAAAATTAAAGTTTTGATTCTTAAAGTTACCTTCACAATCTCTTGAGCCTTGTCCCAAAAAGGTTGATCAAAAACAATGTGCGCAACAAATTCTCCTTCAGGCTTCTTTGAATAAGCTGATTCAAGCCATGGTGGACTCACAAACATTTGTTTCAAAGAATTCAAGCCATCAATAATACTTTGCAACGTCAAGAAAACCGTTGCAAATCTTGTGGCTGCGGGTCTCACCAAATCTTTCCCTTTACTGAATTGTCTCATCAAATTTAGAACCCAAGGGTGATTGTAGATATACTTTGTTATCCGCCTTGCATCTTTCACAATTGGAGTCACCCAATCAAGTTTTCCTATGTCCTCCAAAAGAAGGTCAAGGACATGTGTTGCGCAAGGTGTCCAAAAAAGAGTGGGGTGCTTGTCTTGGAGGATTCTACCTGACATATTAGTATCAATGCAATAATTAGTTTCCAATTTCCATATTTTACTTAAAAACTAAATTAAATATCACTTATTAATATTTAAATTTAAAATTTTAATGATAATCATGTGCAACATAAATATTAAAATTTAAAATTACCTGTTGCCACATATGCTGCTGCATTATCTGTGATGATTTGCACCACATTCTCTACTCCCACCTCCATGACAACATTCTCCAACATTAATGCCAAAGTTTGTGCATTTTTCACTTTGTTGGAGGCATCAACCGATTTCCAAAATACAACATCATCCTTACAAGCAACCAAAAAATTAATGATGGTTTGGTTTTTTCCATTTGTCCACCCATCAGAAAGAATGGTGCAGCCATATTTATTCCACTCTTTTTTTGCTCCTCCACCACTAGTTTTGCCCTATCAACAACATTTACAAGCAACCTACAAAATCAAAGTCAAATCAAGTCTTAGTACTCAATTTTGATTTAATAAACAAGAAATAACAATTAAAATTTCAAAATGAAACCAAATGGATTTCGATTATGTACCTACCTCCCACTCAAATCCTTGCGAGAAGGGGCCTTGTACCCTTTTCCCGAAACTGTCATTGCGGTCACCAAATTGAGCCAATAGGAGCTCTCAATCACACTCCATGGGATATTGTTGAAATACCAAAAATCAGCACATGCAATATCAGTTTTGTCATGTGCCTCCTTGTTCCATCCAGTGGCCTCTAATGATGGTTGTGCACCAGGTGTATTCCTGTGCACAAAAAAATTGTCTATCCTTGATGCTAATGGTGCCGGTGGCACTCTACTGGAGGAAGCAGAAGCGGTAAAAGAGGCATTATGTTTGCGGATGTGTGGGCCACGAAGAGAGCCCACTATGCTCTCAAGTGCTTCTTCTTCTTCCTCAATGTCTATAGGAGCACCTTGAGTTTCAGCTATGGCTGCCCTCACAGCTAATTTTTCCCTCTTGCTTTGTAATTTTTTCTCTTCCCCGTCTGCAAGTAGGGCATTAACAAATCTTTTTATCTCTTCTGTATTTTTTTTGCATGGATTTGTATCATGCTTGCTAATGCCTGCAAGATGGTATTTGATGCGGTTTATGGCTCCAAAAATTACTTTCTCACAATTTATGCAAATTACTTTCCCGGGCTCATTAGGTGCTTCATAGGCATACCTCCATGTTTTATCTCTAGCATTTTTAGGCCGGGTGCCTATAAATCCAGAAGGGCATGATGTTAGTGGCCACACTTCCCCTGAATCTGCCATGCTGATTTAATGGTTAATTGCTGCCCTACACATAGAAATTCAAAACATAAAATAAATATTTTAGAAAATAAATTAAACAAAGTTAGAAACTATCTAAATTAGTTACAATATTTTTAGACATCATTCAAAGTTAGGAAAAAAAACAAAACAAACTGGTAGGGTTTGATATTTAAAAAAAAAGATATTCTTAAATTTTTTTTTGATAGATTCATCATTTTCCTAAAAACTTGTCCAAAACAGTGTTGAATCTTGTTCTAATGATTCAAAATCATTTTTAACTACTTAGAAATGATTTTGTATTCATTTAGATTCAACAAAAACAAAATAGAATGTTTGAAAAAAAAAAAAACTCTGCAATCCTACCTGGAAATGTGTTTTTTCTTCAAAAAATGGTTGAAATCCGCCTTGAATCCACTCGAATATGCCTTACAATGGCTTGGAAACCAATCCAATTCTTCCCTAGTCGCGCAAGAGGCAGCAAAAATAAAACAAAACAATGAAGTTGCGTTTTTTGGTTGCTGCGTCTGTTTATTTAGACGTGGAGTTTTTAACTAAAACTCGCCGAGTTTTAGGTGGCGAGTTCTTGGCCGAGTTACTCGCCAAGCTGGAAAAATCGGCGAGAACTCGGCGAGTATGCCATCTTTGCATCAAACAATAGATCGACCAGCAGCCACTATAAACCATTTCATAGGAAGGATGAATTTCATAAAAGGGAGGGATAACACAAGAATGATGATCACCATAAAGATCTTCCTAACCTAAAAGAAAGAGGAAGACTCAGAAAATCAGGACAGTGTTACATATGCAAGGGTCCATGGGAAAAGGGACATTTGTGTAATAGAAAAGAAGATCATGGGAAAAATAAAATATGTTTTAAATGTAAGGAAGAATGGGAGCCAGGACATAGATGTGAAAAAAGAGGTAGAGCCCATAATTTAGAAGTAACCTCTGAAGAAGAAGATGAGGAAAATACAACAAAGAAGGTGAGACAGGAGGAAGCAGAGAGGGAAGAATATGGGGTTATAGCGTCCCTCACCCAAGCTCTAGAAAACCGAGTCCTAAGAATCAAAAGTACCATACAAGGGAAAAGGGTCATATCCTTAACTGATAGTGGGGTATCCCACAATTTCATAGATGAGAAACCGGCTACCAAAATGAGGTTAAAACTCAGAATTTTAAAGGATTTACAACAACCCAAGCTACAGGCTCCTTGGTTAGGTGTACAAAATTGGTTCCTCAACAAGAAATTATATTGGGAAAGCATCCCATTAAAGTGGATTTATTTGTTGTCCCATTGCACAATGACATTATCCTAGGATTACCAGGGATCTATTCCTTAGGATGTTTTAAATTTGATCTTCCTAACCTAAGAATCCAATTCATGCATGAGGGTCAAGAGGTGACAATTGAGGGAAGTCATGAGAGATCACCCCAGTTAGTTTCTTGTAAAACCTTTGAAAGAGTTTTTAGGCGGGGGCGAGGAGAGTGGGCTGCCCAGTGCCTAGTATTGGACAAGTTAGATAAAAAGAGATCAGCTATTCATATCGACATACATCCCATTCTAAAAAGGCATTAAAAGGTCTTCGATGACATTCCGCTAGGACTACCACCAAAAAGAGGGTTTGAACACATCATAGAATTGGAAAAGGGAGCAAGACCAGTAATCACCGCCCCTTATAGACAAGCCTAGAAATATAAAGATGAGATTGAAAAAACAATAAAAGAGCACTTGGAAATGGGACACATTCAACCCAGTTCAAGCCCTTTTGCATCCTTAGTAGTGCTTGTCAAAAAGAAGGATGAGACCATGCAAATGTGTATTGATTACAGAGCATTAAACATAAAGACCATCAAAAACCGTTATCCAATCCCTCGAGTGGATGAACTTATTGATGAGCTTTACGGGGCTAGGTATTTCTCAAAAGTTGACTTAAGATCAGGATATCATCAAATAAGGATGAGGGAAGATGTACCAAAACAGCTTTCAGATGTCACTATAGGCATTTTGAGTTCCTAGTTTTACCATTTGGCCTCACCAATGCCCCAGCTACTTTTCAGTCATGCATGAATCATACATTTCGGCAACAATTAAGGAAATTCTTACTTATCTTCTTCGATGACATTCTAATATATAGTAAGAGATGGAAAGAACACCTCCAACACGTCGAAAAAGTATTAAGCATCCTAGAATCAAAGTCCCTATTCGCTAAAGCTTCAAAATGCGAGTTTGGATTAGAAGAGATTCTCTATTTGGGCCATAAAATAAATGCAGAAGGGGTAAGTGCGGATGAGGAGAAAATTAAGGCAAATAGAGAATGGCAAAAAACTAAAACTCTAACACAACTTAGAGGTTTCGTGGGATTATGTAGCTATTATAGATGCTTCATTAAAGGATTCTCTAAAATAGCTGCCCCGCTCACAGACTTGACCAAAAAGGGAGCGTTTGGATGGAATGAAATGGCACAACAAGTTTTTGAGAGGTTAAAAGTAGCAATGAGTTCATGCCCAGTCTTAGCTATTCCAAACTTTTCACAACCTTTTGAGTTACAATGTGATGCTTCAGGAGAGGGAATCAGAGCAATTCTCATGCAAAACAAACATCCCATAGCTTTTGAGAGCCGCAAGCTTACGGAAAGTGAACGTCATTATTCTATCTATGATAAAGAAATGCTAGCAATTATGCACACCTTAGCCAAGTTCAGACAGTACCTGGTATGTGGAAATTTCAATGTCAAGATTGATCACCACAGTTTGAGGTATTTTATGAATCAAAAAGATCTCAATGATCGACAACAGAAATAGATAAGCAAAATCTAGGCTTATAATTTTGATATAGAGTATGGCAAGGGCACCAATAATGTGGTAGCAAATGCATTGTCCTGAAGATGCCACATAAACACTCTAACGAGTATCACGAGAGATTGGAAAAGAGACATAATAGCAGAATACACAAAGGATCCACAAACAGATGATATCATGGAACGGAAATTGCCTAGTGATGAATATAAGATAGTTGAGGAACTCATTTTATACAAGGGAAGGATACTCCTTTCACCAAACTCCAAAATTAAAGGAAGCATCATAAAGGAATATCATGACAGCCCTTTATCAGGACACCTAGGGATTTATAAGACTTACAAACAAATAAGAGAAAGGTACTCATGGAAGAGACTCAAGAAAGATATCATGAAGTATGTCCAGGAGTGTATAACCTGTCGGAAAAACAAGACTGAATTGAATCACCCAGCAGGCTTATTACAACCACTGCCCATTCCAAATCAGAAGTGGGAGAGCATTTCTATGGATTTCATCATAGGGTTGCCCAAGGTACGAGAAAAGGATTGCATCTTTGTAGTAGTGGATAGGCTAACCAAATATGCACACTTTGAGGCAATATCCACTCACTACAAATAGCTGAAGTATTTTTCAAGGGAATTTTCTAACTGCATGGATTACCAAAGAACATTGTTAGCGATAGGGATAGCAAGTTTCTCAGCTTATTTTGGCAAGAACTCTTCCGATTAGCAGGAACAAAGTTAACTCCTAGTACAAGTTACCACCCCCAAACAGATGGGCAAACTGAAATTGTTAATAAATGGATAGAAGGATATCTCAGGAACTGTCACAAGACAACAAAATGCATGGATCAAGTGACTACATCTAGGGGAATATTGTTATAATACCACCCATCATATGTCTATCGGGATGAGTTCATTTAAGGCATTATATGGATATGAGACCACCACATTCGGAGATTTGATCACCCAAGAAAGTAGAGTACCGGGAGCCAAGGACTTCATCCAGCAAAACATGGATATTATGAACAAGCTCAAAAACAATCTCCACCATGCTCAAAACCAACAAAAGATCTACGCTGATCGAAAGCGCGTAGAAAGATCGTTTGAGGTTGGTGACCTAGTATTCCTAAGACTACAACCGTACAAGCAATCCTCACTTAAAGTAAGTGGAGCATAAAAATTGAAACCACGTTTCTATGGACCATATAAGGTTATAAGGAGGATAGGGGAGGTAGCCTACGAGATAGAAATTCCCAAAAACAGCAAGATTCACAACGTCTTCCATGTATCCAGACTTAAGAAGGTCCTTGGGCAACAAGTTTGTCCCTGTGCCGAATTACCACCATTGGATGATGAAGGAAAACTCATCGTAGAACCCGAAGTCATCTTCGACAAGCGTGAAAAGAAACTAAGAAATAGGACCATTTCAGAATACTTGATAAAATGGAAAAGTCTACCAGATGAGGATGCCACTTGGGTAGGAGAAGAGATCATTTCTCATCCAAATTGCTTGAGGACAAGCAAAATTTAGGAGGGGTGGCCTGTCACGAACCATGACTAGATACAGGTTAAATATATTGATTAATGTATAAAATTAATTAATAATATATTAATAGATGTAAATAACATCTGAAATATATTGATTAATGTATAAAATTAATTAATAATATATTAATAGTCAACTTAACCATATTGGTATTAATATATTCAATTAAGAAATATAATCAAATACAAATGATTGTTTTAATAAATATACTGGTAATAATAATATTTATTCATTTATTTAATATTCATAATGTTTAATAATAACCGATATATTATTATAATGTTTAATAATATTATTAATAATATTAATAATAATCAACTCATATATACTATCAATGGAACTATAATTAATATTATTATTAATCAACAGCATAATCGAACTAGCAAAATACTTATATAATAAATCGAATGCTAGCATTACTAAATACTCTTTGCAGAATAAAATACTGATATTATTATTAATAATCGAATGCAGAGATCGATTAAACAAAACGTCAAAACTGAAAGGCGCGACCAATAGACTTCCATACGCATATAAATTACGGTTGAAATTATTAAAGTGTGGTATGGAGAAAAAGGAAGGAAAAGGTAATAATCAGTGACGGGATTAAAGATTGTTGGATTGTGAAGATCCCTGGACAGTCATGGCAGGTTAAGGAGGAGCTACGAGGTTTAGTGCAATTATAACTGGAATAATATGTATACTATTCTCTTGGCCCAGTTGCTTATTCTAATTTACTCCTCGACCCATAATGGACGGTAGAATCACTGATATTATAAAATACCGATATTATTATTAATAATCGAATGCAGAGATCGATTAAAGAAAACGTCAAAACTGAAAGGCGCGACCAATAGACTTCCATACGCATATAAATTACGGTTGGAATTATTAAAGTGCGGTGTGGAGAAAAAGGAAGGAAAATGTAATAATCAGTGACGGGATTAAAGATTGTTGGATTGCGAAGATCCCTGGACAGTCACGACAGGTTAAGGAGGAGCTACGAGGTTTAGTGCAATTATAACTGGAATAATATGTATACTACTCTCTTGGCCCGGTTGCTTATTCTAATTTACTCCTCAACCCATAATGGATGGTAGAATTACTGCCTTGGGGATGGAAACAACCTACCGTAGGCCTGTCATTTAATTGTTGTTTGTGGAAGAGTGAAGATTGACCCATCCATGTCATTACTTGGGACCTAATTACAGATGATGTGTTATAGTTGTCAGAGCATGCCTTGATTTGCAAGTTTATGGGTATCAAAGTTTCATTACCCTTACTGGAGTGTTAGGCCTGTCAAACTTTGCAACCCAAAGTTGACATGGAGGTTCTTTTGGCTGCAATTGAATATTTTTTGTTGTTTTGGAGAATAGCTGGTTATAATATGACCCTCAAAGGAGGCCCTTATTTGTGCAATCAATTCAGTTTATTCATCAAACCTTTACATGTGGAATTTGTTCTTGTGGAAGAGCTCCCCTCACAATTTTTTGTTTGCATTTGTTTTTTCTGGCTGCCCATGGAGTTTTTGAGATCTGATATTCGTCAATTTATTCTTGTGGTCCTTGGGAAATCCATGGGTTTCTCGCTTCTCACATTGGAAAGGAAGGAAACTACATATTCTTGAATTTGTGTTGAATTTGATCTCAATAGGCCTCTACTTAATGTTAATGAATTGTAGCTTCGATCGGATTATTCCTATCGATGAAATCAAATGCATAAGTGGCCTATTGACCTTGAGCATTTGATCTCTCTCCATCTTATGTATTCTGCTATGATTATTAATTATCACAAAACATGATTAATAAATAGTATGATTACAGTCGTGTATATATATATATTTAATGTTGTATATTGTTAATATATATATATATATATATATATATATATATATACACATACATAATTGTAATTGAGATTGATATAACTATATATATATATATATATATATATACATACATAATTGTAATTGAGATTGATATAACTATTATTAATCATGTTCATGATATTAATCATGTTGTTAATACCATTAATATTAATTATGCTGTTAATACAAATTACATTGCTGATATTGATTTATACATTCATCGATAATGAGTATCGATATAATCAATGCTGGTATCAATACCATACTGTGGTATCGATACCATACTGTGGTATCAAAGATAGCATATTATGATACCGATACATTATCTTAATATTGCATTAATATCAACCGGTTTGATAATGAGTATCGAACATGCTTTATATTACCAAATGAATCGATCTTAGTATCGATGTTATTAACATGCAAACTAATGTTTATTAACTTGAGTTTGGGATCGATGAGGACATGCCTCCATAGAGACATGTCTCCTCCCATTAGTATATAACTTCTGTCCATATGACTTGGGAAGCACCGAAAACAATAAGTGCCTAACAAGTCCCAACAATACTCATCGATATTTGTAATTATCAATTCAAGCATATATCGGCAGCAATATATATATATATATATATATGTATTACAATCACTTCATAGTAAATATATATTATCATTAATATTGATATTGAGAATTCTAAGGATTATATATATATTCATATTTCATTAATATTAATATATATACATTCAAGAAAGAGTTATAGAGATATTGTGATCAACATATATATATAGAAAAATTAAAATACTATAAACCTCTAAATCTGATCAAAGGTTTAACATGGTATCAGAGCTAGCATAAGGAAGATCCGATCAGATTAATAAAAGAGGCAATCTAACCAACATTAAATTTCTTTAAATTTGTATTGAAGCAAAAATGGTGAATGGTGTTAGATTTGAGGACTGACTTGAAGGAGCTGCAAATTTCGTCACTTGGAAGTTCAAAATAATGATGGCACTAAGAGAACATGAATTGAACACATTTGTGGAGAAGGCAATACCTATACTTGATAAAGATGATTAGAAACTTCTATGGACAAAGAGCAACAAGAAGGCTATGAAGATTCTAGTGGATGAAGGATCACATAGTGCCAATCATATCCAAACTAGATACAGTATATCAGATGTTCACAACTCTAGAAAACATGTATGAAATAAACAATACGAGTAGGGCTTTTGCTCTAAAACAACTCCACCATGTCAAGATGAACAAAGGAGAAACCATCATGTCTTACTTCATGAGAATAACGGAGTTAAGAGATCAACTATCCACCATTGGTAAGTGTTGTGAGGTTTTTACAACATCGCCCCATCCATGGGGACCCCCACTTCGAAAATTCTAGACTTGGACGATTTTAGCCTTGCCCCGTCCTCGTGGTTTTAATTGCCTGGTTTGATTCAGTGTATGCAATGAGAAATGTTTAAAATACGTTTGATTTTGGATTGAAAAGTTTGATTTTGGTTTGAATTGAAGGTCTTGACGATGTGATGATTTTGAATTGAGGATTTTGTGAATTGATTTGAAATAGAAAATCTGATAGTTTGAAATGAAAGATGAAGTTGGAATTTGTTTGATTATTTGAAATTTAATTTTGTGATCTTCAAAATTCTTGACGTTTTGGCAATCTTGATGGAATTGAATTTCAATTTTATTTAATTGCTCATTTTATGATCTTTGAAAATGATTTTTGGGGTTTGCAAATTTCAAGTTTTAAATTATCCTTTCAAATTTCGATTTTATGATTTTGAGTTGCAAATTTCGATTGGCTAATTTATTTTTGAATTTGCCATAGTGATGATTTTTGATATTATGAATGGATCTAATGCTAAGTTCGAAAATCCTTGTTGGATTAATGATATTTCAAATTTCGAAAAATCTGAATGGCAATTCAAAATTCATTATTTGTTGTGGCCAATTGCAAATTTTGGTTTGATAATCAATGTTATTTTCAAGATCCAATAAAATCTGGACTGAGTTGTTGAATTTTCAAATTTTATGGATTACCTTGCAATTTTCGAAATTATTATGGGGTATTGGTTGATCATTGCAATTTAATTTTATTCATGCATTGGATGTTGTGTCATGAAAAATCAATAAAAATCTAATGCCTTGGATCTGATCTTGAACCTGCCCTATAATTTTCGATTTTTTTTAATGCTTTTATGTTGAAAAAAAAAAATCGAAATTGCATTGGATGTTTAATTTCCTTCATTTCAAAATCGAAAATCCTTAAATAGTTGTGCATGTCGTCCCAGCTTTTAGCATTGTACATTTAATTTTGGAAATTAAAGTAAAGTGGGAAAGAATTAATTATTTATCCAAGTCGTCCCTCATTTGCATTTAATTTTGTTAATTTATTGGGTGTAGGGTCGGCCTTCTGGAAGGCAATTCAAGTGCCTATAAAAGGAGGATCCAATCATTCATTTTCACAACTCAAAATTACAACTTTCTCTCTGCCATAGCTAGCGAATTCTCAGGGCAGTAGCAGCGAGTTTGTATTAGCATTTCTTTGGCGACTTTGAAGGCAATTCATTTGGCGATTTTAGTTAAGTACTGGCGGCCAGCTTTGGAGGCACTGTTTTGAACCAGTAAAGGCAGTTTGGAGTGAGGTTAGAAGGAGAATTAGGGTGGCGATTTTGACTGAGATTTGATTACCAGTATTGGAGGGTGTTGTCTTGAGCAAGAAGAGGCTATTTTGAGGGCATTTTCAAGATTTTGAGGAGTGGATCAGACCTGGGCTAATTTTAGCCAAATTTAAGCAGTTTCGAAAGCTTGAGAGGGTAGTTTTCTGAGTGTTGATTGGAGACAGCCAGTACCTGGGTTCAATCTCAGACTTTTTTGAAGGCTATTTGGGCCTGTTTCTACACATTTGCAGCATAAGGAAGATCAGTAATTGTTGAAGCTTCATTTGGAGGCTTATTGCTACCTAATTTGGCACACTTGTTTGAAAGAATTGAAGACTTCTTCATACCATTTTACTCAAATCCGAAAATTGGAGGGTTTAATGAGGGAGGAAGTTTGTGGATTTGAGATAATCAGATTTGTATAAGGGAAGTTTGTTGATAAGGGACTCGTAGCAATCAGATTTTGAAAGTGAGTTGAAGGAAAGGGGTGATCTTCTTGTTTGTAGAGTTGGAAGGTTTTGAAGATCAAGCTTAGCTAATTGCATTGACAAAGGATTCCTAGCTTTGTACTTGGGTGAGTGGCCTATCTTTTCCTCTCTCTTTAATTGCTTTCATTTCATTGGTGCTAGTTTAAGTGTTGAAAATTGATTTCAAGAGTAGAGTAAGGTGTTTGGTTAGTAAGTTGATTACTCGATTGTCTTGATTGACTTTTTTCCCTCAAGTTCTTGCTTGCATTCTATCATTGCATTTCATTATAGGTGAAGATTGAAGTGATAAGTGTAGTCCATCTTAAGGTAACGATAGAGAGTGATAAGTGTAGTATTCCACCCCTAAAGAGAAGATTGGAGTGATAAGTGTAGTCCATCTTAAGGCAAAGGCGGGGAGTGATAAGTGTAGTTTGCATCATTGCATTTCATTTTAGGGAGAAGATTGGAGTGATAAGTGTAGTCCATCTTAAGGTAACGGCAGGGAGTGATAAGTGTAGTATTCCATCTTATAGGTGAAGTTTGGAGTGATAAGTGTAGTTCCACCTTCATTGTAGAAAAGGCGGGGAGTGATAAGTGTTTAGGATGAATGATGCCAATGCAAGCAAGCGACCCAAAGGAATTAATGCTAAAATAGGAGACAAGGAAGTCATGATACCCAATTCCAACTTCCGCTCAAAATTGAAATACGTTGGAGACACCAACATTGGTACCCTTGATATGATTCAATTGACAGATAGGTTGAGAGACAGCCAATCTCCTATTGCAAAGAAAGTCTACAAGTCCGGAGTTGTGCATGCAGCTGCCTTCCCTCCTACCTTGCCTTGTCCAGATTTGATCATGGAGTGTGCATCTAGACTTAACATTCAGAGCAAGTCACTCACGATGGATGGAGAGAAAGTTTTGGTAAACATCAGCAGTCCATTGATTGAGGATACATTCAACATACCTAAGCGGAATAGCACAGAGGCACTATCTATTGATCAAGCCACCAGATTCTACCATGACAACCAGGACAATTACTTTGCTCAGCTGAAACAGAATTGGTTACATGAAGGCAAGAAGGGAGTCACCAAGACCTCAAAGCTCACCAGGTCCGACTTCAAGTCAAAATATGGCGACCTCATCGTCCTCAATAGAATCATGGGCTCAGCACAAGGTATGCAATTCGAAACTTGGATGTACTATTTCATTGATGGCATAGAAAGTGGAAAGAGGAAATTTGATTGGGCTGCAATAATTAGTGAAAATCTAGAGTTACAGCTTAGAACAGTGTTATCTCAAAAGCAGTTTTACATGGGATCATATCTTTTTTACTTAATAGCAAGGTTATTTAGACAACCGGGACTTAAGGCTAGGGGAGAAGTTGGTTATGGGCCTGGGCAATACTTGGTGTATGAGTGCTATCCACAGCTTCATTTGCGCAACACCAAGGATTACAAGATATTTTATGATGCCTTTGCCATGAAGTTAGTAAGGATGTTGCAAGGAACTCCTGTTTGGAGACTTTCTCTGGAGGCCGAAGCTAAAGTTAAGAAGTATGGGAGTTGGTTCATCCAATTTGCATGATTCACATACATAAGAGTGGCTGGATGTACAACTTGTCCCAAGAAGCTTCCAAGGTATCCACTCGATCGATTAGTTTTGATGGAATTGGCTAGACAACTTGAGCAATATGATAAAATGATGAAACGGAAAGGTGAGGCAGGGGTTACCCTCTCACTTGTGATAGGCAATGACAGTTGTCCCAACCATGTTGCCTTTGCATCTGCTGAAAAGGAGTTAGAACAATATCACCTCGCTTGGTATAAAGCGAGACAAGGGTTCGATCCTCATGGTCTAATCAAGGCCGCTCAAGGAGGAACATTCAGGCATGTGCCTACGATAGAAGATTTTTGGGCTAATGCACAAGATGACTTTCATGTGAGGAAGCTAGCTTTCTCAAGACTGTCACTAAGCCTGATGAGAGCCATAAAATGAAAAAATCTTATGATCCCTGACCAGCTGGAAGAAGATGAAGGTGTGCTAAGAGAGGACTACCACACAGTAGAAGGAACGGAGTTAGATCCAGTCAACTGGAATGATCAGCAGGATCCATCCTTAGAGGCAATTAATAAGACAGTTGAACTGCACACTCAGTGGTGGTATAACAAGAAGTTAAGTCAGTTGCAAAGATCAAGGGTACGCCTCACTTATGAGAAAATGAAGCCGGTGGAGGTCCAAGCAGAATCAGTTAGTCAGCAAGGTGAGGGCGGTAGCCGACAGCAACCACAGCAGCAACAGCAAGCCAGTAAGGGCAAGAAGAGAGACATAGAAGTTGAGAATGGTAAGGAAGATCAAAGGCCAGCAGCAAAGAAACAGAACAAAGAACCATCTAGAGAAAGTATATTTGAGGCTAGAAGCCAAGAGCATGAGGCCAGTGGACAAGGTGCAGTAGTTCAAGTGAGCTCAGGTTCAAAGTCAGGTAGTGAAGATAGCAGTAGTGGATATTCTCCTCTTTCAGAAGATCAAGCAAATGAAGATGTGGCAATCTCTAGTGATGAAGAAGATATACAAGTTGATATTGAGGGTGAAGCAGTACAAGACGAAAATCAAGCACCCAATGATGAGTATGTAGGGCTAGTTCAGCCAAATCCAGCAACGGGAGTTTTCACTGGGCCCGCTTGGATGTTGAGGATGCTCCAGCTGATTATCCTGGAGCCACCCATCCAGACAATTGAAGAAATTCAAAGGGATGCTGAAGGAGAGGATGATGCTAGATAGAGGCAAGCAGAAACAGTAGCAAGGGTAATCAGAGATGATGGTCATAGGAAAGTTCAAATTGCCATACCAAAGGTCAACAAGACAATGGAAGAAATTTCAATTCAAGACTATGAGTTTCAAGAGCATGACTTGGGAGCAGCGACTGATGAGATAGAGTGTGAAGAACTTCAAGAGAATGTAACTTTAGTAGTTGAAAGGTTAGCAAGGGCAAATGCTACAAATGCTAAATTGAGAAGAGAAAATGAGTATTGGAAGGGCATTTATGATGGAAAGAGTCAGCCAATCCAACAGGTGCCAAGGGCAGCTCTCCTCCAAGATAGTGAAGACAATTTTGAACAAGAGGTTAGGGAGTGGATCAATGACACCATCCAAGAGGGGTGAGATTTCTTGCTTCCTTTCACTGCTATTTTCAGAGCATTTATAAGCATCAGGAACAAATTCAGAGCGTTTGAAGTAGGATGGAGGGATTTCCTTCCAACTCGTGAGTACACCATTCCTAGGTTGGAAGCAGTTACAAGAATATCAGAGGGAACATTGGTGAAGGCCAAGGTGATAAATGAAGGAGAGAAAAGAATGGTCGAGTCTTGGTTCATGGCCTTGACATTCAGATTGGGAACGCTAGAAGAAATACAGGACAAAATGGCACAGCACAGTCCAGGCATCGAGGCTTTCATTTCAAACACAATGAATGATGCTAGAGTTGCACTAGATTTCGAAGGAATAACAGAGGAGGATTTCAGTGAGACAGAGTTTGGATCGAGGTTAGATGATTTGGTAAAGATTGTCCCTTTGAAGAAAAGATTGGATATCCTTACCTCTCTCAAGGCCTTAGTTCAATTTGCAAAGGATGATGAGAAGGAGAATGAGCAGGTACTACAAGCAGCAAAGGACATGGTCATCACAGCTGAGCTCAAGATGAGGCATTCACCTTGCCCTCCTATGGAAGAAGTTGATAATATGTTGGCTAAGTTCATTACTTATGCCAAAAGAATGAAAGAAAAGGGTAGAAATATATTAGAAGACCATTTGATGTAAGCCCATGTGGCAATTTCTCCTTTCTTCTTGGGTGGGGTAGGTGTCAGTTTCGGATTGGCTACCATTTTTGGTGCCTTCTCATTGGTTACCACTATTCTTTTTTCTCATTGGTCCATTGATGAGGTGGTGTCTTTTCATTGGCCGATGGGGTGGTAACCCTAATTAGGGTTTCTGGGATTCAATCTGGATCGTTGGTTTTGCCTCTTAATCTTGGCCATTCATTGTAATTTCAAGCCTCTATATAAGGCCACTTGATATCATTTGTAAAGGGTTGAAGAAAATTGTTGCTAATATAATACCAAAATTGCTTCTCTTATCATTGTTGTGTCTTGCATGGTGATTAAGAACACTTGGTGTTATTGCATGGTTTCTACTTCCAATTGTTAGAGATAGATTTCATTTCAATTAAGTTGTTAAAGCATTTTCATTTTCAAGCAAGTGTTAAAGGAAGAGTAGTGATAGATGGTTAATTGCATGGTGATATTGGTAGATGTTTGATAGGGATCCTATACTAGGCCACTAGCATCTTGGCGGCTTGTCAAGGAGCCTTGCGTGGTAATCTAGTCTTCTTTCCTTAGAATCATTGCATCTGTGGAGGTAACGTCGCTGGCATGTCTTCATTAGGTTGATCCCCGTCCATTTGCCAATCTTTCCATTCTTAGGAGAAGTAATCAATAACTTAGTAGTTGAAGTTGAGAATTAGAAGTTTGAAAGTGAAGTTTGAGAGTTTGAAAAGAGCAAAGTTGAAAGTGATATAAATTGAGAGATCATTCGCAAAGGTTGCAAAAGCTAGAAGTCTTATCATCATCATAGTAAGAGTTGAGATATTTCCAAACAAAACATACGTAAGGCCGCCAAGTGATTATCAGCAAATCACATCATTTTAACTGAGTTAGTATCCACAGGTGTAAGGAACCTTGGAGTATTCTTATATTCTTCATGAGTATATACTTTTCAAGAGAGGGTTGAGTGTTTGGTACGCTGTATCAAGTATTTCAATTGCTATATGTTATGTAGTGGTACAAAGCTCACATCAACAGTAACCTAATTGATAGCAAGGAATTAACTATGTTGGCTCTCAACGGACTACCTACATCTTGGGAAGCATTTATACAAGGGATAAGTGCTCGATCTAAAATTCCTAAGTTTGATCGTTTAAAAACTGACTGCGTTCAAGAAGAGTCAATCACTAGAGGAATTGGGTTAAGTACCTCTAATGAAGAAATCCAAGTCTTAAATTCTAATGCTCATAAGAAAGTAAAGAAAGGCAACTTCAAACGGAAGAAAGGAAAGGAATCTCATGGCAAATGCTCATTCAAAAGAAAAAGGGACATGTCTAAAGTACAATGCTTTAGATGTGACAAATTTGGTCACTTCGCAATGAAGTGTCCAGATAGGCCCAAGCCTCAAGCCTCCCCGATAGAAGTGAGTAAGATGAGCTTGGATAAGGATTTTTAAAGACTTGTATTCAATTCAGCCCTATCAAGCCAAGTATCCACTAGCCTTAACACTTGGGTCATAGACAGTGGAGCATCTCGTCATATAATAGGACTCAGAGAACATCTTGACAACATAGAGGAGAATTCAGATGAAGAAGTCACCATTGGAGATGATTCCAACTACCTTGTGAAAGGAATCAGAACTTACACTATTCAACTAAAATCAGGTATCTCTCTTCAATTGATTGGTGTATTGTTTGTACCAGGTATCAAGCGCAATTTGGTTTCCATTTTAGCCCTGGAAGACAAAGGATACCGGATCACCTTCATGGATGGTAAAGTTCAAGCATGGCCTAACAACTCAAATATAAAGAAGGCTCACACCATAGGAATTCGACATGGATGCCTATACAAACTTTGCACTTCTCCTTCCCAAGCCCTAATTCATGAATCTTCTACACCAAGTGAGATATGACATAGAAGGTTAGGGCATCTTCACTTCTGTGCATTACCTTCTATAGAGAAAATTGTAACAGGCTTATCTAAACTAAAACAAGATTATGAAGGAATGTGCAAGGGATGTGCTCTAAGAAAGAACACAAAAGGCACCTTTCATAGTAGTGAAAGTAAATCTAAAATTGTACTAGAACTCATTCATACAGATTTATGTGGACCTATGACAGTAACCTCTTCAGGAGGATTTTTGTACTATGTTAATTTTGTAGATGACTACTCTAGGAAAACATGGATATACTTTTTAAAATGTAAAGAGTCTAATGAAATCCTAATGAGATTTAAGGAATTCAAGGCTCTAGTAGAAAATATGTTAGGCAAAATAATCAAAACCATAAGGTCAGATAATGGGGGGGAATACATTTCTAATAAGTTTAAAGACTTTTGTAATAATGTTGAGATTAAGAGGGAGTACACTGTTGCTTACAACCCTCAACAAAATGGGGTGGCAGAAAGGAAAAATATGACTATTGTAGAAGCAGCCAAAGCTATGATGCATGATCAAAACCTTCATACCTCCTTCTGGGCTGAAGCCTCTAGTATTGTTGTTCACATTCAAAATAGATGTCCTCACTCTCTTCTAGATAACAAAACCCCTGAAGAAGCATTTATAGGGATAAAGCTTGACAAAGTCATTTTAGAATATTTGGTTGTCCTGTTTATATCCACATACCCAAAGAGAAAAGATCTAAACTATAACCCTCAGGGAAGAAGGGAATATTTGTTGGCTACAACGAATCATCTAAAGCCTATAGAATATATATCCCTGGACAGAAATTAATTGAGCTTAGCAGGGATGTAATATTTGAAGATGTCGCATTCAAAAGATCTAAAGACATTAATAAAATAGATGATGAGTCTCCTCAAAATATGGAGATGATCATGCTTCTAAGATTCAGAGGGAAACAGATGTACCTATAGAAGACAATAACCTCAATGAACCTATGAATTTTGCTATCGATCCTAGAGACCCTACTGTGGGTCATAAAAGACCTCTATGGGCAAGGAAAATGATTCAAGAGGTAGAAAATTATGCACTCCAAAAGGCACATTCAGGAAAAGTAAGAGACCAAATAGATACTCTAGCTATGTTGCTCGTATGAGTGAAATCATCAAGTCAGAACCTTCCAGTGTTGAGGAAGCATTCCAACATCAAGTTTGGAAAAATGCAATGACAAAAGAATACCAATCTATACTCAAGAATGATGTTTGGGATATCATACTTAGACCAAAAGACAAATCAGCCGTCTCATTTAAATGGCTCTTCAAAATCAAACACGCTACAGATGGGAGCTTTGAAAAGTATAAAGCTTTCAGTGAATCTAGTGTTCCATGACAGATCAAAGCACATTGAAATCCCTTACCATTATGTTAGAGACATGGTGGAGAGAAATGTTATCCAGTTGAGATGTATTAGTACAAAAGAACAATCAACAAACATTCTCACCAAGCCTCTCTCCAAAACAAAGGTGGAATACTTTAGAGGTAAGCTTGGTATGGTAGAAATATAATTTTATTTGAGATTGAGTCTCAACAAACTAAATTTATTGTACTAATATATTTTAAAAGATGTTTAATATGTAAACTCTTTTTGTCATGTGTGTGATTACATGACTTCATGGGCCCCTATGAACATCTTGAAAGGTGACGATCTTTCAATGATGTACACCCGTACTTTTGGTTACTGTTGTAAGGTGATGACTTTACAATAGTTAAACCTTAGTATCATGATGGATATCATGTGACTTGATATCCGTGGACATGCCATGATAGTTTATATCTCTTAAGTAATATTAACTGAGTGGTGCATAACCACAATGAGTTAAATAATTGTGATACTTCATGGTGGATATTATGTGACATAATATCCGTGGATATGGCATGAGCAGATATCCTTATGGTAGGCATCATGCTACTTGATGCTTGTGCACATATCATAATGGATATTGTGAGTATGGTGAATATCATGTGACTTGATATTCGTGGACATGCCATTACTCTTGATGACACCGTGAGGTAACATCATTTATGGTGGATATCATTAGACTTGATATTCATGGATATGCCATAATTTCTAATATCACATTGAGGTGATATACCTCCCTCAACATATATGGATCTATTGTGTCTACATGAGGATAGTAATCATCCTCCCTAGCTAAGAGGGATTGTTAATGAATTGTAGCTTCGATGGGATTATTCCTATTGATGAAATCAAATGCATAAGTGGCCTATCAACCTTGAGCATTTGATCTTTATCCTTCTTATGTATTCTTATATGATTATTGATTATCATAATACATGATTAATAAATAGTATGATTACAATCATTTATATATATATTTAATGTTGGTTGTTGGAATTGACTTGGAATTGGAAAACGGGAATTGGTGAATTGGTATAAGGCAATTCTAATTTTGGTCCAAAATGAGCATTTTGCCAATCCATCTCAGGACCTGGAACTAGAATTGAGGCATGGAATTGGAATTGAGAATTCAATTTTGAGAAGGGAAACCAATTCCCGTTTTCCAATTCTAGGTCAATTCCAGCAACCAAACGGTAGTAATTGAGATTGATATAACTATTATTAATCATGTTCATGAAATTAATCATGCTGTTAGTACCATTAATATTAATTATGCTGTTAATAAAAATTACATTGTTGATATTGATTTATACATTCATTGATAATGAGTATCGATATAATCAATGCTGGTATCGATAGCATACCGTGGTATCAAAGATAGCACATTATGATACCAATACATTATCTTAATATTGCATTAATATCAACCGGTTCGATAATGAGTATCGAACATGCTTTATATTACCAAATGAATCGATATTAGTACTGATGTTATTAACATGCAAACTAATGTGTATTAACTTGAGTTTGGGATCGATGAGAACATGCCTCTGTAGAGACATGTCTCTATGTGGACTATGTCCATGTAGGGACATGTCCCTACGTAGACATGTCTCCTCCCATTAGTATATTACTTCGGTCCATATGACTTGGGAAGTACCCAAATCAATAAGTCCCTAACAAGTCCAAACAATACTCGTCGATATTTGTAATTATCAATTCAAACATATATCACCAGCAATATATATATATATATATATATATATACATATCTATATATATACATATTACATATACAGATCTGATCTGTATTACAATCACTTCATAGTAAATATATATTATCATTAATATTGATATTGAGAATTCTAAGGATTATATATATTCATATTTCATTAATATTAATATATATTATATATACATTCAAGAAAGAATTATAGAGATATTGTGATCAACATATATATAGAAAAATTAAAATACTATAAACCTCTAAATCTGATGAAAACTTTAACACTTAACTCTTCAGAGATCAAACTAGGAAACATGTAATGGATTTAATAAGTAGACTATGACATCCTTCCCTTTAATTGTCATGTTTGACATGCTTATTGGAGCTTACAAAAAGATTGCTACAATGGGTTACAACTCCCACCCACTTTTGGACAATTTTTATAGCAAGATATACAACAAAAGGTAAAGGCTTGATTCATGGAAATGGATTGTATTCAGATTACCTCATGCCAGTGAAAACTTGCAATAGAGGAAGACCATTGAATTGCTAGAAAGGCAATTTATTAAGAAGAAAGTTCATTGATAGATTTGAGGTTCTAGAAAATTTTGCGTAACCAAGGCCTACTACATTTGAGTAGCCTCGAATGGTTCAAGAATTGAATCTAGTTGATGTCATTGTAAGTTCCACTTGATGAAAACTCATGATGCTTCTAAATCACACATGCTCCTGAATGTGAGTATCCCTACCTCTCCTAGCCGCATTGAGCAATTGGCCATGTATGAAAAAGTTGACAATGTGGCCACTTATATGATTGTTGCCTCTCCTTTTGCTACCAATGATCTTATTGAAGACACCTTTGATTTTTCCTTGATAGAAGGATCTAAGCCCCATTGATCAAAATATGATCCTAAGAAGAAAACTCTTCTTTTAGGCTTGAAGAAAAAGAATCTCAGAAAGAGCTTCTTGGATAAGATCTCCAAAGCTGGGAGAAGAGAGATTGGGAAAAGGCAAACATGAATAGGGAATTCCTAGTGGAATCTATTGTCATTTACATATTGAATGCCAACTTCCCTACTCCCCTAAAAGATTTTTATTTAATGGAATACTAGAGGTTTGGGTATGGAGGCCATTTTCTCTATAGGGAGTTTCTTTTCTTGCAAAAGAATGTTTGATGAATATTATCACTTGTTAGTTGCCCCCAATCAATGAAAGTTTTACTTTCAAAAATAATTTTGATGATGTAGAATATCCAACTTTTGAGCATTTTGTTGGCATTAACCGGTAAGAATGTAACTGGTACATGGAAATGCGGTATTGTCATTAATTGGCAAAGAGGTGTTGGATACCAGTGTTCAATCTGTGAAGCAAGGACAGGTACACTTGACAATGATAACCGCAAGGAGAGACTGGTTTGGAGACCAGTGACACAGAGTAAGAAAGAGGAGACACTTTCTCTGTTACTAATAAAGCTCTAACTAATCATCAGAGCAACCAGTCACCAAGGAAGGTGCAACCGGTAATTGATAACAGGAACCAAGGATACCGGTTAACCAAGGATGCAACTGGTACATACAGAGGAAGGAATGGTGACAAATGAAGGTTTGTACCTGTGCACAACCTAGGGATATAAACCGATCAATAAAAATTTCATCAAGGTTGATGAATCGGGGTAAGTCAGAGTCGACAAACAGTTGTGTTACTCTTTGACTGGGATTTGCTGCACAAAGTCTTCGAGACTTTGTGTTATCAAGACAATCGGTGCAAGGCGCAATTGAAGGTTTTAATGCCGGAGTTTGTGACATTAAAACATGTAGAAAACTCTAGTGAAGGAAAGCTTTTGGCATGCATTTGTCTTTACCTTCATAAAGCGGAAACACACATGGCATGCATCAGATGTTTCCTCAGTGAACTGAGGCTCCATTGGGTGATGGATCCGAAGGTGATCTTTGAACAGATTGTGCATGTAAAGAGCGGAAAGGTAAGAAAGACTATATATTTTTCAGCCTGTGAATAATATTGCTTGCCTTCATTCTGCCAAAGAAAAGAGTGAACCTGTAAGCTGAAAGAAGCTATGAAAAGGTGAAGAGAAGAAGAAGAGTGTGCAAGGAAGCACTACAACCGAAAGAAGAGCATACCTGCAATGACTGGTGATGACTCTCAATTGAAAAGCACAGCGATCTTATCAGGTTAAACAAAACCATTTCCAAAAGGTCAAACCCTCTATTGTTCTCTGACAATTGCAATAGCTAAATCCCAGTATTTTGGGTGGATGTTAACAGGTCCTTTGTATTAAATCCCTTAACCGGGTGACATTTGTTTAGGTGTTCTAAGTCCTCTAACCAGGCAGGTTCTAACATGCCTTATTTTTTAAATCCCTTAACCGGATTTAACCATGCGTTTGTAATCCTTTAACAGGGAAGACTCCTTACAGAGCGCACTTCAAAAGAGTGCAAAATTTGTGAGGTTTTCTCACACCGTGGTTTTCTCCCGATTTGGGTTTCCAATAAATCTTGTGTTGATTATTGCTTGATTGTGTTATAGCTATTTCTGTGATAGAATCTATTTTGCTTAACAGTTTTAGTTACATTATATCCGATTTTGTTTTAGTGGGTGCTAATTCACCCCTCCCCTCGATCTCAGCACCGGTTGGGACCATCACATTCTTGCTTCAAGCTTCCCTTACCATGCTCAACAAAGTTATCATGATACATAGCTCATCTATGAAATCATTTTGAAGTAAAACCTTGGGCAATGTTTTTTTCTTGCTTGAGCAACCATTTCCTCCCCTATTCCTTCTTACATTTGTTCAAATTTGTTAATATATTTCAGATTTACTTAGGAAAGAACAAACTATAGAGGACTTTCAATTGCTAAGCATAGAATAAACTATAATATGTACTAGTAGGGTGAGATAGTACCCGGATTTAGGTTCTGATATAACCCTCAAATCTGATCCAGCTAGGGCTTCCCTTGAAGTCTTCAATCTGTCTTGAATTATGCTACAGAATTCTGCTCTTTGGAGTACTGCTGTTAGGGCAGGTACTGAATTGTATTGACACAAGAAAATCGCAGCTTCTTGATTAATTCCATGCTTTCCACACTTGATGCATATGCTGCCTTATGTACTTTCGTTGATGCCCTAGATGGTGAACTTGCTGTCTTTGATCTGCCTTATGCGATTCTTGTAGGAGGGAAGAGCACGTTATGTTTTGTGTGTCTTCCCTCAAGACATGATCTCCTATAAGTAGGAGTCATAGCAACTAAGGAGGGAGCCGACCTGATCTAAGAGGGCCGACCTGTTTCAAGAGGGCCGACCCTATCATAGCACAAAATCCAAACTAAATAAACAATAGATTTAAATATATATGATATATTTAACATCATTATTTATATATCAGCTTATCTATAACATGGCGGGATTGTAATATGCCCTCAAGGCCATAATATCAACAAAATTAATATTCCAACCCTTTTCATATATTTCTAAATCAATAATACCGGTCTTATATGGTTGCAACCACAATGTGACCTTGAAGAGATTTGGATTAAACTCACATACTACTTGATCATCAAAATTACGAATTTCTCTTCTATCCAGGTCATAGTGATACACATCTACAAATATCAACTCTTGATATTCGATAGAATCTCGAATAAAAGTTGCCTGTATGAACCCACCACATCTCAATCTTTTTCAAATCTGCTGCTCCCTTTTATTGTATCAGGAAGATTTAAATCAAGTATATTCACTTACCCAAGCAAAACGTCTCTAACAAAAGAGTCTTTGTTTACCAATAATGATTTTAGCTCCATGACATGCTCTTAGAATTGTTACGGTAGATTGATGTTATATTAAATAGAGGAGATGAAAGCTCTTTTCTATAGATTTACAAAGACTATGTTTCTAAAATAAAGAATTATGAACTAAAGACGAAAATAGAAACTACTTAATAAACTAAAGACTAACTAAGATGACCATTAAACAAACATTACAATATTCTAATACCCTTCCTTAATGGTCATCGCCTATCTACCCTGTAGAAGACTGTGCATGTCTTGTGTTCATAAATCCCTTAGAACATTATGTTGCTGTTGAGACCCTCCTTGGATTTGCAAAATGTCAATGACCAAGAGTAGCCAAAATCCCCCTAGAAAAAATAGAGAAGGCTGCCCCCTTCTTCAGAATGCTCTACAACAAGAGACAAGAGCCTGCCACTGAGATAAGTCCGCCACTAACCCTCCCAAAATCTGCAAAACTTCTAACTAGAAATCATCACAAAACGCCCAACTTGATGTTGGATAACAAAGTTGTCCTTCCTTATAGCCAGAGACATATTGAGAACAATTGCCACGATTTTGAGGAAAAATTGGCAAACCCTCTGAATTTTTGCAGAAGAGCACGACACCCAAAACATATTGCAAAAGTCAGGATTTTTAGGAAATTATCGCCAAACTCAAGATTACAAATCATTGTTTTTTTGGGGGGGCGAAAATGGCAAAAACCCACAAAGGAATCCCAAGCAATTTTGCAAATTACAAAATCAGAAATTTTTTAAGGGAAAAAATTATGAAAACCCATAAGAGAAACCTTCATGTGGCAAAACACGATACTTCGCTTGGTAAATAGCATATGCAAGCAACATGCAACTTTGAATAAGCACATGCAAGCAACATGCAACTCTGAAAAAGCACATGCAAGCAACATGCAACCTTTGAAAATCACACTTTTGCTCAAACCAGAAAATCGTGCGATCAAAACCCTCGACTATGCTCGTGATTTTTAGCAAAAATCTTCGAAGATTAACCACAAAGTTTTCATAGAATACCTCCAATATATTTATTTTAAAAAATCAAAAAACAAATTTCTGGAAAAAAACTCCAAATCAAAAGAGACTTGAATTTTTCTTAAAAAATTCGCCAAATTATATGAAATCCCATCGATCCGCTCTGTTGTATTAAACAGAGGAGATGAAAGCTCTTTCTATAGATTTACAAAGACGATGTTTCTAAAAGAAACAATCGTGAACTAAAGACAAAAATAGAAACTATCTAATAAACTAAAGACTAACTAAGATGACCATTAAAGAAACATTACAATATTCTAATAAGAACTCTTTTTTGGAATGAAATTCTTGCCCTTGTTTAATGTCAAACTGATACTGCTGTTTTTGGATTGGAAAAAGACTGAAAATCTCTCATGCACCCTCTTGAATGATTGTCACTGCAATGTGTGTTGCAAAGCTCTTCTTTATGGTTGAAAAATCAGCCACAAAGATGAAGAAGTTCCCACATAAATCTAATCACGATCGTACCAAACTTCTGTTATTTGCTCCTTTTGAGGACTGAAACCTGCCTTTAAACAGTACAGAGAACCCTAGGAATGATTGTCAAGTAACCACCAAAACTGGAAGGTTTTATCAATGTCATCATTAGTCTCCCCAGAGATGTTAACAAACCATTTGTTGGGCACATAAAACATTCTTCCAATATGCTCTTGCATAGTTGCTAACAGCAGACCTTAAACACAAACCAAAAACTGAAGCCCTAGCACAGGAAGGCTGCTGGAATATGAAATTTTAGAACAAGAAAACTTGAGTTTGGTAAACATTTCTCTGAAGCCTCAATAAAAACTGCGAAACTGTGTCTGAACCCCAAGTTTTTCTTCTCACGATGAAAACTTTGCAAAAATTAATCACCAACCTTGATGGCACCTGATAATGTTGGAAACAGATAGTGAAACACATAAAAACCTGCTATGGTGCCTCCTTTTCACTCTGAAAATATGTGAACCTAGGTCTGAGTGTTGAAAGACAATTGAAAACCCTTCTTCCAAGGCTTCACCTCCACCGTGCCTTGAATGCTCCAATTGAAAATGACAAGATAGAAGTTTAAAATTATTCTTGTTGATTTATAAGGCCACACATGCTTTAGGAGCATTGGTTTTCTTTGTTATTCTGTTTTTGTGGTTAACGTTGTCTGTACACGTGCCTTAGAATGATAAAACCATGTGAAACCTGTTTTTCTATAGCGTACATTCTACAACTACAGGAGAAGGGCACTCTTTAAGATTACTTGCCACTTGAAAACTGGATTATAAGTTGCAAGCGCGTGCCTGAGGGACCATAATGACTTTGAACTTGGATTATAAGTTGCAAGCGCGTGCCTGAGGGACCATAATGACTTTGAACTTGGATTATAAGTTGCAAGTGCGTGCCTGAGGGACCATAATGACTTTGAACTTGGATATAAGATGTAAAGTGTGCTCCTCAAGGGTATTTGCCACTTAAAATATAGGTTGTTTGAAGATGCATGTGCATCAGTCATGCTTGCCACTTGAAAGTGAAACTGACAATTATCATGCAAAGCATGCTTGAAGAGTCTCTGCCACTTAAAACTTGGTTACAACCTGCCAAGCACACATTTAAGAGGATATTGTCTGTAGTATCCCTTGTTAGTTTGTAACCTTGGATCTCTCCAGTCTACTTATCATGCTTGTAATTCATATAGATTTATTTAGTATTTCAACTTAATTAAATGGAATAATAATTTAAATAGAATTTATATTTCCTCTTATGACTATATTGATGGTCCCATGTCCAACTTATTACACTGTCGATTTGGATAGGTAGACTTTACGATGTGACCGAGATGCTTAGAGACCATTCCCAATAGGCTCCCTCAAGGTTTACAGGTCCAAGCCCAAACTATTGGGATGCTGACCCCCACTCTATTTTGGGACAGAAGCTATTGGCAGGATTTACACAAGCTCTCTTGAAGACATCCTTATATTCCTTCCTTCCAGTCCAACAGGTGACAAATTGGAGTAGGGATATACAGTTGTAAATATTAGATCATTTAAAATATGTTAGGGAACATTTAGATATATACATTATATAGAGATGATTCTGTTTTCATCCATATTAATATGTATTATATAGATGTATATTCATATCTGAAATAAACCAATGTATAATTCTTATTATTATCAGATATATATATATATATATACATTTCCTATTTATTAAATATATATATTTATTCATATGATCTTATAATAGTTCTTTATTCGTAATGAGATTCAATGTAATAGTCTGTGAGTCAGTATTTAACTCAGGGGTATGCTACAGCATAATTTGCTGTCACACAATGCTTACCAGCATTGTAATGATTCCTTTCCTTTCTTCTTTCTTGAAGAATAATAATTATATTTTATATTTGCTGATTCCTCCTTCCTATATATCTATATAAATTAATTTTAAATATTTTCTATTATAAATGTTGAATATATATTTTCTGAGTTTATGATTATTTCTGTATATGTAAGACCATATATGGGTTCCTCACTCATAATAGAATTTAGATATATTATTCAACAGTCAGAATTACTGCTTGGTTCCTTGCCGGCAATACTTATGCTTTATTCTCTTCCCTTATATTGAGTGTATTTATAATCTGCTATTCTTCCATAGAATAGAAGATATGATATATATAAAAGAAACAAGAAATTCCCCATGATGAATTGAATGGAGGAGAACGTCCTCTTATACTGTGTGATTCACTTGCTAAAGACACGTCCCATGTCCCTTCAACTCGTCATTCTTCATAACATCTATTAATTGCCTCTTTCATTATCAGTATTAGTTTATTATATAATAGGTACCGCACCCATTCATTATGACTAATCTCTAAATAGAAATCGCTGCTAATGGTTGCCATCGTGTCTCTTCCTAAGCTCTTAACATCATTTACGTACCTCTCATTACTCTCTTAATCTCTGCTATCGTGTAGCGATATTAGTTGTATAATTGTTTCTCCCTTCTAAGGCTTTCGATTAGTCTCTTTACTAATCGATGCCTCCATCCTATACTAATAATCGAACATTTGTCTCCTTGTATCAACAGCATGCCACTTCATCGACTATGGTGTTGTTTATTCTTATGATGGTCTTGTCTTTGACTAACCATGCTCGTACTCCTTGGTCTATGTATTCGCGTGCCCAGCCATGATTGTCATCATGTCATTAACTATTTAGTATTATTTATGGTGAATCAATCATATATCTGGTTGTATGTTTATCTGTCACTAACCTAGTATATAGCTGTTTATCTGCCACGATCTCTTGACCATCATGGAGATTAAATTTTTATCATTGACATATTACTTAACATTTTTGCTAGCAAAAGGAATGATCGACAATATTACTTGTCTTGGTCTATTTGTAGCCTTATGGTTGTAGCACCGTCATTGACTAGCTTATTAGATTTATCCCATGGTTCATCATATTAATCTAGTTTTACTTTCTTCTTTTAGCCATCTATAATGAGGGTCCTTTCATACTTTCCAATTGAGATATTTAATTGTCATGTAATTAAATTATAATTATTCATGCTAATTTTTATTAATTATTTTTTAATCTTATTTATTATTAAATCCCATTTTGGAAGGGGGACATCACATTGTCACTTTTCGTACTTGTGAAATTTTCAAAATTTTGGCTCTGACTGCCCAGGTACACTTTTTCATGATCTTTGCCGTGGCCAAAAACCTCAAAGTGCATGCTTCAAAGGACATAGCCAAAAGTATGAACACTTCAGTCATTTTCAACTTCCCTTTGACAACTTCACAGCCTTGACAAATTTACACCTTAGACTAAGATTCCTAGCTTTAATTTTAATTCACCATCTTTAACAAACAATCAGCTTATCCCTAAAACAATGAACCCGATTCGGGCAACTGTGATGAACTGGGACATATGCACAACCTTGACATTCAATATCTTTGCGTGTCAAATGACCCAAAAAAACTTGACAAAACACACAAGAAAGACCTCATGACAGAATGTCTCGTATGCGTACAATAATTTCTAAATAAGCTTCTCCCTTTTATGCTTTATACTTTTCTAGAAGTTTCAGTAAGATATTGTTCCGGGCTTTTAAAAACATAATCGATAGCTTCTTGACTTCTCTTTTATGGTTAGTAACAATATTTCTTCTGAATATGATATATGTTCTTTTTATATATTCTATGTTGTTGAGGGAGCTATCTGATCTCAATTTTTTCCTTGAAATTCATGATGAATTTTCCAACTCCCATAATAAACTCTCCCTCACACACAAGGGCACTATTTTCCCTTGTTTTTAGGGCCGAATCTTTTGCATAGCAATGCTCCATCTTAAACACTAGATTACAGCCCAATAGAGTGGGGCCGTTTCAAATATAGCATTGAGAAAATGTATATTGATATTTAACTGTCATTTGTTCTTTGTTTAAGATCTTTAATATTTATGAAAGTTTGCAGTTGACTTGAAGTTGATAGTTTGACTCATTTTTTTTTATCAATTATAATATAATTTTTATTGTTTGTACATTATTTTTTAAATTCTGAAATTTGCTTATTTCTGTCTGTGGGGACAAGTGTGTACTTGGGAACATTTCATTTCACAACTATGCACCAGAATTTGGCATACATGGGGCATTAATTTCTGCTTTATTCATCTTCTCTGTTGAATGATCTTTAAAGTATTTGTTTTTGTGGTATTATTGTCTTAATATGTGTGTATATGTTCGAGGATCAGGAGAGCTCTACTACCAAAGACAAACAGGCCATATTCTATTTGGATAAGGCTATCAATCAGGTGCATACTTCAAAAACTTATGACAAAGTTTTAAGTCACAAAAAGAGAAATTCTTTCCCATTTATTCCTTTCTGTACTTATTTAATTATTACCCGGAGAGATGCAGATGAAAATATCTTATTTGTAATGCTCAACATAACTGTTATCCATCTGCATTGTGATATTTATTGAATATGTTTTTTACTCTTTGATTGAGTTACATTGAGTGCATGGAATCAGTCCAATTCTGTTTCTGAATTTGCAGTTACAGCCAGAGGCTTTATTTGTACTTGGTACTATGCATTTAGGGGGAGACTGTGTGAAAAAGGATCTAGAATCAGCCGCATGGTGTTTCGAGAAAGCTACTCAGAAGGTAAAATAGAAGATTTATATTTTTTAACATATATCTTGAATGCTTGTATTCCATGTAAATGTTTTATACTTGAATGAGTATTCCGTTTGTGTGTGTGCACACACACACACACATACTGCATGCATATGCAACCACATGCACACACACACACACACACACACACACTGTATGCCTTGCACGCATTGATCTGTAATTTTAAACCCCGTGCTTATAGAAATCTCAAGACAAGAGATTCGTATTTCGGTACTTAATAAAAAAATAATTGACAGTCAATGAGGAAGAAAAGATGGACAGAATGAATCATTTACCTGGGAAACCCTCCAAAGAAGGGAAAACCCACTTTGTTAGTGGCAGTTGCACTATTAGTCTATTACGGTAATGAATAAATAAATTTGGCAAATACAATGAGCATGCTGAAGGATGTAGATGCAATCTGTTCCTTGCTTCATTCAATAAAGACTACAGATATGGATGATATCAGCCCTGTTTACTCCCGAAGGGAATGTTCTTAATCTAGGCGAAGTAAACATGGGTACAAAAACAAAAACATATCATACAGAATAGATAAAGTAATCAACACAATCATATGGCAGAAAGATATGTTCTTTTATTACCAAGTGTAATGTTTGTACAATTATGAATGTGAATGGGTTCTCGATCCAAACTAAATAGTGCTGGATAGTTGGTTAAGACAGCCAACCGTTGGCAATGGACACAATCTCTCGAGAACAACTAATTACACTGCCAAGTACTAACAAGGCTTAACAACATGTTATTTATTTATTAGCAGCAGTTTTGCCGTCTACATCAGGTCCCACAAAAAATAAGTCATCTTCCAGATGACAAAAACTAAATGGGGCTTAACTCTACAAAATCACTGAGAACTAGGAGGGTGAGAGGATGTTGCTGAAGTGGTTGAGGACATCAGAGCTGCTGCTGCAGATGCTGCACTTGCTCTATTCACAGCCACAGATCTCGCTACACCTCAAGCTGACACTCCTGTATGGTCTTCAGCATGTACACAACCTCCATGACATCTTGCTCCTGTTCCAACCGTGCAGTTATAGCTGCAAGACGTTCCTCCAACTCGGCCAGTTTGGTGTCCTGGCATGCCATGGTTGCATTCTAATCCTCCACTTCTTGCTCAAGGACCCCTCTCAGCTTTTGCTATGCAGTGGTAAGTTTCTCCTGTAGTGCCAACTCCTACGGTGCAGTTGCTATTTCCATCAATGCAACTACTCTCTACGCCTCAGCATCCCTCGCCAAGTGTGTTGGCCTTTGCAATTGATAAAGTATCTCCCTAAATGAGCTCTCCATGTCATGTAGGGTGGATAATATGCCGCCTTGACCCTCCTACGTCTAAGCTTGATTGCAAGTCTCAATCATCTCATGTGTTTTTGTGGTTGGCCCCCATGGTGTATGAAGTGTTGTGGGAACTCACATCCATTCCTCATGAAGGCAAGAAGACTCTCGGCCTTCAGCACAACATTAATATCCACTTGCTTTGCTGGATTTTGAGACCCCTTGGGCGGCTCTGTGACCCCTCGTGCAATTAAAGTGATGTCATCCAACTTTACTAAAAATCTCCGTATAGTCCTGAGGGCATCCTGTGGGTCAGGTTTTGAAACTTGGATATGGCTCTCCTCCCTCTTGTTGGATTTGTCGGTCACCATCATGGTCTCCCTAGGATGTGTACTCTTCTCAATTTCTATAACCACTTTCTTCCTCTTAGCTAATGGTTCAAGAGTCCCTTTGTTCATGTTGTACTTCAACGCCTGCTCAATATGTAGTTCCATCTCTATATGCTCTGCTCTTCCTCCCTATCGTAACTCATCTATGAGGTGAGTGCCTTCCATTGTACACGGTGATGGAGGTGGAGGTGCATTTGGTGCTACATCAAACTTACCAACAGACTATCGAGGGAAGCATCTACCTCTTTGGTTTCTTGGCTGGTGTAGTCAGTACACCTGTGGCAATTTCTAGTAGGGTACTCCCAAGTGGTACGATACTTCAGGCAATTGGTACGATAATTGGTATAGTGCTGACTGGTATGCTTCTGTCAACGGTGGTATGGGGAGGCTTTGTATGCCATGTGATAGCCACAAGAGTGGCCTCCTGTAGCCCTTCAGGGGTTGAATCCATAAACTCATACTCGTCAAGAGTAATGTGTCGTTAGGGATAGCTTGGCTGGTGTAAAGGTAATGCTACAACTCACTGGACCCCTCGGTGTTGTACCGACCTTTGGCAGTTACTCCTTCGCTCTCACCTGCACCATCTCTAGAAGGTGTTATGGCTATGGTAACCCTTGGTTGTACAACTCATTCGTCTCTATCTTCCCTCACAGCTGACATGCCTTCTAGTGTACCCTTGGGTGAATCTTTCCTTCGCCCTAATCATGGTCATGAGGTGCCATCCAAAATGTATTATCTCCACTCTCACTCTTGGTGGATGAAATTGCCGGTGTGTCCTCACTTGGGCTGCCCTCATCTTCATCACCTTCATTCTCACTGTCCTACAACTCTTGTTGTCTCTTCTTCTTTGAGGATTGAGATTTCTCATCTTCGATTGTAAGTGTATCTAAATGCATCAAATAAAACATGGCCGACTTATTCGGTTGCACTTGGGTGAGAGGTTGGAACCATCCCCATTTGTCTATAGGTCCCTGTGTGTGGAGTGCTTCCAAGAAGAGCGCGATGGCATGATGACACATGTAAAATGTCTTGTGCTTGAGAGTTAAAAATTCCCTGATGTGTTCTGAGAGCACGATTGCCCAATTCTATATAGGGTTGTTCACGATCACATTGCTTCTATGACAAAATAACAAACATGATTATACTTTTCCTTGGTTGTTTTATTACTAAACTAATTGCAAGAAAAGAATGTCAAGAATAATTGGAACAAAACATGGGACAAAAGATGTAGACAAGTCAAGAAGATTTGATCTTCAAAACAAATTAAACGAAGGCTCAAATGAGTCTCCAAAAAGCAATCAATACACCAATTAAGCAGAAAAGAAATACATTCCATTGAATGCAAAACCAAGGAGAGAAGAAAGCATCCACAATGACCACTTTGTTTTAAAATATATCAAATATGATTTAAGGTTTAAAAAAACCTATCAATTTCATTAAAGTTTAAACAACAATTAATTGTTCTATAATTATTATAATTTATAAACTAATAAAACATTAAAGTGTCTTTCCTAGAAACAATTTGTCTTCTTTGTACTATCTTACTGACATTCACAAACAGTATTAACATTCTCTAATCATTTCAATTATTGCTTTTAAATAATAATATATATTTTTAAATTATATTAAAAATGAACTATTTATATTTGGCAAATTGTAATAAATATTATATTATAATATTTATTAATCCGTCAAAAATTGAAATATAGAATTAAATTATTTATATTTCATTCATGATAAATTGTAATATAAAAATATTATGATAAAAAATCATATAATACCATATATTCATTCCTTTTGGTTTTCACAAACAGTTTGTGTCTTTAATAATCAGTGAAACCCGGGGACGCACACCCCTCCCAAAACCTTGAAGTACTTGGAGTACCCGAGTACCTCCACCTTCGCCATAAATTGTACTTCTATTTTTTGATAAATTGAACTTCTATTTTTTGATAATTTGAATGTCTATTTGAATTTTGATTTTTGAATGTTACTATTGGGTATGTACTATGTTACTATGTTGAATGTTCAATGGTTCTGGTTCATGTTGCAATTTTGTTATGTTCAAGTATTTCAATTTGGTATTTTATACTGAAACATCATTTCATAACTAGCATTTCAA
The DNA here is from genome assembly GCA_027943335.1 of Chamaecyparis obtusa. NCBI lineage: Eukaryota > Viridiplantae > Streptophyta > Pinopsida > Cupressales > Cupressaceae > Chamaecyparis > Chamaecyparis obtusa. The sequence continues at coordinate 1,376,178 of BSBK01000899.1, forward strand.
GTTCTATATGTATAATATACAACACCCCCCTCTCCCCCCTCACACCCCCGCCGATGTTCCCCTGCTATTTGGAAATTGAGGTCCTTTGTCCCCCCGTCCTGGAAACTTGTCTTGGCGTCCCGATGTCCCCCAGTGCGGGTGTTACACTATTAATAATTTATATTTTTAGATTATATTAAAATAAACTATTTAAATTTGGTAGATTGCAATAAATATTATATTATTATATAATATTTATCAATCCATCAAAAATTGAAATATTATAATCAGAAATCATATAATACCATATATCCATTCCTTGTCGTTTTCAGAAACAGTTCGTGTCTTGTCTTTGATGTCTTTTTTGAATGTGTATTCAATGGAATGTCCCAAAGGCATGACATCATAAGAAATGAATTTAAACAGTGCACAATGTAACAGCCACATGCCCATGTGCTAAGCAGCAGCAGATATCATCCCAAACAAAAAATGAAATCATTGCAGAATGTTATAGCTACATCTGAATCCATTACCATAATTGTAAATAGTACTTATATAGAAACAATTCTTAACCGTGTTACATAACATGCTTATTTCATTGACCAGGGAAATGTCGTTGCAAGGAATGAATGAAATGATCGCCGAATCTCCATGGCAAGCTATCAATTAAATGATTGCAGCTTATTTACCCACATGTTCATCCACTTACATAATTGTATATGCAGAACAAAGTTAAACGCATCACAAATACCATGTAATATAAGAAGAACCTATTGTTCATATGATTATAAATGATGATAATGGAAGCGGTTGTTATAATTGGAACCTGATTTGTAGTTGTTTTCTATCCTTGTGTATTTGTGAAAGAGACTTTGATGCATGATGTGAATCTGCTAATAGAACCTACCTATTGATGCTATGATTATAAGTGATAATAATTGAAGTGGTTGTTATAATGAATTTAGATTTATGTTTTTTGATGGAGAATTGCTGTCATAATTTTTTAATACTACATAATTGTGCGACATGTTTCCCACTGTGCATTCCACTTGCATTTGTTTCGCAGTTCATGAACAACTTAGACCGACATGAATATGTAGTGTTGCAACGGACGACTATGTGTCTGAACCACCTACACAAATTTGACGTACAGTTGGGCCTTGCAATACCAATGTCCATCTGGGTCTTTGTTTTAAACTTGAAACAAATGTAGAGGGAATTTGTCGTACATTGTGCACAATTAGCAACTATTAGATATACTCATAGGGTAACACCCTTGTACAATTATCTATTGTTATTTACAATTGTTTATAGATATATACAACTATTTACATGTATCCAATTTGAAAAACCCTCTTTTCTTTACAATTTTTTTACGTAAAAACCGAAGACATATACATAGAACATTCTTAACCTCCGCATTCACACACTCCATCTAAACATAGGAGAACTTAAGCGATTTTGAAAACCCTCTTTCACTTTGAACGTTCTTTTCCCTCTTAAGATGAAAAATCGCCATATACAGAGAACAAAAAATCCTCTTTTGTTTTCGTTTTTATTTATTTTAAAACTAGAAATAATGATAGAACAACCAACAACCCCATACAAAAGGATGAACAAAAACCTGGTAAAAGCTGCAGTTCCTAATAAAAAGTCACCATATACAGAGAACAAAAAGCCCCTTTCATTTTTTTTTTCACAAAAAAATTAGAAATAATGATAGAACAAACAATGAACAACCACATACAAAAGGATAAACAAAAACCTGGCAAAAGCTACGGTTCCTGCCCTTCACCAAGCCGTTGACACTTTACAAATGCTCATGCAGACCGTAGACGGAGAATGGTACACCTTCATATACTGGCATTGATATAGTTGTTAGCAATATACACAGAACAAACTTATTCACATTCACAAATTTCAAGAACAAAAAACCCTCTTTTCTTTTCTTTTTTTTTTCACAAAACATTTATAAATAACTATAAAACAAACAACAAACAACCACATACAAAAGGATGAACAAAAACTTGGCAAAAGCTGCGGTTTGTGCCTTTCACCAAGTCGCTGAAGTTTTGCAAATGCACACGCAGACTGTAGGAGAATGGTACACCCACAGATACTGACATTGATATATTTGTTAGCAATATAGATAGAACAAACTTAAACTAATTCACAAATTCCATCTAAAAATATAAGAACTTTGCAAATTTTAAAAACCCTCTTTTGCTTTGGAATTTTTTCTCAAATAAAAAACCAACATAACAAGGCAAGAAACAATGACACACAAAAGAGCCAACTAAAAAATTACCATATACAGAGAACCAAAAACCCTCTTTCGTGTTCTTATTTTTTTTCACAAAACATTTACAAAAAATGATAGAACAAACAATGCGCAGCCACATACAAAAGGATGAACAAAAACCTGCCAAAAGCTGCGGGTCATGCTCTCCAATAAGTCGCCAAAGTTTTACAAATGCATACCTAAACCCTAGACAGAGAATGGTACACCCACATATATGCAAAAGAGCCAACAAAGACCTCAAAATTCTCTTCAACACAACCAAATCCTCTCCAACACAATTCTCTGCAACATATGCAAAATCCTCTCCAACACAATTCTCTGCAACACAAATAATAGCAAAACAAAACCAATAGTGCGGAAAACCCACAAAACATTCACCATAACCTCGAAAAATGAAGCGAGTACATCCCATTGAATGCACATTAACTCACAACAAGTTGGCCTCGTATTACAAACGCAAACCGTACCCTCGCCGAAAAACGAGAAATGGGGACCGTTACACGTCGGCATCAGGAAGCGCACAGAGGCGACACGTAATTGCCGACAGAAGAAAACCAGGACTGGGAACACGTCGGCATCGAGCAATGCATGCGAGTGGCACATAAGCGTCGGAAAGTGAAAAAACGGGACCGGATATGCCGCCGGTTTTTATTGTGGGATGGCTGACAACTTTTTGGCAGGTCATCCCCATATAGGATGCCTATCGGTGCAATAAGGTGAATGGGGCTAAGTTATGTAATTAATGGCCTTTAATGTCCTGTTTTAAAAAAATGTTAATTTAATGATATAACCCAAGGTAAACGCCATAAGATGAAAAAGCAAATATTTTAATGAGAAAAGCCAATGCCAAAATAGAACCAAGTTGAGGATATTATAAAAGCCTCCTCAACAAAATTGATTTTCATCATGCGATGATGGCTTTTGACTTGGTTTGAGATTGTTCTTGGGAATTGTGAAGAGACAAGGGTTTGTACAATTCATTTGCATTGAAGGGTGACAATTATTCAATGTTTTCAGCACTCTAAGATGGTTAAAGATCCATTGGTATTATGCATTCAATGATGGCTTTATATAGGAGCCATAAATGTGCTTAAATGCATAGTTTTTAGAAGAGTTTGAATTAGTTGTCAGAGGTAATAATGTCAGGGTTTGAGGTAGGAAGCCAGCAATAAAGAATCACAGCATTTAGACAGGGTTTGAGGAGTTTCTTTGAAACAGCTGATTCATATATGCAGCCACATGAATCATTAAGGGCTGGTGTCAATACTCTAGGGCAGTTCGATCAGAGTTTGGGGGCATCATTGCATCACAGAGTTAGGCGGCTAGCTGTTTATCAGCAATGTATGATATTTATGAAGCATCCTGTCACACTCCTACAAGCTGCAATTAGATACCAGGTTACAATAATTGCTGCAAATTCCATTTCTTGATTTCAATAATTGCAAGTGTTTGCAAAGTGATTTTCTATTGAATGAAATAAGTTATTACCTGTCTGAATTTTGCAAAAGTTAGAATTCATTTCATGCATTGCCAATTTATTTGCAAATCCATATATATTAACTATGTTACCAAATTCTTCCTTGGCAGACCCAAAGTCTGGTCCGGTTCTTGCAAAAGTCTGGTCCTTATCATATTCTTGCAAAAGTCTGCCCAAATTCTGTCAAACGAACCTGGCACAAACTTTGCTGTTTTTATGGCGAATTTGCAAATCTATGGTAGGATCCAGGCCGAATTTGGCCAAAAAATGAATTTTTTTGACTTTTTTAAAGGTTTTTTTTTTGTCTATTGTAGTCAATGCAACCCTCCAACCCTAAATTAGACCACTAAAAAGGCCAAAAAGGTAAAAAAATGTCATTTGGACTAAAACATTAATATATATGGTGGTATATTTTGCTATGTTGCTTTACTATTAGCAAAGTGGTGTATGAACTTATTTGCTGCTGCATATATACATATACATACATATATATAAGCATATGTTTTTGTACGGACGAACCCAAAATGAATTCGAACCCAGCCCCCCAAAAATTGAATAATTTCAAACCCGAATCTCGAACCCGCATCCGAACCCGAATCCGAGTGCAAATCCGAATCCGAACCAGCAACTTAGTATATTAATTCTCAGAAAGACAAAAATTCCAGAACACAAAAAAATTACAAATTATTCAAAAACCAAATTAGCCAGTGTCAGTTGGATAGAGGTTGAGCCAGCAGGGCTCATCACATAGAGCTTCAACAACTGTTGGACTGATGACAGATGCAGTTCTGGAGTGAGTCCGAAGGTTGAGGCCAGTGAGCCCAAGTTAAATACAAAGGCAAAGTTATTTGTGAGAATAAAAAGTCTAATCTGAAGATCCAGATAGGGCACTTCGACAAATTCGTGGTGAAGGGTCTGCCAAAGTTACTACAGGTTTCCACTAATGCAGTAGTAACACAACTAAGGCTGGTGCAGTCAGTAATTACCTCGGAGTTGCCAACTAGGATGAGGTCTGAGATCTCTGTGGCAGAAATCATATTGGCCAAGTATATGCTATAGATTATGGAGGATAAATTAGGTGAAACTTATCTCCTAGAAGAGTTAAATTGACACACTTAGAAATATGTTGAATGTGGTGGCTCGACAGTGCAGTTGATGACTTGCTCAGATAGGTGTTTTTGCAGGCCAAAATTCATAAGGTAGTGGCAATGTCTTATTTTCCATTGAATGATTTTATGGCAGATGTATAGAAGTTTGGCCATACAAGCCACAGTTCAGGTAGAGGATGTTATTATTTTAAAGGTTCTCTAGTATCTCTCTCAATGGAAAGATCACAGTCAAGCATGTTGGAAATTAAGTAGATGATTAGGTGATAGATAAGTACTACATTTCAACCTGTTTCTTAATGGAGTACATAATCTTATGGAAAAACAAGTGTTAACAAGTTTAACAACATTTTTACCTCTTTAAAAGTGCATTTTAATGCCCTATTGCAAATAAAAAGAAAAAGAAAAAAAAGAAAAAGAAAAAAGAAAAAAAAAAGAGAGTATTTAAGAAAACTGCCATAACCAAAAAACTGATTTTTAAAAATAAAAATACAGTGGGAAGGCATATAAACATGAAAACAACAATTTGTTAGCCTGCTGCAAGAGTAAAAGAATTTGAAAACAATACATTTCAAGTTTGGGGCAAGTGCCCAAAAAGAAAATTTGAAATTTTTCCATTTAATTTATTTAGCATATTTTATTATTATTTTGCATATGGCACCAATGGACAATGAAAAACCTTATGGTCTAATGGTTCATTGCGTTGAATCACAACAATCCAAAACTAACTTCGAAATTTGAGAAAAAAAGGTCAAATTGCAAAATTGTCAGATTTCTTGCTATATTATCAAACAGAAAACAGATAATTCCATTGATTTGGAAGCATTAATGAGAAACTTATTTCTTTTTCAATTTATAGCTCAATCTTAAGATTTTTTTTTTGTTTCTATTTGAGGTTGTGTCCTGAAACACTGCACAAATGCATGTTTTTTTTTTTGATAAGTGCACAAATGCATGTTTTTACTATTAAAGGCTCTAATACATTTCTGTTTCATCATTCGTAGGGACATGTTGGAGCTGCAATTGCATATGGAGCACTTATTTTCAAAGGTAGAATTAATGTTTAATATAAATTATTTAATTGTCTGGTATAAATTTGAACTGATAAACAACATTTTCTAATCACTTTTAACACACGCAATTATATTTTTCTCGACAAGGCTAACTGCACGGTTAATGTTAGATGCCATCCAAGGAAAGGGAGATATAGGTGTTTGGCAATGAAGATGCTGGTTAGCAGGAAACAAATGGCCAGTTACTAGTGAACATGCATCATTTGTAGTCTTTAGCCCAAAGAAAATTGTTTCTATTTTAGTCAACAACGATCAATTAGTATATACTGATCATCTGATTCTTCTTGTCTACAATTAGTAAATCAAAATGATATTTATGATAGTCAATGCCTATCTTCTAACAAAATGTAGTAAATTATGCTTCTTAATACTAATCTGCTTTCGTTTCACTGATCCTTAATGCATGTTTCAGCACACTTCTTTTGGCTCTCACATATGAAATGGTCCTAGAAATTGTAAGGCTGACCATTATAATATATGTTCTGACTACTTTTGGACAGCACATATTTTAAAAAGTCTATGTCGAATTCAGATTAGCATGTGAACTCAATACAACATATGAAGCCATAACAATATGTAAGGGATAGAAGATACTATTCTAAAAGGAGGGTTGAAGTTTGAACCACTGACAACTATGTTTGAATTGCTTATTGATGAAACCTGATTCACCTACATTTATGTCAACCAGGAGAAGCATTCACACTGTAAACCTGTCATATGATTGATAATGAAATTATGTCTATAGGTTGCCTTGTATCAAGTCCGAATGAAAAAATACATCGTTCTATTTCTTTATCTTGGCTCACTAACCATCAATTGGTAATTGCTAGGTGCACGTGAGTATTTGGTCTTAGGGTCTTTTACCTTAATGTTTGATTGGGAGGATATGACAAATTGCGAGAGGCATAACTTACTTAGCTTACCTCTTTATGGGGAATAAAATCAATTGTCCTGTGGCTTTGACCATTTGCATCATTGCTACATGTGAGCTTTAATTTTTGTTTATATCTTTCTTCCCTCTCTATGTTTATACAATAATTGATATAAAAAGGTGAAGTCGTGTTGAACTCAACATACATAAGAAGAGTTAAGTAAAACTTTGCAAACTCCGAATGGATCCAATTCTGTGCAGAATAATTATTGGTAGAAAAACACCAAAATGAAATTGTATTAACAAAATAAACGAAAGCATTGTTGTCTGCAATTTTGTATTTGCAAAATTTGGGAAACCCTATGCGATTTTTCATAGATTCGTAGGTAGGCATTCTAAAGACGTTTTTTGAAGGCAATTGATTATACTCTGAATCGCCCGAAGTTTCTCATCCTATAGATGTCATTTTTGGAGATTTTCATTGAGTTTTTTTTTGTCTTTCTTACAATTTTGGGTATTTCTTTCCTAACTGCAAGTGCTTGATTTTTGGAAATCTCAAGTCTTAGATCGATTTTTCTTGGTTGGTTTGATTGTTTTTGTTTCTCTTTGCGTCCTAGGTCTTTGGCTTTTTGAATTTTGGTCGTTTTGATACATGCTATATTCAAGAGAAAATGAAGGTTGAACGTACTTGTAATTAGGCTTTTAAACCCCGATTGCAAGTTGTCTTTGTAAATCTATCCGGATTGCAATTGTTATTTTCTTCTTTAAAAGGCATGAAATTTATATTATTAAATTAAATGGCTTTATTGGAACTTGTTTGTGAGTCTTTATATCCCTATTCATCTATTTTCAGGTCTTTTCTAAGACATTACAAGTTTTTGGACTTGTAAATGATAAAGAAAAGTCCGATGGTATATAAAAGAGGAATATAAAACGTTTTTAAAAGCCTTTAACACTTGCAATCAGGATTTTATATCCCGATTACAAGGCATTAGTATTTTGGTCGCCTTGTTTTAACTTGCAAGTAAGTTTCTAAAGCTCGACGTCGGCTTTTAGGTGTCTAAAACCAAGTATTTTAAACTTGTCAAATGTCCAATAAAGCCCAACTCTCCTCTAGTCAGCTTTTTGAATGTAGAATACAAGGATTTTTAACTTGTAATAGCCATTTCAAAACCCTATGCATATCTCGCGAGTTGCCTTTGGGATTTTTATTGCAAAGCTCAAATTTTCAGGCCTGTGTGTAGGGTTCTAAAGCCCGCAAATGGATGTCTACAAGTTTTCGATCTTGTATTGTGACGGGAGGAGATTGTAACTGGAGCTTTCTATGCGATTACGGGAGGAGATTATAATTGGAGCTTTCTGTGCGATTTTGTCTTTTAAAAATTTGCCACTTGTCCAAACTTGTCCAGAACTGGACACACTTAACATATGGAGTTTTTCATTTGTTTTTGATTCAGGACTCTTGGAAACTCCATATAAGCCTTCGTTTTGAGATTTTGAGTTAAGGTGTGTAGTTTTATTTGTCTTTTGCAACTCCAATCGAGAATATTAGAAGTGTTTTTGCATTTTAAACCACTTCCTCAGCATTGTGAACCACGCTTTTGATGTTTTAGGGCACGTTTATTCAGACATTTTTTACATTTGGAGGCATTCAAGAGTTGCATATAGCATCTTTGCCTGTTCATTTGAGTTTTTTTCATGCATATGATAAATGCTTTGTGAATTTCCTTGCATTCAGTCAAGGGTTTTGTTAGCATCTCTCTTCCATACTCTACTCTGCAAAACACATTTTGTTTTTACATTTGGTTTTCATTTCAAAGAACTTGTAATCATATGAAGGTTTTTCTTAAAAAGTCAAGTCTCTCATGCGCTGCATTACAGTAGAAACCTGTTTTTGCCATGATCATTTCCTTCTCATAATAAGCTAAAACAAAGCATATAGCTGCAGACCAAGAAGATGTAACAACAATCATTTTGAAGTTGCTCTTGTATGTGCAAAATCAGACAAAGCTACAGCAGAACCTCATGCTGTTTTCATGCCTTCATTAATAGCTGTTCCAGTTATATTGAAGCCTTAAATATCAATTCTGAGCACTTACTTGATGTTGCCATGATTGTTTGTCTATGCCTGACTTGCTATTGGTCTTATGAGACCCAATCTAAAACAAAGCATATAGCTGCAGACCAAGAAGATGTAACAACAATCATTTTGAAGTTGCTCTTGTATGTGCAAAATCAGACAAAGCTACAGAAGAACCGCATGCTGTTTTCATGCCTTCATTAATAGCTGTTCCAGTTATATTGAAGCCTTATATATAACTGAAATGGTCACAGGCTTAAATACATGCTATATTTTAAGAGAAAATGAAGGTTCAAGATACTTGTAATCGGGCTTTTAAACCCTGATTGCAAGTTGTCTTTGTTAAATTATTGTGTGTTCGTGTTTAATATTCATTGAGACAATCATGATATATATATACCATATATTATTAAATCGACTGTCAAACATGATTAACAAGTTAGGAAGTCACGTATGTATCGTGACTGGCATATGCTAAAGGAAGTCGCGTATACACACCGTGACTGGCATATATGAACAGTCACTGTTCGCATATGTCAGTCACGATGGTATCGTGACTGTCTTATACATTGCTCATGCCGCCGGTTGTTTTGCAACATATTTGCGCTGGGAACAAAACGTTAATCTTATGTTAATATGATTTGTTAATACGAACAGTCATGGCTTATCATATATGATAAGTCATGACTGTTCATATTGACATCCTCTAAATTCAATATATATAGTCATTGTGTTTGGTAGAATCAATCAATAACCAAGGCAATTGTATTGTACTGCATACTTCATTATATATATATCTGATCTCCTGATTTATAATTCCTTAACATGGTATCAGAGCCAAGTCATTAAAAGGAGATAAAAAAAAAACAAACCTATATAATCTAGAGTTAAGCATATTCTTAAAACCTTCGAAATTGTTGAGTACAATTTTTTGAAATGGTCCATTGAATGAGAATGGAAGATAGGTTAGAAGGACCTTCAAATTTTATATCTTGGAGAACTCGGCTTACCTCTCTTCTTATGGAACTTGAGTTAGAGGAGTATATAGAGAAAGATATTAAAATACCCGAAGATGAGATAGAGAAAACAACATGGAAAAGGAGAAACAATAAAGCCAGAAAATTAATAATTGATTCTGTAAAAGACTCAATTCTTCCTAGCATATCCAGAATTACCAATGCTTTTGAAATGTTTAAAATTATTCAAGACACATTTGAGATCAACAATGCCAGTAGAATGCTAACATTGAAAAATCAACTTCTAAATATGAAAATGAACAAAGAAGAAACAATCACTTCTTACTTCTTGAGAATCTCTAAAATTAGAGACCAACTGCTTTGCATTGGAAATATAGTAGAAGACTCTGAACTCGCTCTAATTGCTCTCAAAGGTTTACCCACCTCATGGGAAACCTTCATTCAATGTATAAGCACCAGACCACCTTTACCTAAATTTGAGCAACTAAAGAACGATTGTACCCAAGAGGAATCCAGGCTAGCTTCTAGAGGAATGGGGTCTAGTAATGGAAATGAATTACAAGCTCTCCACATTAAAAGCAACAAGAAAACATCTCACAAAAGGAAGAGAAAATTCAGACAATCAAACAATGGGAAACACTTCAATAAAAAGGATCTTTCCATGGTAAAATGTTACAAATGTGACAAATACGAACATATTCACAAATATTGTCCTGAAAAACAAAAAATACAAGCAGCCCTAGCGGAAGTAAAAAAAATTGAAATTACACTCCTTTTCTTGGCCTTAGCAAGTGAATTAAATTCTAACAAAAGTACGTGGATAATAGATAGTGGTGCATCCAGACACATCACTGGATTCAGAGATCAATTTGAAACCTTCTCCGAGAACTCTTCAGAAGAGGTAACTATTGGTGACAACTCCTCTTATCTAGTAAAAGGAATTGGGACCTGTTTGATAAAGATAAGAGATGGAGTAACTCTACAGTTGAAAGAAGTTTTGTATGTACCAGGAATTAAGAGAAATTTAATCTCCATTTTTGGACTAGCTGATCAAAGATACAGGGTAACCTTCAATGAAGACAAAGTCTTTCTCTGGACTAAAAATTCTAATATAAAAAATGCCATTCATATAGGGAACAGAGATGGTAGCTTGTACAAGCTATGTAATGAACAAAAGGTAGCCCTAAATCACAATGTTCATCAGAATAATGAGATTTAGCACAAAAGACTAGGTCATATTAGATATAGTGCCCTTCCAACATTGTCTAAGATCACCTCTGGCATACCTCCCCTGAAATCTGAACACTCTAGCATTTGTAAGGGATGTGCATTAGGGAAGAACATTAAAGGATCTTTTCCCCCAAGTGAACATAAGTCAAATAACATTCTAGAACTCATCCATACTGATGTGTGTGGACCTATGTCTACCCCTTCCTTCTTTGGTGCCCTATATTACTTAATCTTTGTGGATGACTATTCAAGGAAATCATGGATATATTTTTTAAAACTTAAAGAGTCAAGTGAGGTTCTAGCCAAATTTCAAGAACTCAAAGCACTAGTAGAAAACCAAACCAGTAAGAAAATCAAAATTCTTAGATCAGACAATGGTGGGGAATTCACCTCTGAAAATTTCAAAAACTATTGTAAATCTGTTGGGATTAAGAGGGAGTATACTGTAGCTTATAATCCTCAACAAAATGGAGTAGCAGAAAGGAAGAATAGAACCATCATTGAAGCAACAAAGGCCATGATGCATGACCAAAATATTCACATATCATATTGGGCAGAAGCCGCTAACACTGCGGTTTATATTCAAAACAGATGTCCTCATGCTATACTAGAAAACACCACACCAGAAGAAGTATTCATAGGAGTCAAACTTGACTTAAGTCACTTAAGGGTGTTTGGCTGTCCGGTATATATACATGTACCAAAAGAGAAAAGGACGAAGTTAGAACCTTTTGGCAAGAAAGGTATTTTTCTAGGCTACAATGAGGACTCTAAAGGATACCGTATACATATACCGGGTCAGAAATCAGTAGAAATAAGCAGAGATGTTAAATTTGAAGAAAACTTCCTATCTACAGAAAATGAAGATAATATTTCTACAAATTTTGATAGAGAGCCCTCAATTGAGAATGAGAGGGAGGATAACAATTCAAACATGGATTCAGCACCTATAAATAATGAAGAAACAATCCTTGACTTCGAACCTTCTTGCTCAGATAATGAAAATAATACAAAGAGACCATTATGGGCTAGAAAAATGCTTGAGGAGAACAATGTGGAACCAGCACAAATTTTCAGAGAAAACAAAAGAACTAGAACTCAAAAATGTTACACTGCTCTTCTAACTGAACTCTCAGAATCTGAACCTGTTAGTGTTGAGAAAGCCTTATCAGATCAAGCCTAGAGGGAAGCAATGGTTGAAGAATATCAGTCCATTCTAAAAAATGATGTATGGGATATTGTTCCTAGACCTAAACATAAGTCAGTTGTATCATTAAAATGGTTATTCAAAATCAAATATGCACCAGATGGGAGTATTGATAAACACAAAGCTCGGTTTGTTGCAAGAGGTTTCTCACAAAAGGTAGGCATTGACTATGAAGAAACTTTTGCTCCAGTAGCACGATACACATGTATCAGAACCATACTTGCCATTGCAGCCTCTAAAGGATGGAAAGTACATCAGATGGATGTTAAGACAACATTTCTAAATGGTAAAATTGAGGAAGAAGTTTACATTGAACAACCGGAAGGATTCTTCACCCATGACAAAGATAAATACGTATGCAAGTTAAAGAAAGCACTCTATGGACTTAAGCAGGCTCCCAGAGCATGGTACGAAAGAATCGATCATTACTTGAGCAAATTAGGGTACTCTAAGAATACTGCAGACCCTAATATATACTTCAAAAATGAAAAAGGTGACATGATAATTCTAGTTCTCTATGTCGATGACTTACTCATTACAGGAGAAGACTATCTTATTGATAAATGTAAAAAGGATCTAGTAGCTGAATTTGACATGAAGGATATGGGCCTACTTCACTACTTCTTAGGTCTTGAAGTTATTCAAAAGAAAGATCACATTCTTCTAAGTCAAAAGAAGTACATCTCTGACATTCTGAACAGATTTGGTATGACAGATTGTAAACCTTTAGCTACACCCATGGAGACAAACCTTCACAAGTTAAAAGATGAAGCAGAAAATTCAGAACTTGTAGAAAATTCAGAACTTTACAGACAAATAGTTGGATCTCTCATGTTTCTGGTAAACACACATCCTGACATTTGCTATGCCACCAATGTACTAAGCCACTTCATGTTTGAACCCAAGCAGATACACCTAATGGCTGCCAAACACATTTTGAGATATCTAAAAGGAACAAGTGAACTTGGGCTAAAATATGACAAGACTGAAATCCAACTTCAAGGTTATTTAGATTCAGATTGGGCAGGAAGTTCCTCAGATTGTAAGAGTACCACAGGAGTTTGCTTCAGTTTGGGTTATGCAGTAATTTCTTGGTTTAGTCGGAAACAATCTGCAGTTGCTCTGAGTTCAACAGAGGCTGAATACATGGCCGCATCCATGGCAGCTCGAGAAGCAGTATGGTTAAGAAAATTACTTTTTGACCTATTTGGTAAATCTTTAGTACCCACTATTATTCATTGTGACAATTAGAGTTGTATCAAGCTCTTAGTAAATCTTGTTTTTCACAATCGGTCAAAACACATAGAGATCCCATATCACTATGTGAGAGATATGGTAGACAGGAAGATCATTAAACTGGTATATATCAGTACTGAAGAACAAAATGTAGATATCTTTACTAAACCTCTTGCAAAAGTAAAGACAGATTTCTTCAGAAGGAAAATTGGTTTGATCAAAATCTGAATGTAATTATTAATGTACATTTCTATTCATGAATATAATATTGAAATATTTCAAAATTGTGAAGATGACGATCTTTTGTGTATATAGGTTACTATGTCAAGGTGACGATCTTGACTGTAGTAACCAGGCTTCAAGATCGACTCCCATAAGGGTCTGTCCCGGATAGGACCAGACATCTTGTTGCTTATGTTATTACTTGTTGGGTAATAAAGTTGTTAGGATCGACTCCCGAAAAGGGTTTGTTCCGGATAGGACCGGACATCTTAACATTTACATTGTTACTGTGTAATAACTCATCATGATCGACACTCTGTATGTGTCTTGGATTGGGCCAAATATCATGATTGAAAAGTTCTACAAATTCTATTAAACTCTCTCTCAAGAGGGAGTGTTAAATTATTGTGTGTTCGTGTTTAATATTCATCGAGACAATCACGATATATATATATATATATATATATATATATATATATATATATATATATATATATATATATATATATACACCATATAATAATTAATATGTAAACGAGATTATTAAATCGATTGTCAAACATGATTAACAAGTTAGGAAGTCACGTATGTATCGTGACTGGCATATGCTAAAGGAAGTCGCGTATACACACCGTGACTGGCATATACGAACAGTAGTCACGTATGTATCGTGACTGGCATATGCTAAAGGAAGTCGCGTATACACACCGTGACTGGCATATACGAACAATCACTGTTCGTATATGTCAGTCACGATGGTATCGTGACTATCTTATACATTGCTCATGCCGCCGGTTGTTTTGCAACATATTTGCGCTGGGAACAAAACGTTAATCTTATGTTAATATGATTTGTTAATACGAATAGTCATGTCTTATCATATATGATAAGTCATGACTGTTCATATTGACATCCTCTAAATTCAATACATATAGTCATTGTGTTTGGTAGAATCAATCAATAACCAAGGCAATTGTATTCTGCTGCATACTTCAGTATATATATATCTTATCTCCTGATTTATAATTCCTTAACAGTCTTTGTAAATCTATCCCGATTGCAATTGTTATTTTCTTCTTTAGAAGGCATGAAATTTGTATTATCAAATTAAATGTCTTTATTGGAACTTGTTTGAGTCTTTATATCACTATTCATCTATTTTCGGGTCTTTTCTAAGACATTACAAGTGTTTTGGACTTGTAAATGATAAAGCAAAGTCCGACGGTATATAAAAGTGGAATATAAAATGTTTTTAAAAGCCTTTAACACTTGTAATCGGGATTTTATATCCCGATTAGAAGGCGTTAGTATTTTGGTCACCTTGTTTTAACTTGCAAGTAAGTTTCTAAAGCTCAACATCGGCTTTTAGGTGTCTAAAACAAGTATTTTAAACTTCCAATAAAGCTCAACTCTCCTCTAGAGGGCTTTTTGAATGCAAAATACAAGGATTTTTAACTTGTAATAGCCATTTCAAAACTCGATGCATAATTGGCGAGTTGCACTAGGGATTTTTATTGCAAAACACAAATTTTCAGGCCTACGTCTAGGGTTGTGAAGCCCCCAAATGGATGTCTATGAGTTTGCAAGCTTGTATTGTGACGGGAGGAGATTGTAACTGGAGCTTTGTATGTGATTTTATCTTTTAAAGATTCGCCACTTGTCTAGAATTGGAGGGCTCACTTAACAGATGGAGTTATTCATTTGTTTTTGAAATAGGACTCTTGGAAACTCCATATGAGTCTTCGTTTTGAGATCTCGAGTTAAGGTATGCAGTTTTATTTGTCTTTTGCAACTCAAATCGAGAATATTAGAAGTATGTTTGCATTTCAAACCACTTCCAAAGCATTATGAGCCACGTTTTTGATGTTTTAGGGCACATGTTGAGACATTCTTACATCTAGAGGCATTCAAGAGTTGCTTACGGCGTCTTTGCTTGTTCATTTGAGTTTTGTTTGTGCGTATGATAAATGCTTCGCGAATTTCCTTGCATTCAGTCAAGGGTTTTGTTAGCATCTCTCTTCTATACTCTGCAAAACACATTTTGTTTTCATTTCAAAGAACTTGTAATCACATGAAGGTTTTTCATAAAAAGTCAAGTTTCTCATGCGCTGCATTACAGTAGAAACCTGTTTTTGCCATGATCATTTCCTTATAGTAATAAGCTACCTGCATTTCGGGTTACATAAGAGTCATTACAAGTTTTCAAAATTAAGCAAAATGCAAATAAGATGCTTCCTCCAATTTCCGGTCTGAGGATTTGCATTATAAATGATCACCAAAATGAGAATGCAAGTGTGTTACTTGCCAGTTGTTTGTCTATGCCTGACTTGCTATTGGTCTTATGAGACCCAATCTAAAACAAAGCATATAGCTGCAGATCAAGAAGATGTAACAACAATCATTTTGAAGTTGTATGTGCAAAATCAGACAAAGCTACAGCAGAACCTCGTGCTGTTTTCATGCCTTCATTAATAGCTGTTCCAGTTATATTGAAGTCTTAAAATCAATTCTGAGCACTTACTTGATGTTAATTTTCTATGGAGTGGAGGAACATTTATACTAGCTTAAGAGGATTTGATCAGAACAGTGATAAAAATGACAATGAGAAGAGATGCTTAGGATAAGGGCATTCTAAGGAGAACAACAGATCAATACCATTTTAGTAAATATGATGGACAGTCAAGTGTAATTACAATAAGCTTTTGTGACAGCCATTAGTGGTCAACATGTCTCATTACAGTGGTAAGAAACACGAAGATGCAGATTGGTTGCTAAGATAGAGATTGGTCCTATGACAGTTCGAGCAAAGTTCAAATAACAGCCAATGCAAGGGTGAAGGTGTTGTTTCTTAAAGGTGTCTTCATACTTCAACCTTCTCACTTCAATTCAACCAAGAGTACTTCCCCTAAAAAATGGGGAAGCCAGCACTAATCCCATACATGTGATGAGGTTGAAGATAGTTGGCTGTAATGTCCCATTTTGAGCGAGCGTTGGAGTTAGTGGATTTAGCCTATCAGGCTAATTCTGGTGATTAGAGGACCTTGATGTGGGTTTTGGCCTGTTTTGAGGGACTTACTATTTATAGCAAGTCAACAGTTGGTTCCGATGAGCTTAGATGAATTAGAGGAATTAAATGATGCTCTCAGTTTTTATTTTTGGCTTCCGGTTGGGGCTCCAAGATTTTTGGAGGGAGTGTCTATTTTTAGAAAGTCATTCTGTCAAGTTTATTCATCATCTTTCATCATCAAGATCACTCTTGTGCTGTCAGATTTTGATTCTGATGCTTCCTCAGTCATTTTCGCAAGATGGGTGAATTATGATTATTATTTAATTAAATCGGCTAAGGTTGCCATTTTTATTGGGAATCTATTTTGGGTATCTTAGTGTTATAGCTCATTGGAACCGGCTTGAGAAGTTTTAAATCTTTAACTCATAAAACAGGGACCCTATGTGTCAGAATAACATTATTTTAATGAAAGGGTCATTTTCAGCATTAAAGTGAAGGGAAATATAATAGTTTATTATATTTCAAATGTGCAACCATAAAGCAAGTGGCTTTTAAGTGAAAGTGTCATTGAGAAGCTATGGACAAATATTATATATACAGCCTTATGAGAATTCGAACCTCATTCTTGACTTGTGCATTTTTATGAAGTTTTTGATGTGGAGAAGTTTGGCAAGGGTTTGAGGACCAATTCATCTCTTCTGCAATTTGAATCATCGTTTGTGGTGGTGAATTTTGCTTTTGAATTCTTGAAATTCAATACTGATTCTGTGTATGCACATTCGGTGTTGTTGTATACCAAATTTGAGAAGTTTCAAGCAACTACATCTGAGATTGAGGGTTTTAATATTCTGGTTCGAAATTCTTCAAAGTTCATATATTTTTGGAGGCTGAATTATTTTCAGAAGAAGCTGCAATTCATGCCATAGAAGCTACACACCAATTCCCATAGGCTGCGTTTATCTCAAGTGCCAGACATAGGTGTTTTGGAGGCCTGCGTAATTACTTGGAGGGCTGCGTTTCATGCCTTCAAGGCTGCGTATTGATTTTGGAGGCTTGTGTTCCTTGTTTGGTGGCTGTGATTTCTTGCTGGCATGCTACCTTCCTTTAAAAGGCGCCATGTTAATACTTATCGGTTACTGAGAGGGGGGGGGTGAATCAATAAGTACTCTCTGTTAGACTTTTTTAATTATGAACTTGTTAACCCTAACTGATAAACAGAATATAACAGTCATTCATAAGCATAAACAAAATTACACAGATCAACACAAGTATTTATACATGGAAACCCTCTATTAGAAGGGAAAAAAACCACGGTGAGACAGAGCTCACAACTTCACTACTTCAGAATGAAGGCGCCCTGTTAGGAGCTTACAAAGCACTGGTTAAGGTGCTACCCGGTTAAGGGATTTTACAAGAGATCTGTTAAGATCTAAACTTTGTTAGGAGTTGCTTGGTTACAGGACTTTGAACATCAACAAGATGTTACCCTGTTAGGGGATTTTTACAACGAACTGATTAGGTCCACCCTAATATAGGGATTTAAATATGCTTTCACCACTGATAAAAGTAATGATCTGTTATGACACTGAATGTCTGATTAGATTATACCTCTTTCTCTAGTTGCCTGGCTGTTGATCTCTGCTACCTCTGTGTTTGCAGCTCTTCTCTCAGAAGATGTCTCTCCTCTTCTCTATGTAATCACCCATAATCAACAACAGCATACTTTGCGTCCTATGACTAATATTTATACAAGAGTGATCCTCTTGACTCACGGAACCGCCAAGGAGTAAACTTGACCATAAAATATGCAACGCAAGAAAGCCGTACGTTATGATCTAGAGTTTATCTTGAGATCATCCGTAGAATTTAAAGCTAACTCTTGTTGAAAGGTTAACTTTACATCGGAGTAATGGACGTCTCGCATAATCAGGCTCTTAACTCAAACTGCTTCCGCAGAATCCGGTGCGGATCTTTTAGGCAGTTCGACCGGTGTATTTCATACCCGGTTTCAACTCTGTATGACTTCTGAGACCGGTACTGGATCGTCTACCGGTGTAGACCATTCATTGCATCAACCGGTGCATACACTCAATTTACAGTCTACCAGTGGCTTCTAAGTAACGTGAGTGACCGGTGAACTTTTACCGGTACATGGAGTTTGTAGGTTTTACACTAATGACAACTTAAATTCCTAACACGCCAATATGATTTTAGATTTATGTAATGTTATTTGAGCAAGGATTTATTACTGAAATTGTTCATTTTGTGAATTGGAAGTTAGAAATTATCTGCTGTTATTGTTATTTATATTCTGGAAAAGAATTAAAAAAATCAAATATTATCAAAACAAAACACAAAATTTGCAAACGATTCAGTATCTTCAGCAAAGAGCTAGACAGGTTCTTTACATTGGCCGAGGACACAAAGCTAGACAATCACATGACAAGGCCATACAAAGAGGTGAATGAGAGATAGGAATAATTGAGAGCATAGAATGCTTTCAAGACTGAAACGGGCATGAAAAGATGCTTTCCGAAGTAACGATCATTATGATGCAGAACAATCAAGAATGCAGGTTTCTGTTCTGGTACAAGATACTTTCACCCAAATCTGAGTACTTCAATCACATAGCATCCTGTAGCAGCATAAGGAATGTGACAAAGGATGATGTAACGGGAGTCGTGTCTTGTCAGGCACTTAGTTTGTTTTTCATTATACATTTTGTAATTTTGTTATTGACAAATTACATGGAATGTAAAAACAAGATGTAATTGCATGTGATAGTATCACTTGCAAGTTATAACATGTAATCACATTGGAGGACATTAGGACTTGCAATGTTGAATAAGTCAACTGTAAATAGTTAGTTGTTGAATAAGTCGCGATTAGTTGGGTTTCTCCCACTTTTCCCTCTCAGCCCCTCACCTATAAATAAAAGAGGGTGCTCTTTGTAATATGATCTTTTGTTGATGGAAGAAAACTCTCCCAGTTTGTATATGCACTCTAAGACTTTGAGCTTGGATGTAAATGAAATTGCTTTCAATAAAAGAGGTAGGTTGTTAAGAGACTTTGTGCCAATCCAAACTGTGATGTAATGACATTTTCTTGAGTTGTTTGTGAGTTTTATGCTTTTGTTCAAGAGGGATTTGAACTCAATCTTGCAGACTTTGAGTTGCATATTGCGTTTAGAGTTATAATTTGGTTTTAGATTTGGTCTTGTAGACTTTGAGCTGCTTATCAAGTCAAAGATTAACATAGGACACTCAAGCAAGAGAATAGCTTGCAGACTTTTTGTTGCTTCTCTTTCTTCTTTTGTGCATACAGGGTGAAATATGTGTTGGTGACTTTGAGTTGCACGTGTTTTTCATTCTCATTCTCAAAATCTCATAAGGAGCCATGGAAAGACTTTGAGCTTTCATGAGCTTCTTGGTTACATAGAATGCTGGTACGCTGAAGATTATTCTCACGTCTAATCTTCTGTTTATCAGAATTATTGCTCCAACAGATACTTTGTAAGTGAATTACACTATTGCTTTAAGATTCTATTTCAATAGTAACATCTGTTCTGAAATAAGAGAATATGATTAATGTCCCGTCGTGATTTATCTTAGTGTAAATAGTAGTTAAGTGTTTTGCTTATTCTAGTAGCAATAAAAGTGGGTAGCCTTCCATAAGAAGTAGGAGAGACAGTGTCTCACATGCTGTGGCTGGAACCACTGTTTTGCAATTGATCCTAAAAACTGTCGGTTGCAAAATATCCACCAAACAAGCACCAAAATGAAATTTTGTTGACAAATTATACAAGGAAAAATATAGTTCCTGTTACAAGATGTAGTTGATGTTTCTCTGCAGGGTACCTAGGGGGAATTCTTAGTTTTTCCTCTATATTATGAATTTCTCAACATATGGATGAAACTACAATGTTAAGAAAATATTGGTCTCTAATTCAGCAACAACTGATATTGCTAACAAAGTGAGCCTCTAACTGAAAGCATTTGGTAAATGCCTCAAAATTGAAGGAAAAATCTGAAAATGCCCATTTTTCTTTTTAATTTGTTCACCATGACTATGTATGGACCCCCATCTTGGCAGAAATGAAAATAAACTTAATTAATCTTAGAACCAAATATTGAGTGTTCTAGAAATTGCACTTTTTATATTCTTATTGTTACAAGATTCAAGAATTGGCAGATTAACAAATTTTCGGATGATTGATTGATTAACAGAGGAACAAATGTGTTCCTTATAAAGAATTACAAGGACGGTGTTTCTAAAAGAAACAACGTAGACTAAAGACGAAATTAGAAACAAAACTGAAGACACGATTCAAGAATTGGCAGATTAACGGATTTCCGGATGATTGATTGATTAACTGAGGAACAAATGTGTTCCTTATAAAGAATTACAAGGATGTTGTTTCTAAAAGAAACAGCGTAGACTGAAGACGAAATTAGAAACAAAACTGAAGACAGGATAGGAAACATTCCTATCTGGACTAAAGACGAAAGAGACAGGATAGGAAACATTCCTATCTAGATTGAAAGACGGACTATAGACAAGTAGTTGACCATTATAGAAAGTATTTAACTAAGGAGATAATATCTTAATAAAGATATTAAAGATTTTATCTTAATACCCTCCCTTAATGGTCAATGTACGGATGTCAGAACATTCTGTGATAACTGAGACCCTCCCTGGATCTACAAAATGCTGAAACCAAGAAGCTTTGCCATAAGAGTGCTATGACTCAAAATAGACTGCAATTACAAAACTTCGTTTTTGTGGAAAAAATGGTAAAAACCCAGAATCCCACGCAACCTTGTGTACTACAGACAACATGAAATGATTTTTAAGGAGAAAATCAACAAACCCAAAAACAAAAACAGAAACAGATTCAAAAAGCGAAAAATGCAGCTTCGCCTTGGTCAGGAAGCTCGGCAACTTTTGCTGTTGGCTGGGAAGCATTTTGCTTCACTTGGGCAGCCAAACGTTTTTGATAAGTTTTATGGCCTTTTCGGCAAATATCCCCCTCTTGAGCAAATCGATATGGTAAATAATAATAATAAATATTGGTTATATTTATTATTCATTGTTTATCAAAATTAATATATATGTTAATTGAATTATTGAGGACCCAAGGTCGGCCTCTTGGCTGTGATACTTAAATTGAATTTAATAAATCCAAGTCAGCCCCCTTATTGGTTAATTCAATTCATATATATGATGTTCGGATTCTAGGGAGAGAAGCACCAAAAACATAACGTGCTCCCCTCCCTCAAGGTTCGAATCTCTAAGTGCGAACCTCACGAGCATTTGTATAGCAGTTCGGCTGTGCATCAAAGAGGACTATTAAGACAGCAGCGAATACCATTTAGAAGGCAGCGAATCCACCATTGAGGAGCAGATCCCAGTCCAAGACAGCAGTGATTTCTCTACCCTAACAGCAGTAGAATCCAGTGATCTCTCTGCCCTAATAGCAGCAGAATCAAGTGCGAATTCTGGAGCAGATCATACATTGGTCTTGGTCTGATCCTAGGTTGAGTAAGGATTAGATTGGTGGCACTGTAGAAGCCCTAAGTGGGCTGACCTGACACCTTCATCTAGAGAGATTAAAGACACTGATTTGAAGACCAATTCAGAACCTAAATCCGGGTACTATCTCTCCTTGCTTGTGCATATTAACATACTTCTATAGTTTGATCATTCCTAGGTAAATCTAGAAAATACTAACATGGTATCAGAGCCTAGGTTGAGTAAAGATCTTTTTAGATTTAGGAGTACAAACTAACTCTTTCAAAACTAAAAAACCTTATGGCAACTAGGATTTGGTTTGAAATTGTAATGAGGGTTTTGATTTACAATTGGTTGCCTTATTAATTATCTCTTGATCTAGAGGGAGTAGATCATCTTGAGATTAAGTGCATGGCATGTATGATTCAGAAGGAGTATATTGGGCTCTAGTGATAGGATCATAGCTGAATTGAGATACATACTTCACATAGTATTGCACTTACCTTCATCTTGTTTGACATTTGTTGTATGGGAACTTTAACTATTGGTATACATACTGGTTCTATGCATTTTAATGTGTAGGAAGTACACTTGGCACATCAATCCTTTAGCATTGATTCATTGGTTATAAATTTCCTTGGCATGTATGTGTGGAATTATTTGTAGAAAATAATTACTGATTGGATCAACTATTTGGAATAGCTGATTGATAGCATACCTTGCCCAGGCACATGTTATCTTTTTTTCACTGTCATTTACTGCAGATTGTTAGATGTATAGGTACATGCATTAACTCTATATAACTCTGGCTGCATATTGGCATATGTTTCACATTGGTTGTCTTCTATTTTGGTTGACCCCCTAGTGCATATTATCTTAAGGTATATTTTCAAATTGCCCTTTCCTTACTGGTTGAGAGAATCTTAACCTTGCTAGAGGGAGAAGATAAGACCATCTAGAGGGAGTAAGTCTCCTTGAGTATCATGGGTATCTTAATTATAGGCATATGGTTTAAGAGGGAGTTCAATCATGGGCTCACTTAATTTTGTATGGTGATCTCCTTCCTTATGTCTTGTTGATCTCATGTATGGGTAGGTATATACCTCATTGATGTGGTCATCATAACTTGTTAATTTTTTTGATCAGCTGGTTAAGGATGCCTAATTAGCATAACTGATTATTTGTTTAACTGATTGACATAACTGAATATATGAGGAGCATACTTCACATTATGGATGCATACTGGCGTATGAGGGCAACATACATAGGATCATACATTATGACTGTGGAGTATACCTCACATTGGGATATGTTATGTTTTTACATTGCCTTGCTTATGTTGTGTTCATATGCAATCACATTTCCTTTTAGAGTAGGAAACTATGAGTAAATACATCTCTTGGTTTATGTTAGCATTGGAATATGTTGGCATTGATTTGTTTATCTTCTTTGGCTCATACTCTTTGTTATGGAAATCACAGTTGATTGCTAGTACAACTTACTGTTTTCCTTATGCATAGGTGCATACATTATTGGATAATGAATGTTGAAACATTCTTACATTGGCATATGTTAGAATATGCATATCTCTTGAGGACATACATTTAGAGTTAATGTTATTGTATGCATGGGAGCATTCATTATATAGATATATGTTATCCTTACTATTGATCATATAGTAATGATATTGGTTCTATGAGAGAGCTGCATTTGGATGTTGACTACTTAATATGATTGTATGGGGCATATGTCATTTGTATAGCTTGTGAAGCACACTTTAAATATTGTGTATGAATGGATCATACTTTCTTTCATTTACTGATTATAGCTAATACATGTGGTTCTATGTGTGAACTTATCATTTAATTTATGATCATATTGATTAATCTTATACTTATGTGGATTCATATGGTTATGATTATTCATTTGGATATACTTATGCTTATGGCCAAGTTATTCTTATGAATTAAAGAATATCATTTGATATTCTTTGAGTCCAGGGGACTCGTGGATCAGGGATCCACATCTGAGCACTTGGTGAATATCATGGATTTGATATTTGTTAGGTCAATGCTCGAGGATATCATTAATTTGATATTTGGTGAATCAGGGATTCACTTCTTGGCATATGGTGGACATCATGGATTTGATGTCTGGAGGCCATTTGCTCCGAGTACTTGGTGAATATCATGGATTTGATATTTGTTAGGCCAATGCTCGAGGATATCATTAATTTGATATTTGGTGAATTAGGGATTCACTTCTTAGCATATGGTGGACATCATGGATTTGATGTTTGGAGGCCATTTGCTCCGAGTACTTGGTGAATATCATGGATTTGATATTCGTTAGGCCAATGCTCGAGGATATCATTAATTTGATATCTGGTGAATCAGGGATTCACTTCTTAGCATATGGTGGACATCATGGATTTGATGTCTGGAGGCCATTTGCTCCGAGTACTTGGTGAATGTCATGGATTTGATATTCGTTAGGCCAATGCTCGAGGATATCATTAATTTGATATCTGGTGGATCAGGGATCCACTTCTTAGCATATGGTGGACATCATGGACTTGATGTCTGGAGGCCATTGCTCTGAGTACTTGGTGGATATCATGGATTTGATATTCGTTAGACCAAGACTCGAGGATATGATGGATTTGATATCTTGTGGATCAGAGATCCACATTTGAGTAATTGGTGGACATCATGGACTTGATGTCGATAGGCCATTACTCCGAGCACTTAGTGAATATCATGGACTTGATATTCGATGGACCAATGCTCTTAACATCATGGACTTGATGTTATGATGTCACGGACTTGACATTTCTTGAGTCTTGGTGACTCGTGGATTTAGTTATCCATAGATTGGTTGGTATACATCATGGACTTGATGATAACTTGTGTTTGGAAAGTATCATGGACTTGATACTACCTTGAATATCATGGACTTGATATTCAAAATAGTCAAGGTGACTAGTGGATTTAGGAAATTCACAAATTGATTGGAAATTTGATATCATGGACTTGATATCACTTATATCATGGACTGATATTCTTGGGTCATGGAGACCAGAGGATCTAGGAGATCCACACTTGGATGGTAAGCATCATATGATATGATGTTTCTCATATGAATATGAGATATATGGTTTATGAAGAATTGTTGTGTTCTCATTATATCTTGTAGATAGAGATCTACTATCATAGATGAGAAATCTATGTCATCATTGGATTAGGAATCCATTTCTGTTATGTTTTGAGTTTTGGAGACTCATGGATTTAGAAAATCCACATCCAGTTGGTAAACATCTTGTTACCATGGTTTTCATATGGATATGAAATCTATGGTTGGAAATGATGTAAGAACATGTGTTCTACCTATCATAGATATGAGATCTATGATTCTATTGGATATGGAATCCATGTTGTTTATGTTTTTGGCATCTCTATCAAGGATGATAGAGGGAGATCATTGGATTGATCTTTGCCTCAAGTCCAAGAGGGAGTGTTAAGTTTTATGGCCTTTTCGGCTAATATCCCCCTCTCAAACAAATCAATATGATAAATAATAATAATAAATATTGGTTATATTTATTATTCATTGTTTATCAAAATCAATATATATGTTAATTGAATTATTGAGGGCCCAAGGTCAGCCTCTTGGCTATGATACGTAAATTGAATTTAATAAATCCAAGTCGGCCCCCTTATTGGTTAATTCAATTCATATATATGATGTTCGGATTCTAGGGAGAGAAGCACCAAAAACATAATGTGCTCCCCTCCCTCAAGGTTCGAATCTCTAAGTGCGAACCTCCTGAGCATTTGTATAGCAGTTCGGCTGTGCATCAAAGAGGACCATTAAGACAACAACGAATACCATTTAGAAGGCAGTGAATCCACCATTGAGGAGAAGATCCCAGTCCAAGACAACAACGATTTCTCTGCCCTAATAGCAGCAGAATCAAGTGCGAATTCTGGAGCAGATCATACATTGGTCTTGGTCTGATCCTAGGTTGAGTAAGGATCAGATTGGTGGCACTGTAGAAGCCCTAAGTGGGCTGACCTGGCACCTTCATTTGGAGAGATTAAAGGCACTGATTTGAAGACCAATTCAGAACCTAAATCCGGGTACTATCTCTCCTTGCTTGTGCATATTATATTTATTCCTGTGCTTAGTGTTTGGAAGACTTCTATAGTTTGATCATTCCTAGGTAAATCTGGAAAATATTAACAGTTTTCGGCACTCGAACTTCATATGGCCAAACTTGTGACAGTAATTACACTGTACATTTTGCTTTGTAGAGCCATCCAGGGATTGAGCAAAAGGTTGATGCTGGAAAGGCTGAGAAGACTGATAGTTGCCGCTGTTCTATTGAAAGGATTTTGCAGCAAATGCCTGTTCTGAGTAGGCTGTAGAAGCACTGCTGCCAAACTGCTGTTTCTAATGATCTTGCTGCAGGAGTTTGGTGCATAATGCTGGAAAATTCAGATCAACACTAGTTGACGTAATGTTGAGCGTTTCTATGAAGTGCTCATAGGACGATGGTAGACTTTTCAGAGTGATGACTATCATATTCTCTTCCTCCATTTTGCGACCAATAGCTTCGAGCTGATCGCGGATGTCCTTAATCTTTGTCAGATGCTCTGAAAAGTTCCCAAATACTGATGCAATTGTCATAGTCTCACTGTTCTATGTTTCAATTATGTATGGGAGCGTGAACGCAAATAAATAAATGCATGAACAAAGATTCCTCTAATGGTAATGAATAGATACATCCACTGTAAATTATTGACAAATTGCTACTCATAATCTGGCAACTGTGTTTGAATATGGCGGCCTGGCAGTTGAATGTCTCTCGCAGATTCTGTTTGAATATGGTGTGATGCAGTTGAATGTCACCCACAGAAACTCGACCATCTGATATGCTGGTTATTATTCTGTAGAGTCCTGTCGTGAATCCGTCACCATGTCTCCCGTGTATTCAAATATCATAGGACCCGATGTAATTTGTTTGTTACTGCTAATCCATGTCTTCGTGTCCAGGTTTAATCCATGTCTTCGTATCCAGGTTTTTACGGCACTTCCTTGTTTGCCAAGTACGCTCACTACCGCTAGTAATCAAGACCGACGTGCCACCCGAGTTCTTCAAATATGACACTCCCTGGCATTTAGCAAAGAGCCACCGTGTCCTGTAAATACAACACTCCTTGTCGTTTGCAAGAGCCGCTGTATTCAGTAAATACGACTCTCGTCGTTTGCAAGAGCCGCCGTGATCTGTCAAGCAATATCGTTTGCGGAAGGATGAGAATCAACAAGAATTGCCACTCGGCTAGGCTCTTCCTTTTGGCATTGGCAACCAACACTCGGCGTCGTCTTATTCTTCCAAGTACAGATTCCACTAGGCCGAACAATGTCTTGATGAAAGGAATATGAATTGTCTTCTCTTCAAAAACAAGTCTGTAAATATCCAAGCATGATTTCTCCTTCACGAGCCAGTCTTTTATTGACAGCCAAAATTGGTTGTAGTATTCCCGTAAGGGAACTACTTTATTGAAATGCGTAACTTAATGTTACACTCCTTGTAATTATTTAATATTAATTTGGCAAAGTAATTAATATTAAATAATTAATTCCTTAATTTTATTAGCCAAATAATGATTATTTGGGGACATGACATGCTCCTGCAAGGACATACGTTCATCCATCATAATGGAGAACAGTTGATTCTTTAGAAAGAATGCCCGGCTCTTGTCAGATGTTTCATGCAGCTCCTTCAGATATTTTCAGATTTCTGCAGCTAACTTGCCGGAAGGAATCTGTGGTAGCTGATCATCGATAACAGAGAGCTTGAGAAGCATAACAACCTCTTGATTGCGATCATCAAATTTGTCTTGGTCAGATCCTGCTTGTTGAGGACGCGTCGTATTGCCCAAAACGAGCTCATCTAGGTGACGATACTCAAAGATAGTGAGCATACGCTGCTTCCAGGTGTTATAATTGTTGCCATTGAATCGTTGACTGCCCTCCAACATCAGATTAGTCAATGACTCCATCTTACACATTTCCCAATGTACGAAAAATGAAGATACAAAGAAGAGGTGCTGACACGTACTTCGAGGCAAAAAATCGGAAGACCCAAAAAAAATTGAGAAGTACCCAGAAGAGAGCTCGAAAAACCTAGAAAGAATATGTTGTCGAAATCTAGATCCGCTGGCTCAAAAATTGAGGCACCCAGGAAAAATGGACGACAACCCAGTTGAGCTCTCAAAAAATCCACCAAGACTTTGTAATTAGAAAAATTTTCGAGCCCAAAAATTAGGGTTTCGAGGAAAAAATGGCCTGCTGCAAAAAACCTCCAAAAAATAATGGTGGATTTGTATGAGTATTAGTTTCTGGATTCAATTGTGTAGCATTTTTTTAACCAACGTTTCGGATCATATTGCATGATCCATCATCAGGGTGCTGCTAGAGAGAGAAGAAACATAGAATGATATGTTGTAGATCTAGCATGCAGAAAAAATGGTGGATTTGCAAAAAAAATGTGGCTGAACAGGACCGAAAACTGGCCAAACTCACAAAGCCTAGATGTGAGCAGCAGCAGATCCCACAATGTGGGAATAAACATAAATTAATTCAAAAAATTTGAGCAAATAATTTCGAAAGAAATTATAAATTTTCTGAAATTTTTTAAAGAAATAGCTTTGATACCATGTTACAAGATTCAAGAATTGGCAGATTAACGGATTTCCGGATGATTGATTGATTAACAGAGGAACAAATGTGTTCCTTATAAAGAATTACAAGGATGTTGTTTCTAAAAGAAACAACGTAGACTGAAGATGAAATTAGAAACAAAACTGAAGACAGGATAGGAAAGATTCCTATCTGGACTGAAGACGAAAGAGACAGGATAGGAAACATTCCTATCTAGGTTGAAAGACGGACTACAGACAAGTAGTTGACCATTATAGAAAGTATTTAACTATGGAGATAATATCTTAATAAAGATATTAAAGATATTATCTTAATACTT
Organism: Chamaecyparis obtusa; assembly: GCA_027943335.1. NCBI lineage: Eukaryota > Viridiplantae > Streptophyta > Pinopsida > Cupressales > Cupressaceae > Chamaecyparis > Chamaecyparis obtusa. The sequence goes on from BSBK01000899.1 coordinate 1,405,501, forward strand.
ATCTTTTCAAAGCTAACATGAAATTAACAATTAACAATCCAACAAGCTTATCATCTTAAACTTGGAGTGAGACTATGACTCATTTTTGGTATACACACTGGCTTTTTATATAGATATTATATTGATGCCAAGGAATGACCTAATTATGTGAATGGGACTTGAAAGTTTAAAATGTTAAATTGAATCAGGAGTGCACAAATGGACTCTACTAAATAGAAATTGTAGAACTCAAAGTCAAATCTTGAAAGTAGTGGAATCTATTAAGAGGGAAGTGAACTGAAACTCGTAAATCCTAGATAAAACAGTATGTGTCTATATATATATATATATATGGATGGATCTGTTGACACTTGACACCGCGTTCCCCTTGCAATAGTCAACAAGTTACCTAAGACCTCTTACACTTGTCTGTGGACTAGAAGACCATCTTCTACCCATTATTTACAATCCAGACTAAAGCTTACAAACAACTACTACCACTGAGAGGAATACAAGAAGGCTTGCTGAACTGTTATCACAATCCTCAACTCAATTCCACCAAAAGACAAGTTTTCCTGCTTAAAAGTTCTGCATGAGCTGCTCTCATGTTGTGAGTGGAATCTACTCTTTATGGGCTTATTTAAATATCCGCTATTCCTAATTAGGACCCACATGGACTAAATGCTATTATGGAGGATCAAGATCTTGATCATGCCGTGACATTCCACACCCCTAAAAGAGAGAAATTTTTGAGCTACATTTCTTCTATGGTTCACTTTCTACTCTTAGAGCCTTAATCATTAGTCGATCCTACCATCTACATGGAACTTACACTTAAAATAAAATTTCATACTTGTATATTTGTTTCTATACTGGTTGCAAAGTGGTCCTTATGGTTCAAGCTTTAGTGGATACATGGGTATGAGTTGTTAAGTTCTTGCTGTATTTACAATTTTGTTTTCTACCTTTTGAATTTTCTGGAGTCATAATTTAGAATTGAAAATGGCACTAAAGCTGTTCTTACCTGGTACTCCTCTCCTTATGTAAGCAAGTGCATATAAGATGATGTAAAACTTTATACTTGGCAGTAGTATCTGTGATCAGAAAATGGTTTGCAAATCTGATCTTTCCCAAAGTTCCACTGTCTGATACAGATCTGGAATGTAAACATTCATCTTCTAACATACAAGTTAAAAAAGAAAATAAAAAACACAATAACTGCAAATTGTAGAATATGTTTATTGATGCTCATTCTGCAGCATGCGCTGTGCTTGTAGGAATTGTGGATTCATATCTTTGCCCAAAATATGATGCTTCAATTGATGACATGCTCATTGACTCATGTTAGGTGTCTTCATGTCATGCCATTGAATGTCCTTGATGTACTAGGAAGTTGGAACCCAGATGCCTGTGTTGAGTGAGGACATGACACGAAGCTTTTGGAACTTGTTGAACACGATTTCGGAATTCTTCCTATGTCCTATTGTAAATGAGTATATCATCCAAATGGATAACTAGAAAGGGCTCTGTGGAAGCGTGGAAGATGTCCTTTGTCTATCTCTTTAACATTGGCAAGTGCATTAGCTAACCTGAAGGGTGTAATTAATCACTTGAATATCTCCTTTGATTCGGAGGCACTCTTTGGAATGTAGGAATACTCAAGACTAAGAGGCACTCGTTGATATCTTGACTTGAGGTCAATTTTGATGAAGTGTTTATCTTTTTAGACATGTTTCATCATGTTGTTTATTTAAGGAATATATTACTTGTTCTTTACAGGGATCTTGTTTTATGCTCTTTTGTCAAATGTAAATACAACATGCCATCATATCTTTCTTTTGCATCAATTCAATGAGACTGCAACAAGGTGAGGCCCTTACTCATGTATGGCCCTCTATCAATTTCTTAGTCTTGTGTGTGATTTCATCAATTTTTTTAATTGATGATAAATTCTTTTTTTCCAAAATAAAACCAATATTTAAGTAACATTCAACAAAGAAGCCTCAAGGACGATGCCATTAGAATGGTTTACTTGAAGATAGAGAATCATTTGGGGCTTGATAGTCAAGGCACCAAGAGCATGTTTTCTTGGTATGATAGTTTGATTAACTTTTGACATTATTAAGGAAACATTGGTGGCAAGAGTCACTTCTCCATATTGTAGAATTGCTTTCTAAATGTGATGATGGTCATCTAAGGGCTGAACTCATACATGCCATGTTGCTTCAAAACAACACTGTACAAGCAAGATATCAAAGACATCTGATTTTGTTACATTATTTAGAACTTTTACACACACACATGTATGCTCTTATTCAACCAATTTATTCTGCTTTGTTATGCATGAGGAATGTTTGGGAAGGTTGATCTCTTGATAACATTTGTTTCAACGTTTCTATTAGCCTTGTGAAGTTCACTCTACTTGTTGATCTATTTTGTGGATTCTTTATCTCAAGGGGTACTCTTCAATGATGGTTTTGCTGATAGAGTTTGTCATTCAGAGTTATTACTCTTACACTTGTTTATCAAGTTTGCAACAACCTTGTCTTTTTTAACGTTATGTTTGAATCTGTCCTCAACCTTTACTGTCCTCTTGGTGACTTGATCTCCATGAACTTAATGTTTGTTTGGTTATATGAGCATAAGCAACCGTGTCATTCAAAGGACTTTCTATCTTTTGTGTTACAGATACCAAGTTCTTAAGACAAGGCATATCATATTGTTTGATATTGTCCTTGGTACAGTTATGATTTCATATATTCTGTTCTCATAATCTTTCACAGGGTAATTACTAATAACTAATTAGTAATAACCAATCCTCGTATGCTTCTGGAAAATTTGGCAGGTTTACTAAGTTAACCTCAGTTAGTTTTCACTATGATTTCCATCAAGTTTGGACAGGTGGGAAATCCTTTAAAAGTGCAAAATGAGTATTCACTATCAAAAAAAATTGTCAAAAAATTATGGTCAAGCTAATTTTCTAGTGCATCTATCTCAATCTTACCTTCAAATGCAGGGATGTCCAAATTCATTGGAACTTTGAAAGGTGCTGGGGCCTTGAATGACTTGCTTCTTTTAGAGGACTGAGTTGAGGGCATTAATTCTGGAAGGATTTCAGCAAGCTGGAACATCGTGTCTTTCTATGCTTTTAAGTGCTTCCTCTGAGCATCTCTTGAAGAGAGTCTTGTCTACCTGCATAATTTTCTATCAAAAATTGTTTAAATTGGTGACATAATTTGAAAACTCACACATCTTGCCAATCGTTCAATAGGACATTAAATAGAGAAAAACAGCTCTAGTACCATTGCGCCAGATCCCAGGAATAATTCCAGGGCCCAACATTAAGTCTGGAAATTTAATGTCTTATAAAATGAGGTGGAAAATATGTTGTTGTGGTCCACCTTACACAAAGGACAAATTTGCCAGGAAGAGTCTGTTGAGAATTTTATTCATATGAAAGTCCTGATACGGAACAAAGATAGAATTGGGAGTGCTGAAATCAATGCCTCTGTCATCTCTTAGTTTCTTTTTTAGCATTTTTGGGTGCTGCCCCTTGTCTGCTGAAAGGGCTGCCCCTAACCTTGACTTTGCCAGGCATCAAGGGAAATGATAATGCGTTGTTTGAGGCTGGTGTGTACTTAATGACTAGGTTCTTATAAATTCATTCCAGACTGCCACTTGGATAACAGAGGGTATTGACACCTTTGGGATAGTAAACAAGGTTTAAACTCAGTTCTCTTTCGATTGTCATAACAAAATATAGTGAGGTTTTTTCTTTTATTATTTATTAGCCAACTTGATTAATTTCCCTTCAGCTTGATGTACTTTGATCATCATCGGGCCTAATTGGTATAAAGTTCAAAAGTCAATTGTACTAGACTCCAATTGTCATGCAGCATTTTAGTTCTCTTAGAAAATGCATCCTTGGTCTTGTGCATGTTATTAAAAAGTTTTATTGCATTTCATCTTTGGAACATGTGGTACTTATGTGTATCTTTTATTTTTTATCCATTATATTACTGTGTAGCTTTTATCCATCAGGAAGCTTGCGGTGTTCCAAATGCTTTAATGCAGCTCTGTACTGTTTGATTTTATAGGACATAGTTTGGTTCTTTCAATCATTCGGCCACATATTTTCGTTAGTTACATTTTGATAGACAATACGAATAGAGGATGAGATCGTCAATTGATGTGTCCAACGGAGTGGAATTCCCAGGGTATTTGAAGACTTGGATATGAATATCTACTTTATTTCACTCTTCCAATTTTTTTCTTAAATGTGTCATGAAGTTGCAGTTATTTTCAGGGAGTACATTTCCCATGTAAGGATTAGTCCCTAAATTTATGTGACCTTCAATATTATAGTTGAATATGTATAGAATTCTAAGCCCTATTAAGTATATGCTAAGATGTATGTTTTTCTTTTTCATTTTTTGTGGGGATGGATTTCTAAAAATAGATCACAGTTTACTCTCCACTTGTCAGGAGATTGTGTAATGTATTTAACAATATAATAACTTGCATGCATGCCTGTAGTATGGTGCTAGGTATTGGACAGTATTAGTAGGTGTCTTTCTATTGAAGTATTTTATGTATCTTATCCCTCCAATATGGGTGCATAGTGAAAATATCCTATAAGGAAAATTTACTTTTTCATGTTTCCCAATATAGACTATTAGGGTACAAGGTTACCCACATTTATTTGTTATGCTTACTGTCTACTTGGAATGTTGGTTCTTAATCAATTGTTGTTTACATTGTGATGGCCTTGATAAATGTAATTAGATTGGATTAATAATTCTTATTGCAGGGAAAAAAACACCTGACAAGATAAGTCATTTGGAAGGCAATGGTAAAGTGACAAGTGAAGCTAGCAGCAAAATACGTAACAGATTGTCAAAGAGAACAAGAATAAGTTTCATTGAGAATGCAAGAAATCAGTTTGAGGTTGCTGCCAATGCAGGAAATGATCTTGCATTTATATGGTTAAATAGATTACATGAACTAGAAGAAAATGGAGCCATGGATTAAGGTTGTTTTGGTTTACTCCATTTCGATCGCATGCTGCTGGATCATTAGCATTTTTGAAGGCATTTGTAACATATAGAATCTGTAGTTTAGAAAAGATGCTCTGATTTGCCCTTTGTATACAAGTTATACTGTGCTTTTGTTCCGACAACAAATTGATAGTCAGACTTTGCTAACATCAAATTATAGTCATTTTTAAAGTTTGATGATAGACCTCACAATATCAGCTAAAATTATAATCTTAATGTATGCATAATTGTTTAGTGAGATTTCTCAGACATGAAAATTTTATATTAGGATAACTATAAAATGAATGTGCTAGCAGGTATGGAACAATAGAGAATAGTGTAATGAATGATTGCTTATGTGTCTATGTGGCAAATATATCTTGTCTAATCCAAAGTATTTGCGTGCGTTCACCAGTGGGCGGAAAAGTTCTAATTGGTGGAGCAGACTTTGCCATTGCTTTTCATTTACTCTCTGTATGGTTATAAACCCTACAATCTATACTATGTCGCGATTGAAAATGACATCAAATAACCATTAAAAAAATTAGGAATTTGAAACAGATTAATTCAATGTCTTTATTGGCGAGTTTTATGACAAATTTGGTTGGGTTTTAGCGAATTTTTGGGAGAACACTCAGCTAGTTCATGTAAAAATGCAGTGCCAAGTTTTTTGGCAAGTGACTCATTATCGTTTTGGCATGCAAGTATTCACGCATCCGGCTAGAAATCACAATGTGTTTCAAAAATTTCCTTATGTTGGTTTAGGGACCTTAAAATGAAGATTCACAAAGAAACAATCAAAACTATGATTTTACTTATGTATTTAGCAGCACCACCCTCATTTTTCAGAAAAATATTTTTCCATAAACCGCCAAATAATGAGTAGAACCAAATTACCAAAGATTTATTTAAAAAGGTTAATATATATAATCTTGATCCAAATATGTTGCCATGGGATTGCTTTTTGAGTACCAAAAAAATCAGATTAAGACCCCTTTTCAGACATGTTTTATAAATAGATAATGAAAACAAGATGCATAATTGTTTGTTATGGACCTTAAACATAAATCAATCTACAAGAAGATTATACTTGATCAAAAACAAAATCGCAACACAATTTTGTGGTACAAGAAACCCTCTATAAAAATATTTTCTTAATCCTAAGGAGGACCATAGGAAACAAATCTATTTAGAGTATCATTCATATTCTAATTTCTATTTAGCCTATCAAAAATTTCATTGGAACAAACCAACTTATAATTAAGTTATTTAAAATCAAATTCAAATAGGGAAGTCCTCTTAGCCACATAATGTTATGCCAATTTTTTTAATTAAAATTCATGTTAAGGTCACTAGAAATTAAAATATATGTTAAGATCATTAGTTTGAATGGAGATTGCCTGACATATGACGCCAAGAAACCCTTTTGCTACACGCAATGACCGTTTTTTCTTCACAAGGCCCTAGAATCCCAATCCAAAGGGTATGGTATCCTTTGGAGGTGTCCCTCATCTATAAATCCACTATTGTTTCCCAATAATATTCCAATCACTTGCTCAAATATTTGAAATCCATCCTTTCTAAGCAACATCCCTCTCCCCAGTTCTCTTAGTGAGACAAACCATGAGATCCTTCCACCCACTACACAAAAGTTTTGAGGGGCCTCCTACACCTAGGGCATATTTTCAAGGGAGAAAATAAAATGTAACCCATTGTAGGTTTGGCAAAAGCAATCACCATGTGGACTCTAAACCTTGAGAGAATAAGGCTCAAAACCAACCAGTTTTCAAAGGAAAGGTTAATCTTCATGAGAGATTCAAGCTATTGGACAAGAACTCTCAGACTCAACTGATTTATGAAGAAAGTCCTTTTCGTTTAGGGGTCAACAACCTTCAGCTCCTATCTCGGTTTCCTTTCTTGTTGAAGCCCTTTAAGAAGAATATCATGATCTCAGAGCTTCTACACCATTTGGTAAGTTCCTTACCTCAACTTTAGTCAAAACCAAACTAGAGGATTGGATTTTCTCCCTTTGGTTTGGAGTTAAACAAGCTTTTTTATCTGGATAATGGGTCAAATTTCTTTATTGCTATTTTTCACAATAAGATGTACAAAGATGCAATCCATAAGATAGAATCAGGGTTTCTTGATGGTGTTGGTCTTTACACCCAGTTGTGGATTCCTAATTTTAACTCAAATACTTTTTAGTTAAAGTTCATCCCTTTCTTGTGCCACCTTCTCCCCCCCCCCCCTTGAATATAGAGAACCAAACCTTGTTGAAACCTTAGATAATCCAATGGGTATCTTTCTCCATCTGGACTTCTCTTTCTTTGAAAATGTAGATAAATTAGTTTGGTTTTGTGTTTTACTTGATTCATTAAAACCCATTCCCAAACTTATGAACATCTCCTATAATGGCCTGTGGTAGTAAGAAATATTTTTAGAATCTTTGGAATCAACTTGCATCAAATGCCATGGTTGTAGATATTTACATTTGGCATGCCAATCCACCTTTGGCTTAGGTGATTTAAACTATCTTTGGTCTTCTATTATTTTCCCTCCTCTAGTTGTCTCTCATCCCTAGGATCTAGCTAATTTCCATGAAATTCTTGAGAGCCATGATTTCTTGTTCAAAAGAAAAACTTCAAGCTTGAAGGATGATGTTATTCCTCCCTTTGTTCTACTAGTTGTTGCTAAATATTGGCACTATATCCAATCGCCATCTCCTCTAACTGAAGTTGGGAGGGTCATGTCTAGGAATTTGAGGTTGAATATAGAAAACCCACCTCAAATTATCCGTTCTTTGAAATCCTTAGATTCGATTGATTTTATTGCCAAATTCCCTCTATCTTTGGTACAAAAAATTTATCGTAGATCTTTGAGAGGCACCTTCTTTGAATCCCTCTTGAAAGTCTCTTCTCCATCACTCTCCTAGACTTATCCACATATATGAGATTACTTTCTACTTTTAGTGTTTATATTGGGTGAGGTTTTCTTCACGACGAAGGAATCAAAAGTATGTTATAGTCGGCTAGTAAGTTCATCATAGCTTCTAAGGACAAAGAAGTCACAACAATTGCTTCCAAGAGTGAAAGTGTGTCCACGGGAATTTTGTATCTAGCCATTCTAAGAAGAATTTTACTAATCCCAAAGCAGTATCTCTTCTCCTAGCTTCAACTATTTCTCTTCCCCATTCAACTTTAGTTCAATTCGTGGATCAGATGGATCAGGGATGTCTCCCTATCTCCTGAGTCAGAGGGCCCTCATTTTCTCTTTCTCCAATAAATTTATTACATGCTTTTGAGATTTCTAGTGCCCACAAGATCTTTCTTTCAGACCAAAGATGCAACTTGGAATCATGTCCTGGAAGAGATGAAAAGTATTGTTTAGAACTGCTATGAGGAAGCATAAGACAATCTTTTAGAGGAGTTGGCTGATGAAGTCATGAGAGAAGACAAGGGAGAAGCTTCCCCTCTCCCCATATCTCAATCAGATTGCTTGAAAGTTGAGGACATTACATCTCTTAAACCCAAAAGGGGCAGACCTTTGGGTAGCTCCAAACAAAATCAAGAAATTGATGCTAGCATCCAATCAACATTAGCTCAAAGCTATAAATCTAATCACAAAAAATATTCTAGGCTTTTGGAGAAGGGACTTAAAAAAGGATCCCAATTAGTACCAATCACTAAAGGGTTAAAGTCACTCTCCCTCGGGTATTGGTGGAAAAGAGAACAATCATTCAAGAAGTGTTGCCAAAATGCATTCAACCACAGAACGAGGATCAAATGGTTCTCCTAACACAAAATGAAGATCATTAGTTGGAACATTAGGGGACTAAATGCCCCTAACAAGAGATGCCTAATCAAGCGTCAAATAAAAAATTCATCCTCAGATTTAATTCTTCTACAAGAAACTAAATTTTCAGCTAACATGGTTGAAAGTGTGTTAAATTCTTGGGGCAGATGGAGAGGTTTGTTGATCCCTACCAAAGGTGCATCAGGGGGGCTATCTTTCTTATGGCTTCTAGGATATATGAATGTAGAACTAGTTGTTGTCTCAGATAATTGGATCTTAGTTTCAGCCACATGGCTTTGTACTAATCAAACTTTCTGGATCTTCAATGTCTATGCTTCTATCTGCACATTACAAAAATAATTCCTTTGGGAAGAAATTACTTCTCTCTTCCCCCATCTTGAAGAGGAATTGGTCATACTAGGTGGTGACTTCAACACAGTCATAAATAATGGGGAATTGACGAGTGGAATAATTCCTCCTATCAAGACGAAGGTGGATTTCAAAGCATTCATAGGCAAAAATTATCTACTAGATTGTCTTCCAGTCATAGGAAATTTCACATGGACAAATAAACGACAAGGCTTTCATCAGATTGTAGAGTGACTAGACATATTTTTATTATCAAAAACTTGGATTACATCTCCCCTTGTCTTCTCCTCTTCTATCCTTCCTCTATTTGGATCTAACCACTTTGCAATCACACTATATTAATCATCAGAGGCCTCTCCTTAAATCCTCCTTCAAATTCGAAGCCATGTGGTTTTGAGATAAATCTTTTGTGCCAAAGTTGGAGGACTAGTGGAAAAATGCTCCATTCATTCAAGGATCCTTAATGATTTAGTTATGCGAGGAATCAAAATTCTTAAATTGAAAAATTAAAGATTGGAATGTGTACCATTTTAAAAACATTTTCTTAGAAAAAGATAGGGTTCTTGAGGAGCTTTCAACATTAAATGAATCAATTATCTCTATAGGGATGGACAACATCTCATTTGAAAAGGAGAAGAAACTCAAATTTGAACTGGAAGAGTTACTCTCTCGTGAAGAACAATACTAGAAATAGAAATCCAAAGAAGTATGGCTTTCTCATAGTGACAAAAATACTAAATTCTTTCATGTAGCCACTAGATCCAGAAACCAAATCAATAAAATATGTAACATCACTTCAATGGTTGGTGTGCAACTGGACAAAGAAGATGATTTTAAATTAGAAGCCCTTCTTTTCTTCAAGAATCTCCTCTCCTCCCACACCCTTCAGGCTCATGGCTCAACATAGGATATCCTATATTACATTCCATTTTTAATCTGCACAGAATGCACAAAATGTTAATGACAGAGTTCTCATTAGAAGAGGTTTAAAATGTGGTGTTTTCCTTGGCCCCATATAAGGCCCTCGAGGTTGACGGATTCACAACTAATTTTTTTAAAAATGCTAGTTTTTCATTGGAAGAGAAGTACACTTGGCTTTGGAGGAAGCTAGAAGAAATATAGGTATGTTAAAGAAATTGAACTCCCCTCATATAGCTCTCATTCCCATGAAAAATCCCCCTTCCATATTTGCTGATTTTCGTCCAATTGCCCTTTGCAATACCATCTACAAAGTTTTCACTAAGGCCATCTCGGTGAGATTAGAAAAGTTAATTCCATCTGTTGTGACTGAAGAGAAAGGTTGTTTTGTCCCAGGTAAAGAGACACCTGAAAGTGCATTGTGGTACATAAATTATTACACTGGATATGTGAGGAAAATATACCTGCAATGATCATTAGGATTGACATGCAAAAAGCATATGACATGGCTAAGTGAGATTTTTTATTGCAGATATTGAAAAGTTAGGCTTCTCACATAGTTGGTGTAAGTGGCTCCTTTCTTGCATCTCTGGTGTCAACTTCTCAATACTAATCAATGGATCCCCATGAGATCATTCTCCGCCTCACAAGATATTCGTTAAGGTGATCCCCTCTCCCTATTCTTGTTTATCCTTATTGCAGATGGTCTTAGAAGATCTATAAATGTAGAAAAGGCTTGCACCTCTTGGAAAGGCATCAAGATAGGTAATATCCCCTTCTCTTTCACGTATTGCCTTTTTGCTAATGATACACTTCTTATGGGGAAAGAAACCATGGAAGATGTTGTTGTAATGAAGAAATTTTTAACTTCATATCTTTCAGTCTCAAGGTAGGTCCTAAATAAAGATAAGTCTAAACTATTTCTCTTTAACGTCCCTCTTTTGGTTCAAGAAAGATTGCAAAAATTGTAGATCTTCAACATTGAAAATCTTATGTGCAAATACTTGGGTACAAGATGTCAGACAATTTTCAGAATGACATCCAAGAATCAATTGAGAGCAAAGTTTCATCATGGAAAACTAAATGAATGACTCTATCCGAGAAAATTGTAATGATCAAAGCAGTTTTAAATGCAATTCGCATCGATATGATGTTAGTTCTCAAAATGTCTCAAGTTGTTTCAGACAATATTCAAACTCTCTTTCGTAACTTTCTTTGGAATGATAGCATGACAAATAAGAAGAGGATTCCTCTTCTAGATTGGAACAAGGTGTTCTCATCAAAATAAGTTGGGGACTTAGGTATTTGTAATAGGAAGCGTCAAAATACAACACTAGGGGCCAAAGTGTTTTGGAAAATCTATTCACAATCTGAATCAAAATTGTGGAACATTCTCCAATGCAAATATTTAGATTCATTGGTAAATTCTTCTTGTAAGGTCATACTATCACATCTTTCACAGGTCATCAAAAATGGGGAGAAAGAAATTTTTTGGGAGAACACATGGAATGACCACCTACCTCTAAAAAGACTAGGTGATTGGAAACTTTTGGAACTCATTCTAAAATTGCTTTGGGGTGGCACATATAAAGACTATTTCATTATTGATCTCTCCTCTATCCCCTTGAAAGCTTCTCTAAAATGTTTGGAATTTCTTTCCCATCCCCAGATCATGACAGAATCTCTAAAATCAGAGCTATTAAGGAGACACATTTTTTTCTCAGAGGAAGATGACAATATTAATTTGGTATGAATCTAAGTCAGGACTTTATTCAATGAAAGAAGGCTATACATCTCTACTTCAACAGACTCAATCTCCTTTTTGGCCAAATCATCTATGCTGGGATCTAGAGTGTCTTCCTGAAGTTGGGGCCTTTGCATGGTTGGCAATCAAAGAGAAAATTTTAACAGGTTTTCAGACTTGATAGATTAGGAATCACTCCTCTATTTAAATTTGTGTTTTGTGACAAATCTTATGAAACTGCTGACCATCTATTAATCCAATGTATTTTTTCAAATTTTATTTGGAAATGACTCCAATATAAACTACTCTGGGAATGGCCACATTCATAGCAAGTTTCTTAATCACTTCCAATCTTGGCCTGTTCTTTATGATTCCTCAACTTTTGCTTGCCTCTAGAAGGTTGACCTGTCCATTATCATTTGGAACTTATGGCTAGAAAGAAACAACATAATTTTCAAGAATAAAAAATTAAATCTTTCCCAAATACTTGTTAAAATTGAGCACTCAATCTCTGAATTAGCTAGTTCTTTTTTGAGGAAGATCCCAAATTTTCAAAAAAATTTCCTCTTGGGACCATGCCATTCTTAAATTGTGGCATTCTTTAAGCTCCCTCCAACACAAGAATCATTTGGAACATGCTTCAAAATGAATTTTGATGGTGCCTCTATGTGAAACCCAGGAATCTCAAGGCCTAGGGCCATTCTCATAGATTCAAGAGGCAAGGTGATCAAAGCTTCCTGTAAGTCACTAGTACATTTGGGCCTTTTTTTCGACGCTCACTTCTGACGGAGGGGCACATTTTTTGAAATTGGTCTTTTTTTTTGCAATGTTGTCTGACAGTGTCGCAACTCCGACGTTTGCGAGCACACATTAAAAAAAAGACAAAGCCCTATTTCATTTTCATTTTTTTGCATGATAACAGTGAGCTGGAAGCCGTAGAGTGATAGCATTGAGCTAGAAGCCATGAAGATAGTAGTGGATATTAGTCTCTATCAAATTGTTTTTACTTAATTTTCAAAAACGTATTGGTTAGTACAATTCCCCTCTTTAACATAATTTTTAATTGTCTCTGAGTTATAAATATTTTACGAATCTGTCATTTAGGAAGCTGTCATTTAGAAAATGAAACCAATAAAATAGTTCTGCAATCATTTTTCAGTCGAGTTTGCCCGGTCAAGGAGATGCTAGGTTTTTCCCTTCAATCTTTTGTGTATGAATGCTATAACAGAGGCACCTAAGGTTTGTCCAGTCAGGAAGACTCTAGGTTTTTACATTAAACAAAAATATATAAATCAATTTCAACATCATCATTAACCTCAATGCAGATGTTAGAAATATAAATTTCATATTTATGATCTTGTCGAGTTTGTCTGGTTAGGGAGATTCTAGGGTTTTCCCTTCAATCTTGTGTGTATGAACGCTATAATAGAGGCGCCTACGGGATATACAAAAGAGAGCACAGAAGGGAGATTCTAGGTTTTTCCCTTCAATCTTCTGTGTATGAATGCTATAACAGAGGCCCCTAAAATTAGGTTTTTACAAATCTTCCAAGGTTGTTCGGGTTAGAGACCAATTTTGGAATGAAATCCTCATTGAAAAACTTGACCATTATAATAAATTCTCTAATTTTCCATTGTTACAATACTTGCATTGGTGTTGTACATTAGTTTCTTTGTCTATGGAGCATTGGAATGAATACATATCTATCTTAGCTTCATTTTGAATCAAGTATCATGTATTTTCATGGAGTTTTCAATGAGAAATTACATTTTTATTACAACAGGTATGATACCCTCAAGAAATAAGGGTTTGAAGAAGAATTGGATCTTTTTGGCACTTTGCACCATTGGAATTCTTTATAAAATTAGTTTTATGAGTTATTATTGAGTGTATAATAATATTTTAGATTTTTTACAACTAAACAATAGTGATGGAATGTGTTATGTTGATGCCCTATCTCGTGGACTCAAGAATTTTTGACAAGTAAATGTTGACAGTTTTGAGGAATTGATAAATCTATGTTGAATCCAAGTGATTGGGAGCATAAAAATAACAAAAATGTTCATTTCGTGTTGAATTCCATCTAGTGGGATAGTTGATTATGGTGTTGTGTTAGTTTATAAGGTGGTTTCTTTATAAAAATAGGCTAATTAGCCCTCATGAACAAAATTACCAATCATTGTTTGGTGTGTGTGTGTTCCAAAATAGTCATACCTTGTTTTCACATTTGTTGTGTAACTCCAAAAAGGGTATGTATATAAATCTGATTACTTAGGGAAGAACTTGTCCAATCCAAGAGATATGACAACTTTTGTCCTTGATTAGGGCTACTAGACATTAGGACTATTTGTGTGGACGATGTAATAGTTTGGGTGACTAGTGCTTTTGGGGATTTTCTAAGATGTTTATGAGTTCTAAATGATTGGTCTAAAATTTTCCTAGGGGTAGGGGAGTCTTGTGAATCAGTGATCCAAATTTTTGGTGTTTGTATCCTTCAAGCCATGGAACCGTTATGAAGTATTGAAGGATGAGTTTGGTGAAAGTCCAATGTGTCATGATTCTATTTATTCTTACTATTATGATGTATCACATAATCATTCTTGCAATATTGTCTTGTCATGTGTAGCCACCTGGGTTGGCTCATATTGATTAGGTGAGTTGGGAGAAAGATCTCCCTCATTGGACCAAGTCATTTGATCATTCCTTGGGATTGTGTTAGTCTTTCATTTCCATCACCTCTTTAGGTACCTCTTTTATAGCTTTGATACACCGAAGATTGGAGAGATATCCAAATCTTGCCCATATGTTGGTTGAAGGATTATTAGGGCACTCAAAATCACTGAGATGTGGCCATAACATTTGAAGAATACTGAGACCAATCATTAGAATTTGTCATTCTTACAATACTAGTATATTCCTTACACCTCAAACAATGTGGCTGAGATATCAACACTCATCTTGGGGCTATCTCTAACAACTAAATGTGGATTTCATAACATCAGTATCGAAGGAGATTCAATGGTGATCACTTGGCCCCTCTCTCTTCGCTCTTCTCCAAATTGGCATCTACACTATTTCTTACAACAAGCCCTTCTAATGTTGAATTCTTTCAATAATTTTGCGGTGTCGCTCTACTATAGAGAATTCAATATGTTCGCTGATACTAAGGTGTGTTAAGTTTTGGATTTTTAAATTTTCTATATTAACTCAATATATATATATAATTATATTGTAACAATAATCTACAGATATATCTAAATTATATTATATTAATATTCTGCAGATTGGAGAAGAGAGAGACCTGTATTCTTTTATATTCGGTGTGTAAATGAAACAACACACTTTTCATATATACAAGAGTGCATGGTATAATTTGATGAGGCGTGACTTATTCATAAGTCACGACCCATCAATTATTCCTAACACAATTTACAACTAACCTTAATGCGCGCTGTTTACATTACCTTTGACGTGCATTGTATATGCGCAGGTAACGAGTCAGATAAGAATTTCTGAACTATCGGTTAGCAAACAATTAAACCCAATAGGTATCAGGTGTCCTAAATTAATGCAATCCAATATTGTTAATAACATGCACTGTGTATAACATGCATTGTGTAGTATTACGCAACTCATTATCATTAATACTAATACCGATAGTTATCGGTTTAGTCAACAGAGGTAGGAGACCCGATAACTATTGGGTATTTCCAATCACATTTATTTTATCAACTGTCATTGTATATATATTGATATATATAATAATATCATTATTATTATGTATATCAATATGCATATATAATGTAGAATAATATTAACTTATATTGTATCATAACAATATCATTAATTTAATGATGTTTATCTAATTTAATTTTATAAGGAGATAACGTTAAATATGTATATTAATATATATATAGTAATAATGTCTATTATCATTATTATATATATATTATTTATTTATTTATCTTCTCATAATTTTAAGATCATTTTATCTGATCAAAGCTATAAACATCAACACTCCCTCTTAGATAGGGAAGATAAAATGTAATTCACAATAAGTTCATAAACTGTAAGGTTAGTTCCCAGGTGGATTGCCTCTATCAGCGATTCTATCCACAGTTCCCAAGTGGATTACCTCTATCGGTGATTCGATCCACAAGCTCCTATGCGGATTGCCTCCATCGACGATTCTATCCACAACTCATGAGCTAAGGTGTGGATTGCCTCTATCGGCGATTCGATCCACAAGCTCCTGTGCGGATTGCCTCCATCGATGATTCTATCCACAACTCATGAGATTCAAAGTGGATTGCCTCTATCGGCGATTCTATCCACAACTCATGAGCTTCAGAGTGGATTGCCTCTATCGGCGATTCTATCCACAAGCAAGATATATTTATTACAAAAGAAAAAATTATTGCAAGATCGTCACCTTCCAATAATTTTAACAAATACAAGTGATAAATCATTTGGAAGTCGTCACTTCCTTATGATTTACACAGGGCCCATAATTATAAAATAAAATTAACATAATAATCAATAATCATTACAAGTTTACCTCAGAAGTGTTCTTATCTTTATCAGTGAACTCCCTCTTAATCATAAGGTATCTTGAATTCCATTTAGAGAAGGCATTTCTCTGAACATACATTTGAATTATTTACTTCAGCAAGGGAAGCTTGCATTCTAAGTCTGTCAGGACAATTTCTAGCATCGTGACCATATTTGTCACATCTAAAACATTGCATTGAAGAGTAGTCTCTTGGTTTCTTGAACGACTGTTGACCATATGTCTTCTTGCCATTTTTCCTTTTTGAACCAGTGACGAGAGCCTAAACATCTTCTTTAGTGGATTCCAAGACTCCTCTGGATTTCAGGTTGCACTCTTCTTGAATGCAGTCAGCTTTTAGTCGATCAAATTTGGGGAGTTTGGTGCGAGCACTTACTCCTTGTCTAAAGTTTTCCCATGAGATAGGGAGCCCATTTAGAGTTATCATAGATAACTCCTTATTATCATAAATGTGACCAATAGAAGAGAGTTGATTCCTTAATTCTGTTATCCTCATAAAATATGAAGTAATAGTCTCTCCATTACTCAGTTTAATATTCGAGAGTTGATTTTTAAGAGTAAGAATTCTGCTGGTGTTGTTTATTTGAAACATGTTTTCTAGGGCTTTGAACATGTCATAAGCAGAGTCCAACTTTGTGATGACAGGTAGTAAATGATTTTTCACTCCATTTACTAATAATTCCATTGCTCTTATATTGTTCTTTTCCCAATTATTTTTCTCATCATTTTCATTAGATTGAGGAGGTTTCTCTATTATTGACTTCAAGTCATTCTTCCTTAATACTAACATCATTCGAAGTTTCCATTATTCAAAATCGGAGGCACCTTCAAGTCGGTCTTCTAGTCTCATTCCATTTGCCATTTTGAGATTTTAAAAAATAAAAACTGATCTTGATCTTCCTTTAATATGTTCGGATCTTCCTTCAAGTGGTTAGATTTCAATGAAGGAACTTGGCTCTGATACTATGTTAAGTTTTGGATCAAGAATGTATGACTTTTAAATTTTCTACATTAACTCAATATATATATATATAATTATATTGTAACAATAATCTGCAGATATATCTAAATTATATTATATTAATATTCTGCAGATTGGAGAAGAGATAGACTTGTATTCTTTTATATTCGGTGTGTAAATGAAACAACACACTTTTCATATATACAAGAGTACATGGTATAATTTGATGAGGCATCACTTATTCATAAGTCACGACCCATCAATTATTCCTAACACAATTTACAACTAACCTTAATGTGCCCTGTTTACATTACCTTTGACGTGCAGTGTATATGCGCAGGTAACGAGTCATATAAGAATTTTTGAACTATCAGTTAGCAAACAATTAAACCCAATAGGTATCAGGTGTCCTAAATTAATGCAATCCGATATTGTTAATAACATGCATTGTGTAGTATTACCGTAGCTCATTATCATTAATACTAATACTGATAGTTATTGGTTTAGTCAATAGAGGTAGGAGACCCCATAACTATCAGGTATTTCCAATCACATTTATTTTATCAACTGTCACTGTATATATATTGATATATATAATAATATCATTATTATTATGTATATCAATATGTATATATAATGTAGAATAATATTAACTTATATTGTATCATAACAATATCATTAATTTAATGATGTTTATCTAATTTAATTTTATAAGGAGATAACGTTAAATATGTATATTAATATATATAGTAATAATGTCTATTATTATTATTATTATATATATATTTATATATTATTTATTTATTTATCTTCTCATAATGTTAAGATCATTTTATCTGATCAAAGCTATAAACATCAACAAGGTGAACTAAGCTATATCAGAAAATTTAAAATATGCGAAATAGGACAACCTCCATGTGTAATGATTTAGTTCCTTATGTTTATCCTTATTTTTCCTCTTTCTGTATAGTTGGGGATTTGGTTTTTTGACAGGTGTTTCTGAGCTCATCTTTTATCAGTTCCACAGAGTTTGGTGTATGGCCTACATGTGGATTCTTTTTCATTGGTTCAGACTTGTTCAAAATAGATCCTATTTTGGGCCTTCTTCATCTTCCCTATAGTCAAGCGTCTTGTGTTAGGTATTTCTTAGCTTAGCTTTTACCAGTTTCGTAGTGTTTGGTGTATGGGTAGCATGCAGATTCTTATTCACTGGATCAAAATTATTCAAAATGGCTCAGATTTTGGGTCTTTTTCATCTTTCCTTTAGCCAAACATCTTGTGTCAATTTGTGATATCTTCCATCAACATCTCCAACTTCATCTCCAACTTCATTACATGCCATTGGAGATTGTATGCGGGTGCAAGGTGGTTCTACATTTGTAGAAGTTTGGGTGCATGGTGCCAGTTTTCAAGCCATCTCCTTTGGATCAAGTTGTGCCTGGGTCTGCTGTCGGGTTCATACATGATTCTAGTATCTAGGTTGTGTGAATTTCTTGCTCAATGGATCAAAATTGATCTGTATGGTTGGTGTTTTTTTCCTCTCATGTTAATGGATCCAATTTTTTTGTTTGAGGGATGACTATATTCCCTTCTTCCTAAGTAAATTTAGGATCTCTTTATTGTAAACTTTGTTTTATTTAATATAATATAATTAAGACCTATGACCCTTTATAAAAAAAAGAAAGAAGATTTAGATTCACAAGAGACTTGAAAATACCTTTTTAAACTTTGGAATTCTAGATGTCTTATAAGAATAAAATATAGTAAAAATGAGCCAAGAATGATAGGGAAAGATGTAAAAGAAATCGTACTGAATTTACAAACTTTATTAGTTCATGTATTTTGTATAGAGCACATTCTCTCTTTCAAGATATTTATGACTACTTGTCTTCTTTCTACACATACCATGAATGCATTAGCAACAATTCATATGATAGTTGTTGATCTTTAGATTTCCATCCTATTTTGCATACAAAGAAAATGCACATGTTGCTGTAGGGTAATACTGGGGTCTAATTCTTTGGATTAATTTAGGACATAATTTGATGCAAGTACCCTTAGTTGCACCTAGAAGTGTTAATCTAGGATTCGTAAGCTGATGAGAGATATAGTGGCTATTTGCGCAAGGGATGAAGATAGTATGTCAAGTGGTTATGGATGCATCCTAATTCACATGCTTTATACTAAAGAACCAAATCTAAGACTTTTAACAAATGAATTGAATTTCATGCTTAAAAGAATTAAAATCACTTTCACACATTTAAAAGGATTAAAGTAGCTTTCACACTAAAAAAAATTCACACTTAAAAGAATTAAACTCACATCACTTACTTTTAATCAAGCCTTGTTACTAAACACCATCTCATACCATTAATTATATTTATAAATTTATTTATTCTCAAAATGGTCTTTACTTTACACTTTAAAAGAGAGGACAAAATAGTTCTGCTTCCTGTCATAGAAGTGACAGGAAGTGGAACAAAGTCTAAAAATATCAGAATTATAAATTATAGCTTATGTTTGTCCAAAGAATTTACAAGTTACAAGTTATTGAGTTAAATCAGATATGAATTTAATTTGAATAGGATGTTCTACAAATTCTGATTAAGCTTTGTGAATGTAGGAATGCGGTTACGAGTTAAATCAAATCTATATAGAATATAATATTATGCAAACTTACAATTATTTCAAACCGATACCAAATCCAAGAATGAACTAAACTGCTTGTTTAAACACACTATCACAATCATACATAATAAAACATAAAAAAAACATGAAATCACTCACTCCACACTTGAAAAGAAGCCACCTGATAACACGAGAAAGGGGGCCCCACCTCCTCGGTCACCAGGGGAAAGCAATACACACGGGTCTTTACATTGCTTCAACCATACAGTTCACAAAATGCCAAATAGATTAAAGAGCAGTATATTTATACGATAAAAGGTAAGTCTCTGTCTGCGATTTACATTCATATTTATACTGTAATAGCTAAGTCTTAATTCATTATAACTATTGGCCAATATCTACCATATAGCATTACATTACAAAATGGCCACAGATCAAAACCCATCCATTAACAACCACATACTAAAATAAGAGCAATTTTTAGCAAATGCCTTTCTTTGGCAATGCCAAAATAACAACAGAATAAAAACATATTTACTGTGATATTGCTATCAGGATTCAACTGTGTAGTTTTTTGAGTCAAACTCATTGACCCATGTTTCATGAGTAGTGGTTCACACGAACCCATCTCTCATGAGAATGAACGGAACACTTAGCACTCATTGGATCTAGGTGATGCTCATAGAGGTGAAGCACCGGGACTTCCCGGGAGGTCACCCATCCCAGTACTACTCCAGCTTGAGCACGCTTAACTACAAAGTTTCCTCCATGGTTAAACCCACTCTACTTTCAACCCCATTTGCAAAACCTTCACCAAGTGTTGTGCCTTATTAAACCACTCATTAGAAAGCCCCTTAAGCTCATCAATTGATAAGTAGGAGATATTTTCCACAGAAAGTCAAATTGTGATATTGCTGTCAAGATTCAACTGTGTAGTTTTTTGAGTCAAACTCATTGACCCATGTTTCATGAGTAGTGGTTCACACGAACCCATCTCTCATGAGAATGAACAAAACACTTAGCACTCATTGGATCTAGGTGATGCTCACAGAGGTGAAGCATCGGGACTTCCCGAGAGGTCACACATCCCAGTACTACACGCTCAACTACAGAGTTTCCTCCATGGTTAAACCCACTCTACTTACAACCCCATTTGCAAAACCTTCACCAAGTGTTGTGCCTTATGAACCACTCATTAGAAAGACCCTTAAGCTCATCAATTGATAAGTAGGAGATATTTTCCACAGCAAGTCAAATTGTGATATTGCTATCAGGATTCAACTGTGCAGTTTTTTGAGTCAAACTCATTAACCCATGTTTCATGAGTAGTAATTCACATGAAGTAGTATTGGAGTAGTATTGGGATGGGTGACCTCTCGAGAATTCCCGGTGCTTCACCTTTGTGAGCATCACCTAGATCCAATGAGTGCTAAGTGTTCCATTCATTCTCATAAGAGATGGGTTCATGTGAACCACTACTCATGAAACATGGGTCAATGAGTTTGACTCAAAAAACTACATAGTTGAATCCTGATAGCAATATCACAATTTGACTTGCTGTGGAAAATATCTCCTACTTATCAATTGATGAGATTAAGGAGCTTTCTAATGAGTGGTTCATAAGGCACAACACTTGGTGAAGGTTTTGCAAATGGGGTTGCAAGCCGAGTGGGTTTAACCATGGAGGAAACTCCGTAGTTAAGCGCGCTCAAGATGGAGTAGTACTGGGATGGGTGACCTCTTGGGAAGTCCCGGTGCTTCACCTCTATGAGCATCACCTAGATCCAATGAGTGCTAAGTATTCTGTTCATTCTCATGAGAGATGGGTTCATGTGAACCACTACTCATGAAACATGGGTCAATGAGTTTAACTCAAAAAACTACACAGTTGAATCCTGATAGCAATATCACAATTTGACTTGCTGTGGA
The DNA here is from genome assembly GCA_027943335.1 of Chamaecyparis obtusa. Taxonomy (NCBI): domain Eukaryota; kingdom Viridiplantae; phylum Streptophyta; class Pinopsida; order Cupressales; family Cupressaceae; genus Chamaecyparis; species Chamaecyparis obtusa. Next base: position 1,427,427 of record BSBK01000899.1, read on the forward strand.
AAATATCTCCTACTTATCAATTGATGAGCTTAAGGGGCTTTCTAATGAGTGGTTCATAAGGCACAACACTTGGTGAAGGTTTTGCAAATGGGGTTACACGCATAGTGGGTTTAACCATGGAGGAAACTACGTAGTTAAGTGCGCTCAAGCTGGAGTAGTACTGGGATGGGTGACCTCCTGGGAAGTCCTGTTGCTTCACCTCTATGAGCATCGCCTAGATCCAATGAGTGCTAAGTGTTCCGTTCATTCTCATGAGAGATGAGTTCGTGTGAACCACTACTCATGAAACATGGGTCAATGAGTTTGACTCAAAAAACTAAACAATTGAATCCTGATAGCAATATCACAATTTGACTTGCTATGGGAAATATCTCCTACTTATCAACATATTTATTCTTTGTGGTGCCCTTTCCATCATCTGCATTCCTGACACGCAGAACAAATCATTTCTCATTGCCTGCCAATTTTAATAGAAAAGCATCATATCTGTCATGATTTTCAATTACTTATTATTCCTAATTTCCTTTTCATATTCTATTAAATATTAAGGTTTCTTCATCAAATGGTGGCAGGAGTGTGGATAGGAACAAGGGTAAAGGTAGAAAACGTGAACCAAAATAATGTCACATCCTCTACTCATCAGTTGTATCACAAGACATTCTGAGAATTTTATTACATTAGAATGATTGTAAAATAGTCAAGGTTTATGCTAGCAATGGCTTATAGGTTCGCTTATTATAAGTCTGGTAAATGGTCTTTCATAAAATACTATTAATATAAAATAGGAAGTTGATGCAAAATTTAACATGGAACAATTTGGCACAAAGGTCTAATGGGACATATAGTCTAGGTAGGCGACATTGTTGTGCACCAAACTATGATGGTTCTTGGATTGTTCATAAATTGTGGTATTACACTAGATGACATAGATCTTCTAGTGTTGATATGGAAGAAAAGGCATCCTTGTTGATGAATTGACATATGTGTGCTAACTTAATGATGTATGATGGTGGTCTACATGACATGTTAAATTTTACAAGGTTAAGTTAATGATATGGATTGACTCTGGATGTAGATTTTTTCTAATTTTTTTACTAAGGAGTCTCCACTAAGTTTTTTGTTAGTGGTGGAAATTAAGTTCCAAGATACTAAAGGTTGTATCTCCTATCTTGGTCAATGCATTTACTTTCTTTAACCACTTCAAATACTTGGTATGCAAATTTCATGTGTTACGTGGCATTACTAGTTTATTTAGCACTACATATAGAATTTCATGGTATGATTCTAAATGATGTTAGAAAAATATTGGATTGAAGAGAGATGGAAAATATGACCAAAGGGGTTCTGCATAGAATATGAGATGAAGATCAAATTAGGGTAGTAGATCAAGAACACAGGAGTTGTCTCTAAATATGCATAATATGGTATAAATACCATAGTAGAGGCAATTATTTTCTAATGTGGAAACTCAATGCGATCCTTTTGAAGATGCAAATGAACTTTTTACATTAGCTTGAATTGTTTATTTATATAGTGTGTTGTTCTTTAAGAATTTATGTTACTAGCGAAAAAGAATAGGCTAAATGATTCACACTTCTCTATTTTCATAAGCTTAATTAATGTGTTTTTAATGTCCTAGAAGTATATATCTTTTTTAGCATGTTGTTATTATCCTCCATTGCTTTATGAATAAAATGACACTTTATTCTAATGAGATTTTTCATGCATGGAATTAAGGTTGTTTGATAAGATGATGTCAATTTACATATCTCAATCAAGATACATTATACTCCTTTTCAACCTAGTACTTGACACATTTACATCTAATATCATCACATGTTGACATCTATTATTGACTCATATTTTATTGGTTATGAAATAGTTAATGAAACATTGTGTGATTGTAATTATTCTTTGTTTACAATTATAATATGCAAGGCATATGCATATTTGTATTTCTGACAAATATTTGTATTTAGTTTTGTTCAAATCCTATTTGGGTGTAGAAATATGGAGTACTAGAGAAGCACACGTTTCTAATATTAATATACTTACTAATACTCGACTTTAAAAATTTTCTTTCTTCCAAATCTTGTTTTTGATTACTAAAGAAACCTAGTAAGGGGGTTGAGTCAAGAGAGACCATTAACAATAGACTAGCAACACAAATCCTAATCCACATCAAGAATGAGTAGGCATCTCACCCATCGCCTGTGGAGGAGAGTGAGATTTTCAGAGTGATTTTTTCTTTGCCTAGACAAACAACTATCTAGATGATAGTTTCACTAGGATCCCCACCACAAGGGAAAGGTTGAAGATCCCTCTTCCAGAGAGAATCAACAACAAGAAAAAATTGCTAACAATATTGTATCTCAGTAGACAAGGGTTAACATGAACTAGGAGAAGTAGTTATCAAATAAGGGTCCACGTGGCTAGAGGGGACCACATCAACAACAAGAGGTGGGGTCAAATCCATTGGATTAGAGGAGGCCATCTCAATAGAGGCATCACCCTATAGGGAGTCATCATCATTTCGTGAAGAGTCATTAGAGGAAGAGCCACATGCACATATAGTCAATTGATTATCATTTGTGTCCCTCCACCAAGTGGAAACACCTACTCAATACACAAGAGAACAATCTTATCCAAGTGACTAGTGGAGAAGCATTGCTTACACCGAAAGGGGAGGTCCTCATAATCTAGCCATTGAGACCATAGCATATCCCCTACCTTGAGAACCACCTCCCAAGGGAGGGGAGTGGAAATTTTAATGTCAACCAGAATGTGAGGAAAGGTATAGTCGAGGCCCATTACAGTTGTAGCCTCATCCACCTTTAAAACATTACCAATAAAATTTCCAATGGCCTTATAGAAAGAGTTTTCCCAAAAATATAGGGGGAGATTGAGGAGACAAACCCACACTAGATGCACACTGAGCGGTTCAATAAGAGGGTTAAAGAAGGTTGTTCAGGGTTTAACTGAGAGAGAGTGAGTCCCACACACACAAAGTTTTCTCAACACCAAATCACATTCATTAGAAGTAAAAGAAACAATAAAAAACCCCTTTAGCATTGGGGAAAAGCTCTATGTTACTTGAGGCTAAAGATTTCTGTGAATCAGAAACCTAATGATGAAGATCAAGAAGAGAGGTCCAGAAGCTAGTGAATCTACAAACTGACTTGTAATGCTAGTAAAAATCCACATTATCCACCACTTCCAAGCCACACACTACCATAGGGGATGTCTTGGCACAAACCAAGGGTCAAGATTTCCCCTTTAAAAGGATATAAATAGTAGAATTTGCAACATGTGAAAAATTGTGTTCATCAACAAGAGGCTTTGGGGAACTGCAATAACAAGTCTTTCTGAAGTGTGCCCAATAAACACATATCCACTAGAGACCCCACCACCACAAGGAGTAAGAATGCCCAATTCATTACTCACCCTACCCAACCTGCCAATAGGAGGAGAGGGTGGAAAAATGTCTCCCGCACCCAACACAACAAATATTGAGATAGGGGAAAAAAGGATTACAAAAGTAATACCAACCAACATCGAAGCTACTACACCAAGCATAAATTGAGAAGAAGAAGAAGACCTAGAAGCACTTGGTCCAGAACCAACCATTGGAGATGGAACAGACGCAGAGGCGGGAGTAGAAATTTTGAATAATAATCTCTTGGTTATGTATTTTCTAAATATTGTTAATAATTAGTAACTATTTACTACTTGATTATTTTCTTTATCTCTACCTTATCATAATGTCAATACATTAGCATATCATTATACATCTAGAATGTTAGATATATCATGTTGCACTAGATTCTATCACTCTTGTTGATTCCAAATTGCTAGGAATTCTTGTGGAGGATTGAGTATTCTTAATTGAAGGATTTTGGGGAAGCATATGCTTCATAGTTGGGTGGTAAAGCACTTTGATGATTTTTTCACCTAGGGTGTTCTAGTGTGGAGGTTGGGCCTATTGGAAGTACTTATTAGGATTGTTTCTTTATGCACTTTATGTAATTGATGTACTAGACCATTTGGTCTTTTTGTAAGTAAATAGTTTCCTAATGTATTACTGGCCTTTGGGTCTTTATCTATTCAGACATTTATTTTTTCTATTTATAATTTATTTTTTCTCTTTTACATATCTTGAGCAAGTTGGTTCAATTTATTTTTATTATATGTAATTTGTTATTTTAATTTTATGGAGGCCCTTACATGTTGTGATGTGTTTGAATGTGTACACTATGAACTAAGTTAAAGAAGGAAATCATGAACAAGTTTATCAAAATGAAAGAGATTATAGATAGAGGTATGGAAGAGGAAGACAAATCTCTAAATGGGATGCTATGAAATATCTATGCCCGAAAACTGGAGCAAACTATGTTGAGTAGTGACATTGGTTGCTAGGTCCTAAGATAGGTTGATGTAAACTCCACTAATAATAAAAGGATTAGAAGGTCCTTGAGTGGAACTCCTCAAAGTATGGAGTAGAGAATGGAGGACACTAGCACCTAACTATAGTGTTTAAGAGTTTCACTATTTGAGATTTCCTATTGTTTGTTTCTATTTTCTTTATCTACACGTATCTTCTTATTATCATCAATTTTTAGATCTAAACCTCCACACACAAAAAGAGGGAAAATATAGTTGTGCTGTATAGGGGCTGCCTTGAAATCAACCCTGTGTTGGCATTTCAATCTCCACAACATCAATGATAAGTGATTTTTTATTGTCTATTCTTCAAGAGAAGATGCAAATAAATAAATGATATCAATAAAACAAAAATGATTACCTTAAATGTGGAACCCTTGTTTTAATTCTACATAAGGTGTTGATGAAGTCTTGCAAATGTTATTACTCAACATAACAATCACAATAAGAATAAAATTACTTCAATCACATATGATAGTGTGCTTGAAAATGTACTCAAACTTCATAAAGTTCAATCGATTTTGATGACTTGATCCTTAGAGAACAAGATTCCATATGAAGATTGATTAGATTTCTTAGCTAGACTTTCAAATGAGGGAGGGTGTTACCTTTGTATGCAACTTACAACTTTCCATTAACAAATACTCATAAGAGGCCAAAACAAGAATACAACTATTGAGGTCCCAACACTAATAGTTAAATATTTAAATTTGGAGCCAAATTGGGAGGACACTAGCATTGAGCACTAGTGTCCAACCTAGTTAGGCTACACAAAGGTCAACACACTAGTGGTGAGACCAATGTTGCCAATCTAGACTTACGATGAGCCCATTTTCACTGGATCATATGTAACCTCCAAAAAAGGTGCTAAACACACCATGAAATTGTGAAGGGCATAAAATTTATGATGTTACACTTTAATTTTGTGTTTATTATATATTCCAAGTCCAACACACCACAAACACCCATTCTTCAAAGGTTTGAATGAAGAATCAACGAGGTAGTATAGTTTGTTTATTTTCATTGTTGCATTTGCATTTTCTCCACTGAGTGGTTTGATAGGTTATAATTACATTTATTACTTCTTGGTACATTCTCTTGCCAAGAATATTTGATGCCATACAAGTTGAATATGAGAAATATAGAATGAGTATAAGAGCCATAAAATTATTTTGTGTCTATGATGATTAACTAGAAAGCAAGCTAAAGGCTAACAAATGGTGAATGCAAAGGTAGGTTGCAAATTTATGGAGGAGAAAAAATACCGAATATGAGTTATGGAATTTAAATTGATTACCAGTAGTAGTTTTCCCCATTAGTATTTAGGAATTGAATTCACTATAACATAACATATAGTAGTATAATCTCAAGATTGTTGCATCATGTTCAATATGCTTCACACACTACTAATGGTATTGATGTGAAACAAGTTAAAATGTGTTAAAAAGATGTGTCACAATCAATTGTAATGATGTAAGATCTACATAAAATGGATCTATTGAAAACATTTTTAAATATCTAAAGAGAATATAATTGGTAAGTAGATAGACAAGTCCCACTCCCTTTGCCAACATAATTTCCCTTTTACCAAATAGGAGCTTTATATTAGAATATGGGAATTCATCAAAGCATATAAAAAATAAAGAAAATTCATTAGATGTTTAACATTTCCAAATATAAAGAATTCCCTTAGTTGAAGTATATGAAAAATGGAAGAGCATAAATAAAGAATTCAAAATAATGCCTCAAAGAGATGTGCTCTCATGGATTATAATGATTGTAGCACATGCATATAATTTATTATTGTAAATTCTTTAAAACATTCAAATTATTGCAATTCGCAAATGCAAATTAAGGTATGACAATGTATTCCTATGTCACAATAGGAGTTTTGGTATCTTTGGAAGTTCATCAGTATAAATACATGAGAAATATGGAAATGTAGATAAAGTATGGAATAGTATCTTTGCAAAAAAGAGAGAGAGAGAATGTTTTGTGTTCCATATCAAGGATGTACAAAATGCATTTGTTGAAAAAACTTGTAAAATTTGAAGTAACCCTAAACACACATCTCCTGTTGACCACATTTAACAGAATAAAGGTTGATTACATAATACTAAAAGGGCTCTACAATCTGAATGCACATAAAATATGACACAATAATTTAATACGAAGTCTTTTTCTAATCTATTTTTCCAAACCTTTGAGGAAAGAAAATAAGTGTAAAGAACATCTAGGAAACTTATTAAAAAAACAAGACAATTTTTTGAAATACCACCATATAATATTTTTTAACCTAGATAAAATCTTTTAAAGATGTAGAAAGAGAATGAATGGAGATGAAATGATTCTATTGAAATGGTTGATAAATATTAGGTATGGTAACATTGCAAGCTTGCTAATATCACTTGATAGAATGCTAATAAACATACCTTATGTTGTGATACTGCTATCATGATTCAACTGTGTAGTTTTTGAGTCAAACTCACTGACCCATGTTTCATGAGTAGTGGCTCACAAGAACCCATCTCTCATGAAAGTGAATGAAACACTTAGCACTCATTGGATCTAGGTGATGGTCAGATAAGTGAAGCACCAAGATTTCCTAGAAGGTCACACATCCCAATACTACGCCATCTCAAGCGCGCTTAACCACAATGTTTCCTCCAAGATTAAGCCCACTTTTCTTGCAACCCCATTTTCAAAACCTTCAACAAGTGTTGTGCCTTATGAACCATTCATTTTAAAGCCCCTTAAGCTCATCAATTGATAAGTAGGAGATATAATGAACCATTACTCACAAAACATGGGTCGATGCGTTTGTCTCAAAAACTACACAGTTGAATCGTGATAGCAATATCAGAAATTCACTTGCTGTAGAAAATATCTTCTACTAATCGATACCTTATGTTGTTGCTCAATTCTCTAAAGTTATTGAGATTAAGATTAATAATTTTGAGTGGAATAAACATTCCCAATTGTATATGAATGTCATCTTGCAATATATTGAATAAAAGAAATTTTTTAATAACGTCCACAAGACCAAAACAGCCTATAGAACTAAAAATAGCACACATGCACAACAAAAACATTAAAACTTTAAACAATTCATAAACTCTTTACCTTGTTTGAATCAGATTCCACTAGGTTTTTCTCAATGCATCCAATTGATCTGAGAGGCATGTGGACTACGCTAGTGAGTCCCAAGAAAATAAACTTAAAATAAACTTTTCCTAATGAAGAATATTAGGACAACATGAAAGTGAGCAAATGACTTTTTAGTAATGAAGAATATTAGAACACCATGCAAGTTAGCAAATGACTTGACTCGGTATGCAACTTCTCTTTCCATTAACTTTAGCGTGTTTGCTTGGCAAGCGTGCGAGCTACGCTGGCAAAGACTGTAATAATAAAATAAAATATAGACAGAATTGATGTGTAACTCATCTTCAACTTTAAGTTATTCACAAGACTTATGTGTAAGAAGGATGTGCACCGCTCAGTTTTTTCCTCGCACGCAGAAGAAAATTCCAGTAAAAAACAAAGTTGAAAACGGCTCAGTTTTGTCTTAAACTGGTGAAACTCAGTTTTGTCTCTCGCACGCATGATGAGTCAGATTAAACCCATGATCCAGACTCAGAATGAGATGCAAAGACGAATGAGATAGATACACAAATGTGCGCACGATAGACTCAGAATATGCGCACGATAGAAGTAAAATGAGATAGAGACTCAGAATTTGCGCAGTAGAGAATGAAGATGGTGATGATGATTCCTCTGCTACTCTTTTTCCGTCTGTCTACGTATATGATGCCTCCTCATATAATTATCTATATGGTAATTAGCTAGTATTAGCAGATAGCTTATATGGAGTTTGTCCACACTTAAAGAGATGATGATGTTGTCCATCGATGCGTATCTTTTCATATTTCGTGAGGATCATCACTTATCCTCCGCTAATGGTCACACGTTCACAATGTTGCTCCTAGAGTCAAATGCAACAACCTTTGCAAATATCTTCTTGTGTACAGTGTAGTAGATGGTTTGGAATAGGGGATGGACTTTCATCACAATGATTTTATCAAATGTATTACTAATGATTGTAGCCTTCTCATTTACACTTTTAAACTCTTACTTGTATTATGTAATGCTTCACTTATGCTTTCCAATTAAATTCCTATCAGCGCATCCCTCACACCTCCTTTCGATGCAAATACTAGTATTTATTATGATCATTGTGATAAACACAAAATGTCGTGGTGAATTATAGGAGACAAACACAAGACAGTTGGATTGAGAATTACGTCCATTTTCTCTCTCTTTTACTTAGCGGATTCCTTTTCATTTAATTTTGTTTATGATAATTATTCACGATAAACTTTTGCCCAATGAGGAAGAACAGTGAACGAACGATCTAAATTGGTTTGGTTGTCTTGCAAATCTCCAAACTTTTAATAATGCGCTAATAGCCAGGGACAGATCATCTGCATTTCACTTTTCGTAATCTTTTGCTTTTTAAAACAGCTCAGTTTTGTCTTAAACTGGTCAAAACAATGAGTCTTCTCGCACGCAAAAGAAAATTCCAGTAAAAAACAGAAGATACGACTTCATGAAAGGCAGAGAGATCGTCTTTTCGACCTCTACTTTAAGCCAAAGAAAATCAAGTGGAGAAAAGAATCACTCCTACAATTTTCCGGAGTTTTTTCCAAAGCAAAAGAAAAGCATTTCACTTTTCATTATGCGCTAAACATCTATTGACAGATCATCTTTACATGGAAGGAAGAGAATCTTAAGACTCTACTTTGAACGGCAGAGAATCGTAATAACAAATCAGATCATCTTTACGACAGATTTAAAAGCGAACCCAACTGGATCATTCATCATATTGGTTTGGGTGTTTTCGTGGGCAAGCTAAGAATGAAGATGGTGATGATGCTTCCTCTGCTACTCTTTCTCTGTCTTTCTACTCTGTCTACTCATATGGCAGAGCCTTCTTATCATTCTGATGAATATGCTCTCCTGGCTTTCAAAGCTGCTGTCTCTGTCGATCCATTCAATTTCTTCCTCCATTGGTCTCCCAATCACACCTTCTGTAGTTGGCCTGCCATTACCTGCTCTTCTTGTCGACAGCGCGTGGTTTCCTTGAATATCACTGGTATGGGATTAGTTGGATCTTTATCTCCCTTCCTTTGAAATCTTTCCTTCCTTAGAGTACTTGATCTAAAACGTAATAGCTTTGAGGGCCATATTCCATATCAGCTTGGAAGGCTCTTTCGCTTGAGATGGCTTCGCTTGTCTTTTAACAAGTTAAGTGGAAGTATTCCCCCTGAGTTTAGCCTTCTTTCAAATTTAGAAGCCATAGCATTAGGACGAAACAAATTGACAGGTATTATCCCACCTTTGTTAGGAAACATGTCTTTTCTAAGATTCCTTGATTTGTTCGAAAATACACTCCATGGTGGTATTCCTGCTGAGTTGGGTATGCTTAGTCAGCTAATCTGGCTTAATTTTGGCGGCAACAACTTAATAGGTGGGTCGATCCCCCTTGCCCTTTTAAATTGCACTCATCTCCAAATTTTGGATCTATATGACTGCAACTTAAATGGCCCAATTCCATGGGAGTTTGGAAGGCTGTCAGAGCTGCAACAAGTGTTATTGTCGCAAAATCAACTCAGTGGAGAAATACTCCGCTCGCTGGGGAATTGGACTCAGCTGGAAATGCTGGAGTTTGGACATCAACCGAGCGGCACAGTGCCCCTGGAATTTGGTAATATGCAGAAGTTGAGATGGTTAAGTTTATGGGGAAATCAATTTGTGAGTGGAAGCAACGGTATCATGCCTATTCTAACAATGTTAACTAATTGCTCCAGCTTGGAAGCTCTTCTGTTGGCACTTAACCATGTCACTGGTTTCTTGCCCTCTTCAATTGGTCGCCTTTCAAAGTCACTCTCAATTTTAGAATTGGATTCAAATGAAATTGGGGGAAATATACCAGATGAAATGGGTAACCTCACAAGCTTGGGACTATTAGAGCTGATTGCAAACCCATTGAATGGGACCATTCCATCTGCACTCGGTAAACTTCCAAATCTGGAAAGATTATACCTGGACACAACCAAATTAAACGGAAGAATTCCAGAAAGTTTTGGCCAATCAAAAAGACTTGGATTGTTGTCACTCCATGACAACATGCTTTCAGGGCAAATTCCAGATAGTCTTGGCGACCTTCCACAATTAAGAGAGCTTTTTCTTGATCACAATCAACTATCAGGCAAAATACCTGCCAGTTTAGGGAGATGCCAGACATTGGAGACGGTGGACTTTGCACACAACAAACTAACGGGAAATATACCTCCTGAAGTTGCAGGTCTTCCGAATCTCCTATTTTATTTCAATGTTTCCAACAATTTCCTGCAAGGTTCTAATTTGGAAATGAGCAAAATGGTTATGGTTCTAGCTATAGATGTTTCTCAAAATAATTTCTCTGGTGTCATTCCTAGTGCACTAGCAAGCTGCAAGGGCTTGGAATATCTAAATCTTTCCTGGAATGCATTCGAGGGGCCAATCCCTGCATCACTGACAGAGCTTCAAAATCTGCAGTACATGGATCTTTCTCACAATAATTTGTCAGGTATGATACCGGATCTTTCTCACAATAATTTGTCAGGTATGATACCGGTGGCTTTCACAAAGATGAAAATGCTCCAACATCTCAATCTCTCTTTAAATAGGCTAACTGGAGAGGTCCCAAAAGGAGGAGTTTTTGCAACACTTGGTGCCTAAGAAATTATGGGAAATCTTGGCCTCTGTGGTGGATGGATAAACTTGCCGCCATGCTCCCATTCCAATCACAAACAACCATCAGTCTCCAAAAAGGTGATTATTCCTGTTGTAGTAGGCATTGCAATTTTGATTATGTCTCTTCTATTGGTAGTGTTCTCCTATATATCATACAAACGTTCCAGTACCCCTGCTCTCAGAGTATGGCATCCAAAGATTTCATATGAAGAACTTGTAGATGCAACTGGTGGATTTAGTGATGAAAATCTTTTAGGAATTGGTAGTTTTGGGTCAGTTTATAAAGGGATTCTAAAGAATGGTACAAATATTGCTGTTAAAGTTCTTAATTTGCAAGATGAACATGCTCACCAAAGTTTCAACAAAGAATGCAATGTATTAAAGAGAGTTCGACATCGCAATATAATTAAAATAATTTCAGCATGTTCCAACCTTGATTTTAAAGCCTTAATTCTTCCATTTATGTCAAATGGAAGTTTAGAGAGATGGCTATATCATCCAGAAGGTGCTATATGCAGATTAAATTTGAGAGATCGAATAAGGATAGCAATAGAGATAGCAGAAGGAATGGCATATCTTCATCACTATTGCTTTATTCAAGTGATTCACTGTGACCTCAAGCCCAACAATGTCCTACTAGGAGATGACATGACTTCATGCATAGCAGATTTTGGCCTTTCCAATATTATTTTCGGCAATTCTGTAGATTCTTTGAGTTCTACAGATGCACACAAAGGATCTATTGGCTATATTGCACTAGGTAAGATTTCTCATTATTGTATTATGCATTTTGTTGGTTTTTTTAAATCTTATAGACTATCAAATGCTTCAAATTACTTAAGAGTCTTTGATCCATGTTTATTTATTTTTATAGAGTATGGAATAGGTGGAAAGCTTACTACAAAAGGAGACGTATATAGTTATGGAATTTTAATTCTAGAGTTATTGACAAGGAGGAGACCAACATATGATATGTTCACCGAAGGGCTCAATATACAAAAATGGATAGAAATGCATTTTCCAAATGCAATATCAGATGTGGTGGACAATGTTTTGCTTGTAGATGCTCATGAATCAGAGACATCAATGGTAATGGAGTGTCTTACCCAATTTCTACAAATTAGGTTGTTTTGTACCAGAGAGTCACCTCAAGAGTGGCCTGATATGAATGAGATAGTTGATCGATTAAATACAATTAGAGGTGCATTTCTTGGTACCCTTAATACTCCTCATTTACCAATAGACATATCACCTTTTCTTGACAATTCAAGAGGTATAAACATGGCCGGTTCAGGGAGCAATGGAGGTTCGTCTACATCTACTTCCTAGGTTTTTGTAAATATTGTTAATTTGTTTGCTAGCCAACTAGATAATAATAATGTCCATGTGTTCTATTTTGTAGTAGATAGTATATTGTGAGGAGATCAAATAATGTTTAGATTGTGATACTTATAATATATAGAATATTGTGACACTATTTATTGCACATTTGAAATTGTGAGCATAAATGCGATATGCATGTTGTTTATTTTTAGTTTTATTAATTACTCAATGTTAACATTTTATAATATTAATCATTTTATTTTCTAATTGAAAACTTATTGTAATGGTGAAGTTTGTATATTTGTTTGTTAGTTTTAAATATTTTCTAGTTATTTTGAGAGAATGTATTAATAAATGTATATACAATAAAATGACACAATCTTGAGTAAAGTTAGGCCATTCTTATACATTGCAATCTAGTATAATCATTCAAGACTTGTATTTATTAAATTTCTCTGTACATCATCTTTTACATAAGTGGTATCCATGTAGATATGACAATTTGCATATCCAAGGTAATTTCCATTGTTGTCGACTTAATCATTGATTATTTAGAAGTTAAAATCAAATGTTCTAGTCAATTTTTGCACATTATTTTTTTGTCTTAGGTTGACCAAGTATTAATTTGCATGATTTAATTTTGCATACTAATTTATTCAAGGGCATTCAATTACATTCATGTCATATCTTCTCAGCTTTGAAGCATCGTTCACATTTTATTTGCATTAAGGGATGAAAACTATTAATTTTGTGTAGTAACAAAATCTAGATTTTCATGATTATCTTACAAGAATATGTATTCTTGAAGAGTATCTCAATTGTTTACCTAATTTTTCAATGAGTTTAACAAATAGAACATGTCCCCTTCTAATATTAATGATAATTTTCTAAAGGTGTTGCTAAATATCACTAGTCTTAGACATCTAAAATGAGAAGAAAAAATGAATAAATTAATAAAGTGAAAAAAGGAGTGGAGAATCACACAAAAGGTGGTTGAATTTATCCATAGAATCTGATAAATCTACAGCTATAGATGAGACCTATACTTATATATTGAATCCTAGCAAAAGAACCAATTTAGGATAAAAATTAAGGATTTACAAAGATAGTGAGATGCCATATTGGAATCTCCAACATTCACTATGAAAGCTGACTATCTATGCAAATCCTCCTACCATTAATGTATATAATGCAACACAGGCTATTCATACAAAGTCAAATTTTACCAGGCTCATACAACCTAATGCGCTCATAATCATAAGGAAATTTTAGAAGGTTTGAATATTTCACCATAAATTCAAAGATTTTGAGAGCTTCCATGCTGAAACTACTTTTGCACATAGTGAAATCATTTCATTATGTTCTCCTTTACTACTCCATACTCCTCTTCTACGCACCTCAGGAGGTTATTGGGAGATGTTGTGGAAAGAGGCTTTAAACCTACCATTTGCATTAGCTTCAGAGTTTCTAAAACTTCTTTCAATAAAAGCATTTCCTGCAAATTTTCAACCAATGCATTTCAAATCAATTATATGCAGATTGGACGCTGGCAAAGGATAGGTAATTTTGCCCCTTGCCTGCAGATTGTGTTGTATTTTGTTGTAGATAGTATATTATGTGGAGATCAAATAATGTTTAGATTGTGATACTTGTAATGTATAGAATATTGTGACATTATTTATTGCATATTTCAAATTGTGAGCATAAAGGAGATGGGCATGTTGTTTAGTTTCAGTTATATCAATTATACAATGCTAACATTTTATAATATTAATTATTATTATTTTAATTGAAAACTTTTTGTAATAGTTAATGTTGTATATTTTTTTGTTAGTTTTATATAATTTTTGGCTATTTTGAGAAAATGTATTAATACATCTATATATTATAAATTGATACAATCTTGTGTAAAGTTAGACCTAATCATTTAGCTCTTATTTTATTCTTATACATTGCATATAATCATTCAAGATTTGTATTTATTAAATTTCTTTGTACATCAGCCTTAACATAAGTGGTATCCATCTAGATTTGACAATTTGCATATCCAAGGTAATTTCCATTGTTGTAGACTTAATTATCGACTATATAGAAGTTAAATTGGAATATTAGTCAATTTTCGTACTTTATTTTTTGATCTTTGGTTGACCAAGTATTAATTTACATGATTTAGTTGTATGTGATAATTTATTTAAGGGCATTCAATTACATTCATGTCATATCTTTTTAGCTTTGAAGCAATGTTCACGTATTATTTGCATCAAGGGAGGAAAACTCTTCAATTTGTGTAGTAAAATCTAGATATTCATGATCATCCTACAAGCATATGTATTCTTGAAGAGTATCAAAATTGTTTACCTAATTTTTCAATAAGTTTAACTAATAGAACATGTCCCCTTCTAATATTAATGATAATTTTCTAAAGGCATTTCTAAATATCACTAGTCTTAGACATCTACAATGAGAAGAAAAACTTAATAAATTAATAATGTGAGAAAGGAGTGGAGAATCTCACAAAGGATGGTTGAGTTTATACATAGAAGATAAATCCACAACTATAGATGAGACTTATACTTATAGATCTAATCCTAGAAAGGAACCATTTAAAGATAAAATTTAAGAATTAGCACATATAGACAGATGTAATTCTTAGAATAGGTAGTGATCAAACCAAAGAATTTTGAATAAATGAACTCATTCTTCATTTGCAAAGTTAATTACCCATTTCTATTATGTTTCATTTTATAGTGTAGCATTTAATTTTAGAATGAACTAGGGCTTATAATATACACACAATAAATATTTTTTAATATAAATATATTTTTAAATATGAGTCAAAGAGCATTAGTTAGCACAAAATAAGTATAATGTCTAACATAATTAGAAAAATAATTACCTAGGCTTAACCAACCATCGTTATATTATAATTAAAAAAGGTCTATCAAGAACAAATTATGCTAAATTATATAATCCATTGTAATGCATCAAAAGGGACTTTCATAGTAACACAGAGCCCAAATAAGCATATCCCATATAAAAGCGCTACTTGATGATAACATCTAATTTAAATTATCCTTCTTAATTTTGTCTCAAGTGCTATCAATTAGGTTAATACATATATACATGAAGCATTTCATTACCCACCATTCTAGAAAGGTTGATATAGGCACTTTATCATTGTCTTCAAGATCAATAACACAAACTATAGTTATATGTTTACAACCATTTGTAAGATCTTGATCCACCTTACTTTTAATTTTGTTAACAAAATTTCTTTTAACAACATATTTTTAATTACTTGAAATAAGCTATAAATTGTAGTATGCCTAGTAAAATTTTTAATGTGACAAGTGACAGTGGTGCAACATGTCCTCTAATAACACATGGGGTGGGGCAAGAATAGACCTCGTGGCTTTGTGCTTTACGATAGGAAGCTCTCCCTAATCGAGCCAGGCCCCCGATCCAAAACATAAGTTCTTAGTTAACAAGAATAATTTGAGTTTATTAAATAAATATCCAATCTTTTGAGAGAGATTTCAATACTACAAAATAAGACATCAAACCATGAAATAGAAGGAACACTATCCACACAAACATGTAGGTTCCATATTAATTTTCCTTAACATAAAAAATATATAGTTCAAAGGTTCATGTAATCCACACATAGGAAACATTGTATTCTTAAAACTAAGAATGCTTCCTACAATAATTTTTTTAATAAGAAACAATTTAAAAAAAAGATATTTTGGGCTCAATCACAATTGACCAAATATTATCAAACTTGGTCAACTATCTATATTTTACACCATTTACCCCTAAAAGAAGTTAAAATGGCATTCTAATTTATGAATAATGTAAATCATGCTATATATATTCTAAATAGCACAATTGATAATATTTTTCACATGACTAGGACAAGTTATTCCAAAAATTAAGCTAATAATTCCTTTCCAATACTAGACGATTCATCTCTAAAGAAATAATAATCATAGAATAAATTATTTATATAGGTTATAAAAATTGTTAAAACTAATCTGAAGAGAATCTCATCAAATAATTCTCTTCTAATTTAGTATATGAGAAAGATATTTAGTTTATTTCTTAAATCATTTGTGGGAATAACATTATCTATAGAGGACAAAGGATTTTTAATTTAGTTTAATAGACTACCATATATAAGTAAAGAGAAAAGTATTATCATTAATAATATCTTGACATCCAATTCAATTATACATCTCCTAGGTTTCTCCTGTCGTTTCTAGATGGACCTAAAGACCGCAATACTCCTAACATGATTAATAAATTCATAAAAAAAAAGTCAACAAAACTAGTTCCAACCATCAAGAGCTTTAATAACCCATTTATAATGAGAGAAACACCCTATAAGAATATATATTCTACCCTCATATCCCCCTTATTGCTATGTATATAGAAAATTTTCCAACTAAGAGTGTGCATTTTATTTGTAGATCTACCATTAGACCATAGAAATATCTTAGAAACTTCTCAAGATGATTAATGTGAGGAGAGAAAAGTAAGAAAAAGAGAAATATAAAGAAAATAGGTAAGCACTTTATGAAACACTTGAAATGTTCATGCAATAGATAAGATATTATCTTTCTATTTAGAAATCTTCTTACCAACTTTTTCCATCATCGATACCCATGTAGAATTAAAACATGTGGTAAATCAAATAGAACACTTAGATATATAACTTATTTGAAAGACCCAACTCAATCCCAATGATGTAGGAGCATCCCGACCATTGGGCCTGACTGAATAATCTAGAGGCATAGGAAGTAATTTTAGTTTTGAAATAAATATGGAATGCATAGATTGGGAAATTAATGAGTGTGTTTTACAGAATGCCTTAACAATATCTCATGGAAATATATGATTATATAATATTCTTAGAAAAGAATTATTGAAAAGGATTAGAAACTTCCAAGAAAATCTAAATGGTATGTGAAATGCCAAGTTCTATGTGTGCCAACATTCAAGAAAAGAAATGAT